>CAMTDV010000004.1:39188123-41679920 GCA_947069175.1 Scalesia atractyloides | reverse complement strand
GTATCAAGACAAGAACACTTCTATTTCTACTCCATTCTTCTATTTTTCTTAACTTTTTCATCAAAAATGAAGAATTCACGGTCAAAATCTTTTCAACTTTGAATATATCATGTAAAATACAACAAAGATAAACCCTTGAAAGATTGGAGACCAAATTCAACCGAATTCATGTCAAAATTTAGAAAAAACCATGTTTTGGAAAACACTTTCAATCGAACTTGTTAGCCAAGTTCGACCGAACTTGGTCTAAAACATCACTTTTCAAGTGATTTTTTTGTAAGTTCGCCCGAACTTGAGTGGTTTTTGAGGAGATTCTTGCCAAGTACGCTTGAACTTATCAATTTTTCATTGATTTTACATCAAGATCGACCGAACTTGTGTAATATCAAGAAAAGTTTGAGTAAGTTCGCCCGAACATACTAGTTCGCTCGAAGATCGGTTTTTGTTTTTGTCATAAGTTTGACCGAAGTTTGAAACAATTTTTCTCAAAACAAATATCACAAGTTCGACCGAACTTGTGATAAAATCAAGAATTCTTCATTCCAAACTACAAGTTCGACCGAACTTGTAGTATTTCTAACATTTTCAAAAGTTTTTGAATATTTTCAGTGTACACGTCTCGTTATTCACAATGGATGATATGCAAAGAGCTTTTATGTCCGGAGCTAGTTCGTCAAATGCCAACGTGATCAAACAAGTCAATCTTGATAACGAAATGGGAATGACTGTAAAACCGCCCAAGCTAATGCGCATGGACGAATATGAAGCATGGAAGGAGAAATTCACATATTGTGTTCAAGCCATGCATTTCGCAGGCTAGGTGTCGATTGAAAGAGGTTACACTGTTCCGGTAGATGAACATCAGCAAGTCCTTGAAAGGTACAATTACTCGACACTACAGAGAGACAAATACATTGCTGAGAAAAAGATGATCAGTCTCATCCCACAGTCTGTCAAAGAAGATATCCTGATTTTGCTACCAGAGTATACTACAGCAAGAGATCTTTGGTTGTCATTACAGAAGAAGTATCCAGGCAGTGCCGAAATGATCAAAAGTAAAAAGGCGCTTATTCTGAAAGAGTTCGATATCTTCACCATGTTAAAGAATGAGACCATGAAGCAAATGATCGAACGCTTCTATCATCTTAAAATTCAAATGCGAAGACACGGTCTCGAGAAGACAGAACAAGAATACATCGATAACCTTGCTGAGGCACTACCAGATGGTGAATGGACTACTTATTTGATGGTTCTGAAAAATAGTGATAAGCGGGATTTCTTCAAGTTGTCAACATTTATCAATAAACTTGAAGGCCATGAAATGGAACTCTTGAAGATTGCAAAGCCAAAGAACGCTAATGTAGTTCAAGACGTTAGGTTGTACTACAAAAGTGGAATGCAAGACAACATTTCAAGTCCGAAAATTGGGACAATGTTTAGTGCGAACATGAATGCTTCTCCATAGAACCAGAGTCAATCATAACCTCATTATGATCAGAGTCCACAGAGTTCGTACTCAAGCACTAGTTCAAATTCATCTTATCAAAGTCAAGCAAATCAGAATCAACAAACAAATTCTGATTCGAATGTATACAAGTGCAACATCGCAGTGAATTTGAACAATGTTGTTTCGGAACAAGTTTCTAAACAACATATGTCTCTTCTCGCCACTGTTCTGGAGTCATACGAAAGTCTTATAGCTGGTAAAATTGGAAATCCCGAAATGACGGCAGAAGATTATGACCAAGTGGAAGAAGAAGAACTCGAGTTGATGGATATCAAGTGGTGTTTAGTATCTATTATCCAAAGAGTCACAAATTTTGTTGCTCTCATTGGCCGAGATATCGGAAATTCAAGCAACAAGTTGGGCTTCGACAAATCAAAAGTGACGTGCTTCAGATGTTGCCAAAAGGGACATTTCAAGAGGGTGCAAGAATCCTGAAGCAACGGGAAATCAAAGTCCTTCCGGAGGAGGCAACGATTATTATAAGAAGTCACTTCAATAAAAGCCATTTCCAAAGAAGACTCGGGTTGAAATCCAAGAGAAACCAAATAGCAACAACAATGAGAAAGCTATGGTAGCATCAAACGAGGATGTTGGTTTCGAATGGAATTCCTACATCGATAAGAAGACCGGAGTTGCGTTGATGCTGAGATAGTTGAAGATACTTCTGCAGAGGAAGCAGCGGCAGCGGCAGAAGCAGCGGCTGTAGAACAGATTCTACTGGAACAATACTTGCATCAACAACGAGAAGAAGAAGAGTATATCCACATGCAGAAACAAGGAATTTTATCTCCTAACTCGTGTGATAGTTTTGCAGGTTATTTTGATGGAAGCTCTAAAGAACAAGTGGTTGAGGAGAAAACAATTGATGAAGAGATCATCAATGTTACACAAGAAGTGAATGCCGAAAACCTCAAGGACATGGCAGATAAAGCTTTAATGGCAAATCTAACTAAGGTAGGTTCAGAGGTAAATGAAGTTGTCAAAGTACAAATTGTAGAGGTTGAAAAACCTTGTACAAAATGTACTAAACCATGTTCTGAGTGTGCCGAAAAATAAAAAATCATCGCTGAAAACAATGTGCATAATGAACTTTTGAAATACGATTATCACACAATGAAGGAAGCGTATGATAAAATGAAAAATGATTATGGTAGGCTTGATCGAGATAACATCGAACAATATGATACCATAAAAATGTTAAAAGGAACAGTAATGGATAAGCAAAAAGCGATTAATATCTATATTAACACCATTGCTGAAACTAAGCAACAACTCCAGGACATGACAATTGAAACAGAACGTGTTCAACAACTTTTGAGAAGTTACACATGTAATGCATATGTCATTGATCACATCCTTCCGACAATTCCATCGGAAGAGAAATCTAAAAAGAAAATTGGTAAGGAATACAGCAATGTTCCTCCACCCCTTTGCGAGAAGTATTGTCGCAAATCTGCTGATGGGATGATAAGGCACTCAACATTGAGTTGTTATCTAAAAAGAAAATGAGTTGCCAGAGAACATTGATGTAATCTATACTAAAACAGATGATGACAATGCTATGGTTAAAAAAGTTGTTGAAAATGTTTTGAACGATTCTGATGAAGGCAGCTTTAAAAGCACCGTCTCAAGCTTAAAGAATTCAGATTCACAGTCCGAAGATGACGATACATCATCGGAGAATGATCTATGTGATGATCCTAATGTTGTCATGTACAAGATTAAGGAATCTGATAGATTATACTTTGATGACAGTTTTCCGATTCAGAATGTGAAGGAAGAATTATTAGATAAATTCTTTAAACTCGTGGAAGTCACATCAGATGATCTGGAGATCAATGAAAAGAAATTCTATTCCAAACCTAAAAGAAACAACTACCGAAAGAATGGTGGTGATCATCCGAAAAACCGGAGAGCTGGGTTGGGATTAGAGGAATCAGATGAACCTAAAAGGAAACCGTCACCATTTCATGAATACAAGAATAAAAACATGAATTTTGTACATGGGACGAACACGGTTCATGAGGAAAGTTTGATTGGGAAACAATCAAACGATGAGTTTAAGAAACAAAAAGAACTTCGAGATAAAGCCAAAATTGCAAGTGGTGCCAAAACAAGTGGTGTAAAACCCACTAAAGGACATCCACATGATTCTCGGACTTGTTTTAAGTGCAACGAAATTGGTCATATTGCACGTTACTGTCTGAAATCAAAGCCCGCTTATCTTTGAAGGAAAGAAATTTCAAATGTTGTGAAACCGAAGCAACTAGTGTTTGTAAAACCTGTAAAGATTTTGAAAAGAAATGAATCAAAAGCTGAAGTTAAACCTAAGTTTGAAAATTCAGTTTTCAAAAAAGGTCAAACTACAAAGGCTAATGAAAACAATTTTACATCAAGAAGGCTAACATCAAATCTCAAGCCTGGATTGCAAAGAAACGGTCAACAACATCTGAGATCACTATGTCTGAGCTTGTTAAGACTAGTGATAGCATGAAAGAATCAAAATCTGAAATCATAATTGAAACCATACCTGAAAATGTCAAAACTACAAGTGGTAACAATTCAAAAGATAAAAAGAAAGTGAAATTTTCAAACATAAACATCTCAGAAAATCCAGATGATGAATATGAATTTGATTATGCAGATGAGTGTGGATTCGATTATGTTGATGAGTGTGAGTTTGATTTTGATGATGGTTATCCAATTCAACCCAAGACCAAAAAGGCTTGGGTCTCGCTTTTTAAATAGATTGTTGAAATGTGCAGTGGCTCCAGAGATCCGTACTTTCTAAGTGGATTTTGGATAGTGGAGCGTCCATGCATATGACGGGAATGAAAGCGTTGCTATTCCACATTAAAGCTATCAATGGTGGATATGTTGGATTTGCGGGTAACCAGGGTGGAAGGATAGTCGCCGAGGGAAAACTCTCAAACGGCGTCGTTTCATTCGATCGCGTGAACTATATTGCAGAACTTGAGAATAATCTTCTAAGTATATCGCAGATCTGTGACAAGAAGTTCATGGTCCATTTCAATGACAAAGAGTGTATTTTCTTGAAGTCGGGATTCAAAATACCAGATGAGTGGATTCTGATGCGAGCACCTCGGGAGAATGATCTATAGTTCTTGATATGGGTGTCGCTACCACTTCATAAAAATCAACACAATGTTTTGTGTCAAAGGCTACTGAAAAGGATTCTATTCTTTGGTATCGTAAGATGGGGCATATTCATTTGCGAAAAATGAATTTCTTGGTTCATAATGATCTTGTAGAAGGCGTAAATCTTCGGAGTTTTCAGATGTCTGATCATTGCTTAGAATGCAAAAAGGGAAAGCAGATCAAGAAATCTCATCCGAAGAAATTCTGAACTCAATCAAGTTACGATTAGAACGTCTCCACATGGATTTATTTGGTCCTGTAAATGTTAGAAGCATCTCAGGAGACTTATATTGCTTGGTCGTGACAGATGACTATTCGAGATATTCGTGGGTATTCTTTCAAGAATCAAAAAACAAAACGTTCGAGAACCTGGTTATTCTATTCAAGAAACTCGAGAACCTTTATCATCTGCCGGTCAGACGCATTAGAAGTGACAACGGCACAGAGTTTAAGAATAACAAAATGAAGGAATTCTGCAACGCAAAAGGGATTCTGCATGAGTTTAGTGCTCCCTATACTCCACAGCAAAACGGAGTAGCTGAACGGAAAAACAGAACTTTGATTGAAACTGCGAGAACCATGCTTACAGATTCTAAACTTCCAATCAGCTTCTGGAGTGAAGCAGTTTCTGCGGCTTGCTACACGCTAAACAGGGTTCTCACTGTCAAACCAACAAAGAAAACATGTTTTGAGATGATAAACCGACGGAAGCCAAATTTGAAGTTCTTAGAGCTATTCGGTGCACCATGTATCGTAAAAGACCAAGATGGCAAATTTGGAGCTAAATCTCTTGAAGGTTTCTTTGTCGGATATGCGAGTCCGTTGAGAAGAGTATATGTTCCTTCGTTGAGAAAGGTTATTGAAACACAACACGTGGATTGTTTCAACTATACGGATCCTATTCAAAGGAGAGGTGACGTGTGACTATTTAACTATCAAGACCGTTGGAAGTCATTTGATTTGCCCGAAGAACCGTCTGATGAAGAAGTTGCAGCGTCATACTATCTTCACCAGTCAGCGAATCAAGAACAAATTGTTCGACCAATTGTGGTTAATCAACCCACGTTGGATCCATCTTCTTCTGGCGCAAGTTCAAGTAATAGTGATGTTCCGGCTAAAAATATTTCTGAAACATTGGTAACACCTACTACTCCTCCAACAAATGCTTCTACTGAACCAGTGAATACAACAACGGAGCCCAGTATGCCTCATAATCAGAATTCTGACTCAGATGAAGCACCAACATTTGATGCTGATGGGGAATCATCTTCTTCAGACGGGGAAGTGGAGCAGATAACAAGTCTTCTTAATCAATCTGCAGACCTGAGCAATAGAAATGAAGCTTCATTAAGCTCTCCAAACGTTGAATTGGTCGTTGATCTCAACATCACGAATCGGCAAAACTCAGTAGATGTTCCAAGTGAAGAATTGCCGCGATCATATTCCTATCATCCGTCAACAAATATTATCGGAGAACTTCAAACTGGTTTAGAACTCGAGGTCAAATTAACAAAGCACTCAGTTGTTTCTACACTCGCGTTGCTCCAACCCAGAACTATTGCTTCTACTCATGTTTCATCTCTCATATAGAGCCAAAGATAGTTAATGAAGCTTTAGCCGATGAAAACTGGGTACAAGCAATGTAAGAAGAACTATTGCAGTTTGAGAAGTTGGGAGTGTGGAAGCTTGAAGACCTACCAGAAAATCAGAAAGCAATTGATACAAAATAGGTCTTTAAGTGTAAACGTGATAATAGGGGGTTATTGTTCGTAACAAAGCTAGGCTTGTTGTCAAAGGATTTCACCAGCAGGAAGGGAAAGATTACACGGAAGTCTACGCACCAGTAGCTTGCTTGGAATCTATTCGAATCTTTCTAGCTTTCGCATCATGGAAAGGATTTAAGGTCTATCAATTGGATGTCAAATCGGCTTTTCTGTAGAGAAATTTACGCGAAAAGGTGTACGTTGGACAACCACCAGGGTTTGTCGATCCACTCAACAAGAAGAAAGCATACCTACTGGATAAAGCTCTTTATGGTCTACACCAAGCCTCGAGAGCTTGGTACGAGACGTTATCGCGACATCTCGTCGACAACGGCTTTATTAGAGGAACTGTGGATAGTACTCTTTTCACCAGAGAAGTTGATGGTCATCTGATTATAGTTCAAATCTACGTCGACGACATCATTTTTGGATCTACAAACGATAGTCTCTGCAAGGAGTTTGAGGGAATCATGAAAAAGAAATTCGAAATATCCTCGATGGGCGAAATGAAGTTCTTTCTTAGTTTGCAAGTAGATCAGTTTCCGAATGGTATTTTCGTTCATCAGACTAAGTATGTTCACGACATCTTGAAGAAGTTTGGAATGGAAAGCTTGAAGCCTCTATCTACGCCTCTTGCTCTAAATCACGGGATTTACGTTGACGAGACTGGAGCCAAAGTTGACGAGACGTTATACAGATCGATGATTGGATCGCTAATGTATCTGATGGCATCGCGCCCAGATATTATGTATCCAACCTGCCTCTGCGCCAGATATCAGTCAAGCCCGAGGATCATACACATGCAAATCGTGAAGCGAATCTTCAGATGCCTGAAAGGATGCCCAAGCACCGGCTTGTGGTACCCGAAGAATGTCAATTTCGACCTCAAGGGCTATGCTGATTCTGATTTTGGTGTAGATAAGTTGAATTCAAAATCAACTACAGTGGGATGCCAGTTCTTCGGAACAAGAATGGTAACCTGGCAGTGTAAGAAACAGACTACGACTCTCTCTCTACCTGTGAAGCTGAGTATATCTCGGCCTCCAGCTGTTGTTCACAGATTTTGTGGATTCAACAGCAGATGAGAGACTATGGTCTTCAATTTCTAGACACTCCGCTGTTTGTTGATAACAAGGCAGCCATTGATATAACTAAAAATCAGGTTCATCACTCACGCACAAAACACATTGAAATTCGTTATCATTTCATTCGTGATTGCTACGAAAAGAAATTGGTGCGAATAGAAAAAATCCACACCGACGAACAAAAGGCTGATTTTTATACCAAACCATTTTCTTTGTTACGGTTTAAATACTTGCAGAGAATTAATGGTATGAAAAATTTGCTGACATGTGCAGACGCTGAGGTTGAATACGAATCGGACGACGAGTTCGCATGATCCTCATTGGTTTGTAAATATCTTTCTTGTTTAGAATTTTGTTAAAAACTAAAATCCAAAAAGATGTTTTTGATTTTAGGGGGAGAAATGTTAGAGAAAATACAAAAAACATTCGAAAAATTTTAAAATCCAAAAACATTGAAAAAATTCAAAATGTACAAAAACATTGAAAAATACAAAAAGAATTCAGTGTCATAAAAGGAAATGATAGTATATCAGTGGACTATCACAGTATACTAAAAAAATGTAAAGTTTAAAAGTGATAAACGAGTTTTACTGTGGATGTGTCGATAGGCTTAACACGTTCGGTAAACTGTTTTCGAGATATAAACTAAATTTTACAACTGCTTAATCTTATGGATTAACATATCTTGGATATATGGACTTAGTACTCTGAAATTTCGTTTGAAAGATTGGCTGATTCTGAGATACGAGGTCTTTATAGATAGTTAATATCTGGGGTATTATACAAGTTCTTCTAATTTTGCGGAAGCAATGGTCTAGAACTTCTATAATACTTTCGCAATAAACCCCAAACTGCATGCAAACTTGAAAAGTATCGAAAGATCTAATCAATTGCAGTGCTAAAAAGATTCCTTAATTAGGAACACACCTTAAAGACGAGCCTTCATCTCTTTGTCTGTACGGTAGTACTAACCTGAGCTCTCAAGGTCTCGCACAACCCAGATACAGATATCAATTACACTATACTCACCTGTAAGATGAAATCTAGGGAATCTGGATACAAGAGTATATTCAAGAAGTGGGAACCGCAGTTAAGTCAAGTTTCATAAATCATACCTTAATATATCTTGAAACAGTTGAGAAATGTGGTAAAGTTTAAGTGGACAAACATATCGACAATCTAGGTAAACGAGTTTAAAACTTAAAGTCAGTTAAAGGTCAACGGTACTGGTGATATGTCTCAATCAACTGATATGATCCTTAGACACGAATTCACAAAAATATGTCAGTAAATATGTTTGTACATAGTTTACATTGTTCTATATATAGTATTTCAGCTTTATAGATTAAAATCAAAAAATATTTTGGTGTGTTTTAGCATAAACTTGCAAAAATACAAAAAGATTTTATTTCTACATTGTTTTCAGCAAACCAATGTTGGAGAACTGATCTTCGAAGTCTGGTAAGATGCTAGAACTGGTGGGAATCTCTTTGACAACGGGCTGGGAGCTTATCTTTAAAATCTGAAAAGACAAAATGATAAAAAGTTCATTAATTTGAAACTTTGATTTTGAAAATATCAACAGTTTGTTCTTAACGGGTCAAACCGGGGTCATTAACTTGGGCTCGGCAGAAAAATCGGTTAACTATGGTCATTGACTTGGACTTGGTCAACTGAGTGGATTTTCATAACTGGTAAAAAGTTGAAAAGTTCAGGGGTTAAAAATGAAAATTTTGAAAAAAATTGAAGTTAGGTTTGGCAAGTTCGGCCGAACTTGCTAAACAATATCAAGTATTAACAAACAGCAAGTTCGACCGAACTTGCAGAGGGCTATGTTGATTAAAGGCTAAGTCCGCTCGAACTTAGTTGGGCTTGTTTGTTGGGCTTAACAAGTTCGCCCGAACTTGACTTGGTATAAATACCAATCAAGTTCGGCAGAACTCATTCAACAGCCTTCATCATCTCTGAGCGAACTTAAACGATTGAGAGCGATTTAGCGATTTTGGCAATTTCATACTGGTACGCTGCCCAAATTCAATTTGTTTTGGTGATTTGCACACCACAATCAATGGCAGAGGTATTGATTTGACCTTTGAACCGTGTTTGAACCGATAATGAACGAAACAAGATCTGAAATTCTTAAAATTGGTAGATCTAGGTGATTGTGAACAAAATTGAACTTAAAATTGTTATCTACACTTAAAATAATTGTGTTTGATTGAACTGAAATGGATAAATGGCATGTTAACAGTCATTAGGTTTGGAGAAGACGACAAGTTCAGCCGAACTTGTTGTCAAGTTCGACGAACTTGTATAATGGACTTGTTAACAAACTGAATAAAAAGATCCTAATACATCTTCGACCGAAATTGGGTTGTTTTGAAAATTTGAATGTTGTTGATATAAGTTCGCTCGAACTTATAAAGTGAAATATTGAAACTTGGTTATATGTAAGTTCGCCCGAACTTATACTTCGATATTTGAACATGTATTAAGACATGTTCGGGCGAACTTGAACAAAATAGAATGTTTAACACATATATCAAGTTCGCCCAAACTTGATAAAAGTGTTAGAAAATTTTTTGTGACTTTTTCTCGATAAACGTGCTAATTGTTTTATGTTGTTTTTCAGGCACAAGTTCCGGAGCGTATAATCTCAGTGGAATTTTCTAAGACACACAACACCTGTATTATGCTCGACAAATCCATCTGTTCATCTTTGAAGGAACACGACAGTATATTGAAGTTTTTGAAAGAAAGTCCTATACATCGGGCTATTACAGAGCGCACAGTGTCATATAGATCTCATATTTTTCATTTCTGGATGAACGCAAGTTTAAGTGAAGATGAGAAGACGATCACTTCAACTGTGTAAGTCGACAATGAAGTCAAACTGATTACTATGACTGAAGATGATATTCGACGGATTCTGTAATTCAACGACAACAAAGACGATCCAATTTACCTCGACGAAAAGATGGTTCGTGGTTGTTTCTTCCGTATGGGATATAAGGGGAGCGTGAACAAGCCGACGTTGAAGAAAGGGGAAGTGCCAAATCCCTATAAACTCCTAATGCATGCCAAATTCATACATTTAGTCATCGCAAGGCCGGTTTAGACGATGTCCAAGATTATTTAGCTTGCATGGCAACGACGCTTATTCTGAAGAAGCCGTTCAACTTCTCGAAGTTAGTTTTCACGCACATGACAAAGAACATGGAAGATTCAAGGCTATGTTTATATCCGAGATTTGTCCAAATGTTGATTGACGAGAAGTACACGAATATAGCATGGGATCCGAATGATGTGCTTTATCTAGTCCATTTTGATGAGACCACAGTGAAGAAGCTCATAAAGTTTCAAAAGCAAGCTTCAGCTCCTGTTGCAAAACCAGTTTTCGGGGATATCAAAGATCCAAACTATATTGCGCCGCCAGAAAATAAATGGAGGAAAAATGGTAGCGATGATGAGAAAGAGCTTAATGCTGAAAAGGAGTGGTTTAAGGAATTCAAACCAAAGGCAAGGAGCGAATGGTTCTTAAAGGCAGAAACTGATAAGCCTAAAAAGAAACGTGCTGTGAAGAAAGTCGAAACTATGCTTGTCGACGAAGATGAACTAGAGAATGTTGAAGCAGTTGCTGGATCAAATGCTGCAGTTGTTGTTTAGAGTCAAGAGACTGTGAAAACGACTCAAGAAGATGTTATTTCTGCTACTTCTGAAAAAGAAGATGATTCTGATTAAGAAATTCCGGTGAAAGAGCCAGAAAAGACTGAGGCTGAGATTAGAGCCGAGAAAGAAAGAGAGTTGGATGCTGATTTCGATCCGAATCAGGAAAAAGAGTCTGATGAGGAAAGACCCAATAAGAAATCTAAACGGGTTAAGTCTGCAACTGTTTCATCGATAAAGACTACAGGGTCTCCTCAGACTAAAGGAAAGAGAAAATCAAAGAAAGAGCAAAAGGCTGTAAGCAAAAGGTACAAAAGATCTTTGAAAAGAGCAGGAGTGACACAAGAACCTTCTGGCGCACAGGAGAAAGGAGTTACACAAGAACCTCCTACACAAGAACCTCCTGTTGTTGATATAAGTGAAGCTTAACGTCCAGGAGTCACACAAGAACCTCATGTGATTGTTGCATCGGAATCTGAAAGGCCTGGAGCTACACAAGAACCTCCTGTGTCTAGTTTTGTGGAAGTACCGATTATTCAATCGCCTGTTGCTCCAACGACTTCTGTTCCTGAAAGTTCTACTCCAAGGAAGTCAACACCAAAAGCTGCAACACCAAAGTCAACACCAAAGACTCCAAGAGGGCCTAATATTTTTGGTGATATTCATAGCGATCCGATAAGTCTGTAGGATCTAAACGATTTCTTTCGAGAGACTAACATTGAACTTCTGGAAAAAGCGTGTCAAAGCACTAGAAGACAAAGTGGCACAGAATGAAGTTGAGAAAGCAGAGCTTATTCAGAAGATGAATCAAAGTGCGGTTGAGAAAGAGATTTTGGATTATAAGGTTAAGGTGTTAGAGAATGAGCGTGAATATCTTAAAGCATTGATCGAAAGTCTGCAAGATGCGAATGAGAAGATGCAGACAGAAATTTCAGAGTTAAAGTCAATTCAAGCCCTAAATGATCGAATATTCTCCAGGATGCAGAAAGTGTTAACTAATGCACTGGGCATCGACTTCATCAAAGAATATGATCGTCTAGATCAACAGGAAGCTAAAGAACGATCTGAGAAAGAATTGGCTGAGAGTGGCAAAGGTAAAGGAGTTGAAGGTGAAGTTCCTAAGTCTTCTGATGCTACAGAGAAACCAGTTGAAGATGTTTCGAAAGCTTCTGAGTCTGATATTCCTAAGGTTGACGAATCTGTCAAGCTTTCTGATCCTATTACTGCTTCTGAAGAAAAAGACGATATAGAAGCTGAGAAAGATAATAAAGAGGATGAAGAGGAAGGAGGTTACGAGGACTGGAATGTTGGTGATGATTACCATCAAGGTGGTGATGGTTTTGATCAGGGTGATACAGGTATAAAGATCACTGAAGCGAAAGTCTCTGAAGATTTTGACTTTACTTCACTTATGGATGACGAGTCAAATAAAATGGAAGATAAAAGTCAGGGAAGACAGGGCCTTCAGATGATATTGATGGCACAGATGTTGATCGATCTGCTAAGCCTATTACTGCAGTACCCACGAAGCCGTTAATGTTGATGTTAGAACATAATGTGGAAGAAGGGGAGTACGTGCATAACTATTCGAAAGAAGATCTTGCAAGATTAGTTGAAGTTGAAGCTGAAAGCTTAGAGTTTGATTTCGAGGAAGTTTTAAATATTAACACATCTGAACCAAATGCTTATCAGTATCAAAGACGATTTGAAGCTGACGAATACAATCGAGTAATTGTGGAAGATTGGTCTTCAGATGATGAAATAGATCAGAAAGCAAAGTATATTGGTTTTAATTCAGAAAGTTTTCCTACGTTTGAAGAAATGTACAAGCAGCTTGATGAAGACATGCTGAAAGAAAAAATTGTTGAATTAGTCCGAAAGGGTAAAGTTCCTAAACCCATGACTAAAGAAGAAATAGCTCAAGCAAGGAAGTCATGGTTTAAAGAAATGCCGTGCGAACACAAGTTTAGATGTCCTCTAGCATTCTTTACCAGAGACAAAGATGTTTCTTTGGGGGATATATTGAGTTGGGCAAGGTTCAAAGAGCTTAACGTATATGCAATCAAAAGGGAGTTTGGAGTGCAATGCTTCAAATACCTTGCTGATTTCAAGAAATTACCATATTGGGATGTGGAAGAGTTGGTACAAACTGTGAACGTTACATACCACATAAGGTGGCTGATCAGTTATTATGGAAGATGATCAAGTATGAAGCGATGAAAGGATTCAACTACTAGAAGCCTTTTATTCCTAGCCGCAGAATCAAGACAAACAAGAAAACGGGAGAAAAGGACATAACTTTAATTATGAAACGTCTAAGAGCCATGAGAAATATGCCACTTATGCCGATTGAACAAAACTTCTATCCTTTGTTCAAATGGTGGCAAATAGATCCAGCTACTTGTGAAGCGGTTATAGTTCTAAAGTTTGAAGAACACTTGGATATATCAAAGGAAAGTGTTGAGGTGATGGATTATCTGGGCATGAGGGGTTTATGGAGGACGATAAGGATTCTAGATCCTATGTGGCTTGTGAACTGCTCGAGAGAAGATCTCAAAACCTTGTTCTACAACAAGATAGTTTTTGAAGAACGTGAAAAGGTACAAGCTATGCAGTTTCAGAAAGTTGTGAATGTTTACTATGCGCGCGAAGTAAATTCTGGAAAAATGTGGCAAACGAAGTGGAGAGAGTTAGAAAGAGTTGAGTTTTTAAAGGAGGAAAAAAGAAATGAGGCGATTAAAGAAAGAATGGAAAAAGCAGTAAGGCAAAGTTCTCTAAGAATGGCTAATTTTAAAAGGCCACCGCCAACTGATCAAACGCCTGATCCAAAGCAAGAACGACGAAGGAAGCCGTTCAAGAACTTCTTCGGTCGTGTGCGTTAACGTTTATATGAAGACGGAGTTTTGAAGACTGATACAAGACGAAGACAATATCCAAGCGGGAATCAGTGTCACACCCCGACCCGCAGGGAAAAGGTGATCGGGGCATGATTGGGGTTTTCATCAAAGCTCATGACATTTATTATAACGTTTCATATTTATTATTAAAATTTAAAGGAAATCATACAATCATAATTACAACATGTTCTACACATCTTTCTAGACTTCATTATTTTCTTCTAAGGCATTTCCTATGTTTTCCTTGCTTCATCCTGCTCACCTGTATCATGTGTAAAAATGGTTTTTGGATCAACAAAAAGTTGGCGAGTGAATCCTATGAAAAACATTTGAACAAGTTTATTGAATTGATTAATAAATAAAGTGCATAACCACATATGAGTAAATATAGATGTAAACTTATTCACAAAAACACTTAATATTAAATAATTCACACACATACAATAATAGATTGTTTTGAGGCACGCGTTGCTCAACTCGTCTCCCACGAGGAACTGAAGGGCCTAATGAATGAGTTTTGAGACACGCGTTGTTCTACGAACTGATGGGCCTAATGAATGAGTTTTAAGGCACGCGTTGTTCAACTCGTCTCCCACGAGGAACTGAGGGGCCTAACAAATAATTTGTATACAACTTGTCACTATGTAATACATAACTACAAACAATATTTACATTCTAAGTTTTAAACATAATATGGTATGGCACGAGTTTGAATAAACGAATTAGTTTAAGTGACACATGATACACCCCAAAACGTGTAATTAAAAAGGGGAGTTGTAAGATTCACTCACATTGGGTGCGTTCGGTTGATGATGTTGAATGCGCACGAGTTTAGAGGATTGATCGACGAGGAAAAACTAACCTAATTAATAACGAAAAAGTAAGGTAAATAAATTGATTTTATTAACAATTTTAATAGGATTTTTGGATATATTTTTGTGAGTTTAAGGCTATTTTCTAACTTTAAAAATGTTATTTTTAAGTATTTTTAATTGATTTTTAATTTAAATAAATAAATAAAAATAATAAAAAAATGTTGACTTTTGACCGTGACCATAAGCGTTGACTGTTTGACTGTGACTGTTGACTGTTTGACCGGTTCTATTGTGTGTATGTATGCGCCGGGCAGGACTCGAACCCGAGACCTCCCGTACGCGTGCACGCAGCTCTACCAACTGAGCTACGTGTCTAACCCGAAATATTTCTTTTCTTTAATTATATTTATACACTAATTAAGTTAATCCGAAAATCATTTATTTTAAAAAGGTTTTAATGTATCGACTCGGTGCTCTCCACAGGTCTCGAACCCGGGACCTGTGGTTTAGTTTGGCACATAGTCCACCGCTGGACTGTGTGTCTAACTTGGTAAATATTCTGGTTTTTAATATACTTAACATCTTACGGTTGTGGAACCGGTTCAGTTTTAAAAAAAAAGAACTTTTTATTACAGCGAATGTGTGTGTGTCAAGGATCGAACTCGGGACGTATGCATATTGTTTGCACACAGTCCACCGCTGGACTGTGTGTCTAACCCGTTCATAATATTGATTTTAATTAATCTTATATCTTACACGACTTCGTCTTCTTCGTTCAAAACACAGACAACGGTTAACTAACTGTTATTTGTTAATTTAATTTAACGAGCTTATAAACAATTGCAATGCATTGAACAGAAAAGGGTTTGGGGAAATGATTGTACCGAACTGATCGTCTTTCTTCAGAAGTCCGGCAAGATCGTCGGCTCTGTTTTGGGAACTCCTTCTCTTCGGATTCAATAATCAGTTTGGATGAATTAGATGTGAAATTGAACTACTGAGTAACGATTATCAGTAGGTTTGAGTGATCATACCGGTTATCAGCGACTTTCTGAAAATTCCAGAAGTTTTCCGGCGAAAACAGAAAATCCGGCAACGTCGTCTGGAATAGGTTCTGGGTGAGGGATTGATATTAGAATTTGTCCAATAATGGAATGAAACAGAAAGGTCAAGGTATTTACCGTGTAGATGAAAGTCTCGGTTTTCTGGCGACTTGCAGAGAATTCCGGCGAGTGAAATTTCTTGCGACAGAGATTCTTCAGAGGTTTAAGGTGAGTGGGGGTGATGTCAGTATGAGCTCCAAGATCTTATGTTAGAGTATGAAGAAAGGATGGAATGAACTCGGTTTTCCGGCGATAATTTCCGGCTACTTTACAGAGAAATCCGGCGACTGCGGCGAAGTTTTCTGAGCGAAATGAAGAGTGTAATTTTGATAAACTCGCGAGCTCACTGATGAATAAAGTATAACTCAGGTTTAAGTGTATTTCCGGTTTAGAATTTAACACTTTTCGGTTACGGTCCGATGATTTGAATGAGAGATATTAAGATCTTTCAGTTATAACCGGCGCTGCTATAATTGTATCCGTTATGCCAAAAGATAACATCAATGATTGACGATTTCGTCGGGATTTCCGGCGAGAGTGACTTGAGTGACCGAATTCGACTTTAGTTTTTATTATATGAATTAATTGAATCAATAAGTCAACAAGAAACACAAGTGGCGGAGTGGTTGGATGTGTGTGTGTTAAGGCTTGGATGATTCTCGGCTGACCCGGGTTCGAAACCCGGCTTCAGCATTTTATTTTTAATTCACTATTTTTAATACATTTTCAAATATAAATTTTATATTCTAATATACTTATTAATTATGTATCGTTTAAAATTAAATTGAGCATTAAATACGCAACAAAATTTTTAACTGGTTGTTCGGTTAATAAACGAAGCGGGTTCGGTTAACCCGGTTTTTGACGGATGTTACAATCAGTTGGTGCATAATGTCTATGTCTTAGTCTTACATCGAGTCTGTATTGTATAGAGCTGAATAGGCTAGGTGAATGATGTATTTATGTAGTAGAAGGCCAAGTTCGCCCATGTTATCATGTATAGCCAAGTTCGGCCGAACTTGCTAAGACAAGTTCGGGCGAACTTAGGTATCTCATGACCGAACTTGTTTGCCTATACATACCTAGCTTGAGTTCCTCATTTGTAACTTTGGCATTTTGGAGGTGAAGCTCTATCAGTTTGTAACCAGAACGTTTGATCAATAAAACTGACGTTTAACTGATTAATTCTTGTCTATTGGTAAACACGACGTAATATTTCCGCTATTATGGACGTTAGATATCAAATTTAGGTTCCTTAGCATCGAGGATCGGTCCTACATGAACCCAATTGGTGAATGTGACACCCAGCTATTTAGGCTGTCCCGTACAAATGTAACACGTGTCCTGAATGAATAAAAGGTCTTATTTGATTATTTATAACGTTTATATATGGTATTTGATGTGTTGGTAAATCCAAAGTTTGATAAAAATTACGTTGCCAATATTAAGATAAACGCTTATCGCGTAACGGTTAAAATGCGAAACGAACGTCGGTGACCGCCAAATAATGTTAAAATCCTTAAAATAGTCTGTTATGATTTAAATAATATATTTAATCATAATCGTGAGGAAAAATAATTTAAAACGCTAAGAAACTCTATTTTTCGAGTTTAAACGCCAGTTCAGGGCAACCTATAATTTTTATAGTAACAATTTGACAAGTTTATTTTTATAGAATGATAAAAATAAATTAAAATGCTTAAAAATCCCTATTTTGCAAATTTAAGCGTGTACTGCGTAACACAGCCTGCAAACTGCCAATTACCGACAACGTAACTGGTCCTGGAAAATAAAATATTGATTAGTAATATTTTAGTGAGTATATTTTTATAGAGCGCTGAAAATAATTTAAAACGCGTTAAAACACAGTTAAAACGCTAGAAAAATACCCAGTATCCAGTTAAATACGTGTATATAGCATATACATGTGTATGTATATGATATGTATGTGTGTGTACCCATAGGTGGCGGCCTAATGGCTGCCCACTTTTTGATATTTCTTCCAAATTGAACAAGTGTGCACATTGGGAAGACCATACAATCATTATGACAATATACATACTCCATCTAAACCATACAACATCAAACAAACTTCAACTCTTTCTCTCTCTAAAACTTGCGGTCGAACACCCCCTCTCACACATACACTTTCAAATTTCAAATCATTTTAAAGATTCAAGGGCATTTGAAGGTGGTTTCAAGTGTTTTTGAAGGATCAAAGGTGTTTTCAAAGTGTTTCAAGTAACATCCAAGCTCCATATCATCAACTCTTGTTCGAAACCCATCAAAACTTGAAGGTATAAGATTCACTTTAAAAATCTTGTTCATGAATCTTAACGATGTTGATGATGAAAGAAGTTTCTCATGTTCTTGGGTTTAGTCACTAACTTGAAAACACTATCAAATGGGTTTTGTATAAAATGAAAATGGAGATGTGTATGTGTGTTCATGTGGTCGTGAGTATGTATACATGTGTGTATAAGATTGAGTTTTGATTTTAAATGTTTTTTATTGATGATGTTCATGAGGATTTGATGCATGCATGTTTAGAAGTTTCCATATGAAAGCTATGTGATTGAAAAGATGTATATGAAAAGTGGAATTTTGGAAACATATGAATGTATGTATATGTGTATATGTCGTGTATATATGTATATATATGCATGCATGTGGATTTTTAGTGTTAAAACTTAAATGTGTAAGAATATAAATGTATGTATGTCTTGCATTTATATTAAATGATTAGATGATGATGATCATATGAAAATGATGATGTTCTTGAATGTTTGAACCAGAATTAAATATGTGTTGGAAGTATTTAAGTTCATGCAAGATGATGATGATAGGATATACATGCATTAGATGCTTGTACATAGGCATGCATGTGGATATATGGACATGAAATGGTGATTAAAAGGTGATTTGATAAAGATGATTTTAATTAGGTTATAAACACTAAAAATAATGTTATTTGAAGTGAGAAATAGCATGGAACTTTGGTATAAAGTTTACTAGCTTTGCATGTTGTACTATGTGCTTAAAAGTGTTGTAAAATACATGAAATTGCATGATTTATGTGCCTAACACAAAACTGCACTAATATGATTATAACCATCATTTTATTTAGTATATGAAATGTATTGTGTTAAAATATGAAGTCGTTTCGAGTTCGGATGGTTATGGTAACGTTTGACGCAAAACTACGCGGTAAAAACGGTAAAAATCGCATTTTAACGGGGTTTTTATGAAACTGTTTTAAATCAGTAAATAAACTGATATTTTTATTATAAATATAAGTATATTAACTTATATTTAGTTTATTTGGTGTTTAGTTAGTCATACGTGACTTTCGGCACCCGAAAACGTTACCGAATCACTAAAATACGCATTTTTCAACATACACTTGAATGGGTTGTTAATGGATGAACCTTATGTGTTTAAATGTGTCATGTGATTTAAATATGTGAATATGATAATATATTAAGTGTTGACATGATAGCGGGAATTAAGACTATGCATGTACGCTTGTATGTTTAAAACGGTAGAATCGGTGAAATCGCGTTAAAATGTGTAACTTATTTGTCGAGCATGAAAATTGATACATAAGTTAACTTAGTGAGTTATTTCATGTATACATGCTTTAAAAATGATAAAGTGAATAAGTTAATGAGTTTTCGCGTGTTATGATATTGTGAATATGTGCATGTTTATGTATATATATTACGACGCCAAATCGTAGATATATAGTATTTATAAACAGGAGTGTAACGGATAAAACACTAAGGTCACCAATAAAATCGTTCAATTCGCAAAATCTTAATATATATATATATATATATATATATTAATATGCCAACATAATAAAAAGTAATAACTTTTCGAGAAAATCTCAAAGTTATGTAAAAATTCCAAGATTTGAGAAACTTAGAAATTTCGTGATGTGTGATTATTAAATCGTGCCTACGTATGTTAGGACGTGTAGAATCAAATTGTGGGATCGCGCTATTTTAAATACGCACCCAAATTTGAGTGTCACTAAACCCCTCTTTTTACTGTTTTAGTATATGTTTTAGGGGAAGAACACGCCTTAAAAAGAATAAGTATACGTTTTCGTATAAAATATGCCTTTGATTAAACTATAAATATATTTTCGTGGAAAATATGATTTGGAAATTATGTGATATGTTTTTGGAGAAAAACATGGTTTTGGATATAAATATGTTTCAGGATGAAACAGATTTTGGAATAATGATATATGCGTTTCAGGGATGAAACGGGGATTTTACGGCGTTATGGGATAGAATGACCGTGTGGATTTAAAATGTCTAAATCTAAAGTTGTAACGAATTGGCCCGGTCTCAAGAGAGTATCGGGGTTAGGCTTACATTTCGGTGGGGACGCCGGGGATTCGTACAACGTGTTATATTAAATTTTATCGTTTTAGTAGGATATATATATTGTTCATAAGGTTGGCACCTTAGGTGACCCAGCGGGCAGTTTGCGCAAACTTAGCCATTTAATCATTAATATGGATTGCGTGGAATTGTTGATAGATCTATCGGCTTGACAACCCCGTCGCAACCGGTAGCTCCGTGTCATGTCAAGCGACGAATTTATATTCTGTTATTGTCCAGCGTTGATTATACCCTTAAGGTTAATATATAGCTAGTAATGTCTTGCAAACTTACGAATCTGAACAAATGGATGTTAAAAATAAATTTAATATGTGAAACTTGGGAAGATGCTTAGTTTGGAGGTTTCGGGGAAACGCTTGTGACGGCTGACTCATGGATTTTATTAAGGAAATAAATAAACTTTCAAAAATATTATTTGGATATTTTGATTATAAACACATAATTATAATGTTTTTCCTTGGATCAAATTATTTTAAATGTGAATATGTGAGCTCACCCTCCTTTGTGTTGACACTTGATTTTTAACGTGTTCTTCAGGTACTTGAGCATGGCTTCGGGAATCTTTGGCGTATCTTGTGGTGGTGATGCATGTTTGTTTAATAATAAACTTTGGACACTTTTAAAACTTATTTGGGAGCGACTGTATTAAGATCCATAGGGATCAAGACAACTTAACTATGTTATGGTTGTGGTTTGTGTTTAATTTGGAAACAATGTTTTAATTAAGTAATATGTCCAAAATTAACGATGCATCGTCCACCAAGATATTTATGGCACCAACTTCCGTCACCATTACGTTTGTATTTCCACTGCGACGTTTTTGGGGTGTTACAGTGAACCATTCCTTCCAACCATCATAGTCTTCTAAATTCATGAGCTTTGGCAGTTTCTCCATTGTTCCCATCTCATTGTCTAGGTTCATGTTCTGTGTTGCTGCATTTGTGACTGCTGATGTGGTGAAAGCATAAATGAATTCTTCTTCCATTTTTCCTGAAAAAAAATTATAGAACATTTTGGACAAAACTGATTAGGAGTGATGAGGCAGTGCACAATGTTCAAGAAAACTTCTTAGAAATGGGTTTCGCACGAAAGGGCGCACCCTTGTGCGAATGTTTGATTCGTACGAATGGCGTATATTCGTACGAATGACTTGCTTTTCGTATGAAATACTTAAATACTTATTTTAAAGTTAGCTCATTTCTAGTACGAATGGCTATTCGTACGAAATGTCTCTCTTTTCGTACAAAAAGTCTTAGGTCACTTGAACACGCTTTTTTCTCATATTCACGTTTTTCTCAATTTCAGACACATTCTTGTTTGATTTTAGATCTGTAAGTTTTAGGGGTTTGTTAATACTGATTTTAACATGTTATACTAAAATCATAGTCCAATTCGTCCATGAAATCCTCTAGATCTGAAGTATGTATCAAGAAAAAGTAGAAATAGAGATCTTCAATGGTTGGATCTTGATCTTCAAGGGCTGAAAGTTGTTTTTGTCCTCAAATTATGCCTCAAGGCTCTGATACCACTTGTGAGAGGACCGTTTCTTCTTCGTGAGCACCAGACCGACTTGACTTAACTAACAGAGGTGGAATTCATTGTTAGCAAGTTTGACAAATAATCAGATCTACTGTTTAACGTCACTGCTTCTTATATTGATAAACGTGGAAGAAATACAGACGCTAAATGGACAGGGCTTCGCCTTAATCTCACAAAAACAGCTTTCTAACACAACACCCAAGTCCCCCTATTTATAGTAAACATGATTCGCACAAGGGACTGGTGTTGCCTTTGTACGAAATTGCTATTCGTACGAATGTCCAAAATGTCATCCGTACGAATCATGTACCATTTGTACGAAAAGCCCTATTACATGACCGACATATCTTAGACATAGAAAATAGACATTGTGTACCAACATGGTCAGATTTCGTTGATTTTCGGTGAATTTCGGAGTAACTCGGTTGAATTCGGTGAATTTCAGTTTGTTTCGGTTGAGATTTTGATCTTTTTGAACATTTTAGACTGATTAAAGATTTCTTAAAGGTTAAAAATTGATTGAAATGTTTGAATGTTGTTCATTATGTGGTTATACGAAATAGTTTTCAGATTGTTCAAAATCTGTTTTTAATTGTTTATTGTGCGCTGAGTATTAAAAAATGATAAAGATGAACACATATGATTTTTAAATTCAGATCTGAATTTGGATCGATGTTTGACTGAAATTAGTATTTTCGGATTTGAATCTGAATCGGGTTGAAGATTGATAGTTGATGTAGCAAGTGATAGATAACGAAGGACAAATCACACTGATTCTACGAATACCCATGATGATCTTCCTAAACCCCTAAAATTCAACCCAAAGGGCAAAGAATTTGAAGTGACAATGGTTATTTCTCAAAATTAAATTACTACAAAAGGAAGATATAAATAAAGACTGAAATTCGAAATGGGCCATAAAAAGGCCATAGGCCAAACACAAGTCGAAAAAGAAAATACACAAAACACCGTAAAAACATAAAAATGTCCATAACTCTCATTAGAACGCGTATTTTTGGGCCAAAACATAAAATTCTCTGTTTTAGGCGTTCTACCAGTCAAATCAAAGCTTGAAACGACGTGCTCCTCGTTTCATGCTTTAATTTGACTCATTTTTTTTCTTTTAAATAATATTTTTTAGATTCAGAAAACTTGCCAAGTTACATCAAAACAGAAGGTAGCCGGGCAACAAGCTGCGCCGCCAATCCTTTCTGAATTGCAAACCCTAACCTTCCAAATACAAACCCTTGCCCCCTTGGGGTTGAACAATTGCTGTAGACGACCCGTTGAACCCTCGTCAAGAAGTGGATAGCTTCTGGCGCTAGGGAGCCAAAAGTATCAAAGGCAAAAGGGACAAAGACACGCTGGTTCTTTGCGCAAGCTTTAGCGTGCTTATCCACTTTCTTTGATTCTGCCTTTCTTGCCGCTTGTCCAGCTACAAACCCGTTTTCCCTTAAACCAACCAAAGGGGAAACCCCTGTGAGGTCTACACAAGCATGTTTCCCCCAAGCCCAGCCAAAGACGAGCAGATCTGCTGGTCGCATAGTAGATATCCCTTCCATAGGGTCCGTGAGGAAATTCACAGGGGCCTTTTTCTTAGCCGAAATCCCAGCTCTTTTTAAGATGTCCCACAAAGCATCACGCACCCAGTCGTGCCGATATTTGAACCCAGGGAGCTCTTTACAGTGAACTGCATGCTCCCTGTATTTATCCATACAAGCTTTACGACATAACGGGCAAGTTTCATCTTCCGGTACATAGGGATCATCAACCGATATTTGAGAATGGCTCTATATTCTACTGCAGACAAACATTGTCCCAACCCCTCAATTGGTATAACGGTCTAAAATTCCTGAGCATGGGGACCTTTCAGGCACTCAAACACCGCCTTCTGGCGGGATGACAAATTAAAAGCTTCTCCCAGGCTTTGAGCGATTTTGCTAAACAGAGCATTCGGAAAAATTTTTTGTGGCTTCGAGGGGGCGGTGTGCTTATTAGAAAAACCGCCAATATCCAAGTCTGGGAGAGAGACATTTAAGCGTTCAAGCGCCTGCTGATAGTCCGGGTCAAGCCTGACGACCTCACAGTTTCGAAGGATATGATCATGTAGTTCCCAAGACTGAGCTCTAGACGCCACAAAGGCATAAGCCCCAACATCTCGAGTTGAGAAAAGGCCCAAACCACCTAGACACAATGGCAAAGATTCCAGACGCCACTGGAGGTCACCAAAGAAGGGGCCGCCACCCACTACTATGTCTTCTATAGCCTCTCTAAGGCCATCATCAAACCGAGATACCGTATCCTCCATAAAATGCGGTTGACAAGTCCGCAACCCAAAAAGTAACTTAGCGACTCCCATGCACGACCTTAGCAGAAGGAGTTCACATTGGGGATCTCTCAGGCAGGGTAAGAGTTTCATGAGGTCAACCGCCCCCGTGGCTCGCCGCCCTGCCAACTCCTCAATAAAGCTAGGATCCCGACTAACACCTCCACCAAGGAGCTTAATCCCCTTCTCTAGTCTACCGATCCCTCTCGGGAAAAGCCCATCTTGAACTTTCCGCCCGTCGCATGTCGGCCAAAAAACCTCTATTTTCTTAATGTTGAGATAAAGCCCTACAGATGACCCCTCCTCGTTGATGATGTCTAAGGCCTTAGCAACCTCAGAGGCGTTGCCGATAATCATCCCATCATCCAAGTACCAAGCATGAAACGAGAGTTTACAGCGGTCCTGAACCCGGAGAATAAGGGGATGTAAGGCAAGGGCAAAGAGAAGGGGCCCCAAGGGATCTCCTTATTGAACTTCGGTAGTAGCCCCAATACACTCGTGACCAACATACAACCTAGCAGGCTGGGGGTCAAGAAATTGGACCCACCGATAGATTGACAGGCAACACTGATGAACCTCGTGCCGAAAAGCTGTGCGGTCGACCGTGTTGAAAGCATTGGAGAAATCTACAGTAAGCAAGGCTAAGGAACTGCATGAAATGAGTTGAGAAACCTGTTTGCACTGTGAAGCACCGCCTCTGCCCCATTTGGCACCCCCACCCCAAATTGATAGTCACCCAAGTACTGGGTCATTTCTTTCCCGACCTTCTTCATCGCCACCTTTGAAACCAACCTTCGCCAAATACCCCCACAGCAATAGGTCGAATTCCTTTATTAGGCTTCAATAAGGGGGTGAGGGGGGCCGAGGCAACAAACTCAGCAAGCACCTTAGGGCAGGATCCCCCAAGCCATAAGTTAACAACTTCAGTAATGCTCGTAAGCAAACCTGAGGAAATCACCGAGCCCTCGCCACCAATAGCATCTAGCAGGTGTTGGGCCCGTATCCCGTCTCTGCCACATGACGTCCCTTTAGGAAAGGATCGAATACATTTGAGTAGACACTCCCCATCAACAACAAGAGTGGGTTGGGCCAAAGGGTTGGAAGGCAAGGACGGGGGCGACACCACTGGGTGTTTATCAATAAGAGCTTTCAATGTCGAATCACCTAGAGGGGCAACTCCACTAGAGCATAGGACCTTAACCGCAGCTGTGAAATGTCCATCCCTGACTTTCAGAAGACATTGCTTAATATTAGGGTTCCTTTCTTTGTCTTCCTCTCTCCTGCATTCTCCCTTTGAAGCCCCCGTCTCCCCCACGCTATCCAATAGGGAAGAGACCAAATCATCAAACCCAGACCCATCTTTCCAAATTGTAAGCGCGTGTAAGATGTTACTACATTGTAGAGATTTCCTGTTCCCTGACCTTTGCTCTTGTCTGGAGGATGGTCTAACCACCCGCAAGGTGCAATGTGGTAGTAAAAATAATTGGAACCAATTGTCAACCGATCCTGGCGATGCTACCACTTTGCCCAAAGCACCTGTTAGAACCTGAGCAAACAACAGCCGGCAACTAGGGGGAATGCTTTTAACAGTCTGAATAGGGAGGGAGAAAACACGCTCGAATAGGTTAACATCACCCCCGAGCCCTGCTGGGTGACGTGGGTTTGTGTCAACCACCACTTGACATGGTTTCCGGATCCCAACAATGAAATCTTCAACATCCCCCGAGATCATGGCAAACGACACGACCTCATTATCATGCTTGCATCCCCTACTGAGTGCATGCATCACCATGCACTTTCCACATAACCATTTATCCCCTTCCCTAAGAACTTTCGCAACATCCAAAAAAAGGTCCAAGTCCTTGGAGATAGCCTCCTTCAAAGATAGCTTTCGGTTTTCTGTCTTGAGGTGTGTGCTTTGCATGTGTTCAAGTAGGCGTAAAAAACCCACAAACCCCGGTTTGCCATCTTTACATTCGTGGAAAAATTTAAAAGGGCAGGTCCTAAACCACTAGCAGAGCCCTGCATAGTGCCCACTGACTTAACGTTCCAACCCCCTTTCGTAGGAGCCATGCGCGTATGTTAATTGCCACCGAAGAAAAAACACACTAACGGTACACCAAACTCGAGATGAGTTGTTGGGGGTAGAAAACCAGTAAAATTCTATACAAGACGAAGGAGGGCAGCAACCGCGGGGTTGCCCACCCTCTAAATGGTACCCCACATAACCCCTTACCCCATGGCGGATAGTTAAAGATTATCACAATCGAATCTGAATTACAAGATCAAATCGCCTTAACAAATTCTCACTTCACAAGAGTGCTAAAGAAACAAGTTTTTTAAAACCTTCACTTCATTGAGGCATTTGATCAAACACCTGGTGGGTCGACTTTTCTTTCACAAAAGAACACTCGTACTGTTGAGGAAAATCACCATCATCCATCTGGCTATTGATGAGCAATTTTGCTGCCTTGTGTCGACTTTTGAAACCAATATAGCAGAGCCTGTTGAATGTCTCCAATATTTGATGCAGAAGAAATCGAGACAGCGACCGATGCTTGAAACGTTCAAATGCAAATGCTCGGAGATTGTTAGGGTGCGATTGTGAAGAGGAAAGTGAGGGGGGAGAGAGAGAAGAGACGGTGGGTGGGTTTTGACGGTGGCGATTTCTCTCCGCCTAAATTGGAGACTCGTAGCCAAAGTATGCTCGTTTCCGTAAATCACCTTTGGAAGCTCGATCATGGGCCTCCATAAATGTCATGGATTGATCTTCTACACTTGGGCCTGCATCAATAGTGTTGTGATTGTTGAAAAAAAAATCTAGTCGAAGTTCAGTTGCAGATTTTTATTATTGCTGCTTTCATTTTGGATATGTTCTAAGGGTAGAAATGAATGGATATTTGCTGTATTGAGTGTATGGTTTTGGTAATAATAGAATCGAAGAAAAAGTTAGTTTTTCTAGGTGATTGTGACGATTGTTTTGGTGGAGAAAAGGTTTGAGATAGTTAACAGATAATAGTGACCGAAAGAAGAAGAAGTGTATACAGGTTTTATTGTAGAAAAATCGAAGATAGTAGAGAGATATTATTTGTGACAATTGTGGTGTAGTTAAAAATTGTAGAAGAAGTAAAGTGACGTTGTAATATTAGGGTTTAGTTGGTCAAGATTAAAAAAAAAAGACTGAATGATCGAAAATGACATTTCATGGTAATTGAAATTCTAAAGTTTTTGAAAAAAGACAAATTTTCACAAGTAATGTTTTTCTTATTAAAAATAATAATAATAATAATAATAATAATAAATAATAATAATAATTATTATAATAATAATAATAATAATAATAATAATAATAATAATAATAATTTCTTTTAATAAAAAGGTGATTTTGAACCGTGATTTTTGAATCTATGTTGAGCTGAATTAAAAATGTTTTTGGGTTGATGATACAATTTTGGGCCGAGAGTTTGATTGAACCGTTACCAAACTGATCTTTATTGGACTCGTAAAGATAGTGGCCTGATTCGGATATAATTTTTCAAGTGGTGGATAATCTTTCAAGTTAAATTGTTTTGAACCGGGTTATCTGAGTAATTTGGGTCATCATTTGTTTGGACATTGGAGAACAAGCGTCTTTGAACCGGGTTTCTAATCTGCAAAGTTTCGAGTTGGATTATTCGGGTTCAAAAGAAAACACAGTTTAACGAGTTCTGTAATTGTTTGGTTACCAAGCGATAATTTGTTAAGATGACGACAAGTGATTATCAAAGGTACAAAAATCAAGAGATTTTAAGAGAGATTTAAAAATTCTAGATCAAAGAAGATGAAACGTTAGATGAAGGGTTAGATAGATATGAAAAATTACTTTCTGAAATGTATTCATTTGATGTTAATAAAACCTATTAAAAGAAGAAAAAATTTGTATGTGTATGATGAATATGATTTCTTCGATAAGATTAGATCAAAGCTACCGAAAATTGAAAAGAAAAAAGCTTTGAGGATAAAGAAAGAAAGAGAAAAAATAAAAGTGAAGAATATTAAAGTCAAAGAATCTGTCACGTCTACAAATGAGACTTCATGTTCTAAACCAATGTGCTTAAAATGTGATAAACCTAGATGAGATAATGTCAGACTCCTAAATGATTTGGAGAGTTTGACATTTGAAAATACAAATTTAAAACAAACTGAAAAAGATTAAAACATGAAAAATATTCTAAAAACAAAATAAAAATTTTAGAAAACGAAAAAATTAGTTTTAAATGAAAATATTTAAAAAAACAAAAAGAAATAAATTCTCCTATTGAAAAAATAACTCAGTTTGAAAAAGAAATTGTAATTGCTGAAAAAGATGAATGTTCGACATTAAAGACTTCTAAGCAAAATAGGAAACAAAAAAAGATCATCGGATCAATCATACAGTTATTATAAAAATCAGAACTCACAAAAAATTGAAAATAAGCGGTGCAGGTTTAGCCGCAATGCTCAAAAGTCAAATCAAGATTACAGAAGAAGCTGGAACGACGACTATTATACGTCAAATCAATGTTATGATTTGGGTGTATGGTTTGATAGAGATCGGTGCGATAACATGGTGTCTAACAATTGTGGATTAATCGGACACATTGCTATGAATTGCATGAGATAGAGGATTGATTCGAGAAGATGTTATAATTGTCAAATCAAAGGCCATATTGTCAGATATTGTCCAATGAGATCAAAGAGAGGATCATCGGATAAATCTCACAAAAAGGATAAGAAAAATGAAAAAGATGAAAAGAAAACTGAGAAGACAGAAGAAAAGCCCAAAGAAAAGAAAGTCAAATTATTGAAAGGGCAGAAAGATAAATTAAGAAAGAAGAAAAAGAAAGTTAGTGAGTATTTGGAAAAATTTTTGTCTTCGGATACGTCAATTAATTCCGATACAAGTTCTGGAGAATCTTTTCATAACACTCAAAGTTTTAAAACTTATAAAGAAATGTGTTCATCAGATACAAATCCGAAGACAAAAGTGAAGTCAGTAGAAAGGAAAGTAGAAAAGAAAATTATTCATCAAACAGTTGCAAAACCGAAGCAAGTTTAGAAAGCTAAGGTTTTGAATGACTCAAAATAATTTTTGAAACTGTTTGATGACAAACGAGACTGTGAATGGACTAATGTTTCTTATAATGATGAATCTGGTCAACCTAAATACGATATGGATTGGATTCTAACTCTATACTAATTAAAGTTCTTTACGTGTGCAGGATGACCAAGCTTCAAACAAACGTATTTTCAGAAGCAGTGGTTGTTCCACACAAACAAAATAGTAGTTTCGCGTTCACATTCGTAAAAATTCGTTACACAGTTAAAATGGAAGATTCTTATTTTCGATCTCGAAAAGATGTTTTCAGTTTTAGGTGGAAAAATTTTTTTTAAATTGTCAAAATCCAAAATTTCTGTAAAACTGAAAAACATTATTTCAAAATTATTTCAGATAGACAAAATTTTTCAAAAGCCAAAAACAATAGAAAATCTCAAAATGTCAAAAATATTAAAAAATGAAAATGAGATTATTTGTGCGAAAAGAGGAAATGATAGTACATCAGTGCATGCTAGAGATTTATGTTTAAAATTGTTAAACAATCTCACTAAAGATGTGTAGGTAGACTCAGCTAGACTAGTAGTTTTTCAAAAACGATGCAAACTAAATAGAAAAACCTAGTTCTAGTGAGAAACGCGGTTGAAAGCATAGTACTTAATTTTGTCCTTTGTGACTGTGTACCTACTCGGTAATCGCTGAACGCTGCAAAGCATAAAAACCGGTTAGTTTGTGAACTTTCACAACTTACTGAAAAAGTCATTGTGATTGTGTTTTCATTTTCAAAATATTTAAACTTGTTTTATTTCTTTGTTTTGTTTAAGCTTTGGACATCCTCTGCGTATACGAAAGTATCAAACTGGATGTTAGTGCCTGAACGTTTCTACTTTATTTTACTTGGTGTTTCGTTTAAATCTTGGATCACATGTGCGTATATGAGAATATGGAACTGATGATTAAGATCAAAATAATTTCAACTTGTTTATATTTCTTATTTTGTTTAAACATTGGACTTTCTTTGCGTATCGAAAGATCGACCTGATTGTTAATGTTTAAACATTTGGCGTTATTTTTGCACAAATCACAGTTGATGAAAGTTTAAAGGCATTACTTGAGTTAGTGTATTACATTATGAGGGGATATGCTGACATTGTGGGGTCCATAAGAATTTAGTGCAAATTAATGTACCTTAACGTATCGGTAAGCATTACGAAAGTTTTTAGATTGAGTTTAAGTGGATAAACAACATCGACAATCCATGTGAATTTTTTAAACTGGGTGTTCTTAGATCAACGGTTGTTAGGATCTGAGTTTAATTAGTTGTGAAAGTTTGTAAGATGACATAATGAATGAAGATAAAACAGCGTGATTTGCAACCGGATTTAGAAAACTTTTATATCACAACTAATGGAAAATTGTTTTCATCATCAAGCTTTCAACAATACGTTTGCATGTGAATTTCAACTCCCCCTCAGCCTTTTAACACAAGTGTTTGTTCGTACAGAATGTAAAGAAGATGATTGGATAAATATGGAAATGATCTTTTCAATAGATGAATAGAACAGTACAACTGCACTTTCTATTTATAGAACAAGCAAACCGCTGAGCATCAAATGATGACATCAGCATTCAAAGTGACAGCTAACAAATATAACTAACTCTAAATACTGCTATACAAGTACTTTTACATTGATAAAACTCTGATAATACAAAAGCACTGATGAGCAATCCACTGATGGTATTTAGAAGACCTTTTCATGTCTTTTGTCTTACTGTCTTCATCAGGGCTTGAACAACAATTCTTTGGCTTGGGCAATGGTTTGCAAGGAAATCTTGTAACTCTGTTATTTCTGGACCAATCATCTGATAGATATTTTGGCTTTCAATCATCTGTTCTTTTGTAAAGGGTTCATTCCCAACAATCTCCCCCTGTAACAGATGATGCCAAAACTAACTTTACTGTTAATCTTTATTTCTCACCAAAAGTTCCCTTATATAACCTTGAATTGGAGTTCAAAGTCTAGGGCAACTAAATCTTCAATATCCCTTTCAAGCTCGAGGTTTAGAAGATATTGGAGGTATTCAACACACAGACCATATGTTGCCTCCATTGTAATGCATCGAACTTTGCCATCAGACCTTACCAAGTTCAATTCATGGTGTCTTTATTTGAACTCCACTTTAGAACTTTTGGATCTGTTGGCTTTCATGGGTGAAGTTTTATTGATGATGAGTTTGGTGATGAATGTCTGCTAACGAGCTTTGACAATGTATCTCTCAGTTGGTCACTTATAGCATCAGTGTGGTATAGGAGTTGACCTTTCAAAGCTTTTTTTCTGTTTTCTTCATATCTTAGCTGATCATCTTCTTCCATCTGCCTTTGCCTTTTTGGATGATCAAGGCAATTGTGGATAGGCCAGAGGATGAAGATGGTCTTTTCAAAATATGGGTCTGTTTTGAAGCAGTGGTTGTGAGGGTAGTGGTTGTGGTTGGATAATCTAGCTTACTTGGAACATTTGGATCTTTCAATCTAAGTTTTTCAAGCCCTTTGTAAGTGTCCATCACTTTTGATTCAGATCACCTTGCAATTTGTTTGGAGGCACCATATTGAGCAGCCACAAGTTCTTCTATCATTCTTTTTATATTCGAAACTTGAGCATGATCAACAAACTTTGCTCTTTTCCAATTAGGTGGAGTTGCCTTTAGTTGTGGATTTTTTTAGCATTATTTGAATCCTTTCAATCTCTTCTTGAAGGTCTTCTACAGACCAATTCTTGAATTGAGCTCTGGTTACCTGATATGGTCTATGAGTCATGATATGTTCAAGAAGATCTTGTCTTAGATCAGGATCAACTTTGGTTACCTTTTCTGACTTGGATTTCCAGAGATCTTTGGCAAAGTCTTCAATATGTCTTACTTTTTCAAGTTGTAGCTGCATTGCATTTTGAAGAGTTCTGTCATCTTTTCCCGTGTTCTCTTTCTTTGCAATTTGTTCAGCTTGTCTGACTTTAAGCTTTAGATACTCTTCCAAATTGTTTGGCTTTTTATATCCAAGGAGAGAAGGAAATTCTCTTTTTGAATGATCTTCTATGTCATAGAAAGACTCTATCTCTTTTCTTGTAGAAGGAAGCTCAAGTGGGTACAGACCAGCTATTGGTACAAATGATGTTGACAAGTAAGCATCTGGGAATCGGTTCGATTTAGGTGGTGATGGTGTGGTTTTGATGGGAGTGAAGTAGATTTGGATGGAATTGATGAAGCGGTCAGTGGTTGTGATGACAAAGGGAGTGGTGAAGGAAAAACTTGGTCATCATCAACAACAGAAGTTTTTCTTCTGCGTTTGAAGATGATTTGAGGGGATGGTGGACGTGTATGAAATTTTGATGGAGTGGCTAATGGACGAGTTGTAGTAGGAAAAGTGATCATGGCAGTGGTTTGAGAAAAATCTGTTGTAACCTCTGCTATATCAACAACTGTTGACACAACAGGAGTTATAATATCTACTGGAATAGGTTTTGATGTGGTGGTTTGTGGTGATGAGTTTGGATTGGTTTAGGCAAAGGATACAGCTGGAATAGCATCAGCAGTGGTTTTAGAAGAGGTGGAGATTGGTTGCCTTGCTTTTCTAGCGGGTCTCTTCTTCTTGAAGTACCAATGTCTTCTTTTCCTTTTGCTGATCCTATTTTTGTTTGACCAAGCTTTTGCTTTTTGCCCTTATATTTTTCAATCTTTTCTACTTATCCTCAGCTATCTAATCTGTTTCTCTATTCAGAAACTGGTTAATATCTTTTCCAGGAATAGCATCAAATGCTGTAGCAGTGGTTTTCAGGCTCTTTTGGTTTTGCATTGGGATCAGGTTTCAATTTCCTTAAATAGTCTCTCTCCCTCTTTTGGCATCATCCACAACTTCTTCTTGAAAAACAGGAGTATGGGTAGTACCATAAGTTTTTAACAGATGGTCTTTAATGGCTTTTATCTCAGCTTGGGTATCTCTGTACCTAGCTTCAACCATTACCCTGATAAGCTTCATGTGTGTGTTGTGTTGGATTTCTGCCAAGCTTCTTTGAGCTATGATAATGGGTTGCACTATATTCCAGAGCTCATCAGTTGTTTAGGGGGGAGATGAAGATGGTTTTGATGGACTTTGCAGGAATTGTTGCATCATTTTTAAGATCACCAATGGAAGATTCCATTGATGTCATCCTCTCCGTCAATTATTTGTATCTTAGTTGATCAACTAATTTAATAGGATCATCTGAACTCCTACCAGTGGTAGTTGTATCTGGAACTTCAGTGGAAATAAATCCCATATCAGCAGAACAAGATGTCCTTGTTTCTTGGTTCCGGGGACTTCCAACTAGAGCAGAGGTTACAGTTGTAACCACAACAGTTGTTGCCTTGAAGGAAGTCTTAGGTATGTAACCACTGTCCAATTAAGAAACAGGAAGTTCTGCAATTTTAGTGGCTGCTTCACTTGAAATATCACCAAAGGTTACGTGAAACCCAAGGGATGTAGCCTCCTCAGTTGTTGATGGGTTAGCAATGACAATGTGCTCAGACTCAGTCACATGTAGAGGTGAACTCTTATGAATAGGTGATTGAGAGGAACTGATTTGTGTCTGAACATTATCAAGTGCTTTCAACAGAGGTAAGATGGTGGGTGAAAGTTGTGTTGGAGAGGGTTGTGGAGTAGAAAGCTTGGAGAGGGGCTGTGGAAGATACAATCAAGTGATCCCATTGCATCATATTGTGGTGTCCCTGTGCTTACAACTTGATCCCTTTGTGAGGATGCAAGAGTAGGTAGGCTAATAAGTTGAGATCTTTCTTCCAACTGCTGTGAAGAAGTAGTAACAGTGGTTTCAAGTGATTTTTGTGTTGTCACGGGCATCTCTGGGATCTCATCTTCCAGATTAACCTTTTTGGGTTTTGTTTTGGTGCGCTTTCTGGATTTTGAAGGTTTGTTTTTGGAAGTAGCTGGTGTGGGTTTCACAGCACTAGTTGTAGTGCTATGATCACTTGGAGCACTGGGATCAGCAGCAGTGGGTGGAGCTTGTGATATTTGTGCATCTAAATTTTGCTCCTCCCCCTCTGCTTATGTTTTCAAAACTTTTGATTGATTAGTTTCTCTTGTAAAAGTTTCATGGGTGAGACTGCCAACAGGACTTATAACAACTTGGGTAGCATCCTTTTTATAGACTTGGGATTGAATGTAAACGTAGGTCCCCGTGAAGGCTGTTTCAGACGGAAGTTTGGGCGTATGATAGAACCGATTCCATAGAATGTTATTAAGGAAGGAGTAGAAACAGAAACAGCGGAAGCTTTTATTCATTTATACCGAAAGAGCATACATCTTGTCAGGCTGGCGGAGATCCTGAAGAGATTTCGCCAGCGTCTCCCCTCAGGGAGCCTCCAAAACTTACAAACAAATGAACACACAACACACACATATATAGGGATGAGTCTTTTGTACGAGGGACTCACTCGTACGAGGGATGTCTCACTCGTACGAGCATGTCACTCATACGAGGCATCACTCGTATGAGGATGACATTTTTGCTCATTCGACGTTCGTACTAGGGTCGTGTGTTCGTATCTAGTCTATACAATATTCAACACACGCTCTATCTAGCCTATTCGCATAGTGACGGACAAAAGTGCATCAACAGTTTCCCCCTTGTCTGTTACAGTTGAAGCTTGATCTTGATCTTGAAATCTGAGAGTCGTGTTTGAATATTCTGCAACTTCAATCAACGCATCTGCCGATGTCGTAGAACACGTCAACAAATTCCCCCTTAATTGATGATTCGGGTTTGCATTATCAACATTAACACACCAATTCCCCCTGAAATAATTGTCTCCAACAATTAGTCTTCAGTTCTTTGGTTGCAAGGGTGTCGACCTCCTCAGATTTGCTTAAATGACAAATTTTCTTGAGTAACCAACAACTTGAAACTTAGCAATGCAACACCTTTGTTTCTTCTTTAACCACATCCGTGTTCAGTTTAGCGCATTTCTCTTCTGCTCGATCCTCTGATCTTCAAAACTCAACGGGCAATTGATAGAAATTTCGAATTACCACACCAGTAAACTTCAAATAAATGAATACTCACGAAAATCTGAAATCCCAATTTCTGTAATCATATCTAAGCACTCTCCTGAAAGATAGATCAACAAATCGGTAATCTCTCAATCAGCAAATATTCACCGAAAAAAGTATCTGTCAATACGCAGTAATCTTCTTTTTTTCATACAAGATCAATCATCATGTAATCTTCGTCTTTCATAACAATCTCAAATGTGTAGTCTATCTTGTGAGCAACTGGTACACTTCTTTGTCTGAAAGATCCATTATATCATCTTTTTTAGTCATGAATTGCAAATAGATAGCCTTCCCCGTTAGCTCCAGCGCAACTGAAACTACAAGACATCCTCATTTCTTGGCGGTGAGTCCGGAAAACAGTTCATATGCAATGCAGAGTTAAAATGGATACATTGTACCACTAAGCATTCGTGTGTGCCAACTGGCTTGTACGAGGACTCAGGCATCAACGTGACCACGACTATATAATCCGATAAACAACTCTTCCAAGACTCAGTTATGCTACCCCACTTTTACGAAAAATAGACATCAACCGGATCTCATTACTGATGAAGTCTGACTACACTTTGATCTCTCACAAAAGAATCCAAGACACTTTGCATCTTCAAATAATCTGCATCGAAAACCATCTGATTGCTAGCTGCACCGTCCGAATTTCTAAAAATGCTAGAATTTTGAATGTTTTGACAAATTTTTATTCCCCTCATTTTTAGCAAATTCTAAAGTTTTGAGCATCGTCTCACAAAACTCAAATTTTGCGGAAAATTTCCCAAAATTGCAGTTTTGATGAAATGTGAATTTGACGCTAGGCCCATTGTTAGTCACTACACCAAATGATTATCATTCTGCGCAGGTATCAGTGATTCTCCTGTTATCTTCAACATTTTGTGATAGTATCATCAATCTGTACTCTGAAGCTCTAGACTGTAGGACCGATCCTCGATGCTAAGGAACCTAAATTTGATATCTAACGTCCATAATAGCAGAAAAATTACAACGTGTTTACCAATAGACAAGAATTAATCAGTTTAGCATCCGTTTTATTGATTAAACGTCAAGAGTACAAACTGACAGAGCTTCACCTCCAAAATGCCAAAGTTACAAATGAGAAACGCTAGCTAGCTATTTATAGAAGTCGAAGTTCGCTTGAGGATTAGCTAAGTTTGCCCGAACTTGCCTTAGCAAGTTCGGCCGAACTTGACCTTACATGGTCTCATGGGCGAACTTGACTCTTTAATACATAAATACTTTGTATAGCTAGCCTATTCAGCTCTATTCTATACAGACTCGATATAAGACTAAAACATAGACATTATGCACCAACAGACTCCCCCTTGGATATCGTCTTCGTCTTGTATCTGTCTTCAAAACTCTGTCTTCAAATAAACATTAACGTACACGACCGAAGAAGTTCTTGAATGGCTTCTTTCGTCGTTCTTGCTTAGGATCCGGCGCATGATCTGTAGGAGGCACTTTGTTCATATACTGAAATCTTCTAATACTTGCCTTTCTAGTTTTCTCATGAATAGCCTCGAGACGCTTCTCCTCTTTTAGAAATTCAACTCTCTCTAGATCCCTCCACTTTGTCTGCCACATCTTCCCTAAATTTACTTCTCTTGCATATCAAACATTCACAACTTTCTGAAATTTCATAGCTTGTACCTTCTCACGTTCTTCAAACACAATCTTGCTATAGAACAAGGTTTTGATATCTTCTCTGGAACAGTTAACAAGCCACATTGGATCTAGAATCCTGATCGTTCTCCACAATCCTCTCATGCCCTGAAATCCCAATATTTCAACTATTTCCTTCAAAATATCCAAGTGTTCTTCGAATCGTAACACAATAACAGCTTCACAAGTAGTTGGATCTATCTGCCACCACTTAAACAATGGATAGAAGTTTTGCTCAATTGGCATCAACGACATGTTTCTCATGGCTCTAGGTTGCTTCATTATCAACGTTATGTCTTTCTCCCCTGTCTTCTTGTTTGTTTTGATTCGGCGACCTGGAATAAACGGCTTCCAATAGTTAAAACCTTTTACCGCTTCATACTTGATCATCTTCCATAACTACTGATCAATGTACTTCATCTGATTTGTAACATTCACAATCTGAACCAGCTCCTCAACATCCCAATATGGTAAAGTCTTGAAATCAGCAAGATATTTGAAGTATTGCACTCCAAATTACCTTTTGATTGCATATACGTTCAGCTCTTTAAACCAACTCCAACTCAGAATATCCCCCAATGACACATCTTTGTCTCTGGTAAAGAATGCTAGAGGACGTCGAAACTTACGTTCGCGCGACATTTCTTTAAACCAAGATTTCTTTGCTTGAGCTATCTCTTCTTTCGTCATCGGCTTTGGTACTTTACCTTCTCGAACTGATTCCTCAATCTTTTCTTTCAACATGTCTTCGTCTAGTTGCTTGTACATCTCCTCAAATGTAGGAAAACTATCTGTGTCACACCCCAACCCGCAGCGGAATAAGAGTCGGGGCATAATTGGGTTATCACCAAAGCTCATGATATTTACTAATATGTTTCATATTTATTAAAGTCAAAATTACATTCCCAAATATTCAAACATGTCCATACAATACAAAGAAAAATAACCAAACAAAACAATTCCAAACTCTAAATCATTTTATTCTTCTAGTCCAATCCTAAGTGTTTCTGGCTGCAGCTGGTTCACCTGTATCATGTGTAAAAATGGGGGTTTTTGGGTCAACATAAGTTGGCGAGTGAACCTTGTTAGATAAACATTTATTATTGATTTACTTATTAGTTTATCAATGAAAAATTGTGCATGATCATAAATGAGCAAATGTAAATAATCAAGCAGCGGCAATAGCAATCACAACTACAACATACAATAACATATGATAGCATACATTAACATACCAACATCATACGATAAAGAACATAAATGAAACTGTGCGATCAAGGCTCAATCAAACGGAGCCGATCGTATTGCATGTACTGAAAATGATAAATGTCTGTGCGATCAAGGCTCAATCAACCGGAACCGATCGTATGTTGGCACGCCAGGTTCACGCTCATAATGTAATGGGGAACATGCTCAACGCTCATAATGTAATGGGGAGCGGCGGCCTATGAAATTGCATGTACTGAAACTAATAAATTGAATCTAACAATAACCACATAAACAGTTGAAACAAGCTGAATACACATGTTCATGATATGATGTATGCACAATGGTTTAATTATAATATATATAACAAGACACATGATACACCCCAAAACGTGATTAAACGGGGAATTTGTAAAGATTCACTCACATTGGGTGCGTTTGATTGGAGATGATGAGATGCGCACGAGTCGGGAGAATTGAACGACGAGAATTACTAACCTAAATAATAACGGAAAAATATAGTAAATGAGTGGATTTTATTAAGGATTTTAATGGAATTTTTAGATATATTTTTGTGAGTTTAAGGCTATTTTCTATCTTTAAAAATGTTATTTTTAAGTATTTTTAATTGATTTTTAAATTAAATTAAATAAATAAAAATATAAAAAAATTGTTATTTTGCGTTGACCGTTGACCGTTGACTTGTTGACCTGTTGTCCGGTTCGGTCAGTGTGCATGAATGCGCTGGGCGAGACTCGAACCCGAGACCTCCCGTACGCGTGCACGCAGCTCTACCAACTGAGCTACGTGTCTAACCCGAAATAATCTTGTTTTTAATTATATCTATATACTAATTCGATTTATTCAAAATTCATTTGTTTTTAAAAAGATTTTAAATCAACGAACCGGTGCTGTTAACCAGACTCGAACGCATGACGTGCGAGTTAGTGTTGCACACAGTCCATCGCTGGACTGTGTGTCTAACCAGGTTAATATTTCGGTTTTTATTATACTTAACAACTAACAAAGGTTAACCCGGTTCAGTTTTAATCAAAAAGGCATTTTATTACATAGAGAGTAAAGCTGGGACAGGATTCGAACTCGCGCCGTATGTGTATATGTTTGCACACACTCCACCGCTGGACTGTGTGTCTAACCCGTTCATTATATCGATTTTTATTAGCCTTATATTATACTGCGTCTTCGTCTTCTTCGTTGGATTTTACCGACAGCAGATTACACCATTAAATCTTGTTAATTCGATTGCTAAGCATTACACAGACTGATAAGAGATAGCAGGGATGATAATTAGAAGAAAACATACCGGTGAACAATTGATTACAGAGTTCCGGCAAGGCGTCGGTCTCTGTTTTTAAGAACTTCAACTGAGCAAATCAATTAATCGTTTTGATTAGCTAATCATGAAATTGAAGTGCTAAACAAACGTTATCAGTGTGTTTGAAGGTCCTTACTGTTTCACAGACGAAGATAACGATTTCCAGAAACTTTCCGGCGAACTGGAATTATCTGATAACGGTGCCTAAATTCGATCTCAAGTGGAAGGTTTGAGTTAGAAATAGCTTAACAACTGTTACACTACGATGGTATTGAAGAACTTACCGATTTGAGGACAAATACGGTTTCCCGGTGAACTTGCAGAATTTTCCGGCGAGTTGATTTAAGCTTTCTGATGGACCGAATGTGTGACGAAAGTGAAATGGAAAGTTTGTATGATGTTTCTAAGTCGCGAGAGGGGTCTTGATTGAAGTAACTCAGATTATTGGATAGTTTCGGTTATAAATCCATCATCATCCGAATTCAAGTCAATTCAAGTCTGAATTGATTAGAATTTGTCGGTTCATCGGTTATAAACCTGAATGTGCGATTAATCAAACGATTAGACGGTTGAATTGCCGATTTTGGTTTCTCAGTTGGCGCAACCGGTTTAACTAGGTTTGTGTATAAAACTTATTTGTTTCCCTAAGTTGACAGAAAACAAACAAGTGGCGGAGTGGTGATGTGTGTGTGTGTTAAGTCTTTGAAGTTATAAACCGGCTGACCCGGGTTCGAGTCCCGGCAGCAACATTTCATTTTTATTTATTTTGTTTTCACTTTTTATCAAAAATAATTTTTATAGTTTAGTTTGTTTATTAATTATGTATCATTAAAAATCAAAATAACCATAAATACACAACGTGACATTTATAACTTGATATTCGATTACAAAACGGAGCGGGTTTTGGAAACCCGTTTTTGACAAATGTTACAGTATCCCCTACTTTTAGGAATTTCGTCCCGAAATTTAAGTAGTAGTAGGAAAAAGATGTGGGTATTTTTCGCGCATTGAGTCTTCACGTTCCCAAGTAAACTCAGGTCCCCGTTTTGACTCCTAGCGTACCCTAACAATTGGAATGCGACTTCGTCGTAAACGTTTTTCTCCGAAGTCCATGATCTCTACAGGTCTTTCAATAAAATGCATAGATTCATCAATCTGAATATCTTCCAGTGGAATGTGGAGGTTCTCATCAGTGAGGCACTTCTTCAAATTTGATACGTGGAATGTGGGATGAATCCTGTTGAGTTCTTCTGGTAGGTCAAGCTTGTATGCTACAGGTCCTACTCTTTCGAGTATCTTGAAGGGTCCTACGTAGCGTGGTGCTAGCTTGCCTTTTTGACCAAAACGAACTACTCCCTTCCACGGTGATACTTTTAAAAGTACATGATCACCAATGTTAAACTCCAAAGGCTTCCGTCGTTTGTCTGCATAACTCTTTTGACGACTTTGAGCCGCTAGAAGATTGTTTTGAATTTTATGGATCTTGTCTGTGGTTTCTTGGATCAATTCTGGACCAGTAATTTGAGCTTCCCCAATTTCGTGCCAACATACAGGAAATCGGCACTTACGACCATATAAGGCTTCAAAAGGTGCCATGCCGATGCTTGAATGATAGCTGTTGTTGTACGAAAATTCAACTAATGGGAGATGAGCGTCCCAATTTCCCTTGAAGTCTATGACACATGCTCGAAGCATATCTTCAAGAGTTTGTATGGTGCGTTCAGATTGACTATCAGTTTGAGGGTGATAGGCGGTACTGAGATCTAATCGCGTGCCCATAGCGGCTTGTACTGATTGCCATGTTCGTGAAGTGAAACGACCATCACGATCAGAAATAATGCTTAACGGTACTCCATGTCGGCTTACGATTTCGCTGATATAAATACTAGCTAGCTTCTCGTTCTTGAAATCTTCGCGGATAGGAATAAAGTGAGCTGGTTTTGTAAGTCGGTCAATTATTACCCATATAGTGTCATACCCACCAGAAGTGCGAGGTAACCCGGTAATGAAGTCCATGGTTATATTTTCCCACTTCCATACAGGTATTTCAGGCTGAATCAGAAGTCCTGAGGGTCTTTGGTGTTTAGCTTTCACCTTGGAACATGTAAGGCACTTAGAAACAAAAACAGCAACATCCTTTTTCATTCCAGGCCACCAGTAGGTATATCGTAGGTCTTGATACATCTTATCGGCTCCTGGGTGTATAGAGTATCGCGTTTTGTGAGCTTCATTCATAAGAGTTTCGCGAAGATTGTTGTGATTAGGAATCCATATACGATCTAGATAGTACAGAATACCGTCAGATTTAGTTTCAATTTTTAGCTCAGCTCCACAGGACATCTCCTTTCGTACATCATCTTCCGTTATTGAAACGTGTTGGGCTTCTCGAATTTGATCTTTAATGTCGGTTATAATTTGCGAACATAGAAGACGAATGGAGTTCGCATAACCCTTTCGACTAAGTGCATCAGCCACCACATTTGCTTTACCAGGGTGGTATCTAATTTCACAGTCGTAGTCATTTAGAAGTTCGACCCATCTTCGTTGCCTCATGTTTAACTCCTTTTGATTGAAGATATGTTGAAGACTCTTGTGGTCAGTGTATATTTCACACTTAGTACCATAGAGATAATGTCTCCATATCTTAAGAGCGAACACAACGGCTCCAAGTTCTAGGTCATGGGTGGTGTAGTTCTTCTCATGCGTCTTGAGTTGTCTCGAAGCATAAGCTATAACTTTTCCTCTTTGCATTAGAACGCAGCCTAATCCTTGCCCTGACGCGTCGCAATAGACCACGAAATCATCACAACCTTCAGGAAGAGTGAGGATTGGTGCATCGCAGAGTTTTTGTTTAAGGGTTTGGAAGGCTTCTTCTTGCTTGGGTCCCCATATGAAAGGTTTTCCCTTATGAGTTAAAGCCGTGAGTGGTACAGCAATGCGAGAGAAGTTTGAAATGAAACGACGATAATAACCAGCCAAACCAAGAAAAGATCTTACTTCAGTTGGTGTACGTGGAGCTTGCCATTCTTGTACCACTTTGATCTTTGAAGGGTCGACATGTATTCCCTTGTCATTGACTACATGCCCGAGGAATTGCACCTCTTTTAACCAGAATTCGCATTTGGAGAATTTGGCGTAAAGCTTTTCCTTCTCTAGAAGTGTAAGGATGAGTCGAAGATGACGCTCATCATCAGATTTAGATTTTGAATAAATAAGAATGTCGTCGATGAAAACTATAACAAATCGATCAAGATAAGGTTTGCAGACTCTGTTCATTAGGTCCATGAAGATAGCTGGTGCGTTTGTTAAACCAAATGGCATGACCATGAATTCATAATGGCCATAACGAGTTCGGAAAGCAGTCTTTGGGACGTCTTCTTCATGCACTCTAAGTTGATGATAGCCAGATCGTAGGTCGATTTTTGAAAAGCAGTTGGCACCTTGAAGTTGGTCAAGAAGATCATCAATGCGAGGTAAAGGATAGCGATCTTGATTGTTAATTTGTTGAGCTCTCTGTAGTCGATGCACATACGAAACGATCCATCTTTCTTCTTTACAAAAAGAACAGGTGCACCCCAAGGCGATGAGCTAGGACGTATGAATCCCTTGTCAGTCAACTCTTGTAATTGACTGGCTAGCTCTTGCATTTCAGAGGGGGCTAACCTATAAGGTGACTTTGCAACTGGTGTAGCACCAGGTATAAGATCAATACGGAATTCGACTTCTCTAACTGGAGGAAGTCCTGAAATGTCGTCAGGAAAAACTCGCGGAAAATCTTTTACTACTGGAATGTCTTCAAGTTTCTTCTCCAAGGTTCCCTTTTTGATGATATGAGCTAAAAACGCGACATAATTCTTGCGAAGATATTTTTGAGCTTGAATACAAGACATTAAGCTGAGCCCTTTCGACGAGGTTTCTCCAAAGATTCGAAGAGTCTGACCGTTTGAAAGAGGAATACGTATAAACTTTTCGCGACATACAACTTCTGCCTGATGTTGACTGAGCCAGTCCATGCCAATTATGATATCAAAACTTCCCAGCTTCATAGGAATAAGGTCAACTGAGAAGTCGTGGTCGTTTAATGTGAGTGTACAGTTGCGAATAATAGAGTTTAATGAGACCGGCTTCCCGTCAGCAACTTCTACCGTTATGGATTCCATGAGCTTATCACGATTTTGGTTTAGGATAGGTTCAAATTCTAAGGACACAAAACTTCTATCCGCACCAGTATCAAATAATATGGATGCATATCTACCATTTATAAGGAACGTACCGTTAACCACATTGCCGTCAGCTCTGGCCTGGTTAGCGTTGATATTGAAAGCTATTCCTCTTGCAGGTGGAGGAGCTTGGTTCACTTGATTCACCGGGTTGGCTTGGGCCTGAGCATGAATAATGTTTACCAACCTTGGACACGTGTTTCTGAAATGGCTTGGGTCTCCGCAATTGAAGCAAGCCCGCATAGGTTGACCCATAGGATAATTGGGTTGGTAATATGTTTGGGCTAAATGTTGGGTGGGTGGTAATAGTAGGGTTGTTGGGCTTGACCCATTATTTGTTGGTGCGTTTGGGTTGAAAGCTGGTGGCGGTTTGTTCGCTGAGGCATGCGGCAGGTTTGAACAGTATGACCTGCGCGACCACAGCCGGTGCAATATTGGCAAGGATAATCAGAAGAATGGTGATATTGGCAGCGGTTGCATTTTGGTAACGGGCCAGAGTATTGTCTTTTGTATGGTGCAGGTGAAGGAGCGACTTGGGTAATGGGTGCAGCAGGAATAGGGGAGTTGGTTTGTGTAACGGCGAAGTTTCTGGTGTTGCGCTTCCTCTTGTTAGCAAACTTAGAGGAAGAGATGGAATGGTTTGTAGTTTGACCCTCAATAGGGGCTTTCTTTTCTCTTCATTAAACTTCCCGTTGCGAATTCGATTCTCGGTCAGTTCAGTCGCTAGCTCCATAGCAGCTTCAAGTGTTACCGGTGAAATGCTGAGAACTGAATCTTGAATTTTCGAGGGAAGTCCTCGAATATAATGTTCAAGCATCAACATTAAAGGCTTTGTCGCAGTAACAGGCTTTGCAAATATATAAACATTCACCATATCAACATCATCTGATGGCCCTGTCTGCCCTGACCTCCCCTGAAACTGATCATCCATCTTATTCGATTCATCGTCCATTAAAGAAGAAAAATCAACGTCATCAGGAACCTTTCCTTCACTGATTCTAATACCAATTCCTCCCTGATCATCATCATCGTCATCATCAGCAACATTCCAATCTTCATACTCAGAATCATCTTTCTGTTCATCATCCTCTTTATCCTCTTTCTCTGCTTCTTCATCGTCCTTATCTTCAGAAGCAACGATAGGATCGGAAGGTTTGACAAATTCTTCAACCTTTGGAATATCGGACTCAGAAGCTATAACCACATCATTAACAGACTTCTCTGCAGCTTCAGATGATTTAGAGGCTTCACCCTCAATACTTTTACCTTTTCCACTTGCAGCTAACTCTTTTTCAGATCTTTCTTTAGCTTCCTGATGATCCAGACCATCGTATTCAGAGATGAAATCAATACCCATAGTGTTAGATAAAACTTTTTACATCCTGGTGAATCTATGATCATTTAGGGCTTGAATAGACTTTAACTCTGTAATTTTTGTCTGCAGCTTCTCATTTGCATCTTGCAGACTTTCAATCAGTGCTTTGAAATATTCTCGTTCATTCTCCAACACTTTGACCTTATCGTCCAACATCTCTTTCTCAACTGAACTTTGATTTATTTTCTTTATCAACTCAGCTTTTTCTGCTTCATTTTGTTGAACCTTTTCTTCTAACACCTTCACACGCTTTTCAAGAAGTTCAACATTCGTTTATGGAAAGAAATCTTTCAAATCTTGAAGACTTATTGGATCATTCTGCATATCACCAAACATATTAGGTCCTGGAGTAGACTTTGGAGTAGCAGTCTGTGGTGTAGTCTTCTTTGGAGTAGAACTCTCAAAATGTGAAGTTGTTGGAGCAACAGGAGTTTGAATAACAGACACTTCCAATAATCCAGACACAGGAGGTTCTTGTGTGGCTCCTTGCCTTTTAGCTTCACTTGTAACAACTACAGGAGGTTCTTGTATAGGAGGTTCTTGTGTAACTCCTCTCTCATGTGCGCCAGAAGGTTCTTGTGTAACTTATGCGCTCTTCAGCTTTCCCTTATATCGTTTACTAAGTGCCTTTTGAACTTTCTTCATTTTCTTTTTACCCTTTGTCTGAGGAGACCCTGTAGTTTTTGTCGATGAAATAGTAGCAGACTTAACACGTTTAGCCTTTTTCTTTGGCCTTTCTTTGTCGGACTCTTTCTCGAGATTTGGATCAAAATCAACATCCATTTCTTTCTCCTTTTCTGCTCTAATTTCAGCCTCTGATTTTTCTGGTTCTTTTACAGGAGTTTCATCAGAATCATCATCATTTTCAGATGTAGCAGAGATAACATCTTCTTGCGTTGACTTTTCAATCTCTTGACTTTCAACAACTACCGTAACACTTGAACCTGCTTCAGCTTGATTATTCTCTGGCTCATCTTCATCAACAAGCATTGTTTCAACTTTCTTTGCTGCTCGTTTCTTCTTCGGCTTTTCAACTTCAGCCTTTAAAAACCATTCACTCCGAGACTTAGGCTTGAAATCTTTGAACCATTCTTTTTCTGCGTTCAACTCTTTTTCATCATCGCTTCAGTCTTTCCTCCACTTGTTGTCAGACAGTGCAACATAATCTGAATCTTTAATCGCTCCAAACACTGGCTTAGCAACAGGAGCTGATGCTTGCTTCTGAAACTTTAAGAGCTTCTTCACCGTTGTATCATAAAGGTGACTTAGATATAGCACATCATTCGGATCTCGTGCGATGTTTGTGAATTTCTCATCTATCAGCATTTGAACGAACCTCGGATATAGACATAACCTTGAATCATCCATGTTTTTCGACATAAGAGTGAAAACAAGCTTTGAGTAGTTAAACGGCTTCTTCAGAATCAGTGTCGTTGCCATACATGCCATATAATCTTGCACATCGTCAAGGCCTGCCTTTCGGTGACTGAAGGTATGGATAATTGCATGCATCAAGAGCTTGTAGGGGTTAGGCACTTCCCCTTTCTTTAGTGTCGGCTTGTTCACGCTCCCCTTGTAACCCATTCGATAAAAACACCCTCTGACCATCTTCTCATCAAAGAATATAGGATCGTCTTTATCATCATGAAACTGTAGGATCCGTTGAATATCGTCTTCTGTAACAGTGATTGGTTTGACTTCATTCCCGACTTGCACTGATGACGTAATGATCTTTTTATCATCGCTGAGCTCTGCGTTCTTCCAAAAATGGTATACATGAGATCTGTAAGACACTGTGCGCTTCGTAATCGCTCTATGAATAGGACACTCCTTAAGAAACTTCAGAATACTGTCTTAATCTTTTAGCGATTGATATATCATTTTGTCGAGCATGATACACGTGTTATGAAATTTTGAAAAATCCATAGCAATCACCCTTGCTGGTTCTTGAGCCTGAAAAACGATGCAAAACAATTAGCGTGCTTTACGAGAAAAAGTTACAAAATTTTTCAAACACTTTCATCAAGTTCGGGCGAACTTGATGTGTGTTTAAAACATTCTGATTTAGCTAAGTTCGCCCGAACATGTCTTACACAACATGTTCAACAATTAAGTATAAGTTCAGGCGAACTTCAATATAATCTATCGAAGTTAATTTTTAGGAAGTTCGGTCAAACATGTCTTTGGTTCAGATTTATTCAAGTTTTCTTAACAAGTTCGGCCGATCTTGTCATCTTCTTCAAACCAAACTTGCACAAACATATCATAACAGTTCTGATCCAATTCAGCAAGAATCCATGGTTGATTTTAAGTTTTTAACAAGATTTTAAGTTCAATTTTGTCCAATTAATCATAGATCTTACACATTTATCATTCCAGATCTAGATTCATCAAAAACAGTTCAATTAACGGTTCAAACATCAAAGCTATACTAAGCCATTGAAGTTGGTGTGCTAATCACCAAAATCAAATCAGATTCGGGCAAAGTAACGGTATGATTTTTCCAATTTCACTTAAATCGCTCAAACTCTCAAATTCATCATAGTTTTCTAATAGCTGATGAATGAGTTCGGCCGAACTTGATAGGTACTTATACCCTGGCAAGTTCGGGCGAACTTGCAGCCCAAAGTGTGAAGCCCATTCAAGTCCTGGCGAACTTATACTTTAACAAACAGCCATCAATTAGCAAGTTTGGTCGAACTTGCTTAAATTCTAAACTTGATTAAGTTTAGCAAGTTCGGCCGAACTTGCCAAACTCAAATTCAATTTTTTTTAAAAATTTTCAATTTTAACCCCTGAACTTTCCAACTTTTACCAATTATGAAAATCCACTCAGTTGACCAAGTCCAAGTTAATGACCTTAGTGAACCGATTTGTCTTCCGAGTCCAAGTTAATGACCCCGGTTTGATCTGTTAGGAACAAACTATTGATATTTTCAAATTCAAAGTTTCAAATTAATGAACTTTTTATTGTTTTGGCTTTTCAGTTTTACATATTAGTTCCCAGCCTGTTGTCAATGAGATTCCGTCCAGTTCTAGCATCTTAACAGACTTCGAAGAACCGTTCTCCAACATTGGTTTGCTGAAAACAATGTAGAAACAAAATCTTTTTGTATTTTTGTAAGTTTATGCTAAAACGCACTGAAAATCTTTTTGGTTTTAATCTTTAAAGCTGATAAACTATTTACAGGACCATGTAAACTATGTACAAACATATTTACAGACATATTTTTGTGAATTCGTGTCTAAAGGATCATATCTGTTGTATGAGACATATCACCAGTACCGTTGACCTTTTGATGACTTTAAGCTTTAAACTCGTTTACCTAGATTGTTGATATGTTTTGTCCTCTTAAACTTTACCATATTTCTCAACTGTTTCAAGATATGTTAAGGTATGATTTATGAAACTTGACTTATCTGCGGTTCCCACTTCTTGAATATACTCCCGCATCAAGATTCCCTAGATTTATCTTACAGGTGAATATAGCATAATTGATATCTGTATCTGGGTTTTGCGAGACCTTGAGAGCTCAGGTTAGTATTACCGTACAGACAAAGAGATGAAGGCTCGACTTTAAGGTGTGTTCCATTTAAGGAATCTTTTCAGCACTTCAAATGATTAGATCTTTCGGTACTTTTCAAGATTGCATGCAGCTTAAGGGTTTATTGCGAAAGTATTATAGAAGTTCTAGGCTATTGCTTCCGCAAAATCAGAAGAACTTGTATAATACCCCAGATATCAACTATCTATAAAGACCTCGTATCTCAGAATCAGGCAATCTCTCAAACAAAATTTTGGAGTACTAAGTCCATATATCGAAGATATGTTAATCCACAAGATTAAGCAGTTGTAAAATTTAGTTTATATCTCGAAAACAATTTACTGAACGTGTTAAGCCTATCGACACATCCACAGTAAGACTTGTTTATCACTTTAAAATTTCCATTTCATTAGCATACTGTGATAGTCCACTGATGTACTACCATTTCCTTTTTGTGACACTGAATTCTTTTTTGTCTTTTTCAATGTTTTTGTACTTTTCGCATTTTTCAAATGTTTTTGAATTTTCAAATTTTCAAATGTTTTTTTATTTTCTCTAACATTTCTCCCCCTAAAATCAAAAACATCTTTTTGTATTTTAGTTTTTAATAAAATTCTAAACTAGAAAGATATAGACAAACCAATGTGGATCACGCGAACTCGTCGTCTGATTCGTATTCAACCTCAGCGTCCGCACCTGTCAGGAAATTTTTCATACCATTAATTCTTAACAAGTATTTAAAACCGTGATAAAGAAAATGGTTTGGTATAAAAATCAGCCTTTTGTTTGTTGGTGTGGATTTTTTCTATTTGCACCAACTTCTTTTCGTAGCAATCACGAATGAAGTGATAACGAATTTCAATGTGTTTTGTGCGTGAGTGATGAACTGAATTTTTAGTTATATCAATGGCTACCTTATTATCAACATACAGTGAAGTGTCAAGAAATTGCAGACCATAGTCTCTCATCTGCTGTTGTATCCACAGAATCTGTGAACAACAGCTGGAGGCCGAGATATACTCAGCTTCACAGGTAGAGAGAGCGACGGTAGTCTGTTTCTTACACTGCTAGGTTACCATTCTTGTTCCAAAGAACTGGCATCCCGCTGTAGTTGATTTTGAATTCAACTTATCTACACCAAAATCAGAATCAGCGTATTCTACAAGATCGAAATTATCATTCTTCGGGTACCACAAGCCGGTGCTTGGGCATCCTTCAAGTATCTGAAAATTCGCTTTACGGTCTGCATATATGAAATCCTCGGGCTTGACTGATATCTGGCGCATAGGCAGGTAGGATACATGATATCTGGGTGCGATGCCGTCAGATACATCAACGATCCTATCATTGATCTATAGAGCGTCTCATCAACTTTGGCTCCAGTTTTGTCAATGCAAATTCCGTGATTAAGAGCAAGAGGAGTAGATAACGGCTTCGAGCTTTCCATATCAAACTTCTTCAAGATGTCGTGCACATACTTGGTCTGATGAATGAAAATACCGTCTGGAAGTTGATCTACTTGCAATCCGAGGAAGAATTTCATTTCGCCCATCGAAGACACTTCGAATTCCTTCTTCATTATGCCCTCAAACTCCTTGCAAAGACTATCATTCGTAGATCCAAAGATGATGTCGTCCACATAGATTTGAACGATAATTAGATGATTACCAACTTCTCTGGTGAAGAGAGTACTATCCACAGTTCCTCTAACAAAGCCATTTCCCATGAGATGTTGCGATAACGTCTCGCACCAAGCTCTCGGGGCTTGGTGTAAACCCTAAAGTGCTTTATCAAGAAGATATGCTTTTCTTTTGTTGAGTGGATCGACAAACCCCGATGGTTGTCCGACGTACACCTTCTCGCGTATTTTTCTGTACAGAAAACCTTATTTGACATTCAACTTATGGACTTTAAATCCCTTCCATGCTGCGAAAGCAAGGAATATTCGAATAGATTCTAAGCGAGCTACTGGTGCATATATTTCTATGTAGTCTATTGTGACATCTGTGCATTTCCATCATCGTACTATTCCGAACAATTTTTTAATTTTATAATATTGTGTTTTATTCCAAGATTTTTGTATTTATATATGATATTCATATTTTCAACCCTTGTTCAATTTCGATCTTCCAAACCTTTTCTGGAAGTGTAATCGCAAAGCGTTACGCAAACGTAACCGGTTTAATGCGACATACACTCTGGGACAAGGGCATAAGCTAAACATACCCTAAATATCCTTAACAAAACTTAGAAATAAGTTTTAGAGGGTTCGGTATGGATAAAACATGCTTATGCAGCTTCAGGGGCTATTTTGCAAATTCTGCGAAACTATGCCAACTCGCGTATTTCGTTATCCGGAACAAGTACGCACGTCCAAAAATTTTTGTAATCATTAAAATCTAGTATTTTAATGATTGGAATGCAAAAATATCATTAGTTACGCATTTACGGTCATTTGCGCCTTCGTTTTGATTTCGTCGTAATTAACCGAAACCGCAACCGTACGACCTAATGAACCGACACCCGGAACATTTTTGAACATATTTCAACTTCCCTATGTTTATTCGTCCTTGTAGAGCTTAAAAATGTGATTAACGGGAGTTAGAAGTGCCAAATCGCGATGAAACGAGTTCAGGGGCTTGTTCTGCCAACTTTTGAAAGTTGCTCTCGGCTAAGGGGCTTACGGACCGTAAGCCCATACCCCTTACAGTCCGTAAGGACCCCCCAGCTCAGCAGAAACATGGCAGCTTCTTGTTTATTTCCTTGGACACTAATCCTTCGAAATTGCCACACTCCTCCTGGTCTTGACACATCCATAGACACTTGTAATGTAACACCCCAAATCGCGTAAAGCAACACGCGGCGGAAACACTTGGGGAGTCACGTTACAAATTGTTTCACCACACATGGTTTTAAAGTTTTGTTTTTATTGATATATTAAATTTACAATTGTCTTGGAATAACGAAATGAAAATACAATCAAATTGTCTTCTAAATTTTAGTGTCACTAAGGCACGCGTCCATCCGTTGTAAGCAGCGACAATCATCGTATGTGTAAACCTGAAACATATGTGAAAATAGATACGTCAGCATAAAAATGCCTGTGAGTAATATAGGTTTTGTGATTTAGATTCATGGCTTAGGATATTTTAAGAAAAGATTAAACAGTTTAAAAATAGCCATGAATCTTTGATAAATCTTTGGTAATTAAAATACTTTGCTTAAAAAGATATTTGTAGTATACAGAAAATATACTTTGGTTTTGGAAATAATTGAATAGACAGTATATCAAAATATACTTTGATTTAGAAATAATATGATTTAGTAGTATATCAAAATATACTTTGGTTTATGGACAAGAGAATTGGTAATATGTCAAACTATATTTTGGTGAAACAATATGAGAATCGGTAGTGTATCAAACTATACTTTGGTAAAACAATATGAGAATTGGTAGTATATCAAACTATACTTTGGTAAAACAATATCACATTGGTAGCATATCAAACTATGCTTTGGAAGTATATCGAAATATACTTAATTGTGATTTGGTAGTATATCAAAATATACTTTGGTTTAGGGAAATCAACAAAAGATAAGTTTTTATGGCCTAGTTAGAAAACCTTTGTAAAACATACACTGTGGTCGTTTGGCTATACATTCAAACCTGAGTATATCAAGCTATACTTTGGTGACTATCGATTTACCATGAAGGCAAAATTGTTGGTGCATAATGTATATGTCTTAGTCTTATATCGAGTCTGTATTGTATAGAGCTGAATAGGCTAGGTATACGAAGTATTTATGTATGTTGTAGCCAAGTTCGCCCATAATGTGCATGTATAAGCATGTTCGGCCGAACTTGCATAGGCAAGTTCGGGCGAACTTGTGTTCCTAGGGCCGAACTCGTGCATCTATAAATACCTAGCTAGCCTACTTCATTTGAAACTTTGGCATTTCAGAGGCGAAGCTCTGTCAGTTTTTAACCAGAATGTTTGATCTATAAAACTGACGTTTAACTGATTAATTCTTGTGTATTGGTAAACACGACGTAATATTTCCGCTATTATGGACGTTAGATATCAAATTTAGGTTCCTAAGCATCGAGGATCGGTCCTACAAGTGGTATAGAGCTAGAACAAACTGATTTGATAACATCAAGACAAGAACACTTCTATTTCTACTCCATTCTTATTTTTTCTTAACTTTTGAACATAAAATGAAGAATTCATGGTCAAAATCTTTTGAATTTTGAATATATCATGTAAAACACAACAAAGATAAACCCTTGAAAGATTGGAGACCAAATTCAACCTAATTCATGTCGAAATTTTGAAAAAAAAACCATGTTTTTAAAAACCCTAAGGATCGAACTTATTGGCCATGTTCGGCCGAACTTGCCCTAAAACATCACTTTTCAAGTGATTTTTCAGTAAGTTCGCCCGAACTTAGATGATTTTTGAGGAAATTTAAGTCAAGTTCGCTCGAAGTTACTAAAGTTTCACTGATTTTACATCAAGTTCGACTGAACTTGTGTAATATCTAAGAGATTTTAAGTAAGTTCGCCCGAACTTACCTAGCATTTCATCAAAGTTTTGTTGATAAGTTCGCTCGAAGTTTTGTTTGTTTGTTCAAAGATTGTGTAAGTTCGACCGAAGATAAACAATATTTTTCAAAGCAAATCTAGCAAGTTCGACCGAACTTGTTAGAAAAGCTGAGAATTCTTCATTTGTTGCTACAAGTTCGACCGAACTTGTAGTAGGTCTAATTGTTTTCAAAGTTTTTGAAAAATTTTCAGCGTACACGTTTCGTTATTCACAATGGAGGATCAACTAAGAGCTTTTATGTCCGGAGCTAGTTCGTCAAATGCCAATGTGATCAATCAAGTCAATCTTGATAAAAATGGGAACGACTGTCAAACCGCCCAAGCTGATGAGCATGGACGAGTACGAAGCATGGAAAGAGAAGTTTACCTATTGGGTTCAAGCCATGCACTTCACTGGCTGGGTATCAATTGAAAGAGGCTATACTGTTCCGGTAGATGAACATCAACAAGTCCTTGAAAAGTACAACTATTCGACAATACAGAGAGACAAATACATTTTTGAGAAAAAAATGATCAGTCTCATTGAACAGTCAGTCAAAGAAGATATTATGATTCTGTTACCAGAGTATACTATAGCAAGAGAGCTTTGGTTGTCGTTACAGAAGAAATACCAAGGCAGTGCTGAAATGATAAAAAGCAAGAAAGCTCTCATTCTGAAAGAGTTCGATATCTTTAGCATGCTAAAGAATGAGACATTAAGCAAATGATTGAGCGTTTCTGTCATCTCAAAGTGCAAATGCGAAGACATGGTCTTGAGAAGACGGAACAAGAATACATCGACAAACTTGCTGACGCACTATCAGAGGGTGAATGATCAATTTATTTGATGGTTCTGAAGAAGAGTGATAAGTGGGAATTCTTCAAGTTGTCAACCTTTATCGATAAACTCGAAAGACACAAAATGGAGCTTCTGAAGATAGCGAAGTCAAAGAACGCTAATGTTGTTCAAGACATCGGTTTGTACTACAAAACCGGAATGCAAGATAACATTTCGAGTCCAAAAATTGGAACTGCTTTTAGTGCAAACATGAACGCTTCTCCACAGAATCAGAACCATTCACAGCCTCAGTATGACCAAAGTCCACAAAGTTCTTACTCGAGCACTGGTTCAAATTCAACATTTCAAAGTCAAGCAAATCAGAACCAACAGCCAAGTTCTGATCCGAATGTTTACAAATGCAATATCGCAGTAAATTTGAACAATGTTGTTATAGAACAAGTTGCAGAACAACATATGTCACTACTCGTTACCGTCTTAGAATCTTATGAATGTCTTGTTGTCTGTAAGATCGGAAACCTCGAGATGACCGCAGAAGATTATGACCAGGTAGACGAGGAAGAACTCGAACTAATGGACATCAAATGGTCCTTAGCTTCGATCATCAGGAGAGTGACAAAGTTCGTTGCACTCACAGGCCGTGACATGGGAAACTCCAGCAACAAATTTGGTTTTGACAAATCCAAAGTCAAATGCTTTAAATGCCGACAGAAGGGACATTTTAAAAGAGAGTGTAAGAACACTGAGGCAACCGGAAATCAAAGTCCTTTCGGAGGAGGGAATGAATATTACAAGAGGGCACTTCAATATAAACCGTTCCCGAAGAAAACTCAAGTTGAGATCCAAGAAAAGCCAAACAGTACTACCACGGAGAAAGCCATGGTTGCATCCACAGAAGATGACGGTTTTGATTGGAATTCATATATCGACAAAAAGACCGGAGTTGCTTTGATGACGGAGATAGTTGAAGAAAATTCTGCAGAGGAAGTAGCGGTGGCAGCTGAAGCAGCGGCAGCAGCAGAAGCAGCAGCTTTCGAACAAGCTATTCTGGAACAATACTTGCATCAACAGTAGGAAGAAGAGGAATATATCCATATGCAGAAACAAGTAATTTTATCTTCTAATTCTTGTGATAGTTTTGCAGGTCATTTTGATGGAAGCTTGAAAGAACATGTGGTTGAGGAGAAAAAGATTGATGTAGAGATCATCAATGTTACCAAAAGAATTTAATGCCGAAAACCTCAAGGACATGGCAGATAAAGCTTTGATGGCAAATCTAACCAAGGTAGGTCCAGAGGTAAAGGTTGTCGAGAAAGAAGTTGTCAAAGTACAAGTTGTAGAGGTTGAGAAACCTTGTACAAAATGTACTGAACCTTGTGTCGAATGTGCCGAAAAATCAAAGATCATCGCTGAAAACAATGTGCATAACGATTTGTTAAAATATGATTATCGCACAATGAAAGAAGCGTATGACAAAATGAAAAATGATTATGGCAGACTCGACAGAAATAACATCGAACAACATGATAATATAAGGATGTTGAGTGGTGAAGTAATGGATAAACAAAGAGCAATTAACACCTATATTAACACTATTGCTGAAATCAAACAACAACTTCAAGACATGACAATCGAAACTGAAAGAGTTTGACAATTGTTAAGAAGTTATACCACAAACGCGTATATTATCGTTCACATTCTTCCGACAATCTCAATGGAAGAAAAACCTAAAAAGAAAGCGGGCAAAGAATATAGCAATGTTCCTCCACCCCTTTGCGAGAAATACTGCGTTAAATCTGCAGAAGGGATGGACAATGCACTCAATTTGAATTACTTCTATGCTAAATCAGATGATGATAACAACGCTATGGTTAACAAAGTGGTTGAAAATGTTTTAAGTGAATCTGATGACGGCAGCTTCAAAAGCTCCAACGCGAGTTCTAAGAATTCCGACTCACAGACTGAAGATGACGATAAGTCATCAGAGGATGATCTAAGTGACGATCCTAATTTTGTAATGTACAAACTTAAGGATTCGGATAGATGATATTTTGATGACAGTTTCCCGATTCAGAATGTGAAGGAAGAATTGCTACACAAATTCTTTAAACTCGTGGAAGTCACATCAGAGGAATTGGTAATCAATGAACGAAAATTCTATTCCAAACCTAAAAGAAACAATTACCGAAGAAACGGTGGTGATCATCCGGAAAATCGGAGAGCGGGGTTGGGTTTAGAAGAAGAAACTGATGAATCTGTAAAGAAACCGTCACCATTTCTTGAATATAAAAACAAAAACATGAATTTTGTATATGGGACGAGTACAGTTCATGAGGAGAATTTGATTGGTAAACAGTCAAATGATGAGTTCAAGAAGCAGAAAGAAATTCGAGATAAAGCCAAGGTTACAAGTGGTGTCAAAACTTCAAGTAGGGTAAAACCACCTGTTAAAGGACATCCACTTGATAATCGGACATGTTTCAAGTGCAATGAAATTGGTCATATGGCACGACAATGTCCGAAATCAAAACCGGCTTATCTTCAAAGAAAAGAAGATTCAAATGTTGTTAAACCAAAGCAACCAGTGTTTGCAATACCTGTAAAGATTTTGAAACGAAATGAATCAAAACCAAAAGTTAAACCAAAGTCTGAAAAGACTTTTGAAAATTCCATTTTTGAAAAAGGTGAAACTTCTAGGTCTAATGGAAAAAAGTTTTACATCAAAAAGGCTAATATCAAATCTCAAACCTGGATTGCCAAGAAAAGGTCAACAACATCTGGTGTTGTTAAGTCTGAGCTAGTAAAGACTTACAACACAAAAGAATCAAAGTCTGAAATCACTAAGTCTGAGCAGGTAAAGACTAGTGAGAATGTGAAAGAAGTTAAAACAGAAATTAAGAACGATAATGTCAAATCTGTAAAAGATAAGAAAAAAGTGAAATTTTAAATATTAACATTGTTGAAACAGATGATGAATTTGATTTTGATGACGTTGATGAGTTTGAATATGATTTTGATGATGGTTATCCAGTAAAACCCAAGACCAAGAAGGCTTGGGTAGAGCTTTTCACCTAATTTCTGAATTTTGCAGGGGCTCCAAAGATCCGTACTCTCAAAGTAGATTTTGGATAGTGGAGCGTCGAGGCATATGACGGGAATGAAGGCGTTACTATTCGACATTAAAGCTATCAATGGCGGGTATGTTGGATTTGCAGGAAATCAAGGTGGAATGATAGTCGCCGAGGGAAAACTCTCTAATGGCGTAGTTTCATTTGATCGCGTGAACTATATTGCAGAACTTGAGAACAATCTTATGAGTATACCGCAGATTTGTGACAAGAAATTTACAGTGCATTTCAATGACAAAGAGTGTATTATCTTGAAGCCGAGATTCAAAATACCAGATGAGTGGATTCTGATGCGAGCACCGCGAGGGAATGATTTATATGTTCTCGATATGGGTGTTGCTACCACTTCATCAAAATCAGCACAATGTTTTGTATCAAAGGCTACTGAAAAAGATTCTATTCTTTGGCATCGTAAGATGGGGCATATTCATTTGCGAAAAATGAATTTCTTGGTTCATAATGATCTTGTAGAAGGCGTAAATCTTTGAAGTTTTCAGATGTCTGATCATTGCTTGGAATGCAAGAAGGGAAAGCAGATCAAGAAATCTCATCCGAAGAAAATTCTAAACTCAATCAAGTTGCCATTAGAACGTCTCCACATGGACTTATTTGGTCCTGTAAATGTTCGAAGCATCTCAGGAGACTTATATTGCTTGGTCGTGACAGATGACTATTCGAGATATTCGTGGGTATTCTTTCAAGAATCAAAAGACGAAATGTTCGAGAACTTGGTTATTCTATTCAAGAAACTCGAGAATCTTTATCATCTGCCTGTCTGACGCATTAGAAGTGACAATGGCACAAAGTTTAAGAATAACAAAATGAAGGAATTCTGCAACGCAAAAGGGATTCTGCACGAGTTTAGTGCTCCCTGTACTCCACAGCAAAACGGAGTAGCTGAACGGAAAAACAGAACTTTGATTGAAATTGCGAGAGCCATGCTTGCAGATTCAAAACTTCCTATCAGCTTCTAGAGTGAAGCGGTTGCTGCGACTTGCTACACGCTAAACAGGGTTCTCACTGTCAAACCAACAAAGAAAATATGTTTTGAGATGATAAACCGATAGAAGCCAAATTTAAAATTCTTAGAACCATTCGGTGCTCCATGTACCGTAATAGACCAAGATGGAAAATTCGGAGCTAAATCTCTTGAAGGTTTCTTTGTCGGATATGCGAGTCCGTTGAGAAGAGTATATGTTTCTTCATTGAGAATGTTTATTGAAGTACAGCATGTGGATTGTTTCAACTACACGGATCCTATTCAAAGGAAAGGTGACGCGTGGCTGTTTAACTATCAAGACCTTTGGAAGTCATTTGACTTGCCCGAATAACCAACTGACGAAGAAGTTGCAGCCTTATATTATCTTCAACAGTCAGCGAATCAAGAACAAATTGTTCGACCAATTGTGGTTAATCAACCCACGTTGGATCCATCTTCTTCTGGCGCAAGTTCAAACAATAGTGGTGTTCCGGCAGAAAATGTTTCTGAAACATTATCAACACCTGCTAATCTTCCAACAATTGCCTTTACTGAACCAGTGAATACAACAACGGAACCCAGTATGCCTCAGAATCAAAATTCTGACTAAGATGAAGCACCAACATTTGATGCTGATGGGGAATCATCTTCTTCAGATGAAGAAGTGGAGCAGATAACAAGTCTTCTTAATCAATCCGCAGTCCCGAACAACAGAAGAAGCTTCATCAAGCTCTCCAAACTTTGAATTGGTTGTTGATCTCAACATCACGAATCAACAAAACTCAGTAGATGTTCCAAGTGAAGAATTGCCGCGATCATATTCCTATCATCCGTCAACAAATACTATCGGAAAACTACAAACTGGTGTTAGAACTCGAGGGAAAATTAATAAAGCACTCAGTTGTTTCTACACACGTGTTGCTACAACCGAGAACTATTGTTTCTATTCATGTTTCATCTCTCAGATTAAGCCAAAGTCAGTTAATGAAGCTTTAGCTGATGAAAACTGGGTACAAGCAATGCAAGAAGAATTATTGCAGTTTGAGAAGTTGGGTGTGTGGAAGCTTGAAGACCTACCAGAAAATCAAAAAGCAATTGATACAAAATGGGTCTTTAAGGGTAAACGTGATGATAGAGGGGTTATTATTCGTAACAAAGCTAGGCTTGTTGTCAAGGGATTTCACTAGCAGGAAGGGATAGACTACACGGAAGTCTATGCACCAGTAGCTCGATTGGAATCTATTTGAATTTTTCTAGCTTTCGCATCATGGAAAGGATTTAAGGTCTATCAATTGGATGTCAAATTGGCTTTTCTGTACGGCAAATTACGTGAAAAGGTGTACGTTAGACAACCACCGAGGTTTGTCGATCCACTTAACAAGAAGAAAGCGTACCTACTGGATAAAGCTCTTTATGGACTACACCAAGCCCCGAGAGCTTGGTATGAGACGTTATCGCAACATCTCGTCGGAAACGACTTTATGAGAGGAACTGTGGATGGTACTCTTTTCACCAGAGAAGTTGATGGCCATCTGATTATAGTTCAAATCTACGTTGATGACATCATCTTTGGATCTACAAATGATAGTCTCTGCAAGGAGTTTGAGGGAATCATGAAAAAGAAATTTGAAATGTCCTCGATGGGCGAAATGAAGTTCTTTCTTGGTTTGCAAGTAGATCAGCTTCTGGATGGTACTTTCATTCACTAGACTAAGTATGTTCAGGACATCTTGAAGAAGTTTGGAATGGAAAACTTGAAGCCTCTATCTACGCCTCTTGCTCTAAATAACGGCATTTGCGTTGACGAGACAGGAGCCAAAGTTGACGAGACGTTATACAGATCGATGATTGGATCGCTGATGTATCTGACAGCATCGCGCCCAGATATTATGTATCCAACCTGCCTATGCGCCAGATATCAGTCTAGCCCGAGGATCTTACACATGCAGATCGTGAAGCGTATCTTCAGATAAATGAAAGGATGCCCAAGCACCAGCTTGTGGTACCCGAAGAACGACAATTTTGATCTCACAGGCTATGCTGATTCCAATTTTGGTGTAGATAAGCTGAACTCAAAATCAACTACAGCGGGATGCCAGTTCTTCGGAACAAGAATGGTAACATGGCAGTGTAAGAAACAGAATACGGTCGCTCTCTCTACCTGTGAAGCTGAGTATACATCGGCCTCCAGCTGTTGTTCACAGATTCTGTGGATTCAACAGCAGATGAGAGACTATGGTCTGCTATTTCTAGACACTCCACTGTATGTTGATAACAAGGCAGCCATCGATATAACTAAAAATCTGGTTCATCACTCACGCACAAAACACATTGAAATTTGTTACCACTTCATCCGTGACTGCTACGGGAAGAAGTTGGTACGAATAGAAAAAATCCACACCGACGAAGAAAAGGCTGATTTTTATACCAAACCATTTTCTTTGTCACGGTTTAAATACTTGCTGAGAATTAACGGTATGAAAAATTTGCTGAAAGGTGCGGACGCTGAGGTTGAATACGGATCGGACGACGAGTTTGCGTGATCCACATTGGTTTGTAAATAGTTTTCTACTTTAGAATTTTGTTAAAAACTAAAATCCAAAAAGATGTTTTTGATTTTAGGGGGAGAAATGTTAAGGAAAATACAAAAACATTTGAAAATTTTAAAATCCAAAAACATAAAAAAATTCAAAATGTTCAAAAAACATTGAAAAAGAAAAAAAGAGTTCAGTGTCATAAAAGGAAATGATAGTGGACTATCAAAGTATGCTAAAGAATTGTAAAGTTTTAAAAAGTGATAAACGTGTCTTACTGTGGATGTGTCGATGGGCTTAACACGTTCAGTAAACTGTTTTCGAGATATAAACTAAATTTTACAACTGCTTAATCTTGTGGATTAACACATCTTGGATATATGGACTTAGTACTCCGAAATTTCGTTTGAAAGATTGCCTGATTCTGAGATACGAGGTCTTTATAGATAGTTGATATCTGGGGTATTATACAAGTTCTTCTGATTTTGCGGAAGCAATGGCCTAGAACTTTTATAATACTTTTGCTTTAAACCCCCAAATTGCATGTAATATTGAAAGTATTGAAAGATATAATCATATGCAATGCTGAAAAGATTCCTTAAGTGGAACACACTTTAAAGTCGAGTCTTCATCTCTCTGTCTGTATGGTAGTACTATCCTGAGCTCTCAAGGTCTCGCACAACCCAGATACAGATATCAATTACGCTATATTCACCTGTAAGATGAAATCTAGGAAATCTGGATACGGGAGTATATTCAAGAAGTGGGAACCATCGATAAGTCAAGTTTCATGAATTCTACCATAACATATCTTGAAACAGTTGAGAAATGTGGTAAAGCTTAAGAGGACAAACATATCGACAATCTAGGTAAATGAGTTTAAAACTTAAAGTCATTTAAAGGTCAACGGTACTGGTGATATGTTTCAATTAACTGATATGATCCTTAGACACGAATTCACAAAAATATATCTGTAAATATGTTTGTATATAGTTTACAATGATTATTTCATTGTATTTCAGCTTTACAGATTAAAATCAAAAAGATTTTCAGTGTGTTTTAGCATAAACTTACAAAAATATAGAAAGATGTTATTTCTACGTTGTTTTCAGCAAACCAATGTTGGAGAACGGATCTTCGAAGTCTGGTAAGATGCTAGAACTGGTGGGAATCTCATTGACAACGGGTTGGGAGCTAATCTGTTAATCTGAAAAGTCAAAACGATGAAAAGTTCATTAATTTGAAACTTTGATTTTGAAAATATCAACAATTTGTTCGTAACGGGTCAAACCGGGGTCATTAACTTGGACTCGGCAGACAAATTGGTTAACCAAGGTCATTAGCTTGGACTTGGTCAACTGAGTGGATTTTCATAATTGGTAAAAAGTTGGAAATTTCAGGGGTAAAAATGAAAAGTTGAAAAAGTTTAAATTTGTGGTTTGGCAAGTTCGGCCAAACTTGCTAAACAATAACAAGTTTAACAATCAGCAAGTTTGACCGAACTTGCAGATGGCTGTTATTTGATAAAAGGTAAGTTCGCTCGAACATCATTTGGGTTTTTCAGTATGGGCCTAACAAGTTCGCTCGAACTTGACTTGGTATAAATACCAATCAAGTTCGGCCGAACTCATTTACTTGCTTTCAGAACCTCTTGAGCGAACTTGAGCTTTGAGAGAACTTAAGTGAAATTGGCATTTTCATACCGTTAGACTGCCCGATTCTTGTTTGTTTTTGGTGATTTGCACACCAATAACAATGGCAGAGGTATTGATTTGAATATGAACTATACTTTGACCATATACGAATCAAATAGATCTGAAACTTTAAAAACTGATAAATCTAGAAATTGTTGGTCAAAATTGAACATAGATTCTTAATCTACACTTAAAATCGACCGCATAATTGTTTTTGATTGGTCTGAAACGATTGTTAGGATGCTTTAACAAGTTTGGTATTTTGGAGAAGACGACAAGTTCGGCCGAACTTGTTGTCAAGTTCGACCGGACTTGTAAAAAATATGATTAAATGATTTAGTTTCATGTTTGACCGAACTTGATTAATGAAATGATTTAATTCTTCATCATTGACCGAACTTGGATCTTAATAAAACTAAATGTTGATAACATAAGTTCGCCCAAACTTATTAAGAAAACATTATGCACATGTGATGATTACATGTTCGGGCGAACTTGTTAAAATCAGAATGTGTAACACCTAATCAAGTTCGCCCGAACTTGATTAAAAGTGTTAGAAATTTTTCGTGATTTTTCTCGATAAGCATGCTAATTGTTTTATGTCATTTTTCAGGCACAGTTTCCAGCACGTGTTATCTCAGTAGAGTTTTCCAAAACTCACAATACATGCATTAAGCTTGACAAGTCTATTTGTCCATCGCTGAAAGAATATGATAGTATCTTGAAGTTTCTCGAAGATAGTAACATTCGTCAAGCGATTATGGAGCGCACAGTATCTTATCGATCTCATATTGTTCACTTCTGGATGAACGCGAGTCTTAGCACAGTATCTTATCGATCTCTTCTACAGTGCAAGTTGGTGATGAACTCAAGCCGATCACAGTAACTGAAGATGATATCCGAAGGATTCTGGAGCTCAAAGATAATAAGGATGATCCGATACGTTTAGACGAGAAGATGGTTCGCGTATGCTTTTTCCGCATAGGCTATAAAGGAAGTGTAAACAAGCCGACGCTGAAGAAAGGGGAAGTGCCTAACCCCTACAAGCTTCTAATTCATGCGCTAATTCATAAATTTAGCCATCACAAAGCTGGTTTGGATGATGTACATGATTATTTGGCTAGCATGGCAACGACGCTTATTTTGAAAAAGCCGTTCAACATTTCGAAGTTGGTTTTTACTCACATGTCGAAGAACATTAAGGATTTGAGATTGTGTTTATATCCAAGGTTTATTCAGATGTTGATTGACGAGAACTATGCCAACATTGCTCGAGATCCGAATGACGTTCTTTATCTAGTTCATCTCGACAAGACTACAGTGAAGAAGCTTATTAAATTCCAAAAACAAGCTTCAGCTCCTGTTGCCAAGCCGGTATTCGGAGCCAATAAAGATTCTAACTATTTCGCCGCCAGACAACAAATGGAGAAAAGATGGTAGCGACGACGAGAAAGAAGTTAAAGCTGAGAAGGAGTGTTTTAAAGAATTCAAATCAAAGGCAAGGAGTGAATGGTTCTTAAAGGCAGAAGCTGATAAGCCTAAAAAGAAACGTGGTGCAAAGAAAGTTGAAACTATGCTTGTCGATGAAGTAGAATCTGAAAATGTTGAAGCAGTTGCTGGATCGAGCGCTGCAGTTGTAATTGAAAGTCAAGATACTGTAAAGTCAACTCAAGAAGAGGTGATATTTGCTACTTCAGAAAATGAAGATTCTGATAAAGAAACTCCTGCCAAAGAGCCTGAAAAGATAGAAGCAGAAATTAGAGTAGAAAAGGAAAGGAAATTTGATGCAGATTTTGATCCTAATGCTTAAAAGAATCTGACGAGGAGAGACCAAAGAAAAAGTCAAAGCGTACAAACTCTCCAGCAATTGAAATATCAAAGAAGACTACAGGGTCACCTCATAGCAAAGGGAAAAGAAAAACTAAGAAAGCTCAGAAAGCTGTGAGCAAGAGATACAAGAGTAAGGTGAAAAGCACAAAAGCCACACAAGAACCTTCTGGTGCTCAGGAGAAAGGAGCCCCACAAGAACCTCCTCCACAAGAACCTCCTATTAATATTCATGTTGAAGCTGAAAGGCCAGGAGTTACACAAGAACCTCTTGTGTGTGGATTTGTTGAAGTTCCTATTGCTGAATCTCCTACTGCTCCAAAGACTTTTGTTCCTGAAAGTTCTACGCCTAAGAAGTCAACACCAAAACTGCAACACCGAAAGATTCAACACCAAAGACACCAAGGGGAAGTATGTTTGGTGATATGCCACATAGTCCAATCAGTCTCGAAGATTGGATGAGTTTTTTCTAGAAACTAATGCTGAAGATGTTAGAGAAACGTGTGAAGGTATTGGAAGAGAAAGTTGCACAAAATGAGGTTGAAAAGGCTGAGCTTGTTAAGAAGGTGAATCAAGGTGAGGTTGAAAAGGAACTACTTGATGATAAAATAAAAGTGCTGGAGAATGAACGTGAATATTTCAAGGCGTTGATAGAAAGTCTGCAGGACGCCAATGAAAAAACTACAGACAGAGATTACAGAATTAAAGAAAATTCAAGCATTGAACGATCGAAGATACAACAAATTGCAGAAAGTGTTAGAAAACAATCTGAACATTGATTTCATCGCAGAATACGATTGTCTGGATCGTCAGGAAGAAAAAGAACGTGCTGAGAAAGAGTTAGCTAAAAGTGGTAAAGCGAAGCAGGTTGAGGGTGAAGCCCCTAGATCTTCTGCTGAGAAATCTTCTGATGTTCCTGAGAAATCAATTGAAAATATTTCGAAAGCTTCTGAGTCTGAGATTCAAAAGGTTGACGAATCTGCCAAGCCTTCCGATTCTATCATTGTTACTGAAGAAAAAGACGATGATGAAGCCGAAAAGAAAGATAAGAATGAAGACGACGAGGAAGAAGGATATGAGGATTGGAACGTTGGGGATGATGATGATGATTTTGATCAGGGAGGAACAGGTTTAAAGATCAATGAAGCCAAAGTATCTGATGAGTTTGATTTTTCTGATCTTATGAACGATGAGTCTAATAGGATGGAAGATAAAAGCCAGGGGGAGTCAGGGCAGAAAGGGCCAACTGATGAAAATATTGATTTGTTAGATATTGATCGTTCTACAAAGCCTGTGACTGCAGTACCTACGAAGCCTTTGATACTAATGCTGGAACATAATGTGGAAGAAGGTGAGTTTGTACATAATTACTCAAAAGAAGATCGGGCGAAATTAGTTGAAGTTGAAGTAAAAACTTAGAGTTTGATTTTGAGGAAGTTATGAATGTTAACACATTTGAACCGAAAGAGTATCAGTATGAGAGAAGGTTTGAAGCTGATGAGTACAATCGTGTGATAGTTGAAGATTGGTCCTCAGATGATGAATCAGATCAGAAAGCTAAATATGTTGGTGAAAATTCAGAAAGTTTTCCTACATTTGAAGAGATGTATAAACAGCTTAATGAAGATTTGTTGAAAGAAAAGATTGCTGAAGAGTTACAAGAAGGAAAGTTTCCTAAACCGATGACCAAAGAAGAGATAGCTGAAGCGAAAAAGTCCTGATTCAAGGAGATGCCGCGTGAACGTAAGTTTCGACGTCCACTAGCATTCTTCACCAGAAATAAAGATGTTTCTTTGGGAGATATACTGAGTTGGGGTTGGTTTAAAGAGCTCAACGTATATGCAATCAAAAGAGAATTTGGAGTGCAATACTTCAAATATCTTGCTGATTTCAAGACATCGCCGTACTGGGATATCGAAGAGTTAGTACAAACAGTGAATGTTACTTATCATATGAAGACAGTTGATCAGTTGTTATGGAAGATGATTAAGTAAGAAGCTGGTAAAGGTTGGAATCACTGGAAACCGTTTATTCCAAGACGAAGGGTTAAGATCAATAAGGTTACAGGGGAAAGGTCATAACGTTAATTATGAAACGTCCTAGAGCCATGAGGAATATGCCACTTATGCCGATCGAACAGAACTTCTATCCTTTATTCAAGTGGTGGCAGATAGATCCAGCTACGTGTGAAGCAGTGATTGTGTTAAAATTTGAAGATCATCTGGATATTGCTAAGGAACGAGTATAAGTGATGGGTCATCAGGGTATGATAGGTTTGTGGAGGACGATAAGGATTCTAGATCCTATGTGGTTGGTTAACTGCTCGAGAGAAGATATAAAATGCCTTTTCTACAGCAAGATTGTTTTTGAAGAAAGAGAAAAGGTACAGGCGATGCAGTATCAGAAAGTTTGGCAAACAAAGTGGAGGGATCCGGAGAGAGTTGAGTTTCTAAAGGAAGAAACCAGAAATGAGGCGATCAAAGAAAGAATGGAAAAAACGGTAAGGCAAAGTTCGCTAAGAATGGCTAACTTTAAAAGATCACCGCCAACTGATCAGACGACGGATCCGAAACAAGAACGACGAAGGAAGCCGTACAAGAACTTCTTCGGTCGTGTGCTTAACGTTTATAAGAAGACAGAGGTTTTGAAGACTGGTACAAGACGAAGACTATATCCAAGGGGGAGTCTGTTGGTGCATAATGTCTATGTCTTAGTCTTATATCGAGTCTGTATTGTATAGAGCTGAATAGGCTAGGTATACGAAGTATTTATGTATGTTGTAGCCAAGTTCGCCCTTAATGTGCATGTATATGCATGATCGGCCGAACTTGCATAGGCAAGTTCGGGCGAACTTGTGTTCCTAGGGCCGAACTTGTGCATCTATAAATACCTAGCTAGCCTACTTCATTTGAAACTTTGGCATTTCAGAGGCGAAGCTCTGTGAGTTTGTAACCAGAACGTTTGATCTATAAAACTGACGTTTAACTGATTAATTCTTGTGTATTGGTAAACATGACGTAATATTTCCGCTATTATGGACGTTAGATATCAAATTTAGGTTCCTAAGCATCGAGGATCGGTCCTACAAAAATCTATTTGGTTTAAACTTGGTTTCTGACATTCCATACAACAGGAATAGGGTGTCAAATCCTATAGCGCTATATCATACTACCAATCAGCTTGATCATTGTTAATGAATGTATAAAAGAAATACGAACCAACAATAGTCTCACAAACTTTGAAAATCGTTATTCAAGTCATAGGTAACAGTTTCAAATCGTTAATGGATACTATGTATACGAAATCATATAGCTTTAAAAACGTGAAAATAGTGAATAGGAACATATGAATCACCCTAAAACATTTGGAAAACGTAAAAGAGGGGACTATGTACTCACTTGGGGTTGCAAAATATCCTTGAATCAAAGATTAAACAAGCTCAAATGTCCGAGAAGTCAAACATGTCCTAGAATCGGGTAACTATGTAAATATCGGGACATTAATCGGCGGATCGGATAGAATGAGGTCTTGTAAACCAAATGAGTGTTGGTACTCATATGAAATGGTTTAACAAAGTCTACATACTGATTTGAAAAGATTCCTAAGTGCTTTTGACCCGTTATGGCTCGTTAAGGTAGTTTACGCTACTTTAACGGATCATTTACGTAAAAACGTGTTCGGATGGTAAGATATGTTTTATGATAAGTCTAATATGCCAAAATACGTTTAATATAGTTGCAACATCAGTTTATATGTCAAAACATTGGTCACATATGCTTAAATTTGATTTATGCACAAAAAGGGCATTTTGGTCATTTATAGGGCATAATAGACGGCTTATAATAACACTAACCAAACGTCGTGACCATAAGGTATAACCTCAGAAGGTTATTCCAGATACAACTATGGTCACATATATGTGTTCGGTCGGATCCTAAGATCGACCAAATGGGTCGGATTCGAAATCCTAAGCGGTGGTCAATACCGCTCGACTTACGACCCTAAACAAGCACTAAACTAAAAGTGACGAGTTAGACACGTCAAAACATGTCTAACTAAGTTATAAAAATGTTTTGGTATCAAAACAAGGTGTTTTGATACCCGAAAATAGTTCTGTCATATAATGCGCGCTTTGCGCATTATTGACCAAAACTTTGACTCGTCACTTTGACTAGTAAACGTGGTAATCAGTAGGCATGATCGCTAAGGATCATAACCATCGTGATTACGATCACGTTGCAAAGTTCAATTAAACTTTGCTTTGACCAATTAATGGTCAAAGCTGAAAGCCAAACACTGTTTGACTTTTAGCTTAAAATAGCTAAAATAACTAAACAAGACTAGGAAGAGCACTTACTTGTGTTTGAGAAACACACAAGAGCTCAAGAAAACTCAGATGGGAGACCTCCAACAAAGTGGGAGTTATCCTCTTAGAGTTATAGAGAGAAAGGGAAGGAATGAGCAATTGAAATGGGTGAAATGGCTTGCTATTTATAGTTGTGGAGGATGAATTTGATGATCACAAGTGTCAAGGACCATTCTAGGATCATTCCACATGCTCAAAGACGTGTCAAGACCAGGCTAGAGCTTGGAGATCACGAATCTTGGGCTTCAAAGCTGTAAAACAGCTGTCTGCCAGTTTCTGCTATTACTGGGCATCCCCCGTGTGTCGCAGGAGATCTTGGGGGGTCTCTCGCCTGGCGCCTGGGATTCCTAAGTTTCAGAATTGCAGAACAGGTCCCTGCAGCCTAAAACTTGCTAAGTTTCAGAATTGGCAGAACAGGTCCCTGCAGCCTAAAACTTGTTTTTCGATGCATTTTGGCACTTTTAACACCCGTTAACCCCATTTTTATGATTTACAAGGAAGATAAAGCATATGTAACTTGAAAAATGCTCGGAAACTTTTCGGATGTCGGTTCGTTCGGTCATACGGTTGCGGTTTTCGGTTAATTACGAAGGAAATCGTAACGAACGCGCAAATGACCGTCAACGCGTAACGAATGACATATTTGTATTCAAATCACTAAAATGCAAGATTTTAATGATTAAAAAAAATTTGGATGTGCGTACACGTTCCGGATAACGATATACGCAAATCGGCATAGTTTCGCAGAATTTGCAAAATAGCCTCTGAGTTTGAATAAACTTGTTTTTGCCATACCAAAGCCCTCAAAACTTATTTCTAAGCTAAGTACATGGTATTTAGGGTATGTTTAGCTTATTTCATTGTTCCGGAGTATACGTCGTGTTAAACTGATTACATTTGCGTAACAGCTTGTGATTTCACTTCAGGAAGCGATTCGAAAGATCGAAATTGTACAAGGACTGAAATGTGTGAATGTCACATGTAATTATAAAATTCTCGCGAATGAAACACAAGATCTCATTGGATTCAATTTTTTTCGGAATTGTACGATGGTTGAAAAGGCACAGATGTTACATGTAATGATCCTAAATCAGTGCCTAACACTTGGAATGATCTTGTGCATCATCCACAAGTATAAATAGGCCATCAAACTCACCTCACAACTTGCTCATTTCTCTCTTTCACCTCCCACACTCTTGGAGTTTGTTTCCTGATCAAAAGGAAGCCTCTTACTGAGTTCTTTGAGATCTTGGGTGTTCCTAAACACATGTAAGATCTCATCCTTAGTCTTTTTCATTGCTTTTAGCTATTTCAAGCTAAAAGTCAAACCTTGTTTGACTTTCGGCTTTGACCATTAATTGTTCAAAACAAAGGTCAATTGAACTTTGCAATGTGATCGTAATCACGATGGTTATGATCCTTAGTAAGCATACCTACTGATTTACCACGTTACTAGTTGTAGTGACGAGTCAAAGTTTCGGTCAATAATGCACAAAGTGCGCATTATACGACGGAACTATTTTTGGGTGTTAAAACACTTTGTTTTGATACCAAGTCGGTTTTATAAACTTAGTTAGACATGTTAAAGATGTCTAACTCGTCACTTTTAGTTTAGTGCTTGTTTAGGGTCGTAAGTCGAGCGGTCTGGATCACCGCTTTAACTTTCGAATCCGACCTGTTTGGTCGATCTTAGGATCTGACCAAACTCATATTTTTGAACATAGTTATATAGGGAATAACCCTCTGAGGTTATACCTTATGGTCATGTTGTTTGGTTAGCATTATGATAGGTCATTATTATGCCCTTTATAAATGACTAAAATGCCCTTTTTGCACATAAATTCATTTTAAGCATATATGGCTAAAGTTTTGACATATAAACTGATATTACAACATTATTAAACATGTTTGGGCATTTAAGACTTATCATAGGACATGTTTAACCATCCGATCACGCGTTTACACAAATGACACGTCAAAGTAGCAAAAACTACCTTAACGGGTCATTACGGGTCAAAAGCACTTAGGATCAATTCCAAATCAGAATGTTGAGTTTATTAAATCATACCATATGAGTTCCAACACTCATTTGATTTATAAGACATCATTCCATCCAATCTAGTTTGCTAGCACATCGATTTTATGGACATTTCTACTTCGTATGTTGACTTAGCATACCTAGTACATGGTTTAAAGACATTTTTCATGACATTGCTTACATTGACTAAGACATTTGGTTTGTTTAACGGGACATACTACATTCATTAACATTGATCAGGCCATCCGGTAGTATGTAATGGTACCATAGGATTTGACAAATCCCGTTCCCCGCTTCCTAGGTTTGTTTGGAAGTAGGGAATGACAGAATCCGAATACATTTTTGATAAACCTTTGACTTGATAAGGGTTTATCCGACAGTCTAAAGGCTTGAATGTATGCGATAAACATAACTACATAAATGTTCATATCAAATAAGGCATTGGTTTTGCAAAACATGACTTTTGATTTAAACTTTGGTTTATTTAAGACATTGTTTTGTACACGACATATGGTTATACAAGACATTTGGTTATACATGACATTACACATGTGGTTTGAGTAAAGTCTTTTTACTTGCCATACAAGACCTTTGTTAGACAAGACATTTTTGGTGGTTATTTGATAAGTGATTTAAATAATGAGATGTGTGTAATATGATAAAAGTAAGGTGGATACGTCGCTGGTACTTCCTATATATAAATGCTTTCATGGTATTACATATCGTATCGTCATTTAAATCACTTCGACAAAGACAAAGATATGACACATTTGGTCCAACTATCATTTTTCACAAGACATTGTTTTACAAATGGCATATTTTATACATTTCATTTTCATCCGGTTAATTATTTAACCATACATTCTTCTTTTATATCATTTGATTTTCATATGGTTTTATAAAAGAAAATATTTCACAAGGTACATAACTACTTTTCGTTAAAACTATTTATTTAACTTCAAGTCATGAATCCTCATCATCAAAACCTATGTATCTCACAGGCATTTTTATGCTGACATACCTATTTTCACATCTGTTTCAGGAGCTAATGTTTGAGGTTGATTCATGCTACATTTAGGTGGACTTGGGCTTTAGTGACTTAAAATCTAGCAAGACAGTTATATTTATGTTATGTTTTTGTTAAATTCCAGACAACGTAAACAATTTGGAACAATAATACAAAACTTTAATTACCATCGTTGTTAAAACAATACTCCTATTACGACACTCCCCGACGTTTCCGTCGCGGTTTGTTGTTTTACGCGGTCGGGGTGTGACAGAAAGATTGGTATCAGAGCTAATGGTTATAGGGAATTAGGTTATTAGTAATGCTTCGACCTAGACTATAACTTTTCTAGGACCCTAACACAAGTTATCTTGTTTAGAATTTTAAACACTACCATCACCTATCCTTAGGTGAGCACCAAAAACAAAACAAAATGGAAGGCGTAAAGTCAAAATAAATCATCGATCTCTTTTAGCTTTTGAAGTTTTCAAAATCTCGTCAAAGTTTTGGGTTTCAATAATGTGAACACATGCAATCTGGAAGGGTGGGTGCCGGTACCCTAAGTTTTCTGTCTAAGGCTAGAGTGTTCGTACAAATCACCAGTCACTCTTACCTGGGAACTCTTGGGGTGAGTGTCCACCTATAAGCTAAAGCATGTCTTTGCGATACATTATAAAAACCCATTTACTTTGATTAGTCACTGCGTGTCGTTTGTTTGTTGCAAGTAAGCGAACGAATGACCACCATCTTTTCATTCCGTCAATTTTTATAACACCTCATATTGATTACCCGAACATTCATCTCACTCGTTTTCTCTCATGTTTTCCTCTTTTAGAATGCCTCCGCGACGAAATGTACCGCCACCTAACACTGAACTGACAACTATCATAGCACAACAGATGGCTGCTATGCTACCAAATCTCATTACTCAAATCAACCAAGCCAACAACAATAATAATGCTCCTTGCAACTTCAAACAGTTTAACTCGGCTAAACCACTCAAGTTTAGTGGTTCTGAAGGAGCAACTGGGCTCCTACAGTGGTTTGAGAGTCTTGAGAATACCTTTCGCCATGTTCAGTGTCCTGATAATCGTAAGGTCGAGTTTGCTTCGAGCGTGTTCCAAAAGAGGGCGCTCACATGGTGGAACGGAGTGGTGAGAGATAGGGGTGCAGATGTTGCAATGGGTCAGACTTGGGAGGAACTTAGAGCTCTAATGATGAAAGAGTTCTGCCCCTGTCATGAAAAGAGGGTGCTTGAGAATGAGTTCCATGACGTAAAGCAAGATAGTGGTGAGCACCGTGCGTATACCAATCGGTATGAGGAATTGAGCATGTTGTGTCCTGAGATGGTGACGCCTTTGGATAAGGCGATTGTAAAGTACATAGATGGTCTGCCATATCCTGTCCAGGACATCGTCACTGGCAGTAACCCTACATCTGTTCGTCAATCCATTGAGCTAGCTGCAACCCTTACTGAATCGCAAGTCAAAAAGGTAAGCTTCATCGAAAGGGTGACAAGAAACCTGCTGTTAAGTCTGAGAAGCAAAAAGGAAACAAAGCTAAAACCTCCAAGAAGTCGAGGAAGCGCAAAGCTTCTAAGAACTTCGCTCTCACTACACAACCTAACCAAACTGCTCCCAATTAGCCTGCTCAGCCACCGGCCAAGAAACAATATCTTGGCAATGCACCTTTGTGCAACAAGTGTAACAGTCACCATCAACCAAATTTACAGGGCCGCATTTGCGGCCATCTTGCCAACACTTATCGTTTCGCTCCTACACAGAATCCAGTAGCCCAAAACCCTGCTCAGCACCCTACACGACCTCACTATCCACCTAGGTCTTGCTACAATTAAGGGGATCTCACCCACTACAGAAATAACTGCCCGAAGTTGGCAAATGCAAACCTGGCTCATGGACGAGCATTTAACATCAATGCTAATGAGGCTCGGGCTGACAATGAAGTAGTCAATGGTACGTTCTTTGTTAACAACCATCCTGCTTCAATTCTTTTTGATTCGGGTGCCGATAAGAGTTTTATATCCCTAGCTTTTGAACCTTTGCTTTCAATACCTAGAACAAAACTAGGAAAGCCCTTGACAGTCGAAATAGCTAGTGGCGAACCCCTTAAACTTGATTCTGTCCTTCGTGATTGCCAATTGAACCTTAACAACCGTCATTTTCCCATTGACCTCACGCCAATGCAACTTGGGAGCTTTGATATCATAGTAGGGATGAAATTGTTATCTAAACATCATGCTGAGATGATTTGCTTTGATAAGATCGTTCGAATACCTCTCCCGTCTGGTGAAATCCTAGAGGTTCGAGGAGAAAAGCCCGTCAGTAGCCTTAAGCTCATGAAGTGCTATAAATGCCTACAAAAGAACTATGTTGCTTTCTTGGCGCATATCGTAGAGGAGAGAGGCAAGGGCAAATCTATTAAGGACATCCCCGTTAATAGGGATTATCCCGAGTTATTCCCTGAAGATCTACCTGGTTTACCCCTAGCACGACAAGTTGAGTTTTGTATAGATCTTGTACCTAGTGCCAACCCTATAGCCAAATCCCCATATCGTCTTGCACCGTCTGAGATGCAAGAGCTATCTAAACAGCTTCAGGAGTTGTCTGACAAAGGATTCATTCGTCCAAGCTTTTCACCTTGGGGCGCTCCAGTCCTATTTATGAAAAAGAAAGATGGATCCTTCTGTAAGTGTATCGATTACCCTAAGCTCAACAAACTCACAATCACGAATCGATATCCCCTACCCCGTATTGATGATCTCTTTGATCAGCTACAAGGTGCTACTTGCTTCTCAAAGATCGATCTATATTCTGGGTATCATCAGCTTCGTGTTCTCGAAGAAGATATTCCCAAAACTGCTTTTCACACTTGATACGGTCATTATGAGTTCATTGTTATCCCTTTTGGTCTAACAAATGCTCCTGCTATTTTCATGGACTTGATGAATAGGGTTTGTAAGCCTTATTTGGACAAGTTCATCATTGTTTTCATTGATGACATTTTGATTTACTCAAAGTCTCGAGCCGATCACGAGCAACATCTCCGTTTAACAATGGAACTCCTAAAGAAAGAAAAACTCTATGCCAAGTTCTCCAAGTGTGAATTTTGGCTTAAGGAAGTTCAATTCTTGGGACATATTGTCAACAAATAAGGTATTCATGTAGATCCCGCCAAAACCAGTGCGATTAAGGAATGGGATACACCTACTACTCTTACCGAAGTTCGTTCATTTCTTGGTCTCGCGGGTTATTACCATCGATTTATCGCAAACTTCTCAAAGATTGTGGTTCCCCTCACTGCTTTGACTCAAAAGAATAAACCTTTTGAGTGGGGACCCAAACAAAAACAAGCTTTTCAGACCTTGAAACAGAAGCTTTGTAATGCTCCTATTTTATCCTTACCTGAAGGTAACAACGACTTTGTCGTATATTGTGATGCATCGAACTTATGCCTTGGCTGCGTTCTCATGCAAAGGAACAAAGTTATAGCCTGTGCATCAAGACAATTGAAGATTCACGAAAAGAACTACACCACTCATGATCTTGAGTTGGGTGTTGTTGTTTTCGCTTTGAAAATTTGGAGACATTATCTATACGGTACAAAATGTGGTTTTCACGGACCACAAAAGTCTCCAGCACATTTTCAATCAGAAAGAACTAAACATGAGACAGCGACGACGGGTCGAACTTCTGAATGACTACGACTGTGAGATTCGCTACCATCCTGGTAAGGCGAATGTCGTAGCCGATGCTCTTAATCGTAAGGAACGAGTCAAGCTACATTGTGTTCAAGTTCGATCTGATATTCAAAACCGTATCTCCCAAGCTCAACGAACTTGTGTCACACAAGGCATGATGGGTGATGAATTAAAAAATCATCTTGAGCTTTAACTTGAAACGAAAGACAATGGGTTTTTATATTATCTGAGCCGTTTGTGGGTTCCAAGTCAAGATAATCTCCACACCTTGATAATGGATGAAGCTCATAAGTCTCGTTATTCAATTCATCCAGGTGCAAACAAAATATATAAGGATCTTCATACCCAGTATTTGTGGCCGGGTATGAAGAAAGACATTGCCTTGTACGTATCTAAATGTCTTACTTGTCTCAAAGTTAAGGCAGAACATCAATGTACCTCTGGTTTGTTTGAACAACCAGAAATTCCGGTTTGGAAATGGGAAAGCATTGCAATGGATCTCATTACCAAATTACCGCGTACATCTAGAGGTCATGATGCCATTAGGGTAATCGTTGATCGTCTAACAAAGTCAGCACATTTTATAGCAATCCGTGAGGATTTCCCTGCTGACAAACTTGCTAAGATCTATGTGGATAAAATTGTATCTCGTCATGGTGTCCCTTTGGACATCATATCTGATCGTGATGCTCGATTCTCATCTCATTTTTGGAGAACCATGCAATCTGCCATGGGAACCAAACTTAACATGAGCACTGCCTATCATCCTCAAACGGATGGACAGTCCGAAAGAATAATCCAGACACTGGAGGATATGCTTAGAGCTTGTGTGATCAATTTTGGTGGTAGATGGGATTCGCATCTACCGTTGATCGAATTCTCCTACAACAATAGTTATCACTCCAGCATTGACATGGCTCCTTTCGAAGCTCTTTATGGTCGAAAATGTCGTTCACCTGTCTGTTGGAATGAAATCGGTGAATCTCAATTTACTGGTACTGAACTCATTCAAGACACGACAGACAAAGTCAAGATAATCCGTGATAATCTTTTGACAGCTAGAAGCCGTCAAAAGAGTTATGCGGACAAACGACGCAAGCCCTTAGAATTCCAAGTCCGTGATCATGTCCTACTCAAGGTATCCCCTTGGAAAGGCGTGATTAGATTTGGGAAGAAAGGAAAACTTGCACCTAGATATGTTGGACCATTCAAGATCATTGTATTAAAATCGGAAAGGTGGCCTACAAACTTGAGCTACCTCCTAAACTTGGAATTGTTCATCCAACTTTCCACGTGGTCAAATCTTAAAAAGTGTTTGGCTGATGAAAACCTCCACATTCCTCTTGATGAAATTCGCGTTGATGACATGTTGCATTTTGTTGAGAAACCTGTGGAAATATTGGACCGTGAAGTCAAAAAGCTCAAGCGTAGACGTATACCGATTGTTAAAGTTCGTTGGGAGTCCAAACGTGACCCTGAGTTTATGGGAACGAGAGGACCAAATGAAGGCGAAATATCCACATCTATTCTCATAAGTTTCCTCTAATTAAATTTCGGGACAAAATTTCCTAAAGTAGGGGAGACTATGACATCTGTGCATTTCCATCATCGTACTATTCCGAACGACTTTGTAATTTTATAATATTGTGTTTAATTCCAAGATTTGTTTATTTATATATGGTATTTCATATTTTCAACCATTGTTCAATTTCGATCTTCCAAACCTTTTCTGGAAGTGTAATCGCAAACCGTTACGCAGACGTAACCGGTTTAATGCGACATACACTCCGGGATAAGGACATATGCTAAACAAACCCTAAATATCCTTAACATAACTTAGAAATAAGTTTTGGAGGGTTCGGTATGGCAAAAACATGCTTATGCAGCTTCAGGGGCTATTTTGCAAATTCTGTGAAACTATGCCAATCCGCGTATTTCGTTATCCGAAACAAGTACGCATGTCCAAAAATTTTTGTAATCATTAAAATCTAGTATTTTAATGATTTGAATGCAAAAATATCATTCGTTACGCATTTACGGTCATTTGCACGTTCTTTACGATTTTTGTCGTAATTAACCGAAAACCGCAACCGTACGACCTAACGAACCGACACCCGGGACATTTTTGAACATATTTCAAGTTCCCTATGTTTATTCGTCCATATAGAGCTTAAAAATGTTGTTAACGGGAGTTAGAAGTGCCAAATTGCGACGAAACAAGTTCAGGGGCCTGTTCTGCCAACTTTTGAAAGTTGCTGTCAGCTAAGGGGCTTACGGACCGTAAGCCCATACCCCTTAAGGTCCGTAAGGACCCCCCAGCTTAGCAGAAACATGGTAGCTTCTTGTTTACTTCCTTGGACACTAATCATTCGAAATTGCCACACTCCTCCTGGTCTTGACACATCCATAGACACTTGTAATGATCCTAAATCAGTGCCTAACACTTGGGATGATCTTGTGCATCATCCACAAGTATAAATAGGCCATCAAACTCACCTCACAACTTGCTCATTTCTCTCTTTTACCTCCCAGACTCTTGGAGTTTGTCTCCTGATCCAAAGGAAGCCTCCTACTGAGTTCTTTGAGATCTTGGGTGTTCCTAAACACAAGTAAGATCTCATCCTTAGTCTTTTCATTGCTTTTAGCTACTTCAAGCTAAAAGTCAGACCTTGTTTGACTTTCGGATTTGACCATTAATTGGTCAAAACAAAGTTCAATTGAACTTTGCAACGTGATCGTAATCACGATGGTTATGATCCTTAGCAATCACATACCTACTGATTTACCACGTTACAAGTTGTAATGACGAGTCAAAGTTTCGGTCAATAATGCACAAAATGTGCATTATATGACAGAACTATTTTCGGGTGTCAAAACACTTGTTTTGATACCAAATCAGTTTTATAAACTTAGTTAGACATGTTAAACATGTCTAAGTCGTCACTTTTAGTTTAGTGCTTGTTTAGGGTCGTAAGTCGAGCGGTCTTGACCACCGCTTTAACTTTCGAATCCGACCCGTTTGGTCAATCTTAGGATCCTACCAAACTCCTATTTGTGACCATAGTTATATAGGGAATAACCCTCTAAGGTTATACCTATGGTCACGTCGTTTGGTTAGTATTATGATAGGTCATTATTATGCCCTTTATAAATGACCAAAATGCCCTTTTTGCACATAAATTGATTTTAAGCATATATGGCTAAAGTTTTGACATATAAACTGATATTACAATATTATTAAACATGTTTGGGAATTTAAGACTTATCATAGGACATGTTTAACCATCTGATCACGCGTTTATGCAAATGACACGTCGAAGTAGCGTAAACTACCTTAACGGGTCATTACGGGTCAAAAGCACTTAGGATCACTTCCAAATCAGAATGTTGAGTTTATTAAATCATACCATATGAGTTCCAACACTCATTTGATTTATAAGACATCATTCCATCCAATCTGCCGATTTAACTCCCGACTTATTAACATAGTTATCCGATCTTACGAACCATTTGATTCCTCGGACTCTTGCACATTATTATTCTTCTTGAACAAGGATACTATTGCAACCCCAAGTGAGTACATCGACCCCTCTTTTATATTTTTCGAATATTTTGGGGTGAAACACATGTGTCTCTCGATACTTTCATGTTTTCACGCTTTCACGATATATACTTGCTATGTTCATCTGGTACATATATAGTACATGATTTCAATTATGTTTTGCTATGTATGTTGACTGAGCATGCTAGCACATTGATTTCAAAGACATCCTTGCGGCATATGTTGACTTAGCATATCAGCACATTGATTTACATTACATTTTGCTATGTATGTTGACTGAGCATGCTAGCACATCGATTTTATGGACATTTCTACTTCGTATGTTGACTTAGCATACCTAGTACATGGTTTAAAGACATTGCTTACATTGACTAAGACATTTGGTTTGTTTAACGGGACATAATACATTCATTAACATTGATCACGCCGCCCGGTAGTATGTAATGGTACCATAGGATTTGACAAATCCCGTTCCCCGCTTCCTAGGTTTGTTTAGAAGTAGGGAATGACAGAATCCGAATACATTTTGGATAAACCTTTGACTTGATAAGGGTTTATCCGACAGTCTAAAGGCTTGAATGTATGCGATAAACATAACTACATAAATGTTCATATCAAATAAGGCATTGGTTTTGCAAAACATGACTTTTGATTTAAACTTTGGTTTATTTAAGACATTGTTTTGTACACGACATATGGTTATACAAGACATTTGGTTATACATGAAATTTGGAAATACACGACATTACACATGTGGTTTAAGTAAAGTCTTTTTACTTGCCATACAAGACCTTTGTTAGACAAGACATTTTTGGTGGTTATTTGATAAGTGATTTAAATAACGAGATGTGTGTAATATGATAAAAGCATGGTGGATACGCCGCTGGTACTTCCTATATATAAATGCTTTCATGATATTACATATTGTATCGTTATTTAAATCACTTCGACAAAGACAAAGACATGACACATTTGGTCCAACTATCATTTTTCACAAGACATTGTTTTACAAATGGCATATTTTATACATTTCATTTTCATCTGGTTAATTATTTAAACATACATTCTTCTTTTATATCATTTGATTTTCATATTGATTTTCATATGGTTTTATAAAAGAAAATATTTCACAAGGTTCATGACTACTTTTCGTTAAAACTATTTATTTAACTTCAAGTCATGAATCCTCATCATCAAAACCTATGTATCTCACAGGCATTTTTATGCTGACGTACCTATTTTCACATGTGTTTCAGGAGCTAATGTTTGAGGTTGATTCATGCTACATTTAGGCGTACTTGGGCTTCAGTGACTTAAAATCTAGCAAGACAGTTAAATTTATGTTATGTTTCTATTAAATTCAAGACAATGTAAACAATTTGGATCAATAATACAAAACTATAATTACCATGGTTGTTAAAACAATACTTCTGTTACGACACTCCCCGACGTTTCCGCTGCGGTTTGTTGTTTTACGCCGTCGGGGTGTGACATCTATCCCTTCCTACTGGTGAAATCCCTTGACAACAAGCCGAGCTTTGTTTCGAACTATAACCCCTTGATCGTCTCGCTTGCATTTAAAGACCCATTTCGTATCAAACGCTTTCTGATTTTCAGGTAGGTCTACAAGCTTCCACACTCCTAACTTCTCAAACTGTAACAGTTCCTCTTGCATTGCTTGTACCCAGTTTTGATCGCCTAGAGCTTCAGAAACACTTTTTGGCTCCATCTAGGATATGAAAAATGAATAGTAGCAATACTCTTGAATTAGAGCAACACGAGTGTAGAAACAGCTCAAAGCTTTGTTTTTTTGACTCTGTGTTCTCACACCAGCTTGTAATTCGCCTATTATAGAATTTGACGGATGATAAGAATATGATATTGGCATCACTTTGCCTGGAACAACCACAGTATTCTCTTGATTTGTGATATGTTGATCTACCACTACTTCAACTTCAGGAGCACCACTCGGGCTTCACTACTAGAAAATGAGGCTAATGCAACTTTTTAGCTGCAACCTTTTCCAATTGTGTTGCATTTGATTCTAATGCAACATCGTTAAATACAAAGGTTGCATTAGATGATCTATTGCAACCTTTTTGATAAAAAGTTGCTAAATTGTATTAAATTTGCAACGTTTTTCTTAAAAGGTTGCAAAACTTATTGAAAGTTGCAACTTTTGTTAGAAAAGTTGCATTACTGATACTTACACTCAACTCTTATTTTCAAAAGTTGCGCAAGTCAATGAAAACGACAAAAAAATAGAATGTTTTGATTTGTAAATAGTAAAAACCTTTCATTATTGTTTTGGTGATATTGATATTTACATATTACTTTTTTATAATAAAATAAATTGTAACATTAGCTTTGCTCATGCCACTGTGTGCTACATAAAATCCTATATTTTTATTGCTATAATTACATATTTGTTATATTACCTAGTGGAAAGCTCTGTATGGTTCGATAATAATTTAATTGAGTATTAGTATGGTACGTACACTCCATATCGTATCGCAATTGAAAGATGAAACTCAAAAATCTAAATAGTAAAATAATGTATTCTAAAATTTATAAAAGGAAAATAAAATACGCTTATACGTAGTTATAACAATAGAAATAATAACAGTAAAAATGTTAAAAAATAAAAAAAGTCTTCTTTGCCGAGAAGAAGTAATGATGGTGTTTTGTTTTTTGTTTAGTAACATCTAATATATAATATTTTAATTTATTAAACGTAATATTGTTTAATATATGATTTTTTAATTTATTAAACGTAATATTGTTTTCTTCTTCTTCCCAGAAATCAGTTTCCCTACCCTCTTTTCACTCAAACAATTTCATTTCCCTCTTTTCCAAATTGATTTACCCAAACTTTTTCAATTCCCGCTTTCCCCAAAACGACATGTGATTAAACAAATTCATTCTCCCGCTCCCCCACATCAACCCTTCACTAAAAAAATTCATTCTCCCCCTATCCCAGTCCCAAACCCTAGTCGTTTCCACCTTATTGCTCAAATTTAAACTCAAAACCAAGATTGAGGATATAATCAATCAAATTGTCTCACATTCTTTTTCTATATATTTGTTATTCAAAATCTAATCCAATCAATCTTGTGCTTCCTTCGATTACAGATTTTGTGGTGGCGAGAGGATGAACAATCATAGTAGCAACAACAGGCACGCGAGCGCTGGTTCACCCACTCAATCGGTCCTTAAAGGATTTAATTTCTTTCTAATTTATGATTTGATTCGATCATTTGCTTTAGGATTGCAATTTTTTTTACCATGTTAATTTCATTTGCTAAATGAATTCGCCCATGGAATCAACCTGAATCAAGTGTCTGAAATTATGGCTTTGTAATTTGTTAATATTTTGATTGAAAAAACTATTTTGATTTTATTATCTCTACATATATATTGTTCATGTCGGTTCATTATAATATTAACACTTGTTGTTATCTCTAAGGCTATGCGGTATGGTGCCCGGAGGATGACCCGACACGTAAGCGCCACGTAGATCGGGTGTGAGGATAGGGCAAAGAGGATGGAGGGGGAAATGGGTGATGAGCCTAAAATATATATGTATATGTATGTATATGTTGTGTGTGTGAGTATGGTTTTGTTTTGTAGTGGGCGGCATCAACGGCTTGGGGAGGCCGGGCATGCCGTTGCCTGGGGGGCGAAATGGTGTTGGGGGCAGCCGAGCCAAGCCGGCGCTATACTATGAGTTGTTGTGTTGGGTTTGCTTATCATTTCCAAAGGGGCACACAAATAACCATTATGGTTTCTTCATATATTAAGATGCTAGATTTACATGCCACCGAATTCATTGACGGCAACGTAGCTGTGACGTCTGGCATTCAAATGGGTGAAGTGACTGCACCTGCATCAACTGAAATCACACTGAAGTTGTAACAGTTTCTTTATTTTACGAACATCTTGCAGCGTAAGTTCCCATAACTATGTATCTTTTTACGCTTCACCCTCAATTAAAGCAAGTGTGGTAGTTACCGAGATCAAGTTTTGGGTTTAAATATTAACTCGTTCATTTAGTAGGCTGTGTTTAGGTTAGCCCATTTAAATAAACATGTTGACCCGTAATAGAAAAATAATTTTATTATACTTAGTACGGTTCGATATGTTCGGGGTTATGATTTATGTCTGACACATAAATTTTGTTCGCTTGATGTGGTGTTGTCTTTAATTGAGACAAATTGCAGTACGAACTAATGCATCTAATGGTAACCCAAAACACATTTGATCACACTTTCGTTCCCAAATGTGTTAGGAAACAATGTGTACTTGAGACAGGTTGCTACTATCCTAATGCGGATGTGTTTGGAAACAATGTGTATTTAAAACGAGTGATGATTGTTTGAACATGATAAACTTTTAGGACCTACATATATTTAAAGTGGCCTTAGAATATCATTAAGTAGAAAACAAATAAAAGCACATGATTGGAATCAAATAGCATAAATCTTAAATTTCTTGAATCTAGGTGAGTTATTTTTTTGTCTAACATGTGATGTTTTGTAGTGCAGCTTAATACGAACAACGAAGATTATCAGAGGTAAAAACAAGTTCCTTATAAAAAATCATGCTTGGTATGCTTACTATTAAGAAAGATCAGTATGTGTATGTAAGTTTTCTTCTTGAAATTAATAGTTTAATTGGAGTTCATATTGACGCTCAAACCCTCAATGTTTCGAGCCACAAATGCAGTGGTGCGATTGACCCATAAATGCAACAAAATGGAAGTCGATTTAAATACATAATCATAATTGCTAAACTTGTATTAAAATTGAATCGCAATTGCTAAACGTGTATAATTCTTGTAAGTTAAAGCTGCTTAGGATGTTCTTTTGTTGAATCATTTTTATCTGTCAAGAAAAATAGAGAATCACAATTGGTAAACATATTGATTTATCGGTTGAATCTATTTTCTATCATATATTTAGGAAAATATAGAATCACAAATGCTGAACATGTATATGTATTTGAATTGAAGATTATTGGGCATTTATTGTTATTAATTTGATTGGTCCATGATGTCAAGTGCCAAGGTTGTTTCAATATGTAAGAATTGATCATCATGTTTTTTTTGTCTTTAAAGTTGTGTTGTAAATGTGTAATCACACTGTCTTCTTGTTTATGTTTATGTTACCTATCTGATTGAACTTTTTTTGAACTTATTGAACCATTGTTTTAAGCAATTCTCAGACTGTGGTTGTGTGTGGAAACTGCGAGATAGTGATCGTTAGCCCACCAGTGGCAAGGCCGGATTCACCAAAGGGTGCTCTTTTTGGAGGAAGGATGATTGATGGAGATAGCAACGGTATTGTTATACTACTAGAAAGTACTAGGGCTATTTCTTTTACATAAGGGATTGTTCGAAGACCGGATTTAAGTGTACAATTTGGGTTTCGGTCCACAAAATTGTGTCTTTGGTTTCCCAGGATAGACCAAGACCGATTCAAAAATTAATCTAATTGATTCCCACACTAAATATCTTTATTCAACTCAGACTACCCAAATTAAATTACAAGAATTTGATCTAGATGGCAAGTATGAAGAAATGGTGGTATGGCATTTGCAAATATCGAAAATGAGAGGCATCCTTTATGTATTGAGTTTTAAAAGTAAGTTGCTTGTTCATGTTTTGTGTTCTCAACAAACAACTTGTATTGTTGGTTTATTAGCTGGTAATTTTTTTTTTGAAATGTTTTCTTATTCTCTGTTGAAGGAACAAATGAAGAACTACAAAAACCTTGAGAAGATGGAAATGCTTTGGTCTATCCTTTTTCGGTTGTAATGAACAAGGAGTTTGATCATTATGTTCGACTTTAAAGCAAAGGTGTTACTAAAAAATGAAGAAAATATGGCTGGTGTGAGGAAGCATACATGATTGTAGGTGGGATTTTATCATGGTGGAGAGGAACCATGCATGATGGTTACATTTGACTTATATCATTCAAACAACAAAGCGCCAACCAAGAAACTTCGAAGCTACGATGCAGAGGATTATTGAAAAGTTACTTGCTGACTAGTTTAGGATCTTAAAGATGCGAATGACGTTTCCGTTACCTTTTATCTTTGTAATCAACAATGTTATATTCTTATATAAGATTATCTGTTATAATTATGTTATTATTATGTTGGTGTAATCGATATATTAATGTATATTAATAGATATTTTAGTACTTCAAACAATAATCCAATAGAGTTGTATTTGACTAGAAAAAGGTTGCATTATCTAACAAAAAAGTTGCATTAGGCCTAATGCAACTTCACCTAATGCAACTTTGGATAAAAAGTTGCATTAAGCCTAATGCAACCTTTTTAAGGCCTAAAGCAACATTTTCTTGGGGTTGTATTAGGTTCATTTTCTTGTAGTGCTTGCAGATTCATTCAACAAACTTGTAATCTGCTCTGCTTCTTCATCTGAAGAAGATTCTCCATCGGCATCGAATGTTGGAGCCTCATCCGAGTCTGAACTCTGTGCTTCAGAAAGATTAGGATTTACTGTAGTATTTACTGGTTCTGTTGTCGGTGTCACTTGATTTGTTTGAATTTCTTGACTACCGTTGTTACTTGAACTAGTCTCAGAAGAAGATGATCCCAATGTGGGTTGATTAACCACAATCGGTCTGACTATTTGCTCTTGATTTGCTGATTGATGAAGATAATATAACACTGCGATTTCTTCGTCGGATGGTTCTTCAGGCAAATCAAATGATTTCCACAAGTCTTGATAGTTGAATAACCATGCATCACCTTTTCTCTGAATAGGATCCGTATACTTAAAACAATCAACATGTTGCGCTTCAATGACTCTTCTCAATGAAGGAACGTAAACTCTTCGCAAAGGACTTGCATATCCGACAAAGAAACCTTCGAGAGATTTAGCTCCAAATTTGCCATCTTGGTCGATTACAGTACATGGCGCTCCAAATGGTTCTAAGAACTTCAAATTCGGTTTCCGTCGATTGATCATCTCAAAACAGGTCTTTTTTGTTGGTTTTACTATTAAGACTCTGTTGGGTGTGTAACAAGCCGTTACAACTGCTTCACTCCAGAAGCTGACTGAAAGCTTTGAGTCTGCAAGCATGGTTCTTGCAGTTTCAATAAGCGTCCTATTCTTCCGTACAGCTACACCGTTTTGCTGCGGAGTGAAGGGTGCACTAAACTCGTGCAAAGCATTGCAGAATTCCTTCATTTTGGTGTTTTTGAACTCAGTACCATTGTCACTTCTAATGCGTCTCACCGGAAGATGGTACAGGTTCTCAAGTTTCTTGAAAAGAATCACCAAATTTTCAAACGTCTCATCTTTTGATTCTTGGAAGAATACCCACGAGTATCAGGAATAATCATCAGTGACTACCAAGCAGTAGAGATCTCCAAAGATGCTTCTAACATTCACTGGACCAAAAAGATCCATATGAGGTCTTTCGAGAGGCAACTTTATCGAATTGAGATTTTTCGGATGAGATTTCTTGATCTGCTTTCCCTTTTTACACTCGAGGCAATTATCTGACATATGAAAACTTTTCAGATTCACACCTTCCACCAAATCGTTATGCACCTAATGATTCATCTTTCTCAGGTGAATGTGGCCCATCTTTCTATGCCACAAGATTGACTCCTTCTCAGTAGCTTTCGAGACAAAACATTGTGCCATTTTTGAAGAAGTAGTATCATTTCCCATGTCAAGAACATACAAATCATTCTCTCTTGGCGCACGCATGAGTATCCATTCGTCTGGTATTTTGAAACCTGGTTTGATAATCATGCATTCTTTATCGTTGAAGTGGACGGTAAACTTTTTATTACAAATTTGAGAAATCCTCAGAAGGTTGCTCTAATACCACTTATAGAACCGATCCTCGATGCTAAGGAACCTAAATTTGATATCTAACGTCCATAATAGCGGAAATATTACGACGTGTTTACCAATAGACAAGAATTAATCAGTTTAACATCAGTTTTATTGATTAAACATCAAGAGTACAAACTGACAGAGCTTCGCCTCCAAAATACCAAAGTTACAAATGAGAGAAGCTAGCTAGCTATTTATAGAAGTCGAAGTTTGCTTGAGGATTAGCTAAGTTCGCCCGAACTTAACCTTACATGGTCTCATGGGCAAACTTGACTCTTTAATACATAAATACTTCGTACAGCTAGCCTATTCAGCTCTATTCTATACAAACTCGATATAAGACTAAGACATAGACATTATGCACCAACATAGACGATGTCCCCGAACATGCTGCATCGGTCATAAAAATTTCAAAAAAATTCTATGCCTTTTTTTAGGCACCTCACTCGTACGAAGAGTAACTCGTACGAGGGGTCACTCGTATGAATAGTGACTCGTAAGAGCAGGTGGTGTGCGTAAAGCGTGTTATAAATTTATTAATATTTTGAGCCTATTTTACGCGTTACTTGAGTTTTAAATTTATAAAAAAATGATATTTAACAAACCCTAAACACACACTTGGGCAAGTACGCTTATCGTGAGCGTAGTATAGTGTTGGTAAGATACCGAGATCGTTCAAGGACACAAGAGCTTTTAATACCGGTTTAGCGTCAATGTCTAATCGGTCCAAATTTTTGATAAAAGATTTTTAAAGCATAAAATTAAATCTAAGATAAATAAAATAAAATACAAATAGACAAGATAGAATCACTTGGATCCAACTTCTCCTTTATGCATCCTTTGATAGTTTTCGCACTTTCAGACTTTTTTCAGAGATTATCTTAGTTATAGTAGTAGGCCCCTCTTTTGAAGGTGACATTACCCTCAACCCAGAGGTTTGAGTCAGCAGGATAATCCCAAAGGGTCGGAATACTGGAAGATAATTAAATAAGTTATTAATGCGAGAAGTGGTAGGCCCCTCTTTTGAAGGTGACGTTACCCTCGATTAAGTGGTTTGAGTCAGCAAGGATACAATCCCAAGAAGCCGGTTTAATGTTTTAATAGTAATTTACATATGAGGGGTTCAAACTATTCGCACCCCCGCCATCCAATACCTTTGGGGTATTGAAGGAGGTCCTAGTAAGCTTGAACCAAGTCCTCGTAGGATCTATACACTGAACGAGACAAGAACTTTACCAAACCACCCTTCTAACCCCCTTCTAAGTAGTTAACGCGCTTTCTATAGACCGTAAAGACACGAATGAGCAAATCAATGACACCATGAAGAAATGGTTAGGAAAATTCACTTTCAACATAAGAAATTAGTTATTAAAGTCATTAATACATACCCAAATCAAAAAGTGCCGAAAGTAAAAACTAAAAGTAATACATAAAAGATTAGTCTTCACCAAGTGATGTAAGGAATTTAGCCAAGCATGGCTTTTGTTTGATAAGAACCCTTACTATTAATCTTGGATCCCGAGACTACTACACACTCTAGATGATAGATGGATGATGGTGGTGTTGGTGTTGTAGTGGTGGTGGAGTGGTGACAAAGTGACAAAGAAGTGGGTTGCCAAGGGATGCCTTTGAAGTGAACCCAGAACCCCTATTTATAGTCCAAATAGTAGCTCGGCCACGGCCCGCGGCCATCATCTTCTCTTCCTTCATTAATTTCAACTGTCAGCAGAGAGCCCCACACGACCCCGTGTCTCCTGGCATGGCCCCATGGTCAACTCTTCGTTGTACTATCAAGATTCTGCAAATCTTAGAGTTGACCACGCCCTATGTTGGTTTGGGCACGACACCGTGGTGGGCATAAAAGCTTCTGCAGGTTTTGTCTTCAAGTGCAATGGCTGACCATGCCCCATGCCTGGCTGGGCCCAACCCCGTGGTTAGCTTCTGTTCTTGTTTTTGTCTTTGGGGGTGTTGCTGAGTGGTCGGGCATGATACGTTATTCCTTCTTTGTGTATTTATGTTGGTTTTGGCTGATTATTTGCTTCTTTTGTTCTTTTAAGCTCATTTTATCCTGAAAACACAAAAGGAACAAAGAAACATGCTTTTTCCAACATTAGTACTAAAAAAGGATTAGTTTTATACCTCATTTGATGTAATTTATATGTTACATTTTGCACACATCAAATATCCCCACACAAAAATCTTTGCTTGTCCTCAAGCAAAACTTTTTAAATGTGTCTTACACACCCAAACAGAATAGGTAGAGAAGCAGTTGTGGTTTGTCTTGAGTGTTGAGAATCCAAAATCTTTATTATTATTTATTTTATTTTATTTACAATCATATTCGTCATGATTTATTTAGAACCTTTTTAAGAAAATTATTTTGTTTAGGCATAACATGCCTCTTTAAAATTCTATTTATATACAAAGTTCACTTATCTCACAAGAGATCACTCAACACTCGGCCGAAGATGTATTTTTGTGATAACACTCGATTCCGGTTTGGAACTTACTCCTACCATATGCTTGCCAACCGATCAATCCTCCTCCTTTTAACTATAAACGTTTATAAATATCAAGAGGACTTTGAAAAGGGTTAGGCTTTGGCTAAAGGTAAGTGATTTTTGGGTTAGTAGTTAGTAAAATGGCGAAAAGCGTAAAAGGCGTCTGTTATCGTAAACACTTTTTGTTTTTGTGACATTTTTCAAACAAGATTTTTGAGGAACTTGTTTGGTTATTGAAAGAACTATGTTTTTTTCTCATGTCACAAGATAACCGAGCTTTTTATTAAAGCAAATGAGTTTCAAGGAAAACGGTTTTGGTGGGTAGTGGGTGTTTGTTTTATGCGTTTTTGAAACGAAAAAGGCTAAGGCTCAAAGGGGTTAACTAAGGGGATTTTAGGTAGTGGAGTAAAAAGAAGGAAAACAATGGTTTTGAATGAAAAATGGGTTAGTTCTAATACCTCTATCATTTACTTACTTGGGTTTAAGTTGGTAAGGACCGGGAATGTATCATCTTGGCAAGTTCTAGAGTCGTCAAAAGCAAGCGGCTATTCACACAAGTAACGAAAAGTGAGCATTTAGTTCAAAGATGTATGTATGTATGCTCAATAAAGGCTCAAAAACTCACTTATTGTGGGAATGGCTTTTTATTCTGAACAAGTATATATAATCAAATTTTAAAAAGATTTGTCATGCATTTTTATAATTTCTTGTTTGGTTCTTTTTATCATGACGCTACGGTTGTAAATTTGTAAAAACATAACTTTTTAGAACTTTTTATTCCCAAATTAAACCAAGATAAGTAAAAAATGAATTTTTTTTGAAAAAGATTAGCGGTGATTAGCGGTTCCAATACAAGTTTTGTGTAAGGCTTGTTATTAGGATTGCGAGATTCAAGGTTTTAGCTCCCCCCCCCCCACACACACACTTAAATTACACATTGTCCGCAATGTGTCCAAAAATAAGTTTTTTTGTTGATTCGAATGTGTAAAAGCGTGTTTAAAACAAATTTTTGTGTTACTGGGCTTCTGCCCACGGGCCCGTGTTGTCCGGGCATGGCCCCATGTCTAGAGTGCCAGTAACAAAGTGAGACAGAAGGTTGACCATGGGACGAGGTCAGTGTGTGACATCTGAGACATTTTAATCATTTTACAAATTCAAAACAAGTTCACATTCAAAAACAATTTCATCTATTCAGTCCTTATTCGATTTCATATTCTTATACAGCCTCTGTAAGGGAAATTCGTAAACCGATACACAAACAAAATCTGTTTAACACGACGTACACTACGAGACAATGACACAAGTTTAACATACCCTAATTAACCTTTGCATAACTTAGAAATAAGTTTTGAAGGGTTTGGTATGTAAAAAACAAGCCTATTTGATCACAGGGACTATTTATGACAAACTACAAAAGTCTGCCAATTCTCGTAGCAACGCACACTCCGGAACAAGGTCATAAGCTTAACATACCTTAAATACCCTTTACATAACTTAGAAAGAAGTTTTGATGGCTTCGTTATGGCAAAAAGCTACTTTTGTAACTTCAGGGACTATTTTGCAAATCTTGCGAAACTATGCCATTTCGCGTATTTCGCTATCCGGAACATGTACGAACATCCAAAAATTTTTGTAATCATTGAAATATATCATTTGTTACGCATTTACGGTCATTTGCGCGTTTATTACGCTTTTCGTCGTAATTATCCGAAAACCGCAACCGTACGACCAAACGAACCGACCTCTGGAATATTTTTCAACATATGTTAAGTTTCCAATGCTTTAACATCCTTATAGAGCCTAAATATTGGGTTAACGGATGTTAAAAACGTCAAAAACCATCAAAATCATGTGCAGGGACCTCTTCTGCCATTTTTAAAACTTCAGAATTGAAAATGGGGGCTAGGTCTAGCGCGTAGCTCTAGAGGGTTACTCGTCGCGTAGCGCGACGCCCCTGTTTTCATAGAAACATGTGCGGGTAACTTATAGCTGCATTCCTTTGCCACCAATTCGCACTTTTTGACACCTAGCTCGAGAATTGCCACACTTAATCTGGTTTTAACACCTCATAAACACTTGTTAACACCACACACCACCTCCCAACAATTGTCTTGATCATATTCATCCTCTACATCTATAAATACCATGTTCTTCATCATTTTGAATCTTTTCAACCTCCTTCCTGCTCTCACCTGCTACAAATCCGAATTTGCAACCATCTTGAAGGGTCCTCTGTGATTCCTTGACATTCCTATAGTGTTTGTAAGTGTTCTCTATCATGCTTTATTCAATTCTTGTAGTTTAATTGGATTAAAAGCCAAAAAGTTGACTTTAATTTGACTTCCAGAATTGATCATGAATTGATCAACTTAAAATCCAATTGAACCTTGCAATATGATGGTAATCAAGATGGTTATGATCCTTAGTGATCATGCCTACTGATTTCCACCTTTTCTAGTCTTAGTGACAAGTCAAAGTTTCGGTCAAAATGTGATTTTTGCGCATTTTGCAACGGATCTATTTCCGGGTATCAAAACAGGTTGTTTTGATGCCAAAATACTTTGATAAACATATTTAGACATGTCAAAAACATGTCAAATTCGTCACTTTTGTTATAGTGCTTGTTTAGAGTCAAAAGTCTCGTGGTTTGACCACCGCTTTGACTTTCGAATCTGACTCATTTGGTTGATCTTTAGGATCCAACCAAGACCATTATTATGACCCTAATATTATAGGGAATAACCCTCTGAGGTTATATCTTATGGTCATACCGTTTGGTTAGTCAAATGACAAGTCGACTATGTAACTCTTTATAATGCCGAAAATGCCATTTTTGCACATAAATTAGTTTTAAACATATAAGAATGTTATTTTAACATCAAAGCTGATTATACAACTTAAATAAACTAATTTTGACACATTAGACTTGTCATAGGACATATTTAACCATCCGAACCCATAGTTACATTTATGACCCGTTAAAGTGGCGTAAACCACTTTAGCAAACCGTAACGAGCCAAAACACTTTGAAATGCTTCCAAATCAGAATGTTTAATATTATGAACCATATTATATAATATCCAACTCTTGTTTGGTTTATATACCTCATTCTATCCGATTTCCCGTTTTCAAGTTTCGACACTAACATGTAATTATCCAATACACTAGGAACCAAATTCAACACTTGAACTCTTGATCCTTTGAGCTTTGTTATATCATTTGAACAAGATCTATATGCAATCTCAGGCGAGTACATTGCTCTCCTTCTTTTACGTTTTCCAAATGTTTTGGTGTGATTCATATGTGTAATCAAATTTTCTCAAATGTATGGCATGAATGTTTACTAAGTGCTTTTATGTATTAATTCCGATTATGCAACACGACAATTGATGACACAACAGTTAAAGAGGTCTTTCAGGGCCTATATCCTTATAGGATCTTTCTATCTTTATAGTTAGATCTCAAAGGATGTTTGAAGTACAGTCTTAAATCTTCCTATCTTTATAGTGAGATTTCTAAGAAGTACTTTACATGACAATGGTTATGGTTTATGTGTAGAATTATTGGTCATTTAGATAACGAAACTAGAGTAATATAATAAGAACATGGTGGATACGCCGCTGGTACTTCCTATATATAAGTGTGCTTATTGTATTACCCTTCGTAGCCATATCTAAATCACCATTAGGGTTATGATTTTGTGATACAATGTAACAAGACTTAATTCCCATTACATCTACCTATCTGTTAGGACCGTCCTCGATAGCACAGGAACCAAGAATTTGTATCTAACGTCCAATTAGGCGGAAACTAAGTGACGTGTTAATCGTATAACAAGAATTACTCTTTAAATGTTTGTTTATTGATCAATATTCATAAACGTTCAAGTTTCAGATCCGAAAAAGCTTCGCCGTCAGTGTGCCAAAGTTCTTCTACTTCCTAAATGTGAGATCACAAGCTACCTATTTATAGGCAACACAAGTTCGCTTGGGATAGACAAGTTCGGCCGAACTTGTTCTTACATCCTAATTCCGAGTGAACTTGTTCTCCCATATACATAAATACCTCGTTTTCTAACGTGATCTCACCTATTCTAAACAGACTCGATACAAGACTAAGACATAGACATACTGTACTACAGACTCCCCCTTAGATATTGTCTTCGTCTAGATCAGTCTTCAGAAGCTCTGTTCATTCAGACTTGTTCTATTATAATGACGCAGGCAACAGACATATGCACCAACAGACTCCCCCTTGGATGTTGCCATAGTCATTGACTTCAAATAAGCTCCGGAGTCTTTAACAATCTCTTGAACTTTATTTCTTAAATAAACTTTAATCTCCATGCTCCCCCTAGCTTTTAGCTTTAATCTTTAAACTCCCCCTTGCTTTGAGCTTTCTGAGATCTTTAGTCAACGTTTTATCTAGCTCCCCCGAAAACTTTACTTTCTGTTTCAAAGTACTTAGACATTCAAATAAACATTTCAGATTCAAACTTTGAAATTTTGTAACATCAACATTTCAAAGTTTAATCTCCACTTTAACCTTTTCAAACTTTTTAGATATTTAAGTTCAAATTAATGACCTTGAACACACTTTTACATTTTAAGACCTTGACCATTCACATGTTAATGACCTTGGTTAACCAATTTTGTCTACCAAGTCCAAGTTAATGACCTCGGTTCGACCCGTTGTGAACAAACCAATGTTATCTTCAATTTTATAGTTTCAATTTAATGAACTTTTCAACACTTTCGATCATTTTGGTTTTTTTAAACAGATGTCATCAAGATTTTCACCATATTAGCACCTAACCAGACTTTGAAGAACCGTTCTCCATCATTGGCTTGTTGAAACTAATGTAGAAACAAAATCTTTTTGAATTTTATAAAGTTTTATGCTAAAACACACTGAAAATCTTTTTGGTTTTAATCTGTAAAGCAGATAAACTATGTACAGAACAAATAAACTATGTACAAACATATTTTTGTGAATTCGTGTCAAAGGATCATATCAGTTGTTTGAGACATATCACCAGTACCGTTGACCTTTTGATGACTTTAAGTTTTAAACTTGTTTACCTAGATTGTCGATATGTTTGTCCACTTAAACTTCGACACATTTCTCAATTGTTCCAAGATATATTAGATATGAATTATGAAACTTGATTTAACTATGGTTCCCATCTCAAAATATACTCTTGTATCAAGATTCCCTAGATTTCATCTTACAGGTGAATATAGCGTAATAGATATCTGTATCTGGGTTAATGCGAAGCCTTGAGAGCTCAGGTTAATACCACCGTATCGACAAAGAGATGAAGGCTCGACTTATAGGTGTGTTCCAATTAAGGAATCTTTTAAACATTGCAAATTATTAGATCTTTTGATTCTTTTCAGCTTTGCATGCAGTTTAGGATTTTTAGCAAAAGCATTATAGAAGTTCTAGGCTATTACTTCCGCAAAATCACAAGAACTTGTATAATACCCTAGATATCAACTATCTATAAAGACCTCGTATCTCAGAATCAGGCAATCTCTCAAACGAAATTTCGGAGTACTAAGTCCATATATCCGAGAGATGTTAATCCACAAGATTAAGCAGTTGTAAAATTTAGTTTATATCCCAGAAACAATCTACTGAACGTGTAAAGCCTATCGACACATCCATAGTGAGACTCGTTTATCACTTTTTAAACTTTACAATTCTTTAGCATACTGTGATAGTCCACTGATGTACTATCATTTCCTTTTTGACACAAAATTCTTTTAGTCTTTTTCAATGTTTTTGTACTTTTTGAAATTTTTAAATGTTTTTAAATTTTCAATCTTTTCATATGTTTTTGATTTTTCTAAAGTTTTTCTTACTCCCCCTAAAATCAAAAACATATTTTTGGATTTTAATTTTAAGAAATTCTATTCTAAAAAGATAACAAACCAATGTGGATCACGAGAACCCATTGTCCGATCCTTTTCCAATATCTGCATCTGTACCTGTTTAACAGATAAACCATTAAACTCATTTACGTGAAGGAATAAATGGTTTGATATAAAAATCAGTGTTTTGTTCAACGGAGTGGATTTTCACAATTTGTTCTTGACCAATTTTTCTTTTCAACTACTCCCCCTAAAAATGACAAAGATATGACATTTTCGGAATAAGTTAAGTGACAGGAAGCTCCACTATCCTGATTATACTTCAACAAAGTGAATCTTTAGAACCCCTGCACATGCAAAGTAACTACTTGAATAGGGAAACCCAAGCCTTTTTGGTCTTGGGTTGAACTTGATAAAGATCATCGTAATCACTTTCAAATCCATCATCGTAATAAAAATTGTCATAAATCATTTCGTTCGACTATATTGAAAACTTTTCGACCTTTTCTTTCTTTGTTTATTTTGAAAAATTTAACTTTGAAAGATCATTTTTGATTACTGAATCATTTGATTTGACATTATCCGTTTTATTAGAAACAGATTTTTCATTTTTAGATGACTTTGCAACCCAGGATTGTGACTTACTTCTTGCCTTTTTGATATAAAATCTAGAATCTTTGTTTTCATTCACTTTGGAAGTTTCACCTTTCTCAAAAGTTGAATTTTCAAACTTTGATTCGCATTTAGGTTTCACTTCGAATTTAGATTCATAGTTTCTTTATAAAGTTGTGACAGATTTCTCAATCTCTTGTTGCTTTTGTTTTTCATCTTTTGACATTGTCTTTCTTCGTGGATACACAGGCTTTGATTTCGGACACTTGCAAGCAATGTGACCAACTTCATTGCATTTTAAGCAAGTCCGAGTGTCATGAACATGTCCACTAGTGGGTTTTACTCCACTTGCGGATTTAGCCTTGTCCCGAAGTTCTTTCTCTTTCTTGAACTCATCATTTGATTGCTTACCGATCAAACTTTCTTCTTGAATCGTGTTTGTCCCATATACAAACTTTATGTTTTTACCTTTGTATTTGTGGAATGAAGACTTCTGGTTCTTTTTCGGTTTATCTTCGTTTTCCTCCAAACCCAACCCTGCTCTCCAATTTTCAGGAAAATCACCACCATTTTTTCGATAGTTGTTAAAGTTCCTTTTGGGTTTTGAGTAAAACTTCTTTTCATTTATCTCAACATCATCTGACGAAATTTCCACAAGTTTGAACAATTTATCGATTTGATCTTCTTTCACGTTTCGAATCGGAAAGCTATCATCAAAATATAATCTATCAGATTCCTTAACCTTATACATGACAACGTTAGGATCATCACTTAGATCATTTTCTAATGACGTATCATCATCTTCGAATTGTGATTCCGAGTTGTTCGAACTTGTGTTAGCGCTTTTAAAGCTAATATCATCAGAGTCATTTCCTAAAATATTCTTTACCACATTTTTCACAACCGCTTCACTATCATCGTTTGAATTCGTATAGACTATGTCAACGTTTTAGGCAACTGATCTTTCGTTTCTGATAAAAGCATTATGTTTTTTGCCTTTTCAATACTGTCCTATTTCTTGCGGCAGTAACTCGCAAGTAGTGGAGGTGGAACATATCCGTACTCTTTACGTTTTGTACTTTCTGATTTTTCAATTTCCTCCAACTTGATCTTCGGAAGAATGTGATCAATGACATAATCGTTTGTGGTATAACTTTTCAACAATTGCCTTACCCTCTCTGTTTCAATCTTCATGTCTTGAAGCTCTCGCCTTGTTTCAGCAATAGTATCAATATACATGTTAATTGCTTTTTGTTTTTCAATTACTGTTGCACTTAACATTGTTACATTAGCACTTAATTCGAGATTAGCTTTTTCGACATTGCAATATGTTCCTTTTATTTTGTCATAAGCTTCTTTTATTGTTCTGTAATCATAACGAAAATTTTCGTTATGATAGTCATTTCGCTTATGATATTAGATTTCTCAGCACATTGTTCACATGGATTTGTGTACTTTGTGCAAGGTTTTTCAACCTCCATAACTTTCACAATTTCTTTTTCAATCACTTTTACCTCAGGATTTACCTTTTCATCCTCTGGTTTCTTTTCCTCAACCACATGTTCCTCTTCAATCTTGCTTAGAAGATGTTGCATCAGAACAACCTGCAAAACTAGGAATATTGTTAGAAGAATTAGCACCCTGCATCATCGTGTGATGATAAATCTCCTCTTTTCTCTTTGTTGCATGTATTGCTCTAGAATTGCGTTCTCCAGAGCTGCATTCTCAGTAGACATATCTTGCTCTTCCACAATCTCAGCCGTAAGAGCAACTCCAGTCTTCTTGGTAATATACTTGTCCCAATCAAAACCATCATTTTCATTAGAAGCAACCACCGCTTTTTCTGCGGTGTTAGATGGTTGATCTTGGACTTCGACTTTCCTCGAAAATAGCTTGTATTGTAATCTTTCTTGTAGTAATCATTGCCACCTCCAAAAGGACTTTGATTGCCACTTACTTCTTGGTTCGAACACTCTCGTTTGAAATGCCCTTTTTTCGGCACTTGAAGCAAGTAACTTTTGTCTTGTCGAATCCTAGTTTGTTACTTGAATTACCAATATCTCTTCCAGTGAGTGCTACAAACTTGGTAACTCTTCTGATGATTGATGCCAGACTCCACTTAATGTCCATTAGTTCCAATTCTTCTTCATCCTCAGCAGTCATTTCAGGATTTCTAGAACTGTAGCAAGAAGTGCTATGTGCTGTTTAGCCACTTTTTTAGGAAAAACATTCTTCAGATTAGCAACGATGTTGCACTGAAAAACATTCGGATAAGAACTAGATTGATGTGTCTGATGTGACTGGTTGTTTTGATTTTGAAACGTAGAATTTGAACCAGTGCTTGAATATCCAGTGTTCGGAGAACTTTGATTCTGTGACGAATAATTCGTGGAATTCATATTAGCACTAAAAGTTGTTTGAGTTTTTGGGCTCTAAATCTGAGTATCTTGAACACCTCCTTTATAATACACACCGACATCTTGAACAATGTTTGCATTCTTTGATTTTTCAATTTTTAACAGTTCCATCTCATGACCTTCTAACTTATCGATGAAAGATGACAACTTTAAATGCCTCCAACCTGGACTGTTCTTTAATATCAACAGGTAAGTTGACCATTCTCCCTCGGGAAGTGCATCGGCCAACTTTTCTATTTGCTCTTCGGTAGTTCCCTTTTGATATCATGCATTCGCATCTGGACCATTAGATGACAATATCTGTCAATCATCTGTTTCATAGTCTCTCATTTGATCATTGTAAAGATCTCGAATTCTTTCTTGATTAACACCTTTTTGCTCTTTATCATCTCATCGCTTCCCTTGAATTTGTCACAAAGAGCATGCCACAAATCTTGTGATGTTTCACATTCTGGTAATAATATCAAAATATCTTCCATCACAAACTGTTGTATCAGGCTAATCATTTTCTTTTCAGCCACATATGCATCTTTATCAACAGGTGTAAACTTAACCAAAGGCAGATCTTGTTCACGTTCATCTTTTGGCCACTTGTATCCGTTTTCTACCGCAACCCAGCTGTGGAACTGATTGGCTTGTACCCCATTTACAAACTTTTCTTTCCATCCTTCAAACTCGTCCATACTCATTAGCTTCGGCGGTTTTGTTGTAGTACCCATCTCGTTATCCAGATTCATCTGGTTAACCCGCAATATTATTAGCATTTGATGAAGAAGCCACTTGTGAAGCAACCACGTTATGTAAATCACCCATTCTGACAATCTGAAAGCTTATCTGACAACACAATCAAAAACACTCGAAAACCGATTAGCAACAATCAAGTTCGGTCGAACTTCTAAGAAAAACAATTTTTGATTTCAGTTTCAACAAGATCGAGCGAACTTGTATGAAATCTTCAACTTTTTATCACAAATAAACAAGTTCGCGCGAACTTGTTGTTAAAATGATAAGTTCGGTCGGACTTGTTGTTGGATTTTGAGACAAATTTCACACTGAAATAAGTTCGGTCGAACTTGTAAGAATTTTCAAGAGAATTCACAAGTTCGCGCGAACTTGTATAAGATTTTCAACAAAATTTAATCAAGTTCGGACGAACTTGACGAAAATTTGAATGAAAATTAAGCAAGTTCGAGCGGACTTGGCTGAAATCAATTAAAAATCAATCAAGTTCGGGCGAAACTGATGAAAAATGTGAATTTTTCAATCAAGTTCGAGCAAATTTGATGTCAAGTTCGATCAAAATGAGTTTTCCAAACATGGTTTTTTCAACTTTTTGACATTAATTCGTTTGAATTTAATGTTGAAACTCTCAGGGGTTTATTATTAGTGTATTTTACATGACATATTCAATTTTTAGCCATATTTGTCTGTGAATTCTTCAAATATGTGAAAAAGATAAGAAAATGGTAGAATGAATTAGAATTAGAGTGATTCTTGTGATGATTTCACCAAATTCAGGTATCCAGCTCTGATACCACTTGTTAGGACCGTCCTCGATAGCACATGAACCTAGAATTTGTATCTAACGTCCAATTAGGCAGAAACTAAGTGATGTGTTAATCGTATAACAAGAATTACTCTTTAAATGTTTGTTTGTTGATCAATATTCATAAACGTTCAAGTTCCAGATACGGATGAGCTTCGCCGTCAGTGTGCGAAAGTTCTTCTACTTCTAAATGTGAGATCACAAGCACCTATTTATAGGCAACACAAGTTCACTTGGGATAGACAAGTTCGGCCAAACTTGTTCTTACATCCTAATTCCGAGCGAACTTGTTCTCCCATATACATAAATACCTCATTTTATAACGTGATCTCACCTATTCTAAACAGATTCGATACAAGACTAAGACATAGACATACTGTACTAACAGATCCCCTTGGATATTGTCTTCGTCTTGATCAGTCTTCAAAAGCTCTGTTCATTTAGACTTGTTCTATTATAATGACGTAGGCAACAGACATATGCACCAACACTATCTTTAGAGTTAGATATTTGTGGAATGTTTAGTACTAATTGGTAGTCCTTGATTGGATTATGTGTACTTTAATGTGTATTTGAGAATACAATGTGACAAGCCAATGTGACAAGACTTAATTCCCATTACATCTACCTATCTTTATAGTTAGATATTTGTGAAATGTTTAAAGTACTAATTTGTAGTCCTTGATTGGATTCTGTGTACTTTAATGCGTATTTGACAAGACAAGTTGACAAGACAATGTGACAAGACTTAATTCCCATTACATCTACCTATCTTTATAGTTAGATATTTGTGGAATGTTTAAAGTACTAATTGGTAGTCCTTGATTGGATTCTGTGTACTTTAATGCGTATTTGACAAGACAAGTTGACAAGACAATGTGACAAGACTTAATTCCCGTTACATCTACCTATCTTTATAGTTAGATATTTGTGGAATGTTTAAAGTTTGTAGTCCTTGATTGGATTATGTGTACTTTAATGCGTATTTGACAAGACAAGTGACAAGTTGACCATTATGTGTTTATGTTGTTAGTTGTGATTAGGATGACGAAACAAGTGTAATACCATAAAAACATGGTGGATACGCCGCTGGTACTTCCTATATATAAATGTTCTTATTGCATTACCCTCGTAGCGTTAATTGAGTTACTTTAGGATTTTGTGTGCAATTGATTCAAAGGTTCGACAACCAAATCCTTGAAAAATCCTTTCATAATTTATATGGTAGATTCTTATAAGGATATTTAGTATTACTATAAATCATTGATTGATTTCAAATAATACTCACGTGAGTTTATAACCTTCCTAGGGACCCGAACATGAGTAAACTTAGGATTTCTATCCTAATCCTCATTCTTACTCGTGGCACAACTATTCTATGATTCAAAAATCATCTAAACCTCTTTAAGCGAAATCCGTAAACCGATACACAAATGAAATCTGTTTAACACGATGTACACTACGAGACAATGACACAAGTTTAACATACCCTAATTAACCTTTTCATAACTTAGAAATAAGTTTAGAAGGGTTTGGTATGTCAAAAACAAACCTATTTGATCACAGGGACTATTTACGACAAACTATGAAAGTCTGCCGATTCTCGTAGCAACACATAGTCCGAAACAAGTTCATAAGCTTAACATACCTTAAATACCCTTTACATAACTTAGAAATAAGTTTTGAGGGCTTTGTTATGGCAAAAACCTACTTTTGTAACTTTAGGGACTATTTTGCAAATCTTGCGAAACTATGCCTTTTCGCGTATTTCGCTATCTGGAACATGTACGGACATCCAAAAATTTTTGTACTCATTGAAATATTATATTTTAGTGATTGGAATGCAAAAATATTATTTGTTACGCATTTACGGTCATTTGCGCGTTTATTACGCTTTTCATCGTAATTAATCGAAAACCGCAACCATACGACTAAACGAACCAACCTCTAGAATATTTTTTGACATATGTTAAGTTTCCTATGCTTTAACGTCCTTAATGATCCTAAATATTGGGTTAACGGATGTTAAACATGTCAAAAACCATCAAAATCATGTGCAGGGACCTGTTCTGCCATTTTTAAAACTCCAAAATTGAAAATGGGGGCTTAGTGTAGGGCGTAGCTCTAGAGGGTTACCCGTCGCATAGTGCGACGCCCCTGTTTTCACAGAAACAAGTGCAGGCAACTTCCAGCTTTATTCCTTTGCCACCAATTCGTAATTTTTGACACCTAGCTCGAGAATTACCACACTTAATCTGGTTTTAACACCTCATAAACACTTGTTAACACCACACACCACCTCCCAACACTTGTCTTTATCCTATTCATCCTCTACATCTATAAATACAATGTTCTTCATCATTTTGAATCTTTTCAACCTCCTTCTTGCTCTCACCTGCTACAAATCCGAATTTGCAACCATCTTGAAGGCTCCTCCGTGATTCCTTGACATTCCTATAGTGTTTGTAAGTGTTCTCTATCATGCTTTGTTCAATTCTTGTAGTTTAATTGGATTAAAATCCAAAAAGTTGACTTTTGTTTTACTTCCATAATTGATCATGAATTGATCAACTTAAAATCCAATTGAACCTTGCAATATGATGGTAATCAAGATGTTTATAATCCTTAGTGATTATGCCTACTTATTTCCACCTTTTCTAGTCTTATTGACAAGTCAAAGTTTTGGTCAAAATGCGATTTTTGTACATTTTGCAAAGGATCTATTTTCGGGTATCAAAACAGGTTGTTTTGATGCCAAAATACTTTAATAAACATATTTAGACATGTCAAAAACATGTCAAATTCGTCACTTTTGTTATAGTGCTTGTTTAGAGTCAAAAGTCTAGCGGTTTGACCATCGCTTTAACTTTCGAATCTGACCCGTTTGGTTGATCTTTAGGATCCGACCAAGACCATTATTATGACCCTAATATTATAGGGAATAACCCTCTGAGGTTATATCTTATGGTCATACCGTTTGGTTAGTCAAATGATAAGTCGACTATGTAATTCTTTATAATGCCGAAAATGCCCTTTTTGCACTTAAATTAGTTTTAAATATATCAAAATGTTATTTTAACATCTAAACTGATTATAAAACTGAAATATAAACTAATTTTGACACATTAGACTTGTCATAGGACATATTCAACCATCCGAACCCATAGTTACATTTATGACCCGTTAAAGTGGTGTATACCACTTTAGCGAGCCGTAAAGAGCCAAAACACTTTGAAATGCTTCTAAATCAGAATGTTTAATATTATGAACCATATTATACAAGATCCAACTCTTGTTTGGTTTATATACCTCATTCTATCCGATTTCCCGTTTTCAAGTTTCGACACTAACATGTAATTATCCAATACACTACGAACCAAATTCAACACTTGAACTCTTGATCCTTTGAGCTTTGTTATATCATTTGAACAAGATCTATACGCAATCTCAGGTGAGTGCATTGCTCCCCTTCTTTTACGTTTTCCATATGTTTTCGGGTGATTCATATGTGTAATCAAATTTTCTGAAATGTATGGCATGAATGTGTTTACTAAGTGCTTTTATGTATTAGTTCCGATTATGCAACACGACAATTGATTACACAACAGTTAAAGAGGTCTTTCTGGGCCTATATCCTTATAGGATCTTTCTATCTTTATAGTTAGATTCTCAAAGGATGTTTGAAGTACAGTCTTAAATCTTCCTATCTTTATAGTGAGATTTCTAAGAAGTTCTTTACAAGACAATGGTTATGGTTTATGTGTAGAATTATTGGTGATTTAGATAACGAAACTAGAGTAATATAATAAGAACATGGTGGATACGCCGCTGGTACTTCCTATATATAAGTGTGCTTATTGTATTACCCTTTGTAGCCTTATCTGAATCACCATTAGGATTATGATTTTGTGATACAATGTAACAAGACTTAATTCCCATTACGTCTACCTATCTTTGTAGTTAGATATTTGTGGAATGTTTAAAGTACTAATTGGTAGTCCTTGATTGGATTCTGTGTACTTTAATGCGTATTTGACAATTCAATGTGACAAGACTTAATTCCCATTACATCTACATATCTTTATAGTTAGATATTTGTGTAATGTTTAAAGTACTAATTGGTAGTCCTTGATTGGATTATGTGTACTTAAATGCATATTTGACAAGACAACTAGACAAGACAATGTGACAAGACTTAATTCCCATTACATCTACCTATCTTTATAGTTCGATATTTGTGAAATGTTTAAAGTACTAATTGGTAGTCCTTGATTGGATCTTGTGTACTTTAATGCGTATTTGACAGGACAAGTTGACAAGACAATGTGACAAGACTTAATTCCCATTACATCTACCTATCTTTATAGTTAGATATTTGTGGAATGTTTAAAGTACTAATTGGTAGTCCTTGATTGGATTCTGTGTACTATAATGGGTATTTGACAAGACAAGTGACAAGTTGACGATTATATGTTTATGTTGTTAGTTGTGAGGATGACGAAACAAGTGTAATACCATAAGAACATGGTGGATACGCCGCTGGTACTTCCTATATATAAGTGTTCTTATTGCATTAGCCTCGTAGCGTTATTCGAGTTACTTTAGGATTTTGTGTGCAATTGATTCAAAGGTTCGACAACCAAATCCTTGAAGAATCCTTTCATAATTTGTATGATAGATTCTTAGAAGGATATTTAGTATTACTATAAATCATTGATTGATTTCAAATAATACTCACGCGAGTTATGACCGATTTCAGTATAGTTATTGATAATCCTGATTGGATTTCTAATAACGTACTCACAAGTTTATGGACGATTTCAATATGTTTACAAAGAACAAAGTACAATTTTCAAAGCCATGAAAATTACTTAGTAATGATCAAAATGCCATATACAAAACTCTTTTGTCACAAATTTCATAAACAATTTAATGTATTGCAATGCTAACCCTTTTCGCCATTCTTTGGCTAAAATGAGTCGATTTACAATTCGCAACTCTCGTAGTTGTCAAAGTATTGCAATACTAAACCTTTTGCCATTTATTTGGCCAACAAAACTATGTGCTCGCCAACATTGTTTGTTGACGTCTCTTTTTCACATATGTTTCAGGTTAATGTCTGTTCGAGCATGCTACACATAGGAGTGCATCTGGGCTTTAAACTTCTTTAAACAAAACAGAATTACATGTATTCTTGGTATTGTAAAACAAAGTAATAATAATGAAACAGTTTAGTACCAGTTGTGGCTGAGCAATTTGTAACGTGACTCCCTGATATTTCGTTACATCTTGTTGTATTACGCGATTGGGGTGTTACACAGTAAGCACGACCCATGGTCAGTTACCTGTTTTAAAGATTTTTCTGTAGAACCTGGGCATTGTCACACCCCGACCCGCAGCGAAATAAGAGTCGGGGCATAATTGGGTTATCACCAAAGCTCATGATATTTACTAATATGTTTCATATTTATTAAAGTCAAAGTTACATTTCCAAATATCCAAACATGTCCATACAATACAAAGTAAATAAAACAAACATAACAATCCCAAACTCTAAATCATTTTATTCTTCTAGTCCAATCCTATGTGTTTCTGGCTGTTGCTGGTTCACCTGTATCATGTGTAAAAATGGGGGTTTTTGGGTCAACATAAGTTGGTGAGTGAACCTTATTAGATAAACATTTATTATAGATTTACTTGTTAGTTTATCAATGAAAAATTGTGCATAATCATAAATGAGCAAATGTACATAATCAGGCAGCGGCAATAGCAATCACAACTATAACATACAATAACATATGATAGCATACATAAACATACCAACATCATACGATAAATAACATAAATGAAACTGTGCGATCAAGGCTCAATCAAACGGAGCCGATCGTATTGCATGTACTGAAAATGAAAAATGTCTGTGCGATCAAGGCTCAATCAAACGGAGCCGATCGTATGTGGGCACGCCAGGTTCACGCTCATAATGAAATGGGGAACATGCTCAACGCTCATAATGTAATGGGGAGCGGCGGCCTATGAAATTGCATGTACTAAAAATAATAAATTGCATCTAACAATAACTACACAACAGTTGAAACAAACTGAATACACAAGTTCATGATATGATGTTTGCACAATGGTTTACATATAATATATATAACAAGACACATGATACACCCCAAAACGTGATTAAAACGGGGAATTTGTAAAGATTCACTCACATTGGGTGCGTTGGATTTGAAGATGGTGAGATGCGCACGATTTGGATGAGCAGAACAACGAGAAATACTAACCTAAATAATGGCGGAAAAATATAGTAAATGAGTGGATTTTATTAAGGATTTTAATGGAATTTTTAGATATATTTTTGAGAGTTTAAGGCTATTTTCTATCTTTAAAAATGTTATTTTTAAGTATTTTTAATTGATTTTTAAATTAAATTAAATAAATAAAAATATAAAAAAAATTGTTTATTTTGCATTGACCGTTGACCATTGACCGTTGACCTGTTGACCGGTTCGTATGTGAAATTGTTTGCGCCGGGTGAGGCTCGAACCCGAGACCTCCCGTACGCGTGCACGCAGCTCTACCAACTGAGCTACGTGTCTAACCCGAAATAATCTTGTTTTTAATTATATTTATATACTAATTCGGTTTAACCAAAATTCTTTTAATTTCAAAAACATTTTAATTCAACAAACCGGTGCCAGTATCAAGTTTCGAACGCGTGACGTGCGACTCAGTGTTGCACACAGTCCACCGCTGGACTGTGTGTCTAACCTGATTAATATCTCGGTTTTTATTATACTTAACAACTAACGGAGTTAACCCGGTTTAGTTTTAAACAAAAAGGCATTTTATTACATAAGGAGTGCGTGTATCAGGAATCGAACTCGGGACATGCGACTATGTTTTGCACACAGTCCACCGCTGGACTGTGTGTCTAACCCGTTCATATTACTGATTTTAAATAAACTTATAACTTAAATAACTTCGTATTCTTCATTCAAATTACAGTCAACTGAATCACTAATCCGTTTCTTGTTTTTACGATTAACAAACATTCTTAAGGCTAAAATGAAATGGCAGAGACGGTGTTGGAAGTAACATACCGTAGGAATGATATATCACAGAATTTTCCGGCAAAGTGTCGGTCCCTGTTTTATGCTCTTCAACTGAACAAGACAATTAACCGTTTTGATTAGCTAATCGTGAAATTGAGGTGATCAGCAAATGTTAACAGAGGGTTTGAATGTCCTTACCGATTCTCAGATGAACATAGAGATTTTCAGAACTTTTCCGGCGAACTGAAATTAGCTGAATACAGTGCCTGAATTCGATTTCAATTGAAAGGTTTAAGTTAGAAATAGCTTAACAATTGTTGGACTACAACGTTATTTAAAGAAATACCGTTTTGATGATGAATACGGTTTTCCGGCGAATCTTGAAGAAATTTCCGGCGAGTTGATTTAAGCGTTCTGACGGACTGAAAGTGTGACGAAAGTGAAATGGAATGTTGGTATGATGTTTCTGAGTCGCGAGAGGGGTCTTGAGTTGAAGTAATTGGGACTTTGATTATTTTCGGTTATAAAAACCGATGATGATGACAATTGATGTTCATTCAATCTGAATTGATGAGAAATCGTCGGTGCATCGGTTATAACCTGAATATGCGAGTAATCAAACGATTTGACGATTGAATTGCCGATTTCCGTTTCTCAGTTGGCGCAACCGGTTTAACCGAGTTTGTATATAAATGTTATTTGTTTCCTAGAGATAACAGAAAACAACAAGTGGCGGAGTGGTGATGTGTGTGTGTGTTAAGTCATTGAAATTGTGAACCGGCTAACCCGGGTTCGAGTCCCGGCAGCAACTTTTTATTTTTATTTATTTTGTTTTCACTTTTTATCAAATATAATCTTTATAGTTTAGTTTGTTTATTAATTATGTATCATTAAAAATCAAAATAACCATAAATATACAACGTGACATTTATAACTTGATATGCGGGTTTGGAAACCCGTTTTTGACAAATGTTACAGTATCCCCTACTTTTAGGAATTTCGTCCCGAAATTTAAGTAGTTGAAGTAGTAGGAAAAAGGTGCGGGTATTTTTCACGCATTGAGTCTTCACGTTCCCAAGTAAACTCAGGTCCCCGTTTCGACTCCCAGCGTACCCTAACAATTGGAATGCGACTTCGTCGTAGACGTTTCTCTCTGAAGTCCATGATCTCTACTGGTCTTTCAATAAAATGCCTAGATTCATCAATCTGAATATCTTCCAGAGGAATGTGGAGGTTTTCATCAGCGAGGCACTTCTTCAAGTTCGACACGTGGAATGTGGGATGAATCCTGTTGAGTTCTTCTGGTAGATCAAGCTTGTATGCTACAGGACCTACTCTTTCGAGTATCTTGAAAGGTCCTACGTAACGTGGTGCTAGCTTGCCCTTTTGACCAAAACGAACTACTCCCTTCCACGGTGATACTTTTAGAAGTACATGATCACCAATGTTAAACTCTAAACGCTTCCATCGTTTATCTGTATAACTCTTTTGACGACTTTGAGCCGCTAGAAGATTGTTTCGAATTTGATGGATCTTGTCTGTGGTTTCTTGGATCAATTCTGGACCAGTAATTTGAGCTTCCCCAATTTCGTGCCAACATACAGGAGATCGGCACTTGCGACCATATAAGGCTTCGAAAGGTGCCATGCCGATACTTGAATGATAGCTGTTGTTGTACGAAAATTCAACTAATGGTAGGTGGGCGTCCCAATTTCCCTTGAAGTCTATGACACATGCTCGAAGCATATCTTCAACAGTTTGAATGGTGCGCTCAGATTGTCCATCAGTTTGAGGATGATAGGCGGTACTGAGATCTAATCGCTTACCCATAGCGGATTGAACTGCTTGCCATGTTCGTGAAGTGAAACGACCATCACGATCAGAAATAATGCTTAACGGTACCCCATGTCGGCTTACGATTTCGCTGATATAAATACGAGCAAGCTTTTCGTTCTTGAAATCTTCGCGGATAGGAATAAAGTGAGCTGATTTTGTAAGTCGGTCAATTATTACCCATATAGTGTCATACCCACAAGAAGTGCGAGGTAACCCGGTAATGAAGTCCATGGTTATATTTTCCCACTTCCATACAGGTATTTCAGGTTGGACCAGAAGTCCTGAGGGTCTTTGGTGTTCAGCTTTCACCTTGGAACATGTAAGGCACTTAGAAACAAAAACAACAATATCCTTCTTCATCCCAGGCCACCAATAGGTATATCGTAGGTCTTGATACATCTTATCGGCTCCTGGGTGTATAGAATATCGCGTTTTGTGAGCTTCATTCATAAGAATGTCATGAAGATTGTTGTGGTTAGGAATCCAGATACGATCTAGGTAGTACAGAATACCGTCAGATTTAGTTTCAATTTTTAGCTCAACTCCACAGGACATCTCCTTTCGTACATCATCTTCCGTTATTGAAACGTGTTGGGCTTCTCGAATTTGATCTTTAATGTCGGTTATAATTTGCGAACATAGAAGACGAATGGAGTTCGCATAACCCTTTCGACTAAGTGCATCGGCCACCACATTTGCTTTACCAGGGTGGTATCTAATTTCACAGTCGTAGTCATTTAGAAGTTCGACCCATCTTCGTTGCCTCATGTTTAACTCCTTTTGATTGAAGATATGTTGAAGACTCTTGTGGTCAGTGTATATTTCACACTTAGTACCATAGAGATAATGTCTCCATATCTTAAGAGCGAACACAACGGCTCCAAGTTCTAGGTCATGAGTGGTGTAGTTCTTTTCATGTGTCTTGAGTTGTCTTGAAGCATAAGCTATAACTTTTCCTCTTTGCATTAGAACGCAGCCCAATCCTTGCCCTGACGCGTCGCAATAGACCACAAAATCATCACAACCTTCAGGAAGAGTGAGGGTTGGTGCATCACAAAGTTTTTGTTTAAGGGTTTGGAAGGCTTCTTCTTGCTTGGGTCCCCATATGAAAGGTTTTCCCTTATGAGTTAAAGCCGTGAGTGGTACAGCAATGCGAGAGAAGTTTGAAATGAACCGACGATAATAACCAGCCAAACCAAGAAAAGATCTTACTTCAGTTGGTGTACGTGGAGCTTGCCATTCTTGAACCGCTTTGAGCTTTGAAGGGTCGACATGTATTCCTTTGTCATTGACTACATGCCCGAGGAATTGCACCTCTTTTAACCAGAATTCACATTTGGAGAATTTGGCATAAAGCTTTTCCTTCTCTAGAAGTGCAAGGATGAGTCGAAGATGACGCTCATGATCAGATTTAGATTTTGAATAAATAAGAATATCGTCGATGAAAACTATGACAAATCGATCAAGATAAGGTTTGCAGACTCTGTTCATTAGATTCATGAAGACAGCTGGTGCGTTGGTTAAACCAAATGGCATGACCATGAATTCATAATGGCCATAACGAGTTCGAAAAGCAGTCTTAGGGACGTCTTCTTCATGCACTCTAAGTTGATGATAGCCAGATCGAAGGTCGATTTTTGAAAAGCAATTGGCACCTTGAAGTTGGTCAAGAAGATCATCAATGCGAGGTAAAGGGTAGCGATTCTTGATTGTTAATTTGTTGAGCTCTCTGTAGTCGATGCACATACGAAACGATCCATCTTTCTTCTTTACGAAAAGAACAGGTGCACCCCAAGGCGATGAGCTAGGACGTATGAATCCCTTGTCAGTCAACTCTTGTAATTGACTGGCTAGCTCTTGCATTTCAGAGGGGGCTAACCTATAAGGAGACTTTGCAACTGGTATAGCACTAGGTAATAGATCAATACGGAATTCGACTTCTCTAACTGTTGGAAGTCCTGAAATGTCGTCAGGAAAAACTTGCGGGAAATCTTTTACTATAGGAATGTCTTCAAGTTTCTTCTCCATGGTTCCCTTTTTGATGATATGAGCTAAAAACGCGACATAATTTTTGCGAAGATATTTTTGAGCTTGAAGACAAGACATTAAGCTGAGCCCTTTCGACGAGGTTTCTCCAAAGATTTGAAGAGTCTGACCATTTGAAAGAGGAATACGTATAAATTTTTCGTGACATACAACTTCTGCTTGATGTTGACTGAGCCAGTCCATACCAATTATGATATCAAAACTTCCCAGCTTCATAGGAATAAGGTCGACTGAGAAATCGTGGTCATTTAGGGTGAGTGTACAGTTGCGCATAATAGAGTTTAATGAAACTGGTTTCCCGTCAGCAACTTCTACCGTTATGGATTCCGTGAGCTTATCCCGATTTTTGTTTAAGATAGGTTCAAATTCTAAAGACACGAAACTTCTATCCGCACCAGTATCAAATAACATAGAGGCATATCTACCATTTATAAGGAACGTACCGTTAACCACATTGCCGTCAGCTCTAGCCTGATTAGCGTTGATATTGAAAGCTCTTCCTCTTGCAGGTGGAGGAGCTTGGTTCGCTTGATTCACTGGGTTGGCTTGGGCCTGAGCATGAATAATGTTTACCAACCTTGGACAAGTGTTTCTCAAATGGCTTGGGTCTTCGCAATTGTAGCAAGCCCGCATAGGTTGGCCCATAGGATAATTGGGTTGGTAATATGTTTGGGCTAGGTGTTGAGTGGGTGGTAATAGTAGGGGTTGTTGGGCTTGACCCATTATTTGTTGGTGGGGTTGGGTTGTAGGCTGGTGGCGGTTTGTTCGTTGAGGCATGCGGCAGGTTTGAACAGTATGACCTGCGCGACCGCAGCCGGTGCAATATTGACAAGGATGATCAGGAGAATGGTGATATTGGCAACGGTTGCATTTTGGTAACGGGCCAGTGTAAGGTCTTCTGTATGGTGCGGGTGAAGGGGCAACCTGGGTAATGGGTGCAGCAGGAATAGGGGAGTTGGTTTGAGTAACAGCGATGTTTCTGGTATTGTGCTTCCTCTTGTTAGCAAACTTAGAGGAAGAGATGGGATGGTTTGAAGTTTGACCCTCAACAGGGGCTTTCTTTTTCTCTTCTTTGAACTTCCCGTTGCGAATTCGATTCTCGGTCAGTTCAGTTGCTAACTCCATAGCAGCTTCAAGTGTTACCGGTGAAATGCTGAGGACCGAATCTTGAATTTTCGAGGGAAGTCCTCGAATATAATGCTCGATCAGACGATAAGTTAGGGTGAACAAATTTGGAACCATTTGGTTCAACTCTAAGAACCTCTTGTTATAAGTGGTATGGTCTCCCTCCTTCTGCTTTAGAGCATGAAATTCATCCTCCAACTTTTTAATTTCACTCCTAGGACAGAAACGCCTAGTCATGATTTCCCTTAACTCCTCCCAAGTTAAGGCCATTGCATCATCAGTTCCCCTCTTCCCTTTTTCAGTATTCCACCAAGTGAGAGCTACCCCAAATAGTCTCCCGGTGGCGTATTGAACCTTGCGATCCTCAGGACAATCGCAGTTGAGAAAGGTATTTTCCATCTCCTCGAACCAATGTAGGAGAGCAGTGACACCCTCGGTCCCTTCAAATTTAGGAGGATCACAAGACTTGAAATGTTTGTATGAGCACTTGCGGGTAGGAGGGTTGTCGATGTTCTGGTCATGTTGTTGGGGAGGGTTAGTAGGATTTGTAGCGAGGGCTTGTTGCACTTGGACCACAATGTCAGGCAGTATCATGGCCATTTGTTTCGCGATTTATGTGGCCAAGCGTTCCTGAGACCTTCCTGATCTTCTACCCCTTCGTTGTTGTCTGGACGACATCTACAGGAACATACATATGAAGATTGTGAGTTTATGGTGTCTTTTTAGGTGTCATGTGTCTTTAAAAAAACTGAAAATAACATAAATATCAATAATGCAACTACATCCATAGGATGTCTTGGGTTTGCTTATGTTGGGCCTCAAATGTCCCCCATACCTTCACCTATATAGTCATGTGGGCCCTCATGGCTATTGGCTTGGTAGGATTCACATTAGTATTGGCGATTTAACACTTGCATCACCCGAATGCAAACCACAAAATATGTTTACGAGATGTATGGTCGGAATGTGTCCAGGTGTAGACACAATGACAACTCAAAGTGGGGTTAGTTCACACGACGTTTGGGATAGCATGCTTTGGCCTAATAGGTACTTCGTACTCTCATCGTTAGTCCCCAGGTAGGCAAACTGGTCCTTTATTTGGATTTATACGAATGCCAGCCTAGACAGGACGTCCCGACTACCGGTACTGGTACCCTTCCAGTTACTACATGCCCGTCATGAGAACTCACTTTGATGAGATTTGAAAACACAAAAATCATTGTAAAAGCAATCATGATGTGGTGTGTGCTTTCATGGATGTGATATGTTATGAGAATATGATTCATGATAGGCATTATATGATAATATATACTTATGAACATGCATGCATAATATTGAATGTAACATTAAACATAAAACATATAAACATCATGAAGTTTGGCATGTAACACACAAAAATCTTAAAATTTCTAATCAACTATAGTATAGGCTCTAAGGGTCTAATAACCTATCCTATATCCCTATAGTCATGGCTCTGATACCAATCTGTCACACCCCGACCCGCAGCGAAATAAGAGTCGGGGCATAATTGGGTTATCACCAAAGCTCATGATATTTACTAATATGTTTCATATTTATTAAAGTCAAAGTTACATTTCCAAATATCCAAACATGTCCATACAATACAAAGTAAATAAAACAAACATAACAATCCCAAACTCTAAATCATTTTCTTCTTCTAGTCCAATCCTATGTGTTTCTGGCTGCTGCTGGTTCACCTGTATCATGTGTAAAAATGGGGGTTTTGGGTCAACATAAGTTGGCGAGTGAACCTTATTAGATAAACATTATTTATAGATTTACTTGTTAGTTTATCAATGAAAAATTGTGCATAATCATAAATGAGCAAATGTACATAATCAGGCAGTGGCAATAGCAATCACAACTATAACATACAATAACATATGATAGCATACATAAACATACCAACATCATATGATAAATAACATAAATGAAACTGTGCGATCAAGGCTCAATGAAACGGAGCCGATCGTATTGCATGTACTGAAAATGAAAAATGTCTGTGAGATCAAGGCTCAATCAAACGGAGCCGATCGTATCACGCCAGGTTCACGCTCATAATGAAATGGGGAACATGCTCAACGCTCATAATGTAATGGGGAGCGGCGGCCTATGAAATTGCATGTACTGAAAATAATAAATTGCATCTAACAATAACTACACAACAGTTGAAACAAACTGAATACACAAGTTCATGATATGATGTTTGCACAATGGTTTACATATAATATATATAACAAGACACATGATACACCCCAAAACGTGATTAAAACGGGGAATTTGTAAAGATTCACTCACATTGGGTGCGTTGGATTTGAAGATGGTGAGATGCGCACGATTTGGATGAGTAGAACAACGAGAAATACTAACCTAAATAATGGCGGAAAAATATAGTAAATGAGTGGATTTTATTAAGGATTTTAATGGAATTTTTAGATATATTTTTGTGAGTTTAAGGCTATTTTCTATCTTTAAAAATGTTATTTTTAAGTATTTTTAATTGATTTTTAAATTAAATTAAATAAATAAAAATATAAAAAAAATTGTTTATTTTGCGTTGACCGTTGACCGTTAACCTGTTGACCGGTTCGTATGTGAAATTGTTTGCGCCGGGTGAGGCTCGAACCCGAGACCTCCCGTACGCGTGCACGCAGCTCTACCAACTGAGTTACGTGTCTAACCCGAAATAATCTTGTTTTTAATTATATTTATATACTAATTCGGTTTAACCAAAATTCTTTAATTTCAAAAACATTTTAATTCAACAAACCGGTGCCAATATCAAGTTTCGAACGCGTGACGTGCGACTCAGTGTTGCACACAGTCCACCGCTGGACTGTGTGTCTAACCTGATTAATATCTCGGTTTTTATTATACTTAACAACTAACGGAGTTAACCCGGTTTAGTTTTAAACAAAAAGGCATTTTATTACATAAGGAGTGCGTGTATCAGGAATCGAACTCGGGACATGCGACTATGTTTTGCACACAGTCCACCGCTGGACTGTGTGTCTAACCCGTTCATATTACAGATTTTAAATAAACTTATAACTTAACTAACTTCGTTTTCTTCATTCAAATTACAGTCAACTGAATCACTAATCCGTTTCTTGTTTTTACGATTAACAAACATTCTTAAAGCTAAAATAAATGGCAGAGACGGTGTTGGAAGTAACATACCGTAGGAATGATATATCACAGAATTTTCCGGCAAAGTGTCGGTCCTTGTTTTTATGCTCTTCAACTGAACAAGACAATTAACCGTTTTGATTAGCTAATCGTGAAATTGAGGTGATCAGCAAATGTTAACAGAGGGTTTGAATGTCCTTACCGATTCTAAGATGAACATAGAGATTTTCAGAACTTTTCCGGTGAACTGAAATTAGCTGAATACAGTGCCTGAATTCGATTTCAATTGAAATGTTTAAGTTAGAAATAGCTTAACAATTGTTGGACTACAACGTTATTGAAAGAAATACCGTTTTGATGATGAATACGGTTTTCCGGCAAATCTTGAAGAAATTTCCGGCGAGTTGATTTAAGCGTTCTGACGGATTGAAAGTGTGACGAAAGTGAAATGGAATGTTGGTATGATGTTTCTGAGTCGCGAGAGGGGTCTTGAGTTGAAGTAATTGGGACTTTGATTATTTTCGGTTAGAAAAACCGATGATGATGACAATTGATGTTCATTCAATCTGAATTGATGAGAAATCGTCGGTGCATCGGTTATAACCTGAATATGCGAGTAATCAAACGATTTGACGATTGAATTGCCGATTTCTGTTTCTCAGTTGGCGTAACCGGTTTAACCGAGTTTGTATATAAATGTTATTTGTTTCCTAGAGATAACAGAAAACAACAAGTGGCGGAGTGGTGATGTGTGTGTGTGTTAAGTCATTGAAATTGTGAACCGGCTGACCCGGGTTCGAGCCCCGGCAGCAACTTTTTATTTTTATTTATTTGTTTTCTCTTTTTATCAAATATAATCTTTATAATTTAGTTTGTTTATTAATTATGTATCATTAAAAATCAAAATAACCATAAATATACAACGTGACATTTATAACTTGATATTCGATTACAAAAAGGAGCGGGTTTGGAAACCCGTTTTTGACAAATGTTACAGGCATGGGGCGTGTTCAGTTGGCCACGGCCCCGTGCTGCACATGCTGGGGAGCTGAAAAAGTTGATGGAAGGTACTGTTTACGTGCATGGGGTGTGGTTTTAGCGTCCCTTCGGCAGTTATCATCTTTTTTTCGTTTGTTAGGCCACAAAATAAAATCCAAACACCACAACAATAGCTTAAACCATCTTATCTTAGAGTGCGAGATACAAAAGGTCCTAAGATAAATCCTAAAAATTACAAAAGTCCTAAAATTAGATAGATGCAAGAAATCTAAACCATAATGAAGTTCTTCCCTAGATGCTTACATATTTAAGAACAACAAAAACCCGAAAAATGACTTTCGGAACGTAAGGGCTTCTAAGAACTTCAACCCGGAGGGTGCAATCCCTCAAAAGTCATTGAGCATTTCCTCAATCTCCCGAGGGAGGAAGAGGAAAGGCTCTTTTTCTATATTTTCATACGGGGGAGGAGCGAGAGGTGCGCCGACCATCGGAACCTCGTGTAATGCGTCTAGAGGAGGTTCCAGAGGGAGATCATCCCATCCGCTTGGAATGATGATTTCTTGTGCGAGGTTCTAATCTTCTTGTGGGAAGATCGGCTCCATGGGTGGCATCGCAAGAATGTTCAACCTTTGGTGCAAAAGGTTGATTTCATGGAGGCAATTCTCCAATCCCACTGTCAAATAGTTTACTCGGTCGACTAGGGCCTCCTCTACTGATGTCATTTCATCGATTGCTTCCCTCAAATGGTACACGAAGCGGACTAGGGTGGCTTCAATCAATGGCCTCCTTCCCTAGTTGTTTCTTGAGTTTGCTGACGATGTTCCACTGTTCTGACTTGACATACTAAGAAAACAAGAGCAAATTTTCAAGAAAGGAGAGAACTTAGACTTCACCATGGCCTCATGTCTAGTGGACACATCCCGTGCTCATTCCTCTACAGAAATTTTGAACCTGAAAACTCTATGTTTTAGCTTATTATTCTGTAGATGTGAATATTTTTGAACGAAAATAACTTAAAGCACTGTGATAAAACATTTGTTTATTGAGAGTTTTTGGTTCAAAACATTTATTTTGCATGGGTAAAGCTTGAAGTCATGGAGCTTCAAGCTTTAATGGAGGTTTTGAGTTCTTTGGAGAAGAAGGGAAAGAGATAAAAGTGGTAAAGACAAGATAGTTTTAGGGAACCTTCTTAATAACATACATTTTAATGTATATGTGGAAAATCCCAGGAGATCTCTATCTTTTGAATGAGGCCAAACATGCAACACCAAGGCTGACTTTATAGAAAGCGACAACACAGTGACCACGGCCCCGTGTCGGCTGGGCACGACCCCGTGGTTAGACATGGTTCTGACACATTTGTCTGTATTATAGACACGGAGTGTGTTAGCCTGGACAGGACCCCGTGCTGAGTTTTCTGGTGGGCACGGGTCGTGTTGGTGTCACACCCCGATTTCCACGTGTATTCCGGTGGGCCTGGTGGGGAGTATCGTGACGTACACTTGATATCATCATAACCAATTACAACACAAAGCAACACAGCGGAAGGCTTGGAGTAAAATACAAACTATTACAAACCATAAAATATCCACAGTTCGAACACAAATATACAAACATATACATGGCTTGTAATAAGATCCACAGGCGGACCGAATAACATACAAATGAAAACAGACTCTACAGGCACTTCTACAAGGTTGCAACTCCTTAGTATAATTGCCCCGCAGCTCTCGGCCTATTACGTACTTGTACATGTAACTTGATCTTTGAAAATACGTCAGTTTACACTAGTAAATACAATTAGCCGACTCGTTTTGAACTTCTTTTCGAAAATGATTTAGGTGCACTAGGCACATTTTCATAAATAACTTGGGACAGTACAAAAGACCTTGTATACAGTTTTACATGTCCGTCTTTTACATATGGGGCCCAACACAGAAACCGAGACATGATCGTCTGACACACCACTACTAAACTGTCACACAGAAAGCAGACATTAATTAATAATAGCAATTACTGGTGTATGCCTACACCTTGCTTAAGTCGTGGCCACTAGCACTTTAGTGAGCCAAGGATATCCTAGACACGATCAAGCCCACCCCCAATGTTTGAGTTTCAGACAACATAGATTAAAACCAGGTTATGTATTTTAGTTAATTATCACAACTGGATAAAATATGATTTCCATACCTGACCAAGCGGTAATAACTTACCGTATCCCAAGCCCGTATAGGGAAAATAGGTTAAGAGTATTCACCTAAGCTAAGTCTTCAGAAAGTCGCAACTCATCCGCAAATCAAGATAACAAGTACAGGCACAATCTACCGCGGAGTCGTTTAGTCTGGAGTGATGGTATTATTAACCAAATTAGAATGCTAACGGGTCCTTAATTAAGTCTTAGACTTGAACCGGCTAGACTTACGTTAAAATAAGTACGGTACGATACGCTAAATTAAGTGGTGACCAGAATAGAAGGTTAATTGGACCCGAAAAGTATTAAGTCTTGTATAATATGGGTATACCAATAACATTCTGGATTTTGATAAGAAATTGACGAGGTTAAGCCGGTTTTGGTTAAATTACGTAAACTAGTTACGTATGTTTAACCGTAAGCGTTGAAGCGAAACCGGGTAACCGAAAGAGTCTTTATACAAGTTCCATTTGCCAATATGATTTGATATCAGTAGGATATCAATAAGTTTGTCCGAAAGGATTTTAAATCCGAATTCCGCACATAAGCGCATTTTGGTCATTATAAAGCTTATAAAGGGTTCTAAAACATTACTGATGTCAAGATCATAATTATTCAGTAAAAACATATATTTTGTGATGTTATATCAGTAGGATATCAAGTCTATGTGTTTTTTATATTTTTAAACCAAACTATGTCCCGTAGGAGCATTTTGGTAATTTCACACATAGCTTTGAAGTCATAATTGAGATTCTGAGTTTGGGACTTGTACTTACTGTAAAAATATTGGAAATGAGTTTATAAATCAGTAGGTATCAAGTCTTAGCTCATAGTTATGGTTTTAAACCATACTATGTGTCGAAAGTGCGATAAAGTCGATAAATGCCGTTTAATTCAATGTTTAATGTAAACTGAGGTTATAATCAGTTTTAAATTACCAAAATATGTTATTTAACATGTTACAATAGTAGGTATAAGATTTTATGCCCAAAAGTCTAGTTAGAACCAATTTGTCGTAAAAAGGGTAGTTTAGTCATCTAACGGCATTTTACGAATCTAGTTAGAACCAAAAGTCTTGTATAATGGCTCGGATTGTTAAGGAATCAAAAGTAGTATAAATTTAGGAGGTTATACTATACTTATTCATGATCTTAAAATGATCTAAAATTAGTAGCTTAACTAGCTAAATCGGGTCAGAACTGAAAGTTAAAGTAGAAGTCAAGCTTTGCGACTTTCGGTTGCGAATCGACTCTAGACCAAGACTTGACAAGTCAAATCAGTTTATATAAGTTCTAATACTTATTTTTAGGTTGTTTATGCATCAAAACATATTTTATAACATTCATATAACTAGTTTTGCATTTATATGAAATCTGGCCAGTTTGACTTTTGTTGACTTTTACTTTGACTCGTCAATTGGTCAAGAATTCGTGGTAATCAGGAGATGCCCTTTTGCGGGATTAACACCTGCCTTATTACGATCACATAGGCACTTTCGTTATGATAAATGGCTGGACCATCAAGGTCTTAGCTCAAAATCAAGGGGTTTTTACGTCAAGACCTTGACGTTAGCTTAAATCCTAATGAAAAAGCCTTAGCACGAATTTGAACACTTACACAAGGTCCAAATGATCCTAAGAGCAGAAAGGAATGCTTGAAAATGGCCAGGAACTTCTCCTTGATGATCTTGGTGAGTTAAAGTGCATGAATGATGTTGCAACTCACAAGAATGCTCATCATAAGAGTTAGGGAGGAGCCAGGAGGGGTTGACAGGTGTTAATGGGAGTAAACAAGTGTCCCATAATGTGGCATCATGTAGCAAAGGGTGGCAATGGCGACAAAGGTGGCATAACAAGGAGCTGCCAAGTGTTTGGTCGCTGACAGTCCCTTATGGACCGTATGGCCTAAGCCTTGCGGTCCGTAAGACCTTCAGGCGCCCACTGGTTTCAAGTTGCTTACGGACCGTAACCAATAGCGATTGCGGTCTGTAACCGCCCTTCAGAAATGGAAAATTTTGGCATTTTCATATTAGCCCCTCAACTTTACTCACTATCACATAGAGATCATAATTTATTGTTTTGACAACTTTGGTCCCTCTCGTTTCAGCATACGGCTTACGAGATTTAATGAGACACGTGTCGGAACTTTATTAGACGTAAAAACATGTAGTGTTACAGTTGGTTGAACATGGCCCCGTGTTTGGAGTTTTTAAGTTTTGTCTTATTCGAGTCAAGGTTTTCCCAAGATCAGGAGGTTCCTTACTGGAGGGAACAACATCGAAATGACGAAGGTATCTTAATTTCTTTTGTTCTATGCAATAACGCAAGAGGTTATCGGAAAGGGTAAAACCTAGACTACTAACTGGTGGGCAATACCAACCTTTATTCCCCTTATCCGGGCTCTTGTTAAAGAAGGTGTATGTCGAATCGCTCAAGTCTATGAGCGCATCGGCGGCGGCCGATGGAGAGTCCTTCATGGCATAATCGACACAGGGACGACTATCGCTAAAGCCTTTACAAGAGATTGGGGTACTTTCGCTCACTTTGATGTTGCTCTGTTCCGAATACAAACTCAACGATTCTCATTAGGTTTGGTCTAGTGATGAATACCTCGCTTTCATCATAAGCTCTATTTCTTTTAATTTTTTAGAATCCTTTCTTCCAATTGACATAGATCGGAGGAGGTTATGTCGTGTGGAAGAGGTGATTGAGGGTATTCAGTTGGATGATAGGGATCGTTTTTACTTTCGCCCATCTTAAGGTTATTACCACGGGAAGATGATGGGTCCGCTAATTAGAGGATTCAAAATTTAGGGTGTAACATTCTATATCTTGATATAACCCACCACATAGTTGACACCATTCACCGTAAGAGTGGTGAAAGTAAAAATAATCAATGTCATCCATGTTTCTGTCAGAGGTTGTCAACCGTTGGGATCATACGGTCCTGTTTTTAGTAACTGGATGTTGGACACAGCCCCGTGTTCGTTTGACATGGGCCTGTGCTGAGCTACTGTCAGACTAAAACAGAATTTATTGCCGCTGTTTATTAGACACGGGGGCGTGTTGGTCAGACACGACCCGTGTTGAATTCTGCAGAAAGCGCAGAATTTGCTAAAACTGAAAAATTCCTAAAAAGAAAAGGAACAAATAAGTAAAAATGATTAGGCCGCTGATTTTGAACTTTCTCAAAATCCTTGTGTCCCCAGCAACGGCGCCAAAAAATTGGTGTGTGTAAAGCGTGTTATAAATTTATAAATATTTTGAGCCTATTTTAAGCGTTAGTCAAGTTTTAAATTTATAAAACATGATATTTAACTAACACTAAACACACACTTGGGCAAGTGTAACACCCCGACCGTGTAAAAACAACAAACCGCGGTAGAAACGTAGGGAGTCACGTTGACAGATTGTTTCAACAACACGTGGTAATTAAAAGTAGGTTTTATTGAATATTAAACATTGATTACCTTGTTATATTGTCATAAAACTTTTAAACAAACAAAACAAGCATTGACATTGTCTTTCTTGTTTTTAAGGCACTAAAGTCCAAGTCCATTCCTACGTGAGCATGCATCAGTATCATCAAGCATTGTTCCCTGAAGCATATGTGAAAACGAGTCAGCATAAAAGAATGGAAGCGAGTACATAGGTTTTGTGATTGTGTCAAATTCATGGCTTTGAATATGTATTGCAATACCTCGTCAGACTACTAGTGTCGTTAATTAAAAACCTTGTTATCGAAAAGTATTTGGTATTGCAGTGATAACTAACCAAATAAAACAAGTTAGTTATAGTTTATAAAAGACTTGTAGCCATGAATCTTGACCAAAACATTTGTTTTGTAAATCCAAGTAGTAAATCGTCTTGAAAGAAACCTTGTATGGTTTATATCTTTAATTGAAAATCGTTGCGTGTCATTGTTTGAAAACATTTGTCCAAGTGATGTAAATAACGTCACGTATGTAATATGATAAAAGCACTTATATATAGGAAGTACCGGCGGCGTATCCATAATGCTTTTATCACATTACACCCGTCACGTTATCTAAGTCACTTATCATAACCAATCGTCCATTGTTCATTGTCCTTGTCGTAAACCACATTGTTCATTGTTCTTGTTATAAACCAGTCGTTCATCGTTCCTTGTTACAAACCAATCGTTCATCGTTCCTTGTTTTAGTTGTGAAAACTTTTGGTCGTTTTGTGAATACATTCAAACCTTTGTTGACTTGTTCGAGAACACCCAAGGGGTCCCTTAATCGTATAACAAACCACCAAAGGGTTTGTTACAAATACAGTTTCAGTCGCTTCCCAAACTTCCCCACGAACCCTGGGAATTTTGGTAACGGGATTGTCAGTCCTAGGTGCCATAACTTACGACTGGTTGGCTTGGCCATTGTTAAGGAATGTCATTCTTGTTATGAATATAATGCACCAACAAGTTCGTTCACATTATTGAAATCATATTGTTTATATAAACCATCATATTTGTGTTTTGAAAGCTTGAAAAACATTTAGCACTTATGGATCACCCCAAAATATTTGCAAAACATAAAAGAGGGGAACTATGTACTCACTTGGGATTGCAAAGAAATCTTGAATCAAAATAAAACCAAAGCTCAATGATCCCAGAAATCAAGCGTGCCCTAAAAACGGATAACTATGTAAATATAGGCACTTGAAATTGGAGGATTTGGATGGAACGAGATCTTGTAAACCAAATGAGTGATGGAACTCATATGAAATGGTTTTACAAAGTCTACATTCTGATTTGAAAAGGTTCCTAAGTGCTTTTGACCCGTTATGACCCGTTACGGTAGTTTAAGCCACTTTAACGCGTCATTTACGTAAACGCGTGATCGGATGGTTAGATATGTGTTTTTATAAGTCTTTAATGTTTAAACATGTTTTAAAATGTTATTTGATCAGATTACATGTCAAAATTTATGTTACATCAGCTTGTAGTTGATTTATTTGCAAAAAGGGCATTTTGGTCATTATTAAAGATCTTAACAACTAATTATCTTAACACTAACCAAATGATATGACCATAAGGTATAACCTCAGAGGGTTATTCCCTATATAACTATGGTCACAATTATGTATTTGGTTGGGTTCAAAGATCAACCAAACGGGTCAGATTCGAAAGTCAAAGCGGTGGTCAAAACCGCTCGACAAGCGATCCTAACAAGCATTAAACTAAAAGTGACAATTTAGACATGTTTTGACATGTCTAACTAAGTTATAAAAGTGTTTTGGTATCAAAACAAACTGTTTTGATACCCGAAAGTAGTTCCGTAGTAAAATGCGCATTTATCGCATTATTGACCGAAACTTTGACTCGTCACAAAGACTAGTAAACGTGGAAATCAGTAGGCATGATCACTAAGGACTATAACCATCATGATTATGACCACATTAAAAAGTTCAATGGATTTTGTTTTGACCAATTCATGGTCAGAATTGAAAGTCAATAGAAGTCAAATTGTTTACTTACATGCACTAGGGTAGCCATGGAATCATAGAGGAAGCCCCAAAAAGGGTTGCAACTTTAGATTATGGCAGATGAGAGCAAGGAAGAAGGTTGCAAAAGTTCAAATAGCTAAATCCCCATGCTACTTATAGTTGAATTGAAGTTATAAGAGCATTACATGTGTCCATGAGTCATCACAGAGTTGGATTAGTGTCATAACACGTGTTAGATGCAGGGAGAAGGGTGGTAGGTTCGTTTGCTTAGTCAACAAGGGTGTCTTTATCGACCTTCCATTTTAGAATTTTTGGGTCTGATGGTTTTCTTGAAGGAGCCTTTATTGCAGAGGTTTGTGAATGAGCTAACATTGATAAGTCTTTAGCCAGCTTGGCACTTGTATCATCTGTGTGATAATTAATCATATTCTGAATCCCTTCTTTGATAAATGTATCCTCAAACTCTTTGTCGATCTTTTCATTCATCTCCCCTTGCTTTTTCCTGTGTTGCAGGGCAAGTGTGGAATGGGCAGATGTTGAGCTGGACCTTTTGGAGAGTTGAGCTCTGAGGATAGCATCTTCTTTTGAGTAATCAGGCTTGGGAGGCATGGATGGATCCTTTTTCCTTCTCTTTTCCAAAATTTTGTAGGTGTCTATCACCCTTACCTCACCCCATCTCATCACTTGGTTTTTGGATCACTTCTTGCTTCATTCTCTTCAACTTCAAGACATTTTCAGATATATCTTTCTTGTATAAATCCTAGTTGGGAGGAGTTGGCTTTTGAGAGGGTCTTTCAACATTTCTTGCATTCTATTGATTTCTTCTCTCAGCTCATCTATGCTCTAATCCCTGAATTGAGGCCTTGTTGCCTTATACATCTTCTTTTCCATGATATACTCAATGAGTTCACTCTTGAGCAACTTATCTTCCCTTACTGACAACTGGTTGCTCAGATCCTTGACAAAGTTTTGGAGAATGGTGACCTTACTCAGTTGAAAGGACATGTAATCTGTATTTCTCTATCATTTTTACCAGTTGATTCTCTTTTGGCAATATCCTCTGCTTGCTTCTTTTTCAATTCTAGATAGGCATCAACATTTGCTGGTCTTGGATAGCCATCAAGGGATAGAATTGTTCTTTTGTCAGGGTCATCCTCTGAAAAGAAATTTAGGATCTCTTCCTTGACTGCTGGTAAATAAAGAGGATACAATTTTGAAGCAGGAATGACTTTAAGAGTTGAAGAAGTTGTAAGCACTGATGTGGGGATCACTGGTGTTGATGATAGTGGAAGAGGTGCAGAGATCTCATCATCATTTATCACTTTTGTGATTTTCCTCCTTTTAAACCTTAAGGTGGGTGATGGTGGTTGTGAGATTTTTGGTGGTGTAGATAATGGTTGAGTTGATGTGGGAAATGTGATTATGGCAGTGGATAGATATGCATCTGTTGCAACCTCTGCTGTATCAACAGATGTTGACACAACAGTTGCTGTAACATCTGCTTGTGTGGATGTGGGTTGTGGTTTTGAAGATGTGATACGTTTTTGAGAGGCAGAGGTTTTCATGGTTGTATTGGTTTTAGGCTTAGTTTTAGGAGGTGTGGATGTTGGTTGCCTGCCTGGCTTTTCTAGCAGGAGCTCTTTTTGATGAAGTACCAACCTCTCCTTTTTCTTTTTGCTGATCAACCTTTTTCTCAACCAACACTTTGCTCTCCTCAATCACATTCTTCTTGTGACTAGCCCTTGCCTTGGCCACTGGTTCTTCAGTTAAATCTATCTTCTTTGAACCATCACGCCTTGGAATGTTCAATGTAGGTCTAGCCTTATCATCATCTATTGTTAGCTTCTTTGGACCCAAAGGTTTCTCCCCCTTTTTGGCTTCATCTGTTATAACAAATATAACCGTTGGAGGTGCATGGCCAGTGGTTGTGAGTAGATGTGCTTTGATGGCTTTAATGTCTGCTGCAGTGTCTTGATACCTTGATTCAAACATGTTTCAAACATTATTCACATGATGCTTGTGTTGTAAATCCAAATAATGTTGTTGATGTTGAAACTGCAGTGTCTTGCTACCTTGATTCAAACATGTTTCAAACATTATTCACATGATGCTTGTGTTGTAAATCCAAATAATGTTGTTGATGTTGAAACAGAGGGTTAAGAGCTTCTTTGAGATCAGCAGTGGATAGAACAGAGGGTTGACTTTTTGTAGCTATCATCTGCTTTAGTAACTCTTTGATTTCACCAACAGAGTTTTCTATTCTGGTCACTCTCTCCTCAAATCCTGGTATTTTAAATCATCGCCTAATTTAATAGGATCATCTGAACTCCTACCAGTGGTGGTAGTTATATCTATGTTATCATGAGCAGTGGTTTTAGGACCAGCTTCAAACATAGATGCCCCTTTGTCTTGGTACTAGGGACTTCCCACAATAGAGGTAACAGTTGTTGCCTCAGCAGTGGGTGCCTTCAACCAAGACTTATAGATGAAACCACTGTCCAACTGAGAACTAGGGAGTTCAGCAATTGTAGTGGCTGCTTGTGTTGAAATATCACCAAGGGTTACATGTAACCCAAGGGATGTAGCCTCTTCCTTTGCTGATGGGCTAGCAATGAATAAAGAATCACACCCAGCCATTGGATGAAGTATATTCTCAGTAATAGGTTGTTGAGAAGTGTTGGTTTGTGTCTGAACTAATTCAATTGCATTCATCCTCCTCTACTTGTGTTTTCTCAACTTTATCTTGGTTTGTTATTCTGGTGAAAGTTTCATGATTAAGGCTGCCTGGATTAACCAAAGCACCAATTTTACTTGTAGGACCTTTAATTTGATCCTGTAAGTAAACACTCAAGAAATGTGGATGCATCAAAAAAGCTTTTCTTTTTTCAATATTTTTAAAGTTATTCACAAGATCATTGAACAGTATCTGGGAGTAGTTCAAATCGGTGTCAGTTAAAATTGCATACCCCAGATATTGCATATTCAATGGGATTTCATTGAAAGCAGTGGATTTTGCTGAGAGACAAGTAAGAATGGTGTGAAAGAAAAATCTCATCTCAGAAGGAAAGTTAGATTTAAAAATGGTCATACCTTTCATCTGGCCGATATAACCTCTTTCCATAAACTCTGCTTGGATCTCATTAATTGGAAATGACATAGGGTGTTGTATGTCATTTAACTTGAAAACTTGATAGATCGATTGGGGGCTAATTTTCATCAACACTCCCCCTACTCTTGAAATTATTGTATAAGGAACACCATCAGCAGATGAGTGAACCTTTGCATTTTTTCAGAATTCACGAAGACATCAATGTAAATGGGGGTTTTGACGGTTAACATGTGCAAGAATTTATACTTTTGCAAAATTCGAATCATTGGATGATAGCGAGTATTTGCATCATTTTCTTCAAGTATGGCAGTGTAGTTGTGTGGGGTTTTGATTATGAGAGTGAAAGGTGGAGGTTCTTCTTGCGATTTAGCTTTGGATTTTGAAGATTTTGATTTGGGAGCCATGGTGTTTGAGAGAAAAATTGTTTTGAGATTTTGAAATCAACACAGTTTAGGGTAACCACTGGTGAGATAAAAGAGGGGTTTTATAAGGGTTTTGAAAAAGTGAACATGACGTGGCATCTGTTGCAAGATCGGATGGCTAACATCTGGCCATGTGTAACCTCTGATGAGAAAAGTAACCGTTGATGTGGCAAACCACTGTTTTAGGACATAGGTTTGGACAAAACTGGTTTTTAACACTATTAGTGTTTTGAAAAATGGTAAAAAAATGGAAATCAGAGGATACACTTTAACTGTGGATAAGATTTTTAAGCCTATCAGATGTTTTGAACAAACAGACGTTATGAACAGACTTTTAAAGATTTATTGAAAAATTTTCAATTTTAACTATTTTTAAGGAATTTGTGAATTTCTGAAAACATTTTGATGCTATGTACACATGGATTTACAAGAAAACTTGTTTTTAATCCATGTTTAGCATACCAAGCCTTGAGATCAATTTTTCAAAGGTAGATGTATCCAATGCCTTGGTTAAAACATCTGCCCATTGATCTGAAGTATGGACATGATGCAAAGAAATCAAACCTTTTTCATAGCAATCTCTCACAAAGTGATGTCGGATGTCAATGTGCTTTGTAGTTGAATGAGAAACTGGATTTTTGATGATATTTTCAGCAGCTTGACTGTCCAATTTGAGTGGAGTCTTTAGTGCAATGATACCAAAATCCAACAACTGGTTTTGAAGCCACAAGAGTTGAGCAGTGCAGCTAGCAGCAGCAATATACTCTGCCTTAGCAGTGGATGTTGAAACTGCAACCTGCTTTTTGCTTTGCCAAGACACTAGACAATCACCTAGGAATTGACAGCCTCCTGATGTGGACTTCCTTGTAGTTTTACACCCAGCAAAGTCACTATCTGAAAAACCTGAAAGCTCAATATTCCCGTTAGTGTGGGAGCACCTTTTATGTATCTGAATATCCTTTTTACAGCAATAAGGTCAGACTTTCTAGGTAATGCATGTGATCTGGCACAAACACATGTTGCAAACATGATGTCTGGCCTTGATGCAGTTAGGTACAATAAAGACCCAATCATGCTTCTATAAAGAGTTTGATCAACAAGGTCATCTTTACCATCAATGGTGACTTGCCAATAACTTGATCTGCTGGATGGCTTTTGAGATAAATCAAATCACCTTGGTATGGAACAATAGCATTTTGAGGTGATGGCTGCAAATGTGTATCATCTGAGCTAACCTCTGCTGGTGAAATTGAAGTATCAGCCACTGATGAGTATGGTGGTGGTGGTATTGGGGGTATAGAGGTAACATTCTGATGATTTTGGTGCCCAGATGTAGGACTTTTATCAATAGATGTTTGATTTTGTGAACTGGCAGAGGTTTGAGGATCAACCACTGTTGACCCAGAAGTGGTAGAGTTTATACAAGAGCTTGTAGCACTTGATCCTCTATTTGAAGAATAGACTTTTGTTTGTGGAAGCACACAGTCATATCCTTGATCTTGATCTTCTTCAGATGATTGTGGTGTACCTGCATTGTCTAGCTTGATAGAAACATCAGCAAATGTGAATTTATCTAAATCAAAAAGCTCTGCAGGATTTGCTGGGATTTTCAGTGATGATAGTTCATTGAACTTCACATTCAAAGTTTCTTCAACACACTTTGTCCTAGATTTAAAAACTCTATAGGCTTTGGCAGTGGTTGAGTATCCCAGAAAATAACCACAATCAATTTTGGCTGCAAACTTAGATATAGAATCTTTTAAGTTCAAAATGAAACATGAACAGCCAAAAATATTAAAATATGAAATCAGAGGTTTGATTTTATACAAAATCTCATAGGCAGTCTTTTGATGCCTGGGGTTAGTCAAAACTCTATTTTGAACATAGCAAGCAGTGTTTACAGCCTCTGCCCAAAAGGACAGGGGTAAACCAGAATCTGCTAGCATAGTTCTTGCTAATTCAATTAAGGTTCTGTTTTTCCTTTCAACACCCCATTTTGTTCTGGAGTTCTTGGAATGCTATATTGTCTAACAATTCCTTTTGACTCGCAAAAAGCATCCAACTCCCTATTTTTAAACTCTGTTCCATTGTCACTTCTAAAGATTTTTACAGAAAGATCAAATTGCTTTTCTACTTGTTTGACAAAGTTTTGCAAAATGTTTGCAGTTTCATCCTTAGAATGAAGAAAGAAGGTCCATGTAAACCTAGAGAAATCATCAACTATCACTAGGCAATACCTTTTGTGTTTTAAGCTCATGATTTGCACTGGGCCAAACAAGTCCATGTGCAACAGTTGTAAACACTGGCTTGTTTTGGACTCTTCAATTGATTTGAAAGAACTTTTATGTTGTTTGCCTTTTAAACAGGAAACACAATATTCATCACAGGAAAATTGCTTGTGAGGCAAGCCTCTTACAAGACTTTGTTTTGAGAGTGTGGTGATAGTTTTAAGATTTGTGTGTCCAAGTCTTCTATGCATAACTCAGTCTCTTTGCTAGAAGCAACTGAGAATAGACATGTCCCAGACATAGGATTATCTTTTAGCATATCTACCACATACACATTCCCACTTCTGTGTGCAGTGAGTTGTGCTTTGCTCTCAGCAAATGATCAATCTTTTTGACAACATGTCCTACAATTTGACAAGTTTTCTTAGTGAAGAAGGATCCATATCCTCTGTCACTCATTTGTGAGACACTCAGCAGGTTAAATTTCAGATTGTCAATCAAATTCACATTTTCAAACTTGAGTTTACCAACCAAAACCGATCCAGACCCTAAAACCTTTCCCTTTGAGTTATTACCAAAATATATATCACCCCCCCCCCCATGAGCCATGAAGTCCTTGAGAAGGGCTCTACATCCTGTCATGTGCCTGGAACCTCCACTATCTACATACCATAAGCTATCGAGGCAAGTAGAGGGTCCCTGCACATTTAAGTAAATAGATCAGTTAAGATTGGTCTCCAAAGCCAAAATGGCTTTGGATGGGGTCACAGATGGTCCAACCTCAAGTTTAGGACAATGGTCAGTGGTTTTGAAATTTTCTTGTAACATCTTCTCTTGACCATTACCTATCAGATGATTGTATCCATAAGGGTGCCTGTTTACTCTTTGCTTTGAAGGCTTTTTGTAGCCTTCATAAGCATGAGGAACCTATTTATAAGTAGGTTGGCCATACCCTCTTGGAAATGAGTTTGAAGGTGGGGCATCTGTCACTTGCGCCTCTCTTTGAACAGAGGTTTTGGTTAAGGCTTTTGTAACAGATGTTTCAGTTGGTTCAAAACTCTGCTTAGATTTATTTCCAACAGAACTTGAACTTTCTCTTTCAAGTGCTTTTGCCTTGATCTCTTTTACCTTTTGTTCATAGTTTTTGAGATAGGCACACTGTTGAGTTGAGTGATTTGTTTTGCTGCAGATGGTGCATTTTGAAGAGTTTTTGATAACACAAGTTTTGTTAATGTCATAGGCTTTTAAAAGAAAACAATTTGCAGCTACATGATTTCTTTTTTCACAAAATTCACAAAACAAGTTTTTAATCTTTACTCTTCTTTTCCTATCAGACTTTTTCTCAGCAGTGGATGTAACCTCTGCTGGCACATCTTTGATAGGGATCACCAGTGCTTTTGGGGCTTTAATACCATTAGTGGTTATGAAGTCCATTGGCTTAAGGTTCTCTAAGATATTACATTCATCTGACCAGGTTGGTTTAAACTGATATTTTTCAATTTCTTTATCTTTTGTTGAAACCTCTGGTTTTTCCAAAACAATTTTGTTTCCAGCTTTATCTGTGATTTTATCTCTTCACCAGCCAAATTTGTAGGGACAACTTCAACCAACTCAGAATCCATTTCAGCAACATTTTTCTCATTTTGGTCATAGGCTCTAAAACCTACACCAAACATGATGTTACTCTTGATCTGAGCATCAAGCATAATTTCATAACCTTTGCAGGACTCAACCCATTTTTCACAAGTGATTTAGGTTTCTTCTAACTCCTTTTTACAAACTTGGTATTTTTCTACCATAGTTTGGAGTTGGTCCTTGGTTATGCTTGATTCATGTCTTAGGCTACTCATTTCAGAATCTTTTTAACTTAACTTTGATTTTAACTCTTTAATCAGTTTTTCAAAATTAAGTTCATCTTCCAAAATTTTGTTTCTCAGGTTTTCATTCACCTTTTTGTTGTTTGCAAAAACAATGATGCATTTGTCAGAACATAGATCTTTAAGGATCTGAGTTGATACCTTTGTAGCAGCCATAAGAGTACAATCACAGTCATCTTCACACACATCAATGTTCCATGGGTCAGTAGGAGAGTTCTTTTCTTTATCAGCAGCATTTTCTCTTTCTTCACTTGAAACCACTGTTTCATCACAAACTTAAACTTCATCAGATTTTGACACTATCTCCACAGATTCAACACATTCAGCAATTGTCTCTAAGGCCATTAAAAAAATTCTTGTTCAACATCATTTTTGGCCATTAAAGTAAAGTTTTCATCCGTCAAATCCTCAGGCAAACTACTCCAGTCAACATAACTTTGTGTGAAAAAGCTTTGTTGACCAACCTCTGCTTGACTAGCAGTGGTTTGAGCAGGTTGTGTAACAATGGGTGCTTGATGAACAAGCACTTGAGGATGAGATGGTGCCTGAACATATTGAATTTGTGGAGCACTGGATTGAACATAATGCACTGGAACAGTGGTAGCAGGATGTGCAAAGTGGGTAGTGTTTTGAACATGTTGAACAGGGGCATTTTGTGAATAATGAGCAGTGTTTTGTGTGTGTTGAGGTCTAGGGCCAGGATGAGTCACTATTGGTCCAGAACTTTGAGACCTGCATTCTCTGGCAAAGTGTCCTAGCCTATTACACTTATAACACTTGACTTTTGATTTATCCAGCCCAACCTTCAACCCCCAATGCAAACCTGGGAATTTTCTACCAGTTCTCTTGTAAAACTTACTAGCCCTAACACTCAATAGGGCCAGTTGGTGCAAAATATCCATTTCTTCAAGATCAGAAGGTTCAATGTGTTGCAAATCATTCAGCTCAAAGGATAGATTGTCAGAGGTTTGGCTTTCCCCACTAGCAGCAAAAGCATAGTTGGGTGCATATGTTTCAGATCCAAAGTTCCCACCAAATGTAATATCTATATAGTGATCATAACTTTGGTCCTTACTGCTGCCAGAACCCTCTTCTTGGCCAAAAAGAGCTGTATTACCTAATGAGTAATCATTAGTCATTTTGCCAGATTCTTGCAACTTCTTTTTCTGGTTAAACTCTCTCTCGTAAGTGAGGAGTATCCCATGAAGTTGTGTCAACGACATATCTTTAAACCCAACAGATTTTCTTGTTACATAAGCTACAGTCTCCCACTAATCTGGTAAGATCTAAGGAAACGACTATTGACAGTCGAATTACGTAGAACCATGTTAACCAGTCTAAGTTCACTGATGAGACAGTTGTAACGTTCAAACTGTTGTGTTAGAGACTCTCCTTTCAAGTGATAAAACGCTTCATACTGCTGATTTAGAACTTCTCTATTACTTTCTATCACTTCCTCAGTCCTACCGAATTGCTCCTTAAGTGCATCCCATAACTCCTTTGCACTATTGCAATGGAGTAGACCAGCATAAATTTCATTAGGTAAGGCCGAAGCAACTATGCTAAATGCCTTAGCATCCAATTCAATTTTCTGGAAATCCTGCTCCAAAAGTTTTCAGGATTTTTTGGCACTTGCTTGGTTGGATCTTCTGTGCTTGGAACCATTGAACGTGAGGTCCATAAGCAACAGATCTCCAGCAACCGGTGTTTTGCTGGGCAAGGATGTGACCCATCCGTCGTTGCCAAATGAAATATTCATTTCTTTTGAGCATCGGCGGTTTGAACAAGGATCCAGAATTAGCATCATGTGTGTTTTGAGACATTTTCAGTTGATTTTTTTTCAGATTTTGTTTTTAAAACTTTAAACGTAGTAAAAACTCTGAATATCAAACAAAAACACCCAAAATTAATAGCAAGAGAGCTGATCTGTTCAAACCAAATCGATTGTTAGATTGAATATGATGAATCAAGCTCTGATGCCAATTGTTAGGATCTGAGTTTGAATTACTTGTAGTTTTTGTTTCAAAAATCGAAAATGATTGAATTAAAAGAGATTTGCAGCGGAATAAGATGGAAAACTTTTACTACAAGCAATGGTCGTTTGTTTTTATCATCATCATGCTTTCAAGTTAATTAACTTGCATGTGATTCACAAACTCCGCCTCAGCCTTTGCAATTACAGTTTGGTAATGCGAAATGCAGAGAAGATGATATGCGAAAGTTGATCTTTTAAAAGATAAGTTTAATGGTTACAAGAGTCACCTATTACTAACTATCTAACCTCTGAGCATCTTTGATGACGTCAGGGTTGATAGTGACAGGAAACAATATGTAACTAACTCTAAACACTACTTATACTAACTACCAGTGCTTGGCACTGTTACATTGATTAACTAAGCTAATGACTAAACTCTGATTCCTATCCTCTGTCCTTGTTAACTCTGGCAGACCTTGAATCTTTGTGAAGGCAGATGATAGGATGAGCAGTCTTTATGGAAAGCAGTGTAAGTACATCAGAGGATGTAACCTCTGATAGTTGAACCAAAGCTCGGATAGTGTTGTTTGGCTTTATATCATTTGTTCCTTTCATAGGGTTCAATCCCAACAGTTTGCGATTTCACTTCCATAAGTTGTTTAAGAGTTCGGAATCGTGCAATAATTGAATACGTGCAATTGTCATGATAAAAATACAAATCTCGTAAATAAAACACAAAATTTCATTGATTGATAAGTCGTTTGGAATTTGATACACGATCAAATCACCACAAATGTCACAGTCTCCCCTACTTTAAGAAATTTCGTCCCGAAATTTAATTCGAGGAAACTTGTGGAAACAGATGTGGATATTTCGCTTTCATTTGATCCTCTTGTTCCCAAGTAAATTATGTGCCACATTTGGATTCCCAGTGAACTTTGACTATCGGGATACGTCTTTGTTTAAGTTTCTTGACTTCACGGTCCAAAATCTCCACAGGTTTCTCGACAAAGTGCATAGTGTCATTTACGTGAATTTCGTCGAGGGGGATGTGAAGATTTGTGTCGGCCAAACACTTCTTTAGGTTGGACACGTGGAATGTTGGGTGAACGTTCCCAAGTTTAGGAGGTAGCTCAAGTCGGTAGGCCACCTTTTCGATTCTTTTAACGATCTTGAATGGTCCAACGTATCGTGGTGCAAGTTTTCCTTTCATTCCAAATCTGACTACTCTTTTCCAAGGGGATACATTGAGTAGGACGTGATCACCAACTTGGAATTCCAAGGGCTTGCTTCGTTTGTCCGCATAACTTTTTTTACGGCTTCTAGCTGTTAGAAGGTTATCGCGTATTTTCTTGACTTTGTCTGTTGTGTCATGAATAAGTTAAGGTCCAGTAAACTGAGACTCTCCAACTTCATTCCAACGGACAGGTGAACGACATTTTTGACCGTATAAAGCTTTGAAAGGCGCCATGCTGATGCTGGCGTGATAACTATTGTTGTAGGAGAATTCGATCAGCGGTAGATGCGAATCCCAACTACCACCAAAGTCGATCACACATGCTCTAAGTATATCCTCCAACATTTGAATTGTTCTTTTGGTTTGTCCATCCGTTTGAAGATGATAAGCAGTGCTCAGATTGAGTCAGCAGGGATACAATCCCAAAGGGTCAAAATATTGGAAGATAATTAAATAAGTTATTAATGCGAAAGTGGTAGGCCCTCTTTTGAAGGTGACGTTACCCTCGATTAAGTGGTTTGAGTCAGCAAGGATACAATCCCAAGAAGCCGGTTTAATGTTTTGATAGTAATTTACATATGAGGGGTTCAAACTATCCGCACCCTCGCCATCCAATACCTTTGGGGTATTGAAGGAGGTCCTAGTAAGCTTGAACCAAGTACTCGCAGGATCTATACACTGAATGAGACAAGAACTTTACCAAACTACCCTTCTAACCCCCTTCCAAGTAGTTAACGCTTTATATAGACCGTAAAGACACGAATGAGCAAATCAATGACATCATGAAGAAACGGTTAGGAAAATTCGCTTTCAACATAAGAAATTAGTTGTTAAAGTCATTAATACATACCCAATTAAAAAGTGCTGAAAGATTAAAAACTAAAAGTAATACATAAAACATTAGTCTTCACCAAGTGATGTAAGGAATTTAGCCAAGCATGGCCTTTGTTTGACAAGAACCCCTACTATCAATCTTGGATCCCGAGACTACTACACACTCTAGATGATAGATGGATGATGGTGGTGGGTGTTGGTGTTGTAGTGGTGGTGGAGTGGTGCCAAAGTGAGAGAGAAGTGGGTTGCCAAGGGATGCCTTTGAAGTGAACCAAGCACCCCTATTTATAGTCCAAACAGTAGCCCGGCAACGGCCTGTGGCCATCATCTTCTCTTCTTTCATTAATTGCAGCTATCAGCAGAGGGCCCCACACTACCCCGTGTCTCCTGGGCACGGCCCCGTGGTCAACTCTTCGCTGTACTATCAAGATTTTGCAAATCTTAGAGTTGACCACGCCCCATGTTGGTCTGGGCACGGCCCCGTGGTGGGCGTAGAAGCTTCTGTAGGTTTTGTCTTCAAGTGCAATGGCTGACCACGCCCCATGCCTAGCTGGGCACAGCCCCATGGTCAGCTTCTGTCTCTTGTTTTTGTCTTTGGGGGTGTTGCTGAGGGGTCGGGCATGGCACGTTATTCCTTCTTTGTGTATTTATGTAGGTTTTGGCGGCTTATTTGCTTCTTTTGTTCTTTTAAGCTCATTTTATCCTGAAAATACAAAGGAACAAAGAAACGTATTTTTTCCAACATTAGCACTAAAAAGGATTAGTTTTATGCCTCATTTGATGTAATTTATATGTTACATTTTGCACACATCAACAGGTCACTCGTACGAGGATGCCTGGTTACGTTTTTCGATCCAGAATCATCGTTTCTTCGAATTTCAAGATTTTTGCACAGATCTGGGTGAAAATGGATTTCTAATAATCCTATAAGTTCAATTTTACATTTTGTCCGAGGATTGTCCGTTTATTTGATGATATACGTCTAAAACCACTCCTAAGTTCATAATTTGTGAGCGTGGGTGATTCATCAACTGTTAGATTGAATGAATCGGTACCGTAGCTCTGATACCAATTGTAGGTCCCCGGGATGGCGGTTTCAGACGGAAGTTTGGGCGTATGATAGAACCGATTCGGTAGAATGTTATTAAGGAAGGAGTAGAGACAGAAACAGCGGAAGCTTTTATTCATTCATACCGAAAGAGCATACATCTTGTCAGGCTGGCGGAGATCCTTGAGAGCTTCCGCCATCAGAGAGCCTCCAAAATTTAAAAACAAATGAACATACAACACACACATATATAGGGATGAGTCACTCGTACGAGGGACTCACTCGTACGAGGATGACATTTTTGCTTATCTGATGTTCGTACTAGGGTCATTTGTTTGTATCTAGTCTATACGATATTCAACACATGCTCTATCTAGCCTATTCGCACAGTGACAGATACAAAGTGCATCAACAGTAAACACTCAATAGCCTTGGATGCATGAGAAAAGCTTTACCCTTTTTAATGTTTTTGAAGTTTGTCACCAAATCATTGAACAATACTTGAAAGAAGTTAAATTTGATTTTGTTAAAATAGCGTAACCCAAGTACTGCATGTTCAATGGTATTTCATTAAAAGCAGTTGTTTTGGCATACAATCAAACCAACAAGGTATGGAAAAAGAATTTCATCTCAGTAGGGAAATTAGGTTTATAGATTGTTTTACCTATAAGTTGTCCTTCATATCCCCATTCAATGAATTCATCTTGAAGCTCCTTTATTGTGAATGTTGTTAGGTGTTCTAGGTCATTTAGACTAAACACAGTGGAGATGGTTGGTGGTGAGATTTGTGTAAGTGATTCACCAACTTTTGAAGTGGTGGCATAGGCTACGTTTTTCTGAGTTTGAACCTCAGCTTTAGCCCAGAACTGACGAAGTGTATCAAGATAGATTGGAGCCTTTATTTCCATGATACTCTTGTAGTTTGATTCTTTCAAATTTGATCATGGCATGGTATGCTGTATTGGTGTCGGTTTCTTCGAGAATGGGAGTGAAGTTATGCGGTGTTTTGATGATGAGAGGCATGATGAATGATTTGAAAAAGTTTGGATTTGGAAGAAGAATAAGAAAGTGATAAAAACTGCTTTGAGAATTTTTGAATTCGATACGGCGAGTAAAACTCTGTTTGGATAAAACAAGGTTTATAAAGAGAAAAAGTGAATGCTGACGTGGCAGCAGTTTCCAAAGATCTGATGGCTAACATCTGTCCACGTGTAACCTCTGATAATAATGGAAGATAGTTGTTTGGGAAACCACTTATGTGTATCAACAGTGGATGGGAACAAAAGTGATTTTGACACTATTAGAGGATAGATATCAGTGGTTATAAGTCAATACAAAGGTTTGACCAAAACAGTGGATAGGGTAATGAAATAAAGGATACACTTTTATCACTGGATAGATTTTCAAGCCAAACTAAGGTTTGAAAAACAGTGGTTATGAACAGACTTTTGAGATTTATTGAAAAATTTCAATTTTAAACTTTTTTTAAGGATGAATTCTGATTTTCTGGAAACATTTTAATGTTATTTACACATGGAACACAAAAATCTGTTTTCAATCCATGTTTAGCATGCCAATCCTAGAGATCAGACTTTCAAAGGTAGATGTATCTAATGCTTTTGCTAGAACATCTGCCAGTTGATCTTTAGTTGGAACATGACGCAGAGAAATCAAACCTTTTTCATAGCAATCTCTCACAAAGTGAAGTCTGATGTCAATATGCTTTGTTGTGGAATGAGAGATTGGATTTTTAGTGACGTTTTCAGATGTTTGACTGTCTAACTTGAGAGGATTCTTTAAAGTAGTTACACCAAAATCCAGCAATTGATTTTGAAGCCACAGGAGTTGAGCAGTGCAACTTGCAGCAGCAATATATTCAGCTTCAGCAGTGGATGTGGATACTGCAACTTGCTTTTTGCATTGCCAGGTCACTAGACAATCACCTAGGAACCAAACTCCCTCTGATGTGGACTCCCTTGTGGTGTGACAACCAGCAAAATCACTGTTTGAGTAACCTAAAAGCTCAATGTTTCCATTAGCAGGATACTAGATACCAAGTTAGGATCTAGCACAAACACATGTTGCATACATGATGTCTGGCCTAGAAGCAGTTAGGTACAATAAAGACCCAAACATGCTTCTATAAAGAGTTTGATCAACCAAGTCATCTTTGTCATCACTAGTGACAAGCTTTGAGCTTGCCATGGGTGAGCTACATGGTTTACAATCATTCATATCAAATTTGGTAAGCAGTTTTTTGACATACTTACTTTGATGAATGAATGTTCCATTGTGCAAGTTTTACTTGGAGACCAAGAAAACATTGGAGCTCACCAATTGCACTCATTTCAAACTCTACGGCTATGAGTTGTCTAAACTCTACACACATGGTAGTGCATGTGGATCCAAAAATGATGTCATGCACATAGGTTTGGACATGCATCAAATCTATTCCTCTCCATTTCAAAAATAAGGTTTTATCAATTTTACCTCTTGTGAAACCAATGGATAGAAGAAAAATGGAAAGAGTTTCATACCAGGCTCTTAGTGTTTTTTCAAGCCATACAAATTTTTATCAAGCTTATAGACATAATCTGGATAAAATGCATCTTCAAAACCAAGAGGTTGACAAACATATACCTCTTCTTTGATCTTTCCATACAAGAATGCACTTTTGATATCTATTTGGAACATCTTTATGTTGTTGTTAGCATGAAAGGCTAAGAACAATCTGATGGCTTCTAACCTTACTACTGGAGCAAAAGCTTCATCACAATCATTGCCTTCTTCTTGTCTATAACCTTGAACCACAAGTCTTGCTTTATTCTGACAACAATACCCTATTCATCAGTTTTGTTCTTGAAGACCCACTTTGTGCCAATTGGACATACATCCTAAGGCAATGGTAAAAGTTCCCATACTTGTCTTTTGAATTGAAGGAGCTCTTCTTGCATAGTTTCTATCCAACTGTTGTCTCTTAGTGCCTCTTGGTACTTGACAGGTTATGTGAGAGATAGAAAGCCATCAAAAAGATAATTGTTTCGGGATTGGCTTCTTGTGAGCACCCCATCATTGATGTTGCTAATGATTTGATCATATGGATGACTTTTAAGGTAAATTAGATCTCCCTTGTATGGAATGATGGCATTTTGTGGTGAATGCTGCAGATGGGAATCATCTTATCTAACATATGTTGGCAATTTTGAAGAGCCAACATTTGTTTGAAATGGAGGTCGAGGTATAGGAGGAATGGGTGTGAATGATGGTTGATTTTTTTTCACAGAAAATGACCTTTTATCAACAGTGGTTTGAATTTGTGAGCTGGAAGAGGTTTGTGGATCAACAACTGTTAAGCCAACAGTGGCAGAGTTTTCACAGTTGTTAGTAACATCTGCTCCTCTGATGGATGGATTGACTTTGAATTATGGAAGCACACTTCATATCTGTATTCTTGATGGGAAGATTGTGATGTACCTGAAGGGTTAGTCTTGATAGACACATCTTCACATGTAAATTTGTCTAAGTAAACAATTCAGTAGGATTTGCTGTGATTTTCAAAGAAGAAAGTTCATTGAACTTTACATTCAAAGTTTCTTCAACACACTTGGTCCTTGAGTTAAAAACTATGTAGGCTTTAACAGTGGTTGAGTATCCCAGAAAATAACCACAATCTACTTTGGCTGCAAACTTTGAGATAGAATCTTTTAAGTTTAAAATGAAGCATGGGCAGCCAAAGATCTTGAAATATGAGATCAGATGTTTAATTTTGTATAAAGATTAATAGGCAGTCTTTTGATGCCTAGGATTTATCAAAACTTTGTTCTGAACAGAGCAAGCAGTGTTTATAGCCTCTGCCCAAAAAGACAAGGGTAAACCTGAGTCTGCAAGCATTGTTCTGGCAGATTTAATTGAAGTCCTGCTTTTCCTTTCAACGCCCCATTTTGTTCTGGTGTCCTTGGGATGCTATATTGTCTAACTATCTCTTTTGACACATAGAAGGCATCCAATTCTTTGTTCTTAAACTCTATCCCATTGTCACTTCTAAAAACTTTTACTGGTAGGTCAAATTGCTTTTCAACTTGATTAACAAAATTTTTCAAAATGCCAGCAGTTCTATCTTTAGAATACATGAAAAATGTCCACGTGAACCTTGAAAATCGTCTACAATGACAAGACGGTATCTTTTCTTTTTAAGACCCATGATTTTTACAGGGCCAAACAAATCCATATGCAATAATTGCACGCACTAGCTTATTTTGGACTCTTCAATTGACTTGTATGAACTGTTATGTCGTTAGCCTTTTAAACAAGAAACACAATGTTCATCACAAGTGAATTGTTTTGAGGGTAAACCCTGACAAGATTTTGTTTGGAGAGTGTGGTGATAGTTTTAAGATTTGTATATCGAAGTCTTCTATGCCATAATGTTGTCTCTTTGCTTGAAGCAACTGAGGACAAACATGCATTGGACATTGAATTATCCTTCAACATATCAACCACATACACCTTGCCACTCCTATGAGCAACAAGTTGTGCTTTACTCTCAACAATGATTTGATCAATCTTTTTAACTACTTCTGGTCCTACAATTTGACATGTTTTCTTTGTAAAGAAGGATCCATATCCTTTGTCACTCATTTGTGAGACACTCAACAAGTTAAATTTTAGATTGTCAATGAGATTAACATGTTCAAATTTGAGTTTCCCAGCCTGAACAGTCCCTAACCCCAACACCTTTTGAATTATTACCAAAGGATATATTACCCCTTCCATGAGCCATGAAATCTTTGAGTAGGGCTCTACATCCTGTCATGTGCCTGGAGCATCCACTAACTACATACCATAAACTGTCAAGGCAAGTAGAAGCTCCCCGCACATTAGTAAACAATTAGTTTAGGTGGGTCTCTAAAGCCAAGATGGCTTTGGATGGGGTCACAGATTGCCCAATCTCAAATTCAGGAAGATGGACAATGGTTGGATCAGATTTTTTAACCACTGTTGTGAGCCATTTCCTATCAGATGTTGGTAACCATAAGGATGCCAGTTGACTCTTGGTTTTGAGGGCTTTTGTAACCCTCATAACTAAGAGGAACCTTTTGATACATAGGTTGGCCATATCATCTTGGGTACATGTTTGCAGGTGGTGCATCTGTGACCTGTACCTCTCTGGGAACAGGGTCTTATTCAAAGCTTTGGTAACAGATATTTGAACTGGTTCAAAAGTCTGTTTAGATTTTTCTCTAACAGAACTGGATTTGACACCCACAAATGTTTTGGATTTATATTATTTTCTTTTAACATCAAAGTTTTGAAAATAAACACATTCTTGAGTTTTGTGATTTGTTTTGCCACAAATGATGCAGTTTGAATGTAGGAACGTCCACGATTAGCACGGGAACCTAAATTTGTTATCTATTGTCCGATTAGGCAGAAACTAATGACAAGTTAATCAAATAACAAGAATTACTCATTTAAATGTTGTTTTCATTGATCTAAAGTTCAATACATTCGAGAACCGGATCCGACAGAGCTTCACCGTCTCTGTGCCAAAATCTCTCCACGTTACAAATGAAATCCCAAGGCACCTATATATAGTTTTTCAAGTTCGCTGGAAGGAGGTGGAAGGAGGTGGAAGTTCGGCCGAACTTGACTTCTCATAAACAATCTCAAGCGAACTTGTCCTTTAACCTACATAATTACGCCTCGTTTCTAACAGATTAAGTCCTATTCACTCAGACTCGATACATAATGACGTAGGCATGCAGACACTTTTGAATCGGATTTCCTTCGAGGAAACACAGGCTTTAGATTCAGACACTTGCGAGCAATGTGACCAACATTATTGCATTTAAAGCAAGTTCGATTATCAGAACCATTTCCACTAGTGGATTTTACTCCACTTGTGGACTTGGTCTTAGCCTTGTCCCGAAGTTCTTTTTCTTTCTTGAATTCATCATTCGATTTCTTACCGATCATACCTTCTTCCTGAACCGTATTTGTCCCATACACAAACTTCATGTGTTTACCTTTGTATTCATGACATGGCGACTTCTGATTCCTTCTCGGTTCATCTTCATTTTCTTATAAACCCAATCCTGGTCTCATGTTCTCAGGAAAATCACCACCAAACTTTCGATAATTGTTAGCATTCCTTTTGGGTTTTGAGTAAAATCTTTTCTCGTTTTTCTCAAAATCATCTGATGAAACTTCTACAAGTTTGAAAAATTTATCAAGTTGATCCTCTTTCACGTTCCGAATCGGAAAACTATCATCAAAGTATAATCTATCAGATTCCTTAATCTTGTACATGACAACATTAGGATCATCCCTTAGATCATGTTCCGATGATGTATCGTCATCTTCAGATTGTGATTCCGAGTTTTTCGAACTTGATTTGACGCTTTCAGAGCTGCCATCATCAGAATCATTTCCCAACACATTTTTAATGTCATCATTTGTTTTCGTAAAGTCTACATCAATCTCATCATCTTTCTTGCAGGAATAACTTGCAAGAAGTGGTGGAGGAACACTTCCGTATTCTTTACGCTTTGATTTATCACCATTTTCCTCCGATTTAAGCGTAGGTAAAATGTGATCAATGACATACGCGTTTGTGGTGTAGCTCTTTAGAAGCTGTCTTACCCGTTCCGTTTCTATCTTTATGTCGTGAAGCTCACGCTTTGTCTCAGCAATTGTATTAATGTACATGTTAATTGCCTTTTATTTTTCAATTACAGTTGCATTTAACATTTTTACATTAGCATTTAGTTCACGATTAGCATTATCAACATATTTATATTTGCTTGATATTTTGTCATAAGCTTCTTTTATGGTTCTGTAATCATAACGAAAGTTTTCGTTGTGTACAGTCAATTCTTTTATGACTTTGACTTTATCAAGACATGGTTCACAAGGACTTGCGCACTTTGTGCAAGGTTTTTCAACCTCCACAATTTTCACAACTTCCTTTTCAGACATTTTTACCTCAGATTTTACCTTTTCTGCCTCTGACTTCAAAGCTTCTTGCCTTTGCATCTCAAGGTAAGCTAATTCTTCTTCCTCAGCTCTCTGCCTATAACCTTCCAGAATGGCATTTTCCAAAGCAGCATCGACATATGATGTATCAGATTCATCCACTAACTCTGCTATCATAGCAACACCAGTTTTCTTTCCGATGTATCCGTTCCAGTCAAAACCATCTTCTTCATGATTGGCAACAAGAGCTTGTTCGGCTTTCTTTGCAGGTTTACCGTCTACTTCGACTTGTGTTCTTTTTGAATATGGCTTATATTGAAGAGCTTTCTTGTAGTACTCATTGTTGTTGCCGAAAGGGTTTTGATTTCCACTTGCTTCTTGATTGCTGCATTCTCGTTTGAAGTGTCCTTTTTGTCGACACCTGAAGCATGTGACTTTAGATTTTTCAAATCCAAGCTTGTTGTTTGAATTACCAATGTCCCTTCCAGTGAGCGCCTCAAATTTAGAAACTCTTCTGATAATGGATGCAAGGCTCTATTTAATATCCATTAGCTCCAATTCTTCTTCGTCCACCTGATCATAATCTTCGGCGGTCATCTCTGGATTACCGATCTTTCCAGCAACGAGACTTTCATATGATTCGAGAACAGTAGCAAGAAGTGCTATGTTCTGTTTAGCCACCTTTTCTAGAAAAACATTCTTCAAATCAACTGCTATGTTGCATTGGAAAACATTTGAATCAGAACTAGCTTGGTTTATCTGATTTTGGAAGATGAGCTTGAACTTGCACTTGTATATCTAGCATATGGAGAACTTTGACTTGGAGAAGAATTTGTATTTGCACTAAATGTTGTTTGAATTTTCGGGCTTTGAATCGGAGTATCTGGAATACCTCCTTTGTAAAAGACGCCGACATCTTGAACAACATTAGCATTCTTTGATTTTGCAATCTTCATCAATTTCATTTCATGTCCTTCCAATTTGTCTATGAAGGATGACAACTTGAAATGTCTCCAAGATGGACTATTTTTTAGAATCGTCAGATATGTTGTTCATTCTCTTCTGGAAGTGCATCAGCCTCAATTTGCTCTTCATTAGATCTTTTGATATCATGTCTCCGCGTTTGCACCATGAGGTGACAGTATCTATTGATCATCTACTTCATTGTTTCACCTTTTATCATCATGAAGATCTCGAATTCTTTCTTGATTAAAGCCTCTTTACTTTTGATCATTTCATCACTTCCTTTGAATTTTTCACAAAGAGAATTCCATAATTCTTGCGAAGTATCATATTCTGGTAATAATATCAAGATATCTTCCTTCACTGATTGTTGTATCAAGCTGATGATTTTCTTCTCCGCAACATAGTTATCTTTGTCGGCATTTGAAAACTTGTCAGCGGAAGATCTTGAGCACGCTGATCCTTTGGCCATTTGTAACCATCCTCAACTGCAACCCAGCTGTTGAATTGATTCGCTTGTATCCAGTTCACAAACTTTTCCTTCCATCCTTCAAATTCATCCATACTCATTAGCTTTGGCGGTTTCGACGTAGTACCCATTTTGTTTTCGATGTTCATCTGATTTGCTGCAAAAACATTAGCATTTGATGAAGAAGCCATTTGAGAGACGAACACGTTGTGGAAATCTTCCATTTTGTCAATCTGAAGACTTATCTGAGAATACGATCAAAAACACTCGAAATTTGATTAGAAACAAACAAGTTCGGTCGAACTTGTGTAAAAACAGGTTTTGATTTCAGGTTCTCACAAGTTCGATCGAACTTATATGACAAAAATTCAAATTTTATCACAATGCCTCAAGTTCGGTAGAACTTGATGTAGATTTGAGAAAACTTTTTATTTTGATCGGACTTGTGAAAGAGTTTTAAGAAACACAGTAGGTTCAGTCGAACTTAGATAATCTCTCAAGAAGATTTTCAAGTTCGGTCGAACTTATGACACAAATTCAATGAAGTTTGATCAAGTTCGGTCGAACTTGATCAAAAATATTGAAAATTTCTTCAAGTTCGAGCGAAGTTATCACAATTTCTTGAAAAATCAATCTAGTTCGGTCGAACTTGATTAAAAACACTGAAGTTTTACTCAAGTACGGTCGAACTTGATGTTGAGTTCGGCTGAAACTTGTTTCCAAAATATGGTTTTTTTAACTTTTTGATATCAAAACGTTTTAATTTGATGTCCAAACTCTCAGGGGTTTATATATGATGTATTTTACATGACATCATCAAGTATTTGAAAATGTTATATATGATGTATTTTACATGACATCATCAGGGGTTTATATATGATGTATTTTACATGACATCTCAGGGATTTTGTCCATGAAATCATCAAGTATTTGAAAATGTTAAGAAAAATGATAGAATGGAGATGAAATAGAGAGATTCTTGTCTTGATTCCAGCAAATTTAGGTATCCAGGCTCTGATACCACTTGTAAGGAAGTCCACGATTAGCACGGGAACCTAAATTTGTTATTTATTGTCCGATTAGGCGGAAACTAATGACAAGTTAATCAAATAACAAGAATTACTCATTTAAATGTTGTTTTCATTGATCTAAAGTTCAATATATTCGAGAACCGGATTCGACAGAGCTTCGCCGTCTCTGTGCCAAAATCTCTCCACGTTACAAATGAAATCCCAAGGCACCTATATATAGTTTTTCAAGTTTGCTGGAAGGAGGTGGAAGGAGGTGGAAGTTCGGCCGAACTTGACTTAGTCAAGTTCGGCCGAACTTGACTTCTCATAAACAATCTCAAGCGAACTTGTCCTTTAACCTACATAATTACGCCTCGTTTCTAACAGACTAAGTCCTATTCACTCAGACTCGATACATATTGACGTAGGCAACAGACATATGCACCAACATTGAAGAATCAGGTATTACACTTGTTTTGTTGATATTATAAGCTTTTAGAAGAAAACAGTTTTGAGTGACATGATTATTCTTTTCACAAAAGTCATAAAACAGATGTTTAACCTTTTCTTTCTTCTTTCCTTTCTCAGACTTCTTTTCAGTAGATGTTGTAACATCTGCTGGAAGATCTTTGATAGGGATTACTCTTGCTTTTGGTGCTTTGACACCATCAATGGTTAAAAAGTCCATTGGCTTGAAATTTTCAAGAATGTCACATACATCAGACCATGTGGGTTTGAATTGATATTTCTCAACTTCCTCAAAGATTGAGGATCCCCCAAGTTTTTCTAAAACATTTTTGTTTCTATTTTTGTTGATGCATATGTCTGTTGCCTACGTCATCGTATAATATCGAGTTTGCATTTAGGAGCGAAATGTTGAAATGTATGTATGTCTAGGGCCAAGTTCACCCGAACTTGTGTTGTATAAGACAAGTTCGCCCGAACTTGTCATGGCTTGGCAAGTTCGCCCGAACTTGTCCATAACACAGTTCAAGCGAACTTGTGATACTATATATAGATGACTTGTCATCTCATTTGTAACATTCAGAGACTTTGTGTACTGGACGGCGAAGCTCTGTCCAAGTGTTTCCAGGATCTGTAAAGTTTACTAATCAATGAAACCGTGAGTAAACAGTAGCAAACTTGTATCCAATGTTGCCTATGCTAACGGATTTCGCACGTTTACCTTAGGTTTGCCAAATTAGTGCCTGAACGATCCGTACAATGGACCTACAATTTTTATCAGTGACCTTGATTTCTTCACCAGCCAAGTTTGTTGGAACAATTTCTACCACACCAGATTCATTTTCAGTAACATTTTCTGAAACTTTGTCATTTTTCCTAAAACCTATGCCAAATTTTATGTTACTTTTGATCTGATTCCCAAGCATAATTTCATAACCTTTGCAGGATTCTACCCATTTTTCACAAGTGATCTGGGTAGATTCCAACTCCTTTTTACAACTTTGATATTTCTCTATCATAGTTTGGAGTTGGTCCTTGGTTATACTTGATCATGTTTTAGACTGCTGATTTCAGATTCCTTTTCAAACAATTTTGTTTTTAACTCCTTTGAGAATGCAGTTCATCATCTAAAATCTTGTTTCTAATATTTTCATTCACCTCTTTTATGTTAGCAAAAGCAATTATGCATTTATCTGAACATATATCTTTAAGGATCTGAGGAGATAACTTAGCAGCAGCCATCATGGCACAATCACAATCACCTTCACAAACACTAGCATCCCATGGGTCAGAAAGAGGTTTCACATCTTCATCAACATTTTCTTTTATAACAACTATTTCATCATGAAAGTCACACACATCAGACTTAGATACCACTTCCTCAGATTCATCACCTTCAGTTATTGTATCTAGTGCCATAAAGAAAAAGTTGTTTTGTTTTAAATCATTGTGGGCAACTAGAGAAAAGTTTTTATCAGTTAACTCCTCAGGCAAGCTACTCCAATCAACAAAGCTTTGAGTGAAAAGGCACCGTTGATTAACCTCTGCCAGAGCAGTGGTTTGAGTGACTTGAGGTGCAGGTTACATATGCACTTGAGGAGCTAGTGCTTGAACATATTGAATCTGTGGAACACTGGTTTGAACATCGTGCATAGGAATAGTGGTAGCAAGGTGTGCAAAGTGAGCTGTGTTTTACATATGAGGAGCAGGGGTATATTGGGAATAATGAGCAGTACTTTGTGTGTGTTGAGATCTAGGGCCAGGGTGTGTAAAAAATGGGTCCAGATGTTTGAGATCTACATTCCCTAGCAAAGTGTCCTAGCCTATTACACTTATATTGTTTGATCTTTGATTTATCCAGCCCAACCTTTAACCCCCCATGCAACCCTGGGAACTTTCTACCAGTTCTTTTATAAAACTTGCTAGCCCTAATACACAATAGGGCCAACTGGTGCAAAATATCCATTTCCTCTAAATCTAACAGTTCAAAGTTTTGAAGATCATTCAACTCAAAGGATAAGTTATCAGAAGTTTGGCTTTCCCCGCTAGCAGCAAATGCATAGTTGGGTGAGTAAGAATCAGAGTAGAAATTACCACCAGAGGTTATATCAATGAAATGATCATAATTCTGATCCTTACTACTGCCGGAGGCTTCTTGTTGGTTTAGAGGTGTTGTGCTACCAAATGCATAATCATCGACCACTTTGCCAAATTCTTGTAGCTTCTTTTTCTTGTTCAGTTCTCTCTCATATGTGAGGAGCCTACCATGAAGCTGTGTATGACTCATTTCTTTAAATCCAACCGAATTACAAGTTATAAAACCTATAGTGTCCCACTTTTCTGGTAATGATTGAAGGAAACGACTATTCAAAGTCGAATTAGCAAATTCAACATTAACTAGCTTAAGTTCACTTATGAGACGGCTAAATCTTTCAAACTTTTGGGTTAGAGACTCTCCTTTGACATGACAAAATGTATCATATTGTTGATTTAATGTGACATTTGTGCCTTTTCAAACATTGTACAATTCCAAACAATTTCGTATTTGATGAAACCATGTGTTTTATTTCTAGAATTGTATAATTACTAACGACATTTGCACATTTTCAATCTTTGCACGAGTTCGAACTCTCAAAAACTTTTCTGAAAGTGCTACGTAAACAGTTACTCTAATGTAATCAATTTAACACGATGTACACTCCGGAACAAATACATAAGCTACACATACCTTAAATACCCTTTACATAACTTAGATATAAGTTTTGAAGGGCTAGGTGTGGTAAAAACACGCTTTTACAACTCCAGGGACTGTTTTCGTCAAACTATGAAAGTCTGTTGGTCCGTATTCAGGATATGAACCACATATACAACTCCAAATATTTTTGTAATCAATAAAATCATGTATTTTATTGATGAGAATACAAAAAGTGTTAATTGTTGCGCAATTTCGATCATTTTCGTGTTTGTTAAAGCGTTTTATGTAATTTCACGAAACGAATAACCGTACAACCGAACGAACCGACATCCATGACATTTCCAAGAAAAATCCGAGTTACATATGCCTTAACACCTTTATAGAGCCTAAAAATTAGGTTAAAAGGGGTTAAAAGTGTCAAAACGTGACAAAACAAGTCCACGGGTCAAAGCTGTCAAAATGCGAAACTTTTGCCCCTGCCAGGTCCATAAGGACCGTAAAGGAAACCCCATACGGTCCATGAGGGGTGCCCAGCACAGCAGGTTTGCTGGCAGCCTCTTGTTCAAAGCCTCCAAGATTGCGAATTTTCCAGCTTTGTGCCACCTTTGGACATGTGTTATGACCTTCCTCTGATCATGACACATCAAGGGACACTTTGAATGATCTTGGAAGCTTTTGAACACTATAAATAACCAAGAACATTTCACTTCCAACTTGCTCATTTCCTTCTTCTTCACCTATCTGCTCTAAATTGGAGTTTGCTTCCCATTGGAGGCCTCCTACTGAGTATTCTTGCCTTCCTAGAACACAAGTGTTCTTTCCTAGTCATGTTCATTATTTTAGCTTATTTTTGAGCTAAAAGTCAAAAGTTGACTTTCGGTTCTGACCAGTTTTGGTCAATTCAAAGTTCAGTTGAACTTTGCAATGTGATCGTAATCACGAAGGTTATAATCCCTAGTTATTGCACCTTCAGATTACCACGTTTACTAGTCGAAGTGACGAGTCAAAATTTCGGTCAAAGATGCGCATAATGTGCATTTTACGTCGAAACTATTTGTGGGTATCAAAACTCCAAGTTTTGATAACAAATCATTTTTATAACTTAGTTAGACATGTTTCAACATGTCTAACTCGTCACTTTTAGTTTAGTGCTTATTTAGGGTCGTAAGTCGAGGGGTCTTGACCACCGCTTTGACTTTTGAATCCGACCCGTTTGGTCGATCTTAGGATCCGACCAAACACATGTATGTGACCATAGTTGCATAGGGAATAACCACTGAGGTTTACCTTATAGTCACGTCATTTGGTTAGTATGATAAGTCATTTTCTTAAAAATGACCAAAATGCCCTTTTTGCGCATAAATTCATTTTAAGCATATGTAATCAAATTTTTGACATACAAACTGATGTTATAACTTTTTCAAATATGTTTGGGCATTTAATACATATCATAGGATATGTTTAACCATCCGATCATGCGTTTACGCAAATGACACGTTAAAAAACTGCCTTAACGAGTCGTAACGGGTCAAAAGCACTTAGGATCACTTTCAAATCAGAATGTTAAGTTTATTAAATCATGCCATATGAGTTCCAACGCTCATTTGATTTATAAAACTTCAGTCTATCCGACTCCTCCGACAAAGTCTCGACAATAACATAGTTATCCGATACATTAGGACACCTTTGAAGCTTTGTTTATTCCATTGAACAAGGACACATACGCAATCCCAAGTGAGTACATAGCTCCCCTATTTTACGTTTTTACAAATGTTTTGGGGTGATTCATATGTGCTAAATCATTTTCAATTTTTCAAAAACAAAGTCTGTGGTTTATATAAACAATACGATTTCAATAATGTGAACAACTTGTTGGTGCGTTATCCATGACACGAATGACCTTCATTAACATTGATCACGCCGACCGGTAGTATGTTATGGTACCATAGGACATACAATCCCATTATCGGACTGTTCACTGGATTTGGTGGAAGTTTGGGTAATGACAGAAACTGTTTCTAATTAATAAATCATTTGTTGATTTGTTAGTCTAGTTAAAGAGACCCTTTGGTGGTCTATTAAAGATACCCTTTGGTGGTATAGTCAACATAGGATTGAATGTGTTCATTAAAGAATGACCAAAAGTTTTCAGGATTAAAACACGGGTGGTATAGTCAACACAGGCTTGAATTTGTTTATTAAAGAACGGCTAAAAGTTTTCACGATTAAAACACGGACGATTGGTTTATAACACGGATGATTTATTGATGACACGGATAATTGGTTTATAACACAGACGATTTATTGATGACACGGACAATTGGTTTATAACACGGACGATTTATTGATGACACGGACAATTGGTTTATGACACGTACAAATAGTTTATAACATGGACGAATGGTTTAATACACGGACGATTGGTTCATGGTAAGTGATTTTGATAACGAGACGTGTGTAATATGATAAAAGCATGGTGGATACGCCACTGGTACTTCCAATATATAAGTGTTTTATCGTATTACATATTGTAGCGTTATCCGAATCACTTGGACAAATGTTTTCAAACGATGTCACGTAAGGATTTTCACTTAAATATATAAACCATATGTAGTTTTCTTTAAAATCGATTTACTACTCGGTTTTACAAAAAGAAACGTTTTGGTCAAGATTCATGGCTATAAGGTTTTCACAAACTCTAATCAACTTGTTTTAGTTGGTTAACTATATTGCAATATCAAACACTTTTGATACAAGGTTTTCACTTAACGACTTTTGTAGTCGGACGAGATGTTGCAATATGTGTACAAAGCCATGAATTTGACACACTCACAAAACCTATGTACTCGCCGACATTTTTATGTTGACTCTCTTTTCACATATGTTTCAGGAGCCAATGTTGATGATTTGAAATGCATGCTTCACGTAGGATTGGACGCGGGCCTTAGTGACTTAAAACCATGAAAGACAATTTATTTGTATTTTGTTTCTGTTTATCCCAAGACAATGTAAACATTTAACTTAATAAAACAAAACTTTAAATACCATGTGTTGTGAAACAATAGTTCTGTGACATGAATCCTCTACGTTTCCGCCACGATTTGTTGTTTTACGCGGTCGGGGTGTTACATTTAAGACTTCTTGGAGTAATCATCAGGACTTTTAGGCACTTGAATGTTTGGGTCCTCGTACTTAGAATCGTGGGAACATGAGGTCCAAATCAACTAACCTCCAGCATTAGGTGTTTTGCTGAGCAAGAATATAACCCATCCGATGTTGCCAGATGTAATACTCATTTCTGACAAGCATCAGATACTTAAACATGGAACATGTGTTATTGGAATCTTTTGTGTTTTGTGACATTCTGATTGTTTACAAACAGATTTTGTTTAAAAACTTTGAAATGTAAATAAACTTTGTTTTCCAATGAAAACAAACAAACAACTTAGTAGGGAGAGCTGATCTATTCAAATCAAATTGATTGTTAAGTCAAATCTGATTGATCTAGCTCTGATACCAGTTGTTAGGATCTGAGTTTAGTTAGTTGTGAAAGTTTGTAAGATGAAATTATGAATGAAGATAAAACAGAGTGATTTGCAGTAGAATTTAGAAAACTTTTATATCACAACTAATGGAAGATTGTTTTCATCATCATGCTTTCAACAATACGTTTGCATGTGAATTACAACTCCCCTCAGCCTTTTAACGCAAGTGTTTGTTCGTACAGAATGTAAAGAATATGATTTGATAAATATGGAAATGATCTTTTGAATAGATGAATAGAACAGTACAACTGCACTGTCTATTTATAGAACAAGCAAACCGCTGAACATCAAATGACGACATCAGCATTGAAAGTGACAACTAACAAATATAACTAACTCTAAACACTTCTATATAGGTATTGTTACATTGATTAAACTCTGATAATACAAAAGCACTGATGAGCAATCCACAGATGGTCAGCAGACCTTTGCATGTCTTTTGTCTTATAGTCTTCATCAGGGCATGAACAGCAGATATTTGGCTTTGGCAATGGTTTGCATAGAAAGTTTGTAAACTCTGTTATTTCTGGATCAATCATCTGATAGATATTTTGGCTTTCAATCATCTGATCCTTTGTAAAGGGTTCACTCCTAACAACAGTGCAGCTGATATGTCTCAGTAAACTGATATGATCCTCTAGCATGTTTTCTGAAAAAAATATAAACTGTAAATATTACATTTCAGTATGTTTACATTTCTGCATTCAATATACAAAATCTAAAAAGATTTTCTTTCAAACTCTTCCATGGAAACCTGATAATGTTGAATGTGAGCTGGACCAATGAGACTGTTGAGATATTGTTTGTGTGTGGATACGTGTGTTAGTTCTTTTACATCAAATCTTAGAGATACGGAGCATCATTCAAGAGGGAGACTATGGTTTCACTTGAAGATGTTATCCAAGGCAGATCAAGACTTAATATCACAGATTTCTAGCGATGTCCAAGGGGGAGATTGTTAGCGCACTATTTGTGTGGCCATAGTAGAAATCTAATTATACTAGTAGCATCAAGTGTCTTGAGTCTGTATTATACCGGACAGAGGTTTCGTTAGGTATCGTTAGGAGTGGTGTCACACCCCAACTCGCAGCGGAAGACAAATGCAGGGTGCGGCAGACACGTGGTAATTCTCCATAGTTTAAAACATGATATCATAAATAGAGAGAACCTCGGTTACACCATGCTACTAATATCATAATACAACCCACAGTTCAAGTACGGTACTACGAGCTGCTACAGCTCTTATTCTGCTACAGTTTACTATCCAAGCCATCCACATGCACATTCCTTACTCTTGCTTCGCTTTACCTGAAATGCATGTTTTGAAAAGGGTCAGCTAAAAGCTTTAGTTACTGTGGAACCATATGTATTAACAAGTTTAATTTCACGGGTCATAGTCACTGTCACAGATGGAATTACACGAGGACACAAGTGAAACGTTGACCTATCATAGTCACTTCGTGTCACCCAGACACATCATCGCACTGGGTCGTGTCACTGCAGACACTTCCCCACTGGGCCGTGTCAAGACAGGCACGTCATCCCAGCCCTAGGTCATATAAAGTTCAATGTTCCCCTGCAGTTATGTGTAACAACAAAACTGAGTTCAGGACGCGTGCAGTTGCCTAGTCACCGACACACAGTGTCACCTAGATACTGCCTGGAGCAACTGGGTTTGTCAGACCAGTAGTACTATCCACTGCCCATGGCTTACGCTAATCACTTGTAGAGGGGGGTAGTTCGTGTGTTAGATAATTCACATCTCACAAGTTGGTGCAATTACACAGTTTCGTAACATGGAAGTCATTCTAGAAAACAGTAACACAGTTGAAAGTGGTGGAGTGAAACTCACTCCCAACTTGGTATAATAAACACAGTTTGTAACATGCAAGTCCCCAGAAAACAGTAAAACAATTCAAAAGCGGGGAAGTGAAACTCACTGTGTAAGTAGGAGTCTCAACAAATGGGTGATCTAGCCACTGGATCAACTTTAATATCACACATGCAAGTATGGACTCAAATCAGTATCTAAGTTGGTAATGGTTATAATTTGGATCTAGTCAGGAGTTTTTCACTCTGGATTGAGTCTATAGGACACTGGTATGGTGATGGATGTCAGGGTAGTATTAGTTTTCAGTTTGGCTTCCACGCATCATTTTGCGTGCCAGCCAAAGTCAGTAGTTTAACGTATTTGGATAATGGTACGGGAATACCAATAGGGCCAATACGTTGTCATTTAAGAATGATTAACTTTTCATTAAGGAAGTTTGAGCGTTTGGGGAGTCTAAGTTGCCCAAATTTGAGTTTCCATTTCACCATCGGGAATTCTCCCGAACTGTCTTAGGACACTTCCATAGTGCCTAATTTGCCTGGGACCCTCCCGGAATACTCCTGGTGTTCCAGTTTTAGTATTTGTCGGGTTAGGTCAGCTCCCAAATCCGGCAGGTTCATTATATGGTAAACTGCTGAAATTGATTTAAAATAACTCATTTTTAATTCTATAAATTTCCAATTAATCTATAATTTGAATAAAAATCTGTAAATTTTTATACAACTCAGTAAAAGTATGTAGATTATGGGAAAAATAATTTGGGAATTTATTTTGGCCTTTTCCTTATTTAAATAAATTATTTATAAAATAATATTTAATCAAATAATTAACATTAATCATCATCAGTGGTCCAAATATTCCCAAACAATTTCCAGAACATCCTTACATGTCCAGGAACTTCTCACAAAAATTTCAGATTTTTCCGATTTCGTTTCGGTGCGTTCCCGGCTACCGAAAACTCGCAAAAACGTGAATTTTTAACCCAAATCAAAACTCAACAAATGGACTCCGAAATTTCCCAGGACATTCCCCATATGTTCCTTAATCTCTCTATAAAATTTGGTGATTTATTGAATTCGTTTGATAATGTTTCCGAAATTCTTTCGGTAAAACAGTCAATAATTCACCAAACATCGTAAAAAATCCCAAAATTTTTAAATTTTATGTAGAGATTTCTGACAATACCCTACATCACCACACCAAATTTCAGCTCAATCCAAGTATCACGGACCAATTTATAGTCAAAACAATAATCTGGCTACTCTAGATTCGGTTTTTGGGCGATATACTTAGCGAAAGCTCCGTTTCTGCAAGTTTTTCTTCATTCCAGAAGGATGTAGGAGTTATATTCAGTACCTACTCATTAAGTACAATCCAAATATGCTAGAACTTAGATCAATCAAGCTTTATTTCATGGTTTTTCGGTTAATCGAATAGTTATGCGATTTTTGTCGAGTAGGTGTTGATTAGGGTATCCAACCCCAAAGATTTGTGACCATGGCTGCCATATAACACCAGTGAATTCCCAAGGTGTTCTTATTCAGCCCATAAACTTGTTTAAACTTCCAAATTTCATGGATTAAAACGAGTTTTTCGGGTGTAAATCGCGTTTAATCGAGAAATATCAATCAAAACCACTTGAAACTCATAAAAGTACCTTGATTTAGTGAAGAATTGGAAGATGATCAGCTGGTTGAAGTGTGGTTATGGCAGAATTTTTAGGAATTTGTGGGTTTTTCTTTGAATTAAAAAGATAAAAAAACAATTTTTATATTTAAATAATGGGGGGCGGTTTAGGGGTGGGTCCCATGGCAACACCTCGTGCTTCGTATTACGTGCTAAAAGATGATGTTTATCTTCTGTGTTACGAAACGGGCTCCGTTTTTCGCGTTCTTACTGTCAAAAGACTCGGTTTTAAAAACTGAGCATAACCATCTCGACTCGGTTTTAAAAACTGAGCATAACCATCTCGAAATCCGAGCATGGTTACGTTTTAATCATAAAAGTCTCGTATTACGTTAGTTTAAGTGTTTTTAAGCTTGATCGATCGTTCCTTGCACATTTGTTTGCCTTATGTTATGCCCGAAACTAAGGCGTTTCCTAACCAGGAAGCTGCTTCGTTTTGCGTGCCCGACTCCGATTAACTTCAAACCTTATGTCACAGTCTATGGCACGAAACTAAGTTGTTTCTGGAACTCGGAATCTCAAATAATGCTACCGATAACCTAATAATCAATGTCAAAGTTTTAATGCACTGTTAAACGTCAAATCTCCGTTTAACACGTTGTTCAAGGCTAAGGACACCAACCTCGCATCGTTGGTCCTTAATAGTGTCATGTTAACCATGACGTGCTATCGGATTCCTCCGAGACATAATAACGATTACTCAGTATAGCACACAAGTCATACAAGTTTGCAAAGTTTACGCGCAATTACAGTTTTAAGCATGACTTAAAGATTAGGATCAATTAAGGGGTACCTGGTTTCGTCATGGGTATCACAAGTGGTTAGGATGAACTAGGATTCGGTACGATACAAGGGGAGCGGATTTAATCAGATATGATGTTATCATTCTATATGATGACATCATATCATTTGGATCATCATTCCACAATCATGAGGTCATCATAATACATGCATGGAAATTCAACAAGTTCAAATCAATGACATACGCACGAACTAAGAGGAAAGCATACATTCGCACGGAAGAAGGAATTCAGGTCCATACGGACATAAATATTCTTCATGTGCACGGATATGAACATCTATATATATCAAGAGCTTACTTCCGTTCAAAGGGAGAAACTTCCATTCAATCTCACATCCGTTCAACACATTCAAGTTCTTCATACGGATTCGATATAGGATATGGTGAATTTGTATAATGTACGTCGAAACTCTATCTAGTTGTCGTTGGGATTGTAATAAAGCTTTAGTGTTTATATTTACGATCACGTGTAATGATTATAGTTTGGTTTAACGGATTCCACACGTTAAAACGGATTAAACGCAGAACTTGTGTTCAATAACAAACCGTTCCTTCTCTTTCAAGGAGTAAATCCGGACATAACCTACAACTGTAAGTCCGGACATTAAAAAATAGTTAAACCTGGATTGAACTTAAATCCGGAAGAAACAGATAAATCCGGAGAGCTATAAGTCTAAAAATATATGAAGTCTGACAAAAAGTAGGATTAAATCCGGACAAGAACTCAAAATCCTGAAAAAAAAAACCAAAACTCAAAGCCGGACAAAATCTGATAAACACACCCTTTATCAAAACCGGAATCAAACATTTACCCAGGTAACTTCATTTAATACCAAGTCTAAGCCCATCCAAAGTACGGAAGGATAAACTTGGATTCTCATAAATCCGGAAAACATTTGATTAAAAATTTCCAAAGTTTTTGGATCAAAAAGGTGAAAATTTTAAAAAACCATTCATCTTCTTCATGAAGAAACCTTCTAAATTCCCACCAAGAACACCCAACATTCAATCCTAAATTTGACATTTATTATACCTAAACACCTAATTTCAAAAATATTTATCAAACCCAATTAAATAAATATGTAATCACGTCAATATTTACCTAAATCATTTAAAAACTTCAAACACTTCATCAAGAACACTAAGTTCTTGAGGTTTAACCAAAAAAGCCCCAAAAAATTTGAACCATAAAAACGAATCCGAATCAAGACAAATCATAACACAAGCTAGATATCATCTCCACATAAGTAATCAATCATCCATTCAACAAAATTTCTAAAAACAAACAAAGCTTTAAGAACACTAAGTTCTAGCAAATATAAATAAACATCTAAATAAAAACCTTAGATGAAGATGATGAAAATAAAAACATACCTGATATGAAGATTCAAACTGAACAATGAATAAATCAAGATATGTATAAGCACAAAATCGAAGCACAAGGAACATAGTAGGAGTATGTCATCCGGGTTTTTTTTTAACATTGTGATAAGGAAGTGTGTAAACAAACTCGGAACACCCCCTTATATAATTTCTTAAACTCGAAACCTAATAAAATCCGGAATTCCTTGAAATATCGACATGCCCATACCCTGATTAAAACCCTAATGACTTAACAAATCTGGACGACGCAAACCCGGAATCTTAATCTCAAATCCGAAAAACACATTACAAGAGCCTAAACCTGGACCAACTCTTTTAAACCGGGACCCCCAAAACATAGAGACACGATCAAATCTAGACGAATCAAAACCTAATGTTTAATCCGGATGAAATATTAACCTAAAGATTAATCCGGACGGACCAAACAGACTCTACTCCGTACAAACCAATTCAACTATGTTAAAAACACTAAGGCCCAAAACTGTATTACTCAAACATAAGTCAAGCCCAAAACAAATTTTGGAAGCCCAAACAGTTTTAAACACATTAAAACCTAAGGCCCAAAATGCAAAGGTTTTGAATTTATCTAAGAAACCCATACCTAGAAAGATATTTCTCACAGCTTGGAATAAATGACACGATCTCGCACACGAATTCCCTCACTATGACAAACTTTGCGAGACCGATTTTTATTAAGAGACTTATTTTATAAATTACCTCACCATATTATTAATCCGTTTTTCAAAATTGTAAAACCCCATTTGAGTATCTTTAAAAAGATTAAGCCCCACACATGGAAACGAGAAATACAATCTTCTTTTTCAATATTCAAAACAAAAAGAAAATACTTACAGAGAAACGTAAATGAATATTTACAAGCAATATATTTTTGGGAAGCCGTGGACAAGAAGATCATATCAGATTATTTGTCAAAATCTATCACAGTTAGTATCCATATCCAATTTAAGCACTTAGAATGATAATGACAGTTCAAGGTGTTTAACGGTATTGTCGTCCACCTAGCTTAGCACGTTTTAGAACACTGTTTTCGAGATAAGCAATTATTAACTGGATGTAACCATGTTCCCCACCTCAGAATATACTTCTATATCAAAACTACTAAAAATTACATCTTGCAGGTGAATATATCTAACTATTATCTGAATCCGGCTAAATTACGAAACCTTGAGAGCTTAGGTTAGTGCCACCGCACCAACAAAGAGATGAAGGCTCGACTTAAGGTGGTGTACCAACGGTTTGGTAACTTTTTCTGCATTTTGCCATAATTTAATATTATGTACCCGTGGTAAAATAGATATTAAGTTGTTCACCCGGTGGTGACAAACTTTAGAACAAATCATACGCTGATGATTGTTAGGTAGAAAAGAAATCCACCTGGGGGGTTTGTGCACAAACGAAGTGCTTAGCAAAGTATTATACGAGGTCTAGGCCATTGTCGACGCAAAATCAGAAGACCTAGTATAATACGCCAGATAATAATCAGATATAAAGACCTGCCTTAAAATTTTGGTAATCTCTCAAACGAAATTATGGTACTAAGACCATATATCCGAGAGATGTTACACACAAGTTATGCAGTTCGTTATCTTTATATACCAAAACTAGGTTCTTATCTATCGTAAAACCTACCGTTACAACATGTAATGAAGTTGCCAATAGTTTAGGTTTTATTTTAGTAAGATACCCTGAAAACGATCTAAATGACATTGTACTGCCATTTCTTCTCAAAATCAACACGCTTTCAATTTTTTAATTTTTTATGTTTTTGGATTTTATAAAAATTTCCTACAACTAAGTACAATCTTTTTGGATTTTTGAGCTAAAGAAAAAGTGTAAACTATACAAATTAAAAAAACAGAGTTTCCATGAGGGCTTTTGCAACCATTCTACTCAGGGTTTATCATTCTGATCATTCGAACCAGATTCTCAAATCTATCCCGATTGAATGTCTTAGTAAACAGGTCCGCACAGTTGTCTAAAGTGTCAACCCTAACTACATTTACCAATCCCTTTTCAGAACAGTCACGTACGAAATGATGCATAACATCTATACGCTTTGTACGTGAGTGATGTATTGGGTTATTTAGTAATAGCCGAATTGTTATCTACCATAATGGGAGTTTGTGTAAAATTCAAACCGTAATCCCGCAATTGTTGTTGTATCCACAAGACTTGAACACAACAGCTCGAAGCGGAGATGTATTCTGCTTCATAAGTGGATAACGACATAGCAAGTTGCTTCTTGCATTGCCAGGATATCATACAGCATCCAAGGAGCTGAGCACCACCCGAGGTTGATTTCCTATTAATTGGGCACCCGCCAAAATCCGTATCCGTATACCCTATCAAGTCTAAGCCTCCCTCGATCGGATACCGCAATCCAAGCTTTAGTTTGCTTTTCAGATAGCGGAAAATCCGTTTAACGGCTTTCAAAAGTGATTCTTGCGGATTAGCTTGGTACCTGGCACATAAACAAACAGAAAACATTATGTCGGATTAGCTCTGATACCACTTGTAAGGCCGTCTACATACCTCGACACTCGAATAGGATCTCTCGCTCCAAAAACCGACTCACGTGGTGTGTGGAAACTACCACGCTTAGCGTACCGCTACGTAGGTCATGAGACAGAAGGTGTAGAAGAACAGAGATGAAACCGATCTGTGAATACACCGAGTATTCACAGATTATCCAGCCGATGAACACACAGTTGTTAGGGTTTGTTTCTCTCTCTATAAAGTTTGCTTGCATAGAAAGGTTTTTCCAAAAGTCTCATCTCATTGCATTCATTCAACACATTAAATACAATGACCAAATCTAGAATACATCAGTTTTGGATATAACACTTACAAGTACAAACACTACTAAGTCCTAACAACTATCTGAATTTACACAAATTCGGACTATCTAATAACGTTACATACAAATTCGGACTCAGCATATACCAAACTAAGTCCTCCGAATTTACTTAACAAATTCGGACTCTTACAATACAAACTCGGACAGGAAGGATACAAGACTTAGACTTTACAAATGTTACAAGAAAGACCCTGAATAATCTTGAATTGTAGAAACCAGCACGAATCATGAAAGGTGCACTTACAGTGTTTAATGATACTAAGCTTTCAACTATACCTTGTGTTACTTGTTCTTTTCAAAATCTTGTTTGTAATGTATTATATTCGAAAATTGAGTAAATTGTTTGATAAAATGAAATTGTCATGTGAATACATAAGAATCATTGATTCTTACCCATAAAGGCTTAGAATGAAATTAGCTAACAAAAGAACCAAGGTAAATAGAAGATATACCATATAATCCAAGTTAGGATTATCTTAGATCATCACTACATGATAGATATTTAAGCATAGAAATGAAAGTTTCTAGGATCCTTGATCCTCTCAAAAGGATCCGTGAACCTTCTGTATGATATTCCCGTAAACCTGATAAAAACAACTTGGGACTAAGACAACAAACTCGGGACAAGCCCATAACAACTGGGGATAAGCCCAAAGATACTAGGGACAATCCCAAATTAGGGACAAGCCCACAAATACTAGGGACAAGCCCAAACTTGAGTGACATGAAAATACTAAAACCTTACCTTACATGAAAATGTTAAAAACCTTAGGATAATGGATGTATGGTACGTCTACCATTATACTTAGGATCCTACATATGGCCAACAACAATGAAATTGTCAGCCACTAAGCGTGTACTGGTCCATTTCCTCGAACCATACTTGGATAACATGCACTACTAGCGGGGTGTCAAAACGCAATTCGTTGAAAGGTGAAAACCTTTAAACCTTAGAAGGTATTAGATACCTTAAATGTAGGTGAGAGGTGGCCAACCCCTTTAACCTTTGTCAAACCACTTGATGTCAAGAACTTCTGCAAGAACTTAAAGTTTGGTGAAGGTAGATGTTAAACATATTAACATCCTTATTTGACAGTAAATAAGCAAAGTATGAAGCAAAACAAAAAATATAATTAAATGTTACCGATATTAGGATCCATGATCCTCTAAGGATCCTTGAGCCTAACTATATAAAATATTTTTTATGGTGGATGGCATTCCAGACTCTTGGTAGTAGTGGATCACCTTCCATATTTAACAAGTGATATGCCCCCTTTCCAGCTTCTAATTCAACCAAGTATGGCCTATAGGTGCTAACTTGCCATCAGCTGGGTTAGTAGTATTATGGAACGCTTTCCTTAATACCAAATCTCCTACTTGAAACATTTCGAGTCTGACATTCAATGTATGCCCAAGCCATCCGTTGTTGGTAACTAGCCATTCTTATCCTTGCTAGGTCTCTAAGTTCATCAACACTACCCAAATCCTGGATAAGGTTTTCACTATTTGATTGAAGATCCCAGATGCGTGTTCTAGATGTTAGAACCACCATTTATGTAGGGATTACAACTTCAGCTCCAAAGACTAAAGAAAATGGCGTCTGGCTTGTGGCATTCTTTGGAGTTGTTCTATCAGCCCAAAGAATATATGGTAATTCTTCAGCCCATTTCCCTTTCTTGGATGTTAGCTTCTTCTTCAAATTATTGATAATGATCGTATTGCTTGATTCCGCTTGGCCATTAGCCCGACCCCAAGGGAGGTACTTGTTACTGCTCCTCAGGTGGTTAGTGAAATGCTTCTCAGGTGAGGAACTTGAACGAGATAATACTGATTGAATCAGAAGATTATTTTAATCGACTTAATTAGAAGCAAATCAATTGATTCGTCACGGTAGAGAAGAAAAACGGCGCCCGGACCGTACTCGAGCTTCAGATCAATGTCCCCAGAAGCAAGGAGTACGCCCGCGTGTACCAACGAGAACACCGAAAAAACCTAATTCAGCTCCACGTAAGATAGCCAAAGTACGGTTGAGCAATCGACATGATATATTTGCTCACATTCTGGGCGAAGGTCATAATTCGCAGGAACATTCTATAGTCTTAATAAGAGGAGGTAGAGTGAAAGATTCGCCAGGTGTGAAATCCCATTGTATTCGAGGAGTCAAGGATTTGTTGGGAATTTCGGATCGAAGAAAAGGGAGATCATGTAGCTCTTCGTTCGTTCGACAGAGGCGTAGAGCTATCTACTTGGTCGCGACTAGCTCTGCTACGCTAGGTTCTCCCTATGGCGCTACGCATCGTTCCCTTCGGTTGAGCGAATCCCATTGTTCCGGTCCTATCTATTCCATCTCTCGAGCCCCGAAGAAAATCCCCTCCCCTTCGGATTCCATATCTCTTTTGACTCTATATATGTGGGCACCTGATATCTATGAGGGTTCACCCACCCCGGTTACAACATTCCTTTCTATTGCGCCTAAAATCTCTATTTCTGCTAATATTTCACGTCTTTCTATTTATGGTTCTTATGGAGCTACATTGCAACAAATCTTCTTTTTCCCCGGTATCACATACAATTTCGGAGGGAATACCAAATCTGGTAATAATATTTCTTTTAATAAAGGATATCACTTCCTTCTCCCTGACTTGAACGAATGCTTCAGCCTCGATCCACTTGGAGATGTAATCAATCAAAGCAAGCATGAAGACCTTTCCACCTAGTGACTTTGGTAACTTAGCAATCATATCCATTCCCCATTTCATAAATAGCCAAGGAGAGATAATAGGATATAGAGGCTCTGCTGGTTAGTGTAGAATGTTATTGTGCCTTTGACAAGCGTCACATTTCCTCGAATAATCAATAGCATCCTTCTTCATTGTAGGCCAAAAGTAACATGTCCTAAGTATTCTAGAGAGCAATGCCCTGCCCCCTGTATGGTTTCCGCAATCTCCTTCGTGGAAATCTTTTAATACTTCTTGGATTTCAGGATCCTCAATACATCTTAGATAGGGACATGCAAGATATTTTTTATATAAAGTACCATGTAATATAATAAATTGGGATACCTTAGCTCTGAAGGCTTTAGGATTTTCTCCCATAGGGATCTCTCCATTTTGAATGAATTTCTTGATTAGAATGATCAATGATCCTGAATCCAGTTGTAGATCCTTAGATTCTCCTGGAGTACCCTTTTCTACCTCCATTGCTTCATGTTCTCCAATTGCAGGAAAGAGGATGTGAATGACATGTATCTTTATATCCTCTGGGATCTTCAAGGCTGATCCCAAATTTGCTAAAGCATACACCCATGCATTCTCTTCTCTTGGTACTTGTATTATGCTAAAAGAATCGAAGGATTTTGCAAGTTCCTTGGCTACTTCTAGATATTTAATTAATTTTTCACCTTTTACAGCATATGAACCATTAAAAGGGTTGGTAATTAGTAAGGAACCTATGTAAACCTGGAGATACCTGATTCTCATCTGTTTGGCTAATTGCAAACCTGTTATTAATGCTATATTTCGCTTCATTATTAGTAGTCTGAAATTCACATGCCATAGACTAGTTTGCTTCTTGAAATAATGATGAAAATAATCGAGATAGTGCAATAAATAATCAAGATAATGCAATGTGACACTTAGGATTTTTTACCGAGCAAAGCCCTTGATCAGTAATGATCCCCGGCATAAAACCTCGGGTGTCGACTCAAAGTCATCCGCCGCTTATTCTTACTTAATTCAGTAATTGAGTACAAAGAGCTGAAGTTGATCGAGAGCTAAGTGCTACAAGTATTGCGAAAGTGTGAGATGTGTCGTCCTATTCAGTCCACTTCGTTTAAATACAACAATAATCTAAATTACTAATCATCCGGATTTCTGGAGTAAACTTGGTCTTCTCTTGTGACTGTTGTGGACTTGTTCAACAACTTTTCCACGTGCTTTTCAACTATAACTGCGATTCTTGGGTTAAAGACCTAGTATCCAAATGAGTTACGCGAACGAGAGTAATTATTAATTATTAGGATTTGGGATCCCTGGGACACATGGAATGTATTCACAATACATCTCTAAAAAAATATTTAGTTATTACCATATACATGTAACGATAAATAACAAGATTGTGAGTGCATGCATTATTGTCAAAACATCACATTACTACAGAAAGAGTTCAAGATCCCTGGTCAAAATTCACGATATGAGACCAAAAACGCCTGCCCATAGCAATTGTCCCCGAAAATTTACAGTTGTCCCACTTGTTACAGCTGCCATATTTTCATCATTTACGAGGAGAACAATAACTTGGCTTGACTAGCGATATGACCGTTACTGCTTTTGCCTTTATATCTAGGGTGTTCAAAAGTATCCGTATCCAAATATCTGATCCGAACTATCCGAATATTTGGATATCTGAAATTCGGATATCCGTGTTTTTCGGATTCAGATAGCGATTTTAAAAAAATTCGGTTATTTCGGATATCCGGAATCAGATATCCAAAAAATATCCGAATTATCTTAAAATCAACTGAAAATATCCTAAATATTCAAAAAATATCTGTAATATCCGGTGTAAAATAAATATAAATAATAAATAAACAAAGATAAAATAATAATTGGATTTTCGGATACGGATTCAGATAGTGAAACCAGGTATCCGAAAATTTCAGATATCTGAATTTTCAGATATCCGGTTTTAACACCCCTATTTATATCCATCATCATACTCACCTATACAATCCACCTTTTATCCCCAAATTGTAGAGAATCATTAGATCAAATCTCTCTCCTTCTAATCTGCATTTTGCTTAAAAAGTTTTTCGTCTACAAAATGGGGAAGAAGATGTCTTGTTCTTGTTCTTTTATGATCACCAAAGCAATCAAAGATTTCGCTTATCAGAAACTTCTGAAATTTCCCAAAGACGAAACCTATACCGTTAAAGATAAAGATATTGACCTTCTTAAATCCGTAAAACTTTTTCCTAAGAAACTGAATTGAGACCTTTCGATAAAGCTCATAGCCGTTTTCTATTCTAAAACATAGATATGTTTTCTTCCATTATACCCTTTTACCTAGGGTTTAGTTATCCATTTCCAACCCTAAAATCTGAGTTCTTTGAGCTCAAAGACTTATGTTATTCTCAAAGCATGCCCATGATTTGGCACATCTTGTTTATGTTCACCGTGAACCATACTCATTCCCTATCGACTAGAATCCCAAAATTGGCTAGGGTTTACAACTTAAGAACTCTCGGTTCTTCTTTTATTCTTATGCAAGTTAAATCTAATCAAACCCCTTTGATTTCCAAAGTCACCCAAAATGATACTAAGTGGAAGGGCCAGATTTTCTTTGTTAAACGTAGTACCATAACCAAAAAGGGTAGGCTTTAGTTAAAACTTTTCTTTTAAAAATTTTGATTTTAATTTAGAAACTTTATGTTTTTTTAATGCAGCTCCAAGTTCCCTACGATTGTTCATAGAAAAGAACACACTGATAAGAAGATAAAAAAGCTGTTGAAGAATTCGATTGCCGAAAGATTCTTCAGTCTAGGTCCCGCAACTAGTGAAACAAGCTTTGATACCCAACTTTCGAAATCCACCATAAGGTTCTGGATTTAATATAAAGTCTCGTCAACACGTTCTCACTGTTCAGGGATTTTTACAGGAATTCCCAAGTCAAGCTCCAATTTTTGGATTGTTTGATATCGTTAGTCTCATCTCTAGTGATGCTCTGATTAAGAAGGAAGCTGCTACCCCCACTCCTTCCAAGGCTCAAATTCCAATGCTCTGATCCAAGGCATCAGCTTGCAAGAAGAGGAAGCCTATTGAGGTGATTGATGCCGAGCTTCTGAGGAGTTTGGGCCCTGAGGGGCTCGTGAAGAAGATACCAGCCATGGTTCAGTCGATAAGTATGTTTCAGGATCCTTAATGACATGCTAATATCCCTGTATCTCATAAGTGTCCATATTCCATATGCTGAGGATGCCGAGAGAAGGGCTGAGGAAGCTCATAAAGTGTTTCTAAGTCAAAAGCTGGGATCTTCAAGGCTAGCGTTCCTCTTTGGCCAAACTCGGGGTTGAAGTTGTCAAAGAAAGTGAGGTGCCATAGGTGGTGAAGGAGGCTGGCGAAGTTAATGGAGCTGGTGATAAGGAGGAGAAACAGTGCAATGAGGGATGTTATCAAAAGGCCTGAGCCCTGATGGTTGGTGGTTTGTGGTAATAGTTTGTGGTTGCCAATTAACCAAAGTCATACATTTTTTAATAATTTGATTAAACAACATATCTAGAGGCATTTTCCCTGTCAAAAGATTGGTTATTCAATTAACGATTAAACATAATAGATGACGGCAGACACACACAATCTTTGAAAAATACAACATATGGACTAAGGTTTAGCAGTTTCCCTAGGGGCGTTTTATCATCCGGTTTGGACGGTTTATTTTTATTATTGTGAACCGAAACCAAACCATTGAAACTTAAATCTAGACCAAACCGAACCGTTACTAACGGTTTGGTTCAAGTTTGGTTTCAAGTCGTTGCATAACGGGTTCGAGTTTGGTTTCAAGCCGTTGCATAACGGGTTCGAGTTTGGTTTCAAGATGTTGCATAACGGCTTTAAACCAAACTCGAACCAAACCGTTAGTAACGGTTTGGTCTGGTTTTAAGGAACAATTATGCACCTTCCATTTAATAAATTACTTAAATACATAATTGTAGCATTAACAAAATAAAAGTTACTTCATTACAGATTCTAAAATCTTAGTGAAACTAAATTACAACGGATTAGTCAATTTTGAATACACCCATAACCTAAGAGTGTCTTACGGCTAAATATGTTTTCACTCATAACAGATTGGTTACATTATGGAAAACAAAACATAACACTGTAAAATTAAGCACTACTTAATATATGTAATGTAAAATATTCAAGAAAACTTAAATGCTCATGTCTTACAGTCCGGTCTGATTTTATACGACGACCATTCTATCATGTGTTAATAATTCGTGTTTTAAAAGGCAACCAACCTATAATTGCATGCCTATATATTTTGGCTACACTAAATTTAATTCCACCAATTAACCATTGGTTTGTTATTGCAATAATCCAAGTAAGCATTTTTAACAATGAAAGGAAAACACTTACCTTCACTATTTTGCCACAAGAAACTATCACGTTTAGAAACATCTAGTTTAGGCAATTGACATTCAGCCAACCAATAATATTTTACATACCAATGGCTTGTGGAAATTTCCATCTAACACCATGAAACAACTCAGCCACCGTGTTTTTGCAGACAGAAGCCAGCAGCCCTGAGATCTCTTCTGTTAATTCAGTGAACCACTGGTTTATTAGAGATCCAGCAATCATACCAAGAAAAGGAATTCAACCCATTACCACTAACTATTACAAAGTGATTACACGCCAACTCCTTACAATTGAAAATTTGCATCCAACTTCATGAATCATCAGACTTTTCATCAATCTTCCACAAACCACTCTCTGAAAGTTTTCCTTTTAACTTGTATGATTATCTTCTTATTTATTTTATCATAATTATTTTAAAATCTAGTTACATGTTGTAAACAAAATGTTTTATCATCTAAAACTTGAAGGTTTATCCTTATTGTTTATGCTTTTAAGAAACTTACCCTTCTTTAAGGCGCATAACACAATCATCATATGGCAAACTGTGTCACAATCAAACGGATCAACAATCTGGCTCCATAACGTGCTTTCACCAAAGCCCTTAACCCGACAACTATTATTTTTACCCAATCTGGCTCCATAACCTGCAGATTGTGATCTTCCTTATTGTCGACCACTGTTATTTCTTTAAGAAAAGAAGCTACTTTGGCTCCATAACTTGCTTTCACCACAGTCTTTAATCCAGACAGTCCAATATGTAGAAACCAGCCACGTATTCTGGAAATCAAAGCAATAACAACCTGATAGATTGTTTTAGTATAATAAAGAACCGAAGAATCCATGATCTAAAATGACACTAACCTCGGAATTCCAGCATTAGGATTCGTTGATCGTCCACCCTAACCTTTGTTAACATACAACTCTCTAGATACATAAACGCACCTCGTTACTTTCTACTTTCTAGAACGACGATTCAAGCGAAATACTACCACACGTCATAATTTGCAATATCAACATAACATTTATATGATGTTTTGTTCATCCTTAAAATCAAAAGCCTATATAGGTAATAACAATGAATGCGTACCTTCAATTGCTGGGGCACAATTTGAGACTGTCAAACTCCATTGATAATGAAAGTTGTTGGTAATACGAATCTTCAATTGCTATTAAACAATCCGAATCTTCCATCGCTTAGAATTGATTTAGGGTTTAATATAACTTATAATTAAAAGCTGACTTAGGAGATTTAGGGTGGAATTGAATAGGATAGATTTAGACAGGGAGATTTAGGGTGAATCGAATAGGATAGATTTAGACCGGGATATGTAGGTTTCAACTGAATAGAAGAGGTTGAGGGTTTAATTGTTTAGAAGAAATTAAAATTTTGGATGGAACAAAAGAGATTGAGGGTTTAATTGGTGTTTTCTAATCTTCTAATTCACAAAGAACATTGAACCAAATAGTTCCACGTGTTCACATATTAGACCACCCCGAGAACACTAAAATCAAAGGAGAAGGCTGATGAAGAGCGTGTTCACGTATTAGACAACCCTAAGAAGACTAAAATCAAAGAAGAAGATAATGAAGAGCCACATGTATTCTTATTTTTATTTATAATTATAATAATAGAGATTTATTTGTTGCATCATTGTCATGTATACCACCCGCATTTTTGGCCGGAACCGATTTATGTTTATGTTTGATTTTGTGAATATAAAAAACAGGATGTCGTGACTCACTATGTGTTTGGTCAGTAGGTACATATATACTAAATGCAATTAAAAAATGAGTTAATTACACAGATGGACCATGTGGTTTATAGCTGATTTCGTTTTTAGGTACTAACTTTTTTTGTAACAGGTTCAGGTCTCATTGTTTTAGTTTTGTAACACATTTGGGTACTAACACCAAATAATGACTAAAATGTCCTTCAATGCTTTATATTAAGATTATTTTTAATGTAAAAGTATTTTTGTATATACCAAAAAATTTTAAATCAATTTTAACAAAAATAGTAAATGAAAATTATTTTTGTATATAATAATTGAATTAGTTAATTACATGTAATAGGTGAAAATTATTTTTAAATGAAAATTATTTTTGTAATTTAGTTTTAATAAAAACAAAAATATTTTAATGTAATATTTTAATATAAATGTTTCAACTTATTTGTGTCAACCCGATCTATTTTTATTCGACTTGTCCATCAATGTTAACTAACGAAAATAAATGGAATATGAAGCTTCTAATATATGTAAGAACTCTTGAGTTTTAAATATTAAAAAACAATATTTCTAAACATATTAAATTTAGCCATACTAGTTTTACATATTAAAATTTAACCATATTAATTTTCTCTAAAATATTTATTTAAGTTTTAACATGCTCTTATCTTAGAATTTTGAATGTTATCCATTGGATATTGCAAATGTGTCGATTATCATAAAGATTTTAGACCAACGTTGCTTATGTTTGTTTTCTTATAACTGAACTATACGTTGAGTTTTCATTTTAGTTTTTTTATACGAAGTAAAAAATCACGTACTACACAATTTAATTATTTAGAACTTGATTTTTATTTAAAATAAAAAATGGATGGGATTGGCACAAATAAGTTGAAACATTTTTATTAAAATGTTACATTGTGTTTATCTTTTATTAAAACTAAATTACAAAAATAATTTTCATACAAAAATAATTTTCATAAAAATAATTTTCACCTATTATATGTAATTAACTAATTAAATTGTTATATACAAAATAATTTCCGTTTAATTTTTTTTGTAAAATTGATTTAAAATTTTTCATTATATACAAAAATAATTTTACATTTAAAATAATCTTAATATAAAGCATGTAAGGACATTTTAGTCATTATTTAGTGTTAGTACTCAAATGTGTTACAAAACTGAAACAATGAGACCTGAACCTGTTAAAAAAAGTTAGTATTTAAAGACGAAATTAACTATAAACGATAAACCACAGCTCCATATGTGTAATTAAGTTAAAAAATCTTTCCAACTTTACAAACGTGGCAAGGCAATTCCGACAAGCTCTCCTCAAAAGGCGAGGAACACTCTCAGTCAAAGCATCACCTGCGGCTTATTTTGTTCGACAAATACACCCAGTCTCCCCGGAAAACCACCATTTTAACCTTCAGCAGCTGCTGTAACTCAACTTTTTCTCTGCTGCCAATTTCTCCGGTACCTTTTCCGATCTCTTATTACAAATGTACGTTCGTTAAATCTCACTGATCGGTGTAAGATCTACTGGTCAAATCATCCGCACCGACAGACTGATTGCTTAATTACTTGTTTCACGTGCCTCTGTTTGTTGAGTGTTTTGGTGTGTCATGATGTCTGAATCATCATTATATGTGTATCTTACATGTTAGATTTATTTGGTAAATGTAGAGTACATGTCATGAATTGCACGCAAATCGCATTTTACAGTTGCTTAAAATACCTAATAACTTGAACTCACCATTTCTTTACATTGAAAACTAAGTTGAAGTTATGACTTGATAGGGTTTATGCAGTTTGAATTTAATGAATATTCTAATTTTGATGTAGATCTATTTTGACTTGAATTTGTTAATCAGGGAGGGTTTTATCTGTAATTACTTATTCAGTATCCTTTTCCCCTTTGGAGACGATAGTATATATACGCGTGATTTCGGCACTACTATGCTCAAGGATTACATTTGATTGGTAAGAAGAAGGATATCTTCTATGTGATCTGAGAAATACTTATTAGTAAAACAAACATGAGTAAAATGCAATTTTGCATCCCTGTGCTTTAGGGGTGCGATCAGTTAGAGTCCCGTCTCCTGAGTCCCTGACTTGTAAAAAACGCTACGATATGAGTCCCCGAGATTTGGTTCCGTTAGAATATTCCGTTAAGTGGGTAACGGAATATACGAGCAAGGGCAAAATTGTCTTTTTACCAATAAAAAAACACAGTGTCCTAATAGTTTGGTTTTCCCTACACTATGAGTCCTCCACTACCACCACCACCGCTTTTAATCACCGTATCACCATCTTAAAGAAACCAGCCGTCAACCTCATTCTTTGTCTTTTTATTAAACCAACCTTCACAACTAATCAGACTTCAAGATTTTAATTTGCTTTTGACTTTGAAAATGGTTGTATTGTATCAGACCATCGAGAATTAATTTTATTATTTAATACACATTAAAACCTTAAAGAACTTCAATAATGGTGACGATGAACACTAACAACGATCAAATCTGCCCCCGGATCATGTCTAAACAACCTGCAAATCAGAACACAATGACCTAGATCACTACAACAATCAAAACAATCAGGATTAATTGATGAACTGAACCACTATTCCGTTTGGATAAAAAACATAACACTCAACCGTTTGGATCTAAACATATATGAAGATGATGAACTGAACCACTATTCCATTTGGATAAAAAACATAACACTCAACCTTTTGGATCTAAACGTTGATGAACTGAACCAACAATCAAGTCGGTTGGCGAAGGAGAAGAATACCAAGTGCATCGCCATCTAGGAGAATCGTACCTGTAAATCGACCAGAAGATGACTTTTTATGAAAATCAATCGGAAGCAGAAGACGATGAATGGATATATGAAAAGACTAATTCAAAGGCGATGAAGACAGAACTTGAAAATGTAAAATAAAATTCCAACCTGTAAGCAAAAAGCAATGAATTAATCAAGGCAACACTCGAATGATGAAGGAAACTCCGTAACAAAGACGATCGGTTAAAATCCGTAACATTTCCTAGATCTTTCTTCGTTGAATTTGTCAATTAATAATCCCTTGAATTTGGTGGAGTTTAATGCGATGTAGATGATGAATCTAGGCTGAAAAGGGAATCCGCAAACTTTTATTATTTTTGTGTTTTGTTTTATCTATTATTATTTTTAATTACATGGGTAAGGGGCAAAAAGTCTTTTCACATTGAAGATAAGGGGCAAAATGGTCTTTTCAGTCAACTTAGTTGACAGAGTTAGCATTAGAGACTCAAATCGTTGCGAGTTTTAAACAACAGGGACTCAGGTAGCAAAATTTTCACTTTGGGGACGCGAGTTGAGAGCAGACCCTTTCCTCAGGGACGCAAATTGCAGTTTTTAAACTGTCCTTCTGGGGTGTGGCTGTCATCCTAGCAGAAACGTAGATTTAGGTAGCGTTTGGTGAATCACTATGGTGGTGTTTGTTTTTCTAAAAAGATGATGCGTATGTATTTATGAATTTCTCAACTTAATTTAACTAAGTGGGCTGGAAATATACTCCCTATTCCTTTAAACCCATATCACCAGTGCAACATTATTTTCAAGACTGTTTTTCATCTTCCAGTTTTGCATCTCACCGTACATTTATGTTAGATTTGCATCCGATCAACTTGTCTTCGAGCGTAATATAGTATTTTTGTTATCGTTTGAACATGCAGAAAAAGCTTTTAGGAGAGTACAATTGGTTCTACTGTCTATCGTTACCTGCAGTTTGGTATGAAAACATATATAAACACGAGTTGTTGATGAGAGAAGCTAAATCATGGAGGAATTTATGGAAAAGACATCTCCATTTTGATTGGGTAAAGTTTATGTTGTTGTACTCATCTTTAAGACAGTTTGTGTTAGTTTACATTTTTGAAAATCCTAACTATACAGGGACGTTATGGAATGAAGATGAAACCGTTCATGGGAGTTGCATTTATTATAATGCTGTATATTGTGTATAGAACCACAAATTATCAGTATCTCCAAACAGAGGTAAACACTGCAATTGATTAAGTTATTGAAGATGATGTGTGATATCTAGTTTTGTATTTTGTATCAATTAAACAAACTCCAACCAGACTGACACATATGTAGCGAACCTCTCATACGTAGTATAGCTAGGTTAAGCTTAGCCAAGTGTAATGAAATGAGGGGATTCATTTTAATTAAAAACTCCTAATGAATCAATCAATGATAGAATAGATTGGGGTTTTTATTAACTAAAATTGCTTTAAGGTCTAAGCAGAATTTTCTCCTCTAGATCATAAATGAATATGAATATGAAATATGAATATGGTTCTATGGAGTATCTTTTTTTTTTCACCCTCTTGGTTCAGTGCTCAGTTTGCCTAATTAATATACACTTGTTAGAAAACATAGCTTGAAGTTATTTAAGTCTGATGATTATCTAATCAGTATTGCATAATCAATTAAGAAAAATAATTTAGTGAAATCTTTCTCACTCATGTCGTACGATCCTTATATGTGGAGTTCTTGGTATCAAGAATTACAATGAAGAAACAATAATGCATCAACTAGTTATGATTCATGACCGTAGTTCTACTGTTCTAGACTCTAAAACAAACAACAAAAAACAAGCATAACTAAAAATATAGAAACAAAAACTACCAAAAACAAAAGAAGCGGTGGATAGTAACATAGCAAACAAGAAACAAATATAACATCTAGACATAAATACAGAAAGTCAACCACATGTAGATTCTACCTAAAGTGTCCTTAACCTTAATTCTACGTCTCCACGAACTCCTATTCTGGACCATGTCCTTAGAGAGGTGCAACTCAATGAAATCCTGCCTAATTCTCTCATCCCCAGCTAATATGGGCCTACCTCTACTTCTCCTCCCCTCCACGGTGAGAGTTTCCACTGCTCTAACTCGCATTGTTGTTTACCATGCTCAAACCATCTCAATCTCCCCTCCTTTATCTTATTTCCTATACTAGCCACCTCTAACTGTTCCCTAAAACCTCATTTCTTATCTGATATGCTAGAAGTTGCCTAACATTGTAATTAATCATAATAACTAAATATATTCAACTTAATTCCAAACCAGACCATACTTATATTTACCATTATAAGTTAGGCTTTAGCTCTTCCAAGTGAAAGATACAAAAAGTGTATATTTGAATGTTCCTACACACATCAAGCGGCCAAGATAATCTTCTTGTATCATGAGCCCAAGTCTTTTAACAATCTGCACGTTGGGGCGTGCCATTTAACCATTTCTTGAGTTTCTGAATTATCTACTTGATTTATTCCATAAATTTGCTTTTCTTATAAACAGAGTAGACAATGATAGCGCATTGTTGAACCTGTATAATCAGCATCTTATTGGTTGTCTTTTCTGGAGTGTTAGTATTCCATGTGATCCGATCTAATTGCGCCATTGCGTGTTTAATTATTTGTTCATATTAACACCTTGTTTTGATTACATGACTTGACTAACATGGATCTTTTTTCTGATTTGTGTCTTTTCAGCTGGACTCGAGATTTGATTCACTTTATTCATCAAAGGTAGATTTTTAAAAATCAATTAAACTTTGTGGAAAGAGTTAATATTTTTACTCTCTCTTTCTGCAAATGATAGCATGAAACTCATGTGGTTTTGGTGCTATTATCTAGGACTATGCAATATCCCATACAAGTTTAAAAGGTTTGCCTCGTGGTATTATTGAAGCTAAATCAGACTTGGAGTTAAAGCCCTTATGGTCTACAACTAGTTCAAAATCGAAGGTTACAAACAACCTTTCTCGTAAATTAGTGTTTTGCTTGTTGTGCAAGCCATTGTTTTATTGATTTGTTTATTTTGCAAATTATCATATATTGAAGGGTGATGTTTCCGGTACACATAATTTGCTGGCCGTTCCGGTGGGTCTCAAACAAAAGCGTAATGTTAATACTATTGTTCAAAAGGTACACTACTGTTGGTATCTGATGTTCCTATACCTTTTGATACTTTAATATGTAAATCGTGTTTGGCTAACATCCGGCTTTTACAGTTTCTCAAAGAAAATTTTACAGTTATCTTATTCCATTACGATGGAAAGGTCGATGGCTGGCGGGACCTTGACTGGCATAACAAGGTCATACATATTGTAGCTCAGAACCAAACTAAGTGGTAAGGTCATTAGTTAGTCACAAAATTAAATAAAAATGAGCAACATTTTGACAGGCCAGCTCAGGCAGGGTCGTTTTGTCCCCCACATAAAATTACACATTTTGACCCAATCCCATATTGAGAAGTCACCGAAGCTGCCTGTTTTCCACCTCTGTCTCGATATTTCCAATCTTTAAACTACTATTTTTCTGTCTTCAGTTATTAAGTCTTTGCCCATGGTCAAATATGAACTATTACAATAATAATTATCATTATTATTTTTTAGAAAGGCAACAATCATTCATTTGTTACCAACAATTGTCTAATTCTTAGTAACAGGGGTGTAAACGAATTGAGCTGAGCCCGCACTCGCTTATGCTTGACTCAGCCCGCTTTGAGCTAATGCTCAAGCTCGAATCATGAGTAATTTTTTGAGCTTGAGCTTGGCTCATTTATATTTATTAGTTACTAGGTTAGAACCTCATGTATTACACGGGTTGCATAAATATAATTTTATATAAGAAATAATAAAAAAATATATCTAAAAAAACTCGTATATTGTACGTGTTGAATAAAATATAATGTCATATGTTAACACAAACAATCATCAAAATTTATTTTTTAAAATGAACATTGATGTACGATTTACTTATTATAACATTTTACTTTGTTTTTTTTATTTTGTATAAATGTAATTTATATAACAAATAATAAAAAGATATATCTTTAAAAAAACTCGTATATTACACATGTTGAATAAAATATAATGTCATAAGTTAACACATATAGTCATCAAGATTTATCTTTTATAAATGAACTTTGATGTACTATTTACTTATTATAACATTTTACTTTGTTTTTTTTTTATTTATTATTAGATTAAAAAAACATATATATTACATGGGGTTGAGTCCTGTTTTTATGATACATTCAAATTATGCGATACAATTATTTTAGTTAGTTTTATGCACCCATATGCTTATTTGTTTATTTCATTCATAAAACTCTTGTCTTAAATTTGTATTCAACAGAGTTTACGGTACAAAAAGGTGGAGATCGATCCCCACGTTTTTATATATTTCATCATTTTTATGAATTATATCGTAAAATCGAGTATATTTAAAAATTGTGTTCTTTCTACATGTTGATACACTGTGCGATAAATGATGGGTTTAAACCAATTATAACAGTACGCTTACCATTATAGCGATGCGTCTAAAAAAACTTACAGCCTGATGGAAGCATATGCCCGACCTAGAATAATTATTTAATTATAGTGAAAAAAAATAATATAATTATTAAGTATATATCAAATCAAACCTTTGATTCCTAATTTACCATAATTTCAATCACCGAACTCCAAACTCCAAAGTGTATATATATCTCTACTCATAATAAAAACAAACGTTTATGCTTATCTAAATTTTTGTTTAAAATTATTTATAGAAAAACAACTATTTATTCTTATCTAATTTTTTGTTTAAATTATTATTATTTAATATGCTCATAATAAAAACAAATGTTTATATTCTTATCTAATTTTTTGTTTAAAATTATTATTATTATTTAATATATCATAATAAAAACAAACGTTTATCCTTATCTAATATTTTGTTTAAAATTATTATTATTATTTAATATAAGAGATTAGTAGGAAAATAAGGTGAGAAAGCACCAGGAAGTGACAAGTGTCCAAAAAAGATTTTCATTTATTAGCATAGGAAGATTATACTTAGGCCATGTTTGGGATTCCATTTAGAACCTCCTTATTAACTTATTTACTTTTCCAAATGTCATTTATAAGAGGAAAAAGTCATTTTAAAAAGTTAATAAGTTAATAAGGAGGTTCTAAATGGAATCCCAAACATGGTCTTAGAGTATTGAGATCATGTACAAGAGAAGAATTTTGTACGAAGTGTAGGAGACAATCATGACCACACATTTGTTTTTCTCAATTTAAGAAAGGGAAGGGTATGATGGTCTTTTCTCCCTTTAACCAGTTTCCACCTTGATTTTCAAACGGCTATAACTTTTCCTACGTTAATATTTTTTTTAAAAATTGCACCGTATTAACGAGCATTTCATTCTCTTTAATTCGAGTAGCCTATTGCTATAGTATTCTTAAAAATAATTTATAGGACTTTAAATACCCATTACGTGATTACGTGATTTTGAATACCTAGTACCCATTACGTGATTTTTGAATACCCATTACGTGATTACACATTCAACATAATCATTACGCATTCATTGTAAACTCATTACGTGATTACACATTTAATATGATTTGTTATAACTAATGTTAATACAATTATGCTTATTACGTGATTACACATTCAATAATAAGAACTTGATTGTTTATGCTTTATTACGTGGTTAAATCTCTAATATATGACATAATGTTGCTATTATAGGTTGGTTTGGCTAATGTTTTGTATATAATTTATCCTTAATACGTGATTATACCTTAAATATTAGGTATTCCATATGAAATATTGTGTATTACGTTACCTAATCAGCCAGTATAGTTTCACATAAATACTATAATGAAATCATGTAATCACGAAATGCGTATTTAAAATCACGTAGTCATGTAATTTACATAGTCAACTATTGTTACGTAATTACGTAATAACTTAGCGTGGTTTCACATAAAATACTACAATGAAATCAAGTAATCACGTAATGGGTATTCAAAATCACGTAATCACGTAATAGGGTTTCAAAATCCTTCAAAAAAAATTAATGTTAAAATATAGCAATAGACTGCTCGAATTAAAGAGAATGAAATACTCGTTAATACGGTGTAATTTTTATAAAAAAATATTAACGTATGAAAAAGTTATAGTCATTTGAGAATCAAAGGGGAGGTGGGTTTATGAGTTAACAATATTGGATTTTCTTATTTTACCCTTTTCCCCATTTGTTTTTTGTTATGTGAATTCTATATTTGAGGACCACTTAATCTCAACCATTAATCTTGCAAATCAATGGTCAAACTTGTCTCCTACACTTCGTACAATTTTTTCCTCTTGTAGAATAACCCATCTCTATACTTAAATACGTATCTAATATTTTTACAAATATATTTATAATTATAATTTTGTATTTATAACATTATACACAGTGTTTAGTTATTTTTAGTGTTTACTGTGTTAAAATTTTTGTATACTTATACAAATAATAAGCTTGCTTAGGCTCGCGAGGCCTAGTCAAGCTTCGGAATATGAAGCTCGGGCTTGGTTTAAAAAAAACGCCTTAAGCGCGATTAAGCGCAAAGCGCATCTAAGCGCAAACCAAATCGCCTTGTGTGACATAAGGCACGGGGTGTACAAAAAGCGCAGCTGAGGCGCGCTTTTTAGGGTAAAAATCGACCTAAGGCGCACGCTTTTTGTACATGGGGTGTTTCTATGCAGCTGAGTGTTGTACAACAGGCTTTTTATGCTGTACATTTATGTTTTTTTTCATTTTAAAACATATATAAAGCTTAATTATAGCTAAATCATAGGTATTGGATGCTAAACACTTATGGGATATATAAAATAAATTATATAATCACTTTGCGCTTTGCGTACGAAAAGCTCACCGCTTTGCGTACGAAAAGCTCACCGCTTTGCGTACGAAAAGCTCACCGCTTTTGCGCTTCGCTTTTTAAAAATCGGTTTTCGACCTCATCGCTTTTGTGCGCTTCCCGCTTTTTTAAACCAAGAGCTCGGACTTTTGTCTCATTTAAAGCACAGCTCGATTCTAGCTTTTGGCGAGTCGATCTCAAGTAGTAGCTCATTTACAACCCGAATTATTATATTTGATAAAATGTTAGGTGGTTTGCGAAACGATTTCTGCATCCTGCTGCTGTTTCTATTTATGATTATATATTTCTCTGGGACGAAGACCTAGGAGTGCAGCATTTTAATCCCAGAAGGTAGCTTTAAATGTTATCAACCTTTTGTGTTCTCTCAATTGAGCAGTCATTGACCCATATATTTGCAGGTATTTGAATATTGTTAAGGCAGAAGGACTTGAAATATCACAGCCAGCTTTAGATCCAAATTCAACTGATATACATCATCGGATCACAATTCGAAAGAGAACGAATAAGTTTCATAGGTGAATTATTTGTCTACTTTTTAAACAAAGGCTGCTACTAAGCTAAGCAATGTCTTGAACCTTTTCATTTTATGTTTTGGTTTTGATTCCATATTTTGTTTTACAGGAGGGTGTATGACAGCAGAGGGAGTGTGAAATGTTCAGATGATAGTGAGGGTCCACCATGTTCTGGGTAAAGTGGCATTCGCACAATAATATTTTCTGACTTCACTATAAATATAAAGATGCGTAATAGATTTGGTTATACTAACTCTACGGTCTGTAGGGGCGTTAAATCGGTCGTGTTGGTGGGTTAACGGGTCGAACAACACACAAACCTGAAACATACTAATATTTTCCGACTTCACTATAAATATAAAGATGCGCAATAGATTTGGTTATACTAACTCTACGGTCTGTAGGGCGTTAAATCGGTCGTGTTGGTGGGTTAACGGGTCGAACAACACACAAACCTGAAACATACGAACCCAATAATAGTGTCAGACGCATAAACCTGAACACGTCATGAGGCGGGTTGACAAAATACCATATGTTCAACCCAATATTTTATTTTATATTTCTACATATTAACACTCTAAAATTATATGAAGTAATTACGTGTTAGTCATAAACTTAGTGCTCGTGTTTCTTTTATCTTTTAAATTTTGGCATGAAATACCAATCAGTTTAAGTTACGACACAAAACATATTTTAAAAAAATTAAGTACTAGGTTAAATGGGTTAAACACATCAACCTGTGAACCTGCCCGGTCGACCTAAACATGGCGCGTTTTGCTGCTAAACGTGTTCGACCGGAAACTGACCCTAACCTGTTTAGGCTAAACCCAAACCCATTCGTGTTAGGTTTATGTCGTGTCGAGAATTCACACCCTTAGTTTGTGGATTAAGTTTTTGCTAAAATATTTTTATATGGTTGTTGAAAATTGCAGATTTGTAGAAGGAATGGTCCCAGTTTTCTCAAGAGCTGCGTGGCATTGTGCTTGGCATCTTATTCAGGTAACCTGTACCTTTTTTTTCTTACTCTTTTTATTGTAACTGATAAACCTTATTATGTTTACTTTCAGAATGACCTTGTTCATGGATGGGGAATGGATATGAAACTTGGCTATTGTGCACAGGTGATTTTAAATCTGTGGTTTTAAACTACCCGGGTAGGGTTGACACGAGAATACTTTTTGTCCACTTTTAATTTTAAATGACTAATGAGCTATATGTATTCACGAAACAAAATATTATTACCATACTCATCTAAATATATGAAGAAAGTGATTTAGAAGGTGGTATCAAAGATGCATTTCGGTCTGACTCATTTGTTCCTTTCTTCTTTTTGCAAAGTTATTTGGGTTTTGGCCCTTTTGAGATAAAACTTAACCCCGATCGACCCATTCATAACTCTTTCCAAGACTGGCCTGCCACCCCTTTTTTTTCTTTTTTTTTTGTTTTTTTCTTGTTTAATTATCTTTTAATTAAGTGTAGGAGTTATTGATTCTTGTATAAAGAAAAGGGGGAATTATAATTAATTTTTGACAAACTTTGCAATTGCATTATGAAGGGCGACAGGTCGAAGAAAGTCGGAGTTGTTGATAGTGAATTTATCGTGCATCAAGGAATACAAACGTTAGGCGGGGCTTCTGTTAAAAAGGTCATTCATTTGGACTCGATTTTCTGTACTTTTCCCTCATTGTCGGTTTTTGCGGTTTATATTCCTCTGGTTTTATCAGCTAACAGTTAAATTATGATTTTGTGCAGACTTCTAATAATGCGGATTTATCAAAGGTACTCTTGTTTTCCACTTATTTTTATTTGAAGCAGATTTTATATTTACATCCAGATTGCTGGTAGGGGTGTTCATCGAATATCGATTTTCGAATTGCTCGAATCGAATTTTTCGAATAATTTATTTTTTTGCTTGAATTCGTTGTTTGATTTGAATTCGATCAAGAACCAGCCAATTCGATTCAAATTCGTATTCCAATTAAAATCCCAATTCCAATTCGATTCTAATTCGATTAAAAACTCGAATTTGAATCGAATTCAGATAAATTTGTTTTGATTCAAATTCAGTTAAAATATATAATAAATTCGATTAAGTTATGGGCTTTGTAATGGGCCTGATAATGGGCTATTTTAATACTTAGAATAACTATAGAGATTAATTTATACTATAGCCAAATAAAAGTTATATATGTATTGTATGTAAAAATAATAAATAAATATGTATAATTTTAATTCGAATTTTAATCGAATGAAATTAAAAATTATAAATTCGTATTCGAATCACAAAACTCGAATTGAACTGAATTCGAACTTGAGTTCTTGATAATCAAAACGAATTCTTGATAATCAAATTTCGGATTTTTTCGAATTCGAAACGAATTTTGAACAACCCTAATTGCTGGTTACTTTCTGTTATGCTAATGGTTTCACTGGCTGTGTCTTCAGAAACACACTGCTGTTGATGTTCGAGCTGAGGTGAGTACCTAAATTCCCTGAAACCCTAAACATCATTTGTGTTTTAAATCATTTTGTTCTTTAGATAATTTGCATAATATAGACACGGAATCTTAGGCGTCAAATCGGTCGGGTCGGGTTGGGACGGGCCGACCCACCAACACTTTTTATGTGATTACAAAAACACATTATTACCAAAGCAATCCAACCTCTTTTTTGAATGCCAGTTAGGAGCTTGTTAGGGATAAAACATATTCAAAACCGACTGATATGATGACAGATAAGGAGACAATCAACAACTGAGCTTCAAATATTCAGAAAACGATGGGAAAAGGCCGTGAAAGAGGACACATGGTGGGTGGATCCTTTCTATAGACGAAAACAAATACAAACCTAGGGTCTATGACTCGGGTGTAGTTTTGACCGTGTGATTCATTTAGATTAGTTGTGTTGTTATATGATATTTATTTTTTCACATGAAATCACTAGATCATTGTGAAGCCCATTTGACATCACCATCAACTAATGGTTTGAACATTAAAGGACTCTTTTGAGGTTGATTCAACAGTAAATGTTCACTTTCTAGATCTTTGTATGCTTTTTATGTATGATATAAATGTAAGATGGGAGGTAATGCATGTTGGATATGGAGGTGGATTGGTTAAAGTTCATATTTCAATTTCTAGTTACAACATTGATTCCCAATTGATTAATCTTAAATTGGGCTAGCTGGGTATGGAGTTCATGCAATTATAAGGGATATATTTGGATGATTTTGATTTTATAATCTAGAGGGTACTTAGTTGGATCACTTTTGAGAGAAGTTTTGTTAAAATGTCTGGGTAGTTCCTCTCTGGTTTGGTGAAACTTCATTTATAGTCTCCACCTTTTTAAAATTACAGTCTTGATTTCCAACTTTTGCACACTCGTTTCTCAGATAGTCCCTAACGTGGATGGGAGTTAGGATTTGATGTTAAATGGATGTGAATTGACTAAAAGATGTAAAGCAAATGATACTAATTCACTTTACACTCACTTTTGATTCTTTAACACCTGTTATGCATGAATATACATGATTATATAATTTGGTACATGATTATACTTGATCATATAACCTGATACGCGATGATATAACCTTTGATTATATGACTTGGTATGTGATATGTAATTACAAAACACATGGGGTGTGATTACATGAGTTGGTACGTTAGTATACTTGATTATATAACCTGATGCATGATAATATAACTTTAATTGTATGACTTGGTATGTGTTACATACAAAACACATGGGGCATGATCACATGAAGTAGTACGTGATTACGTACCAACTTAAAAAATGAAAAAAAAATATAATATATGTGTGTGTGTGTAGGGGAAGGTTAACGAATAATAGCCCCTTAACATGCGAAGCGTATACGAGTAAATTACGCATGTTATAAAAGTCAAACTATAATCACACATAGGGTAAACTCAAAATCACGCATGTGGTCAAAATCACGCATGACCAAAAAAAACATATAATCACGCATGACTAACCCTAAATCACGCACGACAAACCCTAATCACGTACGTTATAAAAAAAATATAGAATGACACACGTCTTAATCTCCTGCTCATGTATCTTCGGACCTAATAATTTGGTTTTTGAGAAAACAATATCTCTCTTTCTCTCTCTCTCTCTCTCTATATATATATATGAGAAAGTTCATTGGGGAACACTAAAAAAGTGGGGAACAGTGGGGAACCGACTCAAACGAACTCCGATTGGACTCATTCCAGCGGCGTTGGAACCGGCTCGTCGAACCCTTACTAAGATCTCTTAACCCTAAACCCTAAACCCTAAATCCTAACCCCTAAACCCTAAAGCTAAAAATAAGGCTAAAACATAAGCTAAATCGTAAAATCTAAGCTATAAACCCTAAAAGCTAAACCCTAAAGGCTAAACCCTAAAGGCTAAACCCTAAAGCTAAACCCTAAAATCCTAAACCCTAAATACTAATGATTAACCTTAAAACTAAACCCTAAGGCTAAACCCATTAATAAGACCCTAAATCCAAACCATAATATATTTAGGGTTTAGGGGTTAGGATTTAGGGTTAAGAGATCCTAGTTAGGGTTCGACGAGCCGTTTTTTTTTGTTCCAACGCCGCTGGAATGAGTCCAATCGGAGTTCGTTTGAGTCGGTTCCCCACTGTTCCCCACTTTTTTAGTGTTCCCCAATGAACCTCACACTATATATATATATATGGGTTAGAACAGGAACCAATGTCAGTTGTAGAAACCGAAAGAACCATCCTCCTCCCTTAGATGTAAGTTGATCAACGACTGTAGGTGCCTGGGTTGACCTGTGTTGTACCAGCCGACGTAAAAGCATGCATTATGTCCCAAAAAGTACCGATGGAGGGCAATAAGGTCTTTTTGCTTAGTGATGTGTGAAATATGTATTAATAAAATTCAAACAAGTTTTAAGAGTTGGAAAAACCTGCTAAACCACACACTACCGACAAGTGCACCGGTCATAAGGTAGTAAAACAAGTAAGTCTGAGTATCGAATCGTAGACGCAATAATAGTGACTCTTGATACTGGCCTAATAATTTGGTTTTTGAGAAAATAGTTTTCTTTAAAACTAAAAAGCAAATAGAACAAACAGACAACCAGACAGACACCAACCTAGACAACGGGAGAATGGACTAGAACTTAAGTATGGGAAAAATGGTTACTTAGGCAAGAATCCATAGACTCATGTTTAAAATCCTAACCTTTGAATTGAGTGAAGACTATGTCTAACCCGACAAACTCCCAGAAGATAAACCGAATCTTTAAGTAAGACACATGAAAAAGTGATAAAATGGACTCACTCGAGGTATCCACCACCAAGTCTCACAACTATCAGGTATAAAGTAATTTATGTTCTAAAACCCCTTAAGTTATGAAACTTAAACAACTAACAACATTGACACCCTAGGAAACTCTAGACGCGAATAAACAGATGAACCCGAGTGATCGGCCACCCTCCTAGATTAAATTTCTCACCTCTAGAAAAGATTACACATTTTAATTAATTGGTTTTAATAATTATTAAACTTGAATTAAATTTTTGACCTTCAAGGTCTAGAATGATAGATTCATACCCTAGACTGACTCTCGGGTCTAAAGTATGTTTTTCTAAGTATCTAGAGCCAACAAATATATTATCAAACCAATCAACACTATTTAGAATCAGTTTTCTAAGTTATAATATGTAAATCGATACATTCATTCCAAACCAAAAGTTATTCAATTAAATAATTCGTCTAGATCATCATACTAAGTAACCATGACAAGTTTAGCTACTCATAGTCGGAAACGAAACAAAAATAACTTTAAAGTCATAAAATCAGCAAACATAGTATATCAAGTTTTAACAACCTCGAAATAATAAACGATGTCTAACTGAGCAATAAACTGTTTGCTAAATTCTTCAAACCCAAAGCTTCTTTCTCTTCGGACACTTGAAAAATCGTATCTGGCGTGCTTCGTAGTTTGTAATAGCAGCGTCTGATCTCTTGCTTCTAAATGGAATAATAGGTTTTTCTTTATTTTTTTTCTTTGTGCAATTATTAATAATACCTAGAAAAAAATCACCGACTTCTTTTTCGTTGGTCCTAGTTTGTTATGGACCAATCCAAAAAATACTATTACCACTATTTGTTGCTCTTAAGATCCAAACTTCTTTTATTGCACGCCACCTACTTGTTCAACATCCAGCCCACCATAATCTGCATCTGAAGCCTTGTTTCTTTTGAAATTTCATCAGCTCTTGTGTGTATGTTAATTTCAAGTTTGTCGTGTGTGTTCAAAAAGCAGGGTGCATGCCTAGGACCGCCCTCAGCTGTGGATCTAGACTCCCGTTGCTAAACCGAAACGGGAGGGCAAACTTGTCTAAGTGTGGGATCCAGCCCATATGGGCCATCAATTTGAACAGGAGCCGGTGCAACCCTCCCAGGTTCCCCCACGCCTGTAAAACCGGTTCCCACAAACCCCGGCCATGAGGACACCCCTCGCCTGCCAATGCGGTTCCCACAAACATCGGTAATTATGGGTTCCATTCTACTACTACTGCGCGTGGTTTTTGCCCACCATGACCGGCTCCTGAAGCCCGCTGTTTGTTTACTCTATTCGCGGCGTTAACGGCCCCTACACTGGGCCAACCTTTGGTCAGTCAAGCGCAGCAGTTGGGGGGAAGATAAAAGGCAAAGACCGTGCACAGACCCACCATTGTCGTAGGACGTGGAGTGGATGATGTCCCAGAGCATGATGATTGGCCTACTCTTGACAGGGAACCGCCAACAGCCCGGTTGGTTTTGAATGACTGTCGGATGATGAAACTGACCTGGATGTTAGTGGAGCCCTAATGGGCGCTGCCAGAGATTTTGTCTACTGGTTTGTGAGGGGCTGCAGTGGGTTCTAGCAGTAGTGTTGTTTCTATTTGTTTTAATGTTTCTATCTCTCTGGACGTTTGTCGTTTGCTTTAGGTTAACCCACCCCCTGTACCGTATGGTTGCACCTACGTAACTTCTATTTATGGTGCTATTAGAAAAAAAAATAAAAGGTTGGGGTTTTAATATTCACATTTAGCTGCATTGTGTTTTTGTTCTTTTTTGTTTTGACTCAGTTCGCGTTCATAGAAACTAAAAAAACATGACATATTATTGGCTCGGAGGCTTATAATTACCCACGCGCCGTTTGAACTATGAGTAAAATATAAATCCAACAGGAAGAGCATAAAATGTTAAAGTAATAAAGGCCCCCTCACCCCCCCACACTAAAAATTATGTGTCCATACATAACGTAAAGGTGGATGGGGTTTCTAAATGGTAACTCCCCACATATATTGTGTGTCCATATATATGGGGAACCACCAAACATTCTTAACTACATGCCCAAAAGTCGTTGTCCACCAAAGCTGAAAAAAAAACATAAACAAAAAAATATACAAAAAACCGTAGTTACTAAAAACCATTACCCTACTTGGGGTTGAAAAGTGGTTAATTTTCCAAAAGTTGTTGCGTTGGGGTCTACAGATTCTTACGCCTTCGGGTCTTGGTTCTTCAAAGGGCAGTTAAGCGAATCATGCCCCATAACATACTTCCCGCACGTGTAGCACAGTCTCGTCGCCTTCTTCTGTTTTGCCACTGTAACAACCCGACTTTTCCGGTTGTTCTGTTACTATCGTTTATCCTTTGTAACCGTTTTTGTAATCCGAGATTCGATAAATAATGGATTTATGTTATACTAGATACATTTCATCACACAGCATAACATCACACTTAAAACGCTTTATACTTGCAACGCTAATGCTACACGAATCACAGAGAACTATTTTAAATTATAAACCGAGTGTGTTTGTTTGTTCTGTAACCACTCGCGCCTACGACCTCGCTTATCACGCAAATCGCAATCGTAGTTATTTATATGAGTTATGTAATGCCGTGTGCTATATATGTTTATGTTTTATATGTGGTTAAACTCTCGCTTATACGCTCGCTCGCTCACGCAACTCGCTTTATCGCATTATTATCTTAACACAACGCTTAACGCTTCGCTAAAACACTAAACCTAAGTAACTAATACGAACGAAAACGCCAAACAAACAACCAACGCGTGAATTGGAAAAATTCGCACGAAACTGGCCAGTTCGTACGAATTGCCACAATTCGTACGGATTGCTTCCTTTCCCTCACCTCCTATAAATACTTATCACACTCATGCTGCCCCTCTTGCTGCCAATTCGCACCGAATCTCTCTCTACTCGTTTTCTCTGATTTCCAAGTAAGAAACAACTATTTTTTCACTCAAACACAACGATTTACGCTACGATTTTACACGAGTTTATCTCCGATTTCATCTAAACTTCTCTGTTTATGAAAACCTTCATCTTTTTTTCACAAAACCTTCTGATTTTTACCTTGGATTCACACTTAAACGAGTGTATTTGAGTTATCTTTGGCTTCTCAAGGTAGAAACCTTGTTGTTTCAAGCTCACTAAGTGTTTTATCCAAATAAAACTGTTTTAAACTCGATTTTTACACTGAAACGGATAAAACCGACATATGTTTCGTTCACTAAACAATGGAACGAAGCGGTGTCTAAATCGTCATGAAAAGGACTCGAAATCACATCCAATTCAGACGAAAACTCAGTTCCGGACGCACGAAGACGCAAGACAGTCAACTCGTGCGAACTGGACTGGCTCGCATGAACTAACCAGTTCGTACGAACCAGTCTGAGTTCCCACAAGTGGCTAAACTCGCTCTAAAGACCTCCCCAGCTTTTGGTTTACTCAGTAACTTGAGGTTGGAAGGATGGACACTTGATTTGTCACACCCTAACCGATGGCGGAATCATCAGGGTAGTGGCACTAGGCGACCAGATTGTCTCGTGAGAATTCCATAACAATCATTTAACAATATCATTCAAACATTAACGTCCCATACCATTAACATAACATTTTAAACAATCATTACAGAATCTAAGTTCTCCCACAAAAACAACAAGGTTCGATATCCCCTAGATTTATTACACTTGGAAACTAAACAAAATAAAGTCAAAACAAAACTACGCTAAGCATGCAACATCCAAGCATCCATAGCTAAAATCCTCAACCTGTTACATACGTTAAAATACAAGTCAATACAATTAAGTAAAGGTGAGCATACGAGTTTGAATAATACTAGCATAGTCGAGAAAGCGTTTGCGAAACAATCTAATTACATATCATGATACACCCAAACACTTAACATAACATAGGCTCATTTCTCATGCTAACTACCGTGAGAAGGCTTGCGCGTCCATCTTAACTAGACCCCGTCGGGTGTAAGCCACACTATAGTACCATACTAGCTAAGGAGGCAAGTTAACGAAAACAAGTCATAGTCACATGTTTCTAGTATCACGTATTGAGCATACACAATCAGATTATTCGCGTGTGATAAACAGTTTGATTTGTGATGTGATTTTAATATAGGAACGTATGTAACACCCAAAAAGTGCGTTAAAGCGAAAATGGGTCAAGTATACTCACTGTGGGTGCGTTTTAGTTAGCTTTGATCAGCCTTCATACGCGAACGGAAGTGCATCAGTCTCCAAAAAGCTAAAACGGTTAAGTTTTGATAGGGCAATAGCCAAGTTCGAGCGAACTTGTGTGTTTACACACAAGTACACACAAGTTCGCCCGAACTTGGCTACTGCCCTATCAAAACTTAACCGTTTCAGCTTTCGGAGACTGATGCACTTCCGTTCGCATATGCAGGCTGATCCGGCGCTTTTCTCGACTCTCCTCAGAATCTCTAAGCTAACTAAAACGCACCCACAGTGAGTATACTTGACCCATTTTCGCTTTAACGCACTTTTTGGGTGTTACATACGTTCTATATTAAAATCACATCACAAATCAAACTGTTTATCACACGCGAATAATCTGATTGTGTATGCTCAATACGTGATACTAGAAACATGTGACTAGGACATGTTTTCGTTAACTTGCCTCCTTAGCTAGTATGGTACTATAGTGTGGCTTACACCCGACAGGGTCTAGTTAGGATGGACGCGCAAGCCTTCTCACGGTAGTTAGCATGAGAAATGAGCCTACGTTATGTTAAGTGTTTTGGTGTATCATGATATGTAATTAGATTGTTTCGCAAATGCTTTCTCGACTATGCTAGTATTATTCAAACTCGTATGCTCACCTTTACTTAATTGTATTGACTTGTATTTTAACGTATGTAACAGGTTGAGGATTTTAGCTATGGATGCTTGGATGTTGCATGCTTAGCGTAGTTTTGTTTTGACTTTATTTTGTTTAGTTTCCAAGTGTAATAAATCTAGGGGATATCGAACCTTGTTGTTTTTGTGGGAGAACTTAGATTCTGTAATGATTGTTTAAAATGTTATGTTAATGGTATGGGACGTTAATGTTTGAATGATATTGTTAAATGATTGTTATGGAATTCTCACGAGACAATCTGGTCGCCTAGTGCCACTACCCTGATGATTCCGCCATCGGTTGGGGTGTGACAGATTGGTATCAGAGCGCCATAACTTTAGGATAGTAGGTAGAATTGCCATGATTCGACCTAGTAGCATGTTTAAGTACCCGATTGACCTATCTATGACTTAAATGTTAAACTCCTTGCCATAAATGCTTAAATGTGCCTTTCCTAAGGCTAATACAATAATACATGCTTGGAAACGCTCGCATCACACCAAACGAGTGATCAAGTCGAGAATAGGTGTGAAAACCGAGAACTCTCGACGAGATCATTCACTCTGCGCATTCTCTCGCACGAGATACCTTTGTTGAGTTAGGAGTGACATCCAAACCTCGACGAAAATCTCCATTTCTATCTAGGAATAAAGTTGGTAAGTTAGGGGTGAAACAAGCATCTTAGTAACTAATTCCGAGCTTCGATTTTCATTCTCGCCAAAGTCTCGGTTATGCTGATGGTTTGAAACACGTATTAACTGGAAGGGTAAACGTCGTTAGCCGCTTGCGGTGAGAACGTTTATCTATTAGGCCAAAGCGTGGGTCCAAATGCAAAGGGTAGTCGAATCACTTTGGCGTGTCAAATGTCTCAAAACCCCGGACACTCCCAATTTATTTAAGCCTATATCGTCGATTTACGCATCATCGAGTTTATTATTATTTACGTGTTTAAAATTTTGAGAATTTTCGCTTTATTCGGTTTCTCGCTTTGATGATTTATCATATCATCGATTTCTCGCTTTAGCGCTTTACGCTCCATAAACGCATGCACAACTCGCACAGCTCTCATAATCTAAAATGCTAAATTAATATACAACCAAACTAATCGCTTAACTCGCTTAAGCCTATGAGGACGTGTGCCTCATACGCGGTATTATCTCGCTTATCTCGCTATTATATATCGCTTATATCTCGCTTACATCTCGCATCTCATATCGCGCTACACATAATGGTTAATTAGAAGGTGAATACGTGCAAAATATGTGCTTACGTGGTTATGTGCTTACGTGCCTATGTGCTTACGATCCTTATGTGCTTATGTGTTTATGTGCCTATGTGCTTATGTGTTTTTGTGCCTTCTATGAATAATTATAATGAATCTCATCTAATCTAAATACTTCGTGTAGATGTCTTCTATGGGATCGCACACCCGAAGGAATCTCCAGCGCAGCAACGCCGACAAGCGTATTGCCACCATGGTAGCCAAGGAAATGGCTAAGGTCATCCCGCAAATCGTCTCAGAAATCCATGCTGTGAGCAGTAACTCGTCAGTTGACTCAAAAACTGAGAATCCCAAGCCGCGTTTCGCTTCAAGAACTTCAAGGCTTGTGCACCTCTCGCCTTCACGGGCAATGATGGACCGACTTCCATGTTTCACTGGTTCGATGCTATTGAGGTCACTTTTAGGCAAAGTGGATGCCCCGATGACCTCCGCACTGTGAACGCTACCGGAGTCTTCCAGTCCCGTGCTCTCGACTGGTGGACAACTGAAAGAAACAAGCGTGGAAATGATGAAGCCTACAGTCTATCTTGGGAGGAACTCAAGGAAGTGATGTTGCAGGAGTTTTGTCCTCCGCACGAAATGCAAAGGCCCGAGAATGAGTTTTGGGTAATCAAACAGGATGGTCCCAACAATGCTGGATTCACTGCTCGGTTTAAGATTTTGAGCATCATCTGTCCCAGCCAGGTTGATACGACTTAAAAAGCTATCAACAAGTACATTCGTGGTTTACCCAAGTGTGTCGCGAATTTTGTGAAAGTTGCTCGTACTACAACCATCGAGGAAACCTTCATGCTCGCCGCTGAGATCAATGATCAGCGAGTCCAAGATGGTTATTTCAAGAATCATGTGAAAGTCGCCAATCAAGCTATCGTCAAACCAACCGCTACCGAACCACCAAGTGACCCGAAGGGAAAGCATCAGGGACGCAAGAGAGGAAACCTGAGTAAGAACTATGCTCTCGCCGCTCCAGCAAACCCGCAGCCGCTCCAGTCAGCCGCTCCAAACGCACCTCCAGCTAAGCGTGGGTATACCGGACCTCACCCTCTGTGCCCTAAGTGCACTTATCATCATGCCGTTGGTGGCAACTGCTGTTTTTTGCACAAACTGCAACATCTATGGCCACTTTACTGTGAGTTGTCGTACCGGCCCGCGTCAGTCAGCTCCTCAGGCTCCAACAGCTCCAGCTTTACCTGCTCCTCCTCAAGCCAACCAGCAGCAAGCTCCAAAGGCACGAGTGTGCTTCGTGTGTGGTGATCCAAACCATTTTGCTAATGTTTGCCCAAACCGCACTGTGAAACAAGAACCGCAGCAGCAGCAACAGCCACAGCAGCAGCCACCACTGCAGCCTCAGCAGCAACAACAAGCTGCGCGTGGAAGAGCCTTCAATCTCAATCACCGCCAGGCCCAGAATGACAACAATATTGTCAATGGTACGTTTCTTGTTAATGGTATTTATGCTTCATGTTTATTTGATACTGGTGCCGATAATTGTTTTGTATCGTTAGAATTCGAAAAGGTTCTAAAATGTAAGGGCGCTAAACTCCAAAAGACTTTCGATGTGGAAGTCGCCACCGGAAGAACCGTTACCGTTAATTGCGTCTTGCGTGGTTGTAATCTCGATCTCAACAACCATGTCTTCTCGATCAATCTCATACCTATGCAGTTAGGTGGTTTCGATATCATAGTAGGCATGGATTTTCTTTGTGAGAATCATGCTGAAGTTATTTGCTTCGATAAAATGATTCGCTTCCCTCTTCCGAACGGTGATCAACTTCATGTTTATGGTGAAACTCTCTCAAAGAAGTTGATGCTTTTGTCATGTACTCGAGCACATAAATGCTTGCAAAAGCGATGTGTTGCCTTCCTCGCCCATATCGTGAATCCAGAGAAAGAAAAGAAGACTTATAAAGATGTTCCCGTTGTTTGTGAATTTCCTAAGGTCTTTCCTGACGATCTACCCGGTTTACCCCCTACTCGAGATGTCGAATTCCGTATCGATTTGATTCCAGGTGCTACTCCAGTTGCTAAAGATCCTTATCGCCTCGCACCATCCGAAATGCACGAGCTATCAAGCCAACTCCAAGAGCTTCTTGATAAAGGCTTCATACGCCCGAGCACTTCGCCATGGGGCGCTCCTGTCCTTTTCGTGAAAAAGAAGGATGGTTCATTCCGTATGTGTATCGATTATCATGAACTTAACAAACTCACGATAAAGAATCGTTACCCTCTTCCTCGTATCGACGACTTATTCGATCAGCTTCAAGGTGCTACTTGTTTTTCCAAGATCAATCTTCGTTTCGGATATCATCAGTTACGCGTGTTGGAAGAAGACATTCCTAAAACCGCCTTTCGAACCCGTTATGGCCATTTCGAATTCGTGGTCATGCCTTTTGGTCTTACCAATGCACCCGCGGTCTTCATGGATTTGATGAACCGTGTGTGTAAAGCTTTCTTAGATCGTTTCGTCATTGTTTTCATCGATGATATCTTATCTATTCAAAGTCGAGAGACGAACACGCGCGTCATCTTCGTTTAGTCCTCGAACTTCTTCAAGGTAATCGCCTTTATGCTAAGTTCTCTAAATGTGAATTTTGGCTCGAAGAAGTCCAATTTCTCGGCCACATCGTTAATAGTCAAGGAATTCACGTCGACCCTGCAAAGATTGAAGTCGTCAAGAATTGGATTACACCGAAGAATGCTTTCGAAATCCGTTCATTCCTTGGATTGGCGGGTTACTACCGTCGATTCATCGCCGACTTTTCTAAAATCGCCGTTCCGCTTACCGCTTTGACTCATAAAGACAAACCTTTTGTTTGGGATTCCAAACAAGAGGAAGCTTTTCAAACTCTCAAGCGTATGCTATGCAATGCACCTATCCTCGCCTTACCCGACGGAAATGATGATTTCGTTGTTTACTGCGATGCCTCGAATCTTGGTCTTGGTTATGTTCTCATGCAACGAGACAAGGTTATCGCATATGCGTCTCGACAACTCAAGATCCGCGAGAAGAACTACACAACCCACGATCTCGAACTCGGTGCAGTTATTTTTGCATTAAAGATATGGTGACACTACCTTTACGGTATTAAGTGTACGGTCTTCACCGACCATAATGTAGGACCGATCCTCGATGCTTAGGAACCTAAATTTGATATCTAAGTCCATAATAGCCCAAATATTACGTCGTGTTACCAATAGACAAGAATTAATCAGTTAATCGTCAGTTTCATTGATTAAACGTTCAGATTACAGACTGACAGAGCTTCGCCTTTTCAATGCCAAAATTACAAATGAGACACACAAGCTAGGTATTTATAGCACAACAAGTTCGGCCCATGAGGACACAAGTTCGCCCGAACTTGCCTATGCAAGTTTGGCCGAACACGTATAGACATGTACATTTAGAGCGAACTTGGCTATAATACTTCATAAATACCTCAAAACCTAGTCTATTCAGCTCTATACAATACAGACTCGATATAAGACTAAGACATAGACATTATGCACCAACAGACTCCCCCTTGGATATCGTCTTCGTCTTTTATCAGTCTTCAAAACTCTGTCTTCATATATACATTAACATACCCGACCAAAGAAGTTCTTGTACGGCTTCTTTCGTCTCTCTTGTTTCGGATCCGACGTTTGATTAGTTGGTAGTGGTTTTTAAAGTTAGCCATTCTGAGTGAACTTTGTCTTACCGCTTTTTCCATCTTTTCTTTGATCACCTCACTTCTGGTTTCTTCCTTTAAAAATTCAACTCTTTCCAGATCCCTCCACTTTGTTTGCCACATTTTACCAGAATTTACATTACGTGCATAACAAACGTTGACAACTTTCTGATACTGCATCGCTTGTACCTTTTCTCTTTCTTCAAACACAATCTTGCTATAGAAAAGGCATTTTATATCTTCTCTCGAGCAGTTAACCAACCACATAGGATCTAGAATCCTTATCATCCTCCACAAACCTCTCATACCCTGATGACCCATTACTTCAACTCTTTCCTTAGCAATATACAGATGATCTTCAAATTTTAATACAATCACCGCTTCACAAGTAGCTGGATCAATTTGCCACCACTTGAATACATAATAAAAGTTTTGTTCGATTGGCATAAGTGGCATATTCCTCATGGCTCTAGGACGTTTCATGATTAACGTTATGTCCTTTTCCCCTGTAACCTTGTTGATCTTAACCCTTCGCCTCGGAATAAACGGCTTCCAGTGATTCAACCTTTTTCAGCTTCGTACTTAATCATCTTCCACAACAACTGATCAACTGTCTTCATCTGATAAGTAACATTCAATGTTTGTACCAGCTCTTCCATATCCCAATACGGCAATGTCTTTAAATCAGCAAGATATTTGAAGTATTACACTCCAAACTCTCTTTTGATTGCATACACGTTAAGTTCTTTAAACCATCCCCAATTCAGTATATCTCCCAAAGAAACATCTTTATCTCTGGTGAAGAATGCTAGTGGACGTCGAAACTTACATTCACGCGACATCTCCTTGAACCAGGACTTTCTCGCTTCAGCTATCTCCTCTTTGGTCATTGGTTTAGGAATCTTTCCTTCACGTAGCTCTTCAACAATTCTTTCTTTCAACATATCTTCATTCAGCTGTTTATACATCTCTTCAAATGTAGGAAAACTTTATGAATCCTGACCAACATACTTAGCTTTCTGTTCTGTTTCATCATCTGAAGACCAATCTTCCACTATCACACGATTATACTCATCGGCTTCAAATCTTCTTTCGTACTGATACTCTTTAGGTTCAAACGTGTTAACATTCATAATCTCTTCAAAATCAAAATCTAAGTTCTCAGCTTCAACCTCAATCATCCTTGCAAGATCTTCCTTTGAGTAATTATGTACAAACTCACCTTCTTCAACATTATGTTCCAACATCAGTATCAAAGGTTTCGTAGGTACTGCAGTCATAGGCTTCGCAAAACGATCAACATCTAATAAATCAATATTATCTGAAGGCCCTTTTTGCCCCGACTCCCCTGGCTTTTATCTTCCATCTTATTCGATTCATCGTTTATCAGATCAGAAAAATCAAATTCCTCAGAAACTTTAGCTTCATTGATCTTTAAGCCTGTACCACCCTGATCAAAATCATCATCTTCTTGATCAATATCATCATCATCATCATCCCCAAAATTCCAATCTTCATATCCTTCTTCCTCTTCGTCATTCTTATCCTCTTTCTCGGCTTCTTCATTGTCTTTTTCTTCAGTAACAATGGTAGGATCAGAAGGCTTGACAGATTCGTCAACCTTTTGTATATTAGACTCAGAAGCTTTTGAAACATCTCCAGTAGGTTTCTCGGGAACATCAGAAGATTTCTCAACAGTAGATTTAGGGGCTTCACCCTCAACCTGCTTCCCTTTACCACTTCAGCCAATTCTCTCTCAGCATGTTCCTTGGCTTCTTGACGATCCATTCGATCGTATTCAGCCGATAAAATCAATATTCAGATTATTGGATAACACCTTTTGTAATCTGATGAATCTTCGATCGATCAAAGCTTGAATTTTCTTCAATTCTACAATCTCTGTCTGCAACTTTTCATTTACAACCTGGACAGACTTTCTATCAACGCCTTGTAATATTCTCGTTCATTCTCGAGCACCTTCACTTTATCGTCAAGTATTTCTTTTTCAACTTCACTCTGATTCACCTTCTTTACAAGCTCAGCCTTTTCAATCTCAATCTGTGCAACTTTATCCTCTAATACTTTCACACGTTTTTCTAACATTTCAGCATTCGTCTCTAGGAAAAATTCATCCAAGTCTTCAAGACTGATTGGGCCGTGTGGCATATCACCAAACATACTTCCCCTTAGCGTCTTTGGTGTTGAATCTTTTGGTGTTGCAGTTTTCGGTGTAGACTTCTTTGGTGTAGTACTCTCAGGAATAGAAGTCTTTTGAGCACTAGGCGATTCAGCGATCGGAACTTCAACAAATTCATACACAGGAGGTTCTTGTGTAACTCCTGGCCTTTCAGCTTCATCATGAACAATAACAGGAGGTTCTTGTGGAGGAGGTTCTTGTGTGGCTCCTTTCTCCTGAGCACCAGAAGATTCTTGTATGGCTTCTGTGCTTTTCATTTTGCTCTTGTATCTTTTGCTCACAGCTTTCTGAGCTTTCTTAGCATTTCGTTTTCCTTTTGTGTGAGGTGACCCTGTAGTCTTCTTTGATATCTCAATTGCTGGAGACTTTGTACGCTTCGACTTTTTCTTCCTCATCAGATTCTTTTTCAGCACTCGGATCAAAATCTGCATCTAATCTCCTTTCTTTTTCTGCTCTAATTTCAGCCTCTGTCTTTTCAGGCTCTTTATCAGATTCTTCATTTTCGGACGTAGCAGAAATTACCTCTTCTTGAGTCGACTTCACAGTTTCTTGACTCTCATTAACAACTGCAACACTCGATCTAGCCACTGCTTCAACATTCTCAGGCTCCTCTTCATCAACAAGCAAATTTCTACTTTCTTCGTTGCACGTTTCTTTTTGGGCTTTTTAGCTTCAGCTTTCAAAAACCATTCACTCCTTGCCTTTGGTTTGAATTCTTTAAACCACTCCTGCTCGGCTTTAAGCTCTTTCTCATCGTCGCTACCTTCTTTTCTCCATTTGTTTCCAGGTGGCGATACATAATCTGAATCTTTTATAGCTCCGAATACTGGCTTGGCAATAGGAGCTGAAGCTTGTTTCTGAAACTTAATAAGCTTCTTCACTGTGGTTTCATCGAGATGAACTAGATAAAGAACGTCATTCGGGTCTGTTGGCATACTTTTCATCAATCAACATCTGAATAAACCTCGGATAAAGGCACAATCTCGATTCCTCCATGTTGTTTGACATGTGAGCAAACACTAACTTCGAAACGTTGAACGGCTTCTTCAAAATAAGCGTCGTTGCCATGCTAGCCAAATAGTCATGTACATCATCCAAACCGGCTTTGCGATGGCTAAAAGTATGAATCAACGCATGAATTAGAAGCTTGTAGGGGTTAGGCACTTCCCCTTTCTTTAGCGTCGGCTTATTTACGCTTCCTTTATAGCCCATGCGGAAAAAGCATCCGCGAACCATCTTTTCATCTAGATGAATTGGATCATCTATCTTTGAGCTCTAAAATCCTTCGAATATCGCCTTCAATCACTGTGATCGGCTTTAACTCATCACCAACCTGTACTGTAGAAGAGATTGTCTTCTCGTCAGCGCTCAAGCGGTGAGCTCAGTAATTGCACGGCGAATGTGACTATCTTCAAGAAACTTCAAAATGCTGTCATATTCTTTCAGCGACGGACAAATAGACTTATCAAGCGTAATACATGTATTGTAAGTTTTGGAAAACTCAACTGAGATAACACGCGCTGGAATCCGTGCATGAAAAATGACGTAAAGCAAAATCATAAAAATTTTATAACACTTTAATCAAGTTCGGCGGAACTTGATTAGGTGTTACAACATACTATTTTGATCAAGTTCGCCCGAACATGTGATAAACATGTTCATCATTTTCAAATGCAAGTTCGGGCGATCTTGCAACAATTTTTATCATTCAACTTTAACTAAGTTCGGCCGAACATGTATAAAACACATGTTCCTTATTAAAGAACAAGTTCGGTCGAACTTATGTTATCAACACTTAGTTTTATTAAGATCCAAGTTCGGTCGAAGATGAAGAATGAAATCATTTCAATAATCAAGTTCGGTCGAACATGAAACTGAATCATTTAAGCATATTTTGGACAAGTCCGGTCGAACTTGACAACAAGGAACTTGTCATCTTCTTCAACAGACCAAACAATGTTCAGACATTCAAACAGTCGTTTCAAATCAATCAAAACAAGTTATACGGTCGATTTTAGGTGTAGATTCAGAATCTATGATCAATTTTGTCCAATATGTTCTTAATCGATCAGATTTTAAGTTTTAGATCTGGTTATGTCTGTTAACGGTTCAATCCATGGTTTTATAGCAATTTAATACCTCTGCCATTGTGATTGTGTGCAAATCACCAAAAACAATCTTGATTCGGACAGTATAACGGTATACAAATGCCAATTTCTCACAAATTCTCTCTAAAAGCTCAAGTTCGCTCAAGTGTTCTGATAACAAGTAAATGAGTTCGGCCGAACATGAATGGTATTTATACCATGTCAAGTTCGAGCGAACTTGCTAAGCCCATCATGAAGGCCCAGACTAAGTTCGAGCGAACTTATTATAAAAACAACAAACAACTATCTGCAAGTTCGGTCGAACTTGCTGTTTGTGAAACTTGATATTGTCTAGCAAGTTCGGCCGAACTTGCCAGACCACAAATTAAAACTTTTTCAAAATTTTCATTTTTAACCCTGAACTTTCCAACTTTTTACCAGTTATAAAAATCTACTTAGTTGACCAAGTCCAAGTTAATAACCTTGGTTAACCGATTTGTCTGCCGAGTCCAAGTTAATGACCCCGGTTTGACCCGTTACGAACAAACTGTTGACATTTTCAAAATCAAAGTTTCAAATTAATGAACTTTTCATTGTTTTATCTTTTCAGATTTAACAGATTAGCTCCCAGCCCGTTGTCAAAGAGATTCCCACCAGTTCTAGCACCTTACCAGACTTCGAAGATCCGTTCTCCAACATTGGTTTGCTGAAAACAATGTAGAAATAAATCTTTTTGTATTTTGTAAGTTTATGCTAAAACACACCGAAAATCTTTTTGATTTTAATCTGTAAAGCTGAATACAATGAAATAAGCAATGTAAACTATGTAGAAACATATTTACAGACATATTTTTGTGAATTCATGTCTAAAGATCATATCAGTTGATTGAGACATATCACCAGTACCATTGACCTTTAAACGACTTTAAGTTTTAAACTCGTTTACCTAGATTGTCGGTATGTTTGTCCACTTAAGCTTTACCATATTTCTCAACTGTTTCAAGATATGTTATGGTAAAATTAATGAAACTTGACTTATCTATGGTTCCCACTTCTTGAATATACTTCCATATCCAATTCCCTAGATTTCATCTTATAGGTGAATATAGCGTAATTGACATCTGTATCTGGGTTGTGCGAGACCTTGAGAGCTCAGGTTAGTACTACCGTACAGACAAAGAGATGAAGGCTCGCCTTTAAGGTGTGTTCCTCTTTAGGAATCTTTTCAGCATTGCATATGATTATATCTTTTGATATTTTTCAATATTACATGCATTTTGAAGGTTTAAAGCGAAAGTATTATAGAAGTTCTAGGCCATTGCTTCCACAAAATCAGAAGAACTTGTATAATACCCCAGATATCAACTATCTATAAAGACCTCGTATCTCAGAATCAGACAATCTTTCAAACGAAATTTCGGAGTACTAAGTCCATATATCCAAGATGTGTTAATCCACAAGATTAAGCAGTTGTAAAATTTAGTTTATATATCGAAAATAGTTTACTGAACGTGTTAAGCCTATCGACACATCCACAGTAAGACTCGTTTATCTCTTTTAAGAAACTTTACATTTCTTTAGCATATTGTGATAGTCCACTGATGTACTATCATTTCCTTTTATGACACTGAATTCTTTTTTTGCTTTTTCAATATTTTTGTACATTTTGAATTTTTATATGTTTTTGGATTTTAAAATTTTTCGAATGTTTTTGTATTTTCTCTAACATTTCTCCCCCTAAAATCAAAAACATCTTTTTGGATTTTAGTTTTTAATAAAATACTAAACTAGAAAGATATTTACAAACCAATGTGGATCATGCGAACTCGTCGTCCGATCCATATTCAACCTCAGCATCCGCATCTGTCAGCAAAATTTTCATACCATTAATTCTCAGCAAGTATTTAAATCATGACAAAGAAAATGGTTTGGTATAAAAATCAGCCTTTTGTTCATCGGTGTGGATTTTTTCTATTCGCACCAATTTCTTTTCGTAGCAATCACGAATGAAATGATAACGAATTTCAATGTGTTTTGTGCGTGAGTGATGAACCGGATTTTTAGTTATATCGATGGCTGCCTTGTTATCAACATACAGCGGAGTGTCTAGAAATTGCAGACCATAGTCTCTCATCTGTTGTTGAATCCACACAATCTGTGAACAACAATTGGAGGCCGAGATATACTCAGCTTCACAGGTAGAGAGAGCGACTGTAGTCTGTTTCTTACACTGCCAGGTTACCATTCTTGTTCCGAAGAACTGGCATCCCTCTGTGGTTGATTTTGAATTCAACTTATCTACACCAAAATCGGAATCAGCATAGCCTGTGAGGTCGAAATTGTCATTCTTCGGGTACCATAAGCCGGTGCTTGGGTATCCTTTCAGATATCTGAAGATACGCTTCACGATCTGCATGTGTAAGATCCTCGGGCTTGACTGATATCTGGCGCATAGGCAGGTTGGATACATAATATCTGGGCGCGATGCCGTCAGATACATCAACGATCCAATCATCAATCTGTATAAACGTCTCGTCAACTTTGGCTCCAGTCTCATCAACGCAAATGCCGTGGTTGAGAGCAAGAGGCGTAGATAGAGGCTTCAAGCTTTCCATTCCAAACTTCTTCAAGATGTCGTGAACATACTTAGTCTGATGAATGAAAATACCATCCGGAAGCTGATCTACTTGCAAACCAAGAAAGAACTTCATTTCGCCCATCGAGGACAACTCGAATTTCTTTTCCATGATTCCCTCAAACTCTTTGCAGAGACTATCGTTTGTAGATCCAAAGATGATGTCGTCAATGTAGATTTGAACTATAATCAGATGACCATCAATTTCTCTGGTGAAAAGACTACTATCCACAGTTCCTCTGATAAAGCCGTTTCCGACGAGATGTTGTGATAAAGTCTCGTACCAAGCTCTCGGGGCTTGGTGCAGTCCGTAGAGTGCTTTATCCAGTAGGTACGCTTTCTTCTTGTTAAATGGATCGACAAACCCTGGTGGTTGTCCAACGTACACCTTCTCGCGTAATTTGTCGTTTATAAAAGCCGATTTGACATCCAATTGATAGACCTTAAATCCTTTCCATGATGCGAAAGCTAGAAGTATTCGAATAGATTCCAATCGAGCCACTGGTGCATAGACTTCTGTGTAGTCTATCCCTTCCTGCTGGTGAAATCCCTTGACAACAAGCCTAGCTTTATTACAAACAATAACCCATCTATCATCACGTTTACACTTAAAGACCCATTTTGTATCAATTGCTTTCTGATTTTCTGGTAGGTCTTCAAGCTTCCACACACCCAACTTCTCAAACTACAATAATTCTTCTTGCATTGCTTATACCCGGTTTTCATCTGCTAAAGCTTCATTAACTGTCTTAGGCTCAATCTGAGAGATGGAACATGAATGAAAACAATAGTTCTGGGTTGTAGCAACACGTGTGTAGAAACCACTAAGTGCTTTATTAATTTACCCTCGAGTTCTAACACCAGTTTGAAGTTCTCCGATAATATTTGTTGACGGATGATAGGAATATGATCGCGGCAATTCTTCACTTGGAACATCTACTGAGTTTTGCTGATTCGTGATGTTAAGATCAACAACCAATTCAATGTTTGGATGGCTTGATGAAGCTTCATTTCTTTTGCTCGGGACTACAGATTGATAAAGAAGACTTGTTATCTGCTCCACTTCTTCATCTGAAGAAGATGATTCCCCATCAGCATCAAATGTTGGTGCTTCATCTGAATCAGAATCTTGATTCTGTGGCATACTGGCTCCGTTGTTGTATTCACTGGTTCAGTAGAGGCATTCGTTGGAAGATTAGCAGGTGTTGATAATGTTCCAGAAACATTTTCAGCCAGAACACCACTAATATTTGAACTTGCGCCAGAAGAAGATGGATCCAACGTGGGTTGATTAACCACAATTGTCGAACAATTTTGTTCTTGATTAGCTGACTGGTGAAGATAATATAACGCTGCAACTTCTTCATCAGTTGGTTCTTTGGGCAAGTCAAATGACTTCCAAAGGTCTTGATAATTAAACAGCCACGCGTCACCTTTCCTTTGAATAGGATCCGTGTAATTGAAACAATCCACGTGCTGTGCTTCAATAACCTTTCGCAATGAAGGAACATATACTCTTCTCAACGGACTCGCATATCCGACATAGAAACCTTCGAGAGAATTAGCTCCAAATTTGCCATCTTGGTCTATTACGGTACAAGGTGCACCGAATGGTTCTAAGAACTTCAAATTTGGCTTTCTTCGGTTTATCATCTCAAAACATGTTTTCTTTATTGGTTTGACAGTGAGAACCCTGTTTAGCGTGTAGCAAGCCGCAGCAACCGCTTCACTCCAGAAGCTGATTGGAAGTTTAGAATCTGCAAGCATGGTTCTCGCAGTTTCAATCAAAGTTCGGTTCTTCCGTTCAGCTACTCAGTTTTGCTGTGGAGTATAGGGAGCACTAAACTCATGCAGAATCCCTTTTGCGTTGCAGAATTCCTTCATTTTGTTATTCTTAAACTCTGTGCTGTTGTCACTTCTAATGCGTCTGACCGGCATATGATAAATGTTCTCGAGTTTCTTGAATAGAATAACCAAGTTCTCGAATGTTTCGTCTTTTGATTCTTGTAAGAATACCCATGAATATTTCGGATAGTCATCTGTCACGACCAAGCAATATAAGTCTCCTGAGATGCTTCGAACATTTACAGGACCAAATAAATCCATGTGGAGACGTTCTAATGGCAACTTGATTGAGTTTAGGATTTTCTTCGGATGAGATTTCTTGATCTGCTTTCCCTTCTTGCATTCCAAGCAATGATCAGACATTTGAAAACTTCAAAGATTTACGCCTTCTACAAGATCATTATGAACCAAGAAATTCATTTTTCGCAAATGAATATGCCCCATCTTACGATGCCAAAGAATAGAATCTTTTTCAGTAGCCTTTGATATAAAACATTGTGCTGATTGTGATGAAGTGGTAGCAACACCCATATCAAGAACATATAAATCATTCTCTCATGGTGCTCGCGTCAAAATCCACTCATCTGAAATTTTGAATCCTGGCTTCAAGATAATACACTCCTTGTCGTTGAAATGGACTGTAAATTTCTTGTCACAAATCTGCGATATACTCAGAAGATTGTTCTCAAGCTCTGCAATATAGTTCACGCGATCAAAAGAAACCACGCCATTTGAGAGTTTTCCCTCGGCTACTATCCTTCCACCTTGATTTCCTGCAAATCCAACATATCCACCATTGATAGCTTTAATGTCGAATAGCAACGCTTTCATTCTCGTCATATGTCTGGACGCTCCACTATCTAAAATCCACTTTGAAAGTACGGATCTTTGGAGCCCCTGCAAAATTCAGAAATTAGGTTAAAAGCTCTACCCAAGCCTTCTTGGTCTTGGGTTTTACTGGATAACCATCAACAAAAGCATATTCAAACTCATCAACATCATCAAAATCAAATTCATCATCTGTTTCAACAATGTTGATGTTTGAAAATTTCACTTTTTTCTTATCTTTTACAGATTTGACATTATCGATCTTAATTTCTGTTTTAATTTCTTTCACATTATCACTAGTCTTTACCTGCTCAGACTTAGTGATTTCAGACTTTGATTCTTTTGTGTTGTCAGTCTTTACTAGCTCAAACTTAACAACACCAGATGTTGTTGAGCTTTTCTTGGCAATCCAGGTTTGAGATTTGATATTAGCCTTTTTGATGTAAAACTGGTTTTAATTATACCTAGAAGTTTCACCTTTTTTGAAAATGGAATTTTCAAAAATCTTTTCAGACTTTGGTTTAACTTCTGGTTTTGATTCATTTTGTTTCAAAATCTTTACAGGTTTTACAAACACTGGTTGCTTTGGTTTAACAACATTTGAATCTTCTTTTCTTCGAAGATAAGCCGGTTTTGATTTCGGACATTGCACTTGAAACATGTCCGATTATCAAGTAGATGTCCTTTAACAGGTGGTTTTACTTTACTTGAAGTTTTGACACCACTTGTAACCTTTGCTTTATCTCGAATTTCGTTCTCCTTCTTGAACTCATCATTTTACTGTTTACCAATCAAAGTCTCCTCATGAACTGTACTCGTCCCATATAAAAACTTCATGTTTTTGTTTTTATATTCATGAAATGGTGACGGTTTCTTTATCGATTCATCAGTTTCTTCTTCTAAACCCAACCCCGCTCTTCGGTTTTCCGGATGATCACCACCGTTTCTTCGGTAATTGTTTCTTTTAGGTTTGGAATAGAATTTTCGTTCATTGATTACTAATTCCTCTGATGTGACTTCCACGTGTTTAAAGAATTTGTCAAGCAATTCTTCCTTCACATTCTAAATCGGGAAGCTATCATCAAAGTATAGTCTATCCGAATCCTCAATTTTGTACATTACAATATTAGGATCATCACTTAGACCATTCTCTGACGACTTATCGTCATTTTCAGATTGTGAATCAGAATTCCTTGAACTCGAGTTGGCGCTTTTGAAGCTGCCATCATCAGAATCACTTAAAACATTAACCACAAACGTTGTTATCATCATCAGATTTGGCATTGTTGGGTTTTGAATATGTTTATCAAAGTTATTTTATCCGTATAAAATAAGAACGCAGCGGAATATTTATTTAAAACATGTTATTTACAAGATATAAAACCCATTTTATATGTAAAACCAAAACCCGATCCATATATGAACATGCATGCTATCAAAATACAACCATATGGTGTTTAGAATACTGCCTTCCAAAGAACAAGTAGGTGAAGAAGATGATACTTCTTGAATGGTAATCTTCTAAGTAGAAGACCTCAAGCTTGTATACCCCAAGCTTTCCAACAAACACCATAAGATTGCTAGGATTTCTACACTTATGAACTCACTTGAAACACCCTCTTGACAACCACCTTTGGCCGAAAATTGAGAGCTCTTTTTAGAGTTCTTGCACTTGAATTATATTATGAAAAGTATATGAGAGAATGATCATCAAATCTCCATATATCTTCTTCAAGATCTTATCTTGGATTATGGAAGATTACATAAGATATGTAAGAAGATTGCATGACATTTCATTGGTGGAAGACCACCTTGGGAAGACCCCCAAGTGGACGGCCATATGGCCTTGATTTTGTCACCCAAGATTTCAATTTTATAAAATAAGTCTTATGTTTATTTTATAACATTTTTATAAAATTATAACATTACATGTTATAACATTTATGCAACATATCACAATTATTTATAATGTTACTTAACCCATTAAATAACAATATAAAATATTCTCTCAAAATAAATTATCCATATAATTTATTAGTTTCTCAAGTGCAATTATTTAGAAAACCAATTTCTAAATATTCTAAGTGTTAATATTTATTTGTTTGATCATATCATAAATAAATATTATAAGTGTTTGTCTAGCTTGTTATTGGGTATGACCCGACTTGGATCATAACGTACTAGCCACATCAATTTAATATGTGTCTTGGGCATACCGATTACAACAATCTCCCACTTGCACAAGATATATAGAAGATTGATGCAAGTAGTAAATACCGCCTAACAACGGTTTACTACCCCTAATACGTATGACGAAGTGCCCTTCAATAACATCATCACCTTCAAGTCCCTTACTTGAAAATGATTTAGGTGAAACGATCATTTATCCTTTCGTTACAGATGTCATGTCAAATCTAGAGATATAGAGTGATCATTCTCTGTTGATTTAACTTTAGCAGGCCTTAGACATCTTACTCTCAACGAATAAGAGGAACAAATCCCATCTTGACTACATACGTCTCTCACAATCACCTTGTACCACACCTGAGCTTAGCCTTATGTATTGCCATGTTTCAGAACAGCAAAGAACTAAGTCAAAGTATAACATTTGGTGAATATCAAGACCCAATATGTATCTCAGGTCAGAGGATACTATGATATTCTCCTTTACTCAAAATTACTTATGATCAATCACAAAGATTCCATGTAGTAATATTTGAGAGCGGGTCAGTCCAATATTTGTATCCCACAAATATCTATGAACTTTGGCAGCAACACTTTGCTCTATATTCATACCTAATGAATATCCACCAATCCGAGTTCATAATAGTCTTACCTTCATATTTGTTCCCACAAATACGATCGACTACGGACATTTAGAATAATTAACTTATTCATGGATTTAAACATGCTAAAATGGAACATAACTCAAAATGCCATTAAAATGAGTCAAAATAACAATTGTTCCAATATCCAAATACAAAGTAGATCAATTCCAATCACTAGAATATCGAAGTCCTAAGGCACAAGTATGACCCTCATGCTTTGGCCGTTCAAGGAGCTTCGTGAGTGGATCCGCAATGTTTTGATCGGTGTGAACTTTGCGAATACATATCTTTCCTTTTTCAACTTCATCCCTTATGTAGTTGAATCTCCACTCAATGTGGCTAGTCTTTTGATGTGCACGAGGTTCCTTAATTTGTGCAATTGCACCCTCGTTATCACAAAAGATTTCTAGGGGATCCTGAATGGTAGGGACTACCCCTAGGTCGGTGATGAATTTCTTCAACCATGCAGCTTCTTGCGCTGCCAATGAAACGGCGATGTATTCTGATTCTGTAGTGGACAATGCTACAACATCCTGCTTCGAGCTCTTCCAAGAGACTGCAGCTCCATTCAAAATGAAGACATACCCAGATTGTGATCGAGAATCATCTCGATCAGTTTGGAAACTCGCATCCGTGTAACCCTTTACAACGAGTTCCTCTTCACCAGATCCATATATTAGAAACATATCCTTAGTCCTTCTAAGGTATTTCAATATGCTTTTAATAGCCATCCAATGATTGTTACCTGGATTTTGCTGGTATCTACTTGTCATGCTTAAAGCACATGACACGTCCGGTCTAGTGCATATCATTGCATACATGATGGATCCTATAGCAGACGCATATGGGACTCCTTTCATTCTCTCTTGCTCATCTTTTGAGCTTGGACATTGAGACGCATTCAATATCGTTCCCTTTTGAATAGGTACCAGACCTTTCTTAGAGTTCTCCATCTTGAACCTTTTCAAGACTTTGTCAATGTATGCACTTTTGGTTCAAACCTATCAAGCGCCTTGATCTATCTCTATAGATCTTTATTCCCAAAATATAGACGGCTTCACCAAGATCCTTAATGGAAAAACAACTTCCAAGCCAGGTTTTAACACCTTCCATGGTTGGAATATCATTTCCAAATAGTAGAATGTCATCGACATACAGTACTAGGAAAGTGATGATGCTCCCACTAGCCTTCTTATACACACAAGCTTCATCGGCGTTCTTGATGAATCCAAAATTCCTAATTTCTTCATCAAAACGATGATTCCAACTTCTAGATGCTTGTTTCAATCCATATATTGATTTCTTTAACTTGCATACTTTGTTAGAATGTTTTGGATCGACAAAACCTTCAGGCTGAACCATATAGACATCTTCATTAAGATATCCATTGAGGAAAGCCGTTTTGACATCCATTTGCCAAATCTTATAATCGTAGTATGCAGCTATGACAAATAATATCCTAATTGACTTTAGCATCACCACGGGCGAGAAGGTCTCATCATAATCAACCCCTTGAGTTTGATTGAAACCTTTTGCTACAAGTCTCGCTTTATAAGTATCCAAGTTACCATGCATATTAGTTTTCTTCTTGAAAACCCACTTACTTCCAACTACTTTGGATATAAGAGGTGGTTGAACGAATTCCCATACTTGGTTGTCATACATGGATTGCATCTCGACGTTCATGGCTTCAAGCCACTTGTCACAATCGGATTGTGACATTGCATCATGGTATGTGGTTGGTTCATCTGAATCTACCATGTAGCATCCATTCATGAAAAATCCATATCTTTCGGGTGGATGACTAATTCTTCCAGATATGCGAACGTTTTGTGTGTTTTGATCAACCATTTGATCCTCTTCAACAACCTCTTGTTGAGTGGTAGTATCAACCAAACGTGTATCGGCTTGTGGTTCTTGATCCTCATCAAGTTCCATTGTTCTACTACTAGTTCCTTCCATAAGGAACTTCGCCTCCAAGAACTTACCCTTTCGAGCAACAAATACCTTTTGCTCTATTGGATCGTAAAAGTAATATCCTATATCATCTTTAGGATATCCTACAAAGATACACTTAGTGGATCGTACTTCCAATTTGTTTGGGGTGTATTGCTTCACATAAGCTTCACAACCCCTTCCATGCCATATTTCAAAAGGTGTCTTATCCACTTTCTTGGTTGGGGCCATATTCAGTATACGGGCCGCGGAGAACAAAGCGTAACCCCAAAATGATAGAGGCAATGTGCTTCTAGCCATCATAGATCGAACCATATCCAATAGAGTTCGATTCCTCCTTTCAGACACACCATTATGTTGTGGTGTTCCAGGTGGAGTAAGTTGTGAGATAATCCCACAACTCCTAAGATGATCTTGAAAAGCATCACTAAGGTATTCACCTCCTCTATCGGTACGAAGGACTTTGATTGTTTTCTTGAGTTGATTTTATACTTCCCTTTTGAAATCTTTGAACATTTCAAATACTTCATCTTTGTGTCTTATCAAGTACACATAACCATAACGACTATAGTCGTCAGTAAAACTAATGAAGTATCTTTCACCATTCCTAGTCATTGGTTTAAAAGGAACACATACATCCGAATGTATGATACCAAATAAGTCTTTTGCCCTTTCAAAGGTGCCACTGAAGGGTGCCTTAGTCATTTTGCATTGTAAACAAGATTCACATACATCAAATGAATCATCTCCATTTGTTTCCAAAAGACCATTCTTTCGAAGTGTTTGCATGCGATTTTTGTTTATATGTCCAAGGCGACAATGCCAAAGATAGGAATCACTCAAATCTAATTTGAGTTTCTTGGTGGTTGCTTGGTACATTGAACTATCAAATGTATTATCATGAACCAATTCATAAATACCATTTGAAGGCATAGCTTTAAAGTAAAACATGTCATTCATCAAAACATAAATGTCACCGTTTACAAACTTTAAATTAAAACCATATTGTAGCAAGAGGGAAACTGAAATAATGTTCCTAGTCAAACTAGGAGCATACAAAACATTTTTCAAGATGATTTCCAAACCACTTGGAAGTTTCAAAACATAGTCTCCTGGGGCTTCAACTTGAACCTTTGCTCCATTGCCCATGAAGAGACTAATGTCTCCCTTCTTGTAATGTTTATTTCTTTTGAACCCGTGCAACAAATTGCAAATATGAGTTCCACACCCGGTATCCAATACCCATGTGTTTGAAGAAATAACATTAAGGTCAATATGTATCATAAATATTGTACCTGAGGTTTGCCCCGCATCCCTCTTGTTATTCAACTCCTTGAGATAGGTTGGACAATATCTTTTCCAATGTCCTATCTCTCCACACTTAAAGCATGGGTTAGTCGAAGCAACCTTTTGCTTCTTTTCCTTCGGTTTCGTGGGTTGCTCTTTAACCTTTCCTTTTCCCTTCCCTTTGACGTGGCCCTTCCTTCTGGCAAAACTTGCCTTGGAGTCGGGGTGGGGCCTCTTCTTGTTGCCTCCCTCATTGATCATTAGAACGGGTAAAGTCTTTTTACCCACGCCCGCCTCGGCAGTTTTGAGCATTGCATGAAGTTCTCCAATGCTCTTGTCCCATCCGTTCATGTTATAATTCATGATGAAAGTCTCAAACTTCTTTGTTAAATAGTTGAGGATCAAATCCGTAGCCAACTCTTTAGAGACGGGACAATTAAGCCTTTCGAGGCGATCAATGTGGCTTTTCATCTTCAGGACATAAGATGAGATCGATTGGGTTTCCTCCATACGACATGCATGAAGCGCTCGAACCGTTTTGAAGCGTTCTACCCTTGCTTGTTGAAGGAACATTTCTTTCAATTAGGTAATCATGTCGTATGCCCCATGATGTTCAAAATCCTTTTGAATCTCGGGAATCATAGTTCCCAACATGAGGCAAGAGGCTTGCATGGAGTCCTCGGTATACTTAATCCAATCGTTATAGGCCTCCTCATCTTCCACGTTAGGTTCATCGGGAATAGGATCGTCCAACGCATTAGATATCTTTTCTTGCTTGAGAACGATTCTCAAGTTTCGATACCAATCCATGAAGTTGTTATGGTTGAGACGATCCTTTTCAAGGATGGTTCTTAGTGATAGGTTACAGACGGTTTGGGTAATTGTGTTTGCATTGTTAGCGGCCATCTACAAAATTTTAACAAAGTTTAATTTTAGTATTTTCGATATATTAAATTTTAATTATTAATACCCTTTTGTGTCTCATAGACAATTAATAATTAAAATCTAGAATCCAACGTTACATTTAAATATTTGTTAGGTGACCTTTATCCCATTATTTAAATTAACAAGGTAGTCAACATTTGACAATTGCAACCCTTTGCAATTTCTAGCCATATGGGATCGGTTAAACATCTTAATGTTTAGTTGGCATGTTTAATCCCATCAACACCTTTGTACGCCATGCTTCGGTGACCCTAAGCACATGGTTTCCAAATCAAATAGTCCTACTTACACACACATGTAAGTTTACACATACAAGTGGTTAGGTGACCTTTATCCACAAATATTGTAAGCCTACCTCAAACACACAAGTTCCTTCAAATGTGGTTAGGTGACCTTTATCCCACAAAGAATTCCCAAGTGATTCGAGTGTTGTATAAAAGGATGGTGTTTGACTTGTTTTATAAAAGGGATTTAATGTTTTCAAAAATTCTAGTTTTAGAAAACTTTATGTACCATACATTTGCATGCATTCAAATTCATGGTACCTTAGTGAAAACCAATTTTCAAGGTTCTTTTAATAAAACCCATTTTATTATAAAATCATTAATTTTTGATAAAACCATTTTATTAACTACTTTAATGATTTTTAAAGAACCAATTTTAAGCTTGTTATGGACTATAAGTTGTTAAGCATGCATATCCAAATATCATCTAAACAACCATAAATAAAACAACCATACAAGCATAACAAACAAAATAGGTGCATAACCATAGCCAACTATTTTTGACAACATTTGTTAGCCGAAACAACTGTGCCAAAAGGTCCTTCCTAAAGGGTGAATATTGACACAAAAAATGTGTCATTGAACTCCCACTTGAACCCGCATCCAAATGCTTCAAGTCTTCCTTTTGTGTTGTGATTTCTTTACTTTATTTGGGCTTCCAAATGGACTTTATATTCAGCTCCAAACTCCTTTGGGCCTCAAATAAGTGTTTTGATTATTGGGCTAAAATCCCGTTAAGAACCATGAGGTTCTTTAGGCCCAAAATTGGCCAAAATTAAAAACGCATTTTGTGTGCATCTTCTTTTACAATGAAGTATCCTAATTCATTTTTCTAGTAAAATAAAATGCACCTAATCTATTTATTTTCATACCGAATGAAAATAAATAAATTACAACTTAATGGAAGAACAATGATAATTAATTATTACAACCATTGAAATAATTAAATAAATCACAACACAATCATTCAACATATTTAAACACAAGGTCATGGCTAGGTTATGAACACCAAAAATATATATCCACATATATATTTAAATTCAAGAGCAAAAAAATGGATTCCTTTTATAACCCAATTTTCGGCCCAAGGGAAAAACCGAAAAGATGGGTTTTTGTCCAAACAAACAAATCATCCAAATGATATAATTTTTCAAGATACTTTTATGCATGTATAACAAAAATCTTGAAAAACAAAAGGAGAACCATGATCAAATTTTTTGGCCATAGGGTTTCCACAAACCCAAAATCCCGAAATTTTTAAATCCATTGAAGCATGCATTCATATAAGCGGCTCTGATACCACTGTTGGGTTTTGAACATGTTTATCAAAGTTATTTTATCTGTATAAAATAAGAACGCAGCGGAATATTTATTTAAAACATGTTATTTACAAGATATTAAACCCATTTTATATGTAAAACCAAAACCCGGATCCATATATGAACATGCATGCTATCAAAATACAACCATAGGGTGTTTAGAATACTACCTTCCAAAGAACAAGTAGGTGAAGGAGATGATACTTCTTGAATGGTAATCTTCTAAATAGAAGACCTCAAGCTTGTATACCCCAAGCTTTCCAACAAACACCACAAGATTGCTAGGATTTCTACACTTATGAACTCACTTGAAACACCCTCTTGACAACCACCTTTGGCCGAAAATTGAGAGCTCTTTTTAGAGTTCTTGCACTTGAATTATATTATGAAAAGTATGTGAGAGAATGATCATCAAATCTCCATATATCTTCTTCAAGATCTTATCTTGGATTATGGAAGATTACATGAGATATGTAAGAAGATTGCATGTCATTTCATTGGTGGCAGACCACCTTGGGAAGACTCCCAAGTGGACGGCCATATGGCCTTGTTTTATCACCCAATATTTCAATTTTTATAAAATAAGTCTTATGTTTATTTTATAACCTTTTTATAAAATTATAACATTACATCTTATAAGACTTATGCAACATATCACAATTATTTATAATGTTACTTAACCCATTAAATAATAATATAAAATATTCTCTCAAAACAAATTATCCATATAATTTATTAGTTTCTCAAGTGCAGTTATTTAGAAAACCAATTTCTAAATATTCTAAGTGTTATATTTATTTGTTTGATCATATCATAAATAAATATTTTAAGTGTTTGTCTAGCTTGTTATTGGGTATGACCCGACTTGGATCATAACGTACTAGGCACATCAATTTAATATGTGTCTTGAACATACCGATTCCAACAAGCATAGACTATATCAATGTTCTCTGGCAACTCGTTTTTCTTTTCATAAAGTAATTCAACATTGAGTGCCTTGTCCATCCCGTCTGCAGATTTAACACAGTATTTCTCGCAAAGGGGTGGAGGAACATTGCTATATTCTTCGCCTACTTTCTTTTTAGGTTTGTCTTCCGTTGAGATTGTTGGAAGAATGTGATCGATAACATATGCGTTGGTGGTATAACTTCTTAACAATTGTCGAACTCTTTCAGTTTCAATTGTCATATCTTGAAGTTGTTGTTTGATTTCAGCAATGTTGTTGATATAAATGTTAATTGCTCTTTGTTTATCCATTACTGTACCACTCAACATCCTTATATTATCATGTTGTTCGATGTTATTTCTATCGAGTCTGCCGTAATCATTTTTCACTTTTTCATACGCTTCTTTCATTGTGCGATAATCATATTTTAATAAATCGTTATGCACATTGTTTTCAGCGATGATCTTTGATTTTTCAGCACATTCGACACAAGGTTTAGTACATTTTGTACAAGGTTTCTCAACCTCTACAATTTGTACTTTGACAACTTCTTTATCGGTAACCTTTGCCTCTGGACCTATCTTGGTTAGATTCGCCATTAAAGCTCTATCTGCCTTGTCCTTGAGGACTTCATCACTCTTTTTCTCCTCAACGACTTGTTCTTTCGTGCTTCCATCAAAGTGACCTGCAAAACTATCATAAGAATTAGAGGATAAAATTCCTTGTCTCTGCATATAGATATATTCCTCTTCTTCCTGCTGTTGATGCAAGTATTGTTCCAGAATAGCTTGTTCGAAAGCTGCTGCTGCCGCTGCTTCCTCTGCAGAATTATCTTCAACTATCTCTGCCATCAAAGCAACTCCGTCTTTTTCCCAATATAAAATTCCAATCAAAACCGTCATCTTCTGTGGATGCAACCATGGCTTTCTTAGTGGTACTATTGTTTGGTTTTTCATGAATCTCAACTTGAGTTTTCTTTGGGAACGGTTTGTATTGAAGTGCCCTCTTGTAATATTCATTCCCTCCTCCGAAAGGACTTTGATTTCCGGTTGCCTCGGTGTTCTTACACTCTCTTTTAAAATGTCCCTTCTGTCGACATTTAAAGCACGTGACTTTGGATTTGTCAAAACCCAATGTCACGGCCTGTGAGTGCAACAAACTTTGTCACTCTCCTGATGATCGAAGCCAAGGACCATTTGATGTCCATTAGTTCGAGTTCTTCCTCGTCTACTTGATCATAATCTTCAGCGGTCATCTCGGGGTTTCCGATCTTACCGGCAACAAGACATTCATAAGACTCTAAGACGGTAGCAAGTAGAGACATATGTTGTTTTGAACTTCTTCTGAAACAACATTGTTCAAGTTCACTGCAATGTTGCATTTGTAAAAATTCAGATCAGAACTTTGCTGTTGGTTCTGATTTACTTGACTTTGAAATGTACATTTTGAACCAGTGCTCGAGTAAGAACTTTGTGGACTTTGATCATACTGAGGCTGTGAATGATTCTGATTTTGTGGAGAAGCATTCATGTTTGCACTAGAAGCAGTTCCAATTTTTGGACTTGAAATGTTATCTTGCATTCCGGTTTTGTAGTACAAACCTATGTCTTGAACAACATTGGCATTCTTTGACTTCGCTATCTTTAGAAGCTCCATTTCGTGGCCTTCGAGTTTATCGATAAAGGTTGACAACTTGAAGAAATCCCACTTATCACTATTCTTCAGAACCATCAAATACGTAGTCCATTCACCCTCTGGTAGTGCGTCAGCAAGGTTGTCGATGTATTCTTGTTCCGTCTTCTCAAGACCGTGTCTTCGCATTTGCACTTTGAGATGACAGAAACGCTCAATCATTTGCTTAATGGTCTCACTCTTTAGCATGCTGAAGATATCGAACTCTTTCAGAATGAGAGCTTTCTTGCTTTTTATCATTTCAGCACTGCCTTGGTATTTCTTCTGTAACGACAACCAAAGCTCTCTTGCTGTAGTATACTCTGGTAGCAAGATCAGTATATCTTCTTTGACAGACTGTTGGATGAGACTGATCATCTTTTTCTCTGCAATGTATTCATCTCTCTGAGCTGTCGAGTAGTTGTACTTCTCAAGAACTTGTTGATGCTCATCTACCGGAATAGTATAGCCTCTTTCAATTGACACCCAGCAAGTGAAGTGCATGGCTTGAATCCAGTAGGTAAATTTCTCTTTCCATGCTTCGTATTCGTCCATGCTCATCAGCTTGGGCGGTTTGATAGTCGTTCCCTTTTCGTTATCAAGATTGACTTGATTAATCACGTTGGCATTTGACGAACTAGCTCCGGACATATAAGCTCTTAGTTGATCCTCCATGGTGAATAACGAAACGTGTACGCTGAAAAACTTTTAAAAACTTTGAAAACAATTAGTCCTACTACAAGTTCGGTCGAACTTGTAGCAATTAATGAAGAATCCTTGGATTTTCTTAACAAGTTCGGTCGAACTTGTTAGATCTACTTTGACAAATTTCGTTTATCTTCGGTCGAACTTATAACATCGATCACACAGATCTTCGAGCGAACTTATCACCACAATTTCGATGAAATACAAGCAAGTTCGGGCGAACTTACTTAAAATCTTCTTGATTTTACACAAGTTCGGTCGAACTTGATGTAAAATTAATGAAAATTCAGTATCTTCGAGCGATCTTGATTAGAATTTCCTCAAAAATCACCTAAGTTTGGGCAAACTTACTAAAAAATCACTTGAAAAGTGATGTTTTAGTGTAAGTTCGGCCAAACATGGCCAACAAGTTCGTTCCAGAAAATTTTCAAAAACATGGTTTTTTCAAAATTTCGACATGAATTCGGTTGAATTTGATCTCCAATCTTTCAAGGGTTTATCTTTGTTGTATTTTACATGATATATTCAAAATTCAAAAGATTTTGACCATGAATTCTTCATTTTGTGATCAAAGGTTAATAAAAAGAAGAATGGAGTAGAAATAGAAGTGTTCTTGTCTTGATACTATCAAATCAGACTGTTCTAGCTCTGATACCACTTGTAGGACCAATCCTCGATGCTTAGGAACCTAAATTTGATATGTAACGTCCATAATAGCGGAAATATTACGTTGTGTTACCAATAGACAAAAATTAATCAGTTAATCGTTAGTTTCATTGATTAAACGTTCAGATTACAGACTGACAAAGCTTCGCCTTTACAATGCCAAAATTACAAATGAGACACACAAGCTATGTATTTATAGCACAACAAGTTCGGCCCATGAGGATACAAGTTCGCCCAAACTTGCCTATGCAAGTTCGGCCGAACATGTACATTTAGAGAGAACTTGGCTATAATACTTCATAAATACCTCAAAACCTAGCCTATTCAGCTCTATACAATACAGACTCGATATAAGACTAAGACATAGACATTATGCACCAACACATAAGAGCTTACAACATATCTTTAATAAAAAAGAACTATATATACGACAACGTCGATGGGTTGAACTTCGCAACGACTACGATTGTGAGATACGCTACCATCCCGGCAAAGCAAACGTCATCGCTGATGCTCTAAGTCGACGAAGCTATGTATATGGTATCCGTGACTCTCAAGCTTGTGCTAAACTTGAAACCCTCATCCGTGCCGCTCAATTCACCTGTTTTAACGAGAATACCCTTCAAGACGAAATGAAATGTGGTGCCGAAACTCAGCTTGTATCTAAATTTGATGGTATTTATTACTATCTCGATCACATTTGGATTCCTACTCGTGATAATCTCCGTAATTGCTAATGACCGAAGCTTATAAATCTCGATATTCCATTCACCCTGGTGCCGACAAGATGTACCAGGACCTTCGTCCTAAGTACTGGTGGCCGGGCATGAAAAAGGATATCACCTTGTACGTCTCAAAGTGCTTAACTTGTTCAAAAGTTAAAGCCGAACATCAAAGGTCTCTGGTTTACTCGAACAACCCAAAATCCCGATGTGGAAGTGGGAGAGTATAGCTATGGACTTCGTAACTAAACTCCCGCGTACTTCATCCGTTCACGATAGCATTTGGGTTATCGTTGATCGTCTCACCAAATCCGCGCACTTTATTGCTATACGAGAAGACTTTAAGGTCGAACGGTTAGCCCGAATCTATGCCAACGAAGTTATATCTCGACATGGGATGCCTCGTGACATCATATCTGACCGAGACGGTCGTTTTACTTCGCATCTCTGGGAGACTTTCGTATCCACTCTCGGTACTACTCTCAATCTCAGTACCGCTTTTCACCCTCAAACCGACGGTCAGACTGAACTCACGATCCGCACCCTCGAAGACATGCTTCGTGCATGCATCATAGATTTCGGTGGTAACTGGGATACGCATTTACCTTTAATCTAATTCTCGTACAATAATAGTTATCATACCAGCATTCAAATGGCTCCTTTTGAGGCCCTGTATGGAAGAAAATGTCGATCGCCTATTGCATGGCACAAGATCGGAGAACCACAAATCACCGGTCCTGAGCTAATTCAAGAAACGACGGACAAGATCCTCCAAATCAGAGACAATCTCTTGAAAGCTCGGAGTCGTCAAAAGAGTTAAGCCGATAAACGCCGCAAGCCCCTACAGTTCGAAGTGGAAGATCACGTTCTCCTAAAGGTTGCACCTTGGAAGGGAGTGGTCCGCTTCGGCAAGAAAGGAAAGCTGGCGCCTCGATATGTTGGTCCCTTTAAGATTCTGGAAAGGATCGGTAAAGTAGCCTATCGTCTCGAATTACCAGAGGAACTTAACAACGTACATCCAACTTTCCACGTGTCTAACCTCAAGAAATGCCTCGCCGACGAAAATCTCCATGTCCCTCTCGAAGATCTGCAAATCAACGAGACTCTCCATTTCATGGAAAAGCCTGTGGAAATCATGGACCGAGAGACTAAGAAACTACGACACTCTCGCATCCCTATCGTGAAGGTCCGATGGGAGGGCAAACGCGGCGCCGAGCTTAGTTGGGAATTGGAAAGTGATATGAAGGCCAAGTACCCACATCTATTCGTTACAGCTACTGCCTAATTTCAGGACGAAATTCCCTAATGTAGGGGAGACTGTAACAACTCGAAAATTCGATTGTTATCTTTTCTTTTGTTTCCCGTTTATCTCCTTTAGTAATTCTGAGATTCGGTTAATAATAAAGTTTATGTTAATTAAATTATAGTGTTGTACGTTATTATCGCATCTAATCGCTTAATAAATCGCATCGTAATCTCATCGCATCTCAAATCGCAATTATTTATGTTGTTTTATGTTATTTATGTGTTATTTGTGTTTGTGGTTATAATTACAATCGCTATCGCATCGCTCTCGCACTTTCGAATCGCTAAATTGCACTATTATATCAACTCTAACGCTTAACGCTTTAAATTTAACGCTAAATATAACTATCTAATGCGAACCGAATAACCAAACGAACACTTAACGCGAAATCGGCAAACGAAACTTGGTCACCAGGCCAAGTTCGGCCGAACTTGCCTACCACAAGTTCGTCCGAACTTGCCTGATAACCAAGGATGCCGAACTTAGCCATTCTCCTTTGTAAACTCCCCAAGTTCGCACGAACTTGTACATTCTTGTACAAGTTCGGCCGAACTTGTTGCCAGATCTTGAGAATCTTGACTCCTCCTATAAATACTCAGCTCATCCCTCGCATTTGCACTTGCTGATCAAGTTCGCTCAGGGCTCCCTCATTCCAAATCTCTCATGTCCTAAGTAAGAAACGACCTGATTTCGACTACAACAACGTTTATCAACAACCAACAAAGTTTTACAACGATTTTGCACAAGGATCTACCTTCGTTTTCATCAAAAACCCATTCTTTTACGAAAATCTTCATCTTTTTCTTCAAAACTTTTGTTTTTAACTTAAATCTACGCAATACGAGTTCGTTTGGTGTTAGCAGAGGCTTCCCAAACACGAGATCTGCAAGATCTCGGCTTGTAAGTTCTAGATCTGAGAAAACGTTTGATAAATAACAATTTTGACACAAATACGGACTTTTGAGGATGTTTTGTTCATTGTCTGATATGAAACGAAGCATCTAATATTCAAGATCCCAGATCTAGAAGCACAAGGATGTTTATGTTGGTTTACACAAGCCGGACTAACGCGAACGAACCCCGAGCTCGCTCGGATTAGCCCACGCTTTTGTAAAACGGCTAAAACAGCTCTAAAAGACCTCTCCAACCAGAGTTTGCTCAGTAGCACAGGGTTGGAGGGATGAACACTCGATTTACTCAGCAAACAACGCGAAAACGCAAGATTCTGGACCCGAAAACATCAAGTTCGCTCGAGATTGCACTGGTTTTGACAGCATGGGAAGTCAAGTTCGCTCGAACTTGCCCTCTAAGGGTCAAGTTCGGCCGACTTGAGTGGAAATGCCCAAGATTTACTTCAGAAGCCCTCAAGTTCGCTCGAACTTGCAAAGTTTCTCAAGAACTTCACAAGTTCGGCCGAACTTGTCTCCTCTCTTATCAAACCCCACAAGTTCGACCGAACTTGTCAAGTTTCCATAAGAAACTTACAAGTTCGCCCGAACTTAACTCTCAACTCCATAAACTTCATACAAGTTCGCCCGAACTTGGCTACCACCGTATCAAAACTTAACCATTTCAGCTCTTCAGAGACTGATGCACTTCCGTTCACGTATGCAGGCTGATCCGGCGCTCTTCTCGACTCTCCTCAGAATCTCTAAGCTAACAAAAACGCACCCACAGTGAGTATACTTGACCCATTTTCGCTTTAACGCACTTTTTGGGTGTTACATACGTTCCTATATTAAAATCACATCATAAATCAAACTGTTTATCACACACGAATAATCTGATTGTGTATGCTCAATACGTGATACTGGAAACATGTGACTAGGACTTGTTTTCGTTAACTTGCCTCCTTAGCTAGTATGGTACTATAGTGTGGCTTACACCCGACGGGGTCTAGTTAGGATGGACGGGCAAGTCTTCTCACGGTAGTTAGCATGAGAAATGAGCCTATGTTATGTTAAGTGTTTTGGTGTATCATGATATGTAATTAGATTGTTTCACAAACGCTTTCTCGACTATGCTAGTATTATTCAAACTCGTATGCCCACCTTTACTTAATTGTATTAACTTGTATTTTAACGTATGTAACATGTTGAGGATTTTAGCTATGGATGCTTGGATGTTGCATGCTTAGCGTAGTTTTGTTTTGACTTTATTTTGTTTAGTTTTCAAGTGTAATAAATCTAGGGGATATCGAACCTTGTTTTTTTGTGGGAGAACTTAGATTCTGTAATGATTTTTTAAAATGTTATGTTAATGGTATGGGACGCTAATGTTTGAATGATATTGTTAAATGATTGTTATGGAATTCTCACGAGACAATCTGGTCGCCTAGTGCCACTACCCTGATGATTCCGCCATCGGTTGGGGTGTGACATGATTTCCCGAAGGAACGACGCGAAAACACTCGATTTTGGACACCGAACAAATCAACTCGTACGAATCACAATTCGTACGAATTGACCTTCGTACGAATTGGCTAATTCGTACAATTGACCAATTCATGTGAATTGACCAATTCGTACGAACTGGTACAATTCGTACGAATTGACCTGTTCCCACACCGTCACTCAGTTTCGACCGATTCAACACTGTGGAAGACTGATGCACTTCTGTTCCTGCTTACAAGCTGACCCGACACTCTCCTTCGCTCGTACTTAACCGTTTACGCACCCACAGTGAGTAACTTGATCCCTTTTTGTTTTAACGCACTTTTGGGTGTTACATACGCTCTCTATATGAAATCACTGTACTCGACGCTTAAACACTTTCAACGCAACCTGCTCATACATGACTATATGTGAATCACTGAATTGTATGTTATTTGCTTGATGACTTGTATGCCACCCTTAACATGATAGCTAGCTAGAAGTTGACCCGCCACCCGAAGGCCCGGGGTTGTTAAGGCTCACACTTTTCTTTCTCACTTTATTTTCTCTTTAGTACGTGGATACTTGTTCGCGTGACTTGCACTCGTGGTTTGATGATTACTTGTATCAATGCTGTTAACATGATTCACATCTCTCACGTATGATCATGCGGTTTATGCGAAATGCTTTATTACTATACATATGCTAAACCTGTATGCTCACCTTTACATTTTATATTGACTTTGTTTTAACGTATGTGACAGGTTGATGAGTACCCTATGCTGCAACTGGATTAGGCTGCTAGATGCACGCCTAATTTATTTTGTTAAATTTGATAGTACTAGTGTTAAGACATTTGTAATTCGTGACAGTTAATCTGTTTAAATATTTGTTTAAATGTATGGGAATTTGAACTAATTAAATATTCATCGCCAAATAGCTGTTATGGATCTTCTGAACAATCTCGTTGCTTAGTGCCATACTCCGATGTTTTGCCATCGGTTGGGTGTGACAGATTGGTATTAGAGCCATAACTATAAGGAATTAGGTAGAATTGCATGATTCAGTCTAGTCTATAGTTTAGGAACCCAAAACAGGCCTCTACATGCCAACTTACGTCAAATCCGTACGAACTGACCAGTTCGTGCGAACTTGCCACTTCGTACCAAGTGTGTCTCTCCAGATGAGGGAAGGTGTGTAACATTTGGTCGGGGTGTGACAAGGTGCACCTCGTACGAATTGGACAATTCGCACGAAGTGAACAAACTTCCGACAAAAAAAAAACGCTCGCTCTTAGCCTGTTCTGTTTCTGATCTAGCCATGTTAACTAAACTACATATGCTTTCCCTAAAGCTACCACAATACACACCCGAAGGAACTCGTATAACACAAACAAGTGATTGTGTCGAGTTTAGGTGTGAAAACCAAGAACTCTCGATAAAGATCACTCATCCCGCGTACTATTCTCTGCACGAGATTCTTTCGTCGAGCTAGGAGTGATATCCACATCTCAACGGAAATATCCATTTCTATCTCATGGTGTTACTTACCATAGTTATGGTATGAAGTTGTTAAGTTAGGGGTGAAACCCGCATCTTAATAACTAGTTCCACTCCTCGATTTTCAATCTCACCAAAGTCTCGACTGTTTCGCTGATTTGGAGCACGTAGTAACCGGAAGGGTGATGTCGTTAGCCGCGAGGCGGTGAGTGCATTTACCTATTAGGCCAAACCGTGTGTCCAGACTCAGAGGAATGGTCGAATCTTGGGTAGTCAACGTCTCAAAACCCAGGACACTCCAATTGTTTAAGCCTGTAGTCGCCGATTTTTGCATCCTCAAATTTTATTGTGTTTATATGTTTTTAAATGTGAATTTTAACTTTTACGCTTTATAGCTTTCTCGATTTATCGCCTTTCGCTCCCTAAATGTACTCACAACTCGCACAACTCTCGCAATCTAAAACTCTAATTAAATCGCAAGCAAACTAATCGCACAACCCTCTTACACACATGCCCTCATTCGCAATACTACTCGCTATACTACGCTTATCTCGAACGCGTTATGCATGATTTAAATGAAGATGAATACGTGCAAAATATGTGCTTACGTGCTTATGTGATTATGTGCCTACGTGATTATGTGCTTATGTGATTACGTGTTTACGTGATTATGTGATTTTGTGACTTACGTGAATAATAATAATAAGTATTATGGTGTGAAATGCAAAACTTTTAACAAAACTCATTATAATCGAATCTCATCCAATCTCTGTTTTTAGATGGCTTCCATGGGATCTCACACTCGCCGCACTGCCCAACGAAACAACACCAATAAGCGAATCGCCTCACTCGTGGCCAAGGAAATGGCTAAGGTGATTCTTCAAATCGTCCGTGAGCTTCACGCTGTCAGCAGCAACTCATCAGTGGATTCGAAGAACGATACCCCAAAAGCTCCGTTCAGCTTCAAGCAGTTCAAAGCTTGAGCTCCTATTACCTTCAAAGGCGAAGAAGGTCCGAGCAAAATGTTCCAATGGTTCGATGCAATCGAGGTCACTTTCCGCCAAAGCGGATGTCCAGAGAACCTCCGCACCATCAATGCTACTGGTGTTTTTCAGTCAAGGGCGGACAGTTGCGCGCAATAGGCGCGGAAACGATTCAGCCTATGGGCTCTCATGGGAGGAACTAAGAGAGTTAATGATTAAAGAATTATGCCCTCCCCACGAAGTTCAGAAGTTGGAAAATGAGTTCTGGAACGTCAAGCAAGTTGGTGGTGATAATGCTGGCCTCACTGCCCGATTCAAGCAGTTGAGTATTATCTGCCCAGGTCAGGTGGATACCACATAGAAAACCATCAAGAAGTACATTCGTGCTCTTTCCGACCGTGTCGCTGACTTTGTTCAAACTGTGAGACCGGCTACTATCGAAGAAACTTATCAACTCGCGGCCGAGATCAACGACAAACGAGTCTTGGCTAGATCTTTCAAAGTCCCAACAAAGAGTCTTAGTCAAGATACTGTTGAGCCAAGCGTTGATGCCACACCGCTTCAAGTCTCCAAAGCAAACCGCCAGAACCGCAAACGAAGGAACACCAGCAAGAATAACGCAGCATTTGCACAACCGAACCACCAGTCTCACCAGCTTACTACTCCTAACGCACCTCCTGCTAAGAATGCGTATATTGGTCCTCATCCTTTGTGCCCTAAGTGCACTTATCATCACGCAGTTAGAGGCAACTGCCGCTTTTGTGTGAACTGCAACATCTATGGTCACTATACCGTCAGCTGCCGTTCAGGCCCTCGCCAGTAAGCTCCTTAGCCTCTCACAGCACTGCCAGCTCCACCTCACACTCCTAAAGTCAACCCAGCTCCACAAGTACCCGTTGCTAATGCACGTGCTTGCTACACTTGTGGTGATGCTAGCCACTTCAGCAATGTCTGCCCGCATCGCGTTGTGAAACAAGAGCCGCAGCAGCAGCAGCCTCAGCCACAGCCACATCCACAGCAGCAGCAACAACCACAGGTTGTGCGTGGAAGAGCTTTCAACATCAACCACCGCCAGGCTCAAAACGACAACAACGTTGTCAATGGTACGTTTCTCGTTAATGGTATTTATGCTTCTTGCTTGAGCCGATAACTGTTTTGTATCAATTGAATTTGGAAACTTTTAAAAGTAAACGCGCTAACCTCCCAAAGACCATCGACGTCATAATCTCCATCGGAAGAACCATTACCGTTAACTCCGTTTTGCGTGATTGTACTCTCGAACTCAAAAATCACAACTTCACAATCGATCTCATACCTATGCAATTAGGTAGTTTTGATGTCATAATAGGGATGGATTTCCTTCGTGAAAATCGTGCCAAAGTCGTTTGTTTTGATAAAATGATTCACTTCCCACTTCCTAACAGTGATCAGCTACATGTTTAGGGAGAAAAACCCTCAAAGAAGTTGATGCTTATGTCGTGTGTTCAAGAGAACAAGTACTTACATAAGGAGTACGTCGCTTTCCTAGCTCATATCGTGAAACCGGAGAAGGAGAAGAAAACCTTGAAAGAAGTACCCGTTGTTGGTGACTTTCATAAAGTTTTTCCCGACGACTTACCTGGTTTACCCCCTACTCGTGATGTCGAGTTTTGTATTGATCTAGTCCCCGGTGCTACACCTGTCGCTAAAGCTCCCTATCGCCTTGCACCATCCAAAATGAGCGAGCTATCCAGCCAACTTCAAGAGTTACCTGATAAAGGCTTTATATGCCCGAGCACGTCACCATGGGGCGCACCCGTCCTCTTTGTGAAAAAGAAGCATGGATCGTTTCGAATGTGCATCGATTATAGGGAACTTAACAAGCTTACAGTTAAGAACCGCTACCCCTTCCTCGAATCGATGATTTATTTGACCAACTTCAAGGAGCTACTTGTTTTTCGAAGATTGATTTACATTCCGGATATCATCAGATACGTGTACATGAGCAAGACATTCCGAAAACCGCCTTTCGTACTCGCTATGGCCATTATGAATTCGTGGTCATGCCTTTTGGTCACACAAACGCACCTTCGGTCTTCTTGGATTTAATGAACCGTGTGTGCAAAGCTTTCCTGGATCATTTCGTCATTGTTTTCATCGATGATATCTTATATACTCAAGGTCAAGATCCGAACACGCGTGACATCTCCGTTTAGTTCTTGAACTTCTTCAAGGAAACCGTCTTTACGCCAAATTCTCCTAGTGTGAATTTCGGCTTAAGGAAGTCCAATTCCTCTGTCACATCGTTAACGACCAAGGAATTCATGTCGATCCCACAAAGATGGAAGCTGTAAAGAGTTGGAATACTCTAAAGACTCCGTCCGAAATCCGTTCTTTTCTCCATTTGGCGGGTTACTACCGCCGACTTTTCAAAGATCATTGTACCTCTTACCTCTTTAACTCATAAGGATAAACGTTTTGTTTGGGGTTCCATGCAGGAGGAAGCCTTTCAGACACTCAAGCGTATGCTTTGCGACGCTCCCGTTCTCGTCCTCCCCAATGGAAACGACTATTTCGTTGTTTATTGCGATGCCTCTAACCTAGGTCTCGGTTGTGTCCTTATGCAACAAGACAAGGTTATCGCGTATGTGTCTCGACAACTCAAAATCCACGAGAAGAACTACACTACCCACGACCTCGAGCTCGGTGCAGTTGTTTTTTGCGTTAAAAATATGGCGACATTACCTTTACCGTACCAAGTGTACGGTCTTCACCGACCATAAGAGCTTGCAACATATCTTTAGCCAGAAAGAACTGAATATGCGCCAACGCAGATGGGTTGAACTTCTCAACGACTATGATTGTGAGATACGCTACCATCCCGACAAAGCAAATGTCATAGCCGATGCTCTTAGTCGACGAAGCTATGTGTATAGCATTCATGACGTTTAAGCCCAGAATGAACTCGAAACCCTAATTCGCGAAACCTAGCACGCATGTTTCATTGAGAATACCTTGTATGAGGAAATGAAATGTGGTGCTGAAACCCAGCTGGAGAATAAATCTAACGGTATCTATTACTTTCTCAATCGCATTTGGATCCCTAGCCTCAATAACCTCCGAGAGTTGACGACCGAAGCCCATAAATCCCGATATTCCATTCACCCCGGCGCTGACAAGATGTACAAGGACCTCCGTTCTAGGTATTGGTGGCCAGGCATGAAAATCGCTTTGTACGTTTTGAAATTCTTAACTTGTGCGAAGTTAAAGCCGAACATCAAAGAACCTCTGGCTTACTCGAGCAACCCGATATCCCGATGTGCAAATGGGAGAGTATAGCTATGGATTTTGTTACAAAACTCCCTCGCACAACTTCTGGTCACGATAGCATTTGGGTTATCGTTGATCGTCTTATGAAGCTGCTCACTTCATTCCAATACGAGAAGACTATAAGGTTGAACGCTTAGCACAAATCTATACCAACGAAGTTGTTTGTCGACACGGGACGCCTCTTGACATCATCTCTGATCGCGACGATCGATTTACCTCATGTCTCTGGGAGACATTTCAGTCCGCTCTCGGTACTACCCTTAACCTCATTACCGCTTTCCACCCTCAGACTGACGGTCAGACTGAGCGCACGATCTGCACCCTTGAAGACATGCTTCGATCGTGTATCATAGATTTTGGTGGTAAGTGGGATTTGCATTTACTTTTAATAGAATTTTCGTACAATAACAGTTATCACACTAGTATTCATATGACACCATTTGAGGCACTATATGGTAGAAAATGTCGATCGCCTATTGTATGGCACGAAATCGGAGAAGCACAAATCATTGGCCCCGAGTTAATACAAGAAACCACCGACAAGATCCTCCAGATTAGGATCATTCTCCTGAAAGCTCGCAGTCGTCAAAAGAGTTACGCCGATAAATGATGCAAGCCCCTACAGTTCGAAGTTGGAGATCACATTCTCTTAAAGGTTTCACCTTGGAAAGGAGTGATCTGATTTGGAAAGAAAGGGAAACTTGTGACAATCGGCAAAATAATGGTAATTCCGTACAACTTAATTATACATTTAACTGCGTTCATTTCGACTTAATTATTGCACGATTAGGTCACGAAAAGTCTAGCAATCATAGGACATGGTTAAATATGTCATGAAATGTTATTACATTCATCGCGTCATGAGAAAACCACAAACTATGCCCAAATATGTTGGTAAAGTGCTGAAAGCACTATTCACCTGAACACACTATTCATGCCAGCAAGTTCTTAAAATTTTCCGAACGAGCTATGAATGGCACGAAAGCAATTTACGTATGGAGTACAAATAAAAATCCCTAATTAGGGACACTAAATATAAAAACACTTTAACTTTCCAGATAATACGTGTCATAAAATTCGTCCGAACCACGCTAAAATATAATAAATAAATTGTCCACAACATTAAAAATTCGACATTTTTTATGTCCGTAGGACTTGTAAATAATATTTTACATCCTAAATAAGATTAGGGATATCAATGAGATACCCGAAACATAAACTCCCGGTTTGACGCCCGCAACTTTTACAGATTACCCAAATTCAAGCCGCTAGGCGAACACGTTATATTTCTACCATCCAATTGCCTAAACTAAAAAGCTAGCAAACTTGTTAGCCATATTTTGGCGTCGTAAACGCCTTAAATAAATGCCATAACATCGATGGTAAAATAAAACTATAACTCCCGGTATTATAAAGTACCTATTATATAACACTCGATATCGAACCGACGAGCGAACGAGTGGTATTTGTACCATCCAAAATTTATACCAACTAGTCTAATGAACTAGTTATGGTTAGATAACACCCTAAACCATCATTAGTGGTCTAATGATGCAAGGATACTATTAACTTCCTAAATATTTAATATAACATATATATATATATATATGTATGCATATGTAAAGAAACAACAAACGTAAAAACCCTTTGTGCACATGCCAAAATTCGGCCATGTAGGGGCCACTCCAAATCATCCTACAACACTAGAGGTGAGGAGGAAATCTTGAGAAGTACGGAGTTTATGAGATCATATCTTGACTTATATGTATGAAAATAATTATATAATTATAAACCCTCATCATCTCACCACTCTTTCACTCAATACTTTTCCACATTCAAGAAACTCACATACACCTCCTCCCTCCTCCCTCATTCACGGCAGAAACACAACACCCACATCCATCCTTTTCAAATCCTAAATATAATAATTCGAGTTTTTTTAGCACATTTCAAGATAACCTAAGGCACTTGCAAGCATGGAGGGCCATTAAGGAACACTTTGGGGCTTAATCTCTTCTTAATCTTCATCCTAACCACTTGCAACACTGTAAGACTTTATTTCACTTAATTTAAGCTTGTTATAATATATAGTTTAGTAATATACATGTTGGTCATCTTGAACTTCAAAGAAATAAAAGCTCAAAACCCTACCCCACCTTAAAAGTACACTAAAAATAATGTATGATGTGTTATTATTTGCTAGATGATGTTTTTACTTGTGTTGATCTTGTTAAAGTAGGTTGTTAAATATATGATCTTGCTTGGTTGAGAACAAAATAAGGATTTAAACATTGTAATGTTTAAATCTAGACAAGATTACATCCTTACGAGTAATGAACTTTACTACGATTTAAAAATAAGTTACAACATATACGTGACTTTTATTGAAATTAAAAACCATGATTTCACTAAAAACATGTTAAAAAGTAGTTTAATTGTTTAAATAGACGAATGAGATGGAAGTTCATAAAAAATAGGTTGGCTTTTAATGACCTTGTTACATAACATGAAAAATGTCACCATATATTTTTAAAAGAATAGTAAGAATGTATACAAAAAGTTCAGGGAATGTGAGGTATTTATGTGTAAGTTCTTCATGCAAAGTTGGTAGAATGAAACTTGATTTGAATTTGAATATGATTAAGGAGTTTAAACATGCTTAAGATACCTTTAAAAACGTGGAAAACGCCATAGTTTAGGGGAAACTATGACGAAATTTTCTAAAATCTTAATCGCGATTAAAATGTGATTTACGGGGTGATTAGCATGGTTAATCGTGATTAGTAACCTTAATCATGATTAACAACTTTAAGCGTGATTAGACAAACCCTAATGACAAGGGTTAAGTCTTAACCATCCAAGAGTTTATATAAACTTGAAAAAGATATCTTTAGTAAATAAAGTGGGTAAAAATTATAAATTTGACACTAAATTTAAATTTTGATAAAATTATATGAACTTATGTTAAATACCACACTTGATGAATATTACTTGTAGATTATGTGTATATTAGTTATAGGAAGATACACACTTCAATGCTTAAAAACCGCGTTTGGAAAATACACAAAATACAAATATACATGAACCTACCCATAATATAAACCCAAACAAGCTATCGGACAAGGGATTAACGGACGAACGGACGCCGGACGAATCGATTCACAATAAAATATATCCACAAAATAATATATATTCAGAACCGACACAAAATGTATAATAAACGTTCTACCGAACAACGTGCGTCGACATCGGTAACGACCATTCTAGCGTATCGACCTGAAACGTGTATTCATCGCGAACGGCACATAATCACTTGCGGCATGAACATATACTTACTCGACTATACATCAAAACTTTAAAAATAATATCTATTATTTTTAAACAAGAAAGTATAAATGTATGTCAACATTTATAAAATTACGGAAAGTATAAGACGAAGTGTCTAAGAGTATATATGTGCACAAAGTATAAAGTATATAAATATATTTATACGCTTAAAATACGCTCAACATACACTTAAAAGTACTAGAATTCTTGAAACTTATAATGGGTTAATAAAAGCCCATTTGTATAATAAGTTGGGCTAGGCCCATTAAGACATCAATTGGGCTAGGCCCATCATTAAATAACACTTTGGGCTAGGCCCACTTATCTAACACATTGCGCTAGGCCCACTTACACAACTTAAATGGGCTAGGCCAACTCATGCTTAACTTCTTTGGGCTAGGCCCATTCACACTTAATTTTTTTGGCTAGCCAAATACTAAAAATCCAAATACTAAGGTATACAAGGTACACCTACACATATAATACGTTAATATGGTATAAATACGTATAATACGACATAAATACGGTACAAATATTATCAAATATATGAATTAAAAATAAATATTTTTAACATTTATAATTATTCAAAAGCATAAAGTTTTTTAACATGAACAAGTTAAGCTCCTACTCCAATTGAACAAAACATTACAAGTGAACGAGGTTCACACGACTGGAAATATATATATTTTGAGAATATATATAATAAACGTAAGCCGTGCATGGCACGAAGACTCTCACGGGCTAGGCCCACTCATACCGTGTGGAACGCGGAGACACAAAGGGCTAGGCCCATTCATGCTTGTGCGAGGCACAAAGACTCATATGGTCTAGGCCCACTTACAATCATGCGAAGCACGAAGACTCACGAAGGGCAAGGCCCGTTTGTACTATGGATGAATGCGAAACATATATAAAAGAAATATATAACAAACATACAAAACAAATGCCAACATATTAAAATACTTAAGGGAATCCAAATAATATAACGTTCAAGATGAACAATGTACATACTTTTATCATAATCCCCAAGTGTCTAATGAGTTAGAGCACTTGTAGGTTATCACACGTCGTTGGATACCCCTTTCGCTAGCACATTTTCACGGACGCAAAACAGTGAGTTCATGTCCCCCTTTTCTCTTAAACGTTTTCGGTTTTACAACTCTTGGGGGGAATACATGTTTCGATGGTATGGTTTAACTATGGAATGAAATATTGATATCATGTGCGAATAGGTTGAAACTTAAGTGCCATTAATCTTTTTCAGACCGTGGAACAAGAGTCGTAGATCTATTGGGTGTAGGCAAGCCCCACTCATGGGTCCTTGTGTGGCCACATGTAGTGCTTTTGTTGTCCCAACCGGAAGGAAATCGTCTAGGGTTGAGTACTTCCTATGTCGTCACACATATTAATGTCTGTGCAAAACATTAATGATCAGCAAGTTCATTGACACTTTACATACCACACATATTCTTACTTACGAACTATCAAATGTTTTTAAGATTCATTTGGCGCGCAAACAAAACACATGAACTCGCCAAATTTTGATGATGTTTTTAAACTTACATGTATTTCAGGAAACTAAGTGGATCTTGGTGCGGTCGGTTACAAGCTCTCAAGGTTATCAAGTAGTCGATGTCATCCATGTTTTGAAGGGTTTGGTCCGTATATCTCATCGTCAATGAGATATAGGATGCAAAGCCTTTGCTTTCCAAGACTATGTTGAATTAGTCTTTTGTAAAACTTATAACTTATGATGTCATGTATTTGAAGAAGTTATGGTGTGTATTTCTTACTTATATTAATGGATGAATATCGTGTTTGTTTTAAATCATATATATTTGTTTACTTATATCATATGTGATGAAAACTAATCAAGTTCACAACGAGCGCTTCTGCTATCGACCGGGTGTGACAGATTGGTATCAGAGCTTCGATTGTAGTGAACCAGGATTCTTTTTCGAGTCTAGTCTACAATCACTATAACTCACTCATGAAAACAATTTTTTTACAAAAAACAAAGTAGTGTTTTCATTGCATGCACAAAAACGCAAGATCCACTAACAAAACTACTTTTCAAAATAAATAATGCAAGGACATTATTCGGGGCAAAGTCTATATGGGGTAGACTTGCAAAGTTAGATTGATTCGCATAGACCAACATGACTATACTTGACATACCCATAATTATTTGTGATAAGTAACGATATTATTTATTGATATATATACACATGTTATACGGATTATTTTGCCAGGGTACTATGGCGTCATCGACTAGTAGTGGTGTTTATGATGACCACGATCCTATGGAGATCCCTTCCAACGATGAGCCTATTGTTGAGATTATTTCGAGTGATGAGTTGGAGTCGGATGAGATTCCCGACTTTGGGTCCGATGGCGAGGACCCCCAATGTCTTCCACCCTATCATGGATGACGTCCCCATGGAGGACGATGTTTTAGCAGCACCACTCCCGCTTCACGACATCATCATTATTGGCCATCCCGATGGCGAGCACCTCATAGAGATTATACCTATTCATGTTATACCACTTGCCATGGTCCCGCCTATTATTGATTTATCTGATGACGAGGACGAGGTCCCCGTCTTTCATGTAGACCCCCTAGATGATGATATTGACGATGGCGAGGTCATAAACGTTGCCATTCTGGAGGTTTCCTCACCCGTTGTTTCTGTTATAGCCATTTCTTCATCCGATGCGCACGATAGCGTGTCCTCCTCTGCTATTCCATTACCCGATGCGAGTGATAGTGAGTCTTCTTCCGTGATTCACCGCGCTGGATTACGGGTGAATGCCACCGATAGTAGCTTTGATACGATACTTGTAGCCACACGACCCCACCACCCATGCCGACCCATGCACCCACACGTACTGCTACCCCTACTCCGACCCATAGCGCAGTATGAGGCTAACCGCACTGAGCGCAGCGGTGGCACCGGAGGTTCATCTGGAGGCAACCCTAATACGGTTGCTCATACAAGCAGTTTTTGGGCTGCAAACCTCTAAACTTTGATGGCACTGGAGGTTCCGTAGTGTTTATCTGTTGGACTGAGAAAACTGATTCGGTTATTAGATGAGAAAATGTCCACCTGACCAGAGGGTCACCTACGTTACTGGGTTATTTGTAGACGGAGCACTGTCATGGTGGAACCTCCAAGTTTAAACCAAAGGGGAAGATGCTGCCTATTCGATAACGTGGGAAGAACTCAAGGAGTTAATGAGGAAGAAGTATTGTTCAAGGGCTGAAATACAAAAACTTGAGACTGGGTTCTGGAACTTGAAGATGATTGGGGCTGATATTGTTGGGTATATGCAACGCTTTCATGACTTGTCGAGGGTTGTTGCATATCTGGTGAAACCGGAATTTAAGAGGATTGAAAGATACATTTTGGGACTTGCTCCTGAAATCTTGAGCTTGGTTACATCTTCTAAGCCTGCTACTATCACTAATGCAATTGATTTGGCTGTTGCCCTCACTGAGGAGGCAGTTCGTCTAGGAAAGCTGTCAAAAACTGGTTCTGGCAAGAAGGAGACTCATGTGGAGTCAACGCATGATGGAAAGAGAAAGTTCTCAAACTTTAAAAAGGCCACACAAGCAAAAACAACAACAACCGTTCCAACAAAAGAAGGGAAGCAAACACACCGAGGGAATCTAAGTCATTTGCGGCAACTAACACCACTGGTGGTAAAGGTTATGCGGGTTCTCTACCAAAATGCAATAAGTGTAAATACCACCACTTGGGCGCTTGCAGAACTACGAAGTGTGAAAAATGCGGTAAGACTGGGCACAGCAAGGAAATAGTTGGGTGGGCACTGGACGTGGATACCACGGCAGTAATGGAAATCAAGGTGGTAACGGTAATAACAATCAAGGTGGAAACGGGAATGGCAAAGGGCAAGGATGTTACAGATGTGGAGATAAAGGGCATTATAGGAAGGATTACCCGAAGGAAAATCAAGCTCGGGGGAGAGCTTTTGTGATCGGAGCTAAGGATGCACGCCAAGACCCGAACATGGTTACAGGTACGTGTCCTATAAACCAACACTTTGCATCCGTTCTATTTGATACTGGCGCCGACTTTAGTTTTACATCTATAGAATTTAAAAATATACTTGGGCTAGAGTCAAGTAAACTAGACGTCCCTTATTCTATAGAACTGGCGAATGGGAAATTAGTCGAAACGGGAGAAATTATTCGAGGTTGTACACTCGAACTTGGAGCACAAAACTTTTCTATCGATCTATTACCCGTTGACTTGGGTAGTTTTGATGTGGTTGTCGGAATGGATTGGTTGTCCGACAACCGGAAAGAAGTGATTTGTCATGAGAAGACCATCTATATTCCCTTATCGGATGGAGAAACACTTGTTGTAGATGGAGAAAAGCGCAAAATGTCCTTACGGATTATAAATTGTATGAAGGCGCAAAAGTGCCTACGAAAGGGTTGTGTAGCCTTCCTCGCACATGTAGTTGACAAAGAAGTTAAGGAGCCGAAGTTAGAAGACATCCCTTTCGTGAAGGAGTTTCCAGAAGTCTTTCCAGAAGACTTGTCGGGACTGCCTCCACAACGTCAAGTGGAGTTTTGCATCGATTTGGTGCCTGGGGCGGCACCAATGGCAAAGTCTCCCTATCTTTTAGCTCTGTCCGAGATGCAAGAGTTATCTACTCAACTTCAAGAGTTGTTAGATAAAGGATTTATTAGACCGAGCTTCTCACCTTGAGGAGCTCTGGTATTATTCGTTAAAAAGAAGGACGGGAGCCTGCGTATGTGTATAGACTACCGTGAGTTGAACAAACTCACAATCAAGAACCGATAGCCCCTACCTAGAAATGATGACCTGTTTGATCAATTACAAGGTTCAAGTTTTTATTCGAAGATCGACCTGCAACCGGGTTACCATCAACTGAGGATTCAAGAAGAGAGCATACCCAAAACGGCTTTCCGAACTCGTTACGGACACTACGAGTTTCTTGTGATGTCGTTCGGCTTAACAAATGCACCGGCGGTTTTCATGGATCTTATGAACCGAGTGTGCAAGTCGTATCTAGACAAATTCGTCATAGTCTTCATTGACGATATATTGATATATTCGCGAACGAAGGATGAGCATGAGCATCATCTACGAACTATCTTGGAACTTATGAAGAATGAACAACTTTACGCGAAGTTTTCCAAATGGGAATTTTGGATTCGCGAGGTATAATTTCTTGGGCACGTAGTAAATGAAAAGGGAATTCATGTCGATCCTTCCAAGATTGAGGCGATAAAGAATTGGGAAGTGCCTAAGACGCCAATGGAAGTGCGACAATTTTTGGGATTAGCGGGTTATTACAGACGATTTATAGAAAAAATTTCAAAGATTGCCCAACCGCTAACGTCCCTCACCCTAAAGGATAAGAAGTTTGACTAGGTTGACAAACAAGAAGCTGCATTTCAACTGTTGAAAGACAAACTTTGTGATGCATTGATACTATCCTTACCCGACGACTTTGTCGTGTATTGTGATGCTTCACATCAAGGACTCGGTTGTGTGTTGATGCAACGAGACAAAGTTATCGCCTACGCATCTCGACAGCTGAAGGTTCATGAGAAAAATTATACCACGCACGACCTCGAACTAGGTGCAGTGGTATTTGCATTGAAAATCTGGCGGCACTACTTATATGGGACACATTGTACCATCTTTGCGAATCACAAGAGTTTGCAACACATATTCGATCATAAGTAATTAAATATGCGACAACGAAGATGGGTCGAGTTATTGAACGATTATGACTGTGAAATAAAGTATCATCTGGGCAAGGCGAACGTAGTGGCGGACGCCTTGAGTCGTAAAGAACGAGTGAAAACTCTAAGGGTTCGAGCCTTAGAAATGACCATACAAAATAACTTTACTTCTCAGATTTGCGATGCACAGCAAGAAGCACTTAAACCTGAGAATATACCAGCTGAATTGTTATGCGGAATGGAAAACAGTTGGTGCCGAAGGAGGATGGAACGTTATACTTTATGGGACGAATTTGGGTTCCATATTTTGGCGACCTACGGTTATTTTAGACGAAGCACACAATTCAAACTACTCTATCCACCCCGGATCGGATAAGATGTATCAAGACATAAAGGAATTCTATTGGTGGCCTAACCTTAACGGCGACATCGATGATTATGTCAGAAAATGTCTTACGTGCGCCAAGGTTAAGGCCGAGTATCAAAAGCCCTTAGGTTTGCTGCAACAACCTGAAATTCCCGTATGGAAATGGGAGCAAATTTCAATTTACATTATTACTAAGTTACTCAGGACATCGAGAGGTCATGACATGATTTGGGTAATCATTGATCGACTTACGAAGTCTGCACATTTCTTACCTATCCGTGAGAAGGATAGCATGGGGAAACTAGCCGAATTATATCTCAAAGAAATTGTGGCACGTCATGGAGTGCCTATTTCTATCATATCGGATCGAGACGGTCGATTCGTGTCAAGGATATGGAAGTCATTTCAAAAGGCCTTTGGATCACGGTTGGATCTTAACACGACCTTTCACCCCCAAATGGATGGTCAAAGTGAACGGACAATACAAACTTTGGAGGATATGTTACGGGCTTGTGTGATGGATTTGGGTGGAAATTGGGATACCCACTTGCCTTTAGTGGAGTTCTCATATAATAACAGTTATCAAACTAGCATCCAGGCTGCCCCGTTTGAAGCTTTATATGGGCGAAAATGCCGGTCACCACTATGCTGGGCGGAGACCCGTGACAAGCAACTCATTGGTCCGGAATTAGTCCGGGAGACTACGGACAAGATCTTTCAGATTCGAGACCGTATCAAGGCAGCTCGTGATCTACAAAAGAGCTATGCTGACAAACGACGAAAACTGCTACTTTTGAAGTCAGAGACAAAGTATTATTGAAAGTCTCGCCTTGGAAAGGCGTGGCTAGATTTAGTAATTGTGGAAAGTTGAGCCCACGATAAATTGGACCGTTCAAAATCTTGGAGAAGATTGGAACCGTAGCGTATAAGTTGAAGTACCTGACGAACTCAACAGCGTACATGACACATTTCATGTGTCTAATCTCAAGAAAAGTCATACTCAAGAAACGGTTATCATTCCAGCTGATGAGATTCACATCAACGACAAACTCCAATTTACTGAAGAACCTGTTGAGGTTACGGACTGGAAGGTCCACAAGACATGGAGAAGTGAAGGTCCGTTGTACGGATCGTTCGGGACCTAATTTGGCAAACCTAAGGTAAACGTGCGGAATCCGTTTGCATAGGCGACAATGGATACAAGTTCTTTACTGATTAATCACTGTTTCATTAATGTATAGACGTTACAGATCCTGGAAACACTTGGACAGAGCTTCGCCGTCCAGTACACAAAATCTCTGATTCTTACAAATGAGAACACAAGTCACATATTTATAGGAGAACAAGTTCGCCTGGAATGTGCCTTGGACAAGTTCGGGCGAACTTATTCATGTACACTACAAGTTCGGGCGAACTTGTCTCTCAACATACATAAACTAAATGTTTCGCTCCTAAACACAGACTCGACGTAATATGATGACGTAGGCAACAGACATATGCATCAACAGACTCCCCTTGGATGTTGCCGTAGTCATCATTCTTCAATTAAGTTCCTGAGTCTTTAATGTTCTTTTGATCTTTATTTCTTGAATAACTTTAACTTCCTTGATCTTCATAACATCTACAATCCTTTTCTCTTTTCTTCTCGAGCTTGTCTTGATCAAACTTTAATCACCATGCTCCCCCTTGCTTTGAGCTTTCTGTTATCTTCAATCAACGTGTTTTATCCAACTCCCCTTTAAAAACTATTTTTTGTTTTAAAGTTCCTCAAATTTTCAAATAAACATTTCAGATTCAAACTTTGAATTCTTAAAATATAATCACTTCAAATTTTAATCATCCTATCAGTTTTAAACCCATCAGTTATTCAAGTGCAAATTAATGACCTTGAATATCTTATTTATGTATCAAGTTCAACATAATGATCTTGATTAAACATTTTGACACTTTGGGATTGAACCCTATGAAAGGAACAAATGATATAAAGCCAAGTTACACTATCCGAGCTTTGGTTCAACTATCAGAGGTTACAACTGTAACATCCGTCAAAAAACGGATTTACCAAACCCACTTCGTTTATTAACCGAACAACCAGTTAAAAATTTCGTTACGTATTTAATGTCCAAATTAATTTTAAACGACACATAATTAATAAGTATATTAGAATATAAAATTTATATTTGAAAATGTATTAAAAATAGTGAAATAAAAATAAAACAAGGCTGCCAGGTTTCGAACCCGGGTCAGCCGTAAAATCCTCTAAGACTTAACTCACACACTTATAACCACTCCGCCACTTGATCTTTTTGTGAGTTCTAGGAAGCAATTAAATCATATGTTCAACTGAGAATCAACCTGTTGCGCCAACTGAAACCGATATCGGCTTTCAAACCGACCAAGACGTTTGAGTGCTCGCGGAATCTTGATCATAACCGATAAACCGACATCTTAAATCAATTCAGGCGTTAATGAACTTGAATTCAGGTGATGTTTGGTTTTTATAACCGAAAACATTTCATTCTGGAATTACTTCAACAAAACACTCATCTCGCGATTCAATTACATTCCCAGAGCTTCTAATTTCACGTTTATTCTATTTTCTGGTCGTCGGAATTACTTTCTGATCATCGCCGGAATTCTCAGCAAGTCGCCGGAAAACCGAGACTCACCTCAAAACGGTAAAATACCTCGACTTTGCTGTTTCAATCAATTGTTAGAACATTACTAACATTAATCCATCACCCAAAATCAATCCCAGGCGACGTTATCGGATTTTCTGTTTTCGCCGGAAAATTTCTGAAATTTCCAGAAACTTGCCATTAACTGGTATGATCATGTAACCTACTAATAATCGTTACTCAGTAGTTCAATTACACATCTAATCCCTCCAAACTGTTAATTGATTCTAACAGCCGAAGGTCACCAAAACAGAGCCGACGATCTTCGCCGGATTTTCTGAAGAAGACGATCTGTTCGGTACTTTCTTTCCCCAAACTCTTCGGTTCCATACTTTTCAATTGTTCATCTTATTCATTAACCGAATTAATCAAGTGACAGTTAGTTAACCGATGTCTGTGTTTTGATCGAAGGAGACGAAGTTGTGTATGTTATAAGATTAATTAAAATCGATATTATGAACGGGTTAGACACACAGTCCAGCGGTGGACTGTGTGCAAACAATTTGCACACGACTCGAGTTCGATTCCTATCACAACCATAACCTCTGTAATAAAAATTTTTTTTTTTAGAAACCGAACCGGGTTAACTCAGTAATATGTTAAGTATAATAAAAACTAGAATATTTACCAAGTTAGACACACAGTCCAGCGGTGGACTGTGTGCCAAACTAAACCACAGGTCCCGGGTTCGAGACCTGTGGCGAGCACCGAGTCGATACATTAAATCGTTTTTAAAATAAGTGATTTTCGGATTAATTTAATTAGTATATAAATATAATTAAAAACAGAAATATTTCGGGTTAGACACGTAGCTCGGTTGGTAGAGCTGCGTGCACGCGTACGAGAGGTCACGGGTTCGAGTCTCTCCCAGCGCACACATATAACCGAGCGAACCGGTCAACAAGTCAACGGTCAACAAGTCAACGGTCAACAAGTCAACGGTCAAAAAGTCAACATTTTTTTTATTAATTTTATTTAAAAATCAATTAAAAATACTTAAAATAACATTTTTAAAGTTAGAAAATAGCCTAAAACTCACAAAAATATATCCAAAAATCCTATTAAAGTTGTTAATAAAATCCATTTATTTACCTTACTTTTCGTTATTAATTAGGTTAGTTTTTCCTCGTCGATCAATCCTCTAAACTCGTGCGCATTCAACATCATCAACCGAACGCACCCACTGTGAGTGAATCTCTACAAATTCCCCGTTTAATCACGTTTTTGGGGTGTATCATGTGTCTTACCATTTATTATATTTAAATCATTGTGCATACATCATATCATGAACAAATGTGTATTCATCTTGTATAAACTGTTTGTGTGGTTATTGTTTAGATTTAATTTATTATTTTCAGTACATGCAATTTCATAGGCCGCCGCTCCCCATTACATTATGGGCGTTGAGCAGTTCCCCATTACATTATGAGCGTGAACCTGGCGTTGCCAACATACGATCGGCTCCGTTTGATTGAGCCTTGATCGCACAGACATTTATCATTTTCAGTACATGTAATACGATCGGCTCCGTTTGATTGAGCCTTGATCGCACAGACATTTATCATTTTCAGTACATGCAATACGATCGGCTCCGTTTGATTGAGCCTTGATCGCACAGTTTCATTCATGTTATATATTCATGCAAGTTGATATGTTATTGTATGCTATTGGTTTGTTATTGTATGTTGTTGTTTGTTATGGTATGCTATTGGGTTGTTATTGTATGCTAATTGTTTGTTATTGTATGTTTATTTACGTTTGTTCATATAGGAATATTGCACAATTTTTCCATATTAAATACAACAAGAAATAAATAATAAATGTTTTCTAACAAGGTTCACTCGCCAACTTTTTGTTGATCCAAAAACCATTTTTACATATGATACAGGTGAACAGGATGAAGCATGGAAAACATAGGAAAGTGCCTTAGAAGAAAAATAATGAAGCCTAGAAAAAAATGTATAGGACATGCTGAACTTGTATGATATGATTGTGTGATCTTCTTTAAAATTGTGATAATAAATATGAAACGTTATAATAAATGTCATGAGCTTTGATGAAAACCCAATCATGCCCCGATCACCTTTTCCGCTGCGGGTCGGGGTGTGACAGATTGGCATCAGAGCTTTTGACTATAGGGATATAGGATATGTTATTAGACCCTTAGAGCCTATACTATAGTTGACTAGATTTTAATTGTTTATGTGGTTACATGCAAACTTATGATATTTATTTGTTTCATATTTATTACATACACAAATGCATGCAAACATTTTCAATATTACATTTTGTGATACATAGTGAATTATACTTACAGTCAAACATACATACTTACATACATATTCATCATACATGTTACAATATTCACATATTCAAATCATCTTCATACTTCCGTTATTCAAGATTTTGTCGCATTTTTCATTTTTCAAATCTCATCAGAGTGAGTTCTGCGACGGGCATCTAGTAACTGTAAGGGTACAAGTACCGGTAGTCGGAACGTCCTGTCTAGGTTGGCATTCGTATAAATCCAATATAACGGACCAGTTTGCCTACCTGGGGACTAACGATGAGAGTACGAAGGACCTATTAGGCCAAAGCATGCCACACCAAACGTCGTTCGAACTAACCCCACTTTGAGGTGTCACCGTGTCCACACCTGGATACATTCCGAATATCATACGTTACATACATATTTCTCGATTTTCTCCGGGTTTTAGTGTACGTAACCAGGCTAACACATGCGAACCATATGAAGAACCCGGTAATCATGGGGGCCCACATGATTACGAAGGTGAAGTATGGCGGCATGCAAGGCCCAATTACGAGCAAAGCCTAAGACATCGTATGGATGTAGTAGATTTATTATGCTATGTTTATTTTATGAATGTTCATTCCTAAATACGACACATGATCCCAAAAACATCCAACTCATACTCTTCATATGTATTCCTTGTAGATGTCTTCTAATTCCGCTCGTAGGAAGATGAGAGCAGAAAAAGCTCACGAGCGTATGGCTGCCCAAATCGCTCAACAAATGGCTGCCGTAATACCCAACATTGTAGTTCAAGTCCAACAAGCCCTTACCGCTAATCCCGTCAATCAAGAAGTTCAAAATGTTGTCAACCCTCCCCCAAATACCACTAAATGCACCTTCAAGCATTTCAAATCCTGCGACCCTCCAAAATACGAAGGGACTGAAGGTGTCACCGCTCTCCTCCATTGGTTTGAAGAAATGGAGAACACTTTTCTAAATTGCGATTGCCCCGATGATCGCAAAGTGCGATATGATACTGGTCGTCTACTTGGAATAGCACTTACTTGGTGGAATACAGAGAAGGCCAAACGAGGTGTTGAAGATACTATGACTTTGACTTGGGAAGAGTTGAAGGAAATCATGACAAGACGGTTTTGCCCAAGGAGCGAAATCAAGAAATTAGAGGATGAGTTCTATTCGTTGAAACAAAAGAAAGGCGACCACACCACGTACAACAAGAGATTCCTCGAGTTAAATCAAATGGTTCCTAACTTGTTCACTCCCCTCTACCGTTTGATCGAACACTACATTTGAGGTCTTCCTTCAAAATTCAAGACTCTGTAATAAGTACCACACCTGCAACTTTGGAAGCAGCAATGGAGATAGCTACAGAGCTCACCGAGAACCGTATACGGAATAAAGACTTCAAGGAGGAGAAGAAGAAAGATAAAGCATCAACTGAAACCTCCAACTCCACCCAAACCGAATCCCCTTCTCAACCCATTTCTAAGAGAAAACGAGATGGGCAACTTTTCGCTGTCACCCAACACAACCAACCAATTTCACAAGCCATACCCCTCCAAGCTATCCCAATCACTCAAGTAGCACCCAACTCAACTTACCCAAATAAGAAACCATACCTTGGACCTCACCCTCAATGCAATACATGTTCTTATCACCATCCATTTACCTTACCTTGTCGACTATGTGCGAATTGTGGACGCCATGGTCATTCGAGCAAGGTTTGCCGCACCTCTCAAAGCCAAACCTTACCCCTACTCAAAGCATGATCCAAACATATCAACAACCCCAATACCCCATGTTACCTTATGTTCGAGCTTGTTTTAATTATGGCGACCCTACCCATTATAGAAACACGTGCCCTCGATTAGTTAACATCATACACGCCCAAGCTCAAGCAAACCCAGTTAACCAAGCAAACCAAGAAAACCCAACCACTAGGCCACTAGCAAGAGGAAGAGTTTACAACATCAACACCAATCCTGATGAAGATAATGACGGCCCAAACGAATCACCCAACTAGTCCCCTTTACCAAAAATCAAGATTCAACTCCAACCACTTAGTTTTATGTTTTCTTTATGTTATCTCAATTTTCACGTGTCTCAATTTTAAATTGGAATTTTATCCAAGGATTTTAATGCAAATTACTATTTCAGTTTTGTTTTTATACTCATTGATTTAACCTTCATATCATCATACCTCACGACATATCACAGTGTCATCATTTAAAGAAGTTGAGCTGTGTCTCACTTCTACATGGACTAACCTCTCCATCATAATAAACGAGAGAGGTACTGTCATCATTCAAACATGTATGCTATCATAATTAAGACTCAAGCTTTGGTTGATTGTGTTTGTTTATGTTTTAGAGTCACATAGAACTAGTCATAACTTACGGATAAAGCCAATGAAAATTTGACAAGAATATGGTGGATACGCCGCTGGTACTTCCTATATATAAGTATTCTTGCCAAAGGATCAGAGGTATTGTCAGGCGGTTATGAGAAGTTCCATGTAGGATTTAGTAATGTCTTGGTTGAAATTTGTTTTACACTCACTGATTTAACATTCATATCAACTCATCATTTAAAGAAATTGGATTGTGTTCCATTTTCTACATAGACTAACCTCTCCATCATAACAAACGAGAGAGGTACTGTCATCATTCAAAGACTCAAGCTTTGGTTGTTGTGTTTGTTTATGCTTTAGAGTCACATCGGACTAATCATAACTTACTGATAAAATCAATGAAAATTTGACAAGAATATGGTGGATACGCCGCTGGTACTTCCTATATATAAGTATTCTTGTCAAAGGATCAGAGGCATTGTCAGGCGGTTATGAGAAGTTCCATGTAGGATTTAGTAATGTCTTGGTTGAAGTTTGTTTTATACTCACTGATTTAGCATTCATATCATCTCATCATTTAAAGAAACTGGATTGTGTCACCATTCAAACATGTATACTATCAGAATTAGGACTCAGATATTGGTTGTTGTGTTTATTTATGTTCTAGAGTCACATCATAGAACCAATCATAACTTACTGATAAAACCAATGAAAATTTGACGAGAATATGGTGGATACGCCGCTGGTACTTCCTATATATAAGTATTCTTGCCAAAGGATCAGAGGCATTGTCAGGCGGTTATGAGAAGTTCCATGTAGGTTTTAGTAGTAAAAGTTTTGTTTTAGGATATAACCTTATCTTTCAAACGTACCCAAACTCATATGCATAAAATCATACTTAGTCAATCAACTCTGTGTATCCATGTTCCGTATTCATACACTTTAGGCAACAAAAAGCGATTCCTGTAGCAGAGTATTCAACCCTTACAAGGAACGTTACCGCCTCAAACAAAATTTAAACTCTTACTCTCTTTTAAGTATGTAATTGTCAAATTAAAACACCATCCTTTTTAGACAAATATGCCACTACTTAAATTTCGGGACGAAATTTCTAAAAAGTAGGGGATACTGTAACATCCGTCAAGAAACGGATTTACCAAACCCGCTTCGTTTATTAACCGAACAACCAGTTAAAAATTTCGTTACGTATTTAATGCCCAAATTAATTTTAAACGATACATAATTAATAAGTATATTAGAATATAAAATTTATATTTGAAAATGTATTAAAAATAGTGAAATAAAAATAAAACAAGGCTGCTGGGTTTCGAACCCGGGTCAGCCGTAAAATCCTCCAAGACTTAACTCACACACTTATAACCACTCCGCCACTTGATCTTTTTGTGAGTTCTAGGAAGCAATTAAATCATATGTTCAACTGAGAATCAACCTGTTGCGCCAACTGAAACCGATATCGGCTTTCAAACCGACCAAGACTTGATCATAACCAATAAACCGACATCTTAAATCAATTCAGGCGTTAATGAACTTGAATTCAGGTGATGTTTGGTTTTTATAACCGAAAACATTCATTCTGGAATTACTTCAACAAAACACTCATCTCGCGATTCAATTACATTCCCAGAGCTTCTAATTTCACGTTTATTCTATTTTCTGGTCGTCGGAATTACTTTCTGATCATCGCCGGAATTCTCTGCAAGTCGCTGGAAAACTGAGACTCACCTCAAAACAGTAAAATACCTCGACTTTGCTGTTTCAATCAATTGTTAGAACATTACTAACATTAATCCATCACCCAGAATCAATCCCAGGCGACGTTATCGGATTTTCTGTTTTCGCCAGAAAATTTCTGAAATTTCCAGAAACTTGCCGTTAACCGGTATGATCATGTAACCTACTGATAATCGTTACTCAGTAGTTCAATTACACATCTAATCCCTCCAAACTGTTAATTGATTCTAAAAGCCGAAGGTCACCAAAACAGAGCCGACGATCTTCGCCGGATTTTCTGAAGAAGACGATCTGTTCGGTACTTTCTTTCCCCAAACTCTTCGGTTCAATACTTTTCAATTGTTCATCTTATTCATTAACCGAATTAATCAAGTAACAGTTAGTTAACCGATGTCTGTGTTTTGATCGAAGGAGACGAAGTTGTGTATGTTATAAGATTAATTAAAATCGATATTATGAACGGGTTAGACACACAGTCCAGCGGTGGACTGTGTGCAAACAATATGCACACGACGCGAGTTCGATTCCTATCACAACCATAACCTCTGTAATAAAAATGTTTTTTTTTAGAAACCGAACCGGGTTAACTCAGTAATATGTTAAGTATAATAAAAACTAGAATATTTACCAAGTTAGACACACAGTCCAGCGGTGGACTGTGTGCCAAACTAAACCATAGGTCCCGGGTTCGAGACCTGTGGCGAGCACCGAGTCGATACATTAAATCGTTTTTAAAATAAGTGATTTTCGGATTAATTTAATTAGTATATAAATATAACTAAAAACAGAAATATTTCGGGTTAGACACGTAGCTCAGTTGGTAGAGCTGCGTGCACGCGTACGAGAGGTCACGGGTTCGAGTCTCACCCAGCGCACACATATAACCGACCAAACCGATCAACAAGTCAACGGTCAACGGTCAAAAAGTCAACATTTTTTATTATTTTTATTTATTTATTTTATTTAAAAATCAATTAAAAATACTTAAAAAAAACATTTTTAAAGTTAGAAAATAGCCTAAAACTCACAAAAATATATCCAAAAATCCTTTTAAAGTTGTTAATAAAATCCATTTATTTACCTTACTTTTCGTTATTAATTAGGTTAGTTTTTCCTCGTCGATCAATCCTCTAAACTCGTGCTCATTCAACATCATCAACCGAACGCACCCACTGTGAGTAAATCTCTACAAATTCCCCGTTTTAATCACGTTTTTGGGGTGTATCATGTGTCTTACCATTTATTATATTTAAATCATTGTGCATACATCATATCATGAACAAATGTGTATTCAGCTTGTATAAACTGTTTGTGTGGTTATTGTTTAGATTTAATTTATTATTTTCAGTACATGCAATTTCATAGGCCACCGCTCCCCATTACATTATGAGCGTTGAGCAGTTCCCCATTACATTATGAGCGTGAACCTGGCGTTGCCAACATACGATCGGCTCCGTTTGATTGAGCCTTGATCGCACAGACATTTATCATTTTCAGTACATGCAATACGATCGGCTCCGTTTGATTGAGCCTTGATCGCACAGTTTCATTCATGTTATATATTCATGCAAGTTGATATGTTATTGTATGCTATTGGTTTGTTATTGTATGTTATTGTTTGTTGTTGTTTGTTATGGTATGCTATTGGGTTGTTATTGTATGCTAATTGTTTGTTATTGTATGTTTATTTACGTTTGTTCATATAGGAATATTGCACAATTTTTCCATATTAAATACAACAAGAAATAAATAATAAATGTTTTCTAACAAGGTTCACTCGCCAACTTTTTGTTGATCCAAAAACCATTTTTACATATGATACAGGTGAACAGGATGAAGCATGGAAAACATAGGAAAGTGCCTTAGAAGAAAAATAATGAAGCCTAGAAAAAAATGTATAGGACATGCTGAACTTGTATGATATGATTGTGTGATCTTCTTTAAAATTGTGATAATAAATATGAAACGTTATAATAAATATCATGAGCTTTGATGAAAACCCAATCATGCCCCGATCACCTTTTCCGCTGCGGGTCGGGGTGTGACAACGACCTCTGATGTACTTACACTCTTTCCATAAAGACTGCTCATCCTATCATCTGCCTTCACAAAGCTTCAAGGTCTGCCAGAGTTAACAAGGGACAGAGGATAGGAATCAGAGTTTAGTCATTAGCTTAGTTAATCAATGTAACAATGCCAAGCACTGATAGTTAGTATAAGCCGTGTTTAGAGTTAGTTACATATTGTTTCCTGTCACTATCAATACTGACGTCATCAAAGATGCTCAAAGGTTAGATAGTTAGTATAAATAGGTAACTCTTGTAACCTTTAAACTTGTCTCTTAAAAGATCAACTTTCGCATATCATCTTCTCTGCATTTTCTCATTACCAAATTGTAATTGCAAAGGCTGTGGGGGAGTTTGTGAATCACATGCAAGTTAATTAACTTGAAAGCATGATGATGAAAACAAACGACCATTGCTTGTAGTAAAAGTTATCCATCTTATTCCATTACAAATCTCTTTTAATTCAATTATTTTTCATTTTTAAAACAAAAACTTCAAGTAATTCAAACTCAGATCCTAACAATTGCTATCAGAGCTTGATTCATCGAATTCGATCTAACAATCGATTTGGTTCGAACAGATCAGCTCTCTTGCTAATCAGTTTGGTTGTTTTTAGCATGATATTCAGAGTTTATTACTTTCAAAGTTTTTAAAACAAAATCTGTGAAAAATCAAATGAAAATGTCTCAAAACACACAGGATGCCAATTCTAGTTCCTTGTTCAAACCGCCAAATATTTCATTTGGCAACGACGGATGGGTCACATCCTTGCTCAGCAAAACACCGGTTGCTGGAGATCTGTTGCTTATGGACCTCACGTTCCAATGGTTCCAAGCACAGAGGATTCAACCAAGCAAGTGCCAAAAAATCCTGAAAACTTTTCGGAGCAGGATTTCCAGAAAATTGAATTGGATGCTAAGGCATTTAGCATAGTTGATTTGGCCTTACCCAATGAAATATATGCTGGTCTACTCCATTTCAATAGTGCAAAGGAGTTATGGGATGCACTTAAGGAGCAATTCTGTGGGACTGAGGAAGTGATAGAAAGTAATAGGGAAGTTCTAAATCAGCAGTATGAAATGTTTTGTCACTTGAAAGGAGAGCTCTAACACAACAATTTGAACGTTACAGCTATCTCATCAGTGAACTTAGACTGGTTAACGTGGTTTTTCCTAATTCGACTGTCAATAGTCGTTTCCTTAGATCGTTACCAGATAAGTGGGAGACGGTAGCTTATGTAACGCGAAAATCTGTTGGGTTTAAAGAAATGTCATTGACACAACTTCATGGGGTACTCCTCACTTATGAGAGAGAGTTAAACCAGAAAAAGAAGTTGCAAGATTCTGGCAAAATGACTGATGATTACTCATTGGGTAATACAGCTCTTTTTGGCCGAGAAGAGGTTCTGGCAGCAGTAAGGACCAAAGTTATGATCACTATATAGATATTACATCTGGTGGGAACTTTGGATCTGAAACATATGCACCCAACTATGCTTTTACTACTAGTGGGGAAAGCCAAAACTCTGACAATCTATCCTTTGAGCTAAATGATTTAAAACACATTGAACCTTCTGATCTTGAGGAAATGGATATTTTGCACCAACTGGCCCTATTGAGTGTTAGGGCTAGTAAATTTTATAAGAGAACTGGTAGAAAATTCCTAGGTTTGCATGGGGGGTTGAAGGTTGGGCTGGATAAATCAAAAGTCAAGTGTTATAAGTGTAATAGGCTAGGACACTTTGCCAGAGAATGCAGGTCTCAAAGTTCTGGAACAATAGTGACTCATCCTGGCCCTAGACCTCAGCACACACAAAACACTACTCATTATTCCCAATATGCCCCTGCTCAACATGTTCAAAACACTGCCCACTTTGCACATCCTGCTACCACTGTTCTAGTGCATTATGTTTAATCCACTGCTCCACAAATTCAATATGTTCAGGCACCATCTCATCCTTAAGTGCTTGTTCAACAAGCACCCATTGTTACACAACCTGCTCAAACCACTACTAGTCCAACAGAGGTTGGTCAACAAAGCTTTTTCACACAAAGTTATGTTGACTGGAGCAGTTTGCCTGAGGATTTGACTGATGAAAACTTTGCTTTAATGGCCAAAAATGATGTTGCACAAGAATTTTGTTTAATGGCCTTAGAGACAAATGCTGAAGGTGTTGAATATGTGGAGATAGTGTCAAAATCTGATGAAGTTCAATTTTGTGATGAAATAGTGGTTTCAAATGAAGAAAGAGAAAATGCTGCTGATAAGGAAAAGAACTCTTCTACAGATCCATGGAATATTGATGTGTGTGAAGATGAGTGTGATTGTGCTCTCATGGCTGCTACAAAGGTATCACCTCAGATCCTTAAAGCTCTATGTTCTGACAAATGCATCATTGCTTTTGCAAACATCAAAAAGGTGAATGAAAACCTGATAAACAAAATTTTAGAAGATGAACTTAATTTTGAAAAACTGATTAAAGAGTTAAAATCAAAGTTAAGTGAAAAAGATTCTGAAATGAGTAGCCTAAGACATGAATCAAGCCTAACCAAGGACCAACTCCAAACTATGGTAGAAAAATACCAAGTTTATAAAAAGGAGTTAGAAGAAATCCAAATCACTTGTGAAAAATGGGTTGATTCCAGCAAAGGTTATGAAATTATGCTTGATGCTCAGATCAAGAGCAACATTAAATTTGGTGTAGGTTTTAGAGCCTATGATCAAAATGAGAAAAATGTTGCTGAAATTGATTCTGAGTTGGTTGAAGTTGTCCCTACAAATTTGGCCGGTGAAGAGATAAAAATCACAGATAAAGCTGGAAACAAAATTGTTTTGGAAAAACCAGAGGTTTCAACAAAAGATAAAGAAATTGAAAAATATCAGTTTAAACCAACCTAGTCAGATGAATGTGATATCTTAGAAAACTTTAAGCCAATGGACTTCACAACCACTGATGGTATTAAAGCCCCAAAAGCACTGGTGATCCCTATCAAAGATGTGCCAGCAGAGGTTACAACCACTGCTGAGAAAAAGTCTGATAGGAAAAGAAGAGTAGAGATTAAAAACTTATTTTGTGAATTTTGTGAAAAAAGAAATCATGTGACTGTAGATTGTTTTCTTTTAAAAGCCTATGATATTAACAAAACTTGTGTTATCAAAAACTTTTCAAAATGCACCATCTGCAGCAAAACAAATCACTCAACTCAACAGTGTGCCTATCTCAAAAACTATGAACAAAAGGTAAAAGAGATCAAGGCAAAAGCACTTGAAAGAGAAAGTTCAAGTTCTATTGGAAATAAATCGAAGCAGAGTTTTGAACAAATTGAAACATCTGTTACAAAAGCCTTAAACAAAACCTCTTATCAAAAAGAGGTGCAAGTGACAGATGCCCCACCTTCAAACTCATTTCCAAGAGGGTATGGACAACCTACTTATAAAAGGGTTCCTCATGCTTATGAAGGTTACAAAAGCTTTCAAAGCAAAGAGTAAACAGGTACCCTAATGGTACAATATCTGATAAGAAATGGTCAAGAGCAGATGTTACAAGAAAATTTCAAAACCACTGACCATTGTCCTAGACTTCAGGCTGGACCATCTGTGACCCCATCCAAAGCCATTTTGGCTTTGGAGACCAATCTTAACTGATCTATTTACTTAAATGTGCAGGGACCCTCTACTTGCCTTGATAGCTTATGGTATGTAGATAGTGGAGGTTCCAGGAACATGACAGGATGTAGAGCCCTTCTCAAGGACTTCATGGCTCATGGGGGGGTGATATATCTTTTGGTAATAACTCAAAGGGAAAGGTTTTAGGGTCTGGGTCGGTACTGGCTAGTAAACTCAAGTTTGAAAATTTGAATTTGATTGACAATCTTAAATTTAACCTGCTGAGTGTCTCCCAAATGAGTGACAGAGGATATAGATCTTTCTTCACTAAGACAACTTGTTAAATTATGGGACCATAGGTTGTTAAAAGGATTGATCAAATTATTGCTGAGAGCAAAGCACAACTCACTGCACACAGAAGTGGGAATGTGTATGTGGTAGATATGCTAAAAGATAATCCTATGTCTGGGACATGTCTTTTCTCAGTTGCTTCTAGCAAAGAGACTGAGATATGGCATAAAAGACTTGGACACACAAATCTTAAAACTATCACCACACTCTCAAAACAAAGTCTTGTAAGAGGCTTGCCTCACAATCAATTTTCCTGTGATGAACATTGTGTTTCCTGTTTAAAAGGCAAACAACATAAAAGTTCTTTCAAATCAATTGAAGAGTCCAAAACAAGCCGGTGTTTACAACTGTTGCACATGGACTTGTTTGGCCCAGTGCAAATCATGAGCTTAAAACACAAAAGGTATTGCCTAGTGATAGTTGATGATTTCTCTAGGTTTACATGGACTTTCTTTCTTCATTCTAAGGATGAAACTGCAAGCATTTTGCAAAACTTTGTCAAACAAGTAGAAAAGCAATTTGATCTTCCAGTAAAAATCTTTAGAAGTGACAATGGAACAGAGTTTAAAAATAGGGAGTTGGATGCTTTTTGTCAGTCAAAAGGAATTGTTAGACAATATAGCATTCCAAGAACTCCAGAGCAAAATGGGGTGGTTTAAAGGAAAAACAGAACCTTAATTGAATCAGCAAGAACTATGCTAGCAGATTCTGGTTTACCCTTGTCCTTTTGGGCAGAGGCTATAAACATTGCTTGCTATGTTCAAAACAGAGTTTTTATTAACCCCAGGCATCAAAAGACTGCCTATGAGATTTTGTATAAGATCAAACCTCTGATTTCATATTTTAAAGTTTTCGGCTGTCCATGCTTCATTTTGAACTTAAAAGATTCTATATCTAAGTTTGCAGCCAAAATTGATTGTGGTTATTTTCTGGGATACTCAACCAGTGCCAAAGCCTACAGAGTTTTTAACTCTAGGACAAAGTGTGTTGAAGAAACTTTGAATGTAAAGTTCAATGAACTGTCATCACTGAAAATCCCAACAAATCCTGCAGAGCTTTTTGATTTAGATAAATTCACATTTGCTGACGTTTCTATCAAGCTAGACAATGCAGGTACACCACAATCATCTGAAGAAGATCAAGATCAAGGATATGACTGTGTGCTTTCACAAACAAAAGTCTATTCTTCAAACAGAGGATCAAGTGCTACAAGCTCTTGTGTAAACTCTGCCACTTCTGGGTCAACAGTGGTTGATCCTCAAACCTCTGCCAATTCACAAGATAAAACATTTGTTGATAAAAGTCCTACATCTAGGCACCAAAATCATCATAATGTTACCTCTATACCCCAATACCACCACCACCATTCTCATCAGTAGCTGATACTTCAAATTCACCAGCAAAGGTTAGCTCAGATAATACACATTTGCAGCCATCACCTCAAAATGCTATTGTTCCATACCAAGGTGATTTTATTTATCTCAAAAGCCATCCAGCAGATCAAGTTATTGGCAACATCAAATCTAGGGTGCTCACACCAAGCCAATCCCAACATATTTGTCTTTTTGCTGGTTTTCTATCAGTCATCCATCCAGTCAAGTACCAAGAGGCACTGAAAGACAACAGCTGGGTCGAAGCCATGCAAGAAGAACTCCTTCAGTTCAAAAGATAACAAGTTTGGGAGCTTGTGCCACTGCCAAAAGATGTCAGTCCAATTGGCACAAAGTGGGTCTTCAAGAACAAAACTGATGAAAGGGGTATTGTTGTCAAAAATAAAGCAAGGCTCGTGGTTCAAGGCTACAGACAGGAAGAAGGTATAGACTATGATGAGACTTTTGCTCCTGTAGCAAGGTTGGAAGCTATTCGCATGCTCTTAGCTTTTGCTGCTAACCACAACATAAAGGTGTTTCAAATAGATATAAAGAGTGCATTTTTGTATGGAAAAAATCACAGAAGAGGTGTATGTCTGCCAACCTCCAGGTTTTGAAGATGCATTCCATCCTGATCATGTCTACAAGCTCAACAAAGCATTGTATGGCTTGAAACAAGCACCAAGAGCCTGGTATGAAACTCTATCCACTTTTCTCTTATCCATAGGGTTTAAAGCCTATCAGAGGTTTTGAGCAAAATAGATAAAACCCTGTTTTTAAAATGGAAAGGAAAAGATTTGATGCTTGTCCAAATTTATGTGGATGACATCATTTTTGGATCCACAAGCACTGCTATGTGTGAAGAGTTTCGAAAACTCATGGCAGCAGAGTTTGAGATGAGTACAATGGGTGAGCTCCAATGTTTTCTTGGTCTCCAAGTTAAACAATTGCACAATAGTACATTTATCCATCAAAACAAGTATGTGAAAGAACTGCTTAAAAAGTTTGATATGGATGACTATAAACCATGTAGCACACCCATGGAAACCTCCAAGCTAGTCACCATTGATGGTAAAGATGACCTTGTTGATCAAACTCTTTATAGAAGCATGATTGGGTCTTTATTGTACCTAACTGCATCAAGGCCAGACATCATGTTTGCAACATGTGCTTGTGCCAGGTCACAGGCATTACCTAGAAAGTCTGACCTTATTGTTGTAAAAAGGATATTCAGATACATAAAAGGTGCTCCCACACTTAGTATCTGGTATCCAACTAATGGGAATATTGAGCTTTCAGGTTTTTCAAATAGTGATTTTGCTGGGTGTAAAACTACAAGGAAGTCCACACCAAGAGGATGTCAATTCCTAGGTGATTGTCTAGTGTCTTGGCAAAGCAAAAAGCAGGGTGCAGTTTCAACATCCACTGCTGAGGCAGAGTATATTGCTGCTACTAGCTGCACTGCTCAACTCTTGTGGCTTCAAAACCAGTTGTTGGATTTTGGTATCATTGCACTAAAGACTCCACTCAAATTGGACAGTCAAGCTGTTGAAAATATCATCAAAAATCCAGTTCTCATTCAACTACAAAGCACATTGACTTCCGACATCACTTTGTGCGAGATTGCTATGAAAAAGGTTTGATTTCTTTGCATCATGTCAATACTTCAGATCAATGGGCAGATGTTTTAACCAAGGCATTGGATACATCTACTTTTGAAAAATTGATCAAGGCTTGGTATGCTAAACATGGATTAAAAACAAGTTTTCTTGTAAATCCATGTGTACATAGCATCAAAATGTTTTCAGAAATTCAAAAATTCCTTTAAAAATAGTTTAAAATTGAAATTTTTCAATAAATCTTTCAAAGTCTGATCACAACATTTGTTTGCTCAAAACCTCTGATAGGCTTTAAAATCTTATCCACTGATACAGTGTATCCTCTGACTTCTATTTTTCACCTCTTCAAAAGCACTGATGGCTATCCTCTGATAGTGTTAACAAAATCAGTATTGTCCAAACCTCTATCCTAAAAAGTGTTTTGCCACATCAACGGTTACTTTTCTCATCAGAGTTTATACGTGGCCAGATGTTAGCCATCCGATCTTGCAAAAGATGCCACGTCATGTTCACTTTTTCAAAACCCCTATAAAACCCCTATTTTATCTCACCAGTAGTTACCCTAAACTGTGTCGATTTCAAAATCTAAAAACAGTTTTTCTCTCAAACACCATGGCTCCCAAATCAAAATCTTCAAAATCCAAAGCAAAATCGCAAAAAGAACCTCCACCTTTCACTCTCATAATCAAACCCCACACAACTACACTGCCATACTTGAAGAAAACGACGCAAATACTCGCTATCATCCAATGATTCGAATTCTGCAAAAGTCTAAATTCTTGCACATGTTAACCGTCAAAGCCCCCATTTACATTGATGCTCTTCGTGATTTCTGAAAAAATGCAAAGGTTCACTCATCTGCTGATAGTGTTCCTTATACAATAATTTCAAGAGTAGGGGGAGTGTTGATGCAAATTAGCCCCCAATCGATCTCTCAAGTTTTCAAGTTAAATGACATACAACACCCTATGTCATTTCCCATTAATGAGATCCAAGCAGAGTTTCTGGAAAGAGGTTATATCGGCCAGATGAAAGGTATGACCATTTTTAAACCTAACTTTCCTGCTGCTTTCAATGAAATCCCGTTGAACATGCAATATCTGGGGTATGCAATTTTAACTGACACCGATTTGAACTACTCCCAGATACTGTTCAATGATCTTGTGAATAATTTTAAATATCTTGAAAAAAGAAAAACTTTTTTGATGCATCCACGTTTCTTGAGTGTTTACTTACAGGATCAAATTAAAGGTCCTGAAAGTAAAATTGGCGCTGTGGTTAATCCAGGCAGCCTTAATCATGAAACTTTCACCAAAATAACAAACCAAGATAAAGTTGAGAAAACACAAGTAGAGGAGGATGAGCAAGTTTTACCAGAACAAAATGTTCAATCTCAACCTCTTGCTACTGAGCCCACTGCTCTTGGTGATCAGGGCAACACAACCGCTGCCCTAAAACCCACACCAAAAATTTCCAAAAAGAAAACCAAAACAACCTCCAAAAAGCCCACCAAACCCAAAAAGGGTCCTCTGGAAGATGAGATCCCAGAGGTTAACCCTGTGACAGCACCAAAGTCACAAACCACTGCTGCTACTTCTTCACAGCAGATGGTTCAAAGATCTCCCACCGGCTTTGAAACTCCTCCTTCTTCCTCACAAAAGGAAAAGGTTGTAGACACAGAGACACCACTTTATGAAGCTCTAGATCCACTTGGGTCTATCTTTCACAGCCCCTCTCCCAGGGCAAGCTTTCTACTCAACCACCTTCACCAATACCTTCACTTCCGCCCACAATTGTACCATTGCTGAATGCAATTGAATTAGTTCAGACACAAACCAGCACTTCTCAACAACCTATTACTGAGAATATACTTCATCCAATGGCTAGGTCTGATTCTTTATTCATTGCTAGCCTATCAGCAAATGAAGAGGCTACATCCCTTGGGTTACATGTAACCCTTGGTGATAGTTCAACACAAGCAGCCACTACAATTGCTGAACTCCCTAGTTCTCAATTGGACAGTGGTTTCATTAATAAGACTTGGTTGAAGGCAACCACTGCTGAGGCAACAACTGTTACCTCTATTGTGGGAAGTCCCTAGTAGTAAGACAAAGGGGCATCTATGTTTGAAGCTGGTCCTAAAACCACTGCTCATGATAACATAGATATAACTACCACCACTGGTAGGATTTCAGATGATCCTATTAAATTAGGTGATGATCTAAAATACCAGGATTTGACGAAGAGAGTGACCAGAATAGAAAACTCTGCTGGTGAAATCAAAGATTTACTAAATCAGATGATAGCTACAAAATGTCAACCCTCTGTTCTATTCACTGTTGATCTCAAAGAAGCTCTTAACCCTCTGTTTCAACATCAACAACATTTTTTGGATTTACAACACAAGCATCATGTGAATAATGTTCGAAACATGTTTGAATCAAGGTATCAAGACACTGCAGCAGACATTAAAGCCATCAAAGAACATCTACTCACAACCACTGGCCATGCACCTCCAACGTTATATTTGTTACAATAGATGAAGCCAAAAAGGGGGAGAAACCTTTGGGTCCAAAGAAGCTAACAATAGATAATGATAAGGCCAGACCTACATTGAACATTCCAAGGCCTGATGGTTCAAAGAAGATAGATTTAACTGAAGAACTTGTGGCCAGGGCAAGGGCTAGTCACAAGAAGAATGTGACTGAGGAGAGAAGAGTGTTGGTTGAGAAAAAGATTGATCAGCAAAAAGAAAAAGGAGAGGTTGGTACTTCATCAAAAAGAGCTCCTGCTAGAAAAGTTAGGCAACCAACATCCACACCTCCTAAAACTAAGCCTGAAACTAATACAACCATGAAAACCTCTGCCTCTCAAAAACCTATCACATCTTCAAAACCACAACCCACATCCACACAAGCAGATGTTATAGCAACGGTTGTGTCAACATCTGTTGATACAGTAGAGGATGCAACAGATGCAACTCCATCCACTGCCATGATCACATTTCCCACATCAACTCAACCATTATCCACACCACCAAAAATCCCACAACCACCATCACCTACTTTAAGGTTTAAGAAGGAGGAAAATCACAAAAGTGATAAATGATGATGAGATCTCTGCACCTCTTCCACTATCATCAACACCAGTGATCCCCACATCAGTGCTTACAACTTTTTCAACTCTTAAAGTCATTCCTGCATCAAAGTTGTATCCTCTTGATTTACCAGTAGTTAGGGAAGAGATCCTAAGTTTCTTTTCAGAGGATGACCCTGACAAAAGAACAATTCTATCCCTGGATGGCTATCAAGACCAGCAAATGTTGATGCCTATCTAGAATTGAAAAAGAAGCAAGCAGAGGATATTGCCAAAAGAGAATCAGCAGGTAAAAATGATAGAGAGATACAGATTATCATGTCCTTTCAACTGAGTAAAGTCACCATTCTACAAAATTTTGACAAGGATCTGAGCAACCAGTTGTCAGTAAGGGAAGATAAGTTGCTCAAGAGTGAACTCATTGAGTATATCATGGAAAAGAAGATGTATAAGGAAACAAGGCCACAGTTCAGGATTAGAGCATAGATGAACTGAGGGAGGAAATCAGCAGAATGTAAGAAATGTTGAAAGACCCTCTTAAAAAGCCAACTGCTCCCAACTGGGATTTATACAAGAAAGATATCACTGAAAATGCCTTGAAGTTGAAGAGAATGAAGCAAGAACTGATTCAAAATCATTATGGTTCCAAAAACCAAGTGATGAGATGGGGTGAGGTGAGGGTGTTAGACACTTACAAAAGTTTGGAAGAAAGAAGGAAAAAGGATCCATCCATGCCTTCCAAGCATGACTACTCAAAAGAAGATGCTATCCTCAGAGCTCAACTCTCTAAAAGGTCCAGCTCAACATCTGTCCACTCCACACTTGCCCTACAACACAGGAAAAAGCAAGGGGAGATGAATGAAAAGACTGACAAAGAGTTTGAGGATAAATTTATCAAAGAAGGGATTCAGAATATGATTGATTATCACATAGATGATACAAGTGCCAAGCTGGCCAAAGATTTATCAAAGATGGCTCATTTATAAACCTCTGAAATAAAAGCTCCTTCAAGAAAACCATCAGACCCAAAGATTCTAAAATGGAAGGTCGACAAAGACACCTATGAATTGACATTGCTCAAGTCTGATGGTGCAGCCACTAAACTATCCATGGAAGATGCTTATGAGCTTATAGTAGAAGACTTCCAAGAACTACTATGTTTAGAGCTGGTGAAGGATGCTGAAGACATGGAATCTCTTAACTTTGAACTTCAATTCAAAGGTCAAATAAGACAATTCCTTCTGAGGAATAAAAACCAAGAATAAAGTGTTTTTGGCATCATCTGTTCCAGGGAGAGATTGTTGGGATAGAACCCTATGAAAGGAACAAATGATATAAAGCCAAATTACACTATCCGAGCTTTGGTTCAACTATCAGAGGTTACAACCTCTGATGTACTTACACTGCTTTCCAAAAAGACTGCTCATCCTATCGTCTGCCTTCACAAAACTTCAAGGTCTGCCAGAGTTAACAAGGGACAGAGGATAGGAATCAGAGTTTAGTCATTAGCTTAGTTAATTAATGTAACAGTGCCAAGCACTCATAGTTAGTATAAGCAGTGTTTAGAGTTAGTTACATATTGTTTCCTGTCACTATCAACCATGACGTCATCAAAGATGCTCAGAGGTTAGATAGTTAGCATAAATAGGCAACTCTTGTAACCTTTAAACTTGTCTCTTAAAAGATCAACTTTCGCATATCATCTTCTCTGCATTTTCTCATTACCAAACTGTAATTGCAAAGGCTGAGGGGGAGTTTGTGAATCACATGAAAGTTAATTAACTTGAAAGCATGATGATGATGAAAACAAACTACCATTGCTTGTAGTACAAGTTTTCCATCTTATTCCGCTGCAAATCTCTTTTAATTCAATCATTTTTCATTTTTAAAACAAAAACTACAAGTAATTCAAACTCAGATCCTAACAACACTAAACTAACGCGTTTATTCAAATGTAAGTTTCAACTTAATGAACATTTAAACTTTTCAGATCAATTTTCAAAAGTTTTTAGATTTTGTTCAGAACTCTAGACTTTGAAAAACAGCTTTTCATCATCAGTGGTCGAAACTAAAAGATAATATAATCTTATTACTTTTATGTAAAGAATAACAAACACTAACTATGTACAAACATATTTACATACATGTTTTTGTTGAGTTTGTGTTAAAGGATCATATCAGTTTTTTGAGACAAATCACCAGTACCATTGACCTTTTTCATGACATTAAGTTTTAAACAAATTTACCTAGATTGTCGATATGATTGTCCATTTAAACTTCGACACATTTCTCAATTGTTCCAAGATATGTTAGATAGATTTAAGAAACTTGACTTAACTATGGTTCACATCTAAGAATATACTCCCGTATCAAGATTCCCTAGATGTCATCTTACAGGTGAATATAGCGAAATTGATATCTGTAACTGGGTTATGCGAGACCTTGAGAGCTCAAGTTAGTACCACCGTACATACAAAGAGATGAAGGCTGGACTTTAAGGTGTGTTCCAATTAAGGAATCTTTTAAGCACTCCAAATAATTAGAACTTTTGATTCTTTTCAATTTTGCATGCAGTTTTAGGGTTTTTAGCAAAAGCATTATAGAAGTTCTAGGGTATTGCTTCCGCAAAATCAGAAGTACTTGTATAATACCCCAGATATCAATCATGTATAAAGACCTCGTATCTCAGAATCAGGCAAATCTCTCAAACGAAATTTCGGAGTACTAAGTCCATATATCCATGAGATGTTAATCCACAAGTTTAAGAAGTTGTAAAATTTAGTTTATATCTCGGAAACAATTTACTGAACGTGTAAAGCCTATCGACACATCCACAGTAAGACTTGTTTATTACTTTTTAAACTTTACAATTCTTTAGCATACTGTGATAGTCCACTGATGTACTATCATTCCTTTTTACACACAACTCTTTTTGACTTTTTAAATGTTTTTATACTTTTTGATTTTAATATGTTTTTGGATTTTCTGAAATTTTTTTTCTCCCCCTAAAATTCAAAAAACATATATTTGGAATTTTATTCATAGAAAAACATTGATCAACTGATGAGAATCACTTCATTTCGCCATCCATTACTGCTTCACAAATTTTCTTTTAAATCCTCCCCCCCCCCCATGATGACAAACACCTTTACACCTTTGTGTTTATAAAACATTTATATCCATGAATTTTGTCTTTTCAACAGTGAGGGTTCTGTGAAACTTTTCAAATTTTCTTCAAAAATTTGTAAAGTTTTCAAGTAAACGTTATTGGAATATGTAATTAGGCCTTTATATAGAACTTGATAATCCGGCCCGTTTTCATTGTGTGCCACAGAACTCCATTCTCAGTAATTTACTTTCTTCTCAGAAGTTCCTGCACAAAAATTCAAACAGTTAGTTGAATAGTGACACCCAAGCCTTTACAGTCTTAGGTGTTATTTCTTCAACCTTAATTTTGACTTTCTTTTCACAATCAGGTTTATTTTGGACTTTCTCAAGTTTTGGAAAGTTCTCTAAACTTTCAATTTTCACTGATTGTGTAAATTCTTTTTCTTTCACCAACCATGATTGATTTTTCATTAAAGCTTTCTTGAAATACAATGTAGAAACTTTTTGTTCATTACTATTCGAGGATTTACCAGTTTCAAAATTTGAAAACTTAGTAATAACTGGTTTTACTTTGTTAGTAGTTTAAGTATATTGTTTCAAAACCTGAGTTGATACTTTCAAATCTTCAAAATTTTTCTTATCAATATGAACAGGTTTAAAATTAATTTGAAAACATTTTCTAGCAATGTGTCTAGTTACTCCACATTTATGACACTTCTTGTTCTCATACTGATCATTTTTAGCAAACCATACACTCAAATCATAACATTGATTTGATGTGTGGTAACAATCTTTCCTGTTTCTTCTAAAAGCATGATTTGACGTTGAAGCATTGCGGTTCGACCTGCACCATTTATTTTCAAATTTCTGTGAATTTTTATAATGATTGGATGATCATACCGATGAGCTTTTATTTTTCTTTTGAAAATTTTTAGAATTTTTAGAACCTTGTTTTTCCTGTTGTTTTCCTTCTCCATACTGCTTAGAAAGTTTTTGCATTGAGCATTCACCTTTTTCAGTAGATTGTAGAACAGTTTCTTGAAATTTTTCTTTTAGTTTTAAAAATATTTCATTTTTATCTTTTTAGCACTTTCATCATCACAATTCTCAATTGTGACATTGTTATAATTTGTGACTTTATCACTTATTGGAATTTTCTTTTTATTTTCATTGATCGGTTTTGGACATATCTGATCTAGAATTAATGACGAGGTCACAAAACCTTTCAACTTCTTTTCTAAATCAACAGCTTTATTTTTAGAATTCTCAACATCTTGTTCAAGTTTCCTGATTTTTTTAAAATGCGAGTTTATTATATTTTGTTTTTCAAAAACATTTTTATTTAAAACAAAATTTTCATTTTCTAAAATTTTTATTCTATTCTTAAAAATCTTTTCATTTTCTTTTAGTTTTTTATTTTCTAATGTCTAACTCTCAAGATTATTCAAGAGTTTGACATTATCTGCCAGATAGTCAGTCAGATCTACATCATAAACTGGGCAGATTGGTTTAGAACTTGAAGGCTCATTTGCAGATGTACTAAAAACTTGTGCTTCACAGTTCTTAGCTACTATACTCCCTTCTCTCTTCAACTAAACATTCCCTTGCTTACTGACAAGATCAGACTTCTTTAGTAATTCCACTTCATATCCCTCTAATTTGTCAATGAAAGTAGAAAGCTTGGAAAATTTCAAGCTCGGACTTTCCTTTAACACCATTAAGTACGTTGTCCATTCACCCTCTGGAAGAGCATCAGCCAATTTGTCAATATACTCTACTTCTGTCTTATCAAGACCATGCCTTCTCATCTGCACTTTCAAATGACAAAATCGCCTTATTATTTTTTTCATTGACTCGCCTCAGCATTGTGAAGATGTCAAACTCTTTCATGATTAGAAGTTTCTTGCTCTTAATCATCTCAACACTATCAAAATATTTAGCACGTAGAGCATTCTACAACTTCTGTGATGTATCACATTCTGGTAGCAGAATCAAGATATCTTCATTTATCGATTGATGTAACAAGGTCATCATCTTCTCCTTATGGGCATATGCATCATTCAGTTTAGATGTAAACTTTGATACTGCAAGAATAACTCCATGTTCATCAACTGGCCATTTAAATCCAGTTTAAACGGCAACCCAACTGTAGAAGAAATTTGCTCGTACCCAGTTCTCGAATTTTTCTTTCCAGCTTTCATACTCGTCCATACTCATCAACTTTGGCAGCTTCACGGACCCCATTTCATTTTCCAAATTTATCTCTCGTTTAAAAACACTTGAAAAATGATTAGCCAACAGACAATTTTAGTAAAAGTTGACTTCTTAATCGACAATATTAACGTAACGGTTCGCTAAAAACGTTCAAAATTTTTCCGAAAACTGTTTTTACCAGATTAGAGCTTTAAACTCGTCTCGTCGATACGAATCTAATGATATATAATGTCCGAGACGTTAAGTTTGCTTGGGATAGACAAGTTCGCCCGGAATCATAATGTTGGAACAAGTTCGGCCGAACTTGTTCCAACATTATGATTCCGGGCGAACTTGATCTACACAATACATAAATATGACATTTTCTAACGTAATCTGATCCAATCTAAATAGACTCGATACAAGACTAAGACATAGGCATGCTGTACTAACAGACTCCCCCTTGGATATTGTCTTCGTCTTTATCAGTCTTCAAAACTCTATCTTTCATCTGCATCAGATATTCTTTTGTAGCAGTATTCATTCGGTTCAAATGTATCTACGTCAACCACATCTTCTTCGAAATCAAAATCAAACCTCTCAGCATCAACATTGAGCAGCTTAGCAAGATCTTCCTTCGAATAGTTGTGAACATATTCACCTTCCTCAACATTATGTTATAACATTAATACCAGTGGCTTCGAAGGCATAGCAGCAACAGGCATTGCAATGATTGCTTCTGTCATATCTTCATCAGTTTGCCTTGTCCTGTTTGCCCTGTTGGCTCCCCCTTACTTTGATCTTCTATCAAATTTGCATCATCATTCAGGAGCGAAGAAAAATCAAATTCATCAGTAACCTTTGCATCAACAATCTTCAAACCAACTCCACCCTGATCATCGTCATTACCATCATCATCATTATCAGAATCATTCTTTGAATCATCAGCAGGCTCATCATCATATTTATCTTCAGCTTCTTCATCGTCTTTCTGCTCAGTCTCTTTCTCAGGAATGATCTCAGACTCAGAAGCTTTTGCAGATTCAATCACTGTTTCTGTTGTTTCAGGCTTTCCTTCAACCACATGCTTACCCTTCCCCTGTTCAGTAAGCTCTTTTTCAGCCTTTTCTTTTGCCTCTTGCAAATCCAATCTTTCATATTCTTCCTTAAAGTTGATTCCCAGACTGTTAGATAAAACTTTCTGAAGCCTTGAAAATCTTCGATCATTCAAATCCCTTTCAGATCGTAATTCAGCAATCTCTTTCTGCAGTCTTTCATTTGCATCCTGCAAACTTTCAATTAGGGCTTTAAGATATCCATGATCACCTTCCAAGAATTTTACTTTATCATTCAGAATCTTCTTCTCAACTTCGCTTTGTTTCACCAACTGTTCCAAAGCAGCTTTCTCAACTTCATTCTTTGATACTTTATCTTCCAAAGCTTTAACTCTTTTCTCCAGTTCATCAACATTAGATTCTGGGAAGAAATCATTCAGATCTTCAATATTAACTGGCTCATCTGGAATATTTCCAAAAATCTTTGACCTTGGAGTCGTCTTTGGCGTTGACTTTGGAGTACTCTTCGGTGTAGGAACTTCTTTTGGAATAGAGCTTTCTGGTTGTGAAGTTTTTGGAGGATCTTGAGACATAATGATAGAATTTCAAGCAGATCAGACTCAGGAGGTTCTTATGTGACTCCTATTTGCACAATAGTCTCAGAAGTTTGAATTGTTTCAGCCGCAGGAGGTTCTTGTGTAACTCCTGATTCTTTTGCACCAGAAGGTTCTTGTGGGACTTATGTGCCTTTCTTCTTGCCAATATAACGTCTTCTTTTCGGTTTTTGAACTTTCTTGCCTTTGGTACTAGGAGAACCAGTAGTCTTCAATGTTGTATCTGTTGCAGAAGACTTTACTCGTTTCGCTTTTTTCTTCGGTCTCTCCTCATCAGAACCCTTTTCAATTTCCGGTTCGTAGTTAACATCAATTTCTTTTATCTTCTCTGACTCTTTTTCGGCGATAGCTTTCTTTGTTGCTTTTTCTAGCGAAACGTCGCTATCTTCTTCTTTGTCAGATGTCGCAGATATAACCTCATCATCCTGAGTATCTTTTTCAGTCTCTTGACTTTCAACATTTACAACAACACTCGAACCAGCTTCAGGTTGTACATTTTCAGGTTCATCTTCGTCTATCAACATTGTTTCGACTTCTTTGATTTCCTGGAATTTTTCTTTTTTTTTTCTTCAACAACTTTCTTCAAGAACCAATCGCTGCGCTTTTCTTTGAATGTAGATAACCATTCTTCTTCTGCGTTCACCTCTTTCTCGTCACCACTACCTTCCTTATGCCATTTGTATTCAGGTGGTGCGATATAATCAACAGAAACCATAGCACCAAATAAAGGCTTTGCGACCGGCGCTGAATCTTGTTTCTGGAAAGTAATAAACTTCTTCACTGTTACTTCATCCATGTGGCTAAGATAAAGAATGTCGTTTGGATCCTTAGCAATATTCTTGAATTTATCGTCGATGAGCATCTGTACGAATATTGGATACATAACGAGCCTGCTCGTTCCCATATTATTCTTCATGTGAGTGAACACGAGCTTTGAGAAGTTGAACTTCTTGTTTAAGATCAACGCAGTAGCCATACACGCCATATAATCTTGTACATCGTCTAAACCTGCCTTTCGATGGCTGAATGCATGTATAATTGCGTGCATTAAGAACTTGTAGGGATTCGGAACTCCCCCTTTCTTCAACATCGACTCATATACGTGCCCTTTGTAACCCATGTGAGAAAAAACATCCTCTAACCATCCTTTCATCAAGTAGCATTGGATCATTCGCTTCATCGTTGAAGTTTAACACTTTCCGAATATCAGCTTCTGTCATTGTCATCTCCTTATCTTCGTTTCTCGCGCGGACAATCGATTTGATCACTGTATTGTCTTCGTTTAGTGACGCGGCGTTCCAAAATCTGTATACATGAGATCTATATACCACTGTCTTTTTCTGATCGCCTTGTAAATCGGAATACACTCCATGAAATCAATGATATTGTCATATGCGGCTAAGATGGACAGATAGTCTTGTCAAGCGTTATGCACGTGTTATGAAATTTGTTGAACGAGAATCGAGACAAAATTAGCAATTTTTTACAATTTTCACAAACCTTATATCAAGTTCGGGCGGCGAACTTGATAGACATAAAAACATCACATTTATATCAACTCCGGGCAAACTAATCAAAACATTTTGATTAATCTTTAAACAAGTTCGGGCGAACTTGTTAAGACTTATGATTTTGACCATGTTTAGACAAGTTCGGGCGAACTTGTGTAACATAAATCATGTTTTCAGATTTGAGAGATAAGTTCGGGAGGACTTATGAGATTTTTATTATTTAACATTGAGGACAAGTTCGGCCGAACTTGGTTCAAAGAACCAATTGACAAGTTCGGGCGAACTTTGCATCGTTTTCATTAAAACCTGCAATCAACCTATTCAAGTCATCCTGGACCAAATTAAGAGTATGTTTAATGTCGTTTATGTTTGTTTAACAGATTTTAATGTCCAATTCGTCCTTAAACATTCATATTCAAGTCCAATTGTCAAATACATATCTAAATCGTTCAAACTCGGTCAAATTACGGTCTAAAGTCCAATCACTTACCACTACCATATTCCTTAGTGTGCAAATCACTAAGATTCACTCTTAATTTGGGCAGCAATTCGACACAAGTTGTACAATTTTAAAATCGCTCAAATTTCGCTCAAGTTCGCTCTAGTGTTCAGGAAACCAGTAATGAAGTTCAGGCGGACTTGTGTTCTATTTATATCTAACAAGTCCGGGTGAACTTGTAAAACCAATCAATTAAGATCAATAACTCCTGGCGAACTTGTTCAATACATCTGTTAAGCACACACAAGTCCGGGCGAACTTGTGATCAGAACATTGTAAGTAAGCCCCTGAACAAGTTCGGGCGAACTTGATCAAACTCAAAACCAAAATTTTCAATTTTGACCCTGAACCTTTCAACTTTTACCAGTTTTAACAATCGACTCAGTTGACCAAGTCCAAGCTAATGACCTTGGTTAACCGATTTGTCTGCCGAGTCCAAGTTAATGACCTCGGTTCTACCCGTTATGAACAAACTGTTGATTTTTCTCAATTTCAAGTTTCATATTAATGAACTTTTAATCATTTTCGCTTATCAGATTTACAGATTAGCTCCCAGCCCGTTGTCAATTAGATTTCCACCAGTTTAGCACCTTACCAGACTTCGAAGATCCGTTATCCAACATTGGCTTGTAGAAACAAAATCTTTTTGTATTTTGAAAGATTATGCTAAAACACACTGAAAATCTTTTTGATTTTAATCTGTAAAGCAATTAAATAAAATAAACTATGTACAAACATATTTACAAACATATTTTTATGAATTCGTGTCTAAGGATCATATAAGTTGTTTGAGACATATCACCAGTACCGTTGTCCTTTTGATGACTTTAAGTTTAAACTCGTTTACCAAGATTGTCGATATGTTTGTCCTTTTAAACTTTAACACCTTCCTAAATTGTTCCAAGATATCTTAGTTAGAATTATGAAACTTGACTCAACTATGGTTCCCATCTCAGAATATACTCCCGTATCAAGATTCCCTAGATTTCATCTTACAGGTGAATATAGCGTAATTGATATCTGTATCTAGGTTAATGCGAAGCCTTGAGAGCTTATGTTAATACCACCGTATTGACAAAGAGATGAAGGCTCGACTTTAAGATTTGTTCCAATTAAGAAATCTTTTAAGCACTACAAATGATTTGATCTTTCGATTCTTTCAAGTTTGCATGCATTTTAGTGTTTTTAGCAAAAGCATTATAGAAGTTCTAGGCTATTACTTCCGCAAATTCAGAAGAACTTGTATAATACCCCAGATATCAATCATATATAAAGACCTCGTATCTCAGAATCAGGCAATCTCTCAAACGAAATTTCGGAGTACTAAGTCCATATATCCGAGAGATGTTAAGCCACAAGTTTAAGCAGTTGTAAAATTTAGTTTATATCCCGGAAACAATTTACTGAACTGTAAAGCCTATCGACACATCCATAGTAAGACTTGTTTATCACTTTTTAAACTTTACAATTCTTTAGCATACTGTGATAGTCCACTGATGTACTATCATTTCCTTTGTGACACAAAATCTTTTTTGTCTTTTTCAATGTTTTTGTACTTTTTGATTTTTTTCATATGTTTTTTGTATTTTCTCAAATATTTCTCCCCCAAAATCAAAAACATATTTTTGTATTTTAGTTTTTAAGAAATATTAATCTAAAAGATATACAAACCAATATGGATCACATGAACTCGTCGTCCAATCCATATTCAACCTCTGCCTCTGCACCTGTCAACAAATTTTTACCGTTAAGCCTCATTAGATATTTAAATCTTGTTAAAGGAAAAGCTTTGGTATAAAAATCAGCCTTTTGTTCATCGGTGTGGATGTTTTTCTATTCGCACCAACTTCTTTTCGTAGCAGTCACGAATGAAGTGATAACGAATTTCTATGTGCTTAGTTCGAGAGTGATGAACATGATTTTTAGTGATGTCGATTGCTGCCTTATTATCTACATATAAAGGCGTATCAAGAAATTGCAATCTAAAGTCACTCATCTGTTGTTGAATCCATAGGATTTGTGAACAACAGCTGGAAGTAGAAATGTATTCTGCCTCACAAGTAGATAGAGAGACCGTGGTTTGTTTCTTGCATTGCCACGTTATTAATCGAGTTCCGAAGAACTGGAAACCAGCCGTTGTAGACTTTGAATTCAGCTTATCCACCACAAAGTCAGAATCAGCATATCCCGTCAGATCAAAATTATCGTTCTTTGGATACCACAAGCCGGTGCTTGGACATCCCTTCAAGTAACGGAATATTCTCTTGACTATCTGCATGTGAGATACTCTAGGACTGGACTGATATCTTGCGCAAAGACAGGTAGGATACATGATATCTGGGCGAGATGCCGTCTGACAAATAAGAGATCCTATCATCGACCGATAGAGCGTATCATCCACTTTAGTTCCTGTTTCGTCAATGCAAATTCCGTGATTCAGTGCCAGGGGAGTCGAAAGTGGCTTCGAGCTATCCATTTCAAACTTCTTTAGAATATCATGAACATATTTGGTTTGATGAATGAATATGCCTTCTAGTAACTGATCGACTTGTACCCAAGGAAGAATTTCATTTCGCCCATAGAAGACATTTCGAACTTCTTCTTCATAATCTTCTCGAATTCTTTGCAAAGACTGTCATTTGTTGAACCAAAGATGATATCATCCACATAGATTTGTACGATGATTAGATGAGTTCCGACTTCTTTGGTAAACAGTGTACTATCCACTGTGCCTCTCGTAATGCCGTTTCCAACGAAATGTTGAGATAACGTCTCGTACCAAGCTCTCGGGGCTTGATGTAATCCGTATAAGGATTTGTCTAGGAGATAAGCTTTGTTCTTGTTCAACGGATCAACGAACCCCGGTGGTTGGCCGACGTACACTTGTTAGCGTAGCTTACCATATAGAAATGTGGATTTCACATCTAACTGGTACACCTTAAATCTTTTCCAAGCAGCGAATGCAAGGAAAATACGGATTAACTCTAATCGTGCAACCAGTGCATAGACTTTCGTATAGTCGATTCCTTCCTGCTAGTGGAAATCTTTGACTACCAACCGAGCTTTGTTTCTAACGATCACACCTCGATCATCCCTCTTACACTTGAAGACCCATTTCGTGTCTATCGCTTTTTGCTTAGGTGGTAAATCTACAAGTCTCCAAACTCCCAGTTTCTCAAACTATAACAATTCTCCCTGCATCACCCAGTTCTCATCACCCAGAGCTTCATCACCCAGTCTCCAGACTCCTAGTTTCTCAAACTGTAACAATTCTTCCTGCATCACCCAGTTCTCATCACCCAGTCTTCGGCTCGATTTGAGATATGAAACATGAATAATAACAATAATCTTGAGTCGGAGCCACTCGAGTATAGAAACAACTTAATGCTTTGTTGATTTGGCCTCTCGTTCTTACACCAGTCTGTAACTCTCCAATAATGTTTGTTGAAGGGTGATATGAATAAGATCGTGGCATCTCCTCACTAGGAACATCAACCGTACTATTCTGATTTGAAATATTCATATCAACTATCAAAACAACTTCAGGAGCACTAGATGTTGCTTCATTTTGATTACTCAGGCCAGCAGATTAATTCAACATGCTTGTCAACTACTCGGATTCTTTATCGGAAGAAGATTCTCCATCATCATCGAAAGTCGGAGCTTCATCAGAGTCGGAATTCTGATTCTGAGGAATAATGGGCTCTGTAGTTGCATTTCCTGGTTTAGTGGAAACATTTGCTGGAGTTGTAGTAGGTGTTACTTCTGCTTCAGAAACTTGTTCAACTGGAATACCACTATTACTCGAACCTGCACCAGAAGAAGATGTAGAACCAACAGTAGGTTGATTAACCACTATTGGCCTTAGAATCTGCTCTTGGTTTGTCGACTGTTGTAGATAATAAAGAGCTACAAGTTCTTCATCAACGGTTCTTCTGGAAAGTCGAATGACTTCCACAAATCTTGGTAATTGAACAACCACTCATCGCCTTTGCTTTGAATATGAGTTGTGTACCGAAAGCAATCTACGTGTTGTGCTTCGACCACTCTTCTCAAAGTAGGAATGTAAACTCTCCTGAGCGGACTATCATAACCGAAAAAGAAACCTTCAAGTGTTTTAGCACCGAACTTTCCATCTTGATCAATCACTGTACACGGTGCGCCAAACGGTTCCAGATATTTGAGATTTGGTTTCCTTCGGTTAATCATTTCGAAGCATGTCTTCTGCAACCACCTCACTCCAGAGGTTAACAGGAAGTTTGGAATCTGCAAGCATTGTTCTTGCTGTTTCAATTAGAGTTATGTTCTTCCTTTCAGCTATGCCATTTTGTTGTGGAGTGTAGGGTGCACTGAATTCATGAAGAATTCCTTTAGCATTGAAAACTCTTTCATCTTGTTATTTTTGAACTTCGTGCCATTATCACTTCTAATCCGTCTAACAGGTAGATGATATAGCTTCTCAAGTTTCTTGAAGAGAATCACCAGATTATCGAACGTTTCATCTTTAGACTCTTGAAAGAAAACCCAAGAATATCGAGAATAATCATCTCTGACAACCAAACAATACAGATCTCCGGATATACTAAGGACGTTCACCGGACCGAAAAGATCCATATGTAGACGTTCAAGCGGCAACTTTATGGAGTTAAGAATCTTCTTAGGATGTGACTTTTTGATCTGCTTCCCTTTCTTGCATTCAAGACAATGATCCATCATATGGAAGCTTCGAAGATTTACTCCTTCGACCAAATCATTGTGAACCAGAAAATTATTTTTCCTCAGATGTATATGCCCCATTTTTCTGTGCCATAGAATCGAATCCTTCTCCCTGGCTTTTGTGACAAAACATTGAGCCATCTTTGACGATGTTGTAGCAATACCCACGTCTAGCACATAGAGATCGTTTTCGCGTGGAGCGTGCATTAGAATCCATTCATCAGGAATCTTGAAACCCGGCTTAAGATAATGCACTCCATATCATTGAAATGAACAGTGAACTGCTTATCGCAAATCTGTGAGATACTGAGAAGATTGTTTTCTAGCTCGGCGATATAGTTAAGACGATCAAAAGATACCACACCATTCGAAAGCTTTCCTTCAGCTACAATCCGGCCTCCTTGATTTCCAGCGAAGCCTACATACCCTCCATTAATTGCTTTGAAGGTTTTGACAAAACTTTGTCAGTTTCAGTTTTATCCTTTGACTCAGACACCTTGTCTTTATCAACCTTTACCAACTCAGACTTTGCAACTTCAGATGATGTTGTTTTCTTCTTGGCAACCTAGGATTTTATTTAACTCTTGCTTTCTTAATGTAAAACCTTGAATCTTTGTTTTCATTCGATTTGGAAGTTTCACCTTTCTTAAAAGTTGAATTTTCAAACTTTGATTCAGTTTTAGGTTTAACTTCAATTTTATATTCATTGTTTCGTTTTACAATTTTGATTGGTTTTACAATCTCTGGTTGCTTGAGTTTCTCAACATCTGAATTTTTCTTTCTTCGAGGATAAACAGGCTTTGACTTCGGACACTTGCGAATAACGTGACCAACTTCATTGCATTTGAAACAAGTCCGAGTGTCATGTGAATGTCCACTAGTGGGTTTTACACCACTTGCGGAGTTAGCCTTATCCCGAAGTTCTTTTTCCTTCTTAAAATCATCATTTGATTTCTTTCCAATCAAACTCTCTTCCTGAACCGTACTAGTCCCAAACACGAATCCCATGTTCTTCTTTTATATTCGCGAAATGGTGACTGTTTCCTTTTTGGTTCATCTTCTTCCTCTAAACCCAAACCCGCTCTCCTATGTTCATGAAAGTCACCACCATTCCTTCGGTACTTGTTATAGTTTCTTTTAGGTTTAGAATAAAATTTCTTTTCATTTCTCTCCAGATCTTTTGATGATACGTCAACAAGTTTGAACAATTAATCAATTTGGTCTTCTTTCACATTTTGAATCGCAAAATTGTCATTGAGATATAGTCTATCAGATTCCTTAACTTTGTACATGACAACGTTAGGATCATCACTTAGGCTATCTTCCGATGATGTATCATCATCTTCAGATTGTGATTCAGAATTGTTCGAACTCGAGTTGGCGCTCTCAAAACTGCCATCATCAGATTCCCTCAAAACATTTTCAACAACATTTTTTACCACACCTTCAATGTCATCTTTTGTGTAGATTATGTCAATGTTCTCAGACAGCTCATTTTTCTTTTCGGAAAAAGGTTCAATGTTAAGCGCCTTTTCCATCCCTTCTGCTTTCTTGCGACAATATTTTTCACACAAGGGTGGTGGAACACTGCTATAATCTCCACATTTCTTACCTTTTGATTTCTGAACATCTTCTTCCGATGGAATCGTTGGAAGAATATGGTTGATGACATAAGCATTTGTGGTATAGCTTTTCAAAAGATATCTTACCCTTTCCGTTTCAATTTTCATATCTTGAAGCTCTTGTTTAACTTCTACAATGGTGTTTATGTAACTATTAATTGCTTTTTGTTTTTCCATTACCGTTGCTTTTAACATTCTCACTGTGTCATCTTATTCAATGTTGTTTTTATCAAGCCTGCTGTAATCGTCTTTCATTTTATCATAGGCTTCCTTCATTGTGCGATAATCATATTTAAAATTGTTGTTATGCACATTGAGTTCACTTATGATTTGAGATTTTTCGGCGCATTGCAAACAAGGCTCAGCACATTTCGTGCAAGGTTTTTCAACCTCAAGGATTTGCACTTTTACAACCTCTTTCTCAACAACTTTTACTTCTGGGCCTACCTTTGTCAAATTTGCCATCATTGCTTTGTTGGCGATCTCCGTGAGATTTTCCTCATTCATCTCTTTGGTCACGTTGATGACTTCTTCAACTTTCGGTTTCGTTTCTTCAATGACATGCTTAGAAGATACTGCATCACCAAAGCAACCTGCAAAACTAGAAGTCATGTTAGGAGAAAGAACACTTTGCATCCTCGTATGATGATAGATCTCCTCTTCTTCTGCTTGTTGCAAATATTCTTCTAGCATTGCATTCTCCATAGCTGCATCCTCAGCAGAAGTATCTTGCTCTTCCATGATTTCAGCCATTAGAGCGACTCCTGTCTTCTTGGCAATATATGAGTTCCAATCAAAACTGTCATCTTCATTCGAAGCAACCATAGCTTTCTCTTTATTGTTGGATGGTTTCTCTTGAACTTCGATTTGAGTTTTCTTCGGAAATGGCTTATATTGCAACGACTTCTTGTAGTAATCACTACCTCCTCCGAAAGGACTTTGGTTGCCACTTGCTTCTGCATTCTTGCACTCTCTTTTGAAATGCCCTTTTTGTCGGCATCTGAAGCAAGTAACTTTCGTCTTGTCAAAACCCAATTTGTTGCTTGAATTTCCGATGTCTCTTCCAGTTAGAGCAACGAATTTGGTAACTCTTCGAATAATCGAAGCTAAGGACCATTTGATGTCCATCAACTCAAGCTCTTCCTCATCCACTTGATCATAATCCTCGGCAGTCATTTCTGGATTACCAATCTTTCCAGCCACTAAACTCTCATAAGATTCCAATACTGTAGCAAGTAATGCCATATGTTGTTTGGCCAGTTGTTCAGAAACGACATTGTTCAGGTTGACTGAAATGTTGCATCTAAACACATTTGGATCAGAATTTGATTGATTATTCTGATTTGAACCCGTACTTGAAAATGAAGTATTCTGAGGACTCTGATCATAGTTAGGATATGATTGAGTTTGGCTCTGTGGCGAATGATTCGAGGAATTCATATTCGCGCTGAAAGCAGTTTGAATCTTTGGACTTGAGATATTCTCTTGAGCTCCAGTCTTGTAATACAGTCCAACATCTTGAGCAATGTTCGGATTCTTCGACTTTGCAAACAACTCCATCTCATGCCCCTCCAACTTATCGATAAAAGTGGATAACTTGAAGAATTTCCAGCTTGGACTCTCTTTTCGCACCATGAGATAAGTTATCCATTCTCCTTCAGGCAAAGCATCAGCCAGTTTGTCAATATATTCTTCTTCTGTCTTCTCAAGACCATGCCTTCTCATAATCACCTTCAAATGACAGAATCGCTCTATCATTTGTTTCATTGATTCACCTTTGAGCATTGTGAATATGTCGAAGTCTTTCATGATTAGAGCTTTGTTGCTCTTCACCATCTCAACACTATCCAAATATTTAGCACGTAGAGCATTCCACAACTTCTGTGTTGTATCACATTATGGTAGCAGAATCAAGATATCTTCATTTATCGATTGATGTAACAAGGTTATCATCATCTTCTCATGGGCATATGTATCATTCAGTTTAGGTGTAAACTTTGATACTGCAAGAATAAGTCCATGTTCATCAACTGGCCATTTAAATCCAGTTTGAACGGCAACCCAACTGTAGAAGAAATTTGCTCGTACCCAGTTCTCGAATTTTTCTTTCCAGCTTTCATACTCGTTCATACTCATCAACTTTAGCGGCTTCACGGACCCCATTTCATTTTCGAAATTTATCTGTCATTCAAAAACACTTGAAAATGATTAGCCAACAGAAAATTTTAGTAAAATTTGACTTCTTAATCAACAATATTAACGTATCGGTTCGCTAAAAACGTTTAAAATTTTTCGAAAACTGTTTTTACCAGATTAGAGCTTTAAACTCGTCTCGTCGATACGAATCTAATGATATATAATGTCCAAGACGTTTTTCTGAATTTTCATGCCTTAACTTTGTACATGACAACGTTAGGATCATCACTTAGGCTATCTTCCGATAATGTATCGTCATCTTCAGATTGTGATTCAGAATTGTTAGAACTCGAGTTGGCGCTCTCAAAACGGCCATCATCAGATTCACTCAAAACATTTTCAACAACATTTTTTGCCACAACTTCACTGTCATCTTTTGTGTAGATTATGTCAATGTTCTCAGGCAGCTCATTTTTCTTTTCGGACAAAAGTTCAATGTTAAGCGCCTTTTCCAACACCCTTCTGCTTTCTTGCGACAATATTTTCACACAAGGGTGGTGGAACACTGCTATAATCTCCACGTTTCTTACCTTTTGATTTCTGAACATCTTCTTCCGATGGAGTCGTTGGAAGAATATGGTCGATGACATAAGCATTTGTGGTATAACTTTTCAAAAGTTGTCTTACCCTTTCTGTTTCAATTTTCATATCTTGAAACTCTTGTTTGATTTCAGCAATGGTGTTTATGTAACTGTTAATTGCTTTTTGTTTTTCCATTACCGTTGCTTTTAACATTCTCACTGTGTCATCTGATTCAATGTTGTTTTTATCAAGCCTGCCGTAATCGTCTTTCATTTTATCATAAGCTTCCTTCATTGTGCGATAATCATATTTAAAATTGTTGTTATGCACATTGAGTTCACTTATGATTTGAGATTTTTCAGCGCATTGCAAACAAGGCTCAGCACATTTCGTGCAAGGTTTTTCAACCTCAACGATTTGCACTTTTACAACCTCTTTCTCAACAACTTTTACCTCTGGGCCTACCTTTGTCAAATTTGCCATCATTGCTTTGTTGGCGATCTCCGTGAGATTTTCCTCATTCATCTCTTTGGTCACGTTGATGACTTCTTCAACTTTCGGTTTCGTTTCTTCAATGACATGCTTAGAAGATACTGCATCACCAAAGCAACCTGCAAAACTAGAAGTCATGTTAGGAGAAAGAACACTTTGCATCCTCGTATGATGATAGATCTCCTCTTCTTCTGCTTGTTGCAAATATTCTTCTAGCATTGCATTCTCCATAGCTGCATCCTCAGCAGAAGTATCTTGCTCTTCCATGATTTCAGCCATTAGAGCGACTCCTGTCTTCTTGGCAATATATGAGTTCCAATCAAAACTGTCCTCTTCATTCGAAGCAACCATAGCTTTCTCTGTATTGTTGGATGGTTTCTCTTGAACTTCGATTTGAGTTTTCTTCGGAAATGGCTTATATTGCAACGACTTCTTGTAGTAATCACTACCTCCTCCGAAAGGACTTTGGTTGCCACTTGCTTCTGCATTCTTGCACTCTCTTTTGAAATGCCCTTTTTGTCGGCATCTAAAGCAAGTAACTTTCATCTTGTCAAAACCCAATTTGTTGCTTGAATTTCCGATGTCTCTTCCAGTTAGAGCAACGAATTTGGTAACTCTTCGAATAATCGAAGCTAAGGACCATTTGATGTCCATCAACTCAAGCTCTTCCTCATCCACTTGATCATAATCCTCGGCAGTCATTTCTGGATTACCAATCTTTCCAGCCACTAAACTCTCATAAGATTCCAATACTGTAGCAAGTAATGCCATATGTTGTTTGGCCAGTTGTTCAGAAACGACATTGTTCAGGTTGACTGAAATGTTGCATCTAAACACATTTGGATCAGAATTTGATTGATTATTCTGATTTGAACCCGTACTTGAAAATGAAGTATTCTGAGGACTCTGATCATAGTTAGGATATGATTGAGTTTGGCTCTGTGGCGAATGATTCGAGGAATTCATATTCGCGCTGAAAGCAGTTTGAATCTTTGGACTTGAGATATTCTCTTGAGCTCCAGTCTTGTAATACAGTCCAACATCTTGAGCAATGTTCGGATTCTTCGACTTTGCAAACAACTCCATCTCATGCCCCTCCAACTTATCGATAAAAGTGGATAACTTGAAGAATTTCCAGCTTGGACTCTCTTTTCGCACCATGAGATAAGTTATCCATTCTCCTTCAGGCAAAGCATCAGCCAGTTTGTCAATATATTCTTCTTCTGTCTTCTCAAGACCATGCCTTCTCATAATCACCTTCAAATGACAGAATCGCTCTATCATTTGTTTCATTGATTCACCTTTGAGCATTGTGAATATGTCGAAGTCTTTCATGATTAGAGCTTTGTTGCTCTTCACCATCTCAACACTATCCAAATATTTAGCACGTAGAGCATTCCACAACTTCTGTGTTGTATCACATTATGGTAGCAGAATCAAGATATCTTCATTTATCGATTGATGTAACAAGGTTATCATCATCTTCTCATGGGCATATGTATCATTCAGTTTAGGTGTAAACTTTGATACTGCAAGAATAAGTCCATGTTCATCAACTGGCCATTTAAATCCAGTTTGAACGGCAACCCAACTGTAGAAGAAATTTGCTCGTACCCAGTTCTCGATTTTTCTTTCTAGCTTTCATACTCGTCCATACTCATCAACTTTGGCGGCTTCACGGACTCCATTTCATTTTCCAAATTTATCTGTCGTTCAAAAACACTTGAAAATGATTAGCCAACAGACAATTTTAGTAAAATTTGATTTCTTAATCGACAACATTAACGTATCGGTTCGCTAAAAACGTTTAAATTTTTTTCGAAAACAGTTTTTACCAAATTAGAGCTTTAAACTCGTCTTGTCGATACGAATCTAGAGATATAATGTCCGAGACTTTTTCAGAATTTTCATGCCTTTTTTTAGAAACCTTTGTACAAGTTCCGAACTTGTAACAGCTTATGAAAATCAGCTACTTAACAAGTTCAGGAGAACTTGTATAAACTTTTCAGAAAATTTCACTTTGAAACAAGTTCGGGCGAGCTTGTGATGTTTTTCAAGAAAATTTAGCCAAGTTCGGGCGAACTTGTGCTTAATTTCAACAAAAAACCAGAAGTTCGGGCGAACTTGATGAAAATTCTTTAAAAACTTGTCAAGTTTGGGCGAACTTGATGAAAAATCACACAAAATGTGATAATTCAGTCAAGTTCGGGCGAACTTGATCACAAGTTCATTCGAAATGATGTTTTCAAACATGATTTTTTCAACTTTTCGACATGAATTCGTTTGTTTTAAGCTCTGATCTTTTCAAGGGTTTTATTATTATGGATTTTAAGTATTATACTTGAAAATCAGTCCATTTTGTCCGTGAAATGTCCAAGAAAAGTTAAAAATGAAAGAAATGAGTAGAAGATGTGAAGTTCTATGTCCAATGTCTTCAAATTAGGCCAATCCTGCTCTGATACCAATTGAAGGTCCGTTGTACGGATCGTTCGGGTCCTAATTTGCAAACCTAAGGTAAACGTGCGGAATCTGTTTGCATAGGCGACATTGGATACAAGTTCTTTACTGATTAATCACTGTTTCATTAATGTATAGACGTTACAGATCCTGGAAACAGTTGGACAGAGCTTCGTCGTCCAGTACACAAAATCTCTGATTCTTACAAATGAGAACACAAGTCACATATTTATAGGAGAACAAGTTCGCCTGGAATGTGCCTTGGACAAGTTCGGGCGAACTTATTCATGTACACTACAAGTTCGGGCGAACTTGTCTCTCAACATACATAAACTTAATGTTTCGCTCCTAAACACAGACTCGACGTAATATGATGACGTAGGCAACAGGCATATATATCAATAAGAAGTCGTATTAAACTCGTTAAAGTTCGTTGGAACTCGCGTCACGGTCCGAGTATACGTGGGAACGTGAAGATCAAATCAAGTCCAAGTATCCACATTTGTTCCAAGGCTCCCCTGTAACAAGTAACGCAACTTGAATTTCGGGACTAAATTCCTTTAACAGGGGGAGAATGTGACAACCGGCAAAATAATGGTAATTCCGTACAACTTAACAACTTAATTATACATTTAACTGCGTTTATTTCGACTTAATTATTGCACGATTAGGTCACGAAAAGTCTAGCAATCATAGGACATGATTAAATATGTCACAAAATGTTATTACATTCATCGCGTCGCGAGAAAACCACAAACTATGTCCAAATATGTTGGTAATGTGCTGAAAGCACTATTCACCTGAACACACTATTCATGCCAGCAAGTTCAGAAAATTTTCCAACCGAGCTACGGATGGCACGAAAGCAATTTACGTATGGAGTACAAATAAAAATCCCTAATTAGGGACACTAAATATAAAAACACTTTAACTTTCCAGAAAATACGTGTCATAAAATTCGTCCGTATCGCGCTAAAGTATAATAAAATAAATTGTCCGCAACATTAAAAACTCGACATTTTTTTATGTCCGTAAGACTTGTAAATAATATTTTACATCCTAAATAAGATTAGGGATATCAATGGGATACCCGAAACATAAACTCCTGGTTTGACGCCGTAACTTTTATAGATTACCCAAATTCAAGTCGCTAGGCGAACACGTTATATTTCTACCATCCAATTGCCTAAACTAAAAAGCAAACGAACTAGTTAGCCATATTTTAGCATCATAAACGCCTTAGATAAATGCCATAACATCGATGGTAAAATAAAACTATAACTCCCGGTTTTATATAGTACCTTTTATATAACACCCGATATCAAACCGACGAGCGAACGAGTGGTATTTGTACCATCCAAAATTTATACCAACTAGTCTAATGAACTAGTTATGGTTAGTTAACACCCTAAACCATCATTAGTGGTCTAATGATGCAAGGATACTATTAACTTCCTAAATATTTAATATAACATATTAGTGTATATATACACACACACATATATATATATATATATATATATACATATATATAGGTAGAGGATACTTTAAAAAAGGCCCAAAGTGTGAGAAGGGTAAGAAAGAATCTAAACAATTAGATCTTTAATCTAATGGTTGAGATCTTGATGGCAATATTGTAAATAGTATAACAATTAAAATAATTAATTTTCTAGATTAAGGGTATAAAGGTAAAATTAACATTTTTAATTTTAGAAAGTCACATGCAATCCACATGCAAGTTCCCCTTTTATTTTTTAAACGGCAATAACTTTTTACACGTAACTCGTTTTTTCAAAAAAAAATATACCTTAATAACGAGTGTTTTCTAATCTTTAATATGAGTACCATATTACTATACTTATATACAAAAAAAATTACGTTCAATCGAATGTTTCAGTTAATGGTTTTTTGTTTCAGTTCATGGTGTTATATAATTATTGAATGGTGTTATATACTTATTGAATGGTGTTATATATGTGTTGAATGGTGTTATATAATTATTGAATGGTGTTATATACTTATTGAATGGTGTTATATAATTGTTGAATGGTGTTCATATGCGCTGAATGGTTGTTCCAGTGTTATTCGTAGTGTTTTTATAGAGATCTTTAAAATAGTGTTATATACTTATTGAATGGTGTTATATACGTGCTGAATGGTGTTTGCAGTGTTATTCGGTATTCCTATAAATTAGGGTGGTGGTTTATGGAAGGTTTTGAATTAATTAAATCAATGATAAAATTACTTGATTACCCTTTTCAATTAATTTAGATCTAATGACTGAGATTCTTTCTTACCTTTCTCACACTTTTGGTCTTTTTTACAATATACTTACCCTATATATATATATATATATATATATATATATATATATATATATATATATATATATATATATATATATATATGTGTGTGTGTGTAAAAAGAACAACAAACATAAAAACCCTTTGTGCACATGCCAAAATTCGGCCATGTAGGGGCCACTCCAAATCAGCCTACAACACTAGAGGTGAGGAGGAAATCTTGAGAAGTATGGAGTTTATGAGATCATATCTTGACTTATATGTATGAAAAGAATTATGTAACTTTAAACCCTCATCATCTCACCACTCTTTCACTCAATGCTTTTCAACATTCAAGAAACTCACATATACCTCCTCCCTCCTCCCTCATTCACGACAGAAACACAACACCCACATCCATCCTTTTCAAATCCTAAATATAATAATTCAAGATTTTTTTAGAACATTTCAAGATACCTAAGGCACTTGCAAGCATGGAGGGCCATTAAGGAACACTTTGGAGCTTAATCTCTTCTTAATCTTCATCCTAACCACTTGCAAAATTGTAAGACTTTATTTCACTAAACTTAAGCTTGTTATAATATATAGTTTAGTAACAAACATGTTGGTCATCTTGAACTTTAAAGAAATAAAAGCTCAAAACCCTAGCCCCACCTTAAAAGTACACTAAAAATATTGTATGATGTGTTATTATTTGCTAGATGATGCTTTTACTTGTGTTGATCTTGTTAAAGTATGTTGTTAAATATATGATCTTGCTTGGTTGAGAACAAAATAAGGATTTAAACATTGTAATGTTTAAATCTAGACAAGATTATCATCCTTACGAGTCATGAACTTTACTACGATTTAAAAATAAGTTACAACATATATGTGACTTTTATTGAAATTAAAAACCATGATTTTTCACTAAAAACATGTTAAAAAGTAGTTTAATAAGTTGTTTAAATAGACGAATGAGATGGAAGTTCATAAAAAAATAGGTTGGTTTTTAATGACCTTGTTACATAACATGAAAAATGTCACCATATATTTTTAAAAGAGTAGTAAGAAAGTATACAAAAAGTTCATGGAATGTGAGGTATTTATGTGTAAGTTCTTCATGCAAAGTTGGTAGAATGAAACTTGATTTGAATTTGAATATGATTAAGGAGTTTAAACATGCTTAAAATACGTTTTAAAAACGTGGAAAACGCCATAGTTTAGGAGAAACTATGGCGAAATTTTCTAAAATCTTAATCGTTATTAAAATGTGATTAACGGGGTGATTAGCATGGTTAATCATGATTGGTAACCTTAATCATAATTAACAACTTTAAGTGTGATTAGACAAACCCTAATGAAAAGGGTTAAGTCTTAACCATCCAATAGTTTATATAAACTTAAAAAAAGATATCTTTAGTAAATAAAAGTGGGTAAAAATTATAAATTTGACACTAAATATAATTTTTGATAAAATTATATGAACTTATGTTAAATACCACACTTAATGAATATTACTTGTAGATTATGTGTATATTAGTTATAGGAAGATACACTCTTCAATGCTTAAAAACCATTCTTTTGGAAAATACACAAAATACATATTGTGATATCTGTGGCGATCCGAGCATGTAACAATATCGAACAAGTTATCAATGAATGAAAATTTATGTCTATATGTGAATTTTGTATATTTATTATGATTTTTGCACACATTTAATTCTTGCACAATTTCGAACTCTTGAATCGCTTCTGTAAGCGAAACCGGTAAACCGGTACGCAAACGAAACCAATTAACGCGACATATGTTCCGGAATAGTGACATAAGTTAAAAATACCTTAAATAACCTTTACATAACTTAGAACTAAGTTTTGAAGGGTTTTGTATGCCAAAAACAAGTTTATTCGATCGCAGGGATTATTTAGGACAAACTACGAAAGTCGGCCGATTCTCGTAGCAATACACACTCCGGAACAAGTTCATAAGCTTAACATACCTTAAATAACCTATAATTAACTTATAAATAAGTTTTGAAGGGTTCGGTATGGCAAAATCACACTTTTGTAACTTCAGGGGCTATTTTGCAAATTCTACGAAACTATGCCTTTTTGCGTATTTCGCTATCCGAAACATGTACGGACATCCAAAAATTTTTGTAATAATTAAAATATTATATTTTAGTGATTGGAATGCAAAAATATCATTCGTTACGCTTTTACAGTCGCGCACGCGTTCGTTACGATTTCGTCGTAATTAACCGAAAACCGCAACTGTACGACCAAACGAACCGACATCCGAAGCATTTTTGAGCACATTTCAAGTTCCCTACACTTTATTGTCCTTATAAAGCTTGAAAATGGGGTTAACGGGTGTTAAAAGTGCCAAAACGCGTCAAAAACAAGTTCAGGGGCCATTTCTGCCAATTCTGAAACTTCAGCCCCTGCAAGGGCCTTACGGACCGTAAGGCAAAACCCCATATGGTCTGTAAGGGGTCCCCAGCTCACCAGAGTTGTTAAATCAAGGTGGAAGCTTCTTGTTAAATGCCTCTTTGACTCATCACACGAACTTGCCACCCAAATCTCTGCATTTGAAAAGTGTGGGACACTAATCCAACTTATTGGTGACTCATGGACATGTGTCTTGATCCTAGAACTTCAAGAAAATATATAAATACCCATGTTCATCATTCTTGAAAAGCTTTAATCAACTCATCTTCTGCCACAAACTGAAGTTGCAACACTTTTAGTGATCAATCTCAAAAATCTTGGCATTCCTATAGTGTTTGTAAGTGCTTTCAATCATGTTTTGTTCAATTCTTGTAGTTTAATTGGGCTAAAATTCAAAAGTTTGACTTTTGAATGACTTCCAGAATTGATCATGAATTAATCAACATAAAGTCCAATTGAACCTTGCAATATGATGGTAATCAAGGTGGTCATGATCCTTAGTGATCATGCTTACTGATTTCCATCATTTCTAGTCATTTTGACAAGTCAAAGTTTCAGTCAAAATGCGATAAATGCGCATTTCATGCTGAACCTAATTTCGGGTGTCAAAACAGTTTATTTTGGTACAAAAACTCTTTTTTAAACTTAATTAGACATGTCAAAACATGTCTAACTCATCACCTCCATTTTATTGCTTGTTTAGAGTCGTAAGTTGAACGGTTTGACCACCGCTTTGACTTTTGAATCTGACCCGTTTGGTTGACCTTTTGGACCCAACCAAATACATATTTATGACAATAATTATAAAGGGAATAACCCTCTGAGTTTATACCTTATGGTCATGTCAATTGGTTAGTGTTATGATAATTAGTTGATATAATCTTCAATAAAGACCAAAATGCCCTTTTCACAAATAAATCAACTAAGAGCATATGTAACATAAAAATTGACGTACAATCTGATGTAACAACAATATTAAACATATTTTGGTAATTAGGACTTATCATAACACATATTTAACCATCCGAACACGTAGTTACTTAAATGACGCGTTAAAGTGGCTTAAACTACCTTAACGGGTCAAAAGCACTTAAAAATCTTTCTAACTCAGAATGTTAACTTTATTAAACCATTTCATATGAGTTCCAATACTCATTTGGTTTATAGGGTCTCCTTCTATCCATTCCGCCGATTAAACTCCCGATATTTACACAATTATCCGATTTTAGGACACGCTTGATTTCTCAGACTTTTGAGCTTGTTTTGATCTTCGATTCAAGGTTACAATAGCAACCACAAGTGAGTACATAATTTTCCCCTATTTTATGTTTTACAAATGTTTTGGGGTGTTTCAAATGTGCTAAATTGTTTTCAAGCTTTCAAAGTACAAACGCTATGATTTATATAAACGATACGGTTTCAATAATGTGAATGAACTTGTTGGTGCGTTGTATTCATAACAAGAATGACATTCATTAACAGTGGCCAAGCCGACCAGTAGTAAGTTACGGCGCCTAGGACTGACAATCCCGTTACCAAAATTCCCGGGGTTTGTGGGGAAGTTTGGGAAGCGACTGAAACTGTATTTGTAACAAACCCTATGGTGGTTTGTTATATGATTAAGGGACCCCATGGGTGGTCTCGAACAAGTCAACAAAGGTTTGAATGTATTCACGAAACGACCAAAAGTTTTCACAACTAAAACAAGGAATGATGAACGATTGGTTTATAACAAGGAACGATGAACGATTGGTTTATAACAAGTGCAATCTGGAAGGAAGGGTGCCTATACCCTGAGTTTTCTGTCTAAGGCTAGAGTGTTCATACAAATCCACTTAATCAGACCAGTCACTCTTACCTGTGAACTCTTGGGGTGAGTGTCCACTTATAGGCTAAAGCATCTCTTCGCCATACATTATAAAGACCCATTTACTTTGATTAGTCAACGTGTGTTATTTGATTGCTTTATGAAACAAACGAATGACCACCATCCTTATTTCGTCGATATTTTCAATATCTCTTGATTTATTTTAATGATAATATCACATATCTTCCTTCATGTTTCTTTTCTAGAATGCCTCCTCGACGTGATACGACTCAAAATGCCGAAATGGCAGCACTTATCACTCAGCAAATGCTTGAGATCCTCCCGAACCTAGTGACTCAATTAAATCAAGCGAACAACAATAACAATAATAACAACAATGCACCAGCTCCGTGCAACTACAAATAATTATGTTCGGCTAAACCACTTCAGTTCATTGGGTCTGAGGGAGCTACGGGACTTCTGCAATGGTTTGAGAGTCTCAAAAGCACGTTCCGATTTGTTCAATGTCCAAATGAGCGAAAGTTCGCGTTTGCATCTAGTGTGTTCAAGAAAAGAGCTTTGACATGGTGGAATGGTATTATGAGGGATAGAGATGCCGAAGTGGCCTTAGCTCAAACTTGGGAAGAGCTTCGAGCTCTTATGATGAAGGAGTTCTGTCCTCGCCATGAGCAAAGGGCGCTCGAGAACGAATTTTATAATCTTAAGCAAGACAGTGGTGAGAGTCGTGCTTATACCGACCGATTTGAGGAGTTGAATTTACTTTGTCCTTTGATGGTGACGCCTTTGGATAAGGCAATCGAGGAGTATATCGATGGCTTACCTGATCCTGTGCAAGATATTGTCACTAGTAGCAACCCTACCACCATTCAACAAGCTATTGAGTTAGCTGCAACCTTAACCGATTCACAAGTCAGGATAGGTAAACTTCATCGCAAGGGCGATAAGAAATCCTCTGCTAAGTCAACTCAAGAGAAACCGAAGGGAAACAAAGCCGAGCCTTCCAAACGAACAAAGAAGTGTAAGGCTTTCTCAAAACTTTGCTGTGACTACACAACCAGCTCCAACTGCTCCCCAAAACCAACCAGCTCAACCTCCTGCAAAGAAACCTTATGCGGGAACTGCACCGCTTTGCAACCGATGTAATGGTCACCATCAAGTTCAGATACCATGTCGACAGTGTACTACCTGTGGAAAACTTGGTCACCTGGCGAATATTTGTTGCTTTAACCCAAACCCAGCTGCACAGAATCCAGTTCAACCCCAAGCAAATCCCGCTCGACCTCACTTTCCGCCTGGTTCATGTTTTAATTGTGGTGAAATGGGTCACTACAAGAACAATTGCCCGAGACTAGTCAATGCTAACCCAGCCGGTGGTCGTGCCTTTAACATCAACGCAAATGAAGCTCGTGCCGATAACGAGGTGGTTAACGGTACATTCCTTGTATACAAACATCCTGCTTCTGTTCTATTTGATTCGGGTGCCGATAGAAGTTTTATATCATTAGCCTTTGAGCCTTTGCTTTCGATGCCTATAACCAAACTAGGAAAGCCCTTGTCAGTCGAGATTGCCAATGGTGAACCCCTAGTGCTTGATTCTGTTATTTGTAACTGCCAGTTGAACCTCAATAGCCATCTTTTCCTAGTTGACCTTACACCAATGCAACTTGGAAGTTTCGATGTTATTATAGGAAAGGATTGGTTAACCAAGAACCACGCCAAAGTTATTTGTTTTTACAAGATAGTTCGTATACCTCTTCCTTCTGGTGAAACCTTGGAAATTCATGGAGAAAAACCTATTAGTAACCTAAAACTCATGTCTTGTACCCAAGCTCAAAAGTACTTACGAAAGAATTATGTGGCATTCTTGGCACATATCGTAGAGGAGAAAGTAAAGAACAAGAGTATTCAAGATATTCATGTTATTCGAGACTATCCTGAGATTTTTCCCGAAGATCTACCTGGCTTACCCCAGCACGTCAAGTTGAATTTCGAATTGATCTAGTACCTGGTGCCAACCCAATAGCCAAATCCCCTTACCGTCTTGCACCGTCAGAAATGCAAGAGTTATCAAAGCAACTACAAGAGTATTCTGACAAAGGTTTCATTCGTCCGAGCTATTCTCCATGGGGTGCTCCTGTTTTATTTGTGAAAAATAAGGATGGATCCTTCCGGATGTGTATCGATTATTGTGAGCTCAACAAACTCACTATCAAGAATCGATATTCCCTACCTCGCATTGATGATCATTTTTTATCAATTACAAGGTGCTACCTGTTTCTCCAAGATCAATCTGCGTTCAGGGTATCATCAACTTCGTGTACTCAAGGAAGATATTCCCAAGACTGCTTTCCGCACAAGATACGGTCACTATGAGTTCACTGTTACGCCTTTTGGCTTGACAAATGCTCCATCTGTATTCATGGACTTAATTAATCGGGTTTGTAAACCTTATTTGGATAACTTCATCATTGTTTTCATCGACGACATTTTCATTTATTCAAAGTCTCGAGCCGAGCATGAACAACATCTTCGTTTGACAATGGAACTTCTAAAGAAAGAACAACTATATGCTAAGTTCTCCAAATGCGAGTACTGGTTGAAAGAAATTCAATTTTTGGGTCACATTGTCAACGAGCAAGGTATTCATGCGGATCCTTCTAAAATCGCTGCGATTAAGGATTGGAAAACACCCACTACTCCCACAGAAGTTCGCTCATTTCTTGGTCTTGCTGGTTACTATCGACGATTTATTGCGAACTTCTCAAAGATCGCGGTCCCCTCACTGCTTTGACTCAAAAGAATAAGCCTTTTGAGTGGGGACCTAAACAAGAGGAAGCTTTCCAAACTTTGAAACAGAAACTCTGTGATGCTCCTATTTTGTCTTTACCCGATGGTAATGATGATTTTGTGGTTTATTGTAACGCGTCGAATCTAGGCCTTGGTTGCGTTCTCATGCTACGAGATAAAGTCATAGCCTACACGTCGAGACAATTGAAAGTCCACGAGAAGAATTACACAACTCATGATCTTGAGTTAGGTGTTGTTGTCTTTGCCCTCAAGATCTGGAGACACTATCTTTATGGCACGAAGTGTGGTGGTGTTCACAGACCACAAAAGTCTCCAACACATATTCAATCAAAAGGAGTTAAACATGAGACAATGACGTTAGGTCGAACTCCTAAACGATTACGACTGCGAAATTCGCTACCATCCTGATAAGGCGAATGTTGTGGCTGATGCGCTTAGTCGTAAAGAACGTGTCAAGCTTCATTGTGTTGGATTTCGATCCGATATCCAAACACGTATTCTTGAAGCCCAACGCGATTGTGTAACCCAAGGTTTGTTGAAAGACAAACTACCTCATCAACTCGAACTTCAACTCGAAACGAAAGACAATGGATTACTCTATTACATGAACCGTTTGTGGGTTCCGAATCAACACAATCTCCATACTCTATTGATGGACGAAGCTCGTAGGTCTCGATATTCGATTCATCCTGGTGCTACAAAAATGTACAAGGATCTTCATACCCTGTATTAGCGGCCGGGTATGAAGAATAACATTGCCTTGTATGTATCTAAATGCCTTACTTGTCTCAAAGTCAAGGCCGAGCATCAACATCCATCTGGTTTATTGGAGCAACCAGAAATACCGGTTTGGAAATGGGAGAACATTGCGATGGATCTCATTACCAAACTACCGCGCACATCTAGAGGTCATGATGCAATTTGAGTGATCATTGATCGTCTAACAAAGTCAACACACTTTATAGCAATCCGTGAGGATTACTCAGCTAACAAACTTGCCAAGATCTATGTTGATGAGATTGTGTCTCGTCATGGAGTTCCTTTTGTTGGTGCATATGTCTGTTGCCTACGTCATTATGTATTGAGTCTGAGTAAATAGGGCTTAATCTGTTAGAAACAAGGTGTATTTATGTGAGTTAGAGGCCAAGTTCGCTTGAGATGGTCTTGAGAAGTCAAGTTCGGCCAAACTTAACTAAGTAAAGTTCGCCCGAACTTCAATCCCTCACCAGCGAACTTCACCTCCTATAAATAGGTTCCTTGGTTATTTCATTTGTAACTGTGAGAGATTTTGGCATAGAGACGGCAAAGCTCTGTCGGATCCGGTTCTCGAATGTATTGAACTTTAGATCAATGAAAACAACATTTAAATGAGTAATTCTTGTTATTTGGTTAACTTGTCATTAGTTTCCCCCTAATTGGACAATAGATAAGAAATTTAGGTTCCCGTGCTAATCGTGGACGTTCCTACAAGTGGTATCAGAGCCTGGATATCTAAATTTGCTGGAATCAAGACAAAAATTTCTCTATTTCATCTCCATTCTATCATTTTTCCTAACATTTTCACATATTTGATGATGTCATGGATAAAATCAGATAAATTGAATATGTCATGTAAAATACAGTTGTGGTAAACCCCTGAGAGTTTGGACATCAAATTCAATCGATTTGATATCAAAAAGTTGGAAAACCATGTTTTGGAAACAAGTTTCAGTCGAACTTAACATCAAGTTCGACCGAACTTGAGCAAAATTTCACTGATTTTAATCAAGTTTGACCGAACTTGATAGATTTTTCAAGAGTTTTGTGATAAGTTCGCTCGAACTTGAAGGAAATTCCAATATTTTTTATCAAGTTCGACCGAACTTGATCAATTTCATTGAATTTTTGCCACAAGTTCGCCTGAACTTGAGAACCTTCTTGATAGATCACATAAGTTCGACCGAACTTACTGTTTTTCTTGAATCTTTCTCAGCAAGTCCGCTCGAAGTAAATTTTTTCTCAAAATACACATCAAGTTCGACCGAACTTGAGTGATTGTGATAAAATTTGAATTCATCATATAAATTCGACCGAACTTGTGAAACTCTGAAATCAAAAATTGATTTTCACACAAGTTTGACCGAACTTGTCTGTTTCTAATCAATTTTCGAGTGTTTTTTATTGTATTCTCAGATAAGTCTTCAGATTGTCAAAATGGAAGATTTTCGCAACGTGTTTGTTTCACAAATGGCTTCTTCGTCAAATGCTAATACTCTTGCGGCGAACCAGATGAATATCGACAACGAAATGGGTACTACGTCGAAGCTGCCAAAGCTAATGAGTATGGACGAGTTTGAAGGGTGGAAGGAAAAGATTGTGAATTAGATACAAGTGAATCAATTCAACAGCTGGGTTGCAGTTGAGGATGGGTACAAATGGCCAAATGATGAGCGTGAACAAGATCTTCCGTTGAACAAGTTCTCATCGACTGACAAAGAAAATTATGTCGCTGAGAAGAAATGATTAGCTTGATACAACAATCAGTAAAAGAAGATATCTTGATTCTTTTGCTAGAATATGAAACATCACAAGAATTATGGCACACTCTTTGCGACAAATTCGAAGGAAGTGATGAAATGATTAAAAGCAAAAAGGCCTAATTAAAAAGGAGTTCGAGATCTTCACGATGATCAAAGGTGAGACAATGAAACAGATGATCGATAGATATTGTCACCTCATGGTCCAGATGCGAAGACATGATATCAAGAGATCTAATGAAGAACAAATCGAGAAGTTGGCCGATGCACTTCCTGAGGGAGAATGGATAGCGTATCTGATGATTCTGAAGAACAGTCCTTCTTGGAGACATTTCAAATTGTCATTTTTCATCAACAAATTAGAAGGTCATGAAATGGAGTTGATGAAGATTGCAAAATCAAAGAATGCTAATGTTGTTCAAGATGTCGGTGTTTAATATAAAGGAGGTGTTCACGATACTCCGATTCAAAGCCCGAAAATTCAAACAGCATTTAGTGCAAATACAAATTCTTCTTCAAATCAAAGTTCTCCATATGCTGGATATACAAGTGTTGGTTCAAGCTCTTCATTTCGAAATCAGAAAAGCCAAATAATTTCTGATTCAAATGTTTTCCAGTGCAACATAGCAGTCGATTTGAAGAATGTATTTTCTGAAAAAGTGGCCAAGCAGCACATAGCACTTCTTGCTACTGTTCTTGAATCGTATGAAAGTCTGGTTGCTGGAAAGATCGGTAATCCGGAAATGACTGTCGAGGATTATGATCAGGTGGACGAAGAAGAGTTGGAGCTGATGGATATAAAGTGGAGTCTGACATCTATCATCAGAAAAGTTACCAAGTTTGTGGCACTCACTGGAAGAGATATTGGAAATTCAAGCAACAAGCTTAGATTTGACAAGTCTAAAGTTACATGCTTCAGGTGTCGACAGAAGGGACAATTCAAACGAGAATGCAATAATCAAGAAGCAAGTGGAAATCAAAATCCTTTCGGCAACAACAATGAGTGCTCTTCAATATAAGCCATATCCAAAGAGAACACAAGTCGAAGTTGAAGATAAATCTGTAAAGAAAACCGAACAAGCTCTTGTTGTCACTCATGAAGAAGATGGTTTCGATTGGAACAGATACATCGGAAAGAAAACAGTTGTTGCCATGATAGCAGAGTTAGTGGATGAATCTGATACATCGTATATTGATGTTGTTCTAGAGAATGCTATTCTAGAAGGTTATAGGCAGCGAGCTAAGGAAGAAGAATTAGCTTACCTTGAGATGCAAAAACAAGAAGCATTGAAATTAGAGGCAGAAAAGGTAAAAGTTAAGGTAAGTGTGTCTGAAAAGGAAGTTGTGAAAGTTGTGGAGGTTGAAAAACCTTGCACAAAGTGCGCAAATCCTTGTGAACCATCTCTTGATAAAGTCAAAGTCATAAGAGAATTGACTGTACACAACGAAAACTTTCGTTATGATTACAGAACCATGAAAGAAGCTTATGACAAAATATCAAGCAAATATAAAAAAGTCGAAAAAGCTAATCGTGAACTCAGTGCTAATGTAAAGATGTTAAAAGACTAGGACCCTGCGATGAAACAGGAAATTGCATAAGTGTTCACTCCCCTCCGCTCGTACTTAACGGTTTACGCACCCACAGTGAGTATACTTGAACCCTTTTTGCTTTAACGCACTTTTGGGTGTTACATATGTTCTCTATATCAAATCACTACACTCGACGCTTAAACACTTTAAACGCGACCCGCTCATACATGACTATACGCAAATTGCTGAATTGTATGTTATTTGCTTGATGACTTGTATGCCACCCTTAACATGATAGCTAGCTAGAGGTTAACCCGCAACCTAGAGGCCCGGGATTGTTAAGGCTCACACTTTTATTTCTCGCTTTATTTTCTCTTTAGTACGTGGACACTTGTTTGCATGACTCGCACTTGCGGTTTGATGGTTACTTTTATCAATGTTGTTAACATGATTCACATCTCTTACGTATGATCATGCGGTTTATGCGAAACGCTTTATTACTATACCTATGTTAAACCTGTATGCTCACCTTTACATTTTGTATTGACTTTATTTACGTATGTGACAGGTTGATGAGTACCCTATGCTGAAACTGGATTAGGCTGCTAGATACATGCCTAATTTATTTTGTTAAATTTGATAGTACTTGTGTTAAGACATTTGTAATTCGTGAAAGTTGTTCCGTTTGAATATTTGTTTAATTGTATGGAAATTTGAATTGATTAAATATTCATCACCAAATAACTGTTATGGATCTTTTGAACATCGTCGCTTAGTGTCACATCCCGATGTTTCCGCCATCGGTTGGGTGTGACGGCCACCACCTTCTCCCCTGGACCCACAAGCCGACGATTTGTCTCGCATCCCTTGTTGCGGATGCCGCTAGGGTTTGAGCACGACGCTTCACCCTCATGGGGGCATCCAAAATGTTGGCCTATCACTTCGGTATCTGGAACCTGTGGCGCATCCGTAACCCTGCTCTTCGATAGAAACTCTTGTTTGAAATGATTTAGTTAGACATGGAACTCTTCCAACGAATCAAAGTCGTCCATCATATAGTCAAGTGTATCGGTGAAAGTGTTCAATATGTTGGACCTCTTAGCTGATTGCTCGGTCATTGGAATTCTATACCTACCTTCGACATTGAAAACAGAAATGGGTAGTCCAAATTTGGTCAGTCCAAATTTCTGCAACAGTTTTTCCCACCTATCTTCAAACGTCTTGGGCTTAAAATACACATTCCAGACCAGCTTATGCAGCACCTCTCTAACTTCTTGATTGCTCACACCATCTCAACCAAGCTATGGTTATCAATGAAACACATACTATTTTGGACGAAAAAAGATATACAAAAAACCATCAGTAGAGAAAATAGTTTGCTCTCATATAAAAAGATGCGCAAAAATAGAAAACATTACTGATACTACGTGCAAAAAAAATATGAACTTCAAAGGTAATTTCTTCATAATATGCCACATGCATAACCAATGTTTAGCCTCGTTGAACACTTGTGCAACTTCCTGTTTCATCGCAGGGTCCTAGTCTTTTAGCACTAACAAGGCTGCTTTCCGTGTACGTCTACGAAGGCTTTCAACAGCCACGTGTACGCTTCAATCGTCTTGCTGAACAAAAAAACAACGGCAAACGTGACACACCTCTTATTGTTGTTAACTTTGGTGAAAGGAACAAATATGTGATTATACCTCCGTCTTAAAAAAACAAGCAACACACATATCAATAGCGCGAAAGATGTGTTTCTTTCCAATGTATGTTTCATCATGGTACACAAATACAAAGAAAAATACCTGTGAAGGGACGCAACTTGAATCATGTCCAGTTTGTGTGTGTGTTTTTTTTTTTCGTTTTTTTTGGGGGCTTACTTGTTTGTTTGGTAAGTTGTATCAAAGGCAATGACATTGCCAAAGGCATCATAATTCAGCTTTCAAATATTATATGCCCAGAACATTTGCCGGAGCTCCCCACCCTCCATCTTATACTTAAATGAAAAGTTTGGAAGGTGCTTCACACGATCTTTTAGCTTGGCTATGACAAGTTGGGAATCCCTATTGCCGATGAAGAGTCGCACATTGCATACAGAGTTTTTGTAATCAGGTAGGGTGCCTTCGACGTTGTGGTGACCTCCCTTAAAGCTCACTTGAAGGCTTGTGCGCCACGGTTGGCCCTACGCGGTTAAGACTTACTTGATGAATGACATGAGAAGACGAGAAGTCTAGGCGACGCCCCTTCTTGGTTAGGTCTTTGTTAAACGTCAGGACGAGCAGGTGATTCTGGTTCTCCTCAAAATGATAAACATACCACATGTCGGTCGACTAGATGAATTTGACTCGAATACACACTTTACAGTCACACACAATGAACGTTGATTGTCGCAACTTTAGACGCATATCATCTAAGGAATCAAATTTTCGTTTCGGCTGTGGTTTCCTGGTCTTAGAGCACAACATATACCTATGCGTGATGTCGCACCCCAAACGATGGCGGAATCATCGGGGCGCGGCACTAAACGAATCAGATTGCTCGAGAGAATCCATAACAATTACTATATGACAATATTTAACAAGGTTCAATTTCCCATAAACTTAACAAATATTCATACAATAATTGAAATAAATCAAAGTTTCTCAAACAATAAAACAAAGTAGACAACTTGATGTAGCATGTATCTAGAGAATCCTAATCTTGATTCGATATAACGTGCGTTTAACCTGCAACATAGGTTAAAATAACGTCAACACAAAAATGTATTGGCGAGCATACAGGTTTTGATATAGTAGCATAGTAGAGAAAAACGTTAAGAAATACCACATATACATAAACGAGATACAACATAACATATAAATCGATGGACAAATACTCCAGCTAAGTTCCGAGATGACTGCGATGCGCGTCTGTGATGTGCGTAACTAGACCCCGTCGGGTGTGAGTCGAACTATGATATCAAGTTGGAATCAACGAGTAAAGGTCGAGAGTGCTTATATGTATCTAGCATCACGTATTAACATGTATAACAGATATTCGCGTGAGATAAATCAGTTTGTGCGTTTGATGTGTTTTGTTATGAAGGTATGTTACACCCAAAAGTGCGTTTAAAGCGAAAAAGGGTTCAAGTATACTCACAGTGGGTGCGTACAACAAACACTAAGAGAGATGGAGTGAGGAGGGTGCCGTGTCAGCCTGCGCGTAGAAACGGAAGTGCATCAGTCTTCCAGAGTGTTGAAACAATCGGTACGGAGAATCGTGCGGGAAAAGACTATTTCGCACGAAAATGGAATTTTCATGCGAAAATTTTCGTGCAAAAATTTTCGTGCAGAAATGCCTGTTTTTATGTCCAAAATCGATCGGTTTCGCGTCTGTCTTCGGAAATCGAGTGTTCACCCTCCAACCTTAGGTTACTGATCCACCTAGCATCGGGGAGGTCTTTTGAGCGAGTGAGTCTTTTGAATGAACTCGGATTGGACCGTGTATACCAAGTATGGTTCACGCGAGCAAGTCCAGATCGCACAAGTGAGTGTTCTTGCGTCTTGGTGCGTTCGGGACTGAGATTTCGTCTGAAACTGATGTATTTTCGATTCCATTTTATGACGGTTTCGACAGTGCTTCGTCCCACTGATTAGTGAACGAAACCTTAGTCGGTTGTTGTCTGTTTTTGTGTAAAAATAGATTTAGAAAACAGTTTCGTTAGGATAAACACTTGGTGAGTCTGAAACAACGAGGTTTCTACATTGAGAAGCCAAAGCTAACTCAAATATACTCAGTTAAGTGTGAATACAAGTTGAAAAATCAGAAAGTTTGATGAAAAAGATGAAGAATTTCGTAAACAGAGAAGTTTAGATGAAATCGGAGATAATCTCGTGCAAAATTTTTGTAGAAATCGTTGTGATTCTCGTGAAAAACGTAGTCTTCTTACTTGAAACAGAGAAAACGAGCTAGAGAGCGTTTTGGTACGAATCAGCAAGCTGAGAATGAATGACAAGGGTTGGTATTTATAGGAGGAGAGGAATGAGGGTGATCTAATGATATTTTCGTGCGAAAATGTCCATTTTCGCCATTTTCGTGTGAAAAAATGCATTTGCGGGTGAAAAATACCATTTTCGTGCCAAAAACACCAAAAATAGGTCATTTTTGTACGAAATTAGTCATTCTCGTACGAAATTAGTCATTTTCGTACCAAATTTTTTTATTTTTTTTTTATTTTTTTATTTTTTTTAGGCTTCGCTTAGTTAGGTTAAGTGCGTTGAAAGTTTTGGCGAATCATTAAGCGTTTAAATTTAATTAAATAAAATAATTAAGCGAGATAATAGGCGTCTCAGTTCCGAAGTCTTGCGAGAGTCGCGTTGTTGTTTAAGCAAGCAGAGAGTCTTGGAAACAACACACAAGGTTTATAGTATTTAGCGAGTGCGTTGTAAGCGTTGTGAGGTGCGATGTAGTGTGTTGAAATAAGCGATGTAGTGCGAAAATATGCGATGTAGCGTAGTAAGCGATATAGTTAACAGTATGATCCAAATCTCTGGTGCTAGGCGTAAGAGTGTAACGAACTGGGAAAAAGCAGGTTGTTACAGTCTCCCCTACTTTAGGAAATTTTGTCCCAAAATTTATTCGAGAGGAAGACTTGAGAATGACACGAATAGATAGCGGTAGATAGAGATAAGGCGTTAGCGTAAGTTGAGATAGAGGATGAATCGAGGATCGATGAGATTGACGAGTGGGAGCGTCTCGGTGGTGAAGGGAATCGATGATTAAAAGCGACTTAATTGACTCGTGGTTGATAATTCACGAGTTGGCGATCCAAAAATGTTTTTAAGTTTTTGAAAAATTTAGTTAAACTATTACGAAAAGGTTTTGTTAAAGGAAACTCGATTTATGAAAATTCTCTCACAAGGTGGCGTTAGGCTGAGTCGATTTACACTCACATGGTAAGAAGGATTTTACTTGCCCAGAGGTTTTTAATAAAAATCAAAATATTTAGAATTTTTTTTCCATTTATTTCCAAAACATAATGGTAAAAACAATTTTATTAACGGCATCAAAAGTTTAATTAACGTCGAACCCCACATGGCATCTTTCCACGAAAGTTTGTTATTATGGCTAAAACACTTATATATAACAAGTACCAACGGCGTATCCACCATATTTTAGCCATATCGCCTCCGTCTCGTGGAGCGATGTCAGGTGTGCCGACATATTAAGAATAGATTTCGATAACCTTGGTTCAAGCGGCAAAAGGTTGGACTAAGTTTGAAAAGGAGACCAAGTAGACTAAGCGTGCGCGGATGGCTCGGCGATTGGAATAGCGAAGCGGTAAGAATGAGAGATGCGATAAGCGTTAAAGCGTGAGGTGAAGACGATAAGCGAAGAGATAACGTTCGAGCGCGGGGGGAGAAAGCGATAAGCGAAGCAATAGCATTTAAGCGTCGAGAGGAGAAAGCGATAAGCGATGCGATAACGTTTAAGCGTCGAGGGGAGAAAGCGATAAGCGAAGCGATAACGTTAAGTGTCGAGAGGAGAAAGCGATAAGCGAAGAGATAGCGTTTAAGCGTCGAGAGGGGAAAAGCGATAAGCGAAGCGATAGCGTTTAAGCGTCAAGAGGAGAAAGCCATAAGCGAAGCGATATATATTTCATCGAAAGCGAAATCGCGTTGCTGTGGACTTACGAAAAGTCTTGCGATGGTGCGATCGAGAAGTGATGAGGTGTTACGCCTTGCGAAGGAGTTAGCGTGTGAAAATAATCATCATAATATTAAAGGTCTAATAACGTTCTACTACCCATGGTACGTCTCCACGGGAGTTTGTTAGTATGGTAAAGCACTTATATATAGGAAGTACTAGCGGCGTATCCACCATGCTTTAACCACACCGCCTCCGTCCCGTGAATAGATGTCACGCTTTGTCGACATGGTTAAGACGCTTATATATAGGAAGTGCCAGCGGCGTATCCACCACGCTTAACCATGCTTTTAACGTTATGGCACCATTAGAACTTACTATGATCCCCATGCACCCACCAGGTTAATCCCGTGTGCACCCGTGATTAATTGGTGTTTGCATGATCATCGTAACTTATTCTAAAGGCGCTTAGTAGGGGTAAAGCATATTGTATCGTGATATATTATATAGTGTTATTTATAAGATTAATGTGTGAGCCTAGGCTAAGTGCGACGACTCGAGAGAGGGAGAGAAAGAGAGAAAAGATGTCGTATGTTAAAACGACACCGTACAATGGAATAATTAGAAAGAATAAGTACAAATGTCGAAAATCATACTATTAACAACATCGTTCTACGCCAGGTCGGTGTTGGTGTTGACGACTTCTGCTGCTGGTGCTACTGGTGCGATGGCTGCTGGCATTGCAGGCTGAATTGGCGGTGCTGGAAGGGCTAGCAGACCATGTTGTCGTGGCCTTGTGCGGCAGTTGCTGGTGAAGTGACCGAAACAGTTGCAGTTGACGCATTAGCGGCAGCTGGCTCCGGATTGGTGGTGATACGTACATTTCAGACACTGGGGATGAGTCCTTATGTAGTTACGCCTTGGGTAAAATGGAACTGCCTGGAGAGGTTCAGGGTTGAGCGGTGCAGTTGCTGAGTAGTTGAGACTCAAGCTCTTTCTCTTGCGGCTAGGCTCGGTGGTGGCTTGCGGCGGTGCATCGTCGTCGTTGAATAACTTGATAGTAGCTTGGTTCAGCTTCTTGGGGGGATTTTTGGAGAAAAATCCAGCCAAGACTCGCTTGTCATTGATCTCTGCGGCCAATTGATAGGTTTCTTCGATTGTAGTCGGTCTTGAAGCTTCGACAAAATCGCCCACACACTCAGGCAAAGCACGTATATACTTTTTGATAGCCTTTCCGGGAGTGTCGAGTTGGCTTGGGCAGATGAGGCTAAGTTGTTTTAACCTTGCTGTGAGGCCGACGTTCTCACCTTCGACTTGCTTGATTTTCCAAAACTCATTTTCTAGCTTTTGGACTTCTGTGGGGAGGGCAATATTCTCTCTTCATAAGCTCTTTCAGTTCTTCCCATGATAACGCGTAAGCTGCATCGTTCCCACGTTTGATGCGCTCGGTTGTCCACCAGTCGACTGCTCTTGATTGAAATACTCCTGTAGCACACGTGGTATGAAGATGCTCAGGGCACTCGCTCTGATGGAGGGTAACCTCGATTGCATCAAACCACTGAAGCATCTGAGATACACTTTCTTCACCTATGAAGACCATTGGGTCACAGGCCTTGAACTGCTTGTAAGAGAAAGTAGACTTTGGTGCATCGGACTTGGAGTCTTCCGATGTCTGAGAATTGCTGAGAGCTTGAACTTGGCCATTTCCTAGGCCATGAGCGAGGCGATCCACTTATCGGCATTTCTTCTGGCTTGACGTCGCGGGTTGGAAGCGTTCAAAGACATCTAGACAAAGAGATTTGGAATGAGATTCGATCATAATGATTTTTGAAATTGCGATGCGATTTAGCGCGTCAAAAATTTGTTATAGTTGATATTGTAACACGTATTTCTAAGGTCACATAGGAAAAACACATATTTCCTAGATTCTCACGTTATCACATAATCACATACTATTCGTATGTATATACATGTTTGTATATAATAAATAAATATGGCGCGAGGACGCGTTCGAGAGAATTGTCATGATTTAGTTTTTTTGTTGCGAGCATTAGCTCTTGTTTTGGATTGCGATGGTTGTGCGAGTTGTGCGTACGTTTATGGAGCGAAAAGCGATAAATCGAGAAATCGATAAAGCGTAAAATCTTCAATTCGAAAACGTATAAGCATAATAAAATTCGATGATGCGTAAAATCGACGATTGCAGGCTTGAAATTAATGGAGTGTCTTGGGTTTTGAGACATCGACTACCCAAAGTGATTCGACTATTCCTTTGAGTTCGGGCATGCACTTTGGCCTAATAGGTATGCTCTCACCGCCTCACGGCTAACGGCATTACCCTTCCGGTTACTACGCGTCCCAAATCATTGAAACAATCAAAACTTTGGTGAGATTGAAAATCGTTGAGTGGGACGAGTTTTCAAGGTTCGGGTTTCACCCCTAACTTAATAACTTCGAATCCTTGATCGTGGTTTCCCTCCCGGACCCATCATGAGGTTCCCACCGGATAGAATGGGAAATTTCCGTTAAGATGTGGATATCACTCCTAACTTAACGGAGAATTTCGTGCTAAACAGAATGACGCGGACTGAGTGATTCGTCGAGAGTTCGCGGTTTTCACATCTAATCTCGACAAGTCGAATCGTTTGTGATGTACGAGTATCTTTACAGCTTCGTGTGTTGTGTCCAAGTCTTAGGAAAGACTTCGTATAGTATTTTAAGTCCAAAGATAATGTTTTAAGCGGATAAGCAAGGAATAAGCACATAGTTTCCTACTATAGACTAGGCAATTTACCTAATTCCCTATAGTTATGGCTCTAATACAAATCTGTCACACCCCAACCTATGGCGGAATCATCGGGGCACGACACTAAGCGAATCAGATTGCACGAGAGAATCCGTAACAATTACTATATGACAATATTTAACAAGGTTCAATTTCCCATAAAACTAAACAAATATTCATACAATAATTGAAATAAATCCAAGTTTCTCAAACAATAAAACAAAGTAGACAACTTGATTTAGCGTGTATCTAGAGAATCCTAATCTTGATTCGATATAACATGTGTTTAACCTGCAACATACGTTAAAATAATGTCAATACAAAAATGTATTGGCGAGCATACAGGTTTTGATATAGTAGCATAGTAGAGAAAAACGTTGTGAAATACCACATATACATAAACGAGATACAACATAACATATAAATCGACGGACACATACTCCAGCTAAGTTCCGAGATGACTACGATGCGCGTTTGTGATGTACGTGACTAGACCCCGTCGGGTGTGAGTCGAACTATGATATCATACTAGTTAAGTTGGAATGCACGAGTAAAGGTCGAGAGTGCTTATATGTATCTAGCATCACGTATTAACATGTATAACAGATATTTGCGTGAGATAAATCAGTTTGTGCATTTGATGTGTTTTGTTATGAACGTATGTTACACCCAAAAGTGCGTTTAAAGCGAAAAAGGGTTCAAGTATACTCACAATGGGTGCGTACAGCAAACACTAAGAGAGATGGAGTGAGGAGGGTGTCGGGTCAGCCTGCGCGTAGAAACGGAAATGCATCAGTCTTCCAGAGTGTTGAAACAGTCGGTACAGAGAGTCGTGCGGGAACAAAATATTTCGCACAAAAATGAAATTTTCGTGCGGAAATGCCTGTTTTTGTGTCCAAAATCGAATGGTTTCGCGTCTGTCTTCGGGAAGTCGAGTGTTCATCCCTTAGGTTACTGATCAACCTAACATCGGAGAGGTCTTTTGAGCGTGTGAGTCTTTTGTATGAACTCGGACTGGACCGTGTGAACCAAGTAGTGTTCACACGAGCTAGTCTTGATCGCACAAGTGACTGTTCTTGCGTCTCGGTGCGTTCGGGACTGAGATTTCGTCTGAAACGAATGTTTTTTCGAGTCCATTTCATGACGGTTTCGATAGTGCTTCGTCCCACTGATTAGTGAACGAAACCCTAGTCGGTTGTTGTCCGTTTTTGTGTAAAAATCGATTTAGAAAACAGTTTTGTTAGGATAAACACTTGGTGAGTCTGAAACAATGAGGTTTCTACATTGAGAAGCCAAAGCTAACTCAAATATACTCGGTTAAGTGTGAATCCAAGTTGAAAAATCAGAGAGTTTTATGAAAAAGATGAGGATTTTCGTAAACAGAGAAGTTTAGATGAAATCGGAGATAATCTCGTGGAAAATCGTTGTAGAAATCGTTGTGATTCTCGTGAAAAACGTAGTCTTCTTACTTGAAACAGAGAAAACGAGCTAGAGAGCGTTTTGGTGCGGAATCAGCAAGCTGAGAATGAATGACAAGGGTTGGTATTTATAGGAGAAGAGGAATGAGGGTGATCTGATGATATTTTCGTGCGAAAATGTCCATTTTCGTGTGAAAAAATGCATTTGCGGGTGAAAAATTCCATTTTCGTGCCAAAAACACCAAAATAGGTCATTTTCGTACGAAATTAGTCATTTTCGTACGAAAATTGGGATTTTCGTACGCAAATGGAAATTTCCGAACGAATTTTTTTTAAGCCTTCGCTTAGTTAGGTTAAGTGCGCTGAAAGTTTTGGCGAATCATTAAGCGTTTAAATTTAATTAAATAAAATAATTAAGCGAGATAGTAGGCGTCTCAGTTCCCAAGTCTTGCGAGAATCGCGTTGTTGTTTAAGCGAGCAGATAGTCTTGGAAACAACACACAAGGTTTATAGTATTTAGCGAGTGCGTTGTAAGCGTTGTGAGGTGCGATGTAGTGTGTTGAAATAAGCGATGTAGTGCGAAATATGCGATGTAGCGTAGTAAGCGATATAGTTTATATTATGATCCGAATCTCTGGTGCTAGGCGTAACGAGAGTAACGAGCTGCGAAAAAGCGGGTTGTTACACGTGAGCACACCTTGGGACCTCTTGATTGTACCAAGCCTTAGACTGAAACCGCATCTTGAACCGTACACATCGTACATCTCTAACACGTCCCATCCCCCTCCCATCAGAATTGGTTTTATTTCAAGTGGTGCCTTAGGAGTCCAATAACGAGTTCCATCGCCTGTAAAAAAAAAACCAGGGCCGCATCGCATGGTTTAACTAACGAGAACAATGAAAAAACTATATGTTTGCTATCCAAAACAACGCAAGACATTTATAGATAAAACAAAAAAAGTGCAGCCAACGGCGTATTGAAAACCACCCCAATCCGTCCCAAAAAATACAATGCCCTGCTTGTTGTCAGAAAATGCTACACATGCATCTTAAAGAACAATATACACAAAAACAAAAAAAAACATTTTGTTTGTGACAAAAACACATTTTAATAAGTGTCAGGAAAAACAACCTATTTTCCACCCACACAAACGAAATATATAGACACTAACTAACATCCAATAGAAAAAAACCTCCCAAAAACCACACTCACATAAAAGGGTCAGATTAACACAAAACAAACAACATATAAAAAATTGAAAAGCTCATTGAACCGTAGGGTGGACTATTCATTGGACAACCTTAAAAAAAAGGTTTTTTATCTAACCATCGTCCGGTGTTGCGATTCCGTGTGAGTCGACGTTGGATTGTGGGCTAGAGGAAGAACCAATTTCCGGTGTGGTTGGCATCTGCCCTTCGACCCCAATCTGAACCCTAGACAACCTCTGCGAGTTACAGGTCATCACATTCTCCACGTACACTTGATCTATAATGTCCCACCCATCAAAATTGGGGTCTGTAAATAGGTGTAATATCCATTGAATCGTCACTAGGTGCATCATCTGTCACTTCGTTGTTCGTGTTCCTACCATCGGCTTCTATATTCTCCATTATAGGGTTTCAGAAGAATGGTGAGAGTTGAGGGTTTTTTGTGGAGAGAAATTTCAAAAAAGGATTTGGGAGCTCGAGGATGGTATGGGGTAAGGTTTAACGGGAATGGAGATACACTACATGATATGATTGTTTGGTATCCGGGTATGAAAAAGACTCATCAGACCCTTCTCCATGTGTGTAATTTGACAAATTTGCCCTTGCACCTTGATTAGGTGTCACTTTATGATATGTTAAGGCAAGTTTTCCGGTTCTTTTAGAGCGTGGGTGTGGTGAGACTTGGATTAGATCACGGGGTGTGGTAGCGGTTTGGGACGTGGCTAGCCAAGCAACACCGTTGCAGCCACACAGAGCCAGCGTGGCCAGCGATGTTACCCCGCTGGCGTGGGAAATTGGCCTGGCGTGGGATGGTCTTGAGAGGTGATGTAGCTTGCTAGATATATCCGTTGGGGTAGCTGTTACCCCAACGGCTAGATTAAAAAAAATCAAATTTTACCCTATAAATACTAACCAATTTTTTTTTGAAATATTTACCACATCTCTACAATTCACCTTCTTCATATTTTATAAGATAGAGGAGAAGAAAAAAGCTCAAGCATCTCGTGAAAAATTGCAAGTGAAAAGGCACATGAGAAGCAAAAAAAAAATACATATGAGAAGCAAAAACTTGCGAATATGAAGTTTCTCGCCATGAACGTCGTTCACCTTTCCGACGAGGCATTGACAACGACGTTGGCGATGAAAAATGAGATCTTATGAAAGTATAACATGAATAACTGATGTATTTTTTTATATTTTATTGTACGTTTTATTATTAATTTTTGTTGTTTTTTATTTAGTTTATTACAATTAATTAGTTACTAATAAAAAATTATTTAGTTTTATATATATATACACACAACATGGCTGGCCACACCAGCCCAAGCCACACCAACCCCCCCCCCCCCCCCCACGCCACAAAAAAAATAATAATAAATAACTCATGCCAACCATCTCCCTCGGGTGGAGCCCATCTTTGACACATGTCAACTCAAATCCCACAATACCCCATAGTATTAGGGACTTGGGTTGACATGTGGCGAAGATGGGCTCCACCAAGCCACCCAAAAAAGGTGAGGTGTGGGAGCGGCGTGGGCCAGCCAGCGTGGGTGACCATGTGGATATATTATATATATATTTTTTGACTTTTTATAAATAAAACACAATATATATTACTAAAAAAAGTTACAAAAGTCCTAATAATTTAAAAAAAAACAACTTAATTATGAATCCTAAAAAATTAAAAAACCTTCATAAATCCTAAAAAATTACAAAGTACGATAAATATTAAAATGGGGAACCCAACGAAATTCCGGTTTGCCATCGTACCTATACTCGATTTTGGCGATCTCCACTTGATCGTCGTGGCTAAGGTCGTCGCAGGAACACGGTTGAAGAAGCTTTAAATCGATCCAGTTTCGGTTTTAGCTCACGTCACTTGTGTTGACACGCGTTCAAGTTGTGACGCAAGTTTTCAACATGTTGTTGGTATTGCTGAAACGCTTGTGTTCAGTACGCGGTTTGACCACGACTTAGCGTACGTTGGTCAACGATGGAAGTCACAAGCGCTATCTCCTCCTCGGTCCAAGTAACTATTTTTGTTTTTTTTTTTGTTGGTTTTGGATGAAGATTTGTGTTTGAAGAAAGTAGATGCGAAAAATATTGATGTCTGGGGTTAGTATTTATAGGTAAAAAATATAAAAAAAATTTAAAATTTGACTTGGTTAGCGAAAACCGCCATCCACAACGCCTACCCCCAACGACTAGCCAAACGGTCAGATCCAGCGAGCCAATGATAGCTAGCCACGTCGTCCCCTAACCCTCCCTACGCCAGGTTTCATAGCCACGCCGGCGGGGCAACGCTGCTACCCACGCTGGCCCGATGTGACTAAAACGACCTTGTTTGCTACCAACGCCCTAAACCTAAGCCCATACCCCACGGTCTTAAATTTGAAAGGTTCTTGGATGAAAACATCATGTGTATGTATATGTGTGGGTATATATATATATATATATATATATATATATTAAACATAATAAAATTCTCTATTTCATGGTTAATTTTTTTAGGAAAACAATATAGCAATGAAAAGTTATTGCATGTATAAAAAAATGTGTCATTAAAAGTCAAAAGTAGTTATCTCTTTTTTCCCTTTCATCTAGATTTTACATATCACCTTGTGGTGCTTTACTACATAATAACTTCTTTGTACACCAACCTTATCCTAAATATATAAACGTTGATTCATATTATTTATAATTAAAAGCATACTTACACTTTGTATTTGATGTAAGGAACAAATACAAATGAATCATAATATTGAAGGATTTTTTTTTTTGAATTTAATTTTCCACTTAGTCAAGCTTGTTTTATAGTTGAAAAAAATGAAATAAACAATAAATAGTTTTTTATATAATTATAGAGTAATTATATTTTTAGTAAATTATAAGTTTTATCCTTTATGTTTATATCTTTTTGTAGGCGGTGTCCTTTAACCGAAAAGTTGATAAGTTTTGCACTTAAAATTCTAAAATCTTGCCCGTTCTATCATTTAGGGCAAACCCAGTTATATTTTTTGGTTAAGTATGATCATGTGCCTTGAGCATAAGAACATTCTTGTCATTTCACCTTCTCCAAGAAGCTATTTTGTTAAGAAACTTTATTCAGGGACTGTTTTGTACCAAACTTAAAGCAAACAAAAAAAATATAAACTCTCTCTCACTAAAACTACCCCCTTCTCTCTCTTCTCTCTCTTTACCACCGCCAACATCAGTCCCCGTTGCCCCTACCTGCCACCACCCCTTCATCATCTATAACAACCACCGTCATCACATCTTCACCATCTTTCAAAACCACTGGCCAGATTGACACACCATATAATCACCGCCATACACCCGCCACTTGCAGGTGCCACTAAGAAACCGTAATTTCCTAAATTGACCACCATCACACCTACCAAATCTAAACTTCACAACTGAATTACATATCTGAACTACTCACCGTCGTTGCAAATCTGAACGAAACATAGAGCCGTCGTGAAGTAAAGATCTTATGGCCGGAGGTTAGATGTGAGAGGGACAGTCTCCGACCACAGATGTGAAGACTACTTCCCTTAGTGCTTGTGCTGGTGGAAGCTACAAAATTACACTATAAAAAGGAGTGAAAAAATAATCGTAATCAAGTGCAGGGAATATTAGGAATTTATTTGGGGAAGAAGGTATTACTGAAAGTATTTTGTGCTCTCCTAATCTCTTGTCAAAAACCCAATATTCCCCATGTCTCAAATCAATTTAAATTAACATCAAAATTTTTCAAGTTGAAGGAAGAAACCCGTTAACCCCTAGACACCTTAAGAACCTAGTTGGTTGTGGTGTAGGTGGATTGTGGATGGTCGGTCGGTTGGGTAGCCAGAGTGATTGGGGCGTAGAGGGATACGATGATAAAGAGAGAGAGAGGGGTGGTGGATGATAAAATGATATAAGTTTTATACACAATAGTCCCTAAATATAATTTATTTACAAAATAGACCCTGAAAATGTGAAATGACAAGAATACTCTCAAATGCAAGACACATGATAGAACGTGTAAGATTTTTAGAACGTTAAGTACATAACTTGATAACTTTTGCGTTAAAGAACACCACCTGCAAAAGGGTGAAAGCATTAAGGACAAAACTTGTATTTTACTCTTTTTATTTTAAGTTTTAAGACTAAAAAATATTTGGCTAGATGAAAAATAAAATTCTCTTCACTTCGCATGTTTAGTATGTTAAAATTCATTTGTATAATATATTTGTATATATTATATAGCTAAAAAGTTGTTGATATAATGAAAATGTTTCATTTATGTACCATACATACAAAAACCATGAGGGGGAATAGTGACAGGCAGCTGTCTGACACTCTCTTATTGGTGGTTACTTTTTCTATTTAACCTTTAAACTTTCAGCTTTGCTAATATGCGTGTTTAGGCCCTTTGTTTTTAAAAAAGCTTTCTTTTTATTGGTTAGCTTTTTTTGTGCCTGTTCAGTCCATCTGCTTTAACTTTCATAGTATAAATGTTTGTCTCTCTACTTTTATTATTTTTAGTAATTGATTGTCGCTTTTTGTATTTTTCTTTTCAACCTTCAAATTTGCTAATATAGATGTTCAGTCCCTCTGTTTTTTTAGAAGGAAAATAAATTTGTTTGTTAACTTTTTTTATATGCGTGTTTAAACTACATGGAGGGGAATAATGTTAGGCAGCTGTTTAGCACTTCCACATTGGTCCAGTCAAATTACGATTTTGCCCCATTTAAATTTATAGTTTTACCATTGGTTTGCTTTTTTTTTCTCCTAGCCAAATTACGATTTTGTCATCAATTCAAATTTACAGTTTTGCCATCGTTTTTCTTCCTGTCAAATTATGATTTTGCTTCCGGTGTAAAATTGCGGTCATGCCATGTTTTTTTTACAAACTATGGTAGTGTTTTATTTTAATTGGTTGACTAGGTGCAATTTTTATTTGTGCCAGGCAGCTGCCTGACACACGTTTATTTGTTATGAAAAACTACAATTTTGGCCACAAGTTAAAATAATAGTCTTTCCATCGTTTTAGATTTTTTTTAGAAAAAAAGTATGGTAATGTTTTGTTTTAATTAGTTGACTCGATATAACGATTTTTGGATCGTGTTATGAATAGTATGTACAAATAATCAAAACACATACGTACATGTTATGAGGGAAAATTATTCAGCTTAGTGTCCCGCAACGCAGGCGAGGCAAAAACTTGTTATATAGATGATACATGTGTGTTTATGAAACAAGTATTTTTACAAATTGGATGTACATTGTTTTAAGCCTACCTGTAGTGGGGCGCTATATGTGCCCATAGCGCCTATATGGCATCCACAACACCACGACGAGGGGCTTTATCGGGCAAAAAAACAATGGCAGCGCCATCTCCTTCGTGCGCCATTGATGTCTCTCCACTCACACACAAATATATATATACATATGTATGTATAATTTAAGTGGTTATTAATTAATTGAGTAATGATGAGGTAGGGGCTTTATGACTACGAACTCTATTGATATAATGCCCATGTGTGACGTGGAACCGCACGTGTCGCATAACACTCACAAAGGAGCTTTATGACCACACATGGCGATATGAATGGTATATTGTTGTGTAAGACATTCAAATTTTACATGGCCACCTTTGACACACCCTTTTCTTTTTTAACTAGTATCGGTTTTTTTAAAACAAAAGCATCTTCCCATATGGTAAAATGACAACCATTCACATTAAACAAAAGCATATATCACAGCCATTCACATAGTAATACCTCAAATCATGTTTACGAATATAAATTGGTGATATAAGCACTGGTACATGTTTACAACATACTCTTACTACCAAAATAGAGAGCCAAATAGTGCACATTTGCAAAGATGTAAAACTATTCATCTACAACACAAATTTCACATGAACACATCAATATCATCCCAAACAAATGGACACCCCGTGAGTCATAACTGGCTTATGCATAATTTTATTCTGCCCTTTATAAATCGTGTGATTTTCAATTTACCAACATATTTCACAACACATATATTCCCATCACCCTAAATTATGCACAAGGAATTTCCACTTGTTATAAAACTACATAGTTTTAAATTTACATGTTATCTACTAACTAGGGTGAAATATACATAACTCCTTGTCCTAATCCCCATCTTGTTCTCTTATCTTAACTTTTGTACAATAGTGTTACAAAATTTGTAATACTTAGGATGCTTCTAGAAATCAATAAGCTAGATGTCAACCGAAGCCAATTGTCTTGTCGAATAACCATAGCGCAAGTGACAATTGAATTGCAAAGACCGTGTTTATAGATGACCTGTCTAACATGAACCCATACACCGTGATTCCAGTTTCATTGTTCTCAAAATATGTCACTGCAATACATCCGATCATATATCTATCTTTATTAATTGAATTTTGTAATCCATCAAAGTAGAGGTGGCAATTTATGAGTCAATGGGTAGATTTGGGTTATGCTTATCTGTAATGGGTCAAACTGGAAAAATATATATTAGTTCCGACTACAATAGAAACGGTGTTGACAATTATTTAGTGTATTCGAAGGCATAAAAGCTTCAATAAGCAAACTAAAAACAAAAGCAGCTTGCAGGTCAATGCAACATTTTGATCAACAATAAGCATTCCCAAATCAACTCATTATGACCCAAACTGCCCGACCGGTTGATTTTTTCCACCAATACATTAAAGGTTCTGGATGGTTGAATAAAAAAACTTACCTAAAGCTTGTCTTTGCTGGTATGAAATTGTGTTCTTATAAACCGGAATGAAGTTTGTATTGTCTAGTTCATCATCACCATCTCCAACCTCATTTTCTGAATCCAGATCGGCCATTCGTGGAGTAATATTATCCCTTGGGTTTTCATCATTGTTGCCCATATCAGCAAAATTGTGGGTGGTAGCACACATATGCCATTTAGTGGCCAAGCTTGTCAATGACTGAGCTTTGCGTGTGATCTTTGTTGCGCTGCGTTGGCATATATACAGACCAAACACAAGCGTAACAGAGCATAACTGCACCACAAGTCAAAATAATAATAAAAAAAAACCCGCAGCTAAGAATGAACCTAGTCAACTGGGCTGGACTAGATTATAACATAACACAATCGTAACATTAAATTGGCTGAATTGGGTTTAGCCCAACGGGTTCAGTTTGGTTTAGGTCACAAACACGTTTAGCTAAACGGGTTGGGTTCAGCTTGACTTAATTGGTTCACAGGCTGACCCATTTAATTCTTTACTTTTTTTTAAATGTGTTTTTACGTTACAAATAGTGGGAAAAAAGTCGGGTCAAATGGGTCGTGTGTGTGCCAACCCGTGAAAATTCCTCTTGTTTTAACCTGTCTAACATGATTTTTGGGTTATTGTCATGTTCAGGTTTGACCCACCAAACGCCAACCCATGAACACGACCCGCTTAACACCCCTAGGCTGGTTAGACCGTCAGTCCCAAATTTATTTCAATGCATAAACCCTTAATAGTTTTATTAAAATAATTAGAATACTAACAAAATAATACAATTGCTTTAATAATATTTGACATAACTAAATAAAGTAAAAGAAAAAGGGAGTACCGCGAGTTCTCCAGTGGTAGATACATTTACAACTGCGCCATCCACAGTTGTAACAAGCAGAGAAGCGAACTGGCTTGTTGTCACCAGTATTAATGTGAATAAGATAAACGCACGAAACCTATGGCTTATAACGCGAAGGTTTCTTTTGATGGTGAGGTGTTGGACCAATATTGGGCCCACATCAGATAACTTTTCAAACACGTGAGCAAAATCTTCCAGCCTAAGTATTTGTAGAGAACATGTGAGTTTGAAAAGAAAACAAACAAGCAAGAATAGTGATGTCCGGTATAACCAATAAGTCAGGTGTATCAAGCATGCTACGGCATGACTAAGGTACAGGTTGTAAATGTAGGGTATGTGGGCCCCTCCTGAGGTGAACCACCATATGTTGTAAATAACGTCACAAACCAAACATGGGAGGATGAAAGCACATAGAAGCATTGTAGATCTCTGCATAAGGTGAATGTTGTATATATGTTAGTTTAGCCAGAATTAAGAAAGATGTGGCATGTTATGATACATAATAAGTTTATAGAAGGGGTCGATTTGAGTTCTGCTTGACGATCAGGCTGGTAAGATAAGAAATTATCTAAAATGAAAATGGCCAAATGGATAATAAAAACATCACCCAAAAATGTCTTTCAATACATACAAACTTCCAAATAGTGATATTCGAATAAATAGATTTAAAATGTCTAATTATATCACACACACCAAGTATGTTAAAACAAATGGGCAATAAGTGTTTTGGTCAACCCAACAAAAACCATTAACAAACCCACTTGACCATCCATTTTCCACCTTAGGTATTAACTGCTGAACAAGCCTAGTCCTTTTTTAGGGGAAAAAGTCAAACTTGGTAATTATGCAAGCACATATATCAAAATGCAAGCTTGGTGAAATTTTTATTCTATATTAGAAACATAATAATCTCGTAGTAGTCAAAGTCGCAAGGTGCACTCAAGGTGTAAAGGGCTAGCCTAACTAGGCACAATGCGCAACAAAAGTGCACACCCAAAACAAAAACGAAGTACAATAACAAAGAAAATCAAATATCATATAATATACCTATAAAATTATAAAGACATGTATATGTGATGCTAAGGTTATCATAATTGCATATGACTACCCTTTGACTCCATAAATATACATGAAACTTAATTCTAAGTCTCTATGCAGAAAATGATACATAGTTGCAGTATAATATAAGCAAAGGGGTAACTTTAACTTGTGTTTTGCTCACAGAAGCTAAGTGACAATCTAAACCACAACCCTTTCAGGTAATAAAGTTTTAACCAATTTAAAAATAACAATTTTGTGCCTTGCAAGGCGTGTGCCAAGCAAGGTCCTTGCCTTGCGTATATCTTAGGTGTTGTTGCATTGCAACACGTACGCTTTTGACTACATAGCTCTCTATGCAGGTTTTCTTCAATCACATGAACATTGCAACAATGGTCTGTGTTATTGTTATTAGACATAATAAACTTAACTTTGTTTTATATGTAATTATTTGTAACATATGTATTGACTTATTATGTAACACTAAAACATCAAATCATTGTAACGGTTGTATGGCCGTTAAACACCGAACTGATGCAAGGGACAGTTGTGTCGTTTCATGTTTGGCGCCAATAACCGTTATGGGCTTGTATATATTTGATGATCATCACATTTGATCATCACCAGGAACATATTCCTGTTAAAAACTCATAATCTACCATTATGTTTATACTAAATTAAACCAAATGATGTTAATCTAATATATTAATAAACTACTTGTTTAAAAATTTGTAGTAATTCTTATAGTTCCAATATATAAAATGCAGATTTCAGAATCTATAGAATAAAGAGAATTAAAACCCCACAACACCATAAATAATTATATTAGAATACAAACCTAATAAGGTTTCATGGATGTAATTGAAATGTTGACTTCATTTCTTATTTTGTTGGTTTCAACAAAAAAAATGAATTGGAATTGAACAACATAAGGAAGGGAATCTGCATTCCAATTCCATCCAGATTCCATTCCATACTATGAAACAAACACACCCAAATTCCAAATCAAATTTCAATTCCACGAAACGATCGGCTACCTTAGATTTAAATCTAGTTTAGATTTTTGAAACCAACAATATTGTATGTTTCCATGACAATGCCCGGAATTCACTGATAATAAGTGCTATACGATACATGGTGCCTCCGTGAAGCTCTTGTGTCATGCTTTTCAAAACCAAGTTTTGTTCCTTTTCAGGGTTATGGTTCTAGCTGCAAAAAAAAACACTTAAAAGGGACCATTGTGCTTATATTAATATTGCAGCTATACATCATATTATGCAGAGTTAATTTCTCTATATATTTATACTATCAAACGGAGTCGTATGCAATTACATTCTCCTACTATGTCATCAAAAATAAATATTTTCAACCATTGTGGCATTTGTTGTTAGGGTGGACGGGCCCTGGCTGGTTTTGCGGGGTTCCAACCCTTGCGGTAACACCGCCGCCACCCCCTAGTGTAGGCGTGGAGGGTACTTTGTCCGGGTTATGTTTGCCGCATGGTAAAGGATTGGAAATGTGATTGTTGGACTTAAAAGTGGGGTAGGATGTGTGTGATTGGTGGCTGGAGTCAGAAGGGTGGGTTCATGGTTCTAAAGTACTTGTGGATAAGCGTCTTCTAAGGTACTTTAGTGCATAATTGACATAGTAGCGCGAGATAAATCGGGACTATAGTAGTGCCCTTTCTCCTTAGTTGTTCTAACTTTCTCCGTAGTTGTTCTAAAGTATGATGTCATAATTAAAAGTCATCTCTTTTAATTAAAGAGCATGTGATTCACCCTATGTGGACCCAAAATTCAAACTTTTCAACAACAAAAACGTTTTCTTGTACTATTCACCATTAATCCCGTGAGAAACCTACACCTGAACTTTCGCTATTTAGCCCCTAAACTTAAATATTAACAATCCAGTCCCTAGGGAATACAAAAAAACTTAAACTCAGAAGAGGAGAAAGACAAAATTAATCTGATGATTAACAACAAGTAAATCAAACAAAAGTGAAGAAGAAGAGAAACATACCTGAACCTCCTCGAAATACTTTCGTCTAACTTTATCACCAACGCTATCCAACTTATCAAGAAACAGAAACCGGCGGAGACCGTACTTCCGAGTAAACCGCCAGAGACTAACGAAGGACAACGTCGAAAACAAGGAAAGAGACACTTGAACGATCCAATCGAAAGGACGGAGGTGATCGTGATGATACACGGGGTGCTGAAGAGCGAAGTGGGAGAAAACCGGAACCGCAAAAGTTAAGAAGGAGAAGGTGATCCATGAGAGTGTTGCTCGCCATGGCTGACGGTGATCTGCAATGAAGATCCATGACAAGGAGTTAGATTCCAGGATGTTGATGATGGAATAGTCATAGTGGTGGTTTGGATCATTCAGCTGCAGAGGGTTCTCCATAGAGACAAGATTTCAGTGGTGTCTTATGTGGTGGTAGCCATTTGGTTTGATTTGATTTGATGGTTGAGTCTTATTAATGATTGAAGAACCAAAAAAGATGTTGGATATGGACGACTTCTTTTTCTTTTTCTGACTTATAATGGTAGTAGGTGGTACATATTTGACTACTAAATCTTTTAATTATTTTTTACTATCCACAACACTACGGATGGCATGATGAGCATCCTTTCAATGGTGTTTGGCTTGGGTGATGTCCGGAAATCTAGATGGTAGTATATGAAGGGGAAATGAATACAAAAAATTCTTTTATATGCAGAGAAAACCGTTCAAACATAAACAAACCATACGTCCAAATAGGTTACGTAATCCTCAATGCAAACGTAAAAGGTTCAAAAGGAAAACATAAATAAAAAGGATGTCAATCTTCAGGTAGGGTAGCCTTCACTTCCAAGTCGGCCGTGTCTTCACAAACCCTCAAAACAAACCTACATTTTATCCTAACGTGCATACTAAAATTCAGCTACGCTGAGTAAGTTCGGGTTTTATAAAGCATCTAGGAAAGTTTAAGCGCCTCCTCGATAGGATCGTTCAAATTGGTGTTGAGATTTGAGGACTATGGTTGATCAAGGAAACAATAACCATTAAACGGTTTCTACAACGCAATAAACATGATTAATTAACACATAAGAAGATAGTAAATCATACAAATTTCATTTTCATCAAATTTATGAATACAAATTACACACTCCCCCTCAACCTGATATCTTAGGGTTTTCTTTGTGAAAATCTAGAGCAACTGACTAATTGATCATGATACATTCATGATCTATTTTTACACACAAGAAAACAAGTAATGACATAAGCTGACGTCACATAGAAAGCGTTCTCTAACTATCCAACTAAGTGAATGATTCTCAGTTGTTATAAAACAACAATTAATCTTACGAACAACTAATATATACAAAGATTGTAACATATAACAAAAAAATTGACCTAATAAACAATTGTTATCTAGAATAACAGTTGTTTCTTCACAACAATTCTTTTGAGTTTCTCTTTGTCGTTTTCTTCAACTGATGTTTCTTCCAGTGGTCTTTCGTCTTCATCATTTGTTTCTTTGGGGATATCGGATCTTTGTATGTTTGAATTTAATCTTTATTTATTGTGAAGAATAACTAATATTAATCAGTTCTTTAGTTTTAGCTTCATCAGTTCTCTTCAAGTTACAACAATCCTGAACTGACGATGCCAAAACTATTAATTAATTCAAAGTTCAGAGACAAGTTATCACCTTCTTTCTTTTTGAAGTGGCAATTGTAACAAATCCTTTTGATATTCCATTCTTAAGTAATCATAAGCTTTTGTGTTTCCATCTTACCTTTCAGTTGGTGTAGGAAATATTATCGCAACTCCATTTTACAATCTTGGATCTTGATGGATTAATAGTTTTGGGCATAATTATGTTAGATGAATTTGGCGAGGAGGACATTGCATCATATTTTGTGAATGATCAACTACAAAGCCTACAATAGCTTCATATTGGATCAATTTCTTAGTTACAGCTTCTTGTTCAGGGGTTAGATTTTATGTTCTTTTTCACCCTTTTTTTTTCAAATAAACTCTAGCAAATGCTAGATTGATGTTGACCCTTGGTAGTGATGAAGGTTAAGGTGTAGGCTTAGTTGGTATTGTAGCTTTTAGAAAGTCCATTAGAGGTGGGCACCTTTTATAGACAGTTAACCCTTAACTCCTCAAGATTCTTATAATTCTCTAGCACCTTCTTCTCATTCCATCTACTGATAGCTTTACTTGTGTCAAACTTAGCTTCAATCAACCTAATCTTCATTTTAGCTTGCATACCTCTTCTATGTTTAACACCCTTTTACCTGTTTTTTTCAATTTGGTAGTGTTAGTTCTTTAGAAGGATTAGTGTTCATTTTTTAGATACTTTCAATTTCTTCTTAGGTGCCACCAGAGTCCAACCTTGAAGTTGTTTAATGTTGTACTTTTATTTGGCATTTGCTTTGATCATATTAAGGTAATCAACTCTTGGACTCTTACTCAGCTTGGGATCTTTGATAATGTTGTCTTTTGAAAGCTCTTAACACTTTTGATAAAACTTTTCTTTAAGAGTTGTTACTTTCGTTAACTCTTGGAACAAGATTTTGGTTGATCTTTCAACACAAATTTTGTTGTCCTTGCACGTGGCTCAACTTATGTTAACATTATTACCTCTTTATAACGCCTAGCTCTCTATACATTCTATTGCTTTGGGGGTGATGCAGGCCTTTTTTCGTGATCGCTTCTTTGTAGGTAAATGTGTCTTTTCACTATACTTGTCTTCATGAACTATAAATTTGTTCTTTCTCTTGGTTCCATATTAGGAAAAAGCCCTTGGTTCAGGCACATTAGTTGTTGTTTGTGAAACAAATGATGGCTTAGAACTTCTTGATGTTCTAGAAACTTATGTTTGCTTTGTAAAGTTGTGTGCTTTGAAACAATTGATGCATGCCCTTCTTGGTTAGCTGTAGTTATGGAATTATTTATTGTCCTAATAGTGTTTTCTTGCTCTAGCAGATCAACAGTTGTTTGCTCATCAACTGTTGGTGCAATCACAATTTACGTATGCATGAAGAATACAACTCCCCTTCAGCCTGATCACTCCTTGTTTGTTCGTACAAAATGTCAAGGTGAAAGTGATTGTGACACCCAGTTATTTTGAACCTGTACTAGTGTGACACGTGTTATCATTAAATAAAAAGGCAAATTTATTAAATTTGATGTATTTTGATGTTATTTGATGTGTTGATACATTTAAAATTTATTAAAAATTGTGTTGGCAATTTTAAGATAAACGCTTATCGCGTAACGGTTTAAAATGCGAAACGAACGTCGGTGACCGCCCGATTAATATCAAAATCCTAAAAATAGTTTATTATAATTAAAATATTATATTTAATCATGTTCGTGAGGAAAAATAAATTAAAACGCTTAAAACCCCTATTTTTGCGAATTTAAACGCGTACTGTGCAGCACAGCGCGCATACTGCCAAATACAGACAACGCTGCCAGTCCAGACAAATAAAATATTGTTCAACAATATTTTGCTGAGTTTATTTTTATAGAGCGTTAAAAATATTTTTAAACGCGTTAAAACACAATTAAAACGCTAGATAAAATACCCGGTAATGCGTTAAATACCTGTATAAACTTATATATGTGTATGTATGCGTGTATATATGAGAGAGAGGGACTTGTTGGCTGTGACAACCTGGGAATTTCTTGTAATTCTTGTACCATTGTTAACGAACTAAATCTTTGTGCGTTGCATTCTAAACCTGTGCGTTGCATTCTAAACCGCGTTTACTCAATTTTCGGGACAAAAATTCTTTCAACATGAGGATAATGTGACATCCCGGTTTTTCAAGTATCTTAAACGCACTACTTCACGGTTATTCATTCCTACGCTAATTTGATTCGGAGAATTAAATTACACGCTCGAAATAACTACGCTAACTTTGTGAACTTATCGAGTGAATTACGTGCTATGTGTTATTAGACGTTTATAAGTTTTGTGAGTTATTATATCATGTTTTGATTTCGTGATTATTAGTTTATAAAAAATATATATATATTAAATAAATAGCCGAACCAAACCGAGCCGCGAAACGTGTCGACCTCACTTCCTGGTGGCCCAAGTAACTAGCCTAAACTTAGGGCCCAAGTTACCCACCCAAACCCCTTGTGCAGCCGCAAGCAAACCCACCCTTTCTCCTTTTCTTCTTTCCCTTGTCTTGGTATAAATAGGCATGCATGTATGTGTTATGTTTCAAAAAAAAAAAAAACAAACCTAAACCCTAGCTCTAAGAGCCGACGGCAGCCCTCCCCACCCTTTCTCTCGATCGCGACTTTCTCCAAGAACCAAAGTGATTCCAATCTCGTTCCGGATCGTTAATCTTCATCGTTGCAAGGTTAGGGTTTTTATTGTTTCGCAAATCACGTTAGGGTTTATGAATTCTTGATCATGCTTGTATGTTATGGTAGAATCATTGTTATGAAAGTGTTATGATGTTTAGTTCGATTAATTGTGCGAGTTTTGCGATTATGATGTTTAGTTGGATACAAGAATCATAGGCTGCGTTTTGTGATAAAAATCATGTTATATGATTAGGGTTTGCATGAGTATGATGTACATGATGATATGTGACTAATAAATCTGTTCTTGATCATTTATATTTAACGTCTCGATCGTTTAAGCGTGTTCTATTGCGATAAAAGTCGAAAACAGGTTGCTGAATGGTGTTTACAGCCAACTTCAATTGGCTGTAACTTGGTTATTATTTATTGAAAAGTGGATTTTCTGAAGCCTAAAACGTATATTTTTGAAAAACGCTTCTAATGGCGTTAGATTCATATTTTTCTGAGGTCGTTTGATATTTTTAAGTGGTCGTTTAAGTGCAGTAACTGAAGCTGTGTAAATTCTGAAAATTTGTTAGTTGTTTATCGAGTCGGATCTCAAAATCTGTAGAGGGTTGGGTCACGAAATTTGTACAGCAACTGGAGACGGAAATTTCCGGGAAAATCCCACTAGAATTTTGTTAATTGGATGAACGATGATTTTTAAATAATTCCTCCCGTGGACTGCAGTCAGAAAGCGACGAATCTGACTGCAGCCTAGTATATAAATGTTTAGGAATAATTGGTAAAGTGTTAGGACTTGAAAAATTTACATAAAATTCTACAGTTTAGTTGACACCTTCTGTAAAAAAATTGGAATTCTTAGAACGTTAGAAATATTTTATAAAAATCATTGAAAACAGCCTAGTTATGAGCATACAAGCTGAAACTTGATAACTTGCGAATGTGTGTACCAAAATGTTGTATGAGTTGATTTGTGTTCATGATAAGTTGGTTTGATCACTATTTTGGTATGATAATACTTTGCATGCATGATTGTATTTTCGAATTTGTTATCATGTGTGCCGCATTGTGTGTTAGTTATGTGTAGGGTTTGTATCAGTGTGTTCACACACTAACTTTAAATCGATTGACTTGTTAGGACGCAATTAGCGGTCCCATCATTTGCTAATTCTGTGTTACACTAACCGAGCAATTAAAGGTGAGTTCACGGCCCCTATTTTATCCGGTTTTAAACAACAGGGGGAGAAACATGTATACACTCTACAAATCTATCTTTTTACGTTATGCGAAATTAACGTCGTTAAACTACTCGGTAACTAAGTTAATGTTAATGTACGTTATGGTCACTAAGCAGCTATATCACAGAAGTCCTCGACAAACTCTCGGATCGTTAGTATTGGGTTAGATAGCGGGGAAATTATAAGTAGTACTACTGTGCCCGACAAGCCCCACCCGAGCTAGTCGCGCTAGCCGACCGGGTATGGTCAACGGGTGAATAATTTGGCCTAACTTTCGCCATGGTCAGTGATAGGCCTGGCAACACGGAGGCACAACAGTCAGCTTCGATCGCGAACACTTATGTGACATAACTTTAGGCTCGCTACCTACATGTTAACATTGAACTTAATTACGAAACAACAATATTATTCCGAGTTAGGAATAATGGAACCAACAACAATATTATTCCGGGTTAGGAATAATGGAACCAATATCATTATTATTCCGGGTTAGGAATAATGGAACTATATCGTTATTCCGGGTTAGGGATAACGGGGGAAACAAACTTTTAACCGAACTAATGAACTTATAAAAACCTGTGAACTCACTCTTCTTTAATGTTGACACTTGTTTCTTTACATGTTTCTCCGGACGCTAGGAGCTCTAGGTGCACTCACTTGCATTGATCAAGACATCTTTTATCGAGTCTCATTTACGAATATTGTTTGGGTTTTTCTTATTTTGGCGTTTGTGTTGGTGCCCGTTACTTTACTTTACGTTAATGCTTCCGCTCAACTTTAAAACTAATGCTTCTGCTAAACTTTGAAACCAAACTAAGATAATTTGAAAATAACTATGAATAGGTAAACAAATAATTTTTGGAAAACGTATAAACGAATCATATAGAGTCGTTCGATGTTACTAGTGTCTCAGATTCTGGTTTGTTCACACGCCTCGCAGTAAAACTCCGCAAGTGGAAATTTGAGGGTGTGACAGATTGGTATCAGAGCCTCTAGCTATAGAGAACCAGGTTTGCATTAAAAGTAGACCTAAACTATAGCTGATTACACGACACTAGACTTAGTTTGGCACTGAACTGTGATATCTTGTTATGTGTTGTACTACAACTGTGTTATGTAAAATATAAATGCATATTGTGATGAACGCAACTCGTAACTAACTACACAACCCAACAGGCAATGTCATCATCATCATCCGACAAACCTTTACAACCAAGGGCGCCGGGGAAGGCACCTATGGTCGAACCCTCACCACCTCATGGCGTGGAGACACGCTCAGCTGCTAGGAAAAGACTCGCTCTAGGAGGGGAGTCGTCCTCACGCCCGACCACCGCTATACTGGTCGAACCGGTTAACTCGTTAGAAGTAGGGGATGACCTACTTAGAGATATGATAAGAAAACAACAGGAACAACTAGAGAGAATGCAGGAAACTATCCTAGCACAGGGATGGATGATACGACAATTAACGGGTAAGACTGGAGAGCTCGAGGAAGAGCAATATGAGAATAAGATAGCTCGTAACACTTTAGCTAAAGATCTTCGTGCTGAGCAGCTGAGGGCTGACTGGCTCGAAGACAGAGTTCTTGAGTCCAGCTGGAGAATTCAAGAACTGGAACAGAATCAGGCACCTGTACCAGTACCCGCACTAGCACCAGCCCCTCCAGCACCGGTAGAGGAAGAGGAGGAGGATCCAGAGGAGGATCCGGAGGAAGACCCGGCTGTAGAAGCTGGAAACGCCGCGGAGGATGACGGCAACGATAGCGATTTGGGAGATGGAGACGTAGAAGACTGACTCGTCTCGCTTATTCCTTTTTGTTTCCTTTAGTCTATTCACTTTCTACTTATGTTTGAACTTGAAATTTTATAGTTAAACTGATATGGTTGGTTGGCATTTTGTGAGACGTTGAAATTTTATTAATCGAATATTCCTTTTGATTGTTAATTTATTTGGGATGACATAATTTGAGGGATTATTTAAGTATGGAGTAGGATAACTATATTGGACATATATACTTATCGGTGTGTGTTTATGTTGTCTTGCGAAGATCTATATTGGTAACTGGACATCGCGGAAACCTCAACATGACACCTGAAGAATTAGCCGCAATGATCCAAGAACACGTGAATGCTGCTCTGGCAGGTGTTCAAAACCCACCAGCAGGTAACCATTATTAAATTTTCATAGGAAAATCTAATAGTTAGGCTAGTAGACTTTCTCGCTGACTACCTATCCTCTGTCAGCAGGAGGGGGTCTTAACCCCTACAAGATGTTCCTCGATGCGAAACCGAGCAAATTCACGGGTGCAGAAGGACCCATAGGACTGGTCCGTTGGATTGAAAAGTCTGAATCGGTGTTCGAGATGTGTAATTTCCTTGAGGCCAACAAGGTCAAGTATGCTGCCTCAACGTTGGAGGATGGGGCACTAACTTGGTGGAACGCACAAGTCCAAACGCGTGGACTTATTGCTGCAAACGCAATGGCCTGGGCCGAGTTTAAGGCCCTAATCAAGGAGGAGTACTGTCCGCGGGACAGGGTTCAGCAGTTGGAGCAAGCATTATGGAACCACAAGATGGTGGGATCTGAAATTGAAGCATACACAGCGAAACATCATGATCTGGTATTCCTATGTCCCGATCTGGCCAACACCGTTGAAAAACGACTCGAGTTTTACCTTGGGGGTCTGGTCCCCGAGATCCAGGGCATGGTAATGGCTAGCAACCCTGCGACTGAGCATCAAGCGATCAGGCTGGCGCACAAACTCACCGATAAGGCGGTGGAACAAAAGAAGTTGCCATCTCGGGGTGCAACTGAAGTTGTCCCTGATAATAAAAGAAATTTGAAGACTCACCTGCTCGACAGTCTTCGTCAGCCCAGCCACAACAAGGGAACCAGAAACGGTTCAACAATTTCAACAGCAATCGGGGTCACAATAATAAGCCCGCCAACAACACCCAGAACACCAGCGGCTATGTGGGTCGAAAGCCGCAATGTAATCGTTGTAACCTCCATCATCACGGCCCTTGTGCCGGAAATCCCTGCCAACGATGTGGCAAAGTGGGACACGCGGCAAAGGATTGTCGCGGGGAAATCATGTCCCGACAAAATCAGAATCCGCACCAGGGTCAGCAGCAAGGTAATAACCGCGGGTGCTATCAGTGTGGTAGCACTGCCCACTTCAAACGAGACTGCCCACAGCTTCGCAACAACAACAACAATGGTGGGAACAACAACAACCACAACCACAACCACAACCACAACAACCACAACAACAACAATAACAACAACAACAATGGAAATGGTGGCACAGGAGGTGCCAAAGGTCGTGCATTTACGCTAGGCCGCGGAGAGGCTAGAAACGACTCGAACGTGGTCACCGGTAAGTTTCCCCTTAACGAACATTTTGCTACTGTACTTTTTGATACGGGTGCGGATAGGAGTTTTATATCTGAGTCTTTTAGGAAGAACCTAAATCTCACGCCTAAACCCCTAGAGACCCCTTACGTCATAGAACTAGCCGATGGTAAATCTGTATATGTGACCCATTTAGTATCCGGCTGTCAACTCAAACTCGCGGGTCACACCTTTACCATTGATATGATGACAACTACCCTGGGTAGTTTTGACGTGGTAGCCGGAATGGACTGGCTATCCGACGTCCGAGCTGAAGTTCTCTGTTTCGAGAAAGCTATCCGTATTCCGCTCTCTAAGGACGAAATCTTGATGGTGCAAGGCGAGAATGCAGGCGCCGTCACAAACATCATCTCTTACATGCAAGCACAGAAGTATCTTCGGAGGAAGAACTCTTTCGCTTTGCTCGCACTGGTCACCGAGCAGCCTAAGGACGAGAAGCGTATAGAAGATATCCCCGTCGTCCGTGACTTTTCCGACGTTTTTCCAGAGGAGTTACCTGGTCTTCCACCACATTGACAAAGAGTTTGAAATTGAATTGGCGAACCATGTAACTCCTATCGCCAAGGCTCCGTACCGCCTGGCTCCAGCAGAGCTGCAAGAGCTGTCTACCCAACTTCAGGAATTGTTAGAAAAAGGATTTATCCGACCCAGTACTTCGCCATGGGGAACTCCGGTCCTTTTTGTCAAGAAGAAGGACGGGACCTTCCGCATGTGCATCGACTACAGGGAACTCAATAAGGTTACCGTCAAGAACCGATACCCATTACCTCGCATCAACGATCTCTTCGACCAACTTCAAGGGTCAAGCTACTACTCCAAGATTGATCTACGGTCCGGTTATCACCAGTTACGCGTCAGGGAGGAGGATATCTCTAAGACGGCATTTCGTACTCGGTATGGCCATTATGAGTTCTTGGTCATGCCCTTCGGTCTCACCAACGCACCCGCGGTGTTCATGGACCTCATGAACCACGTGTGTAAACCGTTTCTCGACAAGTTTGTCATTGTGTTCATCGATGACATACTCATCTACTCTAAAGGTGAAGAAGAACATGCTGAACATCTACGATTACTGCTGGAATTACTTCAACAGGAGAAACTATATGCCAAGCTTTCAAAGTGTGATTTCTGGATTCAGGAAGTTCAGTTCCTCGGGCATATTGTGAATAAAAAGGGTATCCACGTTGATCCCGCCAAGATCGATGCTATCAAGAACTGGGAAGCACCTAGGACACCGACAGAGATCCGCCAATTTTTGGGTTTGGCTGGTTACTACAGACGTTTCATCGAGGGATTTTCAAAGATCGTGCAACCGCTTACCACTCTCACCCAGAAAGGCACTAAGTATGCTTGGGGTGACAAACAGGAAGCGGCATTTCAATTGCTGAAGCAGAAACTTTGCAGTGCACCCATTCTGTCCTTGCCGGAAGGGACTGATGATTTTGTGGTATATTGTGACGCTTCCATTCAGGGGTTGGGATGCGTACTCATGCAACGTGATAAGGTCATCGCGTATGCGTCCCGACAATTGAAGGTTCACGAGAAAAACTACACAACACATGACCTGGAATTGGGAGCAGTGGTGTTTGCGCTTAAGATTTGGAGACACTACCTATATGGAACAAAGTGCACAATCTACACAGATCACAAGAGCCTCCAGCATATCTTTGACCAGAAGGAGTTGAACATGCGACAACGTCGCTGGGTCGAACTCCTGAACGATTATGAATGTGCCATTCGGTATCACCCGGGTAAGGCTAACGTGGTAGCTGATGCCCTCAGTAGGAAGGAGCACTTGAAACCTCGTCAGGTACGAGCACTACAGTTCACCATTCATTCGGGGTTACCCGAACAGATACGCGACGCGCAGTTAGAAGCAGTTAAGGAAGAAAACATCAAGGCCGAATCTGTGGGAAAGATGGAACGCGATTGGGAAGTAAAACCCAATGGTGCCCGGTATTTCATGAATCGTATATGGGTACCTCTCTACGGAGACCTCAGAAAGCTAGTCATGGACGAAGCTCACAAATCCCGATACTCTGTCCATCCTGGTTCGGATAAGATGTATCAAGACCTTAAAGCCGCGTACTGGTGGCCCAACATGAAAGCGGATATAGCCACCTACGTGAGCAAGTGTTTGACTTGTGCGAAAGTCAAGGTAGAGTATCAGAAGCCATCAGGGCTACTACAACAACCTGAGATCCCAGTGTGGAAATGGGATCAGATCTCAATGGACTTTATCACTAAACTTCCGCGAACTCCGGGTGGTTTCTGGATAATCGTGGATCGTCTAACTAAGTCCGCACACTTCCTAGCGATCAAAGAAACAGATAAGATGGATAGGTTGACTCGCATCTACATTAAGGAAGTAGTTTCTCGGCACGGGGTGCCAACGTCCATCATCTCAGACAGAGATGCCCGTTTCACGTCCAACTTTTGGCAGTCACTTCAGAAAGCGTTGGGTACACGCTTAGATATGAGCACAGCTTATCACCCTCAGACGGATGGCCAAAGTGAAAGGACCATTCAAACCTTGGAAGACATGCTTAGGGCATGCGTGGTAGACTTCGGGAATAGTTGGGAAATCCATCTGCCTTTAGTGGAATTCTCGTATAACAACAGTTACCATACGAGCATATCGGCAGCACCATTTGAAGCATTATACGGCCGCAAATGTAGATCACCGGTCTGTTGGGCAGAAGTCGGTGATAGTCAACTCACAGGTCCTGAGTTGATACTTGAGGCTACTGAAAAGATTGTACAAATCAGAAACCGCATGGCAGCGGCACGAGATCGACAGAAAAGCTACGCTGATCAACGACGCAAACCGCTCGAATTCCAAGTAGGCGATCGCGTCCTACTGAAGGTGTCACCCTGGAAGGGTGTAATCCGTTTTGGGAAATGAGGCAAACTAAACCCACGGTACATAGGCCCGTTTGTGATCTTGAAACGTATCGGACCCGTAGCTTATCAATTAGACCTTCTTACCGAACTCAGTGGAGTTCACAACGTTTTTCACGTATCAAATCTGAAGAAGTGTCTATCAGATGAAACCCTAGTCATTCCATTGGATGAGATTCAAGTGGATAAACAACTGCACTTTGTGGAACAACCTATCGAGATCATGGATCGTGAGATCAAGACTCGAAGGCACAGCAAGATACCGATCGTCAAAGTTCGTTGGGATTCTAAGCGTGGACCGGAGTTCACGTGGGAAAGAGAGGACCAAATGAAAAGCAAATACCCACACCTCTTTGCAGCTGAGCAGCAAGCTAACGTTACCACCAACTAAATTTTCGGGACGAAAATTCTTTCAACATGGGGATGATGTGACAACCTGGGAATTTCATGTAATCCTTGTACCATTGTTAACGAACTAAATCTTTGTGCGTTGCATTCTAAACCGCGTTTACTCAATTTTCGGGACGAAAATTCTTTCAACATGGGGATAATGTGACATCCCGGTTTTTCAAGTATCTTAAACGCACTACTTCACGGTTATTCATTCCTACGCTAATTTGATTCGGAGAATTAAATTACACGCTCGAAATAACTATGCTAACTTTGTGAACTTATCGAGTGAATTACGTGCTATGTGTTATTAGACGTTTATAAGTTTTGTGAGTTATTATATCATGTTTTGATTTCGTGATTATTAGTTTATAAAAAAATATATATATATATATTAAATAAATAGCCGAACCGAACCGAGCCGCGAAGTGTCGACCTCACTTCCTTGTGGCCCAAGTAACTAGCCTAAACTTGGGCCCAAGTTACCACCCAAACCTTGTGCGGCCGCAAGCAAACCCACCCCCTTTGTGCGCGCAAACACTTTCTCTTTCTCTTCCCTTGTCTTGGTATAAATAGGCATGCATGTATGTGTTATGTTTCAAAAAAAAACAAACCTAAACCCTAGCTCTAAGAGCCGATGGCAGCCCTCCCCACCCTTTCTCTCGATCGCGACTTTCTCCAAGAACCAAAGTGATTCCAATCTCGTTCCCGGATCGTTAATCTTCATCGTTGCAAGGTTAGGGTTTTTATTGTTTCGCAAATCACGTTAGGGTTTATGAATTCTTGATCATGCTTGTATGTAATGGTAGAATCATTGTTATGAAAGTGTTATGATGTTTAGTTCGATTAATTGTGCGAGTTTTGCGATTATGATGTTTAGTTGGATACAAGAATCATAGGCTGCGTTTTGTGATAAAAATCATGTTATATGATTAGGGTTTGCATGAGTATGATGTACATGATGATATGTGACTAATAAATCTGTTCTTGATCATTTATATTTAACGTCTCGATCATTTAAGCGTGTTCTATTGCGATAAAAGTCGAAAACAAGTTGTTGAATGGTGTTTACAGCCAACTTCAATTGGCTGTAACTTGGTTATTATTTATCGAAAAGTGGATTTTCTGAAGCCTAAAACGTATATTTTTGAAAAACGCTTCTAATGGCGCTGGATTCATATTTTTCTGAGGTCGTTTGATATTTTTAAGTGGTCGTTTAATTGCAGTAACTGAAGCTGTGTAAATTCTTAAAATTGTTAGTTGTTTATCGAGTCGGATCTCAAAATCTGTAGAGGGTTGGGTCACGAAATTTATACAGAAACTGGAGACGGAAATTTCCGGGAAACTCCCACTGGAATTTTGTTAATTGGATGAACGATGATTTTTAAATAATTCCTCCCGTGGACTGCAGTCAGAAAGCGACGAATCTGACTACAGCCTAGTATATAAATGTTTAGGAATAATTGGTAAATTGTTAGGACTTGAAAAATTTACATAAAATTCTACAGTTTAGTTGGCACCTTCTGTAAAACAATTGGAATTTTTAGAACGTTAGAACTATTTTATAAAAATCATTGAAAACAGCCTAGTTATGAGCTTACAAGCTGAAACTTGATAACTTGCGAATGTGTGTGCCAAAATGTTGTATGATTTGATTTGTATTCATGATAAGTTGGTTTGATCACTATTTTGGTATGATAATACTTTGCATGCATGATTGTATTTTCGAATTTGTTATCATGTGTGCCGCATTGTGTGTTAGTTATGTGTAGGGTTTGTATCAGTGTGTTCACACACTAACTTTAAATCGATTGACTTGTTAGGACGAAATTAGCGGTCCCATCATTTGCTACTTCTGTGTTACTCTAAACGAGCAATTAAAGGTGAGTTCACGGCCCCTATTTTATCCGGTTTTAAACAACAGGGGGAGAAACATGTATACACTCTACAACTCTATCTTTTTACGTTATGCGAAATTAACGTCGTTAAACTACTCGGTAACTAAGTTAATGTTAATGTACGTTATGGTCACTAAGCAGCTATATCACGGAAGTCCTCGACAAACTCTCAGATCGTTAGTATTGGGTTAGATAGCGGGGAAATTATAAGTAGTACTACTGGGCCCGACAAGCCCCACCCGAGCTAGTCGCGCTAGCCGACCGGGTATGGTCAACGGGTGAATAATTTGGCCTAACTTTCGCCATGGTCAGTGATAGGCCTGGCAACACGGAGGCACAACAGTCAGCTTCGATCGCGAACACTTATGTGACATAACTTTAGGCTCGCTACCTACATGTTAACATTGAACTTAATTACGAAACAACAATATTATTCCGGGTTAGGAATAATGGAACCAACAACAATATTATTCCGGGTTAGGAATAATGGAACCAACATCATTATTATTCCGGGTTAGGAATAATGGAACTATATCGTTATTCCGGGTTAGGGATAACGGGAGAAACAAACTTTTAACCGAACTAATGAACTTATAAAAACCTGTGAACTCACTCTTCTTTAATGTTGACACTTGTTTCTTTACATGTTTCTCCGGACGCTAGGAGCTCTAGGTGCACTCACTTGCATTGATCAAGACATCTTTTATCGAGTCTCATTTACGAATATTGTTTGGGGTTTTCTTTAGTTTTGGCGTTTGTGTTGGTGCCCGTTACTTTACTTTACATTAATGCTTCTGCTCAACTTTAAAACTAATGCTTCCGCTAAACTTTGAAACCAAACTAAGATAATTTGAAAATAACTATGAATAGGTAAACAAATAATTTTTGGAAAACGTATAAACGAATCATATAGAGTCGTTCGATGTTACTAGTGTCTCAGATTCTGGTTTGTTCACACGCCTCGCGGTAAAACTCCGCAAGTGGAAATTTGAGGGTGTGACATTGGCAGCCCTATGGCATCCCACCTCTTTTCTTTTCCTTGCATACATGACACTTGTTGGTTTGCACATGAATTTATGTCATTATAATCTTCTCATATCCTCACAATTCCAAGAAAACTCAATCAAAACAAATCTCTCCTCACTCTCTCTCTAAACTCACGGCACACACACATACACACACTTCAAAATTCAAACTTTGAAGATCTTGAAGATTCATGTTCTTACAAGTTCATTCCAAGCTAGTTTGAAGATCCAAGAAGGCTTTTAAGGTGATTCCAAGAAGTTTCAAGCAAGATCCAAGCTTTGTATCATCATTTTCATTCAAAACCCCACTTGAATCTTGAAAGGTATAAAAAAGCATCTCTTTTAAAATTTCATGATTCATGGTGATGAAGATGATAGTGAAAGTTTCTCTTGTTCTTGGATTTAAACACTAACTTGAAAACTAAAACAAATGGGTTTTTATTAAATAAAATAAAAATGGATGTATATATGTATATATATAGCCGTGAGTATGTGTATATATATATGTTAGAAGATGTGTTTTGATTTTTATTAAGGATTATTCTTGCTTGATGTGATTCTTGAAATATGATTGCATGTATGATCAAGAATGGTTTTTGATAAAAGTTCACATGATTAAAAATAAACGTATGAGAAATTTATTATTTGATACATGCACGTGTCGTGTATGAATACATATGAATATTTACATGTGGATTTTTGGTTTACTAGTTTTTAGGTTGTTGCATGTGCTTGAATGATAGTTAAAATGCAAGATGATTTATACATGATATGATAAATGTTCATTCAAATCAGTAAATAAACATGTAAAATAAAGTTATTTGATGTAGGTTAAAGTCATAAAAATTATGTCATAACTTGGTAGCTTTGCATGTTGTACTTAAGGCTTGAAAAGTAGTAAATCGGGTGATATTTGCATGATTTTTGTGCTATTTATGAGACCTGCATATATATGATTAAAATTGTTGTTTTGGTCAGTAGATAATATGTGTTATGTTAAAATATCAAGTCATGATGATTTGGGATGGTTACGGTAAAGTTTGGTACGAAACTATGCGTTAAAAACGGTAAAACTCGCCTTTTCAAGTGATTTTTATAGAACTGTTTTAGATTAGTAAATAAACTGATATTTTGATGTAAAAATAAGTATTTTAACTTATATTAAGTATCTTTGGTGTTTGGTTAGTCGTACGTGACTTCCGACGCCCAAAACGATACCGAAAACGCTATATACGCCTATTTCAATGTACACGAACATAGATTGTTCAAAAGTGAACTTGATATATTATGATGTGATATGTGATTATGAGAATGTGTTATGTGATATGATAAGTGATAACATGATAGTAGGACTTTAAACTATGCATGTACACTTGTGCGGTTGAAACGGTGAATATCACGTTATATGTGTAATTTATTTGTCGAGCATGAAAATGATACATAGGTTAACTAGAAAAGTTATTTCATGTATGAATGCTTTAAAAATGATAATATATATAAGTTAACAAAATACGTGTATGACGATATTTGTTTACATGTTCACATTTATGTATATATATATTGCTTATAAACGGGTGTGATGAAGAATATAACATATTAAGGGTCACCACTAAAATCGTTCAAGTCGCGAAAATCATAATATATATGAACACATATTATAAATACACCAACATAATCAAAACAAAGACTTTTCGAGAAAATCTCAAAGTTATGTGAAAATTCTAAGTATTGGAGAAACTTAGGTATTTTGTGAGTTTTGATTATTAAATCGTTCTTATTTAATTTAGGACGAATAATCAATTTGAGGGATTGTGTTAACAATAAAAACGCACCCAAAGGTGAGTACATAGTCCCCTCTTTTACTTTTTCAAATGTTTTGGGGTGAAACATATGTGCATAATTTTACTTTTCATTTTCATGACATTATACATGTTTTGATACATAGTACATATAATACGCTATTGCAAAAAAAAAAACATGTTCACTTGACATATTGACGTAGTATGTCTAGTACATGGTTTTCAAACACATTCATGACATGCTTACATTGAAAATGACATTTGATATGTTTAACGGGACAATAATACATTCACTAACAGTGATCGCGCCGACCGGTAGTATGTAATGGTACCATAGGACTTGACAAATCCTGTTCCCGCTCCCCAGGCTTGTTGGGCAGTGTTAGGGAATGACAGAATCCGATAACATTTTATTCGATAAACCTTGATCCTGATAAGGGTTTATGAGACAGTCTCAAGGCTTGAATGTATGCGATAAAGAAATCTGATAAATGTTCATATCGATAAAAGCAATGGCATTCAAAACATAACTTTTGATTTAAACATTTGTTTTTTCAAAGACCTTGTTTTGTACAAGACAATTAAATATACATAGCATTATGCATTTGGTTTGGGTAAATACTATTTACTTGCCATACAAGACATGGTTTATGCTTGACATTGGACATTGTTTACACATGACATTTGACATTGATTTAAACAAGACATTATTTGATGGTTTTTGATAAGTGATTTAAATAACGAGACGTGTGTAATATGATAAAGGCATGGTGGATACGCCGCTGGTACTTCCTATATATAAGTGCTTTTCTTATATTAATATATTGTGGCGTTATCTAAACCACTTTATCAAGGACAAGACATGGCATATTTTAGACATATTATTTTCGTTTGGTTATTTACTTAACCATACATCATTCTTTTATATCATCTGATTTTCATATTGATTTTCATTTGATTTCAAAAACGGGAACACTTTATAAGGTTCATGACTACTTTTCAAAAACATTTCTTTTAACTTTCAAAGTCACGAATCTCAACACTAAACCTATGCTACTCACAGGCATTTTTATGCTGACGTATTTACTTTCACATATGTTTCAGGAGTGAATGTCTGATCTGAGCGTGCTTCACTTAGGGCGACTTGGGCCTTAGAAATCTAAAATCAAGAAACTTTTTATCTTTATGTTATGTTTCTGTTTGAATCAAGACAACGTAATAATTTCTTTTATTTGTAAAACTAAACTCTAAGTATCATGTGTTGTGAAACAATAATTCTGCCGCACGACTCCCCGACGTTTCGGTCGCGGTTGGTTGCTTTACGCGGTCGGGGTGTGACATTGATAAACAGAATAGTACCGGCACTGTTCTATTTATAGTAAAACCGAAATATCTGAAGAATCTAAGCTGACGTCACCTATACAACGATATCTAACAGCCTAACAAACTCCTAACATCTGTTAGAGCCTAAACATTGTTACATTAATTATACAAGTAAACTTTTTTGATTATCATCTGTTAAGAATCCGATGCTGAGCTTTATCATCTGTTGATCCGTAGCGACTTTGCTTCATCAGACGTTAGTCTTCATCCGCAGAGGTTCTCTTTGGCAGACCTTTGGCTTAAACAAAGTTTGTCTTTAACAGATCTTGTAAACAGACCTTGGCATTAGCATACGTTAGAGTGGCAGATGTTGAGTCTTTGCCTTTGGGAGGAGCAGATCTTCAAAACACTGTTATTTGTAATCAAAGGTTGTAGACTATTTTGGCTTTCCAATCCTCTGTCCTTTTGTGGGGTCCACTATAATGTTCTATTTATAGTACAAACGAAATATCAGAAGAATCTAAGCTGATGTCAGCTAGACAACAACATCTAACAGCCTAACAAACTCCTAACATCTGCTAGAGCCTAAGCACTGTTACATTAATAATACAAGTAAACTATGTTGATTATCATGTGTTAAGAATCCTATGTTGAGCTTTATCATCTGTTGGTCTTTATCATCTGTTAATCCACAACAGACCTTAGCTTCATCAGACGTTAGTCTTCATCAGCAGAAGTTCTCTTGAGCAAACCTTTGGCTTTGAGCAAAGTTTGTCTTCAACAGATCTTGTAAACAGACCTTGGCCTTGGCAGACTTTAGAGTAGCAGATGTTGAGTCTTTGCCTTGTGAGAGGAGCAGATCTTCAAAACACTGTTATTTGTAATAAGAGGTTGTAGATTATTTTGGCTTTCCAATCATTAGTTCTTTTGTGGGGTCCACTAGATCTAACAATCTCCCCCTAGAACAGATGATGCCAATACTCTTCTTTATATCTGATCTTTATTTCTCATCAGCTTTTCCCTGATTTGGCATTTAAATTGTAATTCAAAGTTCAAGGAAATCATATCTTCAAAATCCCTTTCTAGTTCAAGGTTCAATAGATCTTGGTGATCGTCTGCATTTAGACCATATGCATCCTTCATTCTTATCCTTTGAACATCACCATTTGATCTGAGCAATGTTCATTCATGGGTGGCTAAAGATGACTTCCACTTTAGAATTTTTGAATCAGATGATTCTCTTGGGTGAAGGGTTATTTCTGATGAGTTTGGTGATTGTGGCCTGCTCATAAGGTTAGTAAGTGTTTCACGCAGTTTGGCACTGGCAGCATCTGTGTGAAATAGCAGTTGGTTTTACAATCCCTCGTTTCTACAGTAGTCATCATATATCTTTGCATCAGCCTCAGACATCTGCTTCTGCCTTTTTTGCTTGATTTAAGGTAGCTATGGTCAAGCCAGATGCTGAGGACTGCTTTTTAGATGTAAGGGTCTGTTGAGGAACAACCATTGTTGGATATTCTGGATTCTTTGGAACTGTAGGATCCTTTTCTCTTAGTTGTTCCAGTTTCTTGTATGTTTCAACATATCTGGATTACGACCATCTGGAAAAAGACCTAGCATTACCATACTTTGAAGCAACAAGCTCTTCTCTCATTCTCTTAAGCTTCAATGCCTTGTTTTGATTAACTTGTTTGTATTTCTTCCAGTTTGGTGGAGTTGGTTTATGTAAAGGATCATTGAGCATCTTTTGAATTCTTTCTATTTCTTCTTTTAGAGCATCTGTTGACCAATCTTTAAATTGTGCTCTGTTTGCTTTGTATGGTTTATGTTACATGATGTGATCAACGTAATCCTGCCTCAGTTCCTTATCAAGCTCAGCATTTATTTGCTTCGCAAACATGGACTTGCTCAGGTCCTTAGCAAAATCTTCTATCTTTCTCAACCTGCTAAGTTCAAGTGACAAGATCCCCTTAGCAGTCCTGTCATTATTCCCTTTGCATTTCTCCTTTCCAATATTCTCTGCCTGTCTTGCTTTCAACTTCAGATATTCGTCTAAGTTTCTAGGCTTGCGATAACCAAAGAGAGATGGGAAGGACAGTAGTGATGTATCCTCTGTTGAATAAAAAGATTCAATTTCAACTTGGATTACAGGAATCTCCATAGGATACTGAGCAGCCAGTGGGATGAACTATGATGGTGGTTGAGTGGATGGAATTGAAGTGGATTTTGGTGGAAATGATGAGAGTGGTGTGGCTGGAATGGGGGCAGATGATAAGGGGGTTGGTGATGGAACCTCCTCGTCATCTTATTTCACAACAAAAGTTTTTCTTTTGCGTGTGAATTTGATTTTAGGTGAAGGTGTGCGTGTTGGAATTCTTGGTGGTGTGGGCAGTGGTTGTGTTGATGTGGTAAAGGTTATCATGGCAGTGGTTTGTAGAACATCTGCTGATACATCTGTTGGTTGATTTGGTGTAGATTGTAGTGATGGTTTCTTTTGAGGTGGTTTTTGAGGTGAGGGTTTGGTTTTGACTACAGCAGAGGATACACTTCTTGTAGACCTAGCAGTGGTTTTAGGAGAGGTAGTGATTGGCTGTCTAACATTTCTTATTGACTTTATCCTTTTTGAAGTTCCAATGTCTTCCTTTTTCCTCTGCATGACCTATTTTTGTTCAATTAGGACAGAAGCTTGGCTTTCAAGTGTATCTTGCCTTTTCTGCTTTTCTGTAGGATCATTTCCTCGCTTAGCAAAGGTCCTAATTTGGTTATCTAGTCCATATTCGTGGAATTAATATGAATTAGTGACAATTAACAAGATTACTTATCAATTTACTGATTTCATTCAATGTTTAACAGTTTACAATCACCAAGAAATCTGATAAGGCTTTGCCGTATCAATTACAAAGTTCGACCGAATCTATCTCCAAGTCTAGTATTTATAGACATCTATCTTCGCTTGAAGATAGATTATATCTTCGTACGAAGATAATCTATCTTCGTGCGAAGATAGTTTATCTTCATGCGAAGATAACTACAAAAACACATAATTGTAAATCTAACATTAAATCCCAATTACAGACATGATCCTAAGACGTAAACAATAGACACAGTGCACCAACAAACTCCCCCTTGGATGTTGCCGCAGTCTTGATTTGTCTTCAAAATTTTCAACAAGTTAAACATTAACGCCCAAAGAAATTCTTCACAGGCTTCCGACGTTCTTCTGATGGAATCGGAGTCTGATCAATCGGAGGTACCTTAGTCATCTACTGAAATCTTCTAAGGCGTGCTTCCTTAGAGTTCTCTTTTATCCTCTCCAGGCGTATCTCTTCTTTCAAGAATTCTTCTTTCTCTAGCTCTCTCCAAGACGAGCTCCACATTTTACCATAATAAATACCACGTGCATAACATACGTTGATCACACCTTGGTATTGCATCGCTTGAGTCTTGTCTTTCACTTATCTTGTTGTAAAATAAACACTTCACATCATTTTCCGAGTAATTTGAAGGTCCGTGATCAGGTGGTTCTAGACGGAAGTTAGCGTGTAGTATGACCGATTCGGTAGAATGTTATTAAGAAAGGAGTAGAAGTAGAATGCAGCGGAAGTCATATGTTATTCGTTCATATAGAAAGAGTATACATCTTGTCAGGTTGCCGGAGTTCCTGGAGAGAATCCGCAGCACCTTCCCGTCCGGGAGCGCAAAAACTTAATCACAAATGAACATAGACCACCTATATATAGACATCCTATGTAATTCATACGAACTAGAACATTGTAATCCATACAAACTTGGCTTGCCACTTCATACGAATTGACCCATTTTCACCATTTCAGTTCGTACTTTGGTCGTGTGTTCATTTCTAACCTATACAATATTCAACACGCTCTATCTAGCCTATTCGAACAGTGACGGACACAAAATGCATCAACAAATTCCACCTTGTCTGTTACTGTCAAAGCTTGATCTTGAACTTGAAATCTCTTAGCCGTGTTTGAATATTCTGCAACTTCAATCAAGGTATCTGTCGATGTCGTCGAAACGCATCAACAAATTCCCCCTTAATTGATGATCCGGGTTTGCATTGTCAACATTAAATTCCCCTGAAAACTCCAGTTCAGAACTGTGTTTGCACGGTTTCTGACTGAAGGTCTGGATCGGTTCAACGAATAACACAAGCTCCACGTTTAATCCGGTCTAACGTGCGGAATCCGTTAAACCGAACCGTAATCGTGACAGCGAATCGTAAATAATCAACATTTATTACGTTATAACGACAACCGGATAGAGTTTCGACGTCTAAGTGACAAAATCTACTCGATCTAGATCGGAACCGAAGAACTTGGAGTTGAGCGAAGTTGTTATCTTGTTCGAAGTTGGTTCACCTTCTGATATTTATAGATGACTTTGAATGCATGCTTCCGCCAAAGTTGCTGTGTAAAGAAGTCCATGCAAGCACTTCGTCCGAACTTGATTGGCTTCTATATACATGCATGCATACTGCTTTTGACTTCTCATAATTGAGTAATGATGTAGAAATGATATAGGACAATGGTGTAGTAATTGTGATGTCATCACATAAATGTGATGACATCATTCCCGATCAAACCCGTTGTCTTTGTATCGTGCCATACCGAAACCTATCCTGACCTATATAATCCTAATACAACCTAGCGAAACCTCTGTCCGGTATAATACAGACTCAAGACTCTTGATATTACACGTACAATAAGATTTCTATCTATGGCCACACGAATAGTGCACTAACAGTCTCCCCCTTGGACATAGCTAGAAATTTGTGATGTTTAGTCTTGAACTGCCTTGGAGAACATCTTCAAGGAAACCGTAGTCTCCCCCTTGAATGATTCTCCGAATCTCTAAAATTTGACTTTTATGAACAAACACATGTATCCACACACAAACAGTTTTTTAACAGTCTCGTTGGTCCGGATCACAATCAACATTATCAGGTTTCCATGAAAGATTTTGAAAGAAAATCTTTTTGGATTTTTAATATTGAATGCAGAAATGTAAACAGGCTGAAATGTAATATTTGCAGTTTATATTTTTGTGAGAATACGTGCTAGAGGATCATATCAGTTTACTGAGACATATCAGCTGCACCGTTGATCTAGATGAAACACCCAGTTTAAACAATTCACATGATTATCGATATTGTTGTCCACTTAAACTCAAACTAGAAACTTTCGTAATGCTTACTGATACATTAAGGTACATTAATTTGCACTAAATTCTTATAGACCCCACGATCTCATCATATCCCCTCATCATGTAATACACTAACTCAAGTAATGCCTTTAAACTTTCATCAACTGTGAAATGTGTGAAAATAATGCAGAATGTTTAAACATTAACAATCAGGTCGATCTTTCGATATGCAGAGAAAGTCCAATGTTTAAACAAAATAAGAAATAAAAACAAGTTGAAATTGTTTAGATCTTAACCACAAGTTCGATATTCTCATATACGCATAGGTGATCCAAGATTTAAACGAAACACCAAGTAAAATAAAGCAGAAATGTTTAGGCACTAACATCCAGTTCGATACTTTCGTATACGCAGAGAATGTCCAATGCTTAAACAAAATAAAGAAATAAAACAAGTTTAAATCTTTTGAAAATGAAAACACAATCACAATAACTTTTTCAGTAAGTTGTGAAAGCTAAAAAACTGACCGGTTTTATGCTTTTCAGCATTCAGCGATTACCGAGTAGATACACAGTCAAGAAGGACAAAACTAAGTACTATGCTTTCAACCGTGTTTTCCACTAGAACTAGGCTTTTCTATTTATGTTTGTATTGTTTTCGCAAAACTACTAGTCTAGCTGAGCCCACCGACACATCTTTAGGGAGATTGTTTAACCATTTTAAACAATACATATCTTTAGCATGCACTGACAGTCCACTGATGCACTATCATTTCCTCTTTTTGCACAAGAAATCTCATTTTTCATTTTTCAGTGTTTTTGATATTTTAAGATTTTCTATTGTTTTTTGGCTTTTTCAATCATTTTATCTATCTAAAATGATTTTGAAACGATGTTTTTCAATTTACAGGAATTTTTTATAATTTTTAAAATTTTTTCTCCCCCTAAAATTGAGAACATGTTATTAAAATCGAAAATAAGCATCTTCCATTTTAACCATTTAATAACTTTTTACGAATGTGAACACGAGACTACCATTTTGTTTGTATGGAATATCAATCTTGTCTTTCTGCATGAACAACCACTGCTTCTGAATAGACGTTTGCTTGAAGCTTGGTTATCCTGCACATTCAAACAAACTTTAATCAGTTTTGAATTGGAACCCAATCCATTCCGGATTTAGGTTTACGAAAATCATTAACATTTGAAGTAAACAAACATTCACACTCTTTTTGATATTCAAACAGTTTGATAGAAACTTTATTTGAAAATTTTACTTTCTTTGATTTTTTAACTGTTTGAATTATCAATTTTTTCTCCACTGCTCTCTCTTTTGTCCTCAGATTTGTATCTGATGAATTCGTTTTACTTGTCTGTGAGTAATATGATTCATTAGAACTTTTATCTGATTTTTTAGACGTATCTGAGGACAAAATCTTTTCCAAATACTCTCTAACTTTTTTCCTTCTTTTTTCTCAATCTGTCTTTTTGCCATTGTGATAACTTGACTTTTTGTTCTTTGGGCTTCTCTACAGTTTTCTCATTTTTCTTCTCTGTTTTCTTCTCCTATGGTCTTTTCTCCCCCTGAGATTTAACCGATTTTCTTTTCATATTAGTCGGACAATCCCTGGCATATGACCTTTGATTTGACATTTATAACATCTTCTTGTATCAAATCTTTTTCTAAGGCAGGTAACAGCAATGTGTCCACTAAATCCACAGTTGTAACACACTCTGTTATCGTACCAATTTCTCTGTCCAGACCATACACCCACATCAGCACAGTGATTTGACGTGTAATAATCATCTTTCCAGCTTCTTCTAAAATCTTGATTTGACTTTGAAGCATTTTGGTCCGACCTACACCACTTATTCTCAATTTTTTTGTGAATTTTTATAATGATTGGATGATCGTACGATGAGTTTTTATTTTTGTTTTGAAAATCTTTAGAATTTTGTTTTTCATGTTGTTTTTATTCTCCATTCTACTTAGAAGGTTTTTGCGTTGAGCAATCACCTTTTTCAGTAAATTGTAAAACAGTTTCTTGAAAATTTTCTTTTAGTTTCAAAAATATTCCATTTTTATCATTTTTATCACTTTCATCATCGGTATTATCATCACAATCCTCAATTATGACATTGTCATAATTTGCGACATTATCACTTATTGGAATTTCTTTTTTATTCTCAGTGATCGGTTTGGACATATATGATCTAACTTTAATGAGGAGGTTACAAAACCTTTCAATTTCTTTTCTAAATCAACAACTTTATTTTTAGCAATTTCAACTTCATTTTCAAGTTGATTTATTTTCTTAAGATGAGAATTTATTGTTTTTTGATTTTCAATATTAATTTTTCAGCAACAGATTTTTCATTTTCTAAGATTTTTATTTTATTTTTCAAATCATTTTCTAATTTTATAGAATTTTTGTTTTCTAATGTCAAACTTTCCACATCTTTCAAAAGTTTGACATTATCAGATCTGGATTTTTCATAATTTGAGCACACAGATTCAGAACTTGAAACTTCATTTGTTGATGCACTTGATTCTTCATTCTTTGGAGTTGAATCTGTCTTGAATGTACCTGCAGAAAAAATTTCAGCAAAATCAACAACATGATTCATATTTTCATCTATATAACAACCCCTCTTAATATCATATTTCAAAACAGATTTTGCTTTAAGACATATATTGATTCTTCTGCTTATTTCAAAACCACATCCAAGCTTATTTTATCTAGCTTCTCTTCTATCAAAGCTTTCTTCTTCTTTGTAATTTCTAAATCGTGGTTTTTAAGCTTAAAGAAAAATTATTTAGATAAAACTTTGAAAATCTAGAATCCTTTTTTAATTCAAACAAATATTCATCCCCCTCAACTAATGCTCTGAAATTTTGATACGTAGCACTGAATTCTATATGTATTCTTAATGTCAAGTAGATCCGTTTTTTACTATCAGATTCATCATTTTTCACAAGAAATTTCAATTTAACCAGGTATTTTTATTATCATTGTATTTCAAATACCCAAAACCTATCAAACAATCATTTTTTCTTTCAAGCTTATATTTATCCACCTCAACATTTAACATCAAATTTATTTGTTAACGACTTGTTCAATTGAAACTCAAAATTTAAGCATGCAACTTTCATTAGATCAGGTTCACTTTGTCTTCAACTAGGCCCAAACTTTAAATTTTGACCCCAAAACACAAACCAAATTATTTTAAGCTAAAACTTCCGCAACTAAACATATTTGTTAAACGACTTGGTTCAACTTGAAACTCAAAATTTAACGCACTGCCCACTTCACTTAGAATCAGGGTTCACTTTGTCTTTCAAGCTAGCGGCCCAAAACTTTGGAAATTTTCGACCCACTAAAAACACAGACCCAAATTCAGTTAAGCAAAACTTAGCCCACTAAACTATTTATGAATTCAAAACCTTTCGGTCCAACACAATAATTGAACCCAACCTTTGTAGTATCTTGATAAAATTTCTTTTTTAAAAAAAAAAAAAAAAAAAAACTCTTTTTAATCACCTCTCACAATCAATTTTGACTTTTCTTTTCCTTTTATTCTTATTGTTATTTTTAAATCTCAAACTAATTCTTTTAAAAATTTGATGTGATCCAACGTGAAAGGTTTTGAAACAAATTCTTTTATTATTTTTAATTAATTTTTTTTATATGTAAAACTCAATCAGTAGACTTTTGTTATTACCTTTTATTAGAATTTGTTTGTTTCTAGAAACAATACCCAAAAGCCTTTGCTGTCACTTTTGTTTCACATTTTTTTATAACATTCTCATATAAAATGTCACTATCAAGCACAATGAGATTTTAGTTGAAATAATCCTATGAGTCTTATCTTTTAAAAAACTAACACCCTGTTAACCCTAGTACCAAAACTCCAATATTCAGTCAACACAAAAGAACCCTACCTCTTTCAACTTCCGTTTTAGAAAACTATCGCCGCTATTTTTTTTATTTTTATTTTTAACTTTCTTATCTCAACACCAGATAACCCTAACTCTCTCAACTTCCGTTTTATACTAACACAACTCTCTATCTTCTTCTATATTTCTCAGTTATAACAACTCTACACCCTTTCGTTTTAACAAACTGAATAAAAATAATTCAGTACTTCTTCTTTTAACACCTGCAATAAACTTTGTTTCACAACTGAAAAACAATATCTTGCGACTACGATTTGTTCAAGAAACAGTTCTGAAACAAACATCGCTTCTCATTCAGATTGAAACAACCTGCAACAACATCAGATTTCACTCAAAATCTGATTCAAATCTCAACAAACAATCAAGAATCTACAACTGTTTTATGATATTATGATCATTTTTAATCAATTGTAACAATCACGAAGATAAAAAATTTCATTAAAACAGATTGAGATCGATCAAAAGTTTATCGAAACAGGCTGAAAATCATAAAAAAAACGTTGAACTTCACCGGAAAAACAATCAAACTTGATTCGATTTCTCCGAAACTAAACTTCGATCGGAAACAAATCAAATCAGATCAACACATGTTCGACACACATCAACAATCAATCAAAACACATCCTTTTTCACTGAATCAAACTGAAATTTTCTGAAAATCTATCAGAAAAACGTTCCGATTTTACCAAAACTAGTCCGAAATTATCAAACACACACCAAAATGAATCGAAATTCACAGAAACTGATCGAAAATCAACCGAATTGAATTCGAATACACCGAAACTCGTCCGATTTCACGATTACACGCAGAGCTTACCATAGCTCTGATACCAATTGAAAGTCCGGATCGGTTCAACGAAGAACACAAGCTCCGCGTTTAATCCGGTCTAACGTGCGAAATCCGTTAAACCGAACCGTAATCGTGACAGCGAATTGTAAATAATCAACGTTTATTACGTTCTAACGACAACCGGACAGAGTTTGGACTTACAAAATCTACTCGATCTAGATCGGAACCGAAGAATTTGGAGTTGAGCGAAGTCGTTATCTTGTTCGAAGTTGGTTCACCTTCTAATATTTATAGATGCCTTTGAATGCATGCTTCCAACTTCGGCCGAAGTTGCTGTGTAAAGAAGTCCATGCAAGCACTTCGTCCGAACTTGATTAGCTTGTATATACATGCATGCATACTGCTTTTGACTTCTCATAATTGAGTAATGATGTAGAAATGATATAGGACAATGGTGTAGTAATTGTGATGTCATCACATAAATGTGATGACATCATTCCCGATCAAACCCGTTGTCTTTGTATCGTGCCGTACCGAAACCTATCCTGACCTATATAATCCTAATACAACCTAGCGAAACCTCTGTCCGGTATAATACAGACTCAACACTCTTGATATTACACGTACAATAAGATTTCTATCTATTTTCACACGAATAGTGCACTAACACCGACCTCCTCTGATTTGCTTGAGTGACAAATTTTCTCGAACAAACACCAACATGAAGCTAATCAATGCAGCTTCTTCTCCGTTTCAACGATAACCGCATCCGAGTTCAGTTTTTTGAGTAAGCTCTGTAACACCGAGAGTCTATTCCGCAAACTCCTAATCTTTCAAAAACTCAACCGGCAATTGATAGAAACTTCGAATGACCACACCTGTAAACTTCAAACCAATGAATACCCGCGAAAATCTGAAATCCCAATTTCCGTAATCATATTTAAGCATACTCCTGAAAGATTGATTAGCAAATCGGTAATCTGCTCAATCAGCAAATCATCATCGGAATCAAATCATCTGATAACACATCAAATCTAAGAAACATTCGTCCGCGATCAAAATCACATTCTTCTTGTTCAGTCACAATAACATATATATAGCTCACTTCGCAGACGCTGACTCCTTGAAACTACAAAACATCCCCATTTCCGGATTACCCGACCAAAACAGTTCATTTGCGTTGCCGAGTTAAAGATAGGCAGTCGTGTATGCATCAACCCCAAATCGAAGATCAGGCTTTTAAACCCCTAAGCATCAATCTGTATTACGATCTGAAAATTCTGAACTTCCTGTGATCACGAAATCCCAAGTATAATCTATTTCGTGAGCAACTGTACACAGCTTTGTCTGAAAGATTCATCATGTCGTCCTCTTTAGTCATGATTCCTCGTATAGCCCAGAGCAACTAAAACTACAAGACATCCCTATTTTCTGGCGGTCAGTCTGGAAAATAGTTCATATGCAATGCGGAGTTAATGGTAGGCAGTCGTGTGTGCTTCCACCACCATACGAAGACTTTGGTGTCAATCCACGATCACGACCTTAGAGTTCGATAAACGAACCCTGCAAAACTCAGTTATGTAACCCTGCTTTAAGGAAAAGTAGACATCAACTTGATCTCTTTACAAATGAATCTAGATCCTCTACATTTCCCAGATAATCTGCAGTCGGTAACCACCCGAATACTGTTGCAACGTCGTGAATTTCAAAAATGCTGGAATATTCAAATATACTTTGAGAATTTTACTCCCCCTCATTTTTGTAAATTCTGACCGTACTAAATTTTCCCTGAAATTCCTCCTCAAATCTGGAAAATCAGTTTTAACAAATGCGGATTTGATGTTTAGGCCCATTGATAATCACTATACCAAAAGATCGTCGTTCAGCATCGATATCAGTTACTACCCCAATATCTTCAACATTTTGCGATCGTATCACAAATATATACTCTAAAACTCTAGACGGTGTCCCCGAACATGCCGTTTCGGTCATCGAAAACTCGAAAAAATTTCTATCACCTTTTCTGGACACTCATCCCATCAATACGAACAACAAAATTTTTCCATGCTTTTTTTTTTTGCTCATCTCACTTCATACGAATTAGACCTTCGGTTCGTACGAACTGCCCCTTCACTTCGTACGAATTGGTCACTTCATACTAAGTGTACTTCGCACCAAGTGAGCCTGAATATGCTTTTCGATCCAGAATCTCTATTTCTTCGAATTTCGAGATGATTCCACCATAGATCTGGTCGAAAATGATTTTCTAACAATCCTATCCGATCAATTTTACTTTTTGTCCATGGATTGTCCTTTATTTTGATGTTTTACATCTAACACCCCTCCTACGTCCATAAATGTCCAAAATTCATAAGCGTAGGTGATAACCGTAGCTCTGATACCAATTGAAGGTCCGTGATCAGGTGGTTCTAGACGGAAGTTAGTGCGTAGTATGACCGATTCAGTAGAATGTTATTAAGAAAGGAGTAGAAGTAGAATGCAGCGGAAGTCATATGTTATTCATTCATACCGAAAGTGTATACATCTTGTCAGGTTGCCGGAGTTCCTGGAGAGAATCGGCAGCACATCCCCGTCCGGGAGTGCAAAAACTTAAAATGAACACAGACCACCTATATATAGACATCCTATGTAATTCGTACGAATTAGAACATTGTAATTCGTATGAACTTGGCTTGCCACTTCGTACGAATTGACCCATTTTCACTATTTCAGTTTGTACTTTGGTCGTGTGTTCATTTCTAACCTATACAATATTCAACACACGCCCTATCTAGCCTATTCGAACAGTGACAGACACAAAATGCATCCACACAATTTACTAACCATATCGGGTCTAGTATTCTGATTGTTCTCCATAACCCCCAAATTCTTTGTCTTTCAATCATTTACGAAGTTAGCTCTTCAGTAACCTTCCAGGTGTTGTCAGCTTTCAGCACAATAACAGCTTCACCTGTAGTAGAATTAACTTCCCACCAGTTGAAGAACTCGTGAAAATCTTGCTCTATTCTCATTAGAGGCATATTCTTCATTACACGTGGCCTCTTCATAATCAAAGTCACATCTCTTTCCTTAGTAACCGGATCAATCTTGATTCGCTTCTTCGGTATGAATGGCTTCCATCCGTTAAATCCAACTGATGCTTCATACTTGGTCAGCTTCCATAACCTCTGATCGTGGAACTTCATCTGAAAGTTTATAGTCTTTGTTTGATCCAACTCTTCTATATCCTAGTATGGCAAAGACTTCATATCACACAGGTACTTGAAATACTTCACACCAAACTCCCTCTCGATACGTTCAATTCTTCAATCTAACCCCAACTAAGGGGCTGATTGTTTACCTCTTAATGAGGCTCTAAAGGATTAAGACCACTTACTGATTCAGCACTTAATGGTTCAGACTGTTTGTTTCGTGAACAAATGTCTGAATGGTTTAGACATTTGCCTCTGAATGGTTAAGACCTCTAATCTGAATTGGTCAGAAATTTGCATCTAAATGGTTAAACATTATACTGGCTCTTAATGGTTAAGACCTCTTACTGGTTCAACACTTAATAGTTCAGACCTCTTACTAGTTCAGTACTTAACCATTCAGAGGTTGCCAAACAACCCTAAGGATATCTCCCAAAGACTTGTCTTTATCATATGTGAAGAACACCAATGGTTGGCTAAACTTGCGTTCTTTAGGAAGTTCTTTAAACCAAGACTTTCTAGCTTCATCAATTTCTTCTTTGGATAGACGTTTCGGCACACTTCCTTCTCTCACTGTTTCCTCCAATCTTCGTTTTAACAACTCATCAGAATTCTCCCTGAATAATTCTTCAAAATGGGAAATGTATCAGTATCAACTCTAGAATATTTCACAGATTCATCATCGTCATCCGAAACATCTTCAATAATCACACGACCATAATTACCAGCATCAGGTACGTTTTTGTACACATAATCATTCGGTTCGGAAGAAACGTTGTTGAGTTCATCTTCAAAATCAAAATCAAACGATTCTTCATCAACTCCCAACATTTTTGCAATCTCTTCCTTCGTGTAATTGTGCACAAACTTACCTTCTTCCACATCATGTTCTAACATGAAAATTCGAGGCGGTTGACAATCAGGAACGACTATTATTAGATTAGCCGTGAAGATTCCTGACTATTCTGCATCGTGTGTTTTATCTTTCTGCTCCCCCTGAGTTTGAGGTTCACTTTCTTCATTCACATTAACTTGTAAGAAGCAATCGTAATCAAACGATTCATTGATCTTTGCAGACTCAATTCTAACCCTTGTTCCACCTTGCGTATCATCGTCATCATTACCATGATCATCATCATCATTCTTATCATCTTAGCCAGTATCATCATCTTTATCTTCCTCAGCCTCTTTATCATCAACATTCTCGTCATCACTAAACAATGCATTTACCTCTACATACAATTTCTTTTTCTCAAAAAGTTTTTCTTTCAGAGTTGGATCAGAAACATCCACTGATTCTCCGATAGGTACAAACCCTTCAGATCCTGGATTAACTATATCTGTTTCAATAACAGTTTCAGCTTCAACCACATTTGTTTCAACAATAGTTTCTGGCACAGACTCAGCTTCTGGCTTAGATTGAACAATGATAGGAATTTCATCAATTTTTTCCTTTCTTTTTCCCAAAGCAGCAGATTCAGCTTCTACTTGCTTTTCACATTCAACTATTCTCTCTTTAGCTTCTTCTCTCTCAATCAGATCAACTTCAGCAGAATAATCAATACCAAACTCTCTAACTAGAATCTTCTGAAACAAATCCATATGCCTTCTTTGGGTAGACGTTCAGCATCATATTCAACTATCAGCTTTCGCAACCTTTCATTCTCTGTGAGAAAACTTGATCACACTGCTTCCTGATTCTTTCTATCATCTTCCATCCATTTGATATGACTTTCAAGATCTGCAATTTTCACCTCGTTAATCACGATACGACTTTCCAGCTCTGCTATCTTTGTATCATTAAACATATCTGGATTGATCTCATTAGGTACTGGAATATCACCAAAGTCAAACGAGAATCTATCTTCCAAAGAGCCTCTTGTACCAGATTTTGGTGTAGAACGACGTTGTGGTGTTTGTCTTTGAGAAGAAGTGAAGGTCCGTGATCAGGCGGTTCTAGATGGAAGTTATTGCGTAAACATAAACCGATTCGGTAGAATGTTATTAAGAATGGAGTAGAAACAGAATGCAGCGGAAGTCTTCATTCATACCGAAAGAGTATACATCTTTATAAGTCCAGCTGCCGGAGTTCCTGGAGAGAATCTGGCAGCACCTCCCTGTAGGGATGGCAAAAACTCAAATGACAAATGAACACACACCACCTATTTATAGGGAAACATAACAAGTTCGCTTGACATGTGCATAGGAGGACAAGTTCGGGCGAACTTGTCTACCATATGACAAGTTCGGCCGAACTTGTCTTACCACATGTCAAGTTCGAGCGAACTTGACCTCCACAGGTCAAGTTCGGGCGAACTTGTTCCCTTTTACACTGTAATCTTCGTATTTCGTTCGTGTGTTCGATTCTAACCTATTCAATATTCAACACACGCTCAATCTAGCCTATTCGACAAGTGACGAACACAAAATGCATCAACAGATTCCCCTTGTAATTCCCCCTTAATTGATGATCCGGGTTTGCATTATCAACTTTCAATACCGCTGAATCTCCAGTTCAGATCTTTGGTTGTGTGGTTTCCGACTCCTCTGATTTACTTGACCGACAAATTTTCTCGAATAACCATCAACTCGAAGCTAATCAATGCAGCAGCTTCTCCATTTCGACGATAACCGCATCCGAGTTTAGTTTTTGAATAAGCGTTGAGCATCGAGAGTTTCTTCCGCACACTCCTAAAGTATCAAAAACTCAACCGGCAATTGATAGAAACTTCGAATCACCGCATCGGAAAACTTCAAATCAACGAATACCCTCGAAAATCCGAAATCTCGATTTCCGTAATCGCAGTTAAGTACCCTTCAGAAAGATTTGATCAGCAAATCGGTAATCTACTCAATCAGCAAATCTTCATCGGAAACAGATAATCTGGTAAAGCATCGAATCTGAGAAACATACGTCCGTGACCAAAATCACATTCTTCCTCTTCAGTCACAATGACAGATATATAGCTATCTCCGGTAGACTTGCGCCACTTAATCACCAAACATCATCATCCAACGGCGGTTAGTCAAAAGAGAAGAATGATTCATCTGCTTGAATACTAAAAATAATAGCCACCAAAGGTTATCATCAAATTTCTTTGGTAATTTTGAAACCACCCGTCTGCGGAGCTAGTCATTAATTCCTAAGATCGTCACCGAACGTTTTGAACGTCCTCAGTTCCTCACTGGTACTAACAACTGCTAATCCAGCTAACTATTCCTTCACCGGAGATCAGGACTCTAACCCTTAAGCATCACTCTGTATCATGAACTGAAAACTCTGAACTTCCTGTGATCACAGAATCCCAAATGTATAACCTTTTTTGTCAGCAACTAATATACACAACTTTATCCGAAAGATCCGATCCCATAAATCATCTTCTTTAATCATGGTACCGCGTACAAACCGGGGCAATTGAAACTACAGAGCATCCCTATCTCCTGGTGGTTAGTCCAGTCAATAGTTCATGTGCAAAGCAGAGTTAAAGATAGGCAGTCGTGTGTGCTTCCAAACCATACGCGCGACTCAGGTGTCAATCCACAACCATGACCTCAGAATCTGATAAACAACTCCTCCAGGACTCAGTTATGTAACCACCCACTTTCAAGCTAGACATCAATTTGAAATACCCAATGAATCTCAATCCTCTGCATTTCCTAATAATCTGCAATCGGTAACTACCCGGATACTATTGCAGTAGTCACGAATTTCAAAAATGCCATAATCTTCAATATTGAAAATTTTTTATTCCCCCTCATTTTTGCAAATTCTGACCATACTGAAAATTTTCACTGAAATTTCCCCTGAAATCCGGAACTTTCAGTATTTAACAAATGCGGATTTAAGGTTTAGGCCCATTACTAGTCACGACACCCAAACGATCAACATTCTGCATCGGTATCAATGTAACATCCGTGTCGGGGTGTGACAATCAATGACTCTCACGTTATCTTCAAAATTTTGTGATTGTATCATCAAAATTGTGGAGGTGTAACATGTTGTAGTGTAGGTTGAGGTGTTGGTTGTACAGGTTGTGATGATGATTGTGGTGGTGGTGATGGTGGTGGTGGTATATGTTGTGGTGATAGATGTGGTCGTGGTGATGGTGGATTTGGTGTTCTTGGTGGTGATGGATCAACATTTTCAGCTTCTTTTGTCTTCCTATGTTCAAGTGTGATAACCATTGTTTGACACAAAAGAACCACTATCTTTCGAAACCACTGTTTGACGCAAAAGAACCACTGTCTTTTGAAACCAATGTTTGAATCTAAAAGTCAAACTGAGCCACCGTTTCCATCCAAAACTCTGTTAAACCCAATAAAGGTTTCAAACAAAGGGGTTTCAAAACTCTGTTGACCAAGAGTCAAACATATGTTACAAAACCACTGATTTGGTCACTCAAACGTCTATTGAGCACAACATAGGTTTCAATCAGATATTTTGACAAATAGACCTTGTATTTCTTTATCAAAGGGTTTTGTTAAATAGAGCTTTGATCAAACAGAGTTTTGGTTTAACATATAAAAATCCGCCATGTCATCAATAAGGTAACCGTTTGGTGACGTCACACCCCTGTTGAAAAACCCTATATAACCCTAACCAAACAGATGTTTTCTTTACTTGTTCAGTAAACACTGTTTTGTTCAAAAACATAATCTTCTCTCCAAAATCACAAATATTCTCGATTCATCTTTGCGCACTTAAAAGATCATCTACTTAAAAGATTTTCAAAAGAATGGTGTTACTTTCACAATGCCTCTTCCGTTGAAACCACCCCACAATTGTCTCCCATACCTTGTAAAAACCTCTGCAAATAATGAATTTCACTCTATCATCGATACTATCACCTCTTCTAAATATTCAACGCCCTTATCGCTGATGCACCCATTCATTTAGAAAATATCGAAGATTTTTGGGCGAAGTCAGATGTTTTGCTTCATGACGAAAAGCCCTCCACTATCATATCGACAGTAAATGGTATTGCCGTGCAAATCACCCCTAGAGTTCCCAGGTAAGAGTGACGGGTCTGATTAAGTGGATTTGTACGAACACTCTAACCTTGGATAGAAAACTCGGGGTACAGGCACCCACCCTTCCAGATTGCATGTGTTCACACCAATAAAACCCAAACTTTGACGAGATTTGAAGACCTTGAAGGCTAAAAGAGACCGATGATTCATTTTTGACTTTATGCCTTCAATTTTGTCTTGTTTTTGGTAATCACCTAAGGATAGGTGATGGTGGTGTATTAAGAATCTAAACGCAAGTAAACTCGCGTTGGGGTCCTAGGAAGGTTATAGTCTAGGTCAAAGCATTACTAATAACCTAATTCCCTATAACCAGTTCTCTGATACCAATCTGTAACACCCCGACCGCGTAAAAACAACAAACCGCGGCGGAAACGTCGGGGAGTCATGTTAATAGATTGTTACAACAACACATGGTAACTAAAGTTATGTTTTATTGGATATTGAAATTACATAGTTACATCGTCTTGGAAATTAAAACAAACTAAATAAACTATTGTATTTCATATTTTAAGGCACTAAGTCCGCGCCCGATCCTAAGTGAGCATGCATCGACATCAAACTTGGTTTCCTGAAACATATGTGAAAACGAATCAGCAAAAATATGCCGGCTAGTAGATAGGTTTTGTGAGTGTGTCAAATTCATGGCTTTGAATATGTATTGCAATACCTCGTCAGACTACTAGAGTCGTTAATTTAAAAACCTTGTTATCAGAAGTATTTGGTGTTGCAATCATAACTAACCAACTAAAACAAGTTACTTATAGTTTATAAAAGACTTGTAGCCATGAATCTTGACCAAAACATTTGTTTTGTAAATTCGAGTAGTAAATCGCCTTGAAGAAACTTTCTATGGTTTATATCTTTAATTGAAAATCGTTGCGTGTCATTGTTTGAAAACCTTTCTTCCAAGTGATTTAAATAACGGCACGGATGTAATATGATAAAGGCACTTATATATAGGAAGTACCAGCAGCGTATCCACCATGCTTTTATCACATTACACACGTTTCGTTATCTAAATCACTTACATAAACCAATCGTTCATTGTCCGTGTCATAAACCAATCATCCATTGTTCGTGTCATAAACCAATTGTTCATCGTCCGTGTAAACAAATCGTCCTTGTTTTAATTGTGAAAACTTTTAGTCGTTTTGGTGAATACATTCAAACCCGTGTTGACTCGTCTATACCACCAAAGGGTATCTTTAAATTGCAATAACAAACCACCAAAGGGTTTGTTAAAGTAAACAGTTTCACTCGTTCCCCAAACTTCCCCACAAACACCCGGAAACTTGGTAACGGGATTGTCAGTCCTATGGTACCATAATTTACTACTGGTCGGCTTGGCCAAAGCTAATGAATGTCATTCGTGTCATGTATATAACGCACCAACAAGTTCGTTCACATTATTGAAATCGTCGTGTTTATATAAACCATAGCATTTGTAATTTGAAAACTTGAAAACAATTTAGCACATATGAATCATCCCAAAATATTTGAAAATCATAAAAGAAAGGAACTATGTACTCACTTGGGGTTGCAAAATAACCTTGATCAAAGATTAAACAAGCTCAAATGTCCGAGAAATCAAACGTGTCCTAAAATTGGATAACTATGTAAATGTCAGGACTTTAATCGGCGGATCGAATAGAATGAGGTCTTGTAAACCAGATGAGGATTGGAACTCATATGAAATGGTTTAACAAAGTTAACATTCTGATTTGGAAAGATTCCTAAGTGTTTTTGACCCGTTATGACTCGTTAAGGTAGTTTTATGCTACTTTAACGGATCATTTACGTAATAACGTGTTCGGATGGTTAGATATGTGTTATGATAAGTCTAATATGCCAAATAAGTTTAATGTAGTTGCAACATCAGTTTATATGTCAAAACATTGGTCACATATGCTTAAAGTTGATTTATGCGCAAAAAGGGCATTTTGGTCATTTATAGGGCATAATAGACAATTTAACATAACACTAACCAAACGACATGACTATAAGGTATAACCTCAGGTGGTTATTCCCTATACAACTATAGTCACATATATGTGTTTGGTCGGATCTTAAGATCGACCAACCGGGTCGGATTCGAAAGTCAAAGCGGTGGTCAAGACCGCTCGACTTACGACCCTAAATAAGCACTAAACTAAAAGTGACGAGTTAAACATGTTAAACAAGGTTTATAAAACTGATTTGATATCAAAACAAAGGGTTTTAATACCCGAAAATAGTTCCTTCGTATAATGCGCATTTGCGCATTATTGACCAAGGGACTCATCACTTCGACTAGGAAACGTGGTAATCAGTAGGCATGATCGCTAAGGATCATAACCATCTTGATTACGATCACGTAGCAAAGTCCAATTGGACTTTGCTTTGACCAAGTAATGGTCAAAGCTGAAAGTCAAACAGTAAGTCAAACTGTTTGACTTTTAGCTTATAATAAGCTAAAAGAATGAACAAGGCTTGGTTAGAGCACTTACTTGCACTCAAGAAAGCCAAGATTACTTAGAAAAACTCAGATGGGAGGCCTCCTAATAAGGTAGCAACTCTAGTTCGAGTTTAGAGAGAAGAAAGATGGAAATGAGTAAGGAATTTATTTGAAGATCAAGGGTATTTATAGTTGTTGGAGAGCTTTAGGATCATGCCAAGTATTAGGAGATGTTGTAGGATCATTACAATTGTTTAGTGAGGTGTTGCAACCAGGAGAAATGTGGCTAAACGAGTTATAGGTGTCAAGTCAAATGAACAAGAAGCTGCCAGGTAGCTGCTGCCACTGGGCATCCCCCGCGCATATTGGGAGATCTTGGGGGGTCTCTCGCGTGGCGCCTTGGATTCCTAAGTTTCAGAATTGGCAGAACAGGCCCATGCAGCCCAAAACTTGTTTTTCGACATGTTTTGGCACTTTTAACACTCGTTAACCCCATTTTTAAGATTTATAAGGAAGATAAAGCATAGGGAACTTGAAAAATGCTCGGAAACTTTTCGGATGTCGGTTCGTTTGGTCGTATGGTTGCGGTTTTCGGTTAATTACGACGAAAATCGTAACGAACGCGCAAATGACCGTAAACGCGTAACGATTGATATTTTTGCATTCCAATCATTAAAATACTAGATTTTAATGATTACACAAATTTTTTTGGATGTGCGTATATGTTCCGGAGTAGGAAATACGCGATTTGGCATAATTTCGCAGAATTTGCAAAATAGCTCCTGAAGTTGAATAAGCATGTTTTTGCCATACCGAAGCCTTCAAAACTTATTTCTAAGTTATGTAAAGGGTATTTAGGGTATGTTTAGCTTATGTCGGTGTTCCGGAGTGTACGTCGCGTTAAACTGATTACGTTTGCGTAATAGTTTGCGATTTCACTTCTAGAAGTCTTTTAAGAGTTCGGAATCATGCAAGAATCGAATACGTGCAATTGTCATGATAAAAATACAAATCTCATAAATAAAACACAAAAATTTCATTGATTGATAATTCGTCTGGAATTGATACACGATCGGATCACCACAAATGTCACAGTCTCCCCTACTTTAGGAAATTTCGTCCCGAAATTTAATTTGAGGAAACTTGTGAGAACAAATGTGGGTATTTCGCTTATTTGATCCTCTCGTTCCCAAGTAAATTCTGGGACACGTTTGGATTCCCAGCGAACTTTGACTATCGGAATTCGTATTCGCTTGAGTTTCTTGACTTCACGGTCCAAAATCTCCACAAGTTTCTCGACAAAGTGCATAGTGTCATCAACGTTAATTTCGTCGAGAGGGACGTGAAGATTTGTGTCGGCTAAACACTTCTTTAGATTGGACACGTGGAATGTTGGGTGAACGTTTCCAAGTTTAGGAGGTAGCTCAAGTCGGTAGGCCACCTTTCCGATTCTTTCAACGATCTTGAATGGTCCAACGTATCGTGGTGCAAGTTTTCCTTTCTTTCCAAATCTGACCATCCTTTCCAAGGGGATACCTTGAGTAGGACGTGATCACCAACTTGGAATTCCAAGGGCTTGCGTCGTTTGTCCGCGTAACTCTTTTGACGGCTTCTAGCTGTCAGAAGGTTATCGCGTATTTTCCTGACTTTGTCTGTTGTGTCATGAATAAGTTCTGGTCCAGTAAACTGAGACTCTCCAACTTCATTCCAACAGACAGGTGAACGACATTTTCGACCGTATAAAGCTTCGAAAGGTGCCATGTTGATGCTGGCGTGATAACTGTTGTTGTAGGATAATTCGATCAACGGTAGATGCGAATCCCAACTACCACCAAAGTCGATCACACACGCTCTAAGCATATCCTCTAATGTTTGAATTGTCCTTTAAGTTTGTCCATCCATTTGAGGATGATAAGCGGTGCTCAAATTGAGTTTGGTTCCCATAGCAGATTGCATGGTCTTCCAAAAATGAGATGAGAACCGAGCATCTCTGTCAGATATGATGTCCAAAGGAACACCATGACGAAATACAATCTCATCGACATAGATCTTGGCGAGTTTGTCAGCAGAGTAATCCTCACGAATTGCCAAAAAGTGTGCTGACTTTGTTAGACGATTAATGATTACCCAAATGGCATCATGACCTCTAGATGTGCGCGGTAGTTTTGTAATGAGATCCATCGCAATGTTCTCCCACTTCCATACCGGAATTTCTGGTTGTTCAAGCAAACCAGATGGGCATTGATGTTCAGCCTTGACTTTAAGACAAGTTAGGCATTTTGATACATACAAGGCAATGTCTTTCTTCATACCCGGCCACCAATACTGGGTACGAAGATCCTTGTACATTTTGTCTGCACCAGGATGGATTGAATAACGAGACTTATGAGCTTCGTCCTTTAATAAGGTGTGGAGGTTGTCTTGATTTGGAACCCACAAACGGTTCAAATAATAGAATAATCCATTGTCTCTCATTTCGAGTTGAAGCTCAAGTTGATGTGGTAATTCACTACCCATCATGCCTTGTGTAGCACAAGTACGCTGAGCTTGAAGGATACGTGTCTGGATATTGGATTGAATTCAAACACAATGAAGCTTGACACGTTCCTTACAACTGAGGGCATCGGCCACAACATTCGCCTTACCAGGATGGTAGCGAATTTCACAGTCGTAGTCGGTTAAAAGTTTGACCCAGCGTCGTTGTCTCATGTTCAGCTCCTTTTGATTGAATATATGTTGGAGACTTTTGTGGTCGGTAAAAACCACGCATTTCGTACCATAAAGGTAGTGTCTCCAAATCTTGAGAGCAAAAACTACAGCACCTAATTCAAGATCATGGGTTGTGTAGTTCTTCTTGTGGACTTTCAATTGTCTTGACGCATAGGCTATGACTTTATCTCGTTGCATAAGAACACAACCAAGGCCTAGGTTCGATGCGTCACAATAGACAACAAAATCATCATTGCCATCGGGTAAAGATAGAATAGGAGCATCGCAGAGTTTTTGTTTCAGAGTTTGGAAAGCTTCCTCTTATTTGGGTCCCCACTCAAAAGGCTTATTCTTTTGAGTCAAAGTGGTGAGGGGAACCGCGATCTTTGAGAAGTTCGCGATGAATCGATGGTAATATCCAGCAAGCCCAAGAAATGAGCGAACTTCTGAGGGAGTAGTGGGTGTGTTCCAATCCTTAATCACAGTGATTTTGGAAGGATCCACATGTATACCTTGCTCGTTGACTATGTGTCCCAAGAATTGAACTTCTTTTAGCCAAAACTCGCACTTGGAGAATTTGGCATAAAGTTGTTCTTTCTTTAGTAGTTCCATAGTTAATCGAAGGTGTTGTTCGTGTTCGGCTTGAGACTTGGAATAAATAAGAATGTCGTTGATGAAAAAAATGATGAACTTGTCTAAATATGGTTTACAAACCCGATTCATCAAGTCCATGAAAACAGCTGGAGCATTTGTTGTCACACCCCGACCCGCAGCGGAATAAGAGTCGGGGCATAATTGGGTTATCACCAAAGCTCATGATATTTACTAATATGTTTCATATTTATTAAAGTCAAAATTACATTCTCAATAATCCAAACATGTCCATACAATACAAAGAAAATAACCAAACAAAACAATTCCAAACTCTAAATCATTTTATTCTTCTAGTCCAATCCTATGTGTTTCTTGCTGCAGCTGGTTCACCTGTATCATATGTAAAAAATGGGGGTTTTTGGGTCAACATAAGTTGGCGAGTGAACCTTGTTAGATAAACATTTATTATTTATTTTCTTGTTAGTTTATCAATGAAAAATTGTGCATAATCATAAATGAGCAAATGTAAATAATCAAACAGCAGCAATAGCAGTCACAACTATAACATACAATAACATATGATAGCATACATTAACATACCAACATCATACAATAAATAACATGAGTGAAACTGTGCGATCAAGGCTCAATCAAACGGAGCCGATCGTATTGCATGTACTGAAAATGAAAAATGTCTGTGCGATCAAGGCTCAATCAAACGGAGCCGATCGTATGTTGGCACGCCAGGTTCACGCTCAAAATGTAATGGGGAACTTGCTCAACGCTGGCGGCCTATGAAATTGCATGTACTGTAAATAATAAATTGAATCTAACAATAACCACACAAACAATGGAAACAAGCTGAATACACTTTTGTTCATGACATGATGTATGCACAATGATTTAAATATAATATATTGCAAGACACATGATACACCCCAAAAACTTGATTAAAACGGGGAATTTGTAAAGATTCACTCACATTGGGTGCGTTTGATTGGAGATGGCGAAATGCGCACGAGTTGTAAGAGCGGAACAACGAGAATTAACTAACCTAAATAATAACGGAAAATATAGTAAATGAGCGGATTTTATTAAGGATTTTAATAGAATTTTTAAATATATTTTTACGAGTTTAAGGCTATTTCCTATCTTTAAAAACATTATTTTTAAGTATTTTTAATTGATTTTTAAATTAAATTAAATAAATAAAAATATAAAAACATGTTGACTTTTTGCGAGCTTTGACCGTTGACTTGTTGACCGATTTATTGTGTGACTGAAATGCGCTGGGTGAGGCTCGAACCCGAGACCTCCCGTACGCGTGCACGCAGCTCTACCAACTGAGCTACGTGTCTAACCTGAAATAATTCTGTTTTTAATTATATTTATATACTAATTAGTTTATTCAAAATTCTTTTATTTTCAAAAACATTTTAAATCCTCGAACCGGTGACACTAACAGGTCTCGAACCCGGGACCTGTGCTTTAACGTGACACACAGTCCACCGCTGGACTGTGTGTCTAACTTGGTTAATATACAACTTTTTATTATACTTAACAACTAACTTGAGTTAACCCGGTTCAGTTTTAAACAAAAAGGCATTTTATTACTGCGAAGGTGCATGTGTCAAGAATCGAACTCGGGACGTATGCGTGTTTTTGTTCGCACACAGTCCACCGCTGGACTGTGTGTCTAACCCGTTCAAAATACCAATTTTAATTATTCTTATAATGTTATCACAGTTCATCTTCTTCGTTCGTTTTTACAGGCAGTAGATTACACCGTTATATCTTGTTTAGTTCGATTGATAAACATTGTACAAACTAATATGAAATGGCAGAGACGATAATTAGAAGTAAACATACCGGTGAACGATTTATTTCAGGATTCCGGCAAGGTGTCGGTCTCTGTTGTTATGAACTTCAACTGAACCAGACAATTAACCGTTTTGATTAGCTAATCGTGGAATTAAAGTGATACACAAATGTTAACAAAGTGTTTGAATGTCCTTACCGATTCACAGATGAAAATAAAGATTTCCAGAAATTTTCCGGCGAACTGGAATTATCCGATAGCAGCGTCTGAATTTGATTTCAATTGAAAGGTTCGATTTAGAGATAGCTTAACAATTGTTAGACTACGACGATATTGGAAGACTTACCGTTTTGATGAAGAATACGGTTTTTCGGCGAACTTGCAGAATTTTCCGGCGAGTAAAATAAACCTTTCTGATGAACTGAAAGTATGACGAAAGTGAAATGGCAGGTTTGTGGAATGTTTCTGAGTCGCTAGAGAAAGCAAAGATTGAAGTAATTCTGATATTGAATGTCTTCGGTTATAAAAACCGATTCACTTCTGGAATTCAAGTTCATTCAAGGCAAACTTGATTAGAATCGTCGGTGCATCGGTTAAAACAGAATTCACGATTTTTAAACGTTTTGGACGGTTGAATAGCCGATTACGGTTTTGAGTTTAGCGCAGCCGGTTGATCTATGATTGACTATAAATTTCATTTGTTTCCTAGAGTTAACAGAAAACAACAAGTGGCGGAGTGGTTATGCGTGTGAGTGTTAAGTCTTTGAAGTTCACAACCCGGCTGACCCGGGTTCGAGTCCCGGCAGCCCCATTTTATTTTTAATCACTTTATTTATACTTTTTATCAATTATAACTTTTATGGTTTAGTTTGTTTATTAATTATGTATCATTAAAAATTAAAATAAGCATAAATAGGCAACGGACATTCATAACTTGATATTCGATTACAAATGGAGCGGGTTTGGAAAAACCCGTTTTCGACAAATGTTACAGTATCCCCTACTTTTAGGAATTTCGTCCCGAAATTTAAGTAGTAGAAGTAGTAGGAAAAAGATGCGGGTATTTTTCACGCATTGAGTCTTCACGTTCCCAAGTAAACTCAGGTCCTCGTTTCGACTCCCAGCGTACCCTAACAATTGGAATGCGACTTCGTCGCAGACGTTTTTCTCCGAAATCCATGATCTCTACTGGTCTTTCAATAAAATGCATAGATTCATCAATCTGAATATCTTCCAGAGGAATGTGGAGGTTTTCATCAGCGAGGCACTTCTTCAAGTTTGATACGTGGAATGTGGGATGAATCCTGTTGAGTTCTTCTGGTAGATCAAGCTTGTATGCTACAGGTCCTACTCTTTCGAGTATCTTGAAAGGTCCTACGTAGCGTGGTGCTAGCTTGCCTTTTTGACCAAAACGAACTACTCCCTTCCACGGTGATACTTTTAAAAGTACATGATCACCAATGTTAAACTCTAAAGGCTTCCGTCGTTTATCTGCATAACTCTTTTGACGACTTTGAGCCGCTAGAAGATTGTTTCGAATTTGATGGATCTTGTCTGTGGTTTCTTGAATCAATTCCGGACCAGTGATTTGAGCTTCCCCAATTTCGTGCCAACATACTGGAGATCGGCACTTACGACCATATAAGGCTTCAAAAGGTGCCATGCTGATGCTTGAATGATAGCTGTTGTTGTACGAAAATTCAACTAATGGTAGATGAGCGTCCCAATTTCCCTTGAAGTCTATGACACATGCTCGAAGCATATCTTCAAGAGTTTGAATGGTGCGTTCAGATTGTCCATCAGTTTGAGGATGATAGGCGGTACTGAGATCTAATCGCGTACCCATAGCGGCTTGTACTGCTTGCCATGTTCGTGAAATGAAACGACCATCACGATCAGAAATAATGCTTAACGGTACACCATGTCGACTTACGATTTCGCTGATATAAATACGAGCTAGCTTTTCGTTCTTGAAATCTTCGCGGATAGGAATAAAGTGAGCTGATTTTGTAAGTCGGTCAATTATTACCCATATAGTGTCATACCCACCAGACGTGCGAGGTAACCCGGTAATGAAGTCCATGGTTATATTTTCCCACTTCCATGCAGGTATTTCAGGTTGGACCAGAAGTCCTGAGGGTCTTTGGTGTTCAACTTTCACCTTGGAACAAGTAAGGCACTTAGAAACAAAAACAGCAATATCCTTTTTCATTCCAGGCCACCAATAGGTATATCGTAGGTCTTGATACATCTTATCAGCTCCTGGGTGTATAGAGTATCGCGTTTTGTGAGCTTCATCCATAAGAATTTCACGAAGATTGTTGTGGTCAGGAATCCAGATACGATCTAGGTAGAACAGAATACCGTCAGATTTAGTTTCAATTTTAAGTTCAGCTCCACAGGACAGCTCCTTTCGTACATCATCTTCCGTTACTGAAACATGTTGGGCTTCTCGAATTTGATCTTTAATGTCAGTTATGATTTGCGGACATAGAAGACGAATGGAGTTCGCATAACCCTTTCGACTAAGTGCATCAGCTACCACAATTGCTTTGCCAGGGTGGTACCGAATTTCACAGTCGTAGTCATTTAGAAGTTCAACCCAACTTCGTTGCCTCATGTTTAACTCCTTTTGATTGAAGATATGTTGGAGACTCTTGTGGTCAGTGTATATTTCACACTTAGTATCATAGAGATAATGTCTCCATATCTTAAGAGCGAACACAACGGCTCCAAGTTCTAGGTCATGGGTGGTGTAGTTCTTCTCATGGATCTTGAGTTGTCTCGAAGCATAAGCTATAACTTTTCCTCTTTGCATCAAAACGTAGCCTAATCCTTGCCCTGACGCGTCGCAATAGACCACGAAATCATCACAACCTTCAGGAAGAGTGAGGATTGGTGCATCACAGAGTTTTTGTTTAAGGGTTTGGAAGGCTTCTTCTTGCTTGGGTCCCCATATGAAAGGTTTTCCCTTATGAGTTAAAGCCGTGAGTGGTACAGCAATACGAGAGAAGTTTGAAATGAAACGACGATAATAACCAGCCAAACCAAGGAAAGATCTTACTTCAGTTGGTGTACGTGGCGCTTGCCATTCTTGTACCGCTTTGATTTTGAGGGGTCGACATGTATCCCCTTGTCATTGACTACATGTCCGAGGAATTGCACCTCTTTTAACCAGAATTCGCATTTGGAAAATTTGGCGTAAAGCTTTTCATTCTCTAGAAGAGTAAGGATGAGTCGAAGATGACGCTCATGATCAGACTTAGACTTTGAATAAATAAGAATGTCGTCGATGAAGACTATAACAAATCGATCAAGATAAGGTTTGCAGACTCTGTTCATCAAATCCATGAAGACAGCTGGTGCGTTGGTTAAACCAAATGGCATGACCATGAATTCATAATGGCCATAACGAGTTCGGAATGCGGTCTTTGGGACGTCTTCTTCATGTACTCTAAGTTGATGATAACCAGATCGAAGGTCGATTTTTGAAAAGCAGCTGGCACCTTGAAGTTGGTCAAGAAGATCATCAATGCGAGGTAATGGATAGCGATTCTTGATTGTTAACTTGTTGAGCTCTCTGTTGTCACACACCCGACCCGCAGCGGAATAAGAGTCGTGGCATAATTGGGTTATCACCAAAGCTCATGATATTTACTAATATGTTTCATATTTATTAAAGTCAAAGTTACATTCCAAATAATCCAAACATGTCCATACAATACAAAGAAAATAACCAAATAAAATAGTTCCAAACTCTAAATCATTTTATTCTTCTAGTCCAATCCTATGTGTTTCTGACTGCAGCTGGTTCACCTGTATCATATGTAAAAATGGGGGTTTTTGGGTCAACATAAGTTGGCGAGTGAACCTTGTTAGATAAACATTTATTATTGATTTACTTGTTAGTTTATCAATGAAAAATTGTGCATAATCATAAATGAGCAAATGTAAATAATCAAGCAGTGGCAATTAGCAGTCACAACCATAACATACAATAACATATGATAGCATACATTAACATACCAACATCATACGATAAATAACTTGAATGAAACTGTGCGATCAAGGCTCAATCAAACGGAGCCGATCGTATGTTGGCACGCCAGGTTCACGCTCATAATGTAATGGGGAACATGCTCAACGCTCATAATGTAATGGGGAGCGGCGGCCTATGAAATTGCATGTACTGAAACTAATAAATTGAATCTAACAATAACCACATAAACAGTTGAAACAAGCTGAATACACATGTTCATGATATGATGTATGCACAATGGTTTAAATATAATATATATAACAAGACACATAGTACACCCCAAAACGTGATTAAAACGGGGAATTTGTAAAGATTCACTCACATTGGGTGCGTTTGATTGGAGATGATGAGATGCACACGAGTCGGGAGAATTGAACAACGAGAATTACTAACCTAAATAATAACGGAAAATATAGTAAATGAGTGGATTTTATTAAGGATTTTAATGGAATTTTTAGATATATTTTTGTGAGTTTAAGGCTATTTTCTATCTTTAAAAATGATATTTTTAAGTATTTTTAATTGATTTTTAAATTAAATTAAATAAATAAAAAAAAAAAATTGTTTATTTTGCGTTGACCGTTGACCGTTGACTTGTTGACCTGTTGACCTGTTCGGTCAGTGTGCATGTATGCGCTGGGTGAGACTCGAACCCGAGACCTCCCGTACGCGTGCACGCAGCTCTACCAACTGAGCTACGTGTCTAACCCGAAATAATCTTGTTTTTAATTATATTTATATACTAATTCGATTTATTCAAAATTCATTTGTTTTTAAAAAGATTTTAAATCAACGAACCAGTGCTGTTAACCAGACTCGAACGCGTGACGTGCGAGTTAGTGTTGCACACAGTCCACCGCTGGACTGTGTGTCTAACCTGGTTAATATTTCGGTTTTTATTATACTTAACAACTAACAAAGGTTAACCCGGTTCAGTTTTAATCAAAAAGGCATTTTATTACATAGAGAGTAAAGCTGGGACAGGATTCGAACTCGCGCCGTATGTGTATATGTTTGCACACAGTCCACCGCTGGACTGTGTGTCTAACCCGTTCATTATATCGATTTTTATTAGCCTTATATTATACTGCGTCTTCGTCTTCTTCGTTGGATTTTACCGACAGCAGATTACACCATTAAATCTTGTTAATTCGATTGCTAAGCATTACACAGACTGATAAGAGATAGCAGGGATGATAATTAGAAGAAAACATACCGGTGAACGATTGATTACAGAGTTCCGGCAAGGCGTCGGTCTCTGTTTTTAAGAACTTCAACTGAGCAAATCAATTAATCGTTTTGATTAGCTAATCATGAAATTGAAGTGCTAAACAAACGTTATCAGTGTGTTTGAAGGTCCTTACCGTTTCACAGACGAAGATAACGATTTCCAGAAATTTTCCGGCGAACTGGAATTATCTGATAACGGTGCCTGAATTCGATCTCAAGTGGAAGGTTTGAGTTAGAAATAGCTTAACAACTGTTAGACTATGATGGTATTGAAGAACTTACCGATTTGAGGACAAATACGGTTTTCCGGTGAACTTGCAGAATTTTCCGGCGAGTTGATTTAAGCTTTCTGATGGACCGAATGTGTGACGAAAGTGAAATGGAAAGTTTGTATGATGTTTCTGAGTCGCGAGAGGGGTCTTGATTGAAGTAATTCAGATTGTTGGATAGTTTCGGTTATAAAACCCATCATCATCCGAATTCAAGTCAATTCAAGTCTGAATTGATTAGAATTTGTCGATTCATCGGTTATAAACCTGAATGTGCGATTAATCAAACGATTAGACGGTTGAATTGCCGATTTCGGTTTCTCAGTTGGCGCAACCGGTTTAACTAAGTTTGTGTATAAGAGTTATTTGTTTCCTAGAGATGACAGAAAACAACAAGTGGCGGAGTGGTGATGTGGGTGTGTGTTAAGTCTTTGAAGTTATAAACCGGCTGACCCGGGTTCGAGTCCCGGCAGCAACATTTTATTTTTATTTATTTTGTTTTCATTTTTTATCAAAAATAATTTTTATAGTTTAGTTTGTTTATTAATTATGTATCATTAAAAATCAAAATAACCATAAATACACAACGTGACATTTATAACTTGATATTCGATTACAAAACGGAGCGGGTTTTGGAAACCCGTTTTTGACAAATGTTACATCTGTAGTCGATGCACATACGAAACGATCCATCGTTAGTCCCCAGGTAGGCAAACTGGTCCTTTATTTTGGTGTAGAATACGGTTTGATGTAGAATACGGTTTTTTCGGCGAACTTGCAAAATTTTCCGGTGAGTAAAATAAACCTTTCTGATGAACTGAAAGTATGACGAAAGTGAAATGGCAGGCTTGTGGAATGTTTCTGAGTCGCGAGAGAAAGCAAAGATTGAAGTAATTCTGATATTGAATGTCTTCGGTTATAAAAACCGATTCACTTCTGGAATTCAAGTTCATTCAAGGCAAACTTGATTAGAATCGTAGGTGCATCGGTTATAAAACAGAATTCGCGATTTTTAAACGTTTTGGACGGTTGAATAGCCGATTACGGTTTTCAGTTTAGCGCAGCCGGTTGATCTATGATTGACTATAAATTTCATCTATTTCCTAGAGTTAACAGAAAACAACAAGTGGCGGAGTGGTTATGCGTGTGAGTGTTAAGTCTTTGAAGTTCACAACCCGGCTGACCCGGGTTCGAGTCCCGGCAGCCCCATTTTATTTTTAATCACTTTATTTATACTTTTTATCAATTATAACTTTTATGGTTTAGTTTGTTTATTAATTATGTATCATTAAAAATTAAAATAAGCATAAATAGGCAACGAACATTTATAACTTGATATTCGATTACAAATGGAGCGGGTTTGGAAAAACCCGTTTTCGACAAATGTTACATTTGTCAAACCGAAAGGCATGACAGTAAACTCGTAATGACCATATCGAGTGCGAAAGGCAGTCTTGGGAATATCTTCTTCGAGCACATGAAGTTGATGATACCCAGAACGCAGATCAATCTTTAAAAAGTAACTAGCACCTTGTAGCTGATCAAAGAGATTATCAATGCGAGGTAGGGGATATCAATTTTTGATTGTAAGTTTGTTGAGCTCACGATAATCGATACACATACGGAAAGATCCGTCCTTTTTCACAAATAGGACAGGAGCGCCCCAAGGTGAATAGCTCGGACGAACGAATCCTTTATCAGATAGCTCTTGAAGCTGTTTCGACAATTCTTGCATCTCATATGGTGCAAGACGGTAAGGAGATTTAGCAATTGGGATGGCACGTGGTACTAGATCAACGCAGAACTCAACTTGTCGTACATGAGGTAAACCAGGTTGTCACACCCTCAATTTCCACTTGCGGAGTTTTACCGCGAGGCGTGTGATCAAACCAGAATCCGAGACACTAGTAATATCGAACGACTCTATATGATTTATTTAAACGTTTTCCAAAAACATTTGTTTAACCATTCATAGTTATTTTCAAATTGTCTTAGTTCCAAAGTTTAGCGGAAGCATTAGATTCAAAGTTTAGCGGAAGCATTAGAGTAAAGTAAAGTAACGGGCGCCAACATAAACGCCAAAACCAAAAATCCCAAAGAATATTCGTAAATAAGACTCGATAAAAATGTCTTGATCAAATGCAAGTGAGTGCACCTAGTGCTCCTAGCGTCCTGAGAAACATGTAAAGAAACAAGTGTCAACATTAAAGAAGAGTGAGTTCACAGGTTTTTATAAGTTCACAAGTTTGGTTAAATGTCTGCTTTCCCCGTTATCCCTAACCCGGGATAACGATATAGTTCCATTATTCCTAACACGGAATAATAATGTTGGTTCGTAATTAAGTTCAATGTTAATATGTAGGTAGCGAGCCTAAAGTTACGTTACATAAGAGTTCGCGATCGAAGCTAACTGTTGTTGCCTCAGTGTTGCCAGGCCTATCACTGACCATGGCGAAAGTTAGGCCAAATTAATCACCCGTTGACAATACCCGGTCGGCTAGCGCGACTAGCTCGGGTGGGGCTTGTCGGGCCCAGTAGTACTACTTATAATTTCCCCGCTATCTAACCCAATACTAACGATCCGAGAGTTTGTTGAGGACTTCCGTGATATAGCTACTTAGTGACCATAACGTACATTAACATTAACTTAGTTACCGAGTAGTTTAACGACGTTAATTTCGTATAACGTAAAAGATAGAGTTATAGAGTGTATACATGATTCTCCCCCTGTTGTTTAAAACCGGATAAAATAGGGGCCGTGAACTCACCTTAAATTACTCGGTTAGAGTAACACAAAAGTAGCAAATGATGGGACCGCTAATCGCGTCCTAACATGTCAACCGATTTAGAGTTAGTGTGTAGTGTGTGAACACACTGATACAAAACCCTACGCATAACTAACACACAGTGCGGCACACGTAATAACCAATTCGAAAACACAATTATGCATGCAAAGTATCATCATACCAAAATAATGATCAAACCAACTTGTCATAAACACAGATTAACTCATACAACACTTTGGTACACACAAACACAAGTTATCATGTTTCAGCTTGTACGCTCATAACTGGGCTGTTTTCGAGGATTTTTATAAAATAGTTCCAACGTTCCAAAAATTCCAATTTCTTTACAGGAGGTGTCAACTAAACTGTATAATTTTATGTAAAATTTTCAAGCCCTGAAGCTTTACCAATTATTTAAAAACATTTATATACTAGGCTGCAGTCAGATTCGTCGCTTTCTGACTGCAGTCCACGGGAAAAATTATTTAAAAATCATCGTTCATCCAATTAACAGTGGGAGTTTTCCGGAAATTCCCATCTCCAGTTACTGTACAAACTTCGTGACCCAACCACCTACAGACTATGAGATCCGACTCGATAAATAACTAGTAAATTTAGCAGAATTTATGCAGCTTCAGCTGCTGCACTAAATGGCCACTTAAAAATAGCAAACAACCTCAGAAAAAATATGAATCCAACGCCATTAGAGGCGTTTTTCAAAAATACACGTTTTAGGCTTTAGAAAATCCACTTTTCAATAAATAATGATCAGGTTACAGCCAATTGAAGTTAGCTGTAAATGTGATTCAGCAAACAGTTTTCGACTTTTATCGCATTAGAACATGCTTAAACGATCATGACTCTTAATAACAATGATTAACAACAGGTTTATTTGTCAAATATCATCATGTATATCAATATTCATGCAAACCCTAATTATATAACATGATCTTTATCACCAAAACGCAGCTTATGATTTTAGTATTCAACATAACATCAAAATCGCAAAGATTCGCACAATCATCCGAACTAATCATAAATCACAACACTTTTCATACTAATAATCCTACCATTACACACAATCATGATCAAGATTATACAAACCCTAATGTGAATCGCAAAACAATTAAACCCTAACCTTGAAACGATGATGATTAGCGAATCGGGACAAGATTGGAATCAATCCGGAAGTTGGAGACTTGCGATCGTGAGAGAGAGGGCGGGGGGGGGGGCTACCGTCGGTTCTCCTAGGGGTTAGGGTTTCTCCTTTTTTTTTAAAACTATAACATGCATACATACAATTATATAGCACAAGGGAAAAGAAAAGGGTGGGGGGGGGGGACCGCAAGGGGGGGGTGTGGGTAAGTGGCTTAGGCCTCAAGTTTAGGTTAGTTCCTTGGGCCGCAAGGAGGTGAGGTCGACACCGTTTCGCAGCTCGGTTCGGTTCGGCTATTTATTTATTATTTTTTTATAACTAATAATCGCGAAATCAAGGCGTGATACAATAATCTACAAAATATAAAAGCATTTAATAACACATAGCACGTAATTCACCCAATAAATTCACAAAGTTAGCGTAGTTATTGCGAGCGTGTAATTTAATTCTCTGAATTAAATCAGCGTAGGAATGAATAACCGTGAAGTAGCGCGTTTAAGATACCTGAAAAGCCGGGATGTCACATTATCCCCATGTTGAAAGAATTTTCGATCCGAAAATTGAGTAAACGCGGTTTAGCATGCAACGCACAAAGATTCAGTTTGTTAGCAATGGTACAAGAAATTCCCAGGCTGTCACATCATCCCCATGTTGAAAGAATTTCGTCCCGAAATTTAGTTGGTGGTAACGTCAGATTGCTGCTCAGCTGCAAAAAGGTGTGGGTATTTGCTTTTCATTTGGTCCTCTCTTTCCCACGTGAACTCCGGTCCACACTTAGAGTCCCAACGAACCTTGACAATCGGTATCTTGCTGTGCCTTCGAGTCTTAATCTCACGATCCATGATCTCGATAGGTTGTTCCATGATCTCGGTATCTTGCTCATCCACTTGAATCTCATCCAATGGAATAACTAGGGACTCATCTGATAGACACTTCTTCAGATTGGACACATGAAAAACGTTGTGAACTCCACTGAGTTCGGCAGGAAGGTCTAATTGATAAGCTACGGGCCCGATACGCTTCGAGATCACAAATAGGCCTACGTACCGTGGGTTTAGTTTGCCTCGTTTCCCAAAACGGATTACACCCTTCCAGGGTGACACCTTCAGTAGGACGCGGTCGCCTACTTGAAATTAGAGCGGTTTGCGTCGTTGATCAGCGTAGCTTTTCTTTCGATCTCGTGCCGCTGCCATGCGGTTTCTGATTTTCACAATCTTTTCAGTAGCCTCAAGTATCAACTCAGGACCTATGAGTTGACTGTCACCGACTTCTGCCCAACAGACTGGTGATCTACATTTGCGACCGTATAATGCTTCAAACGGTGCCGCTTGAATACTCGTAGGGTAACTGTTGTTATACGAGAATTCCACTAAAGGCAGATGGATTTCCCAACTGTTCCCGAAGTCTACCACACATGCCCTAAGCATGTCTTCCAAGGTCTGAATGGTCCTTTCACTTTGACCATCCGTCTGAGGGTGATAAGCTGTGCTCATATCTAAGCGTGTACCCAACGCTTTCTGAAGTGACTGCCAAAAGTTGGATGTGAAACGAGCATCCCTGTCTGAGATGATGGATGTTGGCACGTTGTGCCGAGAAACTACTTCCTTAACGTAGATGCGAGTCAACTTATCCATCTTATCTGTTTCTTTGATCGCTAGGAAGTGTGCAGACTTAGTTAGACGATCCACGATTATCCAGATGGTATCGCAACCACCCGGAGTTCGCGGAAGTTTAGTGATAAAGTCCATCGAGATCTGATCCCATTTCCACACTGGGATCTCAGGTTGTTGAAGTAGCCCTGATGGCTTCTGGTATTCCACCTTGACTTTCGCACAAGTCAAACACTTGCTCACGTAGGTGGCTATATCCGCTTTCATGTTGGGCCACCAGTACGCGGCTTTAAGGTCTTGATACATCTTATCCAAACCAGGATGGACAGAGTATCGGGACTTGTGAGTTTCGTCCATAACTAGCTTCCTGAGGTCTCCCTAGAGAGGTACCCATATACGATTCATGAAATACCGGGCACCATTGGGTTTCACTTCCCAATCGCGTTCCATATTTCCCACAGATTCGGCCTTGATGTTTTCTTCCTTAACTGCTTCTAGCTGCGCGTTGCGTATCTGTTCGGGTAACCCCGAATGAATGGTGAACTGTAGTGCTCGTACCCGACGAGGTTTCAAGTGCTCCTTCCTACTGAGGGCATCAACTACCACGTTAGCCTTACCCGGGTGATACCGAATGGCACATTCATAATCGTTCAGGAGTTCGACCCAGCGACGCTGTCGCATGTTCAACTCCTTCTGGTCAAAGATATGCTGGAGGCTCTTGTGATCCATGTAGATTGTGCACTTTGTTCCATATAGATAGCGTCTCCAAATCTTAAGTGCAAACACAACTGCTCCCAATTCCAGGTCATGTGTTGTATAGTTTTTCTCGTGAACCTTCAGCTGTCGGGATGCATACGCGATGACCTTATCGCGTTGCATGAGTACACATCCCAATCCCTGAATGGAAGCGTCACAATATACCACAAAATCATATGTCCCTTCCGGCAAGGACAAAATGGGTGCACTGCAAAGTTTCTGCTTCAGCAATTGAAATGCTGCTTCCTGTTTGTCACCCCAAGCATACTTGGTGCCCTTCTGGGTTAGAGTGGTAAGCGGTTGTGCGATCTTGGAAAATCCCTCGATGAAATGTCTGTAGTAACCAGCCAAACCCAAAAATTGTCTATCGGTGTCCTGGGTGCTTCCCAGTTCTTGATAGCATCGATCTTGGCGGGATCAACATGTATACCCTTTTCATTCACGATATGCCCGAGGAACTGAACTTCCCGAATCTAGAAATCACACTTCAAAAACTTGGCATATAGTTTCTCCTGTTGAAGTAGTTCCAGCAACAATCGTAGATGCTCGGCATGTTCTTCTTCACCCTTAGAGTAGACGAGTATATCATCGATGAACACGATGACAAACTTGTCGAGATACGGCTTACACACGCGGTTCATGAGGTCCATGAACACTGCGGGTGCGTTGGTGAGACCGAATGGCATGACCAAGAACTCATAATGGCCATACCGAGTACGAAATGCCGTCTTGGAGATATCCTCCTCCCTGACGCGTAACTGGTGATAACCGGACCGTAGATCAATCTTGGAGTAGTAGCTTGACCCTTGAAGCTGGTCGAAGAGATCGTCGATGCGAGGTAATGGGTATCGGTTCTTGACGGTAACCTTATTGAGTTCCCTGTAGTCGATGCTCATGCGGAAGGTTCTGTCCTTTTTCTTGACAAAAAGGACCGGAGCTCCCCATGGCGAAGTACTGGGTCAGATAAATCCTTTTTCCAACAATTCCTGAAGTTGGGTAGACAGCTCTTGCAGCTCTGCTGGAGCTAGGCGGTACGGGGCCTTGGCGATAGGAGTCGCATGGTTCGCCAATTCGATTTCAAACTCCACTTGTCGATGTGGTGGAAGACCAGGGAACTCCTTTGGAAACACATCGGAAAAGTCACGGACGACGGGATATCTTCAATCCGCTTCTCGTCCTTAGGCTGCTCGGTGACCAGTGCGAGCAAAGCGAAGGAGTTCTTTCTCCGAAGATACTTCTGAGCTTGCATGTAAGAGATGATGTTTGTGACGGCACCTGCCTTCTCGCCTTGCACCATCAAGACTTCGTCGTTAGAGAGCGGAATACGGATAGCTTTCTCGAAACAGAGAACTTCAGCTCGGACGTCGGATAGCCAGTCCATTCCGGCTACCACGTCAAAACTACCCAGGGTAGTTGTCATCAGATCAATGATAAAGGTGTCCCGCGAGTTTAAGTTGACAGCCGGTTACTAAATGGGTCACATCTACAGATTTACCATCGGCTAGTTCTATGACGTAAGGGGTCTCTAGGGGTTTAGGCGTGAGATTTAGGTTCTTCCTAAAAGACTCAGATATAAAACTCTTATTCGCACCCGTATCAAAAAGTACAGTAGCAAAATGATCGTTAAGGGGAAACTTACCAGTGACCACATTCGAGTCATTTCTGGCCTCTCCACGGCCCAGCATGAATGCACGACCTTTGGCACCTCCTGTGCCACCATTTCCATTGTTGCCATTGTTGTTATTGTTGTTGTTGTTGTTGTTATTGTGGTTGTTGTTGTTGTTGTTGCGAATCTGCGGGCAGTCTCGCTTGAAATGGGCAGTGCTACCGCACTGATAGCATCCCCGGTTATTACCTTGCTGTTGACCCTGGTGCTGATTCTGATTTTGTCGAGACATGATCTCCCCGCGACAATCCTTTGCCGCGTGTCCCGCTTTGTCACATCGTTGGCAGCGATTCCGGTGCAAGGGCCGTGATGATGGAGGTTACAACGGTTACACTGCGGCTTTCGACACGCATAGCCGCTCGAGTTCTGGATGTTGTTGGCAGACTGATTGTTGTGAGCCCGATTGTTGTTGAAATTGTTGGACCACTTCTGGTTTCCTTGTTGTGGCTGGGCTGACGAAGACTGTCGAGCAGGTGAGTCTTCAAATTTTCTTTTGTTGTCGGGGACGATTTCAGTTGCACCCCTAGGTGGCAACTTCCTTTGCTCCACCGCCTTATTGGTGAGTTTATGCGCCAGCCTAATCGCTTGATGCTCCGTCGTAGGGTTGCTAGACATTACCATGCCCTGGATCTCAGGGACCAGAACCCCAACGTAAAACTCAAGTCGTTTTTCGACGGTGTTAGCCAAATCGGGACATAGGAACACCAGATCATGATGTTTTGCCGTGTACGCTTCAATTTCAGGCCCTACCATCTTGTGGTTCCATAACGCCTGTTCCAACTGTTGAACTCTGTCCCGCGGATAGTATTCCTCCTTGATTAGGGCCTTAAGTTCGGTCCAGGCCATTGCGTTCGCCGCAAGAAGTCCACGCGTTTGGACTTGTTCGTTCCACCAAGTCAATGCCCCATCTTCCAACGTTGAGGCAGCATACTTGACCTTATTAGCTTCAAGGCAATTGCACATCTCGAAAACCGATTCAGATCCTATGGGTCCTTCAACACCCGTGAACTTGCTCGGTTTTGCATCAAGGAACATCTTGTAGGGGTTAAGACCCCCACCTGCTGGTGGATTTTGAACACCTGCCAGAGCAGCATTCACGTGTTCTTGGATTAATGCGGCCAATTCTTCAGGTGACATGTTGAGGTTTCCGCGATGACCAGTTACCATTTCAGATCTTCGCAAGACAACACAAACACACACCGATAAGTATATATATCCAATATAGTTATCAAATTCCACACTTCAATCATCACACAAGTTATGTCAACCCAACAAATTAAACAATCAAAAGGAACATTCGATTAAATAAATTGCAATTTCTCACAAAATACCAACCAAACATCTCAGTTTAATTATAAAATTTCAAGTTCAAACATAAGTGGAAACAAACAAACTAAAGAAAACAAAGCGGGGATTAGCGGGACGAGTCAGTCTTCTACGTCTCCATCTTCCAAGTCGCTATCGTTGCCGTCATCCTCTGAGGCGTTTTCAGCTTCAACAGCCGGGTCCTGTTCCGGCTCTTCTTCCTCCGGATCCTCCTCCGGGTCTTCCTCTGGATCCTCCTCTGGGTCTTCCTCTGGATCCTCCTCTTCTTCCTCTACCGGCACTGGAGGGGCCGGTGCTGGTGCGGGTACAGGGACGGGTGCTTGATTCTGCTCCAGTTCTTGAATCACTGGACTCAAGAACTCTGTCTTCGAGCCAGTCAGCCCTCAGCTGCTCAGCACGAAGATCCTTAGCTAAAATGTTTCGAACTTTCCTATTCTCATGTTGCTCTTCCTCGAGCCATCCAGTTTTACCAGTTAGTTGACGTATCATCCATCCTTGTGCTTCGATAGTCTCCTGCATTCTCTCTAGATGTTCCTGTTGTTTCCTTAACATATCCCTAAGTAGATCGTCCCCTACTCCTAACGAGTTGACCGGTTCGACCGGTATAGCGGTGGTCGGACGGGAGGATGACTCCCCTCCTAGAGCGAGTCTTTTCCTAGCAGCTGAGCGTGTCTCCACGCCATGAGGTGGTGAGGGTTCGACCATGGGTACCTTCCCCGGCGCCCTTGATTGTCGAGATTTGTCGGATGATGATGATGACATTGCCTGTTGGGTTGTGTAGTTAGTTACGAGTTGCGTGCATCACAATATACATATATATCTTACATAAAACAGTTGTAGTATAATACATAACAAGATATCACAGTTCGGTGCCAACTAAGTCTAGTGTCGTGTAACAGCTATAGTTTAGGTCTACTTTTAATGCAAACCTGGTTCTCTATAGCTAGAGGCTCTGATACCAAATCTGTCACACCCTCAAGTTCCACTTGCGGAGTTTTACCGCGAGGCGTGTGATCAAACCAGAATCTGAGACACTAGTAATATTGAACGACTCTATATGATTTATTTAAACGTTTTCCGAAAACATTTGTTTAACCATTCATAGTTATTTTCAAGTTGTCTTAGTTCCAAAGTTTAGCGGAAGCATTAGTTTCAAAGTTTAGCGGAAGCATTAGAGTAAAGTAAAGTAACGGGCGCCAACATAAATGCCAAAACCAAAAATCCCAAACAATATTCGTAAATAAGACTCGATAAAAATGTCTTGATCAAATGCAAGTGAGTGCACCTAGCGCTCCTAGCGTCCTGAGAAACATGTAAAGAAACAAGTGTCAACATTAAAGAAGAGTGAGTTCACAGGTTTTTATAAGTTCACAAGTTCGGTTAAATGTTTGCTTTCCCCGTTATCCCTAACCGAGATAACGATATAGTTCCATTATTCCTAACCCGGAATAATAATGTTGGTTCGTAATTAAGTTCAATGTTAACATGTAGGTAGCGAGCCTAAAGTTACGTCACATAAGAGTTCGCGATCGAAGCTGACTGTTGTTGCCTCAGTGTTGCCAGGCCTATCACTGACCATGGCGAAAGTTAGGCCAAATTAATCACCCGTTGACCATACCCGGTCGGCTAGCGCGACTAGCTCGGGTGGGGCTTGTCGGGCCCAGTAGTACTACTTATAATTTCCCCGCTATCTAACCCAATACTAACGATCCGAGAGTTTGTTGAGGACTTCCGTGATATAGCTACTTAATGACCATAACGTACATTAACATTAACTTAGTTACCAAGTAGTTTAACGACGTTAATTTCGTATAACGTAAAAGATAGAGTTATAGAGTGTATACATGTTTCTCCCCCTGTTGTTTAAAACCGGATGAAATAGGGGCCGTGAACTCACCTTAAATTTCTTGGTTAGAGTAACACAAAAGTAGCAAATGATGGGACCGCTAATCGCGTCCTAACATGTCAACCGATTTAGAGTTAGTGTGTAGTGTGTGAACACACTCATACAAAACCCTACGCATAACTAACACACAGTGCGGCACATGTAATAACCAATTCGAAAACACAATCATGCATGCAAAGTATTATCATACCAAAATAATGATTAAACCAACTTGTCATAAACACAGATTAACTCATACAACACTTTGGTACACACAAACACAAGTTATCATGTTTCAGCTTGTACGCTCTTAACTGGGCTGTTTTCGAGGATTTTTATAAAATAGTTCCAACGTTCCAAAAATTCCAATTTCTTTACAGGAGGTGTCAACTAAACTGTAGAATTTTATGTAAAATTTTCAAGTCCTGAAGCTTTACCAATTATTTATAAACATTTATATACTAGGCTGCAGTCCACGGGAAAAATTATTTAAAAATCATCGTTCGTCCAATTAACAAAATTCCAGTGGAAGTTTTCCGTAAATTTCCGTCTCCAGTTACTGTACAAACTTCGTGACCCAAACCCCTACAGACTATGAGATCCGACTGGATAAACAACTAGCAAATTTTGCAGAATTTATGCAGCTTCAGCTGCTGCACTAAATGACCACTTAAAAATAGCAAACAACCTCAAAAAAATATGAATCCAGCGCCATTAGAAGCGTTTTTCAAAAATACACGTTTTAGGCTTCAGAAAGTCCACTTTTCGATAAATAATGATCAGGTTACAGCCAATTGAAGTTGGCTGTAAATGTCATTCAGCAAATAGTTTTCGACTTTTATCGCATTAGAACATGCTTAAACGATCATGACTCTTAATAACAATGATTAACAACAAGTTTATTTGTCAAATATCATCATGTATATCAATATTCATGCAAACCCTAATTATATAACATGATCTTTATCGCCAAAACGCAGCTTATGATTTTAGTATTCAACATAACATCAAAATCGCAAAGATTCGCACAATCATCCGAACTAATCATAAATCACAACACTTTTCATACTAATAATCCTACCATTACACACAATCATGATCAAGATTATACAAACCCTAATGTGAATCGCAAAAAATTAAACCCTAACCTTGAAACGATGATGATTAGCGAACCGGGACAAGATTGGAATCAATCCGGAAGTTGGAGACTTGGGATCGTGAGAGAGGGGGGGGGGGCTGCCGTCGGTTCTCCTAGGGGTTAGGGTTTCTCCTTTTTTTTTTAAAAACTATAACATGCATACATACAATTATATAGCACAAGGGAAAAGAAAAGGGTGGGGGGCGACCGCAAAGGGGGGGGTTTGGGTAAGTGGCTTGGGCCTCAAGTTTAGGTTAGTTCCTTGGGCCGCAAGGAGGTGAAGGGTCGACACGTTTCGCGGCTCGGTTCGGTTCGGCTATTTATTTATTATTTTTTATAACTAATAATCGCGAAATCAAGGCGTGATACAATAATCTACAAAATATACAAACGTTTAATAACACATAGCACGTAATTCACCCAATAAATTCACAAAGTTAGCGTAGTTATTGCGAGTGTGTAATTTAATTCTCCGAATTAAATCAGCGTAGGAATGAATAACCGTGAAGTAGCTCGTTTAAGATACCTGAAAAGCCGGGATGTCACACAGGTAGTTCCTCAGGAAACACCTCTGGATAATCTCGAACAATAGGGACATCCAGAACAGTTTTGCTTTTGCCTTTCTCCTCTATGATATGTGCCAGGAAGGCAACATAGTTCTTTCGTAAGTATTTTTGGGCTTGGTTACAGGTCATGAGTTTAAGATTAATAGCGGGTTTCTCCCCACGAACTTCTAAGACTTTACCAGAGGGAAGAGGTATTCGAACTATCTTGTCAAAACAAATAACTTCGGCATGTTGCTTGGTTAACCAATCGATTCCTATGATGATGTCGAAACTCCCAAGTTGCATTAGTGTGAGGTCAATGGGAAAATGGTGGTTATCGAGGTTCAATTGGCAATCACGAATGACAAAATCAAGTTTAAGAGGTTTGCCACTAGCTATCTCGACAGCCAAGGGCTTTCCTAGTTTAGTTCTGGGCATTGAAAGTAATGGTTCAAAGGCTAAGGACACGAAACTCCTATCAGCACCCGAATCGAAAAGAACAGAAGCAGGATGATTGTTGACAAGGAACGTACCGTTAACGACTTCATTATCAGCACGGGCCTCGTTAGCGTTAATGTTGAATGCTCGTCCACAAGCTTGGTTGGTATTGCCTAATTTCGGGCAATTTTTCTTGTAATGGCCTATCTCGCCACAGTTAAAACATGACCCAGGTCGAACGGGATTTGCTTGGGGTTGGACAAGATTCTGAGCAGCTTGGTTTGGAACAGATCGAAAGACGTTGGCCAAGTGATCAAATCTTCCACAAGTAGTACATTGACGACAGGTTGATGAACTTGGTGGTGACCGTTGCGCCGATTGCACAACGGTGCAGTACCAACATATGGCTTCCTCGCAAGAGGTTGAGCTGGTTGGTTTTGGGGAGCTTGATTGGGTTGAGCGCTGGAGCGGGTTGTGTAGTAACAACAAAGTTCTGAGAAGCCTTACGCTTCTTTGAACGTTTGGAAGGCTCAGCTTTGTTTCCCTTTTGTTTCTCGTGAGTGGTTTTGGTGGATGATTTCTTATCGCCTTTGCGATGAAGGTTACCCTTTTTGACCTGAGACTCGGTCAAAGTCGCAGCTAGCTCAATGGCCTGTCAGACAGTGGTTGGGTTACTTTCGGTAACAATGTCCTGAACAGGATCAGGCAAACCATCGATAAACTTCTCGATTGCCTTATCCAAAGGCGTCACCATTGAAGGACAGAGTAAACTCAACTCTTCGTACCGGTTAGTATAAGCACGATGCTCACCACTGTCCTGTTTGAGATCATGGAATTCGTTTTCAAGCGCCCTCTGCTCATGACGAGGACAGAATTCCTTCATCATTAGAGCCCTAAGCTCTTCCCAATTTGTGCTAAGGCTACATTAGCACCTCTGTCTCCATAATACCATTCCACCATGTAAGAGCTCTCTTTTTGAATACGCTCAACGTAAACTTAACTTTTCGCTCGTTGGGACATTGCACATGACGAAAAGTACTTTCGAGGCTCTCAAACCATTGGAAAAGCCCAGTAGCTCCCTCAGACCCAGAAAACGAGAGTGGTTTAGTCAAACAAATTTTTTTATAGTTTCACGGAACTTGTGCATTGTTATTGTTATTGTTGTTCGCTTGATTGAGTTGGGTCACAAGATTTGGGAGTACAGCAGCAATTTGCTGAGCGATAATAGCTGCCATTTCGGCATTTTGAGTTGTGTCATGTCTAGGAGGCATTCTAAAAGAAAACATGGAGGAAGATATGTGAGATTGATATAAATCAAGAGAGGTGTTGAAAATATCGATGAAATAAGGATGGTGGTCATTCGTTCGTTTCTCAAAACAAACAAACGACACACGGTGACTAATCAAAGTAAATGGGTCTTTATAATGTATCATGAAGACATACTTTAGCCTATAAGTTGACACTCACCCCAAGAGTTCCCAGGTAAGAGTGACTGGTCCGATTAAGTGGATTTGTACGAACATTCTAACCTTGGACAGAAAACTCGGGGTACAGACACCCACCCTTCCAGATTGCATGTGTTCACATTAATAAAACCCAAACTTTGACGAGATTTGAAAACCTTGAAGGCTAAAAGAGACCGATGATTCATTTTGACTTTATGCCTTCAATTTTGTCTTGTTTTTGGTAATCACCTAAGGATAGGTGATGGTGGTGTATTAAGAATCTAAACGCAAGTAAACTCGCGTTAGGGTCCTAGGAAGGTTATAGTCTAGGTCAAAGCATTACTAATAACCTAATTCCCTATAACCAGTGCTCTGATACCAATCTGTAACACCCCGACCGCGTAAACACAACAAACCGCGGCGGAAACGTCGGGGAGTCACGTTAACAGATTGTTACAACAACACATGGTAATTAAAGTTATGTTTTATCGGATATTGAAATTACATAGTTATATCGTCTTGGAAATTAAAACAAACTAAATAAACTATTGTCTTTCATATTTTAAGGCACTAAGTCCGCGTCCGATCCTAAGTGAGCATGTATCGACATCAAACTTGGTTTCCTGAAACATATGTGAAAACGAATCAGCAAAAATATGCCGGCTAGTAGATAGGTTTTGTGAGTGTGTGAAATTCATGGCTTTGAATATATATTGCAATACCTCGTCAGACTACTATAGTCGTTAATTTAAAAACCTTGTTATCAAAAGTATTTGGTATTGCAATCATAACTAACCAACTAAAACAAGTTAGTTATAGTTTATAAAAGACTTGTAGCCATGAATCTTGACCAAAACATTTGTTTTGTAAATTCGAGTAGTAAATCGCCTTGAAGAAACTTTGTATGGTTTATATCTTTAATTGAAAATTGTTGCGTCTCATTGTTTGAAAACCTTTCTTCCAAGTGATGCAAATAACGGCACGAATGTAATATGATAAAGGCACTTATATATAGGAAGTACCAGCGGCGTATCCACCATGCTTTTATCACATTACACATGTTTCGTTATCTAAATCACTTACCATAAACCAGTCGCTCATTGTCCGTGTCATAAACCAATCATCCATTGTTCGTGTCATAAACCAATTGTTCATCGTCCGTGTAAACAAATCGTCCTTGTTTTAATTGTGAAAACTTTTGGTCGTTTTGGTGAATACATTCAAACCTGTGTTGACTCGTCTATACCACAAAAGGGTATCTTTAAATTGCAATAACAAACCACCAAAGGGTTTGTTAAAGTAAACAGTTTCAGTTGTTACCCAAACTTCCCCACAAACACCGGGAAACTTGGTAATGGGATTTTCAGTCCTATGGTACCATAACTTACTACTGGTCGGCTTGGCCAAAGCTAATGAATGTCATTCGTATCATGTATATAACGCACCAACAAGTTCATTCACATTATTGAAATCGTCATGTTTATATAAACCATAGCATTTGTAATTTGAAAACTTGAAAACAATTTAGCACATATGAATCACCCCAAAATATTTGAAAATCATAAAAGAGGGGAGCTATGTACTCACTTGGGGTTGCAAAATAACCTTGAATCAAAGATTAAACAAGCTCAAATGTCTGAGAAATCAAACGTGTCCTAAAATTGGATAACTATGTAAATGTCGGGACTTTAATCGGTGAATCGAATAGAATGAGGTCTTGTAAACCAAATGAGTGTTGGAACTCATATGAAATGGTTTAACAAAGTTAACATTCTGATTTGGAAAGATTCCTAAGTGCTTTTGACCCGTTATGACTCGTTAAGGTAGTTTTATGCTACTTTAACGGATCATTTACATAAAAACGTGTTCGGATGGTTAGATATGTGTTATGATAAGTCTAATATACCAAATAAGTTTAATATAGTTGCAACATCATTTTATATGTCAAAACATTGGTCACATATGCTTAAAGTTGATTTATGCGCAAAAGGGCATTTTGGTCATTTATAAGGCATAATAGACAACTTAACATAACACTAACCAAACAATGTGACCATAAGGTATAACCTCAGGGGGTTATTCCCTATACAACTATGGTCAAATATATATGTTTGGTCGGATCCTAAGATCGACCAAACGGGTCGGATTCGAAAGTCAAAGCGGTGGTCCGCTCGGCTTACGACCCTAAATAAGCAAGTGACGAGTTAAACATGTTAAACATGTCTAACAAGGTTTATAAAACTGATTTGATATCAAAACAAAGGGTTTTGATACCCGAAAAAAGTTCCGTCGTATAATGCGCATTTGCGCATTATTGACCGAAACTTTCACTCGTCACTTCGACTAGGAAACGTGGTAATCAGTAGGCATGATCGCCAAGGATCATAACCATCGTGATTACGATCACGTTGCAAAATCCAATTTGACTTTGCTTTGACCAATTAATGGTCAAAGCTAAAAGTCAAACAGTAAGTCAAACTGTTTGACTTTTAGCTCATAATAAGCTAAAAGAATGAACAAGGCTTGGTTAGAGCACTTACTTGCACTCAAGGAAGCCAAGATTACTTAGAAAAACTCAGATGGGAGGCCTCCAAATAAGGTAGCAACTCCACTTAGAGTTTAGAGAGAAGAAAGATGGAAATGAGCAAGGAATTTGTTTGAAGATCAAGGGTATTTATAGTTGTTGGAGAGCTTTAGGATCATGCCAAGTGTTAGGAGATGTTGTAGGATCATTACAAGTGTTTAGTGAGGTGTTGCAACGAGCAGACGTGTGGCAAAAACGAGTTATAGGTGTCAAGTCAAATGAACAAGAATCTGCCAGGTAGCTGATGCCACTGGGCATCCTCCACGCGTCTTGGGAGATCTTGGGGGGTCTCTCGCGTGGCGCCTTGGATTCCTAAGTTTCAGAATTGGCAGAACAGGCCCCTGCAGCCTAAAACTTGTTTTTCGACGCGTTTTGGCACTTTTAACACTCGTTGACCCCATTTTTAAGCTTTATAAGGAAGATAAAGCATAGGGAACTTGAAAAATGCTCGGAAAATTTTTGGATGTCGGTTCGTTTGGTCGTATGGTTGCGGTTTTCGGTTAATTACGACGAAAATCGTAACGAACGCGCAATGACCGTAAACGCTTAACGATTGATATTTTTGCATTCCAATCATTAAAATACTAGATTTTAATGATTACACAAATTTTTTTGGATGTGCGTATATGTTCCGGAGTAGGAAATACGCGATTTGGCATAGTTTCGCAGAATTTGCAAAATAGCCCCTGAAATTGAATAAGCATGTTTTTGCCATACCGAAGCCTTCAAAACTTATTTCTAAATTATGTGAAGGGTATTTAGGGTATATTTAGCTTATGTCGGTGTTCCAGAGTGTACGTCGCGTTAACCTGATTACTTTGCGTAATAGTTTGCGATTTCACTTCTAGAAGTCGTTTAAGAGTTCGGAATCATGCAAGAATCGAATACGTGCAATTGTCATGATAAAAATACAAATCTCATAAATAACGCAAAAATATCATTGATTGATAATTTGTCCGGAATTAATACGCGATCGGATCACCACAAATGTCACATTTGGGTTATGCCATTTTGACAAAATCAAATTTTAAGCTTTCAAATACTCTGTTTTTGGATATGGTTGCCAATGTAAAAGCCAAGAAGGATTTAAAAAAAAACCCAAAGCTTTTCTCTTGTACCCAAGGCTTATCAGTTGTCTTTTAAAAAGGGTCTTGGCAGAAAACATTTTTCCAAGAGGAGAGGGTCTCCAAATTAAAAGTCTCTCTAAAAAAACTTTTACTCACATGTTGACCAAAAGTCAAGACAATGTGATTGTAGAAAATGTTTTAGAAAATGTTTTAGAAAATCCAACAATAGATGTTACAACATTTTTTACAAAGACCACTACTCATGGTGACCACAGTACACAACCGAGTGATGTGGAACACACACCAGCCATTTTCAAAATGCTTACATCTATCTGCAAGCCAAAAACCAAAACAAAACCCCATAAAGGACACTCTGGAAATTAAGGTGCGGGGGGAACCTGCTGTAACACAAAAGCAGCAAACATCTGTTGTTACTTCCTCACAACAGATGCAAACACCTCCACCTACCCAAACTCCTCACTCATCCTCACAAAAGCAGACTCTTGTAAGCACAAAGGACCCACATCAAGGTGGAGATACATCACTTGATTATCTCTACTCAAGCTCCTCTCCCAGAGCTGCTTCTCTTTCTACACCACTACCCACCTCAACATTTCCATCACCATTACAGAAATTGCTTGATGCGCTTGATAACTCAGACTTGCATCAACCTAGTTCCTCTAAACAACACATCACTAAGAGTTTACCCAACAGGTAACTATTGCTAGTACTGAAATCAGTGTTAGCCCACAAGCAGAGGAGGCTACACCTCTTGTATCTCAAGAGATACAGGTTGGTATTTCAAGTGGGGTAGCCACTACAATTGTATAGACAACAATCTCATAATTGGATAATGGTTATATCTCTAAGACCCCATTCAAGGTGACAATTGTTGAGTCTACAGTTGTACACTCAAAAAAAACTGGAAGTCCCGAGTACCAAGAAAAAAGGGCATCTAGTTCAAAACTAGAAACAACCACTTCTAGTGGTAATTCAGATGATCTTATTCGGTTAGGTGATGTGTTAAGATACAAAGAATTGATGGTTATAGTATCCAATCTTAAAACATCAGTGGCTAAGATAAAAGATATGATGAAGATTCTTGTCCAAAACTCTATACCTCTTACAAATGCAAAACTTGCAGAGAAAGTTTGGTTTCACGCCCAATCTTATCTCCAACCTCAAAGGCAGTCTGCAATGCTACCCACAATATCCACATGGATTTAATCCAAAATATGGTTGAAGCAAGATTCTCTGTTACTCAAACAGAAATTAAAGCCATAAAGCACTATATCCTTGCAAGCAACAGGTGCTACTCCAACTCCCATACATCCTGCTGATAATGCCAAAAAGGGGGAGAATGGTGATAGCCTGAGAAAGCTCCCGCCTGCAAATCCAACCAAAAAGGCCAAGACTACTCAAACCACTGTTCCACCTATCACCCAAACCACTGATCTGCTCCATCACAAACCACTACTATAACATCTATTGGTATTTTAAAAAAGACCAACAGATGTTACAACACTACCACTTATCAAATCACTCCCACCTATACCATAAACAAGAAAAATAAAAATGACTACCTCACCTATCAAATCACCAACCAAACACCTTCCATCAAAACCACAACATCTTCTATCCCATCATCAACACCATTCTCATCGTCAATACCATCTACAGCCTCGCTATCCCAACCAATATTGAAGAATACTTGGAATTGAAGAAAATGCAGGACAAAAGAATGGTTCTTGAAAGAAATCAAGGGAAGGATGATAAACAAATTTTGTGGATTGTAACAGAAGAATACAGAAAGTAAGAAGCTCTAAGAGGCTATGCCAACATGATCTGCAAAAAACCTATCCCATGATCCCGTTACCGATGCAGACCTCAAGAAACTGCTTAGAGATGATTACAATAATCACATCATGGCAACAAAGCCATATGATACTAATAAGGAACATTTTAATGGATGGCCAGCAGAATCCTTGCTAGACGAAATAGTAAGGATAGAAAATTTGAATATTTCCCAAACATTACTCCTTCAACCCCAAATTTGAAAGATGGCAAAAAGCCAAATGACAAGAGGGCTCTGAAGTTGAGAAGAATGAAGGAAGAAGTGGCAGCAGCAAATAGAGGCACCATGAAAACTTTGGCCAAATGGAATGAGTCAACAACCTTATCAACCTACAAACAGTTGGAAAATTTAAGAGAAAAGGATCCCTCATTGCCAAAAAAGATAAGAGTATGAGCATTTAGTAAAGATATGAATTTGAATGCTCGGTAAAGGCTCAAAACTCACATTTTTGTGGGAGAAGGGGAAAAAGTGTGAAATTATATGTACAATCAAATTTTAAAAAGAATTGTCAAGCCTTTTTATAAGTTTTTCTTATGTGGTTCTTTTTATCATGGCGCTATCGGTTGTAAATTTGTAAAAACTTGAATTTTTTAAGATCTTGGTTTCTAACTTAAACTATAAACAAGACAAATCAAATAAAAAGAAATGTTTTTGAAAAAGATTTGGGGTGTTTTATCGGTTCCAAGTAGAATTTTGTGTAAGGCTTGATTTTAGGACAAACATATTCAAGTTAAGCCCCCCCCCCCCTCACACACACACACACACACTTAAATTACACATTGTCCTCAATGTGTCCAAACTTGGTTAAAGTTGATTAAATGTGTTAATGTGGGTTAAGAACAACAGTTTTTTTTCAAAATTTGTGCACTGGACACGGGGCGTGTTAGGGAGGCACGTCCCATGTCAAAAGTGCCAGTATCATGATTTTTTGAAAAACTTACAGAAGATGGGCACGGGGGCGTGTCTAAGAGGCATGGCCCTGTGTGGCAGTTCGAGAAACAAAATTGTTTTCTGCAGACTCGAGGCACGGGGGCGTGCTTAACTTACACGACCCCGTGCTGCCCTTACTATTATGAATTGAGTAGGGGGACTTCTGTTTACTGGGGTTCTGTTTCAACGTCCTTTGGCTAGCTCCAATCCATCTTTGAGTGTTTATTATCCCTACTAATTAGAAAACTTAAAAATAAAAGCATTAGCTAAGAACTAAACTAAATCTTAAACATGATTATTCTTTTTCAAAAGGAAGCCAAACTTTTGAAATCGAAAAACTTATGCTTAAGTAAACTAATTTTATTAATTCATAGTCCATGGAATGCCTCCATGGTGCGCCATGTTTATAAGGGTCCTTGGCTAGACCCACCGTATCGGATGGTTCTGGCTCATCTTCCAACAAGGGGTCGTTATTGCTTATTGGATATTTCATATCCATATTTAAGATTCGTTTGTTGGCCCCATGGTTAGTGGGAAGATTATGGTGTTTATGTTTGAGCAAAGCTTGATGGGTTTTCGTGAATGGTTATCCCAACACGAGTGGAGCATCATCTAGGTTGATAAATTCGGTTGGTACAACCATTTATTGGTTTTGAATGAGAACGTCCTCAACTATTCCCGTAGTGTGTTTAGTTTTTCGATTAGCCAAGAGGATAGGAATTTTGATCGGAAGGATATCACCAATACCTAATCTTTCAAATACGTAGCTAGGCAGTATACTTATACAAAGATCTTTATCTATTAAGATGTTACTAATATAGATGTTTGGAATAAAACATGTTACCGGTTGTATGTTTAATTCAATGTGTTCATCTTGTATTAGCGAAGTTTGATCTTTAGTTAAATTAACACTTTCCATTTCTTTGATGTTAGGATCAGTGTTTACCTCTTTCAAAAACTTAACATGAGATGGTACCAAACTATGATTTTCAAAAGAAAGTTGTAGAATATGTATTTCTTGGAGGTTTTGTTGTTCCTCCTTGAAATTTACCTTTGTGGACTTACCTTCCTTGTGACTTGGTTCAGTTTTTTCATCTTCATGTGTAGGATTTTCTTTGAGTGGTTTCTTTCGGCTTTTGAGGTTTTACCTCTTCGTCGATTACCTCCTCGGTACAAATGGTCTATTATCTTGCACGAGATTGCTTGATCAATCGTTCTAAGTTCTTGAGACTTTGTATGAGGCCTTCAACTTCGGAAAAGATGGTGGGTGGTGTCTCGTATGTTTCAAAGTGCAGAGTGTCCCAATCAAAGCTTGATTTTTGGGAGCTTAAACCTTGGTTCCTCATATGTTGTGTATGAGGTTGATGGTTGAAAAAGGTAACAATTTTGTACCGAATGGGATTCACTGCATATGGTACAATATGGCCTCGTAATCATGATAATAGTAGTAGTCATAATCTCCCATGTAATAATCCATTGTTTGGATAATACCCAGAAGATTACAGCTCTCAGGAAAGAAATTTAAAAAATTTTTTTTTTTAAACACGGCCCGGTGTTCAAGACTATGATTTATCTATACTTGGCATTTTTATAATCCATTATCAGATGTGACACGGCCCCATGTGAGCCTTCTGTGAATAATTTTTATTGATTTTTAGCTACTGTAAGTAAGGCACGACCCTATGTTGATCAGGCACGGGCCCGTACTGATTTATAATCCATTGTCAGATGTGACACGGCCCCGTGTGAGTCTTATGTGAAGAAGTTTTATTGCTTTTTAGCTACTGTAAGTAAGGCACGGCCCCGTGTTGATCAGGCATGCATGCAGAAAGTAGAGAAAATGCAGAAAAAGAAGAAAAAACCTATAAATAAAAATAAAGAAGATTACAAATGATTAGGCCATAGATTTTAAACTTTATTAAAATCCCTGTGTCCCCGGCAATGGCGCCAAAAACTTGACGTGAGCGAGGGTGTTTGTAATTTTTAGATATATTTTAAGTACTTTTCACTCGTTTATTCAAGCTTTAAATTTATAAAAACACGATATGTAACTATCACTCTCTACAACACGCTAAGGCAAGTGCACCCATCGTTGGCGTAGTATAGTGATGGCAAGATACCGAGGTCGTCCATGGACACAAGAGCTTTTAATACCGGAATATCATTGATGTCTAATCTAATCAAAAAATTGAGAAAAGGTTTTTAACAAGTAAACATAAAAAAATAAACTAAGTAATAAAAGAAATAAATATACAAGATAGAATCACTTGGTTCCGACTCATTATTTACGTATCCTTTGATGGTTTCCAAGCTTTGGGTTTTTTAAGAGATTATCTTAGTTAAAGTGGCATGTCCCTCTTTGGGAGGCAACGCTACCCTCAGCCATATTGGTCTGAGTCAGTAGGGATACAGTCCTGCAAGGCCGGAATACTGAAAGATAATTAATACTAATGAAAAATGTGGCATGTCCCTCTTTTAGAGGCAACGCTACCCTCAGTCATATTGGTCTGAGTCAACAGGGATACAGTCCTGCAAGGCCGGGTTAAAGTTTTAATAGTAGTTTATTTACAAGGGATTCAAGCAGTTCTTACTTCACCCGATTTGATGCTATCTGCCTCAAGGGAAATCCTAATAAGCTTGAATCAAGTCCTCGCAGGATCTATACACTGAACGAGGCAAGAACTTTACCCATACCACCGTTATAACCCCTTTCCAGGCAGTTAACACGCTTTATATAGACCGTAAAGACACGAATGAGTGAATTAATGAAACATGAAATATGATAGAATAAAGTTCACTTTCAATATAAACAACTAGTTATTAAAGTCATTAATACATACCCAATTAAAAAGTTAACCAAAGCTAGGAAATCAAAAGTAATACATAAATAACTTGTCTTCACCAAGTGATGTAAGAGATTAGCCAAGCATGGCCTTTGCTTGACAAAAACTCTTATGATCAATCTTGGATCCCGAGACTACTACACACTCTAAGATGAATGTGGATGAATGTGGTGGATGGTGGTGGTATTGTGGTGGTGGAGTGGTGGCAGGTGTGAGAGAAGTGGTTTGCCAAGTGATGAGTTGGAATGAAACCAACCACCCCTATTTATAGCTGGAAACAGACTGTTCACACGGCCCCGTGCCCGCAGGGCACGACCCTGTGTCTTCCTTCTTCTCTATCTTAATTTAATTCGTATGTCAGATCAGCCTGCTACACGGCCCCGTGGCCATTGTACTTACTGTACTATCCCAGATATGCAAATTTGGAAGTTGACCACGACATAGGGACACGGCCCTGTGTCTCTTGTCTGCTTCTGTTTGTCTTCTTCTGATATGGAATCTTAAAGGGGCACGAACCCATGCCAACTAGGCTTGGCCACGTGCCAGACTTCTGATTCGTTTTTTTATCTTGGGATGAAGCTCGAATGGCTGGTATAGTGTGTTATCTTCCTATCTTTTGTACTTATGCTTGATATTGTCGTTAATTTGTTCCTTTTGTAAATTGAGCTCTTTTAATCCTGAAAATCAAAAGTATACAAAGAAACGCACTTTTTCCAACATTTGTACTAAAATGGTTGGTTTTATACCGTATTTGATACAATTTATATGTTGCAATTAACGCATATCATCAGCATAATCATGGGTAGACCGATATCTCCAAACTCATCGAAAATAACTGTGGTCCTAGAAAATCCTCCTAGTCAAAAGATTCTAAAGTGGAATTCAAAGAAAGACACCCATGAATTGACTTTGCTCAGGGCTAGTGGGTGTAACACCCAGACCGCGTATAAAATAACCCGCGGCGGAATCGTCGGGGAGTCACGTTACAGATTGTTTCAAACACATGGTATTTAAAGTTTTATTTTATTAAATTAATAATTTACATTGTCCTTGGGAATTAGAAACAAAACATAACAACTATTTTACTTTAAGCAAGCTAAGGCCCTAGTCCATTCCTACGCATGGCATAATTGTAAAATCATCAAACATTTATACCTGAAACATATGTGAAAAAAGACAGTCAACAATGAATGCTGGTGAGTAACATAGCTTTTGTGATCAAGACCCATAGCTTGAAATATTGAAATATGTTTAACCAAATTCATGAGTTGATATCTTAAATATATCTTTGTAACCATGAATCTTTGACGAAATGTATTTCTTTTGTAAAACCGTATGAAAAATCAATCGATGGTTAAAGAAAACATTGTACGGTTAACTCAGAAACCATTTGTGACTTTGTATAAACCAACCAAATGATTTGTCTTGTATAAACAAATCAAATGACTTATCTTGTATAAACAAACCAAATGACTTGTCTTGTTAAACCAACCAAATGACTTGTCTTCTATAAAACAACCAAATAACTTGTGATGTGTACAAAATACAACATATACATTGCATCAAATGAGGTATAAAACTAACCTTTTTTAGTACAACTGTTGGAAAAAGCACGTTTCTTTGTTCCTTTTGAAATTATAGGACCAAATAGGCTTAAAAGAACAAAAGAAGCAAATAAGCAGCCAAAACCAACATAAATACACAAAGAATGAATAATGTGGCATGCCCGACCCCTCCAGCAACACCCCAAAGACAAAAAACAAGAAGACAGAGGCTGACCACGGGGCCGTGCCCAGCCAGGCATGGGGCGTGGTTAGCCAATGCACTTAAAGACAAAGCCTTCAGAAGCTTCTACGCCACCACGGGGCCATGCCCAGCTCACCATGGGGCGTGGTCAACTCTCAAATTTGTAGAATCTTGATAGTACAATGAAGAGTTGACCACGGGGCCGTGCCCAGGAGACACGGGGTCGTGTGAGGCCCTCTGCTAACAGTTGCAATTAATGAAGGAGGAAAAGAAGCCAGCCACGGGCCGTGTTCGCTGGACACAGGGTCGTGGCCGGGGTACTATTCTAACTATAAATAGGTGTGACACTTGTACCAAATTTCGGGCATTCAAAAACTTTTTCTTTGAAGGCCTTTCGATAACTGATACTTAAACGTAACCTGTATAACGTAACGTAGTCACCGAGAAGAGGAGATAAGCTAAACATACACTAAATACCCTTTACATAACTTAGAAATAGGTTTTGAAAGGGGTGGTATGTCAAAAACAAGCCTATTCGATCACAGAGACTATTTATGACAAACTACAAAAGTCTGCCGATTCTCATAGCGACGCACACTCTGGAACAATGACACAATCTTAACATGCCTTAAATACCCTTTACATAACTTAGAAAGGAGTTTTGAAGGGTTCGGTATGGCAAAAACACACTTTTATAACTTCAGGGGCTATTTTGCAATTTCTGCGAAACTATGCTTTTTCGCGTATTTCGCTATCCGGAACATGTACGGACATCCAAAATTCTGTAATCATTAAAATATTGTATTTTAGTGATTGGAATGCAAAAATATCATTCGTTACACATTTACGGTCATTTGCGCGTTCGTTAGGATTTTCGTCGTAATTAACCGAAAACCGCAACTGTACGACCAAACAAACTGACCTCAGGAACATTTTTGGACACTTTTCAAGTTCCCTATGTTTAACATCCTTATAGAGCTTAAAAATGGGGTCAAAGGGTGTTAAAAGTGCCAAAATGCGACAAAACCAAGTGAAGGGGCCTGTTCTGCCAAAATGTGAAACTTTCTGTAGCTAAGGGTCTTACGGACCATAAGACCAAAGTCCATACGGTCCGTAAGGAACCCCCAACTTAGCAGAAAGGTGGAAAAAGCTTGTTCATTGCTTGGACACTAATCTATTCGACTTGTGCCACCTCTCAACTGCTTTTGACACTTGTTTGAAGCCTCTCTAGAATCATGACACCTCAAGGACATGTGTAATAATCTTATGAAACCTAATTCAACTATAAATAGCATGGGGTTCTAGCCATTTAAACTTTTGCAACCTTCATCTTGAATTCATTTGCTACAATCTGAAGTTGCAACCATTTTGGGGCTTTTTCTATGAGATTCCTTGATTATCCTAAGTGCAAGTAAGTGCTTTCATTCATGTTTTGTTCAATTCTCTTAGTTTAATTGGGCTAAAAATCAAACAGTTTGACTTTCAGTTTTGATCATGAATTGGTCAAAATAAAGTCCAATTGAACTTTGCAAAATGATGGTGATCATGATGGTTATGGTCCTTAGTGATCATGCCTACTGATTTCCACCTTTTCAAGTCTTAGTGACGAGTCAAAGTTTTGGTTAATGAGGCGATAAATGCGCATTTCATGACAGAACTAATTTTGGGTGTCAAAACAGTTTGTTTTGGTACCAAAACTCTTTTACAACTTAGTTAGACATGTTTAACATGTCAAACTCGTCACTTTTCAGTTTAGCGCTAGTTTAGAGTCGTAAGTCGAGCGGTTTTGACCACCGCTTTGACTTTCGAGTCTGACCCGTTTGGTCAACTTTAGGATCCGACCAAGCCCATTATTATGACCATAGTATTATATGGAATAACCCTTTGAGGTTATACCTTATGGTCATACCATTTGGTTAGTCAAATGACAAGTCCACTATGTATTCTTTAAAATGCCAAAAATGCCCTTTTTACACATAAATTGGTTTTGAAAATATAAGAACATTGTTTTGATCTAAACGGATTATACAACTCATATAAACTAATTTTTGCATATTAGACTTGTCATAGGACATTTTAACCATCCGAACCCATAGTTACGTTTATGACCTGTTAAAGTGGCGTAAACCACTTTAGCGAGCCGTAACGAGCCAAAACACTTTGAAATGCTTCCAATTCAGAATGTTTGATATTATAAATCATATTATACAAGATCCAACTTGTTTGGTTTATATATCTCATTCTATCTGATTGCTCGTTTTCAAGTTTCGACAGTAACACATATTATCCGATACACTAGGAACCACTTCGACACTTGAACTCTTGATCCTTTGAGCTTTGTTATATCATTTGAACAAGATCTATACGCAATCCCAGGTGAGTACATTGCGCCCCCTCTTTTACGTTTTCCAAATGTTTTGGGGTGATTCATATGTGTAACCAATTTTTTTTTCAAATATATGGCATGTATATGTTTACTAAGTGCTTTTTATGTATTAATTCCGATTATGCAACACGACAATTGATGACACGATAGTTAAAGGGGTCTTTCAGGGCCTATATCCTTGTAGGATCTTTCTATCTTCATAGTTATATTCCCAAAGGATGTTTGAAGTACAGTCTTAAATCTTCCTATCTTTATAGTAAGATTTCTAAGAAGTACTTTACAAGACGATGGTTATGGTTTATGTGTAGAATTGTTGGTGATTTAGATAACGAAACTAGAGAAATACAATAAGGACATGGTGGATACGCCGCTGGTACTTCCTATATATAAGTGTTCTTATTGTATTACCCTTCGTAGCCTTATCTGAGTCACCATTAGGATTATGATTTTGTGATACAATGATACAACTTGACAAGACAATGTGACTTAACTGAATTCCTATTATATCTACCTATCTTTATAGTTAGATATTTGTGGAATGTTTAAAGTACTAATTGGTAGTCCTTTATTGGACTCTGTGTACTTTAATGCGTATTTGACAGGACAATGTGACTTAACTGAATTCCTATTATATCTACCTATCTTTATAGTTAGACATTTGTGGAATGTTTAAAGTACTAATTGGTAGTCCTTTATTGGACTTTGTGTACTTTAATGCGTATTTGACAAGACAATTTGACAAGACAATGTGACTTAACTGAATTCCTATTATATCTACCTATCTTTATAGTTAGATATTTGTCGAATGTTTAAAGTACTAATTGGTAGTCCTTTATTGGACTCTGTGTACTTTAATGCGTATTTGACAAGACAATGTGACTTAACTGAATTCCTATTATATCTACCTATCTTTATAGTTAGATATTTGTGGAATGTTTAAAGTACTAATTGGTAGTCCTTTATTGGACTCTGTGTACTTTAATGTGTATTTGACAAGACAATTTGACAAGACAATGTGACTTAACTGAATTCTTATTATATCTACCTATCTTTATAGTTAGATATTTGTGGAATGTTAAAAGTACTAATTGGTAGTCATTTATGGGACTCTGCGTACTTTAATGCGTATTTGACAAGACAATTTGACAAGACAATGTGACTTAACTGAATTCCTATTATATCTATCTATCTTTATAGTTAGATATTTGTGGAATGTTCAAAGTACTACTTGGTAGTCCTTTATTGGACTCTGTGTACTTTAATGCGTATTTGACTAGACAATTTGACAAGAGAATGTGACTTAACTGAATTCCTATTATATCTACCTATCTTTATAGTTAGATATTTGTGGAATGTTTAAAGTACTAATTGGTAGTCCTTTACTGGATTCTGTGTACTTTAATGCGTATTAGACAAGGCAATGTGACAAGACTATGTGACGAGACAATGTGACAAGTTGACGATTATGTGTTTATGTGATTCAAATGTTCTATGTTCAATTCCTTGCAGAATCTTTATATTTCTAAAATGTAAGATTCTTAGAAGGATATTCAAGTACTGTTGTAAATCCTTGATTGGATTTTCGATAGTACTCACACGAGTTCATGGCTGATTTCAATGTTATATCAAAGACTATAGTACAATTTTCAAAGGCATAAAAATGACTTCGTAATAATCATATTGCCATATACAAAACTCTTTTGTCACAAGTTACAAGATCAAGTTACTGTATTGCAATACTAAATCATTTTACTACTCATTGGTTTCAAAGAGTCCATTTACAAATGATAACTCTCAATGTTGTTAAAGTATTGCAATACTAAACCTTTTGCCACTTATTTGGCCAATAAAACTATATACTCGCCAACATTGTTTGTTGATGTCTTTTTCCACATATGTTTCAGGTTGTCGATTGATCAAGCATGCTACACATAGGAATGCATTCGGGCTTTAGACTTCTTTAAACAAATGACAGTTACATGTACTCCTTTGTAATGTAAAACAATGTTAACAATGAGGAAACAATTTAGTACCAGTAGTTGTGAGCAATTTGTAACGTGACTCCCCGATATTTCCGTCGCGTCTTGTTGTATTACGCGATTGGGGTGTTACAGATTGGTATCAGAGCACTGGTTATAGGGAATTAGGTTATTAGAATGCCTTTAACCTAGTTTATAACCTTTCTAGGGACCCGAACATGAGTAGACTTAGGATTTCTATCCTATTCCTCATCCTTACTCGTGCCACAATTACTCTATGATTCACCAATCATCTATTCTTAGATGGTTTATCCTGATTCCTTAGGCCTTATGCCTTCAAAAATTTCTCAAAATGTTTTTCTTTCAAAACATTTTCATTGGAATGTTTCTGAAATATACTTTTTCGTCAAAATACTTCTCGACATATCTATCTCAAGTATTATATCAAAAAGGTTTCTCAGAAATGTTTTCTCAAACGCTCTCAACAAAATGTTTCTCAACCTATTTATCTCCAACATTTTATCAAAAGGTTTCTCGAAATACATTCTCAAAAAGTTTTCGTCAGAATGTTTCTCGACTTATTTATCTCAAACATTTTATCAAAAAGATTTCTCAAAATATTTTGCTCTCAAACATTTTTTAGTCAAAATCTTGGGTTTTATTAATGTGAACTCATGCAATCTGGAAGGGTGAACGCCTGTACCCCGAGTTTTCTGTCTAAGGCTAGAGTGTTCGTACAAATCCGCATTTTCGGACCAGTCACTCTTACCTGGGAACTCTTAGGGTGAGTGTTCACTTATAGGCTAAAGCATGACTTCTCGAGACATTATGAAAACCCATCTACCTTGATCAGTCGAACGATTTACTACTACCTGTATGACACTACTCCGACATGTTACCTTCAGTAATATGTTACGACTATATTCAACACATTCGGAACAAATTTCATTTTATCTCGCGACACTTTGTAATCCTATTTAGATTCTCAAATATTATCTCTTATAGTTACAAAATTTTATCATTGGATGAGAAATTTTCAAATTTTATCCACAAAATTTCTTCATTTCGAGAAAAATTAAATAAAAATATTTTTACATTAAAAATAAAAATTTTAAATGGTAAAGAACACAAACCATTAACTTGGTTTGTATTTTCTCATCCAAAAGTATAACAAAAGTTTATTTTTAAAGCAATTTTCAAAACAAAATCTACAACACTATTTTTCTAAATACAAGAACAAGACTTTTGAACAAATATCACGATAAGATTTTCAATTCACTATGGTATTTCTAAACTTATAACAATTTTACGAAATCTCACTTATTTAATTTTTGCTACAGCTATTTCTGCAAAAGATGCCTCCTCACCGTGACGATACTTGGTACGCTGAAATGGCAGCAATGATCGCTCAGCATCTGGCTGCTCTACTCCCAGACATTGTGACCTAAGTCAATCAAAACAACAACAACAACAACAATGTTCTTACGCCATGTAACTACAAACAATTCAACTTGGCTAAACCACTCAAGTTTAATGGTCAGAAGGAGCAACTGGGCTCCTACAATGGTTTTAGGGTATAGAAAGCACATTTCGCCATGTTCAGTGTCCTAGTGAGCGCAAAGTAGAGTTTGCCTCAAGTGTTTTCCAAAAGAGAGCACTCACTTGGTGGAACGGAATCATGAGAGACAGAGGTGCAGAAATAGCTATGGCACAAACGTGGGAAGAATTCAGGGATCTTATGTTGAAAGAATTATGCCCAGGAAGAGAAATAATGGCACTTGAAAACGAATTTTATTACCTTAAACAAGATAGTGGGGAGAAACGTGCCTACACTGACCGGTTGGAACAGTTAAGCCTACTCTGCCCCACTATGGTGACACCATTGGATCGGGCCATTGAGAAATACATTGATGGTCTACATGATCCAGTCCAAGACATTGTCACTGGCAGCCAACCTACAACGCTTAGGGAGGCTAAGGAATTAGCCGCTACCCTAACTGACTCCCAGGTTAGGAAAGGGAAACTTTTTCGAAAGGGAGACAAGAAACGAACTAAGGAAACTACACAAGAGAAAACGAATGAAACAAAGGGTGAATCTTCTAAAAATTCTAAGAAGCGTAAGACTTCAAAGAATTTTGCGATTCCTGCACCAATCCCACTCAACTCAGTACCCATTAGGGGGTCTTATCATGGGAAACATCCTCGGTGCAATCGTTGCAACTATCACCACCCAACAAATTCTCCATGACGCTAGTGTACAACCTGCGGTCTTTTTGGACATCTAGCTGCGACCTGTCGCATCCAAAACCAAACAGCCCCTGCTCAGACACGCCCTCGATATACAGCTGGAGCATGTTTCAATTGTGGTGACTTAAATCATTTCAAGCGAAACTGCCCTAAGCTTGTTAACGCAAATGGACAAGTATACAACGTCAATGAGATTCAAGCTGATGATCAAGCACTCATGATCATTTGAACCTTTATATTTCTTTTTGTTATCCGAAACAATGTACATATTTCAACTATGTTTTAACGATATAAATTCCAAGAAGCTTTTCTTCATTCTTGTTATTCGTATTCTGTTTACAATTTCCAATGTGATTACACTACGTGTAATTTACAACTACATGTCAACTTCGAGGATTTTGTTCCTCATCAGGAACTAAATCTCGTAGTATAGCGTATTATGATTTCACAATAGTGCATTCATACAATCGCTACAAAACAAACACTACAATTACTTTGTGCTTATTGCTACTACTTTTGCTTTCATGACAATACATATATGGTTTATTTACCTATTATGTATAGTACATGAATACAATTTGCTTCGTATGTTGACCTAACATACTGAGTACACGATTTACAAATACATTTTTGCTTAGTATGTTGACTTAGCATACCTAGCACAAGATTTCAGGACATTTTATGACAAACTTACATTGTTTATGACAATTCATACTTAGTATATGATGCATACTACCCGTTGGTTAGTTTGAAACATGCATTAACTTTCGTATTAGAATGAAATATCTGCTGCTAATTTTGTTGTATGCAAAGCAAGTAGTGTTATCATTACTAGTATGAAACACGTTCTAATTCATGTTGTGTTATGACGATGATTATCTGATTTAGTTATTGTTTTGACCTTATTATATGTTTCCTTTACTCAACAAGAGGAGCTATGTGGACCATGTGATGAAACGCGTAATTATGGGTGCACACATAATTACGGGAATCGACACATGAGAATTATAGCAAGCCTTGTTAAGATGGTGGCATAAAATCTAGAGTGATCAGGTAACGGGAAGGGTATGACGTAATAAGACCATGGTGGATACGCCGATGGTACTTCCTATATATAAGTGTTCTTATTGTGTTATTCTTCGGAACGTTACCAGGATCGCTTGAAGCTTTTATGTTATCTTGGACCATTATGTGATTATGTGACTATTTGTTATCTGGTTATTGGATACAAGGACGATTGACGAGTACATTCATTAACTCTATTTGAGCCGACCGGGAGTATATTATGGTGTTAAAGGTGACGACCTTGATGCCATAGGCATGTTGGCCCATCTCCCATGCATGGGATGCTCATGGTACGGGATGTACCTCGTGGGACGTTAGAAATCGTGTATGTATGGCTAGGCTTGAATGTACACCCCTTTGTTGCTAGGATTTACACTAAAGTCTCAGTATAACATAATGCCATTTTTACACACTCGATGACACTTTAAAGATTCAGAAATTCTAAAGGTTTGAACACCTTAAGATGCTTTCAATATCTTTGTTTACGCCTTGAATCCCCCAAACCTTCCCAATACCAAATGATGCTCCACATCTTTGGAATCTCGAGCTATTTTATCCTTCAATTGTTTCAAACACACTCTACGGTCTCCTTCGAATAAATTTCGGGACGAAATTTCCCAAAGTAGGGGAGACTGTGACACTTGTGCCAAATTTCGGGCTTTTAAAAACTTTTTCTTTGAAGGCCTTTCGATAACTGATACTTAAACGTAACTCGTTTAACATAAAGTATGCATCAGGAAGAGAACATAAGCTATACATACCCTAAATACCCTTTACAAACTTTAGAAATAGGTTTTGAAAGGGGTGGTATGTCAAAAACAAGCCTATTCGATCACAGGGACTATTTATGACAAACTATAAAAGTCTGCCGATTCTCATAGCGACGCACACTCCGGAACAATGACACAAGCTTAACATGCCTTAAATACCCTTTACATAACTTAGAAATGAGTTTTGAAGGGTTCGGTATGGCAAAAACACACTTTTATAACTTCAGGGGCTATTTTGCAATTTCTGCGAAACTATGCCTTTTCGCGTATTTCGCTATCCGGAACATGTACGAACATCCAAAAAAATTTTAATCATTAAAATATTGTATTTTAGTTATTGGAATGCAAAAATATCATTCGTTACGCATTTACGGTCATTTGCGCGTTCGTTACGATTTTCGTCGTAATTAACCGAAAACCGCAACCGTACGACCAAACGAACTGACCTCTGGAACATTTTTAGACACTTTCAAGTCCCTATGTTTTAACATCCTTATAGAGCTTAAAAATGGGGTCAACGGGTGTTGAAAGTGCCAAAACGCGACAAAATCAAGTGCAGGGGCTTTTTCCACCAAAATGTGAAACTTTCTGCAGCTAAGGGTCTCACGGACCATAAGACCAAAGTCCATACGGTCCCTTAGGAACCCCCAGCTCAGCAGAAAGGTGGCAGAAGCTTGTTCATTGCTTGGACACTAATCTATTCGACTTGTGCCACCTCTCAACTGCTTTTGACACTTGTTTGAAACCTCTCTAGGATCATGACACCTCAAGGACATTTGTAATGATCTTATGACACCTAATTCAACTATAAATAGCATTGGGTTCTAGCCATTTAAACTTTTTCTACCTTCATCTTGAATTCATCTGCTACAATCTGAAGTTGCAACCATTTTTGGGCTTTTTCTATCTTCCTTGAATTCATCTGCTACAATCTGAAGTTGCAAGTAAGTGCTTTTATTCATGTTTTGTTCAATTCTCTTAGTTTAATTGGGCTAAAAATTAAACAGTTTGACTTTCTGTTTGACTTTCAGTTTTGATCATGAATTGGTCAAAATAAAGTCCAATTGAACTTTGCAATATGATGGTGATCATGATGGTTATGGTCCTTAGTGATCATGCCTACTGATTTCCACCTTTTCAAGTCTTAGGCCGTGTCAAAGTTTCGGTCAATGAGGCGATAAATGTGTATTTAATGACGGAACTAATTTCGGGTGTTAAAACAGTTTGTTTTGGTTCCAAAACTCTTTTACAACTTAGTTAGACATGTTTAACATGTCCAACTCGTCACTTTTCAGTTTAGCGCAAGTTTAGAGTCGTAAGTCGAGCGGTTTTGACCACCGCTTTGACTTTCGAATCTGACCCGTTTGGTCAACTTTAGGATCCGACCAAGCCCATTATTATGACCATAGTATTATAGGGAATAACCCTCTGAGGTTATACCTTATGGTCATACCGTTTGGTTAGTCAAATGACAAGTTGACTCGGTTCTGTTTATCTCGCTCAATGTATATCTAGTACCTGCATGAATGTCATAATAACAAAAACCACGGCAACTACTGATCGCAAAATAAAACATATAATAGATAATAATGAAAATAACCATCCTATCCATTAGCTAAAAAGAAAATAAAATTAAAAAAAGTAGTAATTTTATTGAGGAAAACATATCCGGGGGGTTCTAACAAAAAATATACACAAAATGATAACCCCAAATAAAACATAACACACCAAGAAAATAAAAGATAGACACGAGCCGCAATGGCGAACCGCACGCTCTCGACACGATTAAAGTACAAGGTTTATACAAAAATATCAAGAATTAGGGTTTTAGTTTGGATTTATAAAGAAACCCTCAAATTTCTTGAAGAAAAATACTAATATAAGATAAAAGACAAGATTAAATATGAAAAATAAAAGAAGTAAGAAACGATTCGTACCTTTGGTGTGCTTTGTGATGATTTCTTACAAAAAACGGTGATTTGTTGGAGGAGAGAAAAGAGAGAACGGTTGTGCACTATACGGTTTTTACTTTTGATATATATATATATATATATATATGTGTGTGTGTGTGTGTGTGTATCTAGTTTTTTTTTTGGTTTGCACGGCTATGCACATAACATGCTCGGCCGTGCAACTCAAAAAATGCTCTGAGTTACACACCAGTTCTCGAACAAGTGAAGTGCACGGTCTTGCGGTACCTGTGTCTATACAGAAAGATGCTGCAGAATCCTCCAAACTTGATTTTTTCCATCAAAAATAACCATTTTTACAAGATTTTACCTGTTTGTGGACCATATCAACGCCAAAACTCTACAAGGCTTGAATCACAACTATAAAAACTTACAAATATTGAAACAATTAGTAAAACCAAAGAAATAAAAATATATATAATATTTACAAATTTACCCCCAAGCGTGCTAAACACGCGTGCTAAGTTTTTTCAATGAGTCGATAGCTAGACTCCCTCCCCCACACTTGTTACGCGTGCGGGGAGTGGAGTTCGATTGCCTTCACCGCCGAATCAACCGGCCCGACAAATGTTTTTTTTTTGCTGTAATAAGCAGCATTTTTCTGTTTTGGGGCTGGAATAATTTTCAAAATTCAGAACTAGGCCCAAAAATTTTATAAAATCTAAACTAGTGAAAATACTCGAATCGGTAATATAAAAATTAATTTTCCGTCCCTGAAAATTTAAGAGACAAATTAATATTTAGTTCAAATTCGAACAAATAAATGGAATAAAAATCTAATAAATTTATATACGAATAAATAAAAATATATAAACACAAAAGAATGAGTAAACAATCAAGTAAAAATATTTACGACTATTCACAAATATATACACCGGTAAAATATTGACTCGGGTCGTTCCTAAAGCTTGCCACATCCCCTACAACGGCGCCAAAAACTTGACGTGTGCGTGTATATACATATTTTTACAATGAATTCTACAAACGATTCGGTTTTAAATTTATAAAAATGATTTATACTTCAAGATTAAAACACACGCGAAAGGGCAAGCGTACCCCGTCATATATGTAGTAAAGTATCGGTAAGAACCAAGTATCGATCCATGGATGCGAGCGGAAGCAAAAGTATTAAACCTTTGTCGTTAAAGTACCGATAAAAATGAGATGTGAGTAATTTGTTTGGAAAAATATATTTTTGAAAAAACAATAAATCATGAACATAATAAGTAAAAGAAATAGCCTCGCTTTACGAACAACTGAAATATGTTAACTAAGTCGGATATGCCACTAGGTCACTTGGTCAATTTTCCATTTTTCAAAGACAATTAGCATCCCTTTCGAGAATCCTAACTCTTCGGAAAGTTAAAACGATAAACACACTTTAACCACCTAAATTGTTCTTTAACGCCTTATTGATGAATGTCTATGAAAATCCCCTAAAGATAAGTTAGTCATCCGTTAAGAGTTTTCTAACCTCACTTAATCAAGGAAAGAGACACCGATAAACACAATGCAACCACCGAGACAAGCATAAACTAGATTAAATCACAACCAAGTTCATTTTACGAATCTTAAGCATAAATTCACTAAGAAAACAATTTTTTGCCGAAACTACTAACTAAGCTTATGGCTTATGTTAAGAATTCATAACGACACCATCTAACCCGCTAAGGCCCTTACGTGACGGAAAACACTCTTGATTAATATTAATTACCTCTAATTAACCCAATACCCATTTCTAGTCTCATGGGGTAAACATTTTAACAAAGCTAAAGTTTACTAATACAAGATTAATTAAGCTTCTTCTTTCAAATATCCTAACTAACCATGTACTAATCATCCAAGACAATTAACTATAATCAAGAATCCAATATCAATAACAAGGTTGCAAAACAATCATCAAGGATTAACATAAAAAGCTGTTAAGTGTCATTACAAACATGATTAACATACTAACGGTTGTTTATGAAGCAAGGAATACTAGTGCTTTTGCCCTTAGGCTACAATAATACATAATACATCAACCAAATGCTTGAACATAATCAAAAACATGGAAAGATTCAAGAATCAAACCATAAACAATCAAGAGATTGAAGACCCGGATGGTAACGGAGCTTCTCGGCACTATGGGGGCTTGATTCCGAGCAAAAGACGGTGTCTCCGGAGCCCAGAAAGTCGCCTGAGATGCTCCCAAAGTTCCAGATCTCGACCAGAATGCTATCTGCTTTTTTATAACTTTTTCAATCGGCACGGCCGTGCCAATAAAGTGCACGGCCGTGCACTGTTCATGAGATCTTGTGACGTCAGCAGATCTGGGCAGATATTTCAAAATCAGCACTCCCGTACCAAAGGTGGCACGGCTGTGCATGTACGAGAGTGCGCCACAGAATCAAGGTCGGCACTACCGTGCCAAAGGTGGCACTGCCGCGCATGTCCGAGAGTGCGCCACAGAATCAAGATCGGCACTGCCATGCCAAAGTTGGCACGGCCGTGACAATGGTGTTGAACTTAACGGAATCCTCGTATCTTTGCCGATTCTTCCAGAAAATCCATTTTTTCTTCATTTTCTTGTCCGGTAAGTTGTTTAAGGCCTGTAAACCATAACAAAAATGATTAAAGTGCCAAAAATTCGGTTTTATAGCCAAAAAGGCGTAAAACGGCGATAAAACAGGGGAAAAAGTATGTGTATTTTTACATATATCAAACCTCCCCACACTTGAACTTTGCTTGTCCTCAAGAAAACTAAAATAAGAATAGAAGAAAAGAGAATTTCTAACGAGATTAAGTAATTTAGAATCTACATGACCAATACACATATATAATAGTTAACCGGTTTGCTCGAAAGACATCGTCAAGGAATCTAAACCAAACAAGCGCATGCAAATATATGTAAAGATAACCAAAAAGCCATGATTCCACATTCGATTGACTCAGCATGCAAATCCTCACACATCTCACATTGTTCACACACACTCGGCTATATTTGTGAAACATACAGAAAATGTTTATGTGTAAACACTCGATGCCTAGACAATGAATCATGTAATATCATAAGCTTGTCAAAAGATCTAATCTCCACCAAGTAACGTGTGAAAAAGTGTAAATCAAGAGGTCTTTACGGGTTGTAACGATAGGCTAGGGTTAAAGGTGCGGAATGGACATTTAAAAGTGACTAAATGGTTAAAACTCGGTAGATGCATTTAACTAGCGTCAAATAAACAAAAACTATACATAAATAACGCTTTAAAAAGACAACATGTGAGTTTTCGAGCTAGTCGACGATATTCTTCTCTTTTAGCAATCAAAATTGCTCGAATCTTGCCATCTTACCCTATTTTAGGGTGTCCTGTTTTCCTTTTCTTTTTGTTTTTTTTTTTTGTTTTGTTTTTTGTTTTGTTTTTGTTTTTTTTTTTTACTTTAATGCTTTTGTACAACAAAGAACGCTAGTTATACGGTAACTCTAACCGAGTTTTAACACTAAGGTTTAAAAATAAAAAAAGGCTAAATTTGGCTAAGTGGGTTAATTGGTAGGGTAAAAGAACACGGGATAAGGCTCAACGTGGTTAATCCTAGTGGGTGACATAGGGTTTAGGGAAAACAAATGAAAGAAAAAGGCTAAAAACAAAAGGTTCTCTAAGTTCCTCTATCATTTTTACACAATCTCACATGTTTATGGTCTCGACAAGTATGCTAGTGACAAGTTCTAAACTACACGAGACATCCGGCTCACTCCTAATCCGAAATGAACAAACATATAACTAATCTTAGGCTCAAGAACATGCTCACATAACGGAGGGAATGGGTAAAAATGTGAAAATTAACATGCAAGTCTTTCTTTGTTTGTTACGTTTTTTAATTATTTTTGGAATTTATTAGGCTTGTTGGTTCTTTATCGAATCCGATGCTTTCCAAAACAACAACCAACCGGTTTATTTGATTGAAGGTTTTTTTATATAAGTGTTTATTTCATATTATAGTACTAATATAGCGAGGGTTTTTTTAAGGGACAAACAAAGTTCATAATGTTAAACCCCCTCCCCACACTTGAACTTCGCATTGTACCCAATGCGAAACCCAAAAATAGAGAAAAAGGAGAATAACACTCCCCTGAACAGTGACGAAGATGAAGGAATGAACTGCCGACTCGGTTCTGTTTATCTCGCTCAGTGTATATCTAGTACCTGCATGAATGTCACAATAACAAAAACCACGACAACAAACTGATCGCAAAATAAAACATATAATAGATAATAATAAAAATAACCATCCTATCCATTAGCTAAAAAGAAAATAAAATAAAAAAATAGGAATTTTTTTTTGAGGAAAACATATCCGGGGGGTTCTAACAAAAAATATACACAAAATGATAACCCTAAATAAAACATAACAAACCAAGAAAATAAAAGATAGACACAAGCTGCAATGGCGAACCGCACGCTCTCGACACGATTAAAGTACAAGGTTTATACAAAACTATCAAGAATTAGGGTTTTAGTTTGGATTTATAAAGAAACCCTCAAATTTCTTGAAGAAAAATACTAATATAAGATAAAAGACAAGATTAAATATGAAAAATAAAATAAAATAAAAGAAATAAGAAACGATTCATACCTTTGGTGTGCTTTGTGATGATTTCTTACAAAAAACGGTGATTTGTTGGAGGAGAGAAAAGAGAGAACGGTTGTGCACTATACGGTTTTTACTTTTGAGATATATATATATATATATATATATATTGTTTGTTTGTTTTTGTTTGTTTTTGTTTTTTTTTTTTTTTGTTTTTTTATACATTTTTTTGCTAGTTTTTTTTTTTGGTTTGCACGACCGTGCACATGACATGCACGGGTGTGCAATCATGACTTGCACGGCCGTGCACGTAACATGCTCGGCCGTTCAACACAAAAAATACACTGAGTTGCACACCAGTTCTTGAACAAGTGAAGTGCACGGCCTTGCGGTACCTGTGTCTCTGCAGAAAGATGCTGCAGAATCCTCCAAACTTGATTTTTTTCATCAAAAATCACCATTTTTACAAGTTTTACATGTTTGTGGACCATATCAACGCCAAAACTCTACAAGGCTTGAATCACAACTATAAAAACTTACAAATATTGAAACAATTAGTAAAACCAAAGAAATAAAATATATATAATATTTACAAATTTACCCCCAAGCGTGCTAAACACGCGTGCTAAGTTTTTTCAATGAGTCGATAGCTAGACTCCCTCCCCCACACTTGTTACGCGTGCGGGGCGTGGAGTTCGATTACCTCCACTGCCGAATCAACCGGCCCGACAATTTTTTTTTTGCTGTAATAAGCAGCATTTTTCTGTTTTGGGGCTGGAAAATTTTTGAAAATTCAGAACTAGGCCCAAAAATTTTATATAAATCTAAACTAGTGAAAATACTCGAATCAGTAATATAAAAATTAATTTTCCGTCCCCGAAAATTTAAGAGATTGTCTCGAATAATTAGTTCGAATTCGAACAAATAAACGGATTAAAAATCTACTAAATTTTCATACGATTAAATAAAAAATATAAACACAAAAGAATGTGTAAACAATCAAGTAAAAATATTTACGACTATTCACAAATATATACACCGGTAAAATATTGACTCGGGTCGTTTCTAAAGCTTGCCACATCCCCGGCAACGGCGCCAAAAACTTGACGTGTGCGTGTATATACATATTTTTACAATAAATTCTACACACGATTCGATTTTAAATTTATAAAAATGATTTATACTTCAAGATTAAAACACACGCGAAAGGGCAAGCGTACCCCGTCATATATATAGTAAAGTATCGGTAAGAACCAAGTATCGATCCATGGATGCGAGCGGAATACAAAACCTTTGTCGTTAAAGTACCGATAAAAATGAGATGTGAGTAATTTGTTTGGAAAAATATATTTTTGAAAAAATAATAAATCATGAACATAATAAGTAAAAGAAATAGGCCCGGTTTACGAACAACCGAAACATGTTAACTAAGTCGGATATGCCATTAAGTCACTTGGTCAATTTTCCATTTTTCAAAGACAATTAGTATCCCTTTCGAGAATCCTAACATGACAACTCTTCGGAAAGTTAAAACGATAAAACACACTTTAACCACCTAAAATTGTTCTTTAACGCCCTATTGATGAATGTCTATGAAAATCCCCTAAAGATAAGTTAGTCATCCATTAAGAGTTTTCTAACCTCACTTAATCAAGGAAAGAGACACCGATAAACACAATGCAACCACCGAGACAAGCATAAACCAGATTAAATCACAACCAAGTTCATTTTACGAATCTTAAGCATAAATTCACTAAGAAAGCAATTTTGGCCGAAACTACTAACTAAGCTTATGGTTTATGTTAAGAATTCATAACGATACCATCTAACCCGCTAAGGCCCTTACGTGACGGAAAACACTCTTGATTAATATTAATTACCTCTTATTAACCCAATACCCATTTCTAGTCTCATGGGGTAAACATTTTAACAAAGCTAAAGTTTACTAATACAAGATTAATTAAGCTTCTTCTTTCAAATATCCTAACTAACCATGTACTAATCATCCAAGACAATTAACTATAATCGAATCCAACATCAATAACAAGGTTGCAAAACAATCATCAAGGATTAACATAAAAAAGCTGTTAAGTGTCATTACAAACATGATTAACATACTAACGGTTGTTTATGAAGCAAGGAATACTAGTGTTTTTGCCCTTAGGCTACAATAATACATAATACATCAACCAAATGCTTGAACATAATCAAAAACATGGAAAGATTCAAGAATCAAACCATAAACAAGCAAGAGATTGAAGACCCGGATGGTAACGGAGCTTCTCGGCACTATGGGAGCTTGATTCCGAGCAAAAAACGGTGTCCCCGGAGCCCAGAAAGTCGCCTGAGATGCTCCCAAAAGTTCCAGATCTCGACCAAAATGCTATCTGCTGTTTTTATAACTTTTTCAATCAGCACAGCCGTGCCAATAAAGTGCACGGCCGTGCACTGTTCATGAGATCTTGTGACCTCAGCAGATCTGGGCAGATATTTCAAAATTGGCACTGTCGTGCCAAAGGTGGCACGGTCGTGCCGAAGGTTGGCACTGCCTTGCCAAAGGTGGCACGCCCGTGCATGTACGAGACTGCGCCACAGAATCAAGGTCGGCACTACCGTGCCAAAGGTGGCACTGCCGTGCATGTCCGAGAGTGCGCGGCAGAATCAAGGTCGGCACTGCTATGCCAAAGTTGGCACGGCCGTGCCAATGGTGGTACTGCCATGCCAATGGTGCTTAACTTAACGGAATCCTCGTATCTTTGCCGATTCTGCCAGAAAATCCATTTGTTCTTCATTTTCTTGTCTGGTACGTTGTTTAAGGTCTGTAAACCAAAACATGAATGATTAAGTGCCAAAAATTTTGTTTTATAGCCAAAAAAGCGTAAAACATGGATAAAACAGGGGACAAAAGTATGTGTATTTTTACATATATCAATACGCCGCTGGTACTTCCTATATATAAGTGTTCTTATTGTATTACCCTTCGTAGCCTTATCGAAATCACCATTAGGATTATGATTTTGTGATACAACGATACAATTTGACAAGACAATGTGACTTAACTAAATTCCTATTATATCTACCTATCTTTATAGTTAGATATTTGTGGAATGTTTAAAGTACTAATTGGTAGTCCTTTATTGGACTCTGTCTACTTTAATGCGTATTTGACAAGACAATTCGACAAGACAATGTGACTTAACTGAATTCCTATTATATCTACCTATCTTTATAGTTAGATATTTGTGGAATGTTTAAACTACTAATTGGTAGTCCTTTATTGGACTCTGTGTACTTTAATGCGTATTTGACAAGACAATTGGACAAGACAATGTGACTTAATTGAATTCCTATTATATCTACCTATTTTTGTAGTTAGATATTTGTGGAATGTTTAAAGTACTAATTGGTAGTCCTTTATTGGACTCTGTGTACTTTAATGCGTATTTGAAAAGACAATGTGACTTAACTGAATTCCTATTATATCTACCTATCTTTATAGTTAGATATTTATGGAATGTTCAAAGTACTAATTGGTAGACCTTTACTGGATTCTGTGTACTTTAATGCGTATTAGACAAGGCAATTTGACAAGACTACGTGACGAGACAATATGACAAGTTGACGATTATGTGTTTATGTGATTCAAATGTTCTATATTTAATTCCTTGCAGAATCTTTATATTTTTAAAATATAAGATTCTTAGAAGGATATTCAAGTACTGTTGTAAATCCTTGATTGGATTTTCCGATAGTACTCACACTAGTTCATGGCTGATTTCAATGTTATAACAAAGACTATAGTACAATTTTCAAAGGCATAAAAATGACTTAGTAATAATCATATTGCCATATACAAAACTCTTTTGTCACAAGTTACAAGATCAGGTTACTGTATTGCAATACTAAATCATTTTACTAATCATTGGTTTCAAAGAGTCCATTTACAAATGATAACTCTCAATGTTGTCAAAGTATTGCAATACTAAACCTTTTGGCACTTATTTAACCAATAAAACTATGTACTCGCCAACATTGTTTGTTGATGTCTTTTTCCACATATGTTTTAGGTTGTCGATTGATCAAGCATGCTACACATAGGAATGCATCCGGTCTTTAGACTTCTTTAAACAAAAGACAGGTACATCTACTCCTTTGTAATGTAAAACAATTTTAACAATGAGGAAACAATTTAGTACCAGTAGTTGTGAGCAATTTGTAACGTGACTCTCCGCATCTTGTTGTATTACGCGATTGGGGTGTTACAATAGGGGTGCTTGGTTCACTTCAAAGGCTTCCCTTAGCAAATAAGTTCTCTCTCACTTTGCCACCATTCAACCACCACTACAACACCAACACCATCATCCATCTGTCATCTTTAGAGTGTGTAGTAGTCTCGGGATCCAAGATTGACAGTAAGAGTTCTTGTCAAACAAAGGCCATGCTTCGCTAATCTCTTACATCATTGGTGAAGACAAGTCTTTAATGTATTACTTTTGATTTTTAATCTTTCGGCACTTTTCAATTGGGTACGTATTAATGACTTTAATAACTATTTTCTTATGTTGAAAGTGAATTTTCCTAACCAGTTCTTCCTGATATCATTGATTTGCTCGTTCGTGTCTTTACGGTCTATATAAAGCGTGTTAACTACCTGGAAGGGGGTTAGGAGGGTGGTTTGGTAAAGTTCTTGTCTCATTCGGTGTATAGATCCTGTGAGGACCTGGTTCAAGCTTACTAGGACCTCCTTCAATTCCCCACGGGTATTGGATGGCGGGGGTGCGAATAGCTTGAACCCCTCATATGTAAACTACTATTAAAACTTTAAACCGGCTTCTTGGGATTGTATCCTTGCTGACTCAAACCACTTAGCCGAGGGTAACATCACCTTCAAAATAGTGGCCTACTACTTTTTCGCATTAATAACTTATTTAATTATCTTTCAATATTCCGACCCTTTGGGATTGTATCTCTGCTGACTTAAACCACTAGGTTAAGGGTAACGTCACCTTCAAAAGAGGGGCCTACTACTTTAACTAAGATAATCTCTTAAAAAGGCCGAAAGTGCGAAAATCATCAAAGGGTACATTAAAGAGGAGTTGGATCCCCGTGATTCTATCTTGTCTATTTGTATTTCATTTTATTTATCTTTTCATTTTTAGATTTATTTCTATGTTAAAAAACTTTTATCCAAAAATTTTGTAACGATTAGACGTTGAGGATAAACCGGTATTAAAATCTTTTGTGTCCTTGAACGACCTCGGTATCTTACCAATGCTATACTACGCTCACGATGGGTGCACTTGCCCAAGTGTGTGTTTAGTATTAGTATAATATCGTGTTTTATAAATTTAAAACTTGACTAATGCGTAAAACAAACTTAAAATATTAATAAAATCATTATCACGCTTAACGCACACCAACTTGTCTTGTATAATCAAATGTCTTTGTTTAAACAAGTTATTTTGTGTAAATAAAATGTCTTGTATAAACAAAATGTCTTGTTTCGTATATAAAATAATTTACCTTTTTGAATAAAACAAGTGTGGTTTGTCGGCGAATACATTCAAGCCTTGTTGACTGTCAGACAAACCCTTAAAAATAAAGGTTTATCAAATGTGTTACACAGTTTCTATCATTCCAAGAGGAAACTTCCAAGCAGACCTAGGGAGCAGGAATGGGGTTGTTAATCCTATGGTACCATAACATACTACCGGTCGGCTTGGCCAAAGTTAATGAATGTATCATTGTCATGTTCAACGCACCATCAAGTTTCGTACAACGTAAAACATGTTGTGTATATAAATCATATGTAAATAAGTTTTATAGATGTGGAAAATAATTAGCACATATGAATCACCCCATAGGTTTAAGAAAAAAGGGAACTATGTACTTACGGGTTGAGTAGATGTCTTGTTCAATCGTGCATGCAAATCTGAAGTATTTCCTAATATTTCGGATAATTATATAGTTAGTATGTATTGTGGTTTAAATGAAAGATTGGAGAAAATGCGGTTTATTAACCAAACAAGTGAAGGATCTCATATAATATGGTTTATAATACCTTACATTATGATTGGAAAGTGTCTAAAAGTGTTCCGACCCGTTACAACTTGTTAAAATGGTTTATGCCACTTTAAGGGGGCGTCTGCGTAAATACGGGTCCGGATGATCGAATGTGTCCTATGACAAGTTCGATATTTCAAAACATGTTTAATAATGTTGTATGATCAGATTATGTGTGAAAAATATTGTTCATGTAGGTTTAAAAATCATTTTACGCAAAAAAAATGGTATTTTTGACATTTTTAAAATATCTAAAGTTGACTCAACATTTGACCCATCAAAAGACATAACCATATGGTATAACCTCAAAGGGTTATTCCATATACTACTATGGTCATACAAATGGGCTTGGTCAGATCCTAAGGTTGACCAAACGGGTCAGATTCGAAACTCAAAGCAGAAGTCAAACCGCTCGACTTTCGACTAAGGAATAAGCGCTAGACTAGAAATGATGAGCTAGACATGTTAAAACATGTCTAATGATGTTATAAAAACTAATTTGGTGTTAAAACTTTAAGTTTTTATGCTTGAAAACTCTTTCGTCGTTTACTTTTATTTCGTAAAAGTTTGATTCGTCATTTCGCCATCAACACCTTCATTATTACGATCACGTAACAAAGTTCAATTTGAACTTTGACTTAACCAAAATGGTCAGAACCGAAAGTCCAAGCAATAGTCAATTTGCTTGACTTTTGGCTCATAGCTAGCCAAAAGAAATGAAATAGACTAGGAGAAACACTTACTTGTGTTTCAAGGGGAAGATTAGAACTCAGAGAAGGAGGCCTCAACACCGAAGCAAGCTCCAAGTGAGTAATTTGAGAAGAGAGAAAAGAATGGTGTGAAGAGAGTTCAAGAATTTGAGCCTATTTATTGTGATTTAGGATTCATGAGAGCTTGACAAGTGTTAGATGAGGTGATAAGGATGTTGCTTAGTGTCTAGACAAGTGTTTGAAGGAGATTAAGTGTGGCAAAAATCTTTCTAGGTGGCATGATTTGGTGAAAGGTGATAGAACTAAGAATGGCAATGGGTCGGGTTTAGGCCGGGTATTGTAATCCCAGGCATGTACCCGATTGTAATTCTTTGTCCCATACTCGGCCCGCTACCCATCGAGTAATCACCCGTCGGGTATCGGGTATACCCGTTAATTTCTTAAAAATACCCGTTAAGACAAATGTGCAATTTTTACCTTGATGTTTATATAATTTACAATTTTGATAACTATAACAAATTAAATTTGATTAATAACCGACATGTCATATTCAGATTACATATACCAAATTAAATCAAAACGGTTACTTAATTAATTAATTGTATCAGGACCATCTAATTACATAATCATCCTCAAAAGTAAGTTATTTGTTCACTAAGCTGCTGCTGATATACACTAAATTGTACATGTTTTACCCCTGTTTTACGCTTTTTTTACTACAAATTTGATGTTTACGAATTCGATCATGTACTTTTGGGTTTTCAGGTCTTAAATTTGGACCCAACAGGAGTTTCCAAGCATTTTGGATGAAAACTGCATAATCTACTAAAGATACAGGTCATGCACGACTGTTCGCTCCAAGTGCAACACCGTGCAGCTTCAATTAGTCGGAAGCATCAACAGTGTGGCCAAGAGTGCAATCACTTTCTCGATAACGCACGGTCGTGCTTCTCGGCTGCACCCCCGTGCGCCCTTTGATCCTCGTAAGCACACCTTGTTTAACTACAAGCGTGACAAACAAAAGAATGACTCGCATGCTAACTTTTACACTTGCATCCATTCCTTCCGTTTATGTGAGCATATTTTTGAGCCTTTTATTGGTTTCTTAACATGCTTGTTGCTTTTTGTGAAATATGAGTGAGCCAGATATTTTATGCAATTTAGAACTTGTCATTAGCATACTTTTCAAAATAAAAAATGTGTGTGATGTGTGAAAATTATATATGAAAATCAGACAAGTAAAAGGGAATCACAACCTAAACCACATACAATCGGCAAGTGCACCGGTCGCAGTGTAGTGTAGATGGCAAGACCAGATATCAATCTGTGGACCCTATACGCAAACTTTAGATACTAACCTCTATCGAATACAAAGTTAATTTTAGGTTTGATTTCAAAGTTTAACTAGTAACCTAATTAATTAAGAAAATGGTAAACAAGACAATCAACGCAACACAAACACGAACTCAGGGAGTTAGGCGTAGGACAAATATGATGAGAAGGTACTACCTAGGTATCGAATCCCTAGAATCATGCAACACTATCTTGACTACGGCAATGGCTAAATATCCTAATCTACCCGAATAACCTCCCGCTAGATATGATTAACCGAAAGATATGGACGGAATACTAAGTGCTAGAATGAACCGGCTCGACCTATCAATACCAAATCCCACGAATACCAAGAGATGAAAGTGAAATTACCCCCAACACCCTCTACTCGCGAACTAAACCAAACCTTGAGAATTGAAATCCTAGGAAACCCTAAACACGATGAGATAAGCGAGCCTGAACTATGGGTCACCCAATCTACCCAACAACGATTAGCTAATAACCTAGCACACCTAAATCATCTTTCGAGTCACTAATTGAGGATACAAGTTTTAATTTATTGATTTTAATTCTTGATTAACTTGGTTTATTTCTAAACACAATATTCAAATCGAAAACCCTAAGATTAACCGATTCAAATTAAATACTAAGTCTAGGTTGTATTTCTACGTGCCTAAACCGCCGAATTCATTAATCAACAATCAATCACAAACATTAGAACATGCAACATCAAGATCAAATTCAAGATAAAGTTATGTAAAACGCATATAATAACCAAAACCGAGTCAAAATAATGTCACAAGCTTCTATTCCATCTCAACCTAAGTAGTATTAACGTTAAGCTACTCATAATATTCATAAACACAACTGAATCAAATCTGAAAACAATAGAAATCATAGTTCAAAGCGAAATAAAAGCGAAAAACGAATGTTTAACGGGCCCACAATGCTCCAAACTCAAACTGAATGCTTCCTAGGCTCTTAAGCAGCTTCACAATGCTCCAAAATCATCCAAAGTGCTCCCAAGTCGCCTGGTGTGTAGAATATCCAAACCCTAAACGGCTGCATGATTTTATACCAATTTTTGCGAAAACCGACAAGCTTACGGACCGTATGGCCTTAAGGGTTATGGTCCGTAAGCCTAACAATAATCCTAGGCACCTTCCTACTTTACGGACCATAAAGACCCTAGTCTTACGGTCCGTAAGAGCTTCTGGGATGCAATCTTTTCTTTTAAATCTTGTTTTTCCGACACGTCTTTCCGTGCTTCTTTGCTGCAACTGCTTTTCTTTGTTTTCACCGCGGAATGAACAGGTTTTTCACTAACTCCTACAAATTCACAATATAATCAAATCAGTGTCAAAATCGCGGGAAAACCACATACAAACCACTCAAAATGTAGGGAATTCAATACGTAAAATGTGTATAATTTTAAACACATCAAACATCCTCACACTTAACCTTTTGCTTGTCCCTAAGCAAAATCCCAAGCAACATGTCCAACTTACACACTTAACAACAACGCAAGTATCAAACAAGTTATAATGCGAACTACGAAATCATCAAACACAGAGGTTTCGCAAGACTTACATCGTTCAAAAGGTTGATAATTCAAAATATTTCACAAAAACCAGGCCTACCTAATCAAGCTTTTCTCACCTTCAAGCAACCAATCATGCAATGTCAATACCCCTCACAATTTCACTCATCCCTCGTTTAAAATATATAATATTTCGAGTGAACTCTCAAAAACCGAACTATGAAGCACACTATCATAAGCTTGTACGTCAATCATAATTCCACCTATTTGTTAAAACTCGGCATGGATCAAAAGGACTTAAACGGGTAGGCAAGGGCTAAAGGTAGGTTGTTTTTTTAGGAAAGAATAGGCTAACACAAATGATCACACGATAAACCGGATAAGCACAACACAAATACTAATATTTTGGTCATTTCGACCCACAACTTTATTCTTTCTTTTTTTTTTCAATTTTCATTTTTTTCTCTTTTTTTTCTTATATATACTAAACATAATAATAACATAACACGATCCGGTTATCAAAGCAACAATAGGTAACAAACTAATGGCTAGGCTCAAAGTGGTGTCTAAGGGTAATGGTGAAATGGGTCAAACACAAAGGCTATATAAACAAGGTGATCCTAATGCCTCTAGCATATCCATGCCAAATCCTAACTGAAGGTCTCAAACTGTATCAAAACGCACAAGTTCTAAATTAATGCAACAAGTCGGTAAACACACATGAAACAAAAACAGTGAACATAAGAATATAGAACACATAAGGGCTCAAATCTCACTATCATGCAGTGAATAAGGGCTACCAATATCGACAGTGCACAACCAATCAACCTTCCGGCTCCATCCACTATCCTAGGCATCCCAAAACCTTTTACTCCCCAAGAACTGAATCAATCAACCTACTATCCCGCAACTTAAAGAAACATGCGCTCTCGACTCGCAAATTCGATAATTAAACCGCTTTTAACCGACGCTTTAAAAAGGTTTTTCGTCTTCTATGCGCTAAAGGACCGGGACTCACAAAACCAACTATATATATATATATATTTTATTTTCAGGGATATTTACAAAACGCTATTTACAGACTCAATTTACAAATTCCCCCATCCCCACACTTGAAAGACACATTATCCCTAATGTGGACGAAAAGGAAGTAAACAAATACAAAAAAATAACATAACAACAACAACAAACAGGAGAAATGAGACTGTAACTCCCCAGATACGCTCGATACACTGCCCGTATACAATCCAACCGTTCAGCTTACGCGACTTAGCAATCGTGATATAACCTATATAATAAAACTGCACGGCTAGAAACAATATATCAAACACAACCATAATATACAATAAATATACAGTGTACAGTACAACAAAAGACCCAACCGGTTACCCTTACAATTCCCCCCCCCCCCCGATTATATGTATCAAATACAGACCATGATCATAAAAACAAAAATAAGGAGAAAAAGTACAAAGGTAACCCAGAATCCAACTCTAAAGATAGCTACTGCATGCCCGGTGGCGGCTGTGGAGCCTGTGGAGGAATGTGAAGATGATCCATGATGCGCTACAGGATCGACCTGATCTCGACCTGTGACTCCCTAACCTCCTCAACAACCTGCTCCAAACTATCCAAATGCTCAACAACTGTCCTATGTGCCCTAGGAGCTCCAGGTGCCCTAACCCGAGCCCTCTGTCTACCGCCATGCTGGTGACGTGGCGCAAAAACTGGGGCATCCTCATGTGCCTCACCCTCGGCCACTAGGACTACCTGAACCACCCTAGGCTCAAGAAATCTGGGTGGATCACCTGGTGCTAGCAGCTATGTCATCTGTCTCATTTCACTCAGCCTAAACCTCGACCCAGCAGGCTCCTCATGCAGCCATGCTGGCGGAATATGCGCGAATACCCCTAAGCTCTCTGCAAGTATGCTAATATAGGAACCCATACAAATCCTCAAGTCTGTACCTCGCCTCCGATCTCTGTCAAACGCGTGTAGTAGAAACACCGCTAGATTGGCCTCCTGGCCCTGCACCATACAATATAATGCGAACAAATCATGATATGTCCCTTTCTCGAGACTCATGTATCGAGAAAGGACGGTGCATGCAAGACGATGAACAAAACGAATAACTGGATCCCTGGTCTGTGAGGCTGGGATCGCTGACGTCCACACACCATCTCCTATGGTGGACCAAAACGCTGCAAGCTGTGAGGTAGTGACACACTGTGGTAATTCTGCATCTGTCCATCCCATCAAACTATTGGTAAAACTGACTGCGTCGTCTCCTCCAACGTATATAAACAAGCACTAACGGCGAACTGAGCTAAGGACAAAGTATGTGTCTGTCGTCCAAGGGCAAAGCTGACTGCAGCTGTATCAATGAGATGAACGTGATGAAGTTATCCGTTATTCTAAGGACGCACATATGCCTGATTTGCTAGCACCATCACCTCTACCAGCTGATCTCTCACCAGTGGAGGAGCATACTTTATTGCAGTTCCACCCAGATTCAGATGAGTATACGACCCTACATCAATATATCGGTTTGCGATTTCAGCGAGCTAGGGTTATTGACTGGGTTTGATGGAGCATATGGCCGCACGCGCTAGGCTAGAGGGTTTGATTACACCTCGCTGGAGGAGGTTACTTGATGAAAGGCGGGCGTTTCATCACGAGTAGTGCGCTGAGTGGAAGGCCGTCCCCGCTTGCGGAACGGCTACGACGATGATGATGACATGCCTGCGTTTAATTACAAAGAGTGAATAATACAGATTAAAAATACAAGTCACCGCCCCAAACACGTTTTACGATGTTTTTATAAAAAATTGAAAAACGTATTTTTGGCGGGTTGGGAGCGGCGGTTGCGGCCGTATAGCATTTCGCTCGCGACCGCAACGAATTAGTATACAACAACAGTAATGAAGAAAAATTCGAAATTCCGGCATGCCCCCGACACATTTATAAGAAATCGACCATCCTCGCCCAAATGGAGATTGAGTACGGGCGAGGAGATCATAACCCGCAAACAACACACATAACTAATCCCAACACTAGATATGCAATTCAATCAACGCTCAATATTAATGTAGTTTAGGCATCCTAAATTCAACTATATAACAACAACACTAACTAAAACAAAAAAAAAAAACCATTATCTGAAATACACCCAGAAAGATGACATACTTAAACTCAACCCGACACCGCTACAAAGACACGGACTCGACAACATTAAACTCACCTAAAATACAAGACGACTTGTCTAAACTTTACAAACTAATTAAAGCACACAAATGCAATCCCGATTCGAATAAACAACATACTACCACCACTCGAATACAAAAATTCACCTAACTTCGACGCGACATTGATGTGAATGATACAAACAAAGACGAGACCTAGACTACTCGACAGCCCAGGTTTACTACCCATTCAGCTAACCCACTTTATAACTCGGCACGCGAAATATATGATAACTAAGCCGAAAACATAATACGACCCGAACTGACTCAGCCGAAGCAACCCAATATTCATAACAATATATACCTAACTTGACAGGAATCGGGTGCGTACATGTTTAGCGACACGGGAATCAAGGCTAATCGAATTGGATGTGGTGCTTCTGATTGGCGGTGGTGGTATGGTGGTGATCGAGGGCAACGGTGGTGAGTGGAGCGGTTGTGGTGGTATCGGACAATGGTTGTAAGAGCGGCGGCGGTGGCGGTGGAGCTGGTAGGTGGAGGTGGTCGTCAAGTGGCGAGTGGAGGTGCATCGAGTGGTGGGTGGCCGGAGAAGGAGGGAGGTGGCCGGTGGTGGAGTTACGGGGTGGAACGATGGTGAATGTAGGTGGTTTGAAATGGGAGAGACAACCCCCAATTGGGGTTTTTATTTTCTATCTGACGAAACCCTTACGGACCGTAAGGGGTAACCCTTTGTGGTCCGTAAGCTTATGTTTTTTTTTGTCTTTCGAATGTCCTTGCGGACCATATTGCCCTAAGGCTAACGGTCCGTAAGACTTCCATTTTTCAAAATTTTAATTTTTTTAAATAAAACAAAGTTATTATTATTATTATAGAACAAATTACAAAATTACATCATTAACCCCCCACTAATTTACACTTACAAAAATCGACACGCCCGGGTTCCTTATCTCGTTCATTTCACCCATCAACTACGCAATCTCAACAAACCGATCAGTACATTCGACAATAACAAGACACTAAAGACTCAGAATACATAAATGAAATGCACAAAATATGGTACAAACTCTACAACTCGGGAAAAACCCCGAGTGTGCGAAAAAAACTCTCAGTCCTCATAACCGGGAGGTCAATCACCTCCTCCTCTCTCTCCTCGGTCGGTCCCTCGACGAAATGCTTCAAATGATGACTGTTGACCATAAACTTCTGACCGTCCTCATTCCCAACCTCTATCGTTTCGAACGGGAACACCTGCGTAACCACATACGGTCCACACCAACGTGATCTCAGTTTTCCCGAGAACAGCTTCAACCAGGAATTATACAGCAACACCTTCTCCCCACACTTGAACTCTTTCACATGCTTCAAGTGTTTATCGTGTAACTCATTGGTGCGCTCTTTGTACACCCACGATTTCTCGTATCCCTTATCGCGTAACTCCTCCAACTCACGAATCTGAAGAAACTGCTTCTTCCCTGCAGCTGGCAAGTCAAGATTGATTGCCCTCGACGCCCAATAGGCCCTATGCTCTAACTCGAACAGTTGATGGCACGCTTTTCCATAAATTAACCTAAAGGGAGTAGTCCCAATAGGTGTCCGATAGGCAGTCCGGAAAGCCCAAAGTGCATCATCTAACTTGTCGGACCAGTCGATACAACCGTCTCCGACAATCTTCTCCAAGATTCTCTTAATGACTCGGTTCGAATTCTCCACCTACCCACTAGTCTGAGGATGATAAGCCATTGAAAGGTGATGGGTGACCCCATAGCGTTTCAAGACTTTCTCCATCTGTGAATTGCAGAAGTTGGTGCCTCGATCTGAAATCAAGGACTTCGGTGTCCCGAACCTAGCAAACAACCTCCTCAAAAATCTCACAACAACCCTAGCGTCGTTTGTAGGTAAGGCCTCTGCCTCCAATCACTTAGAAACATAGTCGACCACGACTAGGATGTTTCGGTTCCCTCTCGACATGGGGAACGGACCCGTGAAATCAATGCCCCAAATATCGAAAACTTCCACCACCTGAATAGGGTTCTGGGGCATCTCATTCCGGATGAGATATTTCTTGTCCTCTGACAGGAATCACAACTCCGCACAAACTCGTGTGCAACCTTAAAGATGGTCGGCCAATAAAATCCCGCATCAAACACGCGTTTGGCGGTGTAAGCCGCACCATAATGGCACTTAGTCGGTCCCTCATGACAGTGCCGCAAAATACTGCGGGACTCGGACCCAAACACACATCTCTGAATGACCTGGTCCGCTCCAATCCTAAACAAGTACGGATCCTCCCAAATGTAGTGCTTAACATCCGTAAAGAATTTCTTCTTTTGCGGGTACGTCATGCCCTCCACCAGGTCACATGTAGACAAGTAATTCGCTATATCAGCGAACTAGGGAAAGCCTTCCTCATGGGCTTTCGAAAACATCAACACCTCAAGGGGAAAATCATCCCCAATCCTATCTCCCCTGAGTTTTCTCTATCTCGGGGCTCTCCAGTCTCGACAAGTGGCCGGCAGCCACATTCTCAGCACCCTTCTTATCTCTAATCTCTCCAGATCAAACTCCTGGAGCAGCAGAATCCACCGAATCAGCCTCGGCTTCGCATCCTTCTTCGTGAACAAATATCTAACGGCTGCGTGGTCAGTGAATATAATGGTCTTCGAAAGCACAAGATACAACCTAAACTTATCGCACGCGAACACAACTGCTAGCAACTCCTTCTCTGTCATGGTATAGGTGTCCTGGGCGTCGTTTAGGGTCTTGCTAGCGTAATAAATGGGATGAAAGTGTTTCTCCCTACGCTGCCCTAAAATGGCCCCTACGGCAAAGTCACTAACATCACACATAAACTCAAACAGGAGGCTCCAATCAGGAGCAATCAGAATGGGAGCACTCACTAACCTCTCCCTAATCAACTCAAAGGCCTTCAGACACTCATCGTCGAACACAAATGACCTATCCTTCTCTAGCAGCTGGGTCATCGGGAGAGCAATCTTCGAGAAGTCTCGGATGAAACGGCGGTAGAATCCCGCATGACCCAAGAAACTCCTAATCGATTTCACAAAAGTAGGCGGCGGAAGCTTGGAAATAACAACAACTTTGGCTTAATCAACCTCAAGCCCCGCCTATGAAATCTTGTGCCCTAGCATAATATCCTCTCGAACCATGAAATAAGACTTCTCCCAGTTAAGCATCAGGTTCGTCTCCTCACATCGAGTAAGCACACGCTCTAGATTACGCAGACAGTGATCGAATAAACTCCCAGACACAGAAAAATCGTCCATGAACACCTCCATGGAGTCCTCGATCAACTCATGAAAAATCGCCACCATACAACGCTGATATGTGGCCGGAGTGTTACATAACCCAAATGGCATGCGTTGATACGCAAAGGTGCCAAAAGGGTATGTAAAGGTGGTCTTTTCCTGATCCTCCGGTGCAGTGGAGATCTGGAAGTAACCTGAGAATCCATCAAGAAAGCAATAGAACTGTTGTCCTGACAGTCCTGCTAGTCGCTCCAGCATCCGATACGCAAAGATATGGACGGAATACGAAGTGCTAGAGCTAACCGGCTCGACCTCTCGATACCAAATCCCACGAATATCAAGAGATGAAAGTGAAATTACCCCCAACACCCGCTACTCACGAAGCAAACCAAACCTTGAGAATTGAAATCCTAGGAAACTCTAAACGCGATGAAATAAACGAGCCTGAGCTATCGGTCAGCCAATCTACCCAACAACGATTAGCTAATAACCTAACACACCTACATCATCTTTTAAGTCACTAGATGAAGATGCAAGTTTTAATTTATTGATTTTAATTCAAGTTCTAAACACAATATTCAAACCGAAACCCTAAGATTAACCGATTCAAATTAAACCCTAAGTTTAGATTGTATTTCTACGTGCCTAAACCGCTGAATTCATTAATCAGCAATCAATATGCAATATCAAGATCAAATTCAAGATAAAGTTATGTAAATCACAAACATTTTTCGCTCGAAAATGGCATTTTTCGCACGGAAATGGCATTTTTCGCACGGAAATGGCATTTTCGCACATTTTCGCACGAAAATGAAGCCAGACACAACCTCTCCTCTCTTCTCCTATAAATACCAACCTTAGACATTCGTGCTCCTTTGCTGACCTTTCGCACCAAAAAGCTCTCCAAGTAAGAAGACTACGTTCTTCACGTGAATCACAGCGATTTCTACACGATTTTGCATGAGATTATCTCCGATTTCATCTAAACTTCTCTGTTACGAAAACCTTCATCTTTTTCATAAAACTTTCTGATTTCAACTTGAATTCACACTTAACCGAGTATATTTGAGTTAGCTTTGGCTTCTCAAGGTAGAAACCTTGTTGTTTCAAACTCACTAAGTGTTTATCCTAATAAAGCTGTTTTATAAATCGATTGTCACACAAAAACGGACAACAACCGACTAAGGTTTCGTTCACTAAATAGTGGAACGAAGCATTGTCGAAACCGTCATGAAATTGACTCGAAAATACATCTGTTTCAGACGAAGTCTCAGTCCCGAACGCACCAAGACGCAAGAACAGTCACTTGTGCGATCTGGACTGGCTCGCATGAACCATACTTGGTTCACACAGCCCAGTCTGAGTTCATACAAGAGACTCACTCGCTCAAAAGACCTCTCCGACGCTAGGTTGATCAGTAGCCTAAGGTTGGAGGGATGAACACTCGATTTCCTGAAGAAAAGACGCGAAGACACTCGATTTTGGACACGAAACAGGCATTTTTGCACGAAATTCTGTTTTCGCACCAAAATTCCATTTTCGCACGAAATAAGTTGTTGCCACACGACTCTCTATTCTGACTGTTCCCACACTCAAGAAGACTAATGCATTTCTGTTTCTACGCGTAGGCTAAACCGACATTCTTTCTCCCCTCTCATCAACTCCCGGTGTTCGCTGTTACCCACCCATAGTGAGTATACTTGAACCCTTTTTCGCTTTAACTCACTTTTGGGTGTTACATACGTTCTCTATATCAAAACACGCTACACACAACGCTAAACTCTTTAAACGCTAACCGCTCTTGCATGTTATACGTGAATCGCTGAATGTTTGTTTTGCTATGGTTAAATGATGAGAATTTGTAGACCACCCTTAGCAACGATAGTCTATAGTTTGGACTCAGCACCCGATTGGTTCGGGGGTTGTTAAGGCTCGCATACTAACTTTACGTGCGTGGTCACTGTTGTGAACATGTATCGCGCATACTCCACCTCGCAGTCGTGTTGGTTAGCCTGTATCATTATTGTTAGCTTACTGAGATTCACTTCTCTACGTGTTACATGCTAGTTATGCGTAAATGCTTTATCGCTATTACTATGCTATTAAACATGTGTACTCACCTGTACTTATTATATTGACTTTTATTTTAACGTATGTGACAGGTTGATGGTTCTATGTTGCAATGGATTAGGGCCTTATCCTTAGAAACTTATAATAAAAATCTAGTTGTCGAACCATGTTTTTGTTTGAGAATATTGAAGTTTGTAATGACTATGGAATGAATATTTGTTGATTGTACAGGAAATTAACGTTATAAATATTGTCATCTAAAAATAGTTGTTATGGATTCTCTTGGGCAATCCGGTTCGCTTAGTGTCACGCCCCGATGATTCCGCCATCGGTTGGGGTGTGACAGATTGGTATCAGAGCCGTAACTATAGGGAATTAGGTAGGATTTCCATGTTCGACCTAGTCTATAGTCTAAGTACTTAATTAGATTGCTCTTCGACTTAAATACTTAAACTACTTGTCTTAAATTCCTAAGGCTAACACAATGTACACGCTTGAAAACGCTCGTATAGCACAAACGAGTGATTGTGTCGAGATTAGGTGTAAAAACCAAGAACTCTCGATAAGATCACTAGCTCCGCATACTATTTACTGCACAAGATTATTTCGTTAAGTTAGGAGTGAAATCCACATGTTGACAAAAAATCTCCACCTCTATTTCAGTGGAACTCCTGACATGTTCGGTGAAAACCACAAACATGGAACGAAGTTGTTAAGTTAGGGGTGAAACTCATATCTTAATAACTAATTCCACTCCTCGATTCTCAATCTCACCAAAGTCTCGATTATTTCGATGGCTCGGTATACGTAGTAACTAGAAGCGTATGCTGCGGTGAGAGCATTAACCTACTAGGCCAAATCGTGTGCCCGAACTCAAAGGAATGGTCGAATTACTTTGGGTAGTCACTGTCTCAAAACCCAGGATGCTCCATTGCTTTAAGCTGCAATCGCCGATTTTACCCATCATTGAGTTTTATTGTTAATTTTTTGTTTAAATTTGTGACTTTGACGCTTCATGGATTTCTCATTTTATTGCTTTTTGCTTTACGAAAATACGCACAGCTCTCGTAATCTAAAATGCTAATTAATCGCAAACCAAACTAAAACGCTCAACCCTCTTACGCGAATGTCCTCATACGCGGTATTACTCGCTTATTACGCTTATACTATGCTTAATTCATATGCGTTACACATGATTTGATTGAAGGTGAATACGAGCAAAATATGTGCTTATATGCTTATGTGATTATGAGTCTACATGATTATGTGCTTATGTGATTATGTGTTGATGTGATTACGTGATTTTGTGCCTTGTGTGAAAAATAAAGATGAGTATATGGTGTAAAATGCGAACTTTTAAACAAAACCCATTATAATCGAATCTCATCCAACCTTTGTATTTAGATGGCTTCCATGGGATCTCAAACTCGCTGCAATGCCCAGAGGAACAATGCCGACAAGCGAATTGCCTCACTCGTGGCCAAGCAGATGGCCAAGGTAATTCCCCCGATTGTCAGCGAGATCCAAGCCGTGAACAGCAAATCGTCTGTGGACTCTAAGGGCGATGCCCCGAAATCTCGGTTCAGTTTCAAGCAGTTTAAAGCTTGCGGTCCTATAGCATTCACACGCGAAGACGGGCCAATCAAGATGTTTCACTGGTTCGACTTGATCGAAGTTACTTTCAGGCAAAGCGGATGTCCTGAAAATCTCCGCACCGTTAACGCCACTGGAGTCTTTTAGTCAAGGGCACTTGACTGGAGGACTACCGAGCGCAACAGGCACGGTAATGATTAAGCTTACGCTCTCGCGTGGGAAGAACTTAAGGAGCTCATGATCAAGGAGTTCTGCCCACCGCACAAAATCCAAAAGCTGGAAAATGAGTTTTAGGATATCAAGCAAGTCGGTGGTGATAACGCAGGTCTCACCGCCCGCTTTAAGCAACTCAGCATCATTTGTCCAGACCAAGTGGATACCACAAAGAAAACCATCGAGAAGTACATTCGTGCTCTTCCCGACTGTGTCGCCGATTTTGTTCAAGCAGCGAGACCAACTACAACGAAGAGACCTAGCAACTCGCGATCGAGATCAACGACAAACGAGTCTTGGCTGGAGCTTTCAAGGTCTCAACCAAGAGTCTTAACCAAGCTACTGCCGAGCCAAGCGCTGACATCGCACCATCTCAAGCCTCCAAGTCAAATCGCAAGAATCGAAAGCGAAAGGGCAACCCAAATATTGCGCAGTAGTCCCAGCACCGAACAACCAGTCTCACCAAGTTGCTACTCCCAACGCACCAGCTGCTAAGGGTACGTATACTGGTCCTCATCCTCTGTGCCCTAAGTGCACTTATCATCATGCAGCCGGAGGCAACTGCCGCTTCTGCACCAACTGCAACATCTATGGTCATTTCACTGTCAGTTGCTGCACTGGTCCACGTCAGCAAGCTCCTCCCGCTCTCGAAGCACCGCCAGCTCCTCTCAATGCTATGCCAGTCAATCAAGCTCCGCAAGCACCAGCTACACAAGCACGTGCGTGCTACACATGTGGTGATCCAAACCACTTCAGCAATGTCTACCCGAATCGGGTTGTGAAACAGGAACCGCAGCAACAGCAGCCTCAATAATAGCCACCACAGCCACAGCAGCAGCAACAACCACAGGCTGTGCATAGAAGAGCTTTCAACATCAACCACCGTCAGGCTCAGAACGACAACAATGTTGTAAATGGTACATTCCTCATTAATGGTATTTATGTTTCTTGGTTATTCGATACTGGAGCCGATAACTGTTGGTATCGTTAGAGTTCGAAAAGCTTTTAAAATGTAAACGCGCTAACCTCCCAAGGACCTTCGATGTCAAAATTGCCGATGGAAGAACCGTTACCGTTAACTCCGTTCTACGTGATTGTACTCTCGAACTCAACAATCACAGCTTCTCGATCGATCTCATAGCTATGCAATTGGGTAGCTTTGATGTCATAGTAGGCATGGATTTCCTTTGTAAAACCCATGCCGAAGTTGTCTGTCATGATAAAATGATTTGTTTTCCCCTTCCAAATGGTGATCAGCTACATGTTTATGGCGATGTACCCTCAAAAGAATTGAAGCTTATGTCATGTGTCCAAGCGAACAAGTACTTGCGCAAGGAGTACAACGCTTTCCTAGCCCATATTGTGAAACCGGAGAATGAGAAGAAAACCTTGAAGACGTACCCGTTGTTTGTGATTTTCTTAAAGTCTTTCCCGACGACTTACCCGGTTTACCCCCTACTCATGATGTCGAGTTTCGTATTGATCTAATCCCCGGTGCTACACCCGTCGCTAAAGCTCCCTATCGCCTTGCACCATCCGAAGCGCGAGCTATCTAGCCAACTTCAAGAACTTCTTGATAAAGGCTTTATACGCCCGAGCACATCACCTTGGGGCGCACCCATTCTTTTTGTGAAAAAGAATGATGGATTGTTCCAAATTTGCATCGACTATAGGGAACTTAACAAGCTTACAATTAAAAAACGCTACCATCTTCCTCGAATCAATGATTTATTTGACCAACTCTAAGGTGCTACTTGTTTTTCGAAGATTGATTTACGTTCCGGATATCACCAACTACGTGTACATGAGCAAGGCATTCCAAAAACCGCCTTTCGTACTCGTTATGGCCATTATGAATTCGTGGTCATGCCTTTTGGACTCACAAATGCACGTGCGGTCTTCATAGATTTGATGAACCGTGTGTGCAAAGCCTTTTTGGATCGTTTCGTCATTGTTTTTATCGACGATATCCTCATTTACTCGAAGTCGAGAGCCGAACACGTGTGACATCTCTGTTTAGTTCTTGAACTTCTCCAAGGAAACCGTCTTTACGCCAAATTCTCCAAGTGTGAATTCTGGCTTAATGAAGTTCAATTTCTCAGTCACATCGTCAATAACCAAGGAATTCACGTCGACCCCGCGAAGATAGAAGCTGTTAAGTGTTGGATTACGCAAAAGATTCCTTCTGAAATCCATTCTTTTCTCGGATAGGCGGGTTATTACCGCCGATTCTCTCTGACTTTTCGAAGATCGCCATACCCCTCACCGCTTTAACGCACAAGGATAAGCCTTTTGTTTGCGGTCCTGAACAACAGGAAGCCTTTCAGACCCTTAAGTGTATGCTTTGCAACGCTCCTGTACTCGCACTTCCAGACGGAAATGATGATTTTGTTGTTTATTGCGATGCCTCTAACCTCGGTCTCGGTTATGTTCTCATGCAACGAGATAAGGTTATCGCGTATGCGTCTCGACAACTCAAAATCCATGAGAGAACTACACTACCCATTATCTCGAGCTCGGTGCAGTTTTTTTGCATTAGATATGGCGACACTACCTTTATAGAACAAAGTTGTGACATCCCGGTTTTTCAGGTATCTTAAACGCACTACTTCACGGTTATTCATTCCTGCGCTAATTTGATTCGGAGAATTTAAATTACACGCTCGCAATAACTATGCTAACTTTGTGAACTCATCGAGTGAATTACGTGCTATGTGTTATTAGACGTTTATAAGTTTTGTGAATTGTTATATCATGTTTTGATTTCGCGATTATTAGTTTATAAAAAATATATATATATTAACTAAATAGCCGAACCGAACCGAGCCGCGAAACGTGTCGACCTCACTTCCTGGTGGCCCAAGTAACTAGCCTAAACTTGAGGCCCAAGTTACTCAACCAAACCCCCCCCTTTGCGGCCGCAAGCCCACCCCCACCCCCTTTCTTTTTCTTTCCTTTGTTTTATATAAATGAGGCATGCATGTGTTATGTTTCAAAAAAAAAAAAGAAACACAAACCCTAGCTCTAAGCAAACCGACGGCAGCCCCCCCCCCCTCTCTCGATCGCACAAGCCTTCAACCCGGATTGATTCCAATCTCGTTCCCGGTTTGCTAATCTTCATCGTATCAAGGTTAGGACTTTAATTGTTTTGCAAATCACATTAGGGTTTATGAATCTTGATCATGATTGTATGTATTGTTTGAATGATTGTTATGAAAAGTGCTATGATTTATGTTTAGTTCGGTTAATTGTGCGAATTTTTGCGATTGTGATGCTTGGATGAATACAAAAATCATAGGCTGCGTTTTTGTGATAAAAATCATATCATATGATTAGGGTTTGCATGGGTATTGATGTACATGATGATATATGACAAATAAACCTGTTCTTGATCATTGTTAATTAGAGTCTTGATCATTTAAGCGTGTTCTATTGCGATGAAAGTCGAAAACAGGTTACTGAATGGTATTTACAGCCAACTTCAATTGGCTGTAACCTGGTCATTATTTATCGAAAAGTGGATTTTCTGAAGCCTAAAACGTATATCTTTGAAAAACGCTTCTAATGGCGCTGGTTCATATTTTTCTGAGGTTGTTTGCTATTTTTAAGTGGTCATTTAAGTGCAGTAACTGAAGCTGTGTAAATTCTGAAAATTTGTTAGTTGTTTATCGAGTCGGATCTCATAATCTGTAGAGGGTTGTGCCACGAAATTTGTACAGCAACTGGAGATGGGAATTTCCGGGAAACTCCCCCTGGAATTTTGTTAATTGGATGAACGATGATTTTTAAATAATTTCTCCCGTGGACTGCAGTCAGAAAGCGACGAATCTGACTGCAGCCTAGTATATAAATGTTTATGAATAATTGGTAAAGTGTTAGGACTTGAAAATTTTACATAAAATTCTACAGTTTAGTTGACACCTTCTGTAAAAAAATGGAATTTTTGGAACGTTGGAACTATTTTATAAAAATCCTCAAAAACAGCCTACTTATAAGCATACAAGCTGAAATATGATAACTTGCGTTTGTGTGTACCAAAGTGTTGTATGAATTGATATGTGTTTATGACAAGTTGGTTTGATCACTATTTTGGTATGATGATACTTTGCATGCATGATTGTGTTTTCGAATTGTTATTATGCGTGCCGCACTGTGTGTAAATTATGCGTAGGGTTTTGTATCCGTGTGTTCACACACTAACTTTAAATCGGTTGACATGTTAGGACGCAATTAGCGGTCCCATCAATTGCTACTTTTGTGTTACACTAACCGAGCAATTAAAGGTGAGTTCACGGCCCCTATTTTATCCGGTTTTAAACAACAGGGGGAGAAACATGTATACATTCTATAACTCTATCTTTTTACGTTATGTGAAACTAACGTCGTTAAACTACTCGGTAACTAAGTTAATGTTAATGTACGTTATGGTCACTAAGCAGCTATATCACGGAAGTCCTCGACAAACTCTCGGATCGTTAGTATTGGGTTAGATAGCGGGGAAATTATAAGTAGTACTACTGGGCCCGACAAGCCCCACCCGAGCTAGTCGCGCTAGCCGGCCGGGTATGGGCAACGGGTGATTAATTTGGCCTAACTTTCGCCATGGTCAGTGATAGGCCTGGCAACACGGAGGCACAACAGTCAGCTTCGATCGCGAACACTTATGTGACATAACTTTAGGCTCGCTACCTACATGTTAACATTGAACTTAATTACGAACTGACATCATTATTATTCCGGGTTAGGAATAATGGAACCATCATTATTATTCCGGGTTAGGAATAATGGAACTAAATCGTTATCTCGGGTTAGGGATAACGGGGGAAACAAACTTTTAACCGAACTAATGAACTTATAAAAACCTGTGAACTCACTCTTCTTTAATGTTGACACTTGTTTCTTTACATGTTTCTCAGGACGCTAGGAGAGCTAGGTGCACTCACTTGCATTGACAAGGACATATTTTTATCGAGTCTCATTTACAAATATTGTTTGGCATTTTTGGTTTTTGGCGTTTATGTTGGCGCCCGTTACTTTACTTTACTTTACTTTACTTTAATGCTTCCGCACAACTTAGAAACTAATGCTTCCGCTAAACTTTGAAACTAAACTAAGACAAATTGAAAATAATTATAAATGGGTAAACAAATGTTTTTGGAAAACGTTTTAAATAAATCATATAGAGTCGTTCGATATTACTAGTGTCTCAGATTCTGGTTTGTTCACACGACTCGCGGTAAAACTCCGCAAGTGGAAATTGAGGGTGTAACAGATTGGTATCAGAGCCTCTAGCTATAGAGAACCAGGTTTGCATTAAAAGTAGACCTAAACTATAGCTGATTACACGACACTAGACTTAGTTGGCACCGAACTGTGATATCTTGTTATGTGTTATACTACAACTGTTTTATGTAAGATATAAATGTATATTGTGAGGCACGCAACTCGTAACTAACTACACAACCCAACAGGCAATGTCATCATCATCATCTGACAAATCTCGAAAATCAAGGGCGCCGGGGAAGGCACCTATGGTCGAAACCTCACCACCCTATGGCATGGAGACACGCTCAGCTTCTAGGAAAAGACTCGCTCTAGGAGAGGAGTCGTCCTCCCGTCCGACCACCGCTATGCCGGTCGAACCGGTCAATTCGTTAGAGGTAGGGGACGACCTACTTAGGGATATGATAAGAAAACAACAGGAACAACTAGAGAGAATGCAGGAAACTATCAAAGCACAGGGATGGATGATACGTCAACTAACGGGTAAGACTGGAGAGCTCGAGGAAGAGCAATATGAGAATAAGATAGCTCGCAACATTTTAGCTAAAGATCTTCGTGCTGAGCAGCTGAGGGCTGACTGGCTCGAAGACAGAGTTCTTCAGTCCAGTTGGAGGATTCAAGAACTAGAGCAGAATCAGGCACCTGTACCAGTACCCGCACCAGCACCGGCCCCTCCAGCACCGGTAGAGGAGGAAGAGGAGGATCCAGAGGAAGACCCAGAGGAGGATCCAGAGGAAGACCCGGAGGAGGATCCGGTGGAAGAAGAGCCGGAACAGGACCCGGCTGTTGAAGCTGAAAACGCCGTAGAGGATGACGGCAACGATAGCGACTTGGGAGATGGAGACGTAGAAGACTAACTCGTCTCGCCAACCTCCGCTTGGTTTTCTTTAGTTTATCTGAAATGGCAACTGGACGTCGCGAAAACCTCAACATGTCACCCGAAGAATTGGCCGCAATGATCAAAGAACACGTGAATGCTGCTCTGGCAGGTGTTCAAAACCCACCAGCAGGTAACCATTATAGAATTTTCACGGGAAAATCTAATAGTTGGGCTAGTAGACTTTCTCGCTGACTACCTATCCTCTGTCAGCAGGAGGGGGTCTTAACCCCTACAAGATGTTCCTCGATGCGAAACCGAGCAAATTCACGGGTGCAGAAGGACCCATAGGACTGGTCCGTTGGATTGAAAAGTCTGAATCGGTGTTCGAGATGTGCAATTGCCTTGAGGCCAATAAGGTTAAGTATGCTGCCTCAACGCTGGAACATGGGGCATTAACCTGGTGGAACGCACAAGTCCAAACGCGTGGACATATTGCTGCAAACGCAATGGCCTGGGCCGAGTTTAAGGCCCTAATCAAAGAGGAGTACTGTCCGTGGGACAAAGTTCAGCAGTTGGAGCAAGCGCTATGGAACCATAAGATGGTAGGATCTGAAATTGAAGCGTACACGGCAAAACATCACGATCTGGTGTTCCTATGTCCCGATCTGGCTAACACCATCGAAAAACGACTTGAGTTTTATCTTGGGGCTCTGGTCCCTGAGATCCAGGGCATGGTAATGTCTAGCAACCCTACGACGGAGCATCAAGCGATTAGGCTGGCGCATAAACTCACCGATAAGGCGGTGGAGCAAAGGAAGTTGCCATCTCGGGGTGCAACTGAAGTTGTCCCTGATAATAAAATAAAATTTGAAAACTCACCTGCTCGACAGTCTTCGTCAGCCCAGCCACAACAAGGAAACCAGAAGCGGTCCAACAATTTCAACAACAATCGGGGTCACAATAATCAGTCTGCCAACAACACCCAGAACTCAAGCGGTTATGTGGATCGAAAGCCGCAATGTAATCGTTGTAACCTCCATCATCACGGCCCTTGTGCCGGAAATCGCTGCCAACGATGTGGCAAAACGGGACATGCGGCAAAGGATGTCGCGGGGAAATCGTGTCTCGACAAAATCAAAATCAGCACCAGATTCAACAGCAAGGTATTAACCGGGGGTGCTATCAGTGCGGTAGCACTACCCATTTCAAGCGAGACTGCCCGCAACTTCGCAACAACAACAACAATGGTGGCAACAACAACAACAACCACAACAACAACTACAACAACAACAATGGAAATGGTGGCACAGGAGGTGCCAAAGGTCGTGCATTTACGCTAGGCCACGGAGAGGCCAGAAACGACTCGAACGTTGTCACCGGTAAGTTTCCCCTTAACGAACATTTTGCTACTGTACTTTTTGATACGGGTGCGGATAGGAGTTTTATATCTGAGTCTTTTAGGAAGAACCTAAATCTCACGCCTAAACCCCTGGAGACCCCTTACGTCATAGAACTAGCCGATGGTAAATTTATAGATGTGACCCATTTAGTAACCGGCTGCCAACTTAAACTCGCGGGTCACACTTTTACCATTGATCTGATGACAACTACCCTGGGTAGTTTTGACGTGGTAGCCGGAATGGACTGGCTATCCGACGTACGAGCTGAAGTTCTCTGTTTCGAGAAAGCTATCCGTATTCCGCTCTCTAACGACGAAGTCTTGATGGTGCAAGGCGAGAAGGCAGGCGCCGTCACAAACATCATATCTTCCATGCAAGCTCAGGAGTATCTTCGGAGAAAGAACTCCTTCGCTTTGCTCGCACTGGTCACCGAGCAGCCTAAGGACGAGAAGCGGATTGAAGATATCCCCGTCGTCCGTGACTTTTTCGATGTGTTTCCAGAGGAGTTACCTGGTCTTCCACCACATCGACAAGTGGAGTTTGAAATCGAATTGGCGAACCACGCGACTCCTATCGCCAAGGCCCCGTACCGCCTAGCTCCAGCAGAGCTGCAAGAGCTGTCTACCCAACTTCAAGAATTGTTGGAAAAAGGATTTATCCGACCCGGTACTTCGCCATGGGGAGCTCCGGTCTTTTTGGTCAGGAAGAAGGACAGGACCTTCCGCATGTGCATCGACTACAGGGAACTCAATAAGGTTACCGTCAAGAACCGATACCCATTACCTCGCATCGACGATCTCTTCGACCAACTTCAAGGGTCAAGCTACTACTCCAAGATCGATTTACGGTCTGGCTATCACCAGTTACGTGTCAGGGAGGAGGATATCTCCAAGACGGCATTTCGTACTCGGTATGGCCATTATGAGTTCTTGGTCATGCCCTTCGATCTCACCAACGCACCTGCGGTGTTCATGGACCTCATGAACCGCGTGTGTAAGCCATACCTCGACAAGTTTGTCATCGTGTTCATCGATGATATACTCATCTACTCTAAGGGTGAAGAAGAACATGCTGAGCATCTGCGATTATTGCTGGAACTACTTCAACAGGAGAAAACTATATGCCAAATTTTCGAAGTGTGATTTCTGGATTCGGGAAGTTCAGTTCCTTGGGCATATCGTGAATGAAAAAGGTATACACGTTGATCCCGCCAAGATTGATGCTATCAAGAACCGGGAAACAGCCAGGACACCGACAAAAATCCGCCAATTTTTGGGTTTGACTGGTTACTAAAGACGTTTCATCGAGGGATTTTCAAAGATCGCGCAACCGCTTACCACTCTCACCCAGAAAGGCACTAAGTATGCTTGGGGTGACAAGCAGGAAGCAGCATTTCAATTGCTGAAGCAGAAACTTTGCAGTGCACCCATTCTGTCCTTGCCGAAAGGGACTGATGATTTTGTGGTATATTGTGACGCTTCCATTCAGGGATTGGGATGCGTACTCATGCAACGTGATAAGGTCATCGCGTATGCGTCCCGACAATTGAAGGTTCACGAGAAAAACTACACAACACATGACCTGGAATTGGGAGCAGTGGTGTTTGCGCTTAAGATTTGGAGACACTACCTATATGGAACAAAGTGCACAATCTACACAAATCACAAGAGCCTCCAGCGTATCTTTGACCAGAAGGAGTTGAACATGCGACAGCGTCGCTGGGTCGAACTCCTGAACAGTTATGAATGTGCCATTCGGTATCACCCGGGTAAAGCTAACGTGGTAGCTGATGCCCTCAGTAGGAAGGAGCACTTGAAACCTCGTCGGGTACGAGCATTACAATTCACCATTCATTCGGGGTTACCCGAACAGATACGCGATGCGCAGCTAGAAGCAGTTAAGGAAGAAAACATTAAGGCCGAATCTGTGGGAAAGATGGAACGCGATTGGGAAGTAAAACCCAATGGTGCCCGGTATTTCATGAATCGTATATGGGTGCCTCTATGCAGAGACATTAGAAAGCTAGTTATGGACGAAGCTCACAAATCCCGATACTCTGTCCATCCCGGTTCGGACAAGATGTATCAAGACCTTAAAGCCGCGTACTGGTGGCCCAACATGAAAGCGGATATAGCCACCTACGTTAGCAAGTGTTTGACTTGTGCGAAAGTTAAGGTGGAATACCAAAAGCCATCAAGGCTACTTCAACAACCTGAGATCCCAGTGTGGAAATGGGATCAGATCTCGATGGACTTTATCACTAAACTCCCGCGAACTCCGGGTGGTTGCGATACCATCTGGGTAATCGTGGATCGTTTAACTAAGTCCGCACACTTCCTAGCGATCAAAGAAACAGATAAGATGGATAAGTTGACTCGCATCTACATTAAGGAAGTAGTTTCTCGGCACGGAGTGCCAACGTCCATCATCTCAGACAGAGATGCTCGTTTCACGTCCAACTTTTGGCAGTCACTTCAGAAAGCGTTGGGCACACGCTTAGATATGAGCACAGCTTATCACCCTCAGACAGATGGTCAAAGTGAAAGGACCATTCAGACCTTGGAAGACATGCCTAGGGCATGTGTGGTAGACTTTGGGAACAGTTGGGAAATCCATCTGCCTTTAGTGGAATTCTCGTATAACAACAGTTACCATACGAGTATTCAAGCGGCACCGTTTGAAGCATTATACGATCGCAAATGTAGATCACTGATCTGTTGGGTAGAAGTCGGTGATAGTCAACTCACAAGTCCTGAGTTGATATTTGAGTCTACTGAAAAGATTGTGCAAATCAGAAACCGCATGGCAGCGGCACGAGATCGACAGAAAAGCTACGCTGATCAACGACGCAAACCGCTCGAATTTCAAGTAGGCGACCGCGTCCTACTGAAGGTGTCACCCTGGAAGGGTGTAATCCGTTTTGGGAAACGAGGCAAACTAAACCCACGGTACGTAGGCCCATTTGTGATCTTGAAGCGTATCTGGCCCGTAGCTTATCAATTAGACCTTCCTGCCGAACTTAGTGGAGTTCACAACGTTTTTCACGTGTCCAATATGAAGAAGTGTCTATCAGATGAGACCCTAATCATTCCATTGGATGAGATTCAAGTGGATGAGCAACTGCACTTTGTGGAACAACCTATCGAGATCATGGATCGTGAGATCAAGACTCGAAGGCACAGCAAGATACCGATCGTCAAGGTTCGTTGGGATTCTAAGCGTGGACCGGAGTTCACGTTGGAAAGAGAGGACCAAATGAAAAGCAAATACCCACACCTTTTTGCAGCTGAGTAGCAAGCTAACGTTACCACCAACTAAATTTTCGGGACGAAAATTCTTTCAACATGGGGATGATGTGACAACCTGGGAATTTCTTGTACCATTGCTAACAAACTGAATCTTTGTGCGTTGCATTCTAAACCGCGTTTACTCAATTTTCGGGACGAAAATTCTTTCAACATGGGGATAATGTGACATCCCGGTTTTTCAGGTATCTTAAACTCACTACTTCACGGTTATTCATTCCTGCACTAATTTGATTCGGAGAATTTAAATTACACGCTCGCAATAACTACGCTAACTTTGTGAACTCATCGAGTGAATTACGTGCTATGTGTTATTAGACGTTTATAAGTTTTGTGAATTGTTATATCATGTTTTGATTTCGCGATTATTAGTTTATAAAAAATAAATATATATTTAATAAATAGCCGAACCGAACCGAGCCGCAAAACGTGTCGACCTCACTTCCTTGTGGCCCAAGTAACTAGCCTAAACTTGAGGCCCAAGTTACTCAACCAAACCCCCCCCCCCTTTGCGGCCGCAAGCCCACCCCCACCCCCTTTCTTTTTCTTTCCTTTGTTTTATATAAATGAGGCATGCATGTGTTATGTTTCAAAAAAAAAAAGAAACACAAACCCTAACACTAAGCAAACCGACGGCAGCCCCCCCCCTCTCTCGATCGCACAAGCCTTCAACCCGGATTGATTCCAATCTCGTTCCCGGTTCGCTAATCTTCATCGTATCAAGGTTAGGACTTTAATTGTTTTGCAAATCACATTAGGGTTTATGAATCTTGATCATGATTGTATGTATTGTTTGAATGATTGTTATGAAAAGTGCTATGATTTATGTTTAGTTCGGTTAATTGTGCGAATTTTTGCGATTGTGATGCTTGGATGAATACAAAAATCATAGGCTGCGTTTTTGTGATAAAAATCATATCATATGATTAGGGTTTGCATGGGTATTGATGTACATGATGATATATGACAAATAAACATGTTCTTGATCATTGTTAATTAGAGTCTTGATCATTTAAGCGTGTTCTATTGCGATGAAAGTCGAAAACAGGTTGCTGAATGGTATTTACAGCCAACTTCAATTGGCTGTAACCTGGTCTTTATTTATCGAAAAGTGGATTTTCTGAAGCCTAAAACGTATATCTTTGAAAAACGCTTCTAATGGCGCTGGTTCATATTTTTCTGAGTTTGTTTGCTATTTTTAAGTGTCATTTAAGTGCAGTAACTGAAGCTGTGTAAATTCTGAAAATTTGTTAGTTGTTTATCGAGTCGGATCTCATAATCTGTAGAGGGATGGGCCACGAAATTTGTACAGAAACTGGAGACGGGAATTTCCGGGAAACTCCCACTGGAATTTTGTTAATTGGATTAACGATAATTTTTAAATAATTTCTCCCGTGGACTGCAGTCAGAAAGCGACGAATCTGACTGCAGCCTAGTATATAAATGTTTATGAATAATTGGTAAAGTGTTAGGACTTGAAAAATTTACATAAAATTCTACAGTTTAGTTGACACCATCTGTAAACAAATTGGAATTTTTGGAACGTTGGAACTATTTTATAAAAATCCTCAAAAACAGCCTAGTTATAAGCATACAAGCTGAAATATGATAACTTGCGTTTGTGTGTACCAAAGTGTTGTATGAATTGATATGTGTTTATGACAAGTTGGTTTGACCACTATTTTGGTATGATGATACTTTGCATGCATGATTGTGTTTTCAATTTGTTATTATGCGTGCCGCAGTGTGTGTAAATTATGCGTAGGGTTTTGTATCCGTGTGTTCACACACTAACTTTAAATCGGTTGACATGTTAGGACGCAATTAGCGGTCCCATCAATTGCTACTTTTGTGTTACACTAACCGAGCAATTAAAGGTGAGTTCACGGCCCCTATTTTATCCGGTTTTAAACAACAGGGGGAGAAACATGTATACATTCTATAACTCTATCTTTTTACGTTATGCGAAATTAACGTCGTTAAACTACTCGGTAACTAAGTTAATGTTAATGTACGTTATGGTCACTAAGCAGCTATATCACGAAAGTCATTGACAAACTCTCGGATCGTTAGTATTGGGTTAGATAGCGGGGAAATTATAAGTAGTACTACTGGGCCCGACAAGCCCCACCCGAGCTAGTCGCGCTAGCCGGCCGGGTATGGTCAACGGGTGATTAATTTGGCCTAACTTTCGCCATGGTCAGTGATAGGCCTGGCAACACGGAGGCACAACAGTCAGCTTCGATCGCGAACACTTATGTGACATACTTTAGGCTCGCTACCTACATGTTAACATTGAACTTAATTACGAACTGACATCATTATTATTCCAGGTTAGGAAATAATGGAACCATCATTATTATTCCGGGTTAGGAATAATGGAACCATCATTATTATTCCGGGTTAGGAATAATGGAACTAAATCGTTATCCCGGGTTAGGGATAACGGGGGAAACAAACTTTTAACCGAACTAATGAACTTATAAAAACCTGTGAACTCACGCTTCTTTAATGTTGACACTTGTTTCTTTACATGTTTCTCAGGACGCTAGGAGAGCTAGGTGCACTCACTTGCATTGACCAAGATATTTTTATCGAGTCTCATTTACAAATATTGTTTGGGATTTTTGGTTTTTGGCGTTTATGTTGGCGCCCGTTACTTTACTTTACTTTACTTTACTTTAATGCTTCCGCACAACTTAGAAACTAATGCTTCCGCTAAACTTTGAAACTAAACTAAGACAAATTGAAAATAATTATAAATGGGTAAACAAATGTTTTTGGAAAACGTTTTAAATAAATCATATAGAGTCGTTCGATATTACTAGTGTCTCAGATTCTGGTTTGTTCACACGCCTCGCGGTAAAACTCCGCAAGTGGAAATTGAGGGTGTGACAAAAGTGTACGGTCTTCACCGACCATAAGAGCCTACAACACATCTTTAACCAGAAAGAACTAAACATGCGCCAACGTAGATGGGTTGAACTTCTCAACGACTATGATTGTGAGATACGCTACCATCCCGGCAAGGCAAACATCATAGCCGATGCTCTCAATCGACGAAGATATGTGTATAGCATTCATGACGTTCAAGCTTAGAATAAACTCGAAACTCTGATTCGCAAAACCCAGCACGCATGTTTCGTTGAGAATACCTTGTATGAGGAAATGAAATGTGGTGCCGAAACCTAGTTGAGAATAAGTCTAACGGGATCTATTATTTTCTGAATCGCATTTCGATCCCTAGCCGCAATAACCTTCGAGAGTTACTGATGACCGAAGCCCATAAGTCTTGATATTCCATTCACCCCGGTGCCGACAAGATGTACCAGGACCTCCGTTCTAGTTATCAGTGGCCGGGCATGAAAAAGCAAATCGCTCTGTATGTTTCGAAATGCTTAACTTGTGCGAAAGTTAAAGTCGAACATCAATACCCTCTGGCTTACTCGAGCAACCCGATATACCGATGTGGAAATGGGAGAGTATAGCTACGGATTTTGTTACAAAACTCCCTCGCACCACTTCTGGTCACGATGGAATTTGGGTTATCGTCAATCGCCTCACGAAATCTACTCATTTTATTGCCATACGAGAAGACTTTAAGGTAGAACGATTAGCACGAATCTATACCGACGACGTCGTTTGTCGATACAGGACGCCTCGTGACATCATCTCTGATCGCGACAGTCGCTTTACTTCACGTCTCTGGGAAAATTTTCAATCCGCACTCGGTACGACTCTTAACCTCAGTACCGCGTTCCATCTCCAGACCGACGGTCAGACTGAACGTACAATTCGCACCCTGGAAGACATGCTTTGATCGTGTGTTATAGATATCGGTGGTAATTGGGATTCGCATTTACCTTTAATAGAACTTTCGTACAATAACAGTTATCATACTAATATTTAAATGGCACTATTTGAGGCACTTTATGGTAGAAAATGTCGATCGCCTATTGTTTGGCACGAGATCGGAGAAGCACAGGTCACCGGTCCCGAATTAATGCAAGAGACAACAGACAAGATTCTCCAAATTAAAGACAATCTTCTGAAAGCTCGTAGTCGTCAAAAGAGTTATGCCGATAAACACCACAAGCCCCTACAATTCGAAGTTGGAGATCACGTTCTCTTAAAGGTTTCACCTTGGAAAGGAGTGATCCGATTTGGAAAGAAAAGGAAACTAGCGCCACGATACGTGGGTCCCTTTAAGATTCAGGAAAGAATTGGCAATGTGGCCTACCGACTCGAATTAACAGAAGAACTCAGCAATTTACATCCGACTTTCCACGTCTCAAACCACGAAAAGTGTTTAGCTGAAGGAAATCTTCATGTGCCACTTGAAGATTTGCAAATAAACGAGACCCTACACTTCGTGGAAAAGCCAGTGGAAATCATGGACCAAGAAAGCAAGCAGCTCCGACGCAGTCGCATTCCCATTGTAAAGGTCAGGTGGGAAGGCAAACGCGGCGCCGAGTTCACTTGGGAACTCGAAAGTGATATGAATGCTAAATATCCACATCTCTTCGTTACGTCAACTACTTAAATTTCGGGACGAAATTTCCTAAAGTAAGGGTGACTGTAACAACCCTATCTTTTGGATTATCATCCGATCTCTGTTATTACCGTTTATGTTATTTTCGTATCCGTTTTGTACTCTGAGATTATTTATAATGGTTAACACTATTTTAAAACACATTTTATATCGCTTAACACTCGTAACGCGCAACGCAAACTCAAATCGCGGTTAATTATGTTTACCTTTTGTTGCTTTATGTGTTATGTGTGATTTATGTTTTATGGTTTGTACTCGCCCTCGCAACGCGCTCGCTCACACAATTCGGCCTTACTTTGTTAAACCAAAAACGCTTAACGCACTTAACCTAACCAAGCAAAAAAATCGTACGAAAATGGCTTTTTCGCACGAAAATGAAGCCAGACACTACCTCCCCTCTCTTCTCCTATAAATACCAACCTTAGACTTAGTGCTCCCTTGCTGACCTTTCGTACACTCGTTTTCTCTATTCCAAGTAAGAAGACTACGTTCTTCACGTGAATCACAACGATTTCTACAAGGATTTTGCACGAGATTATCTTACGAAAACCTTCATCTTTTTCATAAAACTTTCTGATTTCAACTTGGATTCACACTTAACCGAGTATATTGAAGTTAGTTTTGGCTTCTCAAGGTAGAAACCTCGTTGTTTCAAACTCATCATGTGTTTATCCTATCAAAGATGTTTTATAAATCGATTTTCACAAAAAAAACAGACAACAACCGACTAAGTTTCGTTCACTAAATAGTGGAATGAAGCATTGTCGAAACCGTCACGAACACACCAAGACGCAAGAACAGTCACTTGTGCGATCTGGACTGGCTCGCGTGAACCATACTTGGTTCACACAGCCCAGTCCGAGTTCATACAAGAGACTCACTCGCTCAGGACCTCTATGATGCTAGGTTGATCAGTAGCCTAAGGTTGGAGGGATGAACACACTATTTCCTGAAGAAAAGACGCGAAGACACTCGATTTTGGACACGAAATAGGCATTTTCGCACGAAAATTCCATTTTTGCACGAAATAAGCTGTTCCCGCACGACTCTCCATTCCGATGTTCCAACACTCGAGAAGACTGATGCACTTCTGTTTCTACGCGCAGGCTAAACCGACGCTCTTTCTCCCCTCTCATCAACTCCTGGTGTTCGTTGTTACGCACCCACAGTGAGTATACTTGAACCCCTTTTCGCTTTAACACACTTTTGGGTGTTACATACATTCTCTATATCAAAACACGCTACACACAACTCTAAACTCTTTAAACGCTAACCGCTCTCGCATGTTATACGTGAACCGCTGAATGTTTGTTTTGCTATGATTAAATGATGAGAATTTGCAGACCACCCTTAGTAACGATAGTACTATAGTTTGGACTCAGTACCCGATTGGTTCGGGGGTTGTTAAGGCTCGCATACTAACTTTACGTGCGTGGTCACTGTTGTGAACACGTATCGCGCATACTCCACCTCGCAGTCGTGTTGGTTAGCTTGTATCATTATTGTTAGCTTACTGAGATTCACTTCTCTACGTGTTACATGCTGGTTATGCGTAAACGCTTTATCGCTATTACTATGCTATTAAACCTGTGTGCTCACCTTTACTTATTGTATTGACTTTTATTTTAACGTATGTGACAGGTTGATGGTTCTATGCTGCAATGGATTAGGGCCTTATCCTTAGAAACTTATAATAAAAATCTAGTTGTCGAACCATGTTTTTGTTTTGATAATATTGAAGTTTGTAATGACTATGGAATGAATATTTGTTGACTGTACGGGAAATTAACGTTATAAATATTGTCATCTAAAAATAGTTGTTATGGACTCTCTTGGACAATCTGGTTCGCTTAGTGCCGCGCCCCGATGATTCCGCCATCGGTTGGGGTGTGACACATAAAATAACCAAAACCGAGTCAAAATAATGTCACAAGCATCTAGTTCATCTCAACCTAAGTAGTATTAACGTTTAGCTACTCATTATATCCATAAACACAACTTAATCAAATCTGAAAACAATAGAAATCATAGTTCAAAGCTAAATAAATGCGAAAAAACGAATGTTTAACTAACCCACAATGCTCCAAACTCAAACTGAATGCTTCCTAGGCTCTTTAGCAGCTTCACAATGCTCCAAAATCGCCACAAAGTGCTCCCAAGTCGCCTGGTGTGCGGAATATCCAAACCCTATACGCCTGCATGATTTTATAGCAATTTTGCAAAAACCGACAAGCTTACGGACCGTATGGCCTTAAGGCTTACGGTCCGTAATCCTAAAAAAATCATGCACACTTTCCTACCCTACAGACCGTAAAGACCCAAGTCTTACGGTCCGTAAGACCTTCTGGACAACAATCTTTTCTTTTAAATCTTGTTTTTCTGACACGTCTTTCCGTGCTTCTTCGCTGCAACCGCCTTTCTTTGTTTCACCGCGGAATGAATAGGTTTTTCACCAACTCCTGCAAATTCACAATATTATCAAATCAGTATCAAAATCGCGGGAAAACCAAATACAAACCACTCAAAATGTGTAACATTTGTATAAATCGGGTCTCCAAAACCCGCTCCGTTTTGTAATCAAATACTAAGTTACGAAATTTCATTAAGTATTTATGAGTATTTTGAGTTTAAACGTTACATAATTAATATATAAACTAAACTATAAAAATTATATTTGATAAAAAGTTAAAATAAAATAAATAAAAAACATTTGTAGCTGACCGGACTCGAACCCGGGTCAACTGCCTTCAACAACTTATCTTTCCGTCTTCAAACCACTCCGCCACCAATTGTTTTCTGTTGACATTAGGAAAACAATTGAGTTTTATACGCAAACACGAATTAACGGTTAGTGATATCTGAATAACGGAAATTGGCAAACTGAACGCTAAATCTTTTCGACTTCGTTTGGCTAGCTCATAACCGATGAATATCGGTTTCTAATTAAGTTCTAATTGAATGAACTTAAAGACCTCATCACTTCCGGTATTTGAAACCGAAAATATACCAAACTCTAATTAAATCCAAGTCCTGATCATTTGCGCGATTCATAACTATCACAATAACACTCAATTTCATTTTCGTCAAGATTCTGAACTGTAAGACCCTCTGATTTCGATCGCCGGAGATTTTCTGCAACTCACCGGAAAACCGGGACTTGCATTTTCACGGTAAATTCTTCGACTCTTTTTGTTTAAAACATGTAATTAGTCAATCTCTAACACAATTCCATCATCAGAATCAATCTTAGCCAACATTTATCGGAAATCCAACCCTCGCCGGAAAGTTTCTGAAATTGCCGGAATTTCACTGTGAAAGGGTAAGGATCCTACACTTCATTTAAACCTTGTTTAGATGATTTAGTTCTATAAATAATCGACCCACACTGTTAACTGTTTCAACAGTCGGAGCTCAATTTCTGTACCGACAAAACTTTCGCCGGATTTCTGTGTTTATCTCCAAACGGTAAATCCTGTTCTTTAAACTCTTTCCATTGAATTACTATTAGTGTTTAAGACCTTTGAAAGTCACAAAATCAATCTTAACCAGTTGAAATACGCTGACAGTTTAATCCGATGAAGAAGATGAACCTATTTCAGAATATAAGAGTAATTATAATTCGGATATTTAACGGGTTAGACACACAGTCCAGCGGTGGAATGTGTGCAAAGTTTATATACGAGTCCCGAGTTCGATCCTTACTACACACACACTGCGTAATAACATTCCTTTTTATTCATGAACTAACCGGGTTAGATCGAGTAGTTGTTAAGTATAATATAATTCAAGAATATAACCGGGTTAGACACACAGTCCAGCGGTGGACTGTGTGCAAAACAAACTACACGTCGCGCGATCGAGTCCGTCACAAACACCGGTTCAATGAGATTAAAATGTTTTTCAAAATAAAGGAATTTTCGGTAAATCCGAATAAGTGTATAAATATAATTAAAACTGGATTTCTAACGGGTTAGTCACGTAGCTCAGTTGGTAGAGCTACGTGCGCGTGAACGGAAGGTCACCGGTTCGAATCCTGCTCGGCGCAAGTATTACCGCTGACCGAACCGGTCAACGGTCAACGGTCAAACAGTAAAAAAAATATTATTTTTTTAAATATTTATTTGTTTAATTTAAATTAAAAATCAATTAAAAATACTTAAAAATAACATTTTTAAGGATAGAAAATAGCCATAAACTCACAAAAATATATCTAAAAATCCCATTAAAATCTCTAATAAAATCCATCCATTTAATATATTTTTCCCATTATTATTTAGGTTAGTGATTCCTCGTTGACTCGCTTCGTCTAAATCGTACGCATCTCACCAACTCAAATCCAACGCACCCAATGTGAGTGAACCCTTCAAATTCCCCGTTTTAATCACGTTTTTTGGGTGTATCATGTGTCTTGTTCATTTACTTATTATAACTAAGTTATTGTGCATATATCATATCATGACATGTGTGTTAGTTGTTGCTGATAAGTAGTTATTATTGTTTGCAAATTATTATTTCAGTACATGCAATTGCTGAGGCCGTAGCTCCTCATCCATCGAGGTTGAGTTTGATCCCCATTTTATTATGCGGTTGATCAGGGCGTGCCCGCACGATCGGCTCCGTTTGTTTGAGCCTTGATCGGTCATTTTATTTACATTTCAATACATGCAATACGCTCGGCTCCGTTTGATTGAGCCTTGAGTGCACAGTTCAATTTACATTTCCAGTTCATGCAATACGTTCGGCTCCGTTTGATTGAGCCTTGAGCGCACAGTTTAATTTACATTTCCAGTTCATGCAATACGATCGGCTCCGTTTGATTGAGCCTTGATCGCACAGTTCATTTATGTTAATTATCATATGATGTTGGTATGTTCATGTATGCTATCGATTGTTAATGTATGTTATAATTGTAACTGATGTTGCCATTGCTTGATTTCATACATATGCTCTTTTATGATTATGCACAATATTTTATTGATAAACTAACCAGAAAATCATTATCAAATGTTTATCTATAAGGTTCACTCGCCAACTTCTGTTGACCCAAAAACCTCCCCTTTTACACATGATACAGGTGAACCAGCAGCAGCTAGGAACACGTAGGACCTGGATTAGAAGAAATAAAACGATTTAGTATTTGGAATATTATGTTTGGTTATTTTCCTTTGTAATGAATGAACATGTTTGAATGTTTGAGAAATGTAACTTTGATTTCATTTAATTATGAAACATAATAGTAAATGTCATGTGCTTTGGTGATAACCCAATTATGCCCCGACTCTTATTTCCGCTGCGGGTCGGGGTGTGACAGATTGGTATCAGAGCCATGACTATAGGGATATAGGATAGGTTATTAGACCCTTAGAGCCTATACTATAGTCGATTAGAAACTTATAAGAATTTTGTGTGTTATATGCCAAATTTCATGATGTTTATATGTTTATGTTAAATGTTACATTTGATATTGTTCAAGCATGTTCATAAGTATGTATTATCAAATAATGCCTATCATGAAATCGTATGATCATAATATATCACATCCATGCAAGCACACACCACATCATGATTGATTTTACAACGATGTTCGTGTTTTCAAATCTCATCAAAGTGAGTTCTCATGACGGGCATGTAGTAACTGGAAGGGTACTAGTACCGGTAGTCGGAACGTCCTGTCTAGGCTGGCATTCGTATAAATCCAAAATAAAGGACCAGTTTGCCTACCTGGGGACTAACGATGAGAGTACGAAATACTTATTAGGCCAAAGCATGCTATACCAAACGTCGTGAGAGCTAATCCCACTTTGAGTTGTCATTGTGTCTACACCTGGACACGTTCCGACCAAACATCTCATGAACATATTTTGTGGTTAGCATTCGGGGGATGCGAGTGTTAAATTGCCAATACTAATGTGAATCCTACCAAGCCAATAGCCATGGGGGCCCACATGACTATATAGGTGAAGGTATGGGGGACATTTGAGGCCCAACATGAGCGAACCCAAGACATCCTTCGGATGTAGTTGCATTATTGATATTTATGTTATTTTCATTTTCTTAAAGACACATGACACCTTAAAAGATACCATAAACTCACAATCTTCTCATTTTATGATCCTGTAGATGTCGTCTAGACCGCATCGAAGGAGTAGGAAATCGGAAAAGTCTCAGGAACGTTTGGCCACTCATATCGCCAATCAAATGGCCACGATATTACCTGACATCGTAGTACAAGTACAACAAGCCCTTGCTGCAAATCCTACTAACCCTCCTCAACAACAGGACCAGATCATCAACAACCCTCCTACCACCAAATGCACCTACAAACATTTTAAGTCCTGCGATCCCCCAAAATTCGAAGGGACTGAGGGAGTCACTGCTCTCCTACATTGGTTCGAGGAGATGGAAAACGTTTTCTTAAACTGAGATTGTCCTGAGGATCGCAAGGTTCGTTATGCCACCGGGAGACTACTTGGTGTAGCTCTCACTTGGTGGAATACCGAGAAAGGAAAGAGGGGAACGGAAGATGCGATGGCCTTAACTTGGGAGGAGTTAAGGGAAATCATGACTAGGCGATTCTGTCCTAGGAGTGAAATTAAGAAATTGGAAGATGAATTTCATGCCCTGGAGCAAAAAGATGGTGATCACTCTACTTACAACAAAAGGTTTTTGGAGTTGAACCAAATGGTTCCAAACTTATTCACTCCAACCTACCGTCTGATAGAACATTACATTCGAGGACTTCCCTCGAAAATCCAAGATTCGGTCCTCAGCGTTTCACCGGTAACACTAGAAGCTGCCATGGAGTTGGCGACAGAACTGACCGAAAACCGAATTCGCAATGGGAAGTTCAAGGAGGAAAAGAAGAAAACCCCTGCTGAGGGACAAACCTCAAACCACCACACTCCTTCCTCTAAATTTGCTAACAAGAGGAAGCGTAACAACAGGAACTTTGCAGTCACCCACACCCACACCCTGTTCCTGCTGCACCCATCACTCAAGCCACTCCTCCACCCGCGCCATACAAAAGACCATACTCAGGACCACTACCAAAATGTAACCGTTGCCAGTATCACCACTCCCCTGACTATCCTTGCCAATACTGTACCAGCTGCGGTCGCGCCGGACACACTGTTCAACACTGCCGCACGCTTCCACGAACAAACCGCCATCAACCTATAACCCAAACCCACCAACAATTTATGGGTCAAGCCCAACAACAACAACCATTTCCACCCACTCAACATTTAGCCCAAACATACTATCAACCCAACTACCCTATGGGCCAACCTATGCGGGCATGTTTCAATTGTGGAGATCCAAGTCATTTCAGGAACACATGTCCAAGACTGGTTAATATTATTCATGCTCAGGCCCAAGCCAATCCTGTGAATCAAGCGAACCAAGCTCCTCCACCTGCTAGAGGAAGGGCTTTCAATATTAACGCAAACCAGGCCAGAGCTGACGGCAATGTGGTCAACGGTACGTTTCTTATAAATGGTAGATATGCCTCTATGTTATTTGATACTGGTGCGGATAGAAGTTTCGTGTCATTAGAGTTTGAACCTATCTTAAGTAAAAATCGAGATAAGCTCGCGGAATCCATAACGGTGGAAGTTGCAGATGGAAAACCAGTTTCGTTAGACTCTATTTTACGCAACTGTACGCTCACCCTAAACGACCACGATTTCTCAGTCGATCTTATTCCTATGAAGCTGGGAAGTTTCGACATCATAATCGGAATGGATTGGCTCAGTCAGCATAATGCGGAAGTTGTATGTCGTGAGAAATTTATTCGTATTCCTCTTTCAAACGGTCAGACTCTTCGAATTATTGGAGAAACCTCGGCGAAAGGACTCAACTTAATGTCTTGTCTTCAAGCTCAAAAATACCTTCGCAAGAATTATGTCGCGTTTTTAGCCCATATCATCAAGAAGGGGACCTCAGGAAAGAAACTTGAAGATATCCCTGTCGTAAAAGATTTCCCACAAGTTTTTCCTGACGACATTTCAGGACTTCCTCCAATCAGAGATGTCGAATTTCGTATCGATCTTATACCTGGTGCTACACCAGTGGCAAAATCTCCATATAGGTTAGCCCCCTCTGAAATGCAAGAGCTAGCCAGTCAATTGCAAGAGTTGACTGACAAGGGATTTATACGCCCAGCTCGTCGCCTTGGGGTGCACCTGTACTCTTTGTAAAGAAGAAGGATGGATCTTTTCGCATGTACATCGACTACAGAGAGCTCAACAAGTTGACTATCAAAAATCGATATCCTTTACCACGTATAGATGACCTTCTTGACCAACTGCAAGGTGCCAGTTGCTTTTCGAAAATCGACCTTCGATCGGGCTATCATCAGCTTAGAGTGCATGAAGAAGACGTCCCAAAAACTGCTTTTCGAACTCGATATGGTCACTATGAATTCATGGTTATGCCATTTGGATTAACCAACGCACCAGCTGTTTTCATGGACCTAATGAATAGAGTCTGCAAACCTTACCTTGATCGATTTGTTATTGTTTTCATCGACGATATTCTTATCTATTCAAAATCTAAAACGGATCATGAGCGTCATCTGCGACTTGTTCTTGCACTTCTAGAAAAGGAAAAGCTTTATGCCAAGTTCTCTAAATGTGAATTCTGGTTAAAAGAGGTGCAATTTCTCGGGCATGTAGTCAATGACAAAGGAATACATGTGGACCCATCAAAGATCAAAGCAGTTCAAGAATGGCAAGCTCCACGTACGCCAACTGAAGTAAGGTCTTTCCTTGGACTTGCTGGCTATTATCGTCGGTTCATTTCAAACTTCTCTCGCATTGCGGTGCCACTCACGGCTTTAACCCATAAAGGGAAACCATTTGTATGGGGGCCCAAGCAAGAAGAAGCTTTTCAAACACTCAAGCGAAAACTTTGTGATGCACCAATCCTCACTCTTCCTGAAGGTTGTGATGATTTTGTAGTCTATTGCGACGCGTCAGGGCAAGGATTAGGTTGCGTTCTCATGCAAAGAGGAAAAGTCATAGCTTATGCCTCAAGGCAACTCAAGACTCACGAAAAGAATTACACCACTCATGACCTTGAACTTGGAGCCGTTGTATTTGCTCTTAAGATATGGAGACATTATCTTTATGGTACGAAGTGTGAAATATACACTGACCACAAGAGTCTTCAACATATCTTCAATCAGAAAGAGTTAAATATGAGGCAACGAAGATGGGTCGAACTCCTAAATGATTACGACTGTGAAATCAGATACCACCCTGGTAAAGCAAATGTGGTGGCTGATGCACTTAGTCGAAAGGGTTATGCGAACTCCATTCATCTTCTATGTTCGCAAATTATAACCAATATTAAGGATCAAATTCGAGAAGCGCAACACGTTTCCATAACAGAAGAAGATGTACAAAAAGAGATGTCCTGTGGAGCCGAGCTAAAACTTGAAACTAAGTCTGATGGTATCTTGTATTACCTAGATCGTATATGGATTCCTAACCACATCAATCTTCGTGAAACACTCATGCATGAAGCCCATAAGTCGCGATATTCTATACACCCAGGAGCCGATAAGATGTATCAAGACCTACGGTACACCTATTGGTGGCCTGGAATGAAGAAAGATATTGCCGTTTTTGTTTCCAAGTGTCTCACTTGTTCTAAAGTAAAGGCTGAACACCAAAGACCCTCAGGACTTCTAGTCCAACCAGAAATACCTGTCTGGAAGTGGGAAAATATAACCATGGATTTCATTACCGGGTTACCTCGCACTTCTAGTGGGTATGACACTATATGGGTGATTATAGACCGACTCACAAAATCAGCTCACTTTATTCCTATTCGAGAAGATTTCAAGAACGAAAAGCTTGCTCGTATTTATATCAACGAAATCGTCAGCCGACATGGAGTTCCGTTAAGTATTATTTCTGATCGGGATGGTCGTTTCACCTCACGAACATGGCAGGCAGTACAATCCGCTATGGGCACTCGACTAGATCTCAGTACCGCCTATCATCCTCAAACTGATGGACAGTCTGAGCGCACCATACAAACCTTTGAGGACATGCTTAGAGCATGTGTCATAGATTTCAAGGGAAATTGGGACGCCCACCTACCGTTAGTCGAATTTTCGTACAACAACAGCTATCATTCTAGCATCGGCATGGCACCTTTTGAAGCTTTATATGGTCGAAAGTGTCGATCTCCTGTTTGATGGCACGAAATTGGGGAAGCACAAATTACTGGTCCAGAATTGATCCAAGAAACCACAGATAAGATTCATCAAATCCGAAACAATCTTCTAGCGGCTCAAAGTCGTCAAAAGAGTTACGCAGATAAACGACGGAAGCCCTTGGAGTTTAGCGTTGGTGATCATGTGCTTTTAAAAGTGTCACCGTGGAAGGGAGTAGTTCGTTTTGGTCAAAAGGGAAAGCTAGCACCACGTTACGTAGGACCTTTCAAGATACTCGAAAGAGTAGGTCCTGTAGCATACAAGCTTGACCTACCGGAAGAACTCGACAGGATTCATCCCACATTCCACGTGTCGAACTTGAAGAAGTGCCTCGCTGATGAGAATCTTCATATTCCACTAGAAGATATTCAGATCGATGAATCCATGTATTTTATTGAAAGACCAGTGGAGATTATGGACTATGGAGAAAAGCGTCTACGTCGAAGTCGCATTCCTATTGTTAGAGTACGCTGGGAGTCGAAACGGGGACCTGAGTTTACTTGGGAACGTGAAGACTCAATGCGTGAAAGATACCCTCATCTTTTCCCTCCTACTTCAACTGTTTAAATTTCGGGACGAAATTCCTAAAAGTAGGGGATACTGTAACATTTGTATAAATCGGGTCTCCAAAACCCGCTCCGTTTTGTAATCAAATACTAAGTTACGAAATTTCATTAAGTATTTATGAGTATTTTGAGTTTAAACGTTACATAATTAATATATAAACTAAACTATAAAAATTATATTTGATAAAAAGTTAAAATAAAATAAATAAAAAACATTTGTAGCTGACCGGACTCGAACCCGGGTCAACTGCCTTCAACAACTTATCTTTCCGTCTTCAAACCACTCCGCCACCAATTGTTTTCTGTTGACATTAGGAAAACAATTGAGTTTTATACGCAAACACGAATTAACGGTTAGTGATATCTGAATAACGGAAATTGGCAAACTGAACGCTAAATCTTTTCGACTTCGTTTGGCTAGCTCATAACCGATGAATATCGGTTTCTAATTAAGTTCTAATTGAATGAACTTAAAGACCTCATCACTTCCGGTATTTGAAACCGAAAATATACCAAACTCTAATTAAATCCAAGTCCTGATCATTTGCGCGATTCATAACTATCACAATAACACTCAATTTCATTTTCGTCAAGATTCTGAACTGTAAGACCCTCTGATTTCGATCGCCGGAGATTTTCTGCAACTCACCGGAAAACCGGGACTTGCATTTTCACGGTAAATTCTTCGACTCTTTTTGTTTAAAACATGTAATTAGTCAATCTCTAACACAATTCCATCATCAGAATCAATCTTAGCCAACATTTATCGGAAATCCCACCCTCGCCGGAAAGTTTCTGAAATTGCCGGAATTTCACTGTGAAAGGGTAAGGCATCCTACACTTCATTTAAACCTTGTTTAGATGATTTAGTTCTATAAATAATCGACCCACACTGTTAATTGTTTCAACAGTCGGAGCTCAATTTCTGTACCGACAAAACTTTCGCCGGATTTCTGTGTTTATCTCCAAACGGTAAATCCTGTTCTTTAAACTCTTTCCATTGAATTACTATTAGTGTTTAAGATCTTTGAAAGTCACAAAATCAATCTTAACCAGTTGAAATACGCTGACAGTTTAATCCGATGAAGAAGATGAACCTATTTCAGAATATAAGAGTAATTATAATTCGGATATTTAACGGGTTAGACACACAGTCCAGCGGTGGACTGTGTGCAAAGTTTATATACGAGTCCCGAGTTCGATCCTTACTACACACACACTGCGTAATAACATTCCTTTTTATTCATGAACTAACCGGGTTAGATCGAGTAGTTGTTAAGTATAATATAATTCAAGAATATAACCGGGTTAGACACACAGTCCAGCGGTGGACTGTGTGCAAAACAAACTACACGTCGCGCGATCGAGTCCGTCACAAACACCGGTTCAATGAGATTAAAACGTTTTGCAAAATAAAGGAATTTTCGGTAAATCCGAATAAGTGTATAAATATAATTAAAACTGGATTTCTAACGGGTTAGTCACGTAGCTCAGTTGGTAGAGCTACGTGCGCGTGAACGGAAGGTCACCGGTTCGAATCCTGCTCGGCGCAAGTATTACCGCTGACCGAACCGGTCAACGGTCAACGGTCAACGGTCAAACAGTAAAAAAAATATTATTTTTTTAAATATTAATTTGTTTAATTTAAATTAAAAATCAATTAAAAATACTTAAAAATAACATTTTTAAGGATAGAAAATAGCCATAAACTCACAAAAATATATCTAAAAATCCCATTAAAATCTCTAATAAAATCCATCCATTTAATATATTTTTCCCATTATTATTTAGGTTAGTGATTCCTCGTTGACTCGCTTCGTCTAAATCGTGCGCATCTCACCAACTCAAATCCAACGCACCCAATGTGAGTGATCCCTTCAAATTCCCCGTTTTAATCACGTTTTTGGGGTGTATCATGTGTCTTGTTCATTTACTTATTATAACTAAGTTATTGTGCATATATCATATCATGACATGTGTGTTAGTTGTTGCTGATAAGTAGTTATTATTGTTTGCAAATTATTATTTCAGTACATGCAATTGCTGAGGCCGTAGCTCCCCATCCATCGAGGTTGAGTTTGATCCCCATTTTATTATGCGGTTGATCAGGGCGTGCCCGCACGATCGGCTCCGTTTGATTGAGCCTTGATCGGTCATTTTATTTACATTTCAATACATGCAATACGCTCGGCTCCGTTTGATTGAGCCTTGAGTGCACAGTTCAATTTACATTTCCAGTTCATGCAATACGTTCGGCTCCGTTTGATTGAGCCTTGAGCGCACAGTTTAATTTACATTTCCAGTTCATGCAATACGATCGGCTCCGTTTGATTGAGCCTTGATCGCACAGTTCATTTATGTTAATATTATCATATGATGTTGGTATGTTCATGTATGCTATCGATTGTTAATGTATGTTATAATTGTAACTGATGTTGCCATTGCTTGATTTCATACATATGCTCTTTTATGATTATGCACAATATTTTATTGATAAACTAACCAGAAAATCATTATCAAATGTTTATCTATAAGGTTCACTCGCCAACTTATGTTGACCCAAAAACCTCCCATTTTACACATGATACAGGTGAACCAGCAGCAGCTAGGAACACGTAGGACCTGGATTAGAAGAAATAAAACGATTTAGTATTTGGAATATTATGTTTGGTTATTTTCCTTTGTAATGAATGAACATGTTTGAATGTTTGAGAAATGTAACTTTGATTTCATTTAATTATGAAACATAATAGTAAATGTCATGTGCTTTGGTGATAACCCAATTATGCCCCGACTCTTATTTCCGCTGCGGGTCGGGGTGTGACAAAATGTAGGGAATTCGATACGTAAAATGCGTATAATTCTAAACACATCAGTGTGAAATTGCATAAATATGATAGAGACACATAGGATACCCTTTTGTGTTAGCCTTTTTCTTTTATTTGTTTTTCGCGCCCAACATTATCCATTAGATAACCTTGTTGAGCCTATTTCCCATGTTTTTCCAATTTTACCTAACTAATTCATCACTCAACCAAATTTAGCCTTTTTGTTTTTTAAACCTTTGTGTGGTCTTTGTAGTTAGTTCCTTTCGTGTAAAAGCATTAAAGTTCTTGTTTATAGTTTATGTATTTGTTCTTCAAAAAAAATCCATAAAATAGAACACCCTAAAATAGGGTGAAGATGACCAAATTAGAGCAATTTTAAGTGCTAAATGGTTATATAATCTTGTTGTTAGCTCGAGAAGGTGAAAATCGTTGTTCGGGTTAGTTATGTATAGTTCTTGTTTATTTACACTTGTTAAATATAACCATCGAGTTTCACCATTTACCCACTTTTTAATGTCCATTCCACACCCTTAACCATTGGCTATCATTACAACCCTCAAAGACCTCTTGATTTGTGCCTTTTTCGCATGTTAGTTGAAGGAGATTAGATCTTTTGACAAGCTTGTGACATTGCATGATTCATTGCCTTGGCGTCGAGTGTTTTACACATACACATTATATGTATGATTCACAAATATAGCTGAGTGTGTGTGAGCATTGTGAGTAGTGCGAAGATTTGCATGCTAAGTCAATTGGAAGTGGAATCATTGCTTTTTGGTTATCTTTACATATATTATGATGTCTAAGATTGGTCTGAACACATTGATGATGTCTTTTGGAAAACCGATTAACCATTGCATATATATTAGCAATTTGGTATGTTAAATAATTGATGCCATTTGGAGCTTTCGTTTATTTATTTCACTTGAGTTTGCTTGAGGACAAGCAAAGTTCAAGTGTGGGGAGGTTTGATATTCACTAAATTGTACATGTTTTAGTCCCTCATTTTACTCCCGGTTTATGCGTTTTTTACTACAAATTCGATGTTTAGGTATTTAATCGTGTACTTTTAGGTTTTCAGGTCTTAAATGACGTTCCACGGGCAAATTTGGAAAAAACGAGGAGTTTCCGGGCATTTTGGATGAAAACTGCATAATCTGCTGAAGATACAGGTCAAGCACGGCTGTGCGCTCCAACTGCACGGCCATGCAAGTTTAATTAGTCGGAAGCACCAGCAGTGTGGCCAGGACTGCAATCAGTTTCTCGGTAACGCACGACCGTGCGTCTCGGCTGCACCCCCGTGCGCCCTCTGATCCTCGTAAGCACACCTCGTGCGACTAACTGTGCATCCATTTTCTCGGACATGCACGACCATGCACCTCATGTGCATGGTCGTGCGCACACTTTGCTGCCAAATCAGCCACTTGCTAAACCCATACCCTGCAGCTGACGTCATGATTAGACTTGTACAGTGCACAGGCATGCACTTTAAATGCACGACCGTGCACTTTTGAAAAATTGTATACAACTGAGCATGCACATTCAGATTAATTATTGGATATTTTTGCAAGCTTTTGGGCAACTTCTGGGCTCCGAAAACAGCCTGCTTAGAGCGGATTTAAGTCTCCAAGTTGCAAAGAAGCCTATTTATCATGCATTCCATCTAATCCTTGCTTGCTTATGGTTTGAATCCTTGTTCTTTCCAAGATTTTGGTTTTATTTCAAGCATTGATTTGATGTATTCTGTATTATTGTAGCCTTAGGGCAAAAACACTAGTATACTTGTTTTATGAACAAACATTAGTATGTAAATCTTGTTTGTATGAAACTGTGGTACTTTTCATGTTTAAGCTTAATGATCATATGGCGAACATGTTTCATTGATGTTGGATTCTTGATTGTATTTGGTTACCTTGGATGATTAATGAATGTTTAGTTGAGATATGTTGAAAAACCCTTGATTAATCACTTATTAGTAAGCTATTAACTTGTTAATATGTTTACACCATGAAACTAGAAATGGGTATTGGTTTAATAAAAAATAAATCTAATGTTAATCAAGAGTATTTTCTTGCACGTAAGGACCCTAATGGGTTAGATGGTGTTTTTACAAGTTCTTGACATGGTTTATGATCTTTGTTTAGTGGTTTTGGTTGAAATTACTATCTTGGTAGATTTTGTGTTCAAGGCTTGTAAAATGGAATAATTTGTGATATGATATACTTTATGCTTGTCTCGGTGGTTGTATTGTGTTATCGGTATTACTTTCCTTGATTAAGTGAGGTTAGAAAACTCTTAACGGATGACTAACTTACCTTTAAAAGATTCACATGAAAATATATCAGTAGCACGCTAATAACGATTCTAGCTGGCTAAAATGTGTCAGTCGCGTTAGCTTTCTGAAGGATTGTCATGTTAGGATTCCCGAAAGGGATACTAATCGTCTATATAATTGGAAATCGATCATGTGCCTTTGTGACATTTCTGACTTAGTTAACATGCTTAGGTTGTTTGTAAAACAAGATAATATATATTTTTGTATTTGGAGTCTTTTATGTTTTAAATATAGTTTTAGATTAATTTAGTTGAAAACTTCATTCACCTATCTTTTTACCAGTAAACCAGTGACAAAGGTTTAGTACACACGCATCCGCCCGCGTCCATGGATCGACATCTGGTTCTTACCATATATGATAGGGTACACTTGTCCTTTTGTGTGTATTTTAATGTTAATTTATAAATCAGTTTTATAAATATTTAAACCGAGTTCGTGCGTAAAATTTAATGTAAAAATATGTATATATACGCACACCTCAGCTGCCAACTGCATTCCCACATATGAAGTACTACTTGTCTTCATATCCAAATATGTATTCAAAAATGTAAGTTCACTTCTGATAGCCATATGTAGTCAAAAAGGTAAGTTCACTTGTGATAGCTATTGTAAGTACTGCAATGTATATCTTTTCTTGAAAATATAATTTTGAAAAGATGACCAAGAGAAGGTAATAAGTGTATGTACTAAGTTTATGTATATGGATGCATTCCGGTATTATTCGGGTAAATGGGTTGGGTATCGGGCGAGTATCACTAAATTCCATACCCGTACCCGTACCCGATTTTTTTTCCTTTTTTAAGCCCATACCCGCCCCATACCCATCAGGCTTCGGGTTTACCCGACTCGTATATTTCGGGTATACCCGTCGGGCTTAGGCTTTTTTGCCAACCCTAGGCAGAACTTGAAGAACAAGCAAAATTCTGCATCTGTGCATGTCTTACAGACCGCAAGACATCCACAAGGCCTTCTGACAAAAAAATTCACTTTTTGACAGTTTTGGCCCCCGGACTTGTATTATCATTTTTTTTGCCATTTTTAACCCTTTTAACTTGTTGTTTAAGCTATATCAAGGGTATAAAGCCATATGTAACTTGAATTTTGTTCTGGAAATGTCGTGAATATCATTTTGCTCGATCGTAAGATTACGTATTTCGTAAATAAAATATGAAATTTTAATAAACACAGAAACGATAGAAAGTGTACAACGATTAAAATTTTGCAAATGTTACGGTGGGGAGGTGGAGAAGATCACAATGAAAAGTGCCTCCCGCCTAATAATTGAAGATCTCCAAGACTTAATCAGTCTACCACTAGAAAGAGACCCAGAAGACACTGTTTCTCTTGACTTTAAATTACAATTCAAATGTCAAATAAAAGAACAGTTGATGAGAGAATAAAATTTGATCCAATAACCATTTGTTTTTGCATCATCTGTTCTAGGGGGGTTGTTGGATCTACAAAAGAACAGGTGATATCCAAAAGCCAAGACATGATTTTCAGATCAAGAAATAAACAGTTAATGAAACAATTCTCTCCCTAAAGATAATGAATCTTGAACACCTATTGAGAACATTTGTTCAATAGCACGACTAACATCTGATGAAGAATTTTGTCTATACTTTTGTTATCATGCAACTTATATAAATATATCATACCACATTAGTTATCATGCAACTATTCTCATGGAGTCATGGTGAACTCTGCCAGGCGTCGTGGTTGTTGCTTGGTCAACTCCTTAATCATACGATGATGAGTTTGTCTTATTTTATTGCGTTAGTGACAATATATATATTGAACAAATATAAAATGATATGTTCCTCGTATCAAAACATTAACAAAAATTGAAACGGAAATGCACAAAAAAGGCGACAACCACTAACAACAAGCACTAAAAAACAAAGTATGGATCACCTATGGTCTGATTCATCGGTAACAGGATCAGCCTTAGAAATATGATCAGCCTTAGAAATATGATCGTATGTGTTTACGACAAATTATCAATGAATATTACCAAGGTATCACCGACAACTTTTGTAGCGTCGCATATAGACATGTTTTGCGACAGACCGACAAATAATTTACCGATTGGTCCCTTTAAGTTTTACAGACGAAATTTACCTCAGTAGTTATAACTAATTAAAAACTAATATTAAGTATATTAAGATTTCTCTAAAAATCAATATTAGTGGTGGATTAGCAACGATTTCTTAAATTTACCATTTTCAGTTTTTTTTTTTTTTTAGTTTTGACAATCATTTGTTAGTGGTACTTTTTTGTTTCGTAGTGAACCCAAAGTTTTAAAAAACCAACAATATTCAACCTCTGGATTCGTATATTTCTGTTGTTATAACCCATTTCAAAATTTAAAAAAAAAAAAAGGAATGAAAGAGTTTGGAAACTTATAAAAATGTACAAGTCACATAGACCAAACATATAAGTTTAAAGTTCGTTGTTAATAACATGCATTCATGTAGTTGTTTACCATAAAGACAAGTTTGTAGGCAAAGTGCCGTCCCGGCAATTAAAGCATTCAAGATTCAAATATATATAAAAACCATAGTAAAAGAACGCATAATCTAAGAAACCTTTCTATAAACACTACATATAAGTTTGGAAACTTATAAAAATTTACAAGTCACATACACCAAACATATAAGTTTAAAGTTCGTTGTTAATTACATGCATTCTGTAGTTGTTTACCATAAAGACAAGTTTGTAGGCAAAGTGCCGTCCCGACAATTAAAGCATTCAAGATTCAAATATATATAAAAACCATAGTAACAGAATGCATAATCTAATAAACCTTTCTATAAATACTACATATACATTCTTCTTCCTCATTCACTCGCGCTATTAACAACTTCCGACAACACAGTGTTCCCGACTTCATAACTTCAGCAATGGCCAGCCATCATGATCGGAATCCATTTGCGCATGACGATGATATCAATCCTTTTTCTGTAAGTATATAACACACACATATATATACCTCAAAATACAAACATGAAGTCATCATCAATATTTCAAAGCTTCAAACAACAAACTATTTTGAGTTTGCTTTGTCTTGAGACGGTAGCTAGTATGCATTTAAATTATGATTTTGACGGAGAAATATTTTGTTAAGTTTCATTACTAATTTTGGTTTGATAATTGTGTATTTATATAATTTGTTGATATTATCATTGTTTGAACAATGTTTGAGAAACCTTTTTATGGTTAACTAAATCATATTAACTTAAATATAATAAAAAACTTTAGTATATGCATTCATAATTTAATCAATTACATACACGAAAGCTATGTTTGGTTATATAAATTTTATTTACACTAAATCCTATTTACTTAAATGTAATAAAATTTTAGTATATCCATTCATATATTTAATCAATTACATATACCAAAACTATCTCTGATTATATACATTTTTTTATTTATAATAGAAAAAAAAAATAGTTTTCGTGTACATAATTGATTTAGTTCAATATTGTAGATCGCGATTCATTACGTAAATATACAATGCATTACAAAACTTTATAGAAATGTTAGAAACACTTAGGTTTGTTTATCAACTTCTGAAAGGTTAAGTGTTAACTAGTAAAAGGTCAATCATTAAGTGTTGAATCATTAAGAGGTCTGAACCAGTAAGAGGTAGTATAATGTTTAACTGTTCAGAGGCAAATGTCTGACCAATTCAGATTAGAGGTCTTAACCATTCATACTTAGTATAATGCTTAATCTTTCAAAGGTAAATGTCAGAACCATTCAGACATCTGCGCGCGAAACAAACAATTTGAACCATTAAGTATTGAACCAGTAAGAGGTTTAAACTATTAAGAGCCTCATTAAAAGCTAAACAAACAACCCATAAGAATGAAAATAACTGAATAGTAATTTATTGATATCATCATGTTTTTTTTATAGAGTAAAATGCCAAAATGGTCCTGAGTTTATGTCACTTTTGTTACTTTATTCCAAAAAAGAAACGTTTTGCATTTGGGTCCCTAAGTTTTCATTTTGTTGTCATTTTCATCCAATTGACAAATTGGGTTAGAGCTTCCCGTAACTACTCCAATTTTTTTCGGTTTCCTCATTTAAATGAAAGGTATGGTATGATCGTCATTTTATACCATAATATGTTTTAATTAAATGAGGAAAACGACAAAAAAGAGAAATTAACTAGAAAATTCTAAACCACTTTGCTAATTGGATGAAAATGGGAAAAATGAAACATTAGAAATCCAGATACAAAAAGTTTTATTTTTGAATTGAAGTGACAAAAGTGACCCAAACTCAAGAACCATTTTAGCAATTTACTCTATTTTTATATGTTCGAATATTATTGAAACACAAACATATAGCTTTCTTTGATATAATACTAGGTTAGAACCCCGTGTATTACACCGGTTGTATAAATGTAATTTTATATAATAAATAATAAAAAAATATCTTTAAAAAAAACTTGTGTATTGCACGTGTTGAGTAAAATATGTCACATGTTAACACATACAATCCTCATGATTTATGCTTTAATAATGAACTTTGATGTACTGTTTACTTGTTATAATATTTTACTTTGTTTTTTGTTTAATATTTGGTTAAAAACACATGTTTACATGGGGCCGAATCTCGTTTTTATGATACATTAAATTATGAGATATAATGATTTTAGTTAGTCTTATGCACCTTCATGCTTATTGTTTATTTCTTCTAAAACACTCATCTCATACTTGTATTACAAAAAGGTGGAGATCGATCCCCACATTTTTATATATTTCATCATTTATTATGAATTATACCGTAAAATCGAAAATTTAATTCTCTTTAATGGAGTATAGAATTGTTATAGTTATACTTAAAAATGTTGTTCTTTCTACATGTTGATGCAATGTGTAATAAATGATGGGGTTAAACCAATTATAACAATACCGCCTACCATTATAGCGATGCGTCTAAAAACACTTACAATTTGATAGAAGAATATGCTCGACATAGAATAATTAATAATACAAATATTGAGTATATATCAACCGGAAACCTTTAATTCCTTACCATAATTTCAATTACCGAACTTCAAAGTATATATATCTACTCACAATAAAAATAAATGTTTAAGCTTATCTAAATTTTTGTTTAGAATTATTTATCAAAAAACATATATTTATTGTTATCTATTTTTTTGTTTAAAATTTTCAATCACCAAACTTCAAAATACATATATAAATCTACTCATAATACTCGAGATGTAACTTTATAATTAAATAAATAAAGAAACATGTATCCTTTTTGTTTAAAATTATTTATAGAAAAACAAATATTTATTCTTATCTAATTTTTGTTTAAAATTATTATCCCTTATTACTTTATTATTATTTAATATGAGAGATAATAGGAAAATTGTTTAAAATTATTTATAGAAAAACAAATATTTTTATTTTTATCCAATTTTTGTTTAAAATTGTTATCCCTTATTATAAGTAACACATATCTAAAAAAGATTGTCATTTATTAGTATAGGAAGATAATTATAATTATAACAAGAAGTCACATACGTTTAAAAATATATTTTTATTTATTAGTATAGGAAGATAATTATAATTATAATTACAATTATAATGAGATGAGATTAAGGAAGCCAATAAGTCATGATCAATTCAATAAAACAAGAAATAATATTTTTCTATTTCATTTTTACCTAATGATTTCAAACCAAATATTATTTGATGGTTAAATGTACATATTTATATTTCAGCATAACCAGACTCATAGTTATATCTTTTATATTTATATGAAAAAACCCAAACATCTCCTACTCTCCTTCGTACTTTTAAACTAAAACGTAATTTATTTGTTCATACAAATCATTTATATTAAATTTATTTATACTAATAATAGAATTAATGCTTTGAAATTGTATTGCAGAAACATCACGGGATCCCACCAAACTCCAGGCTATCGACTCTTGCTCATGAACCTGCAGTTTACGGTCATGTCGCAGCTAACAATTCTCTTGATACACCTGCGGTATTTCAACTTCTTAATTTTATGCGATATATAAAATTAAACTAATTTTGTATTTTTAGATTACTCTTATATACGACTCAAAATATTTATTTAACGGTTACAACATAAATACAATTATCGTCCCTCACAAATTAAACTCGTTATTTATATCCTTTTCCGTTTAATGATCACGGTTTAAAGGTTTGAATTTATCAACACAATAAGAACCTAACATAAAAGTCTCCTGGTTAAGCTTAGTCTAAACAAGCTCTAATCAGTTTCGGGTTGAACCCACTAACACATTTAGCTAACGGGTTGTGTTTGTTTCAATTGGCGAGTTCATGGCTTGACTCGTGTATTTTTATAACTTTTTTAAAATGAAATTGTGTTTTCTGTTAACTTGTATGTCAAAATTTGAAAGTCAACCAACAAATGAAAATAAATTTTGTAGTTTAAAGTTTAATGATTAATACACATTTGGTTATAACTCTAATATTCCGTTATTAAGTTGTAGCAAAAATGGATAAAAGTTTGTGTTTACCTACGAATAAACATGTCATGTTCACGCTTTATTATTATGATACGATATAGTCGACTTATAAGTTCTTGCTTTATTATTCTGATTTGATATAGTCGACTTATAAGCATAACTCGTTTATAAACCTTACTATGGTCTACTTAACTTACTTTGATACTTGTGGATTGGCCCACGCGATTCGGCGGGTGACACAAAGGTTTTTTTTTAAAGCGTAATCTAACCTGACTTGCAAACACCGATTATAGAACTATGTAAATATTTAGTTATTATATACTTAAGTTATTAAATATGATAATGTTGCGCGATGTGGTGAGTATCACTGAGACTTTTTTAGAGAGCGCAATCTAGTCTGACACGTCTTAAAGAGTGATTAAAATTGGGTTATTATTATTTTATTAATACTTAATTATATTTGGATAGTATTATTTATTTGTATTATCATAATTTAATTATATACTAAGCATTTAAATAAGATCATACTTAATTATATTTGGTCGTTGTCAGTATCATTGTCGGTGTAAATATTTAGTAGTTATATTTAGGGTATTATTATCTAGGGTATTATTATATGTTGAAATACATATCTTGAATTAAATAGTTTATTTTTATTAGAATTTTGTGCTCTTTAGTGCTATAAATTTTCACTTTAAATTATCCAAAGTTAACTATTTAAATCGACCATAAGACAAGATTTGAAGGTCTGTTGTACGGATCGTTCAGGTCCTAATTTGGTAAACCTAAGGTAAACGTGCGGATTCCGGTTGCATTGGCGACATTGTAGACAAGTTCTTTACTGTTTAATCACTGTTTCATTGATTAGTAAAGGTTACAAATCCTGGAAACACTTGGACAGAGCTTCGCCGTCCAATACACAAAATCTCTAAATCTTACAAATGAAATGACAACTATCCTATTTATACTTGAACAAGTTCGCTTGAAATGTGCCTTGGACAAGTTCGGGCGAACTTGTCCATGTACATTACAAGTTCGGGCGAACTTGTTACACGACATACATAACTTAACATTTCGCTCATAAACACATACTTGATATACGATGACGTAGGCAACAGACATATGCATCAACAGACTCCCCCTTGGATGTTGTTGTAGTCATCAGTCTTCAATTAAGTTCCTGAGTCTTTAATATGTTCTTGATCTTTAGTTCTTGAATAACTTTTAACTTCCTTGATCTTCATATCTACTTCAATTCTATTTTCTTTTCTTTAGCTTGTCTTGATAAAACTTTAATCAACATGCTCCCCTTGCTTTGAGCTTTCTGGTATCTTCAATCAACATGTTTTATCCAGCTCCCCTTTAAAAACTATTTTCTATTTCAAAAAAGTTCCTCAAATTTCAAATAAAACATTTCAGATTCAAACTTTGAAATTTCAAAAACACCAACATTTCAAATTTTAATCTTCTCCTCGGTTTTTAAACCCTCTCAGTTAATCAAGTCCAGATTAATGACCTTGAATATTTGATTTATGTATCAAGTTCAACTTAATGATCTTGATTAAACATTTTGACACTAAACTGACGCATTTATTCAAATGTAAGTTTCAACTTAATGAACTTTTAAACTTTTCAGATCAATTTGAAATTTTCAAACTTTTGATCAGCAACTTTAGATTTTGAAAACCAGCATTTTATCATCAGTGGTTTAAACTAAAAGATAATATAATCTTTTTGTTTTTATGTAATGAATATCAAACTCTAAGTATGTACAAACATATTTACAGACATATTTTTGTTGAGTTTGTGTTAAAGGATCATATCAGTTTTTTAGACAAATCACAAGTACCATTGACCTTTTGAGACTTTAAGTTTTTAAACAAAATTTACCTAGATTATCGATATATTTTTCCTCTTAAACTTCAACACATTTCTCAATTGTCCCAAGATACGTTATGTAGAATTAAGAAACTTGACTTAACTATGGTTCTCATCTCAGAATATACTCCCACATCAAGATTCCCTAGATTTCATCTTACAGATGAGTATAGCGTAATTGATATCTGTATCTGGGTTGTGCGAGACCTTGAGAGCTCAAGTTAATACCACCGTATCGACAAAGAGATGAAGGGTCGACTTAAAGTAGTGTTCCAATTTTGGAATCTTTTGAACTGCAATTGTATTATCTTTCGATATTTCAATTTAATGGAGTTTTAGGGTTTTAATGCAAAAATATTCTACAAGTTCTAGGCCATTGCTTACGCAAAATCAGAAGAACTTGTATAATACCCCAGATATCAACCATCTATAAAGACCTTGTATCTCAGAATCAGGCAATCTCTCAAACGAAATTTCAGAGTACTAAGTCCATATATCCGAGAGAGATGTTAATCCACAAGTTTAAGCGGTTGTAAAATTTAGTTTATATCCCGGAAACAATTTACTGAACGTGTAAAGCCTATCGACACATCCACAATAAGACTTGTTTATCCCTTTTTAAACTTTACAATTCCTTAGCATACTATGATAGTCCACTGATGTACTATCATTTCCTTTTATCCACAAAACTCTTTTTGCCTTTTTCAATGTTTTTGTACTTTTCGTATTTAAAATGTTTTTGGATTTTCTGAAAATTTTTTCTCCCCCTAAAATTCAAAAACATATTTTTGGAATTTTTTATTTATAGAAAAACATTGACTAACTGATGAGAATCACTTTAATTCGTCATCCATTACTGCTTCACAAATTTTCTTTTAAGCACTCTCCCCCTCGTGATGACAAAAACCACACTTTTGTGTCTATAAAACATTTATATCCATGACTTTTGTCTTTTCAATAGTGAGGGTTCTGTGAAATTTTCCAAATTTTCTTCAAAAATTTGTAAAATTTTAAAGTAAACGTTATTGAAACATGTTTTCGAAAAATTTTCTCCAAAAATTTTTCAAAAATTGTAAATTAAACGATATATAAACTATAATAAGGCCTTTATGTAAAACTTGATAACCCGGCCCATCTTCAAAGTGTGCCACAAAACTCCATTCTCAGTAATTGACTTTCTTCTCAGAAGTTCCTAGTTCCTGTACAAAAATTCACACAATTAGTTGAATAGTGACACCCAAGCATTTTTAGCCTTAGGCTTTATTTCTTCAACCTTAATTTTGATTTTCTTTACACAATCAGGTTTATTTTGGATTTTCTCAAGTTTCAGAAAATTCTCTAAACTTTCAATTTTCACTGATTGTGTAAATTCTTTTTCTTTGACCAACTATGATTGATTTTTCGTTAAAGCTTTCTTGAAATACAATGTAGAAACTTTTTGTTCATTACAATTCGAGGATTTACCAGCTTCAAATTTTGAAAACTTAGTAATAACTGGTTTTACTTTGTTAGTAGTTTATGTACATTGTTTCAAAAAATGAGTTGGTACTTTCAAATCTTCAGAAAGATGAGCAGGTTTAGGATTAATTTGTAAACATTTTCTGGTAATGTGTCCAATTACTCCACATTTTTGACACTTCCTGTTCTCATACTGATCATTTTTAGCAAACCATACACTCAAATCATAACATTGATTTGATGTGTGGTAACCATCTTTCCTGTTTCTTCTAAAAGCATGATTTGACGTTGAAGCACTGTGGTCCGACCTACACCACTTATTTTCAGATTTGTGAGTTTTTATAATGATTGGATGATCGTACCGATGAACTTTTATGTTTCTTTTGAAAATTTTAAAAATTTTTAAAACTTTGTTTTTCCTTTTGTTTTCGTTCTCCATTCTGCTTAGAAGGTTTTTGCGTTGAGCATTCACCTTTTTCAGTAGATTGTAGAACAGTTTGTTGAAAATTTTCTTTTAATTTTAAAAATATTTCATTTTTCTCTTTTTAACACTTTCATCATCGGTATCATCATCACAATTCTCAATTATGACTTTGTCATAATTTGTGACTTTATCACTTGTTGGAATTTTCTCTTTATTCTTATTGATCGGTTTTGGACATATCTGATCTAGAATCAATGACGAGGTCACAAAACCTTTCAACTTCTTTTCTAAATAAACAGCCTTATTTTTAGCATTCTCAGCATCTTGTTCAAGTTTTCTGATTTTTTCAAGATGCGAGTTTATTATATTTTGTTTTTCAAAAACTTTTTTATTTAAAACAGAATTTTCATTTTCTAAATTTTTTATTCTATTTTCAAAAATCTTTTCATTTTCTTTTAATTTTTTATTTTCTAATGTCAAACTCTCCAGATTGTTCAAGAGTTTGGCATTATCTGCCAGATAATCATTCAGATCTACATCAAAGACTGAGCATAATGGTTTAGAACTTGAAGACTCATTTGTAGATGTACTTAAAACTTGTGCTTCACAATTCTTTTCCATTATACTTCCTTCTTTCTTCAACTGATCATTTGAACTTTGCGTTTCCAAATCATTTCGTTGATCACTGACAAGATCAGACTTCTCTAGTAATTGCACTTCATATCCCTCTAATTTGTCAATGAAGGTAGAAAGCTTGAAAAATTCCCAGCTCGGACTTTCCTTTAACACCATTAAGTACGTTGTCCATTCACCCTCCGGAAGAGCATCAGCTAATTTGTCAATATACTCTACTTCTGTCTTATCAAGACCATGCCTTCTCATCTGCACTTTCAAATGACAAAATCGCTCTATCATTTGTTTCATTGACTCGCCTTTCAGCATTGTGAAGATGTCAAACTCTTTCATGATTAGAACTTTCTTGCTCTTAATCATCTCAACACTATCCAAATATTTAGCACGTAGAGCATTCCACAACTTCTGTGCTGTATCACATTCAGGTAGCAGAATCAAGATATCTTCATTTATCGATTGATGTAACAAGGTTATCATATTCTTCTCATGGGCATGTGCATCATTCATTTTGGGTGTAAACTCTGATACTGCAAGAATAACTCCATGTTCATCAATTGGACATTTAAATCCAGTTTGAACGGCAAACCAAATGTAGAAGAAATTTGCTCGTACCCTGTTCTCGAATTTTGCTTTCCAGTCTTCATATTCGTTCATACTCGTCAACTCTGGCGACTTCACAGAGCCCATTTCCTTTTCCAAATTTATCTGTCGTTCAAAAACACTTGAACAATGATTAGCAAACATACAATTTTCGGAAAATTTGACTTTTTAATCGACAATATTAACGTATCAGTTTGCTAAAAATGTTATAAAATTTTTCGGAAACTAGTTTTACCAGATTAGAGCTTTAAACTCGTCTCGTCGGGCGAACTTGTGCTTAATTTCCACAAAAACCAGTCAAGTTTGGGCGAACTTGATGAAAATTCTTGAAAAACTTGTCAAGTTCGGGCGAACTTGATGAAAAATCACACAAAATGTGATAATTTCAGTGCCCGAACTTGATCACAAGTTCGTTCGAAAAGATGTTTTCAAACATGATTTTTTCAAACTTTCGACATAAATTCATTTGTTTTAAGCTCTGATCTTTTCAAGGATTTTGCTATTATGGATTTTAAGTGTTATACTTGAAAATTAGTCCATTTTGTCCATGTAATGTCCAAGGAAAGTTTAAAAAGAATGAAATGAGTAGAAGATGAGATGTTCTATGTCCAATGTCTTCAAATTAGGCCAGTCCTGCTCTGATCCCAATTGAAGGTCCGTTGTACGGATCTTTCAGGTCCTAATTTGGCAAACCTAAGGTAAACGTACGGATTTCGTTTGCATAGGCGACACTGTAGACAAATTCTTTACTGTTTAATCACTGTTTCATTGATTAATAAACGTTACAAATCCTGGAAACACTTGGACAGAGCTTCGCCATCCAATACACAAAATCTCTGAATCTTACAAATGAAATGACAACTATCCTATTTATACTTGAACAAGTTCGCTTGAAATGTGCCTTGGACAAGTTCGGGCGAACTTGTCCATGTACATTACAAGTTCGGGCGAACTTGTTACACAACATACATAAACTTAACATTTCGCTCATAAACACAGACTCGACATTATACATGACGTAGGCAACAGACATATGCATCAACAAGATTTTTTGCGAGTTAACATGACACGATGTGTGTGTGGTTCAACGATTTTACGTTTTGTTATACGTTTCGTTCTAAATTTTGCGAGTTAATATGGCGCAACGTACGTGTCTGGTTCAGTGTATTTACGTCGTCTATTTTTTCCATTTAATAAGTTCGTCCCAACGCACGAGTCCTAAATCGAGTTAGTTATTATTTTCTATGTTTTATATGTCGGTCTAATTTCTACACATTAAGACGCCGCAACTTAAATGTTGGTGGTCGTTGGCTAAAGTGTGGCATTGGTGCTATTTGTCACGGTTTTATGCCTCTGCCGCAACACGGGAGGCTTAATACGATAGGTTATTTATATGGATACAAGTCATGTAACGTAGTAATTATGATACTATTAATTGGATTGAGCTTATTTAGTGAATTACTTATTTATATAAGATAGTAATATAGACTTAACCGACAAAAACATTTTTAACACATTGTAAATGTGAATCTGATCAACAACATGTCCATTTTGTTGGCCGCGACGCAACGCGCGCGTGTCAATCTTCTAGTTATTAATCAATAAATTACTAGTGAGTCATATTTAGAATGTTTTTAAAACAGAATTTTATAAATTAAGCCAATGATTTTGCTTCATGCCAATAAATTAAATTGTTGAAAGAAATAATCCAACCTTTTTATCTAGTCTAACACGTGGGTTATTATCATTTTATTAATACTTAATTATATTTGGGTAGTATTATTTATTTGTATTATTATCATAAATTTTTAGTAATTATATACTAAGCCTTTAAATAACATCATACTTAATTATATTTGGTCGTTGTCAGAATCAATGTCGGTGTAAATATTTAGGGTCTATTATCTAGGGTATTATTATATGTTGAAATACATATCTTGAATTAAATAGTTCATTTTTATTAGAATTTTGTGCTCTTTAGTGCTACAAATTTTCCCTATAAATTATCCAAAGTTAACTGTTAAAATCGACCATAAGACAAGATTTAATATAACATAAGCTTTATGCTCAAAGAAATTGTTTGTTTTAATTATGATAATTAAGATAAATAGAATAAGTATTACATAAGAGAAAACTGGGTGAATACTTCTTATGGTTTAGTGAAATTTTATCTATTATCCTCAACTTTTTAAAATTACACCTATACTCCTTAGCTTTTGCACTCTCATTTCTTGGATAGGCTCTCACATGAATGGAGATTAGTTTTTGATGTTAAGTGGATATGAAATGATTAAAATATCTTTACTAATAAATGAAACATAATATTATAATTAACCACATAAAAACCTACCCCACCCCTACCCTTACCTCCCCCCTTTCTTTCTCTTGTTCACATAACCACCTGCACCATGCACCACTTTTCCGACCACAACCAACCCCACCACTTCCACCTCCCTTTTGTATCTAGGACTGTTTAAAAAGCGTGTGGCTCGAGGCTCGCTCGATGAAAGTTCGAAAAAAGCTCGGCTCGAAGTCAGCTCGGTTTTAAACGAGCTGGCTTGGCTCGACTCGGTTTGTAAAGGAGCCGAGCCGAGCCCGAGCCAATGTAGGTTCGGTTCGTGGCTCGCTCGTTTCGCACGTTTAAATTAAACCCCAAATTATGTGTGTGAGTGTGTGTTTATATACATATATTCTAATATATCTAAGCAATGTTGTTAAATTAGTAATATATATTTATTTTTTTTATCGAAAGAAATAGATTGTTAAGTTACAGTTTTAATTATTAATATTAATTTAAAAGATATAGATTAAGGTAAGTAACAATAACTCTTTCTTGTTAGTTTTATAGTTCGCCCAGAATTTTCTGTTTAAAAAGTCTATGGCTCGAGGCTCGCTTGAAAAAAGTTCGAAAAAAGCTCAGCTCGGTTTTAAACGAGCCAGCTCGGCTCGATTCGATTCGATTTTAAACGAGTCGAGCCTGAGCCCACCCGGTTCGGTTCGGCTCGGCTCGTGTACAGCCCTATTTGTATCATCCAACCACCAGTAAACCCGATTTCAATCACGCACACCACCACCTACATCAACTCTATAGTAGTGGCACCTACAATAATCTAGTTTTCATTTCGATCCTAACTACATCAATCACAAAATATCAGTCATCGAACAACTCAAAAATGTTATTGAACTCCTCACCAACATTTTTGTTATTCACCTTCCTCTCTATAGGCTGAACTCCCGAAACTTCACATCTGAAGGAAATGTTCTCTCTAAACAGTCTTGCTCTGACTCGTTGAAGTGTACAAACCAGCGGAATCACTTTGGCTCGTTGAAGTTTACGAAATAATATTGAATTTCGCCGCCTAGATCGTTTTTCCGGTGATGGTGACTAGTATTGATCCTTAAAATCTGTAGTTTTTTATCATACTCCTACTTCACAATAGTTTGATTAAGGAACTTGCAGACCTAGACCTGTAATTTCAAAGGGGTTTCATTAATATTCATAAACTAAGCTTACTATATAAATTTTACAAAGTTCTTTATATAGTTCTTAAAATCATCTTTTTTAATGGGGTAATTAATAATATTAAAAACTGAAGCTTTTGAGGGGGGGGGATTGAAGCTTTTACGACGTATTCTCGAGTTTCATTAAAGGAGAAAAAAAGAAGGATTTGAAAGGAAAAAATTTTTCGCTGTGTCGCAGAGTTTCATTAAAGGAGAGAAAAAAGGAAAAGGAGAGGTTTTTGGTCTACAATTCATCATTCCAATTTGAAAGAAAAGAAAAGAATCCTTTCTTTTCTCTCCTTAGGTTAACTTGGGAACATAGCGTGAGGGGTAGGATAGGGTTGACATGAAGAAGAAGATCAAGGGAGGGGGGGGGGGGTAGGTTTTTAAATGGTTAATTATATTTTTATGTTTTATTTATTAGTAAGGGAGTCAGTTCACACCCATTTAACACAACAAAACTAACCTCCATTCCTATTAGAGACTATCCAAGAAATAAGAGTGCAAAAGTTAGGAATTATATGTGTAATTTTAGAAAGTTGGAGACTATAGGTGAAATTTCACCAAAACACAGGACTTCCCATACATTTTTTGCTATTAAATTATGTATCATTTAGAAGAATCTTAATAAACGAGGACAAATAAGGTATTATTGCCTAGAACCTTTGTACCCTATGCTTCAAAATTTAAATAAGAGGTGTCTGAAATTTTATCTAAAATTACAATCTTATACCAATGAGATAATAATAATAATAATAATAATAATAATAATAATAATAATAATAATAATAATAATAATAATAATAATATAAATGATTATATTAATTCATGTCAAAAATGTTTGAGCATATTATTTTTTTTATTCATAAAAGTTGATATAAAAAGTAACATAAAATATAGATTTTTGTAATAAAGAGTATACTTAATTTTAACATAATATATCGTCCAGTAATGATAGTGGTAACAGTAGTAGTAATAACAACAATAACGGGTGGTTCAACGAATTTCGGCATATGCATAAAATTTAAAATATCGTTTGCAGTAGCATAAAACCTTATTACGTAAAAGTTGTGCATTCAAAAACACAAAATTATGAGTTATAAGTACCGATGTTGTTCGATTGATATCAGTTTGGTACGATACGAAACTGGTACGCACTACTCGGTATAGTTTCTAGTAAAATTTATTATAATGTTGAAAAAAAAAGTTAAAAAACCGTGCATTAATCTTCTTCAAAATGATTAATCTATAAATAAAAATCAATATATAACCATATTGAAAAAAAAAATTTAAAAATAACCGTGCATTAATTTTCTTCAAAAGAATTAACGAACGACTAGAAATAAAAATCAATATATAACCATGTTGAAAAAAATGTGCATTAATTTTCTTCAAAAGAATTAACGAATGACTAGAAATAAAAATAAATACATAGCGGATCTAGGATTCGTTCGTAGCGGTAGCGTTTTATTAAAAAGCGGTAACGAAAGCGAAAAAAAGGTCAAATTTTTTCAAAATTTACATTAATTTTACATTACCGTCGGAGCGCCAAGCGGTAGCAGGCGTTGCCCTAGTTAAACACTAGATCCACCCCTTGAATAGATAACCATTATTCCAAATTTTGCATTTCTGTTATATATTTCTTGTGAGTTAAACAGTGAGTCTTCAAAGTTTGTTTTGAATTTAGAAATTGAAGAAGAAGCAAAAGGAGTTGGAAGCTAAAGAAGCCGAACTGGATAAGAGGGAAGAGGTAATAAGATTGTTTTTTTTTTTTTTTCAAATTACTTTTAAATTTCAAAATGAAAAACTTTGATGTCTAGTTATTAAATTTAGCATTTAATTATACGCAGATTCTAAGACGAAAAGAAGAGGCATTAGCAAGATGTAGGTTTTTATTTTCTTTCTTCCAATGTCTTATCTTCATTTATGTACTTAATAGATTATGAATGTTTTCCTTAATGGTATCGTCATATTTCAATCTTTCAAATATTTGATGAAAACTTTTTACTCGATCCAGTTGGGTCATCGGAATTAAGCAAAAAATCCAATCATAATGTACATTGCACGGTCAAGATATACACACTCTTCAAAATCCTTGTACCTTTCTTTCTTTTGGACTAATTGTATCATCGTCCAAAAATGAATAATTTCAATGTTTGAAAATATATGAGATACAAATATAATTTATAAAATTTTTATTTGGGCCATGTGAAATCGGTTGCCATAAGTGCATCCTTGATTATACTAATTTTTAGAGAGCTAATACGTTATACCATATATTATTTGTGGTGGCCAGCATAAACAATGCTGACCACCACATTATATCTAATAAATTTGTTTTAATTGCAACTTTGAAGACATGGTACATGTTGGCAAATTGGTTTAGGTATTCGCTACGTAAGTAGTTAAATGTAATGATTGAATCGTCTAATCTTGTCTTTTTTAAATCTATTTGGTAGCTGGTGCTGTCATTGATAATAAGAATTGGCCTTCATTTTACCCGTTGGTTCATCATGACATTGCTGGAGATATACCAATACATCTTCAGAGAATACAATATGTTGCGTATGCAACATTATTAGGTACACTAACAAGCTTATTTTTTTTTTGTTCCTATAAAAATGTTATGATAACACTAAAAGTAATTAAGTATGATTACCATTTGGGTTGGTTTAGGTGTGCCGATTTCACTTTTCTGGAATCTTATAACAAGTATTGCAATATTTGTGAGTGATGCAGGTTTGTGTTTAAATTTTATGTGGACATTATATATGCATATATAAATATATAGTTAAACTCGTTGATAAAATAAATATACTTGATCAATCTAGCGGGAGTCTATATATTCTTTTCGATCATCTACTTCCTATTGGGTCCTCCCGGAGCCTTTTACTTTTGGTATCGTCCACTCTATCGTGCTTTCAGGTACTCACCATAATAAATATATATTTACTTATTGGGATACTGTAATCGACTAATTTTTGTTATTTGATGTTTCCGTAACTCTTTAGGAAAAATAATGGCATGAACTTTGGTTGTTTTTTCTTCAACTATGCGGTAAGTATTTTATATTTTATATTCTATATTTTTGTATAATATATGAGACATGTTCACTTTAAATTCCTTCAACAGTATCACATTGTGTTCTTTGGCTTTGCGGCGATTGGTCCTCGTATTCTATTTTCCGGACTAGATTTCGCGTATGTTCATTGCTACTACCATTATTTTCATTTATTTCTTTTGTACTTTATAAACATAAAATAGAAATCAACTACTCGTGTTGTTGTTATAGGGGGTTCTTGAATGCAATGGAACTCATAAGTAAACATCCCGCACTTGGGGTAAACTTAGAAATTAACTCAATTTCACAAACAATGACATCTTTAGTGTTGTTAGAAGCAATTAATGATTTTATTTTTGTAGATAATGAGCTTCATTGGGTTTGGATTCTTTGCGACTGAGTTAGTTCTAAGCATATGGGTCATGCAAAAGGTTTATCGAGTATTCCGAGACAATGATAAAGCAACTACCGCACCAATATCAATAGCCCTTTGAGCAAAGATGAATGGTCAGAATAGTAGCTCACATCTATAAAATCTTTGCAAAATATTATTTGTACCATTTTTTATTCATGGTTCGTTGATCACGTAAAAGTTCAAAGTCATTAGTTACATGTATAAAAACACGAATATTATTTGTGTTTCTGTTTTTGTTATAAATTCGAGAAAACATTTCTTTTAATATTTGTGAGTTCTTATAAGATATTGGCTTCCATGTTATGAAAAAACAAAGAAACATAATCATAAAGTTATGAACAAAATCAATTTTAAATAAAAAGTTGCAAAGATTATTTTCTGCTACAAGTACGGTAAGAGAGAAAAACAGATGCACTTGTGTGACTACATAACAATGTTATGTTATTAATTATACTATCCATTAGAAATATATATTTAGTTAAAGGTTTTCCTAAACATAAAAGGCATCAAATTATACCTCTTTTTGACCTCCCAAAAACAAAACAAAACAAAAGAAAATGAAGAAAACAAAAAGAAAAGATTCTAATAAACCAACAAGAAGTCGTCTATTTCAAAGTTCTTGCACCTTTTGACTCACCCCCTAATCCTATCGCATTTTAATCTTCACTCAAGTTTCAACTTTTTCGTAACCCTTCAACCACACCCAGCTGGATTTGAGTCGTGGTATTTCTCTGCAAATTTGTGGTTATGGCTGGCCGTTATGATCCCAATCCGTTTGATGAAGGGGATGAAGTTAACCCCTTTGCTGTAAGTTATTTCTTATTCGAATTAACTTGTCGGGTGTCGTCCGTCTAATGCTTGCTTCTTCGTCCGCGTGTTGGATTATTTTAACTTCATACTGTTTATGCTTCTAGGGTTGTTTAAATTGACGTTTTGGGTGGAAGTTGAAGTTGGTTTGTGACTGAATGAGTTTGATGTCTTGTTGATTTGTTCGGTTGGTTTCGATTTCCGGATCTTGTTTTGTTTCATTTGCTGACCTGCAATGACTTGCTTGGATGGTTTACTGGTTGTTTATAACAATTTACAGAAATTGGTTTTGATTTATCAAGTCCAGTTACACGATATTCATACGCTAGGTGCAAAGAGTGAGCCTTGGGCTTAGGCGCAAGTGGTTTTAAGCAAGGCACACTGTATAAACAGATTTTAGACCGAAATTCGGCTAGGGCACCTTGATGGATGCAGGGTGGTGTGCGTGCGCTGGTCGCCTAGGCCTTGCGTGCAATGAGTGCGCTGGTCGCCAAGGCCTTGCGTGCAATGAGTACGCTAGTCGCCTAGGCCTTGGTATCCGTGCGCTGGTCGCCTAGGCCTTGCACACTGTATAACAAAGACGAAGATGTTTTTCGCTTTTCAGAAAATTAGATAGGGCAATAGAATTTGAGTTTAAAAAAGTTTAATGTGTTTACGTAGTGCAATGAGCATTCATAAGTTACATACGGTAATGTTTTCATTGGTTTTACTTTTAAGTCGTATGCTTCTCTAGATTGTTCAAACACATAACGGTCTAAGAAAGATACCAACACAGTTATACAAATTTACATTTTAACAAGCATTTGTTCATTACAAGTTTGATGACATTGATTTTGGACCACAAGTTCTGTCGGTTGTCTTCTTAGCATGCAAATTAGGCATTTAATTATTAGTCAAAGAGTCTCATTGAATTAATAGTCAAGTCATTCTGTTGTTTTGTCATAATCAGGAGCAAGGGAAAGGAGCTGGAAAGTCGAACTTTAGTGGAGGCCCGTTTTACACAACAGTAAGTTTACTATGATTTTTTACAATTTTCATGTACCTAGCAAAACAAGTCGGGTCATTTTGATTTGTCAACACTTTTATGATCTTTTTTTATTCATTTTTGTATAAACTAATGTTTTAAAATATGTTTTGCAGAGTGTTCCTTCGGCTGCAAACTCTAGACTTTCGCCCCTTCCACATGAGCCCGCAGATTTCTATGATAGGGGTGCCTCTGTTGACATTCCTCTTGATTCAGCTACAGTGAGTTTTCGTTGGTGGATCAGTTATCTGAATTCACGGGATTGTTTTTTAATATTTTGAGAAAGATGCTTTATTCTTGCATCTTATTATCTAAGGGTAAAACAAGTACTAATTCATCTTTTCTTGTAACCTAATCTGGAATACTTATATTCTAATTTCACAAGGTGCCTGATACGAACCATGATGCGGGTCAGACTGGGTCAGGTTCTAATCAGCTGCTGGGGGTTCTATTTAACCCAGTTTTGGCGCTAATCTTAAATAATTCAGAAGTAGGGCTGAATTATATCAGTGTCTCATTTTAAAAAAAGAATTCCATATTTTTCTTATAGCTATAAATTCCAAAAGTAATAAGAATTTGTCACACCATAGTTACCTAAATCGCGGTTCGCTCCGGTTTGGGTACGCGATTTGCTAGGGGGGACGTATTTGATATAGAGAGGGGGCAGGTTCAGTTCGGCACGAACCGGTACGGTGTACCATTGAGTACTTTGATATACCCATTTAAAACAGAAATGACCAAATTCATTAATCCAAATGACCAAAATCCAAGATTCAAATTACCAAAGTGAAATTGCGTATTGTTTTTTTGCCAAAAGCCATTTGAGCTACTGAAGATAAAATAATACTGAAGTGGAAGAGTAGAAATAAAATTTCAGGATCTAATTTGGTAGAAATTGGAATGTATTTATACATGTTCCTGGATTTAATGGGTTCCATGCGAAAACGAATTTGGAACATTGTATGGAATCGAAGAGACGTACATATTGGACGTGTTTCCCGCCAATATTAGACATCGGGATGCGTTCATCTCAGTGATCGGAACGCCCTAGAAACGATCCAGGCCCTGTATTCGTAATCAACTTAGGGTTTTCAAATTTGATTGGAACGTTTTGATTTCTTACTTGGAGCGCCGTTCGGAAACATTGAATTCACGAATTTGGGGCGTATTGGATCGCTACTGTATTCCGTATGGTACAGTTCGTACCAAATAAAAAATCATGGCTCTTGGAGCGAATTTGGTAACTATGTGTCACACATTCTGAAGTCTAAACTTGATTATAACCATTTACTACTTTAAATGGCTGAGTATCACATTCAAACAATATCTCTTACAAATGTTTTTGTTACATTTGATTATCTGATTCTGGTTTGCATTTTTAAAATCACACATCCAAACACCACCCTAAAAATTGAAGCAATATTTGGATATTCAAAGAACACACCCTAATACCGTCTGTATGTGATTGTTGATGCTAACTCATACATTCTGTTGAAGGATTTGAAAAAGAAAGAGCGAGAACTACAAGCTAGGGAAGCTGATCTGAAGAAGAGAGAAGACGTATTTTCATATTTCTTTATTTTGACTTTGTTTTAATAAACTATTTATTTATGCTGTATAATCTTTTTCTATCACTGTTTTGCAGATAGTCAAGCGCAAAGAAGAGGCAGCCGCTCGAGGTTACATACTTACATCGACTAAACTAAAAAAAGAAGTAGAATTCCTGATTGAAGGGTAGAACAGTCTTTTAGTAATAAAAGCGATTTTCTTAGCAAAGGAAAGAAAAGCAGAACCTTCAAGGGATGGTGTGGTGGTAAGCACTTGATTCCTCTCTAGCAGAGGTCTCAATTTGGAATCCAGCTTCCACTGGTTTGTGCTTTAACCCCTTGAAGGCTACCTGCCCAGCGTAAGCTGCGCCTTATCTGTTAGCAAGATATTGGCGGGACCCAATAGTTTTCCCAAAAAATAAAAACAAGAAGAGCTTCTAAAGAACAGGGGGGAGAATAACTAGAAGAAAAATTACGGTCTATCAGTTGGAATATAAATTACAAATATAGATTGCTTTTTTGAATCACTGCCCACTTGGTTCCTATTCTCTAATCTCTATTTGACATTATCTCTATCTGGTCTTATTTTTTTTTTCGCTTCAGCTGGTATCGTTCTTGAGGAGAAAAACTGGCCACCATTTTTCCCGATTATTCATCATGATATTGCAAATGAGATACCAATTCACCTTCAGAAACTTCAGTATGTTGCATTCACGACATACTTGGGTATGTGTTCATATCTTATTCTACATATAGATGCTTCATGCTTGCATCTATTATCGTTAATGTTCACTTAGTAACAGTGGTTTAGATGTATGAGTATATCTAAAGGTGCGCAAAGGCCAGTCCCAACCTTGTTACTATAGCTCACTCCGGCCTTTTCTTGTGACTATGTTAATTATAAATCATAACATTTTATGTTTTAAAATTTTATACAAGTTTATTAAGCTGAACACGAATGTTAAAGCATTCTGAACCATATATAGTTAATTAATGGTAGCAATATATATATATATATATAGGGAGAGGATCATGAGAAAACTAGATATAAATGAGAAAACTAGAAAACTAACTCAAAAAGCCAAAAAAAGCATAAAAAACATACAATTTTTTTCTACAATTTTTTTTACAATTTTTTTTATAAAAAATCGCTGCATTTTATGTATAAAAAAACATTTTTCTCAAAAAAAAAAAAAAAAAAAAAAAAACTTGTAGTGCACATGTGCACTATATATGTACTACACATGTGCATTATATGTTTATGTTGCACATGTGCATTATATGCTTTTTTTATTTATTTTCTTTAAAAGTTTTTTTTATATAATATATATAGCGAATTTTAATAAAATAAAAAAAAAAATTTGATATGTTTTTTTGGCTTTTTTAGTTAGCTTTTTGGTTTTCTCATTTAAACTAGTTTTCTCATGATCCATCCCCTATATATATATATATATATATATATATATATATATATGTATGTATGTATATATATGTATGTATGTATGTATGTATATATGGTTTTGACATTTCATAAAATGAGTGTTATAGATACAAAATTACATCACACTGAGTAAAGGATTGAACTAGTAACTGAACGTGTTTTGGGATGAGACTTTGACAATGTAGTTGCAGAACCAGAATTGCTCTACCCATGTAAAAGGCGTTGCTTGATTAACCAGCCCCTTTTTTGTAATTTAATATATCGTCAATCAAACATAACTACAATATCGAATAAATTGGATAAATCTAATCAACATATATGTACATGGAGTGTGAAAGATAACTAAAATAGCTGCGTGAATATAGGGAATAATTAAGACTGAGATCTGAGAGAAATGGTGTAATATAAAAATGAAGCAAGATTCATAGATCTGTTAATAGTAGAATAACCCCATAATTTCAAAAAAACTGTTGACCATTATATGGTCATTCCGAAAAAGCCAAAAACAAGAACCAAAATTAAACATGATCCAGATGTAAAATACATGGATTTTTCTAGCTGGGCTCGTGCTATCGGGCCGAGGGCCATACATGTATTATTAATTGATCATTATTTTACCAAGTGTCTTATTAGTGGATCCACATAAACCTCCATTGTAATTTCAAGTCTCTTTGGAGGAATGTGTTTTACCACTTTGCGAGTGTTTGAAAATAGTTGTCAATAGTTAACGTTCATATGTTTAACCACATGGTTAAATTCTGTCAATATTTAAACAGTAATTTACTTTCAAGAACATACATACTTCAAACTTATAAGCAATTCAAATATCCATTTATGATAATATGTTAATGATGTTTATGTCGACCAGGATTGGTTCTTTGCCTTCTTTGGAACATTATAGCCACAACAACAGCGTGGATTAAAGGAGAAGGTTGGTGGTCTCTTTACTGCTGGAACCATTTTTTTTTCAAGAAATATTTTAACTACCATAATTTCATCTGCTACTACAGACCCGAAGATCTGGTTTCTTGCTCTGATCTACTTCATATCAGGGGTCCCACTTGCCTATGTATTGTGGTACCGACCACTTTATCGAGCTTTTAGGTATGATCTTGGTTCCTTGGAAGTTGGCAATGTTACATTTAGACCATGAAGGGTATTGAAGAAAATTGTCGAACCACATACATACCATATTTAGGGAGTGTTTTAATTTGCGTTTTGGAACGGATACTGCTTAGATAAACATTGTTTGCTTTTGATTAGCTTGTAATTTAGGAGTCAAATAATTAATTCCATGTTAAATGCAGATTATCCAAGGGGCTAAAACAAAATTGTTGCTTACATAACCTTTTTATTTCTCATAGTTTGAGACTTCTCTCTCTTTTACAAGTCTGCCTTTTTTCCCTTCAAAAAATGCCATTTTTTTTCAATTATTTGCCTCTTAAAAATATCCGAATTTGCCGAACATTTCATTACAACTGATTATTAAAGCGAATAAACTTTGACTACTTTCAGAACCCACATCCAAACGCACCTTGATTCCTTTTACTATTTTCTAGTAATTTGACCTTGGGTTTGATATTTGCAGGAGTGAAAGTGCGTTTAAGTTCAGCTGGTTTTTCCTATTTTACTTGGTAAGTTTTGTCACAAGCATTAGGAGGTTTTTTGTATATGTCATCACCTTGTTATTTAACTTGTTTTCAGGTTCACATAGGCTTTGTCATTTTTGCTGCAGTTGCTCCTCCTGTTGTCTTCAAAGGAAAATCTCTCGCGTAACCTTCTTATCCCTCTTGCAAAAATGCTCTAAAGGTGGCAAAACGGCAGGTTGGGTAATGAGTCAAAATGGGTACTACTGATTTTAATTGTGTGTGTGTTTTTTTTAAATAAATAACTAGTGTGTTTAAAAGTGATTACAAAAACTATATTATTACAATCATAATCCGATTTTGTAACTTAAAATGATTTACGAAAGATTGTTTGCATTACCAAACACATTTTGTTCAACTCTTGACCCGTTTTTTTAGCCCATTTTATGATTCTTACTCGTTTGAACGGTCAGGGGTACCTGACCCAAATCTACCAGCTCATAAATAGATTGGTTGAAATTACCACTTGTTGTAGGAAGCACTTTTACACATTTGTTACATCTGTCTGTGTCTTATGTTTCACTTCTGATTATCCTTTAAAACAGAGGTATTCTACCAGCCGTGGATCTTGTAGGCAAACATGCTTTGGTTGGGGTAAGATTATTATTTTTTAAGGCAATTTCTTGATGAAAAGAATGTTGTTAGGTTGGCCTACGTGCTATTGAGCAAACAATTAAATTTATTTATTTAGTACTCAATTTCATGCTTCAATCACCTTTTCTTGGAGAATTAATACAGTAAAACCTCTATAAATTAATACTCGATAATTAATAACATCGATAAAATTAATAATTTGTCCAGTCCCAGTACAAAATTGGACCCCAATCGATATAATAATAAGAGAATAACTTTTTTGAAATCCCATTGTATATATATTGGTCCCAATAAAACTATAAATTAATAATTACTAGAAGAATCTAAATTCTAAGATTGTCTAGTAAAAAATGAATCTATTTGTTTTTTGTTGAATTTCAAATTTCTCTTGAGCTCATCTTTAAATCTCTTCATTGCACATAAGAGTTGGGGCATTGTCTTCTCGTATTACAACAAAAAAGTGTGAAGAGTTACTGCCGCTTGCAATGCACTTAAGAAATGCACATTGAAACTTGTTTTTGTAATTTATTTTTGGTTCCATGAATAACTTTTTGTATTAAAAAACAATGAATTTGATAAATTCAATCAATTTGTGAATGTACATTGGACTTACCAATTTAAAGGTCATACTTAGAACCACGCTAAATTAAAATTTATCGATATAATAATATCTCGCTAAATTAATAAAATATCTCGGTCCCGACATTATTAATTTATAGAGGTTTTACTGTATGTTGTATCGTGTGTCGAATCATTTATTTGGTCATTGGGTTAATTATCAACCAAAAACGGAAGTGAACTGACTAGTTTGTCCTTGTGTGATCCGACTTGGATCTAATTATATTTTTCTTGGTATCGTTTTGTTTATTTTTATTTTAAATAGGTACATTAGTAGGTAAGTATGTAAATGAATAAACTTGGGGAACAAGTTACTTGTCCTACAAGCATAAGATTGTAATCTCATTATGCTTGATTTGATAAAAGTGATTTGGCTTGAGACAAGGATTATTGGGTAAACTTTATTAGAAGAATGCAAAATGTGACGAAATGTCCATATTGCTTGTCAAAAACAAACTTATTTTTTACACGCAATGACATTATTTTTGTGGGTAAAGTGGTCAAATCAATTCTTTAATGTGGTGCCTTGTAATTCTTGTGTGGGGACTGGGGTAGTTTGCTTTTGTACTACTAACTGTATCTATTTGGTTCAGATCTTTTACTTTGTTGGATTCGGGCTCTTCTGTCTAGAATCGCTGCTTAGCATCTGGGTTATTCAGGTCACTTTTCCCATTTTACCTTTCACCCTTAAAAGCTTTTTATATAATCAATTGTAAATACAGAAAGAAGGTTCAAAACTTGATTTTACGTAGAGGTTGGTTAACGGGTCAAAACAAGTTTGGACTAAAATGAATAATATCTTGTTATGAGTCCAAAGGGGCCATTTTCTTTGCAGTTTATTGATTACTAATGTATTAAGTAAGATTATTGTTAGAAGTTTTTATCTACTTTTTTTAATAAAGCAATTCGGGGGTTTTTAAGCATTTAAAACACTTTGAAAATAAAATTCGATCCATTCTGTGCAAATGGGGGCCAAACTTGACACCTCTAAACTGTTATATGCAGCAAGTTTACATGTATTTCCGAGGGAGTGGGCATGCTGCAGAGATGAAACGTGAAGTTGCTAGAAGTGCGGTTCGAGCAGCAATATGAGCATGTCTTTATGGTCAATCCTATCTTAATTTCCTGAACACGTTTTAATAGTTTCTTTTGTTTGAAAAAGTACCATTCATGCGAGGATATGTTTTGTTTCCAAAAAGTACAGAAAAGATGGTCATCGATTTGTGTTTGTAAATCTGTTATTTGTTCACAAGAGATGGGTGATTCTTGTTTATTGCCATTCTGGTTTTGTGCTTCATGCTTCAACATGGTCTTGTGCTTTACTAGAAAGGACGATTTTGGTTTAACATCATTGATTTGCTTCTTAAACGGTTAAACCTGTTATATATGTATTGAAAGGCCCCCACATCGTCTTTTTGACATCAATTTTTGGCCCCAAATTGGCCGAAAAGTCGTTGTGGCTGACCTGCAACCCCAAGAAGTATTGTGAGGTGGAAGAGTTTGAATCATAACACTGCAAAAAAAAAATATATATCGATCTCTAATTGAAGTCACTTATATCTTAATTTAGTACAACTTAAAGAAAGTCATCCTCAACTATGTTGAATAAAAAATAATTTGAACGTACAAATCTACCAGATAGATTTTTGCCAAATAAAAGAAAAAAAACCTATGAGGACATATGTCATTCATTAGAATTATCTATTTTTTTGTTTTCTCGTCTCTCTCTCTTCTGCTTAATTATTTTTTACTTAATTATAAATAATAGAAGATTGTTTGCTTTATTTTATCTCATTAATAATAGTAGAGTTAATTATATAGTTGGTCCTTATGGTTTGTAAAAAGTAAATAAGATTAGGTACTAAGAGTTTAAGAGTTAAATACTTGGTTGGTCCCTGTGGTTTGCAAAAATTGCAGACTTGGTCCCAATGGTTCACTAATTACACACTTGGTCCGAGTGGTTGCAATTTTTGCACTCAGGTGGTCCTTAACACTAACATGCGTTAGATTTCTCAGTTAATTATGTGTGAAATGACATAATTGCCCATAAAAAATTAAATATAACAGGATATCAATAGAATCAAAATTTTCACAACATATCTGAAAACACTAACAGATACACAAATACACCAGAAAATCTCAAAAAGCTTAATTGCAGAAGCAAATTAAGAACAATTAAAGCTTGAATAAACACATACTAGAGATCGGTAGTTGATCGGAAACAGAAGTAGGGCACGGCGGTGTAGATGAGGGTTCCGATTGAGCTACAGGAGGAGGTAATGGAGGTGATGACGATAGAGACTGAACACGATCGGTGATGAGAGCCAAACGCTCGACTCCTTTCTCCGCTATACGCCGCCGTCGAGCGGCGGCAGCATCCCTGGCGGTTCCACCGTTCATCTCCATTTCAACAAGAACTGCGGTTCCACCTTCATCATCAACTTACGACCACCACCGCGGCTCTGCCGCCATGGTGGTGGTTGGCGGTTATAAGAGAGAGAGAGAAAGATGAGAGAGACAAAGAGATGGTGGTGGAAATTGATAAGATTTGGTGATGGTGTTTAAGAAAGATGAAGAAGAAGATAAGGGGTGGGCTCTTTTTTTATATATTTTTTTTTTTTTTAACTTTTTATGGGTAATTATGTCATTTCACACATAACTAACTGAGAAATCTAACGTATGTTAGTGTTAAGGATCACGCGAGTGCAAAAATTACAAGCACTGGGACCAAGTGTGTAATTAGTGAACCATTAGGATCAAGTCTGCAATTTTTCGCAAACCACATGGACCAACCAAGCATTTAACTCAGAGTTTAAAGTAACAATATAGGGTATCAATTTTTGATTTTGTAACATCCTAGAGTACTAAGCCTAACTCTAGTTAATAACTAACTAGGAAAAAAAGGTATTCTTATCATTTTACATCTTAATGCCTAACGTTGTTACTTTTGAGAAACCACACGGACTTGGCACGTAATTCACTTTTATCATTTAAAACACATTTTTTCGTTTTCTTTTATTATCTAACTAGTTTTTTTTAACTTTTTAACTAAATGAATTTCAAAATGGTATAATTGTAAAATATTTTATATTTGTAACGAGGTATTTTTTTATCTATATAGGTTGTGTGCAACCGATCCAAACTCATAACATATTTTTATCCACATTGAGTTGTGTTAATTTATCATTTAAAACACAAATTTTATTTTTCTTTGACTATCTATATATATTTTTTTAAAACTATTTAACAAAATAAATTTTGAAATGCTGAAGAAGGTTATATATTCTAAAAGATTTAATATACGTAACGACGTGTTTTTTATCTACGCTTCATTGTTTGAAACCGAGCCGAACTCATGACGTACTTTTTTCTATCTACGTTTCATTGTGTGAAATCGAGCCGAACTCACAATAAATTTTTTTATATGATTCCTTGTGTGAAAAATTATATATTCTAAAAGATTTTATATACGTCACCACGTATTTTCTTATTTACGATTACGTCACGGAAATTTTAATATTTGTGTTTCGTTGTGTGAAACCGAGCCGAACTCACGACGTACTTTTTATTTAAGTTTCATCATATGAACTTGAGTTGAACTCACGACATATTTTTTTATCAAGTTTTGTTGTGTGAAGAGTTATATATCCTAAAAGATTATATCTGCATCACCACGTATTATTTTTTACCTACGTTTTGTTGTGTGAAATTTAGCCAAACTCACACGCGCGCGCGCGCGCACACACACACACACACATATATTATATATTGTTGTGTGAAACCGAGCTGAACTCACAACGTATTTTTTTATCTACATTTCGTTGTGTGAAACTGAGCCGAAATCATGATGTACCTTGCTATCTATATTTCGTTGTGTGGAAAATTATATATTCTATAGGATTTTATCTACGTTTCGTTGTATGGAACCAAGCCGAACTTACTTCGTATTCTTTTGTCTACGTTTCATTGGGTGAAAAGTTAAAAATTCTAAAAGATTTTTTTACGTCACAATGCATTTTTTATCTACGATTCCTTAGATGAAATTGAGTCGAACTCACGACATTATTTATCTACATTACTTTATATGAAACCAAGCCGAACTTAATATTTCAAAATGTATTTAGTTAAATAACTAAGTGTACTTAATAATAAAAGAAAAAGAAATGTTTGGTTTAACTATTAAGAGTTTATTACACAATAAGTCCTTCTGATTTCTCACAAGTAACAAAGTTATGTTCTAAGATGTGAAATGACGAAATTAACCTCAGTTCCCAGTTAATTTTTACTTATGTTAGCCTTAATACCCAGGATGTTACAAAATCAAAAGTTAATACCCTAGATTGTTACTTTAAAATCTTAGTACCCAACCTTGAAACTTTCGTTAAAATACAGGGACTAACCATGTAATTATCTCTAAAAATAACAAAAATATATGATTTTTTCCTTATTTACCAACTAACAATTTATTTTATCTTAAAAGTTTTTTTTCTAATAACTTATTATACTTAGGTGTTTTAAAAAAATCTAAAAGCTGTCAGTTTTGTTTACTAATTATCTTTAAAAAAGTTTCTTTAATATAAAAATATAGCATCATCTTAATTTTTTATGAATGTAAATTGTTTGTGCACTAATGTCTATTGCCTACGTCTAGGATATGTCGGTCTTGTAATAGGGCTTTGCAGTGTTAGATTATTCGTATTATTAAGATTTGTTATGTATATCACTCGTACGAGTGACTGTTCGTACGAGTGATGCTTTGTTCACTTGTACGGATGGTCATCCGTACGAGTCATCCAAGTTCTCCTTGTGCGACTGATGTTTCCTATAAATAGGAGACTTGGGTGTTGTGTCTAGTATACTGTTTTGTTGAGACTGAGGCGAAGTCCTGTCCGTTTGTTTACGCGTCTGTAACCGTTACACATATATTAATACAAGAAGCAGAAGCGTTTAAACAATATCACCAATTGTTTCTCTAGCTCGATAACAATGAATTCCGCCTCTGTTATCTGAGTCAAACCAGTCCGGGAGCTCATCGAGTAAGCACGGTCCTTGCACACTCACAAGTGGTATCAGAGCCTTGAGGCCTGATTTGAAGACAAATAACAAAGTTTTAGCCTTTGAAGATCAGATTCAACCATTGAAGTTCTTTATGTCTACCCATTCTTGATAAATTCATCAGATCTTGGAGATTTCATGGACAAATTGACTAGGATTCTAGGATAACGTAAAATCAACATAAACGAATCCCTAAAACTTACAGACCTAAAATCAACAAAAATCATGTCGAAAACTGTGAAAAACGTAAAGTTCGTGACCTAAACTGCTCGTACGAGTAAAGAGACCACTCGTACGAATAGTCATTCGTACGGATCATCATCCGTACGAGTCACCACTCGCACCAAATCAAGTTTTCAAAAGTTAAACTGTTTTGATCACCCGTACGAACGACCACTCGCACGAGTGATCATCCGCACAAAGAACAACTTTTTAAAACACAAGTGACTCACTCGCACGAATACTCATTAGTACGAGTTAGCCTTAGTTTTTCTTGAAAAACGTGCTAAATCATTAAATCAGTTTTCGTAAACTTTCGATAAAATGGAAAACGAAGAATTCTATAACGCTTTTGCCACACCAACCGTTAATATTTCTGCAGTTCAGAACATAAACCTCGAAAACGAAATGGGGACGACGACAAAGCCTCCTAAGCTCATGAATCTGGAAGATAACGATAGTTGGAGCGAGCATTTCAGAAACTGGGTTCAAGCAATCAACTTTAATTGATGGTTTGCAATTGAAAACAAATATCAAGCACCTGTCGGTGAAACTGGGCTCGAAAAGACGTTAGCTCAACTTGCAGATACTGAAATAGAAAAGTACGTCAATGAAAAGAAGATGATGAACTTCCTTCAGCAATCAATTAAGGAAGATATTCCGGTTCTCCTACAACATGATGATTATGTTCAATCGTTATGTGTTATATATAAAATGCAACATATAAATTACATCAAATGAGGCATAAAACTAACCCTTTTCTAGTACTAATGTTGGAAAAATCACGTTTCTTTGTTCCTTTTGAATTTACAGGACCAAATGAGCTTAAAAGAACAAAAGAAGCAAATAAGCAGCCAAAACCAACATAAATACAAGAATAAGGAACAACGCAACATGCCCGACCCCTCAGCAGCACCCCAAAGACAAAAACAAGAAAACAGAAGCTGACTATGGGGCCGTGCCTAGCCAGGAATAGGGCGTGGTCAGACCTTACACTTAAAGACAAAGCTTGCAGAAGCTTCTACGCCCAGATCACCATGGGGTGTGGTCAGACTCTAAGTTTTGCAGAATCTTGATAGTACAGCGAAGAGTTGACCACGGGGCCGTGTCCAGGAGCCACGGTTGCGTGTGGGGCCCTCTACTGACAGTTGCAATTAATGAAGGAAGAGAAGAAGCCGGTCACAAGTCGTGCCCAATGGACACGGGGCCGTGGCCAGGGCACTGTTCTGACTATAAATAGGGTGCTTGGTTCCCTTCAAAGGCATCCATTGGCAAACCACTTCTCTCTCACTTTGCCACCATTCCAACACCACTACAACATCAACACCCACAACCATCATCCATCTATCATCTTTAGAGTGTGTAATAGTCTTGGGATCCAAGATTGATTGTAAGAGTTCTTGTCAAACAAAGGCCATGCTTGGTTGATCTCTTACATCACTTGGTGAAGACAAGTCTTTATTGTATTACTTTTTATTTTTAATCTTTTGGCACTTTTTAATTGGATATGTATTAATGACTTTAATAAATAGTTTCTTATGTTGAAAGTGAATTTTCCTAACCATTTCTTCATGATGTCATTGATTTGCTCATTCGTGTCTTTACGGTCTATATAAAGCGTGCTAACTACTTGGAAAGGGGGGTTAGAAGGGTGGTTTAGTAAAGTTCTTGTCTCGTTCAGTGTATAGATCCTGCGAGGACTTGGTTCAAGTTTACTAGGACCTCCTTCAATGCCCCAAAGGTATTGGATGACGGGGGTGTGAATAGCTTGAACCCCTCATATGTAAACTACTATTAAAACATTAAACTGGCTTCTTGGGATTGTATCCTTGTTGACTCAAACCACTTAGCCAAGGGTAACGTCACCTTCAAAAGAGGGGCCTACCACTTTTCGTAATAACTTATTTAATTATCTTTCAATATTCCGACCCTTTGTGATTGTATCCTTGCTGACTCAAATCATTGGGTTGATGGTAACGCCACCATCAAAAGAGGGGCCTACTACTTTAACTAAGATAATCTCTTGAAAAGTCCGAAAGTGCGAAAATCATCAAAGGATACATTAAAGAGGAGTTGGATCCAAGTGATTCTATCTTGTGTATTTGTATTTCATTTTATTTATCTTTTCATTTTTAGATTTATTTTTATGTTTAAAACTTTTATCAAAAAATTTAGAACGATTAGACGCTGACGATAAATCGGTATTAAAAGCTCTTGCGTCCTTGGATGACCTCGGTATCTTACCAACACTATACTACGCTCGCGATGGGTGCACTTGCCCAAGTGTGTGTTTAGTGTTAGTACAATATCGTGTTTTATAAATTTAAAACTTGACTAGTGCATAAAACGGACTTAAAATATTAACAGAATCATATCATGCTTGACGCACACCATTATGGCATGCTCTACGCTTAAAGTCACAAAGTAGTACCCAGCTCAGAAAGGGAAAGAAAGCATTGGGTGAGCAAAGAGTTTGAAATTTTCAATCTCATCAAAGGAGAAACAATGAAGCAGCTGATTGAAAGATACTGCCATCTAGTAGTTCAAATGAAATGGATAGGAATTGTGAAGAGAAATGAAGATTGGTTGATAAACTGGCAGATTCATTACCTGAAAGAAAATGGTCTACGTATCTGACCATCCTAAAAATGGTGCAGAATACGATACTCTTACTTTGCCAAGATTCATTGAGAAGCTTGAAGGACATGAATTGGAGATGCAAAAGATAGCCAAGAGCAAAGGAACACACTTGCAACAAAATGTAAATCTGTACCTACAAAGGAAACTCAAGTGCAAATGCTCAAAGCCCGAAGATTCAAACTGCCTTCAGTGCCAACACCAGCACAAGCCCGTCTTCCAGTCAAACCAGTGGATTTCAGTCTTTCGCTTCCTACAATCCAAATGTTTCTCAAGGGCACCAATCGTCTCAAAACTCAATTCACCCCCAAAACAGCTAGCGGAATCAATCCAATCCCAACAAGCGAATCCTGCAATGTAATATTGTAGTAAATCTCCAAAATGCACAAGATTTCAATGAAGAGACAACAAAACAACATATGGTCTTACTTGCAGCAGTGTTGGAATCTTATGAATGCTTGGTAGTTGGTCGAATCGGGAATCCAGAAATGACGAAAGAAGATTATGATCAGATAGATCCAGAAGAAATGGAGTTGATCGACATTAAGTGGTGTATGGCTTCGATTGTCCGTAGAGCTCAACGCGTTATGGAAATCACAGGAAGAAGTAATTTGGGAGGACTTGATGGAAAATTAGGGTTTGACAAGTCAAAAGTAACATGTTTCAAATGTCGTGAAAAAGGACACTTCAAAAGAGAATGTCCTAACAGAGAGGTCAACGGAAATCAAAATCCTTTCTCTGACGACTACTACAAGAAAGCCATATATCATCAACCTCAGCCTCAGAAAAGAATAGTGCAAATTGAAGACGGATCGTCAAACACAAAAGATAAAGCACTTGTGGTTACTCAGGAAGATGAAGGCTTCTACTGGAACAAATTCATCACCAAGAATGAAAGTCTGGCATTGTTAGCTGAAATCATTGAAGAACCTAAACCTACAGAAGAAGAAAACACAGAGGCAGCTTTGGAAGAAGCACTTGGAGATTATTATCAATCATCATCAGAGGAAGAAGAACTTCTAGTACGTACTTCTAACCCTATTTTGCCTAATAGTGTTCTTAAATCATATGAAGGTTACTTTGATTCAAGCTACAAAGGAGAGAGCAAAGATGAAGCTAAGCTAGAAATCGTCAAAGTAATTGACATAACCAAGCTAATGACAGTAGAGAGCACATTGCCAACAGAGCTCTAATGGCTAACTTAAAAGAGGTAGTTACTGTGGGAGAGCAGGTAGAAAGTGTTGAAACCGTAAATGAATAAGTTGACAAAGCAGTCCAAGCTCAAACTGTCAAAGTGGTAACTCCTTGCTTAAAATGTAGTGAAGCATGCAAGGAATGTGCTGAAAAAGATAAACTTTTTGAAGAACTTAAAACTAGTAACATTCATTTTTCATATGATTACAAAACAACAAAAGAAGCATATGACAAATTAAGTAAAACCATTCGACAGTATGAGAAAGTGGTCATATAAGATGACAAAACACTTTTGATGCTCAAGGCAACCGTAATGGATAAACAAATGGCCATTAATACTCACTTAAATACGATTGCCGAGCTAAAAAGTGAACTGGAGAAAATGAAAATTGAAACAGAACGGGTTAACAAATTGTTAATCAGTTACTCTACCAGTTCTTATGTCATCGATCACATTCTGCCAAAAATTGATAACAAAGAAAAAGATAAAATCAATGAAAAAGGTTTGGGTTACGATCGTGTTCCACCACCCATCTGGAATAGTTACGCCAAGAAGAAACCAGATGGGGTGGAAAAGGCACTTAATATTAAATTAAGTACTAACAAGAAAAATGAGTTGCCTAAGAACATCAACGTAACCTATAACAAATTAGAAAAGGAATGTGAGTATGAAATTGTTAACCAAGTGGTCGAAAAAGTTTTGGAAAATGAGTCTGACAGCACAACTTTTGAAAGTGCTGAATCAAGTTTTGAAAGTTCTGAATCAAGTACACAATCTGAAAGTGAGAAAGGCTCATCAAGGAGCAACAGTTCATCATCAGAAAATAGTTTAAGTGACGATCCAAATGTCATTGTTTATAAAATGAAGGGATCAGATAAACTATATTCCGATGAAGAATTTCCATTTCAGAATGTGAACGTTGATCGAGTTGATAAATTGTTTAAGCTAGTAGAAGTTAGCATCTCAGACATTGACAAAATCAATGCTACTTACTACTCAAAACCAAAAAGAGCTTATAACAATTATCATAAAAAAAGAATGGATTATCCTGAGAACAAGAGAAAGGGTTTGAGTTTTGAAGCTAAAAGAAACAACAAAAATTTTCAAAAACCAGACTTTAAGAAGAATGTTGAGTTTGTTTTTTCACAAGTACCGATAGTGAGAAAGAAATCATCAGTAAACAAACCAACAATGAATTTAAAAAGGAAAAGGAACTCCGCTAACAGGCTTTGGAACACTCTGTTGGAAACGACTGTAGGACATGCTAGAAATGCAACAAAGTTGGGCATATCGCACGACAATGTTCTCAAAGCTATCCAAAACCTGTTTCTGGACAAAGGCGATTCATAGAAGAAGTGAAACAGAATGGTCCAGAGTTTGTGCCTACGAAAATTTAAAAAAAAAAACACAGATTCCAACTTAAATGTGAAACCAACTACTGCAAACTTTTCAAATTTTGAAGTTGGTGAAACATCTACGAAAAACGAACAAAAGGAATCTAAATTTTACACCAAAAAGGCATACTTGAAGGCACAAACATGGGCGGCAAAAGCAAAAACATCTCCTGCGATTCCAAAAACAACCACCATTCTAATCAAACCAAAAGGTAAAGTGGAACCAAAGACTTGACAGGGGGTTGAAGTTAAGAAAGATATAAAAAACGCCTATGTTCCAAAGGTTGACATTGCTGTCCACCCAAGACCGAAAGGGCTTGGGTCTCACTCTTTAAGTAACTTGTTAATTATCTGTGCTGGGGCTTCCTAGGTCTATCATATCAAAGTGGATCATGGATAGCGGAGCCTCAAGACACATGACAGGGATGCTTGCCTTGCTGTACGACGTAAAGTCAATCAAATGAGGTTATGTGGGATTTGCAGGAACACAGGGTGGTCGGTTCATTAGAGAAGGAATTCTAACAAATGGTATCATGTCGTTTGATAAAGTGAATTACATTGCTGAACTGGAGAACAATCTGCTCAGCATTTCGTAGATCTGTGATAAGAAGTTCTCTACGCACTTTACTGACAAGGAGTGTATGATTCTTAAGCCGGGATTCAGAATTCCCGAGGAGTGGATCCTTATGCGTGCTCCACAAGAAAATGATCTCCATGTCCTAGACATGTGCGTTGCATCCACTTCGTCGATGACTCAACAATGTTTTGTTACAAAGGCAACATAAAAAGAGTCGATTTTATGGCATAGGAAGATAAGTCACATACATCTACGGAAGATGAATTATCTTGTGCACAACAACTTGGTAGAGGGTGTTAATGTGAAAATTTTCATTTGAATTATGACTGTCTGAGTTGTAAAAAGGGGAAGCAACACAAGAAGTCACACCTGAGAAAACTGCTAAATTCTATTAGGCTACCATTGGAAAGGCTGCATATGGATCTCTTTGGACCAGTAAAAGTGTAACACCTCGAAAATTTCGCCCATATGAAAAATCCGACACGTGTCCTGAAAATTTTGGTTGCCACGTGTAGCCGAGATGGGCTAAAGACACCGTCATGTTAAATTAATAACCTCTGAACGTGCATCAGAAATATCGGAAGATCAAAAGTGGGAAATGCCAAAATTTCATATTCTGGAAGGTCCTTACGGACCGTAACCATTATTGGTTACGGACCGTAAGGCATTTAAAATGGTATTTCAGCAAGGCGGTTACGGACCGCAAGCCATTCTGGTTACGGTCTGTAACCATTTAAAATATGTGGGCGCCAGAGGTCCTTACGGACCGCAAGGCATAACCCTTACGGTTTGTAAGGGACTGCCAGAGGCAGAAACTTGGCAGCAGGTTGAGTATGCCACCTTGCTCACCATGCCACCCTTTCTCTTGGCTTTGCCACGACCCTAAACACTTGTTTTCATCTCATAACCCCTTCCAACACTTGTAATGATATGAGCTTTGATCTTCAAGTATAAATAGAGCTTCCTTGCAACCATTTCACTTGCACCTTCTCACAATCCTTCTCTCTTCATTCTCTGGGGGTTCCTGATCCTTGGGGGCCTCCTAATTAGTCTATTTTTGTGCTAAGGACCTTAAGTAAGTGTCCTTACCTCTCTCTTTCAGTTTTATTAGGCATTAAGCCTAAGTCAAAGCATTGACTTAAAAACGCCTTGACTTTGTGCTAAGACCATTATGGTCCAGCCAACGTTTGTAACGAACATGGCTACGTCATTGTAATAAGGTAGGTGTTAATCCCTCAAGAGGGCATCTCCTGATTACCACGTTTGCTTGGTCAATTGACGGGTCAAAGTTATGTTAATAAAAAGTCAAACGGCTCAGTTTTGAAATAAAATTATGACTAGCAATGTAGGAGTTATAAAATCTGTTTTGACACTAATAACTTAGTAATAATTATAAGAACATGTGGGAACATGTTCGGCTCGTCAATTCCAGGTCTAAGGTCGGTTCGCAACCGAAAGTCGCGAAAGTTGACTTTTTTGCTTTGACTTTCAGTTCTGACCCGATTTAGCAACCTTAGCTTTTGTTTCTAAGTTGCATTATGACCATGTTATAGTATACTATAATCCTCTAGAGTTATAGAACATGGTCAGAAGTAATCCGAGTCATTATGCAAGTATCCGTTAAATATGCCTAAAACGCCCTTTTGACGTATAAAATGGTTTAAACTTAAAACTTGACATCAAAACTTAAATCTTGTGCATTAACATCTCTCGGATATATGGACTTAGTACTCCGAAATTTTGTTTGAGAGATTGCCTGATTATGAGATACGAGGTCTTTATAGATGGTTAATATCTGGGGTATTATACAAGTTCTTCTAATTTTGCGTAAGCAATGGCCTAGAACTTTTATAATGCTTTTGTAAAAATCCCCTAAAACTGCATTCAATTGAAAATATCGAAAGATACTACAATTGCAGTACAAAAAGATTCCATTTTGGAACACTACCTTATAAGTTGAGCCTTCATCTCTCTGTCGGTACGATGGTACTAACCTGAGCTCTCAAGGTCTCGCACAACCCATATACAAATATCAATTACGCTATATTCACATGTAAGATGAAATCTAGGGAATCTTGATACGGGAGTATATTCTGAGATGGGAACCATAGTTGAGTCAAGTTTCATAATTCTACTTAAGATATCTTGGGACAATTGAAAAATGTGTTGAAGTTTAAAAGGACAAATATATTGACAATCTAGGTAAATTTGTTAAAACTTCGTGTCATGAAGAGGTCAATGGTACTAGTGATATGTCTCAGAAATTGATATGATCCTTTAACACAAGCTCAACAAAAATATGTTTATACATACTTAGAGTTTGATATTCATTACATAAAAACAAAAAGATTATATTATCTTTTAGTTTCGACAGCTGATGATGAAAAGCTGATTTTCAAAATCTAAAGTTGCTGATCAAAAGTTTGAAAATTTCAAATTGACCTGAAAAGTTTAAAAGTTTATTAAGTTGAAACTTATATTTGAATAAATGTGTCAGTTTTGTGTCAAAACGTTTGATCAAGATCATTAAGTTGAACTTGATATAAATCAGATATTCAAGGTCATTAATTTGGACTTGAATAACTGAGAGGGTTTAAAAACTGATAGAAGATTAAAATTTGATATGTTGATGGTTAGAAATTTCAAAGTTTGAATCTGAAATGTTTATTTGAATATTTGAGGAACTTTGAAACAGGAAGTTGATTTTAAGAGGGAGCTAGATAAACACATTGATTGAAGATATCAGAAAGCTCAAGGTAAGGGGAGCATGGTGATTAAAGTTTTATAAAGACAAGCTCGAGAAGAAAAGAGAAAAGGATTGTAGATGCTATGAAGATCAAGGAAGTTAAAGTTATTCAAGAAATAAAGATCAAGAGAACATTAAAGACTCAGGAACTTAATTGAAGAATAATGACTACGGCAACATCCAAGGGGGAGTCTGCTCTGATACCAATTGAGGGTCCGTTACACGGATCGTTCGGGTCTTAATTTGGCAAACCTAAGGTAAACGCGCGGAATCCGTTTGCATAGGCGACATTGTAGACATGTTATTCACTGATTAATCACTGTTTCATTAATGTGTAGACGTTACAAATCCTGGAAACACTTGGACAGAGCTTCGCCGTCTCTATGCCAAAATCACTGAAGTTACAAATGAAATCACCAAGGAACCTATTTATACTAACTCAAGTTCGCTGGTGAGATACTAAGTTTGGGCGAACTTGACCTAGTCAAGTTCGGCCGAACTTGACTTCATACACACCATTACCAGCGAACTTGGCCTATATTTAACTTAAATACACCTCGTTTCTAATAGATTAAGCTCTAATCACTCAGACTCGCTATATAATGATGTAGGCAACAGACATATGAACTAACAGACCCCCCCTTGGATGTTGCCGTAGTCATTTTCTCTCGTAGACATTTGTCTTTGAATAAGCTCCTGAGTCTTTATCATTTTCTTTCTGCCTTCAGTCTGAGGAGACCCTGTGGTTTTTGTTGTTGAAACCACTGCAGACTTTGCACGCTTCGTTCTTTTCTTAGGTCTTTCCTCATCAGACTCTTTTTCCAGGTTAGGATCAAAATCAGCATCAGTCTCTTTGATCTTTTCAGCTTCAGTCTCTGCTATTGTCTTCTTTGTAATCTTCTCGAGAGAATCATCAGAATCATCTCGGAAGTAGCAGAAATAACATCGTCTTCTTGAGTCGTTTTCTCAACTTCTTGACTCTGAGTAACAATTGCTGCGCTAGAAACAGCCTCTGTTTGAACATTAACAGGTTCGTCTTCATCCACAAGCATTGTATCAACTTTCTTAGCTGCTCGCTTCTTTTTAGGCTTTTCGACTTCGGCCTTTAGAAACCATTCACTTCGAGCTTTAGGCTTGAAAGCTTTAAACCATTCTTTCTCATCATTCAACTCTTTCTCATTACCACTTCCATCTTTCCTCCACTTGTTATCGGCCGGCGCAATATAATTTTCATCTTTAATTGCCCCAAATACTGGCTTTGCTACCAGTGCTGAATCTTGTTTCTGGAACTTTATCAGCTTTTTCACCGTGGTATCATCAAGGTGACTGAGATATAAGACGTCATTTGGATCACGTGCAATATTAGAAAACTTTTCATCGATGAGCATCTGCACGAATGTTGGATATTAACACAATCTCGAATCTTCCATATTCTTCGACATATGTGTGAAAACAAGCTTAGAATAATTGAACGACTTCTTCAGTATTAACGTCGTTGCCATACAGGCCATGTAATCTTGCACATCGTCAAGGCTCGCTTTACGGTGACTGAAAATATGAATAATAGCGTGCATGAGGAGCTTGGAGGGGTTAGGCACTTCCCCTTTCTTCAACGTTGGCTTATTAATGCTCCCCTTGTACCCCATTCGGTAGAAATAACCTCTCACCATCTTTTCGTCAAGAAATATAGGATCGTCTTTGTCATCATTAAACTGCAAGATCCTTCGAATATCATCTTCAGTAACAGTGATCTCCTTAACTTCATTTCCGACTTGAACAGATGAAATAATGGTCTTCTTATCTTCGCTAAGACTCGCGTTCATCCAAAAATGATAAGTGTGCGAACGATAAGACACAGTACGCTCCGTGATAGCTCGATGGACAGGGCAATCCTTCAAAAACTTTAGGATGCTTTCGTACTCCTTTAGTGACGGACATATTGCCTTGTCAAGTGTGATACACGTGTTATGGAATTTAGAGAAATCCATAGAAATCACCCGTGCTGGTACTTGAGCCTGAAAAACGACACACTATACTTAGCACGCCTTTCAATAAAAAGTTACAAAAATTTTTCAACACTTTTTCATCAAGTTCGGGCGAACTTGATGTGTGTATAACAATCAAATTTAGTCAAGTTCGCCCGAACATGCACTATAAACATGTTCAACAAAAACAAACATAAGTTCGGGCGAACTTACATATTACAACATTCTAAAACCTAAGTTCGGTCGAACTTATGATCTCAACAACTTCAGTTTTTATAGAGAAGTTCGGTCGACCTTGAGTTGATCAAATTTTATTCATTGTTTAGTTAGCAAGTCCGGTCGAACTTGATAACAAGTTCGGCCGAACTTGTTATCTTCTTCAACGATCAAACCTGCTCATTTCAAACATGTCCATTTTAATCAAATCCAAGTAAAATCCATGGTCGGTTTTGATTGTTTATTTCAATTTTAAGTTCAATTCGATCAAAAACATCTTAGATCTACAAGATTTTAACATTTTTAGATCTATGTTCATCAATTCAGTCCAATTAATGGTTCAGTCAACAAGTTCTCACCTCTTCCATTGATAATGGTGTGCAAATCACCAAGATCAACTAAACTTTCAGCAGTATAACGACCCTAATTTGCCAATTTCACAAATCGCTCACAAGACGTTAAGTTCGCTCAGAGAAGTATGATTGCAAGTAATGAGTTCGGCCGAACTTGTCAAGGTATTATCTGTTGATGCATATATCTGTTGCCTACGTCATCGTATAATATCGAGTCTGTATTTAGAAGCGAAATGTCGAAGTTTATTAAAGTTTATAGCCAAGTTCGCTTGAGATTGTGATGTTATAGTCAAGTTCGGCCGAACTTGACGACTAAGCAAGTTCGCCCGAACTTGACGACTAAGCAAGTTCGCCCGAACTTGCACTTCCCAAGCAAACTTGTGATTCCTATAAATAGGTGTCTTGTCATTCATTTGTAAGATTCAGAGATTTTGTCACGACAGAGGCGAAGCTCTGTCCAAGTGTTTCCAGGATCTTTAACGTCTACACATTAATGAAACAGTGATTAAACAGTAAAGAACTTGTCTACAATGTCGCCTATGCAAACGAATTCCGCACGTTTACCTTAGGTTTGCCAAATTAGGACCCGAACGATCCGTATAACAGACCCTCGGCGAACGTAGTCGCTGATGCGCTTAGTCGCAAGGAAAGAGTAAAACCTCTAAGGATCAATGCCAAGAGCATTGAACTGAAGAATAGCTTGAATGAAAAGCTACTAAATGCACAAAGGCAAGCCATGTTAGAGGACAACATTGTCAAAGAAGGATTAGGCGCAACCATTGATCAGTTAGCACCTGGAAAGGACGGAATGTTCAGACTAAATGATTGGATTTGGGTTCTGATCTTTGGAGGATTTAGAGATGTAATCCTTCAAGAAGCACATAATTCTAAATATTCGGTTCATCCAGGAAGCGACTAGATGTATCAAGATCTAAAGCCCAACTATTGGTGGATGGGTGTGAAGAAAGATATAGCCGATCATGTAGCAAGGTGCTTGATGTGTTCTCAAATTAAAGCAGAACACCAGAAACCGTCAGGACTTCTACAACAGCTCGAAATCCCAGTATGGAAATGGGAAATGGTAACAATGGATTTCATCACTAAGTTACCTAAGACCAAGCGTGGCAATGACATGATATGGGTTATTGTGGATAGACTAACCAAATCCGCTCATTTCCTACCAATTCAGGAAACATATAGCTCCGATAATCTGGCTAAGCTTTATGTCGATGAGATTGTATCTTTACACGGCGTGCCAATATCCATTGGATTTGATAGAGATAGGAGATACATGTCTTACTTCTGGAAAAGCTTCCAACAATCTCTACGGACGAGATTAAACTTCAGTACGACTTACCATCCGTAGACGGACGGACAAAGCGAGCGTCCCATTCAAACCTTGGAGGACATGCTGCGAGCATGTGTGTTCAACTTAGGTGGAAGTTGGGACGATCACTTACCGCTAGTCGAATTTTCTTATAACAATAGTTATCACACAAGTATTAAGGCCGCTCCTTTTGAAGCCTTATACGGAAGACAGTGTAGGACGCCTGTCTGTTGGGCTAAAGTGGGAGAAGCCCAACTATCTGGACGTGAAATCGTTCTTGAAACCACCGATAAGATTGTACAAATCCGTGACCGACTTAAGGCAGCTCGTGATAGACAAAGAGTTATGCCGACAGGAGACGTAAACCTTTACAGTTCCAAGTTGGGGACAAGGTTATGTTAAAAGTTTCACCTTGGAAAGGTGTAATGCGCTTTGGGTAAAAGGGCAAGTTAAGCCCGAGGTACATTGGACCATTCGAAATAACAGAATGTGTCGGATCTGTAGCTTATAGACTTAGGTTACCCAAGAAGCTCAGTGGAATCCATGATGTTTTCCACGTCAATGTCTAGTGGATGAGTCGCTAGCGATACATCATGAAGATATTTAAATTGATGAAAACTTGCTTTTCATGGAAAAACCAATTGCGATCGAGGATCGGCAAGTTAAGAAACTTCGTAGGAAGCACGTGACTATTGTAAACGTCAAATGGGATGCCCGTTGAGGTCCCGAATATACATGGGAGGTCGAGTCCATATACAATAGAAGTACCCTTATCTATTTGAATAAATCTCGAGGTCGAGATTTTTATTAAGGGGGTGAAGATGTAACACCTAGAAAATTTCTTCCAATGAAAAATCCGACACGTGTCCTGAAAATTTTGGTTGCCACGTGTAGTCGAGATGGGCTAAAGACGCCGTCATGTTAAATTAATAACCTCTAAACGTGCATCGGAAATATCGGAAGATCAAAAGTGGGAAATGCCAAAATTTCATATTCTGAAAGGTCCTTACGGACCATAACCATTATTGGTTACAGACCGTAAGGCATTTAAAATGGGATTTCATCAAGGCGGTTACGGACAGCAAGCCATTCTGGTTACGGTCCGTAACCATTTAAAATATGTGGGCGCTAGAGGTCCTTATGGACCGCAAGGCATAACCCTTACGGTTCGTAAGGAACTGCCAGAGGCAGAAACTTGGCAGCAGGTTGAGTACGCCACCTTGCTCGCCATGCCACCCTTTCACTTGGCTTTGCCATGACCCTAAACACTTGTTTTCATCTCATAACCCCTGCCAACACTTGTAATGATCTGAGCTTTGATCTTCAAGTATAAATAGAGCTTCCTTGCAACCATTTCACTTGCACCTTCTCACAATCCTTCTCTGGAGGCTCCTGATCCTTGGGAGCCTCCTAATTAGTCTATTTTCATGCTAAGGACCTTAAGTAAGTGTCCTTACCTCTCTCTTTCAGTTTTATTAGGCATTAAGCCTAAGTCAAAGCGTTGACGTAAAAACGCCTTGGCTTTGTGCTAAGACCATTATGGTCCAGCCAACGTTCATAACGAACATGGCTACGTGATTGTAATAAGGTAGGTGTTAATCCCTTAAGAGGGCATCTCCTGATTATCACGTTTGATTGGTCAGTTGACGGGTCAAGTTATGTTAATAAAAAAGTCAAACGGGTCAGTTTTGAAATAAAATCATAACTAGCAATGTAGGAGTTATAAAATCTATTTTGACACTCTAATAACTTAGTAATAATTATAAGAACATGTGGGAACATGTTCGGCTCATCAATTCCAGGTCTAAGGTCGGTTCACAACCGAAAGTCGCAAAAGTTGACTTTTTTGCTTTGACTTTAAGTTCTGACCCGATTTAGCAACCTTAGCTTTTGTTTCTAAGTTGCATTATGACCATGTTATAGTATACTATAATCATCTGGAGTTATAGAACACGGTCATGTAGTAATCCGAGTCATTATGCAGTATCCGTTAAATATGCCTAAAACGCCCTTTTGACGTATAAAATGGTTTAAACTTAAAACTTGACATCAAAACTCTATACCTACTGATGTAATATCATTATTAGGATTATTTGGGATATTCATTCAGGTTGCAAACTGAGTTTAAGCCATAGTTTGCATATTATGTCCTTAAATGACGATATTGCCCTTTCGGCACTTTAAATGGGTTTTAAACATTTTAATGGACCAAAACCTTATACTTATGATGTAATATATATTAACATATTTTGGTCATACAAACCTGGTCACAACAACATTTTTACTTAAATACCATTTAAATCGTCATTTAGCGACTTAATCGCCATTTCGGCGCACAATATGGTTTAAAACCATATTTAAGACTTGATACCTATTGATTTCAAAACATGTATTAACAGTAGATACATGTCCCAACTTAGATTCCAAAATAAGTTATCGAATTATGTGTGAAATGACCAAAATGCCCTTCCAGGACGTTGTTTGGTCTTAACTATAAACCACACATATAACTACTGATATAACATCATAAAATAAGTGTTGTTACAAAATGTTTATGACAGTAATATCAGTTTACATATACGCTCATTTGTTACATTGTAAAATGACCAAATTGCCCTTTTAAGGCATAGTTTGATTTTAAAACCGTAACGGGCCAACATATTGGTAACTTACTGCGTATTCGCTTGTATATTATTTTGAACTTTGAACATTTAATAGTAATTATCCATACTTCCGCTGTGTTTTATTGTATTGTTTGGTATTTGATGATATCAACTTGCGTCACGATATTCCCCAACCGGGCTCACCAAGTTACACGTGGAAATTAGGGGTGTGACAAAATGTACGAAGTATTTCTGGGGATCTATACTGCCTAGTTGTCACAGATGTTTACTCAAGATTCTCTTGGGTAGTATTTCAGGAAAGTAAAGACGAAACATTTGAAAACCTTATGATCTTTTTCAGAAAGCTGGAGAACCTGTACCATTTGCCAATCAAGAGAATCCGCAGTGATAACAGTACAAAGTTCTAGAATAACAAAATGCTTGAGTTTTTCAACGCAAAAGGTGTTCTTCATGAGTTCAGTGCCCCCTATACTCCTCAACAAAACGGAGTAGCTGAACGGAAGAATCGCATCCTCATAGTAACTGCACGAACAATGCTTGCTAATTCAAAGTTACCAGTCAGTTTTTGGAGTGAAGCAGTTGCAAGTGCATGTTACACGCTAAACCGGGTTTCAATAGTCAAGGGTCACAACAAGACATGTTTCGAGCTACTTAATCAACGTAAACCTAATTTGGATTTCTTAGAGCCATTTGGTTCGCCATTTACTGTCATCGACAAAGATGGGAAGTTTGGTCCTGTATCTCTAGAAGGTTTTTTCATGGGATATGCTAGTCCACTACGGAGGGTATATCTGCCAAGTCTAAACCAGGTTATCTTAGCTAAGCATGTTGATTACCGGAGGTATCCAATGCCAAATCAAAGACCGGGTGACTCATGGATGTTCAATTATGAGGGTTTGTGGGATTCTTTTGATATGCCGGCAGAACCAAGTGAAGAAGAGCTTGCCATGTTATAAAAACAGAATCAAGCTGCTAACCAAGAGACGGTATGAAGACCAGTTGTGGTTACTGAACCTCAGGCTGCATCAAATAAATCCAAAGCAGGTCTGAGCAATACCCAGTAAGAACCTGTAGCCGAACCAAATACAACAACTGTTACACCACACATCGCCCAACCTAACGATTCTGACTCTGATTCTGAGCCTACATACGCCGAAGGAGGATCAAGTTCTGATGAAGGAACAGAGGAAGTTCAAAGTTTAATCAACAACCAAGCTGCTGAATCTAGTGCTGTGAATGATGTCACTCCTGCAGAACACAGTGCCGAACATAATATTACTAATTTGCAGAGCATAGTGAATGTTCCAAGTGAAGTGATGCCAAGATCATACTCCTACCATCCGTCAAAAAACATTATTGGGGAGTTGCAAGCTGGAGTTAAAACAAGACATCAGATCAACAAGGATCTTAGTTGTTTTTATACCAAAGTTGCTCCACTTCAAGATACCTTTTCACACGGTTGTTTTATTTCGCAGGTTGAGCCGAAAACGTATAAAGAAGCTCTTCAAGAAGAAAGCTGGATAGAAGCCATGCAGGAAGAATTACAATAGTTTGAAAAGCTTGGAGTTTGGAAGCTTGTCGATCTGCCTGACAACCACAAGAAAATCAATACTCGATGGGTCTTCAAGTGTAAGAGTTACCACAGAGGTGTGGTGGTCATGAACAAAGCTCGCCTCATAGTTCAAGGCTTTGCTCAACAAGAGGGAATAGACTATACCGAGGTCTATGCTCTTGTCGCTTGGTTAGAAGCTATCCGCATATTCTTGGCCTTTGCATCATGGAAAGGATTCAAAGTGTACTAGTTGGATGTAAAGTCAATTTTTCTGTACGGGAATGTGAAGGAAAAAGTGTATGTCGGGCAACCACCAGGGTTTACCGATCCGAAGCACAAAGACAAAGTGTACCTACTGAACAAGGTGCTCTACGGTTTACACCAGGCCCCGAGAGCCTGGTACGAGACACTGTCGAAATATCTTCTAGAGAACGGCTTCACCAGAGGAACAGTAGACTGTACTCTCTTTACCAGAGAAGTGGCTGGACATCTGATTGCTGTGCAAATATATGTGGATGATATCATCTTTGGATCAACCAATGAATTGCTATGTAAAGACTTTGAAGAAGTCATGAAGAGGAAGTTTGAAATGAGCGCTATGGGGGATATGAAGTTCTTTCTAGGACTTCAGGTCGATCAACTGCCTGATGGGATTTTCATCCATCAGAAAAAGTATGTTCATGACGTGTTGGAGAGATTCGACATGACGGGAACATTACCAGCATCAACTCCACTAGCCACAAACCACAACATTAATCCAGATCCCAATGGAGTAAACGTTGACGAAACGTTATATCGCTCCATGATCGGTTCACGGATGCATCTTAAAGCTTCTCGACCAGATATCATGTATCATACCTGCCTTTGCGCCTGATATCAGTCTAATCCCAAGGATTCTCATTTGCTGATCGTCAAGAGGATAATGCACTATCTCAAGGGATGCCCAAGGACCGGCTTGTGGTATCCACGCGACGACACTTCAATCTTGCGGGATATTCTGATTTTGATTTTGGATGCTGCAAAGTGAATGCCAAATCTACAACGATCGGCTGCCAGTTCTTCGGAACTTGTTTGGTAACGTGGCAGTGCAAGAAACAGACCACCGTCGTCTCTCTACTTGTGAAGCTAAATACCTTTCAGCATCCGTTGTTGTTCCCGAATACCGTAGATACAACAACAGATGAGAGACTTCAGATTGCAATTTCTTGACACGCCAATTTACGTAGATAACAAGGCAGCTATTGATATCAATAAAAATCCAGTTCAACACTCATGCACTAAACATATTGAGAAAATCCACACTGAGGACCAAAAAGCAGATTTTTATACAGCTTTTGATAGAGCAAGATTTGAACATCTTCTAAAATTAAATGGTTTGAAAAATCTAACATCAGGGGATGAGATTGAGGTTGAATTTGTGGATGACGAGGACTCGTCGGGAACCACAACCGTGTGTCACGTTTGCTGTAAATAGTTTGTTTTTCCTTAAACAAAAATAAAAAAACTCAAAAATATGTTTTTTATTTTAGGGGGAGAAAAGTTGTGTAAAATACAAAAACATTAAAAATTACAAAAATACAAAAACATTGGAAAAGACAAAAGAGTTTTGTGTATCAGAGGAAATGATAGTACATCAGTGGACTATCATAGTATGCTAAAGAAATGGAACGTTCAAAAGTTGCTAAACATGTCTTACTAAGGATGTGCCAGTAGGCTTCGCACATTCAGTAAACTGTTTTCGAGATATAAACTTAAATAGAAAAACTTGTAAATCTGTGGCTCAACAACTCTCGGATATATGGACTTGGTACTCTGAAATTTCGTTTGAGAGAATGCCAGATTCTGAGATACTAGGTCTTTTTATTTAGTCGATATCTAGGGTATTATACGAGTTATTCTGATTTTGCGTTAGCAATGGACTAGACCTTGTATAATCTTTCGCATTATTCATCCTATAAAGCTGCTTAAAAATGAATGAAAATCTAAAAAAATACGCAAGAGATGGAGCATTAAAAGATTACTAAGAGGAACACCACCTAAATTCGAGCCTTCATCTCTTTCTCTGTACGGAAGTACTAACCTGAGCTCTCAAAGCCTCACATTCACCCCCTTTACAGATATCCGTTAGATATATTCACCCGCGAGAAGAAATCTAGGGAATATCGATGCGGAAGTATATTCTAAGGTGGGAAACACAGATTAGGCCATGTTCCTAATAATTACCTAACGTATCTTGAAACAGTTGAGAAAAGTGTAGAGGTTTAAGTGGATCTGAATACTGACAATCTAAGTAAATCCTGTTTGGAACTTAAAAGTAAAAAAACAAGGTCAACGGTATGGTGATAAGTCTCAAAAAACTGATATGATCCTCTAACACAAACTCATAAAAATATGTCTGTAAATATGTTTGTACAGTCATATCTTTAAAATTTACAGAAAAACCCTAAAATATTTTCAGTGTGTTTTAGCATAAATTTTGAAAAAACTCAAAAAGATTTTATTTCTATCTTAGTTTAAACCACCGTTGATGGAAATACCGCTTGTCTAAGTCCGAAGCGACAGTTGCTGAAGGAAAGCTGAGAAATTACACGGTGGGAGCTAATCCGGAAAGAAAAGATGTCTTTAAAATGTTAAAAAGTTCATTAACTTTGAAAATTAAAACTCACGAAAAACATCAGTTTTGGTTAAAACGTGGTCAACCAAGGTCATTAACTTGGACTTGGTAGGCAAATCGGTTAATCGAGGTCATTAACTTGGACTCGGTCAACTGAGTGGGTTGATAAAACTGATAAATAATAAAAAAATTGAAAAGAGACCAAGTTTCAAAGTGTCACTCGCACGAGTAAGGATTTGGATCACTCGTACGAGTGACCCTTGCCTATATAAGTAACAGTCACTCGCACCAAGGGTCATAATTCCCTTGTACGACTGAAGCGAATCCTTGTGCGACTGACTTCTTTTCATCTCATTTCTGACTGTTATACGTACTTTGACACTTCGGGGAGGTTGATTTGCACACCTCTTACGATGGTTAAGGTATAAAGTCAAGATACATGCCGTTATAATGTCAAAATCGGACCTTTTGGACTTAAAACGTAGTTATAGGCTAAACTAACTGGTAAAAGTTAAAATTTGATCACATAATCTACAATATCGGCCCTTTTAGGCTATAACTAACCGTTCAATTTGTTAAAATACCCATGTTTTAAGTTCGAATTTAAAATGGGCTATTTGGTACGGTTCATCACTCGTACGAGTGACTGTTTTCTTTTCCCTTAAATGTCCCCTCGTACGAGTTGTCACTCGTATGAGCGAAGTCCTTAAATGTTTGAAAATGTTGTAAGTGTTAAAGCCCACTCGTAAGAGTACTGACTCGTACGAGTGACCAAATTCGTTGAAATTTGTGAAAATTTGTCTAAGTGTTTGTCTCTCTCGTGTGCAAGAAAAGAAAACATCATTTTCGCTGGCCCAAAATATTTGCTATCTGCTGGATAAGAATATTGCAGAACCTGCAGAATATACAAAAGTTCTTGAGTTTTTGGAGAGAACGCCGATCGCTAACGCTTTGACGAACCGACATACGACTTACCATTCACATGTTGAACGTTTCTGGGATGCCACCGAATATAGAAAAGAAGACAAGGCCATAAACTCTGCAGTTCAGATTGGCAACGAAGATATATTTCGGTTCAGATCACCGACGATTTGATTCGCAAAGTTATAGACTTCAAGATAGTGCTACCGACCCTACGGGATTTCCAGAGTACATGGTCAAGGGATGCTTTTACCGTATGGGATACACGGGGCATGTCAACGCTACTCCATACAAGAAGTCCGAACTAAGTGCGCCTTTCCGCTACATTTCTCACTTTGTTATTCACACACTCAGTCACAAGAAGGGAGGTTTTAATGATATGGTTGATTACTAGATGTGCATGATCACAGCCTTGATCCTAAATTAACCATACAACTTCTCGAAGCTGATCTTTATTCAGATGGTACATAATATTGAGAAAGAGAAGTTTCTGCAGTACCAGAGATTTGTACAGATGCTGCTTGATCACTTGCACAAGAATCTGAAGAAGGAGAAGGGTGATATTCTGAGGCTCGAACATATGGATATGTCTCCCCTGAAGAAAATAAACGTGCATATGAAAACATTCCCCAATGCTAAACCAGTGTTCGGAGAAAGTGTCGATAGAAACTACGTTGCGCGCCCTGACAGTAAGTGGAGAAAGAAGTCGGGTGGGGACAAGAAAGATGAGATAGAGATGCTCAAAGGGTTTGTATCGAAGAGAAGCTCGTGGTATACTAAGGATGAAGAGCCAAAAAAGAAAAGAGGTACAAAGAGGAAACAAGCTGCAGGATCCTCATCCTCTACAGTTCCAAGACAAAGAAAACAAGCGTCTGTTAGTACAGGGCTGATTGACGAGCCTGACACCAAAGAAATCCCTACAACAAAGCCTGTCCAAGTAGAGGTTCAAGAAGAAACAGTTGAAGATGTGACTGTTGAGATAGAAAGGCAGGTTATAAGAGGTGCAGAGGGAGGTGATGTTGATGACGAGGGTTCATCTTCCTCAGATATTAACTCCGAGGATGCACGTGCTGGAAGGAAAGAGAGAGAATTGGAGTTGAAAAAGAAACACGAAGAAGAAGAGCGTAAGAAACTGGAAGATAAAAAGAGAAAAGTTGTAGGAGATGATGATGATCCCTGCGAGCCATCTGAATCTGAGGGAGACATTACAGTTGTGAAGCCTGCTAAAAGAGCTTCCAAACGTCTGAAGAAAGCTACCACTAGAGCATCTACAAAGTCAACAGGTTCACCAGCTACTCGTCCAAAGTTAAGACTAAAGAAAAAGCCTACTGATGCTCCTACAGTCACTCCTATCTCCGAGACTACAGTTTCACCAACTCCACCCACTATACAGCCTCCACCAGAATCACCACCACCCATTATACAGCCTCAACCACAATCACCACCACCCACCATACCACCTTCACCAATCCGACAACCTACTCCACCTTCACCACCTCCCACATCCCAACCTAAAGCCCAATCATCCTCTCACCTAACACAGGCAACTGAAGATACAGGGTCCGAGTTTGATATTGGATCAATTCCGGGAGGTGAAGCTTTCTCTGCAGACATTGTGTATGAAGGGAGGATGGTAGAGTTAGAGAAGCAGATCAAGGAGTTAGAGGTTCGAATAAAGAAGTTGGAGGAAGATAGGGATCAGTTGAGGGATATCATGCAATTACTGGTGAATGATAACGACAAGTTTAGAGAGATGGAGGTGATGGTGAAAGAGCATGACACGTTGATCAAACAGCTTCAAGGTGAAAATCTGGAATCAGTGATCAAGCTATCAACCGACACTGTTGAAAACAAGAGACTACATGTAGGACCTATCCTCGATGCTAAGGAACCTAAATTTGATATCTAACGTCCATAATAGCGGAAATATTACGTCGTGTTTACCAATAGACAAGAATTAATCAGTTTGACATCAGTTTTATTGATCAAATGTCAAGAGTACAAACTGACAGAGCTTCGCCTCCAAAATGCCAAAGTTACAAATGGGAGAGGCTAGCTAGCTATTTATAGAGTATCAAGTTCGCTGGACATGGGTATGAGTTCGCCCGAACTTGCCTTAGCAAGTTCGGCCGAACTTAACATGATAATCATCCATGGGCGAACTTGACTACTAGATACTTAAATACTTCATACGACTAGCCTATTCAGCTCTATTCTATACAGACTCGATATAAGACTAAGACATAGACATTATGCACCAACGACTCCCCCTTGGATATCGTCTTCGTCTTATATCAGTCTTCAAAACTCTGTCTTCATAATATACTTTAACGCACACGACCGATGAAGTTCTTAAACGGCTTCTTTTGTCGCTCTTGCTTAGGATCCGACGTCTGGTCTGTAGGAGGCACTTTGTTCATATGCTGAAATCTCCTAATACTTGCCTTTCTTGTTCTCTCATGAATTGCTTCAAGACGCTTCTCCTCTTTTAGAAATTCAACCCTTTCTAAATCCCTCCAATTTGTTTGCCACATCTTTCCTGAGTTTACTTCATGTGCATAGCAAACATTAACAACTTTCTGAAACTGCATCGCTTGTACCTTTTCACGTTCTTCAAACACAATCTTACTATAGAACAAGGTTTTGATATCTTCTCTCAAGCAGTTAACAAGCCACATTGATCTAGAATCCTGATCGTTCTCCATAAACCTCTCATGCCTTGATATCCCAGTACCTCAACTCTTTCCTTTGAAATATCCAAGTGTTCTTCAAATTTTAACACAATAACTGCTTCACAAGTAGATGGATCTATCTGCCACCACTTGAACAATGGATAGAAGTTCTGCTCAATCGGCATCAGTGGCATGTTTCTCATTGCCCTTGGCCGCTTCATTATCAACGTAATGTCTTTTTCACCCGTCTTTTTGTTAGTCTTGATTCGGCGACCTGGAATGAATGGCTTCCAATATCTGAATTCTTTCACTGCTTCATACTTTATCAACTTCCACAACAACTGATCAATCACTTTCATGTGATATGTAACATTGACGGTCTGAACCAACTCTTCCACATCCCAATATGGTAAAGTCTTGAAATCAGCAAGATACTTGAAGTATTGCACTCCAAATTCTCTTTTAATTGCATATACATTAAGTTCCTTGAACCAACCCCAACTCAAGATATCTCCCAAAGAAACGCCTATGTCTCTGGTAAAGAATGCTAGAGGACGTCTAAACTTAAGTTCGCACGGCATCTCTTTAAACCAAGACTTTTTCACTTGAGCAATTTCTTCTTTGTCATAGGATTTGGGACTTTTCCTTCTCGTAAAGATTCTTCAATCTTTTCTTTCAGCATGTCTTCATTGAGTTGCTTGTACATCTCCTCAAAAGTAGGAAAACTTTCAGAATTAGGACCGACGTGCTTCGCAGTATGATCTGTCTCATCATCAGAAGACCAATCTTCCACAATCCCTCTATTATACTCGTCAGCTTCAAATCTTCTAACATATTGATAATCATTCGGCTCAAAAGTGTTAACATTCAACACGTCTTCTTCAAAATCAAACTCTAGATCTTCAGCATTAACTTCAACTAACTTTGCCAGATCTTCCTTTGTATAATTATGCACATACTCGCCTTCCTCCACGTTATGCTCTAACATCAACAATAACGGCTTAGAAGGTACTGCAACAACCGGTTTTACAAATCTTTCAACATTCAACATATCAATTTCATCAGATGGCCCTTTCTGCCCTGACTCCCCCCTCACTTTTATCATCCATTCTCTTTGACTCATCATCCATCAGCGAAGAAATATCAAATTCACTTAAAACTTTACTTCAGTGATTTTCAGACCAACACCACCCTGATCATCATCATCATCATCGTCTGCAACATTCCAATCTTCGTATTCCGAATCATCTTTCTTTTCCTCATCTTCTTTATCCTCATCTTCTTTATCCTCATCTTCAGCTTCATCATCATCCTTATTTTCAGAGACTGTGATAGGATCAGAAGGTTTGACAGATTCGTCAACAACCTTTGGAATATCGGATTCAGAAGCAGTAACAACATTCTCTTCAACAGATTTCTCTGCAGCTTCAGAAGACTTAGGAGCTTCACCTTCAACCCCTTTACTTTTACCACTTGTAGCTAACTCTTTCTCAGATCGTTCTTTAGCTTCTTGCTGATCCAGACGATCATATTCTTTGATGAAATCAATTCCCAGAGAGTTAAACTTTCTGCATCCTGGAAAATCTTTGATCATTTAGAGCTTGGATTGACTTTATATCTGTGATTTCTGTTTGAAGCTTTTCATTTGCATCTTGCAAACTCTCGATCAAAGCTTTAAAATATTCTCACTCATTCTCTAACACTTCCACTTTATCGTCCAACATCTCTTTTTCAACTGCGCTTTGATTCATCTTATTGATCAACTCAGCTTTCTCCTCCTCATTCTTTGCCACTTTTTCTTCTAACACCTTCACTTGCTTTTCCAGAAGTTTAACATTCGTCTCTGAAAAGAAATCGTTTACATCTTGCAGACTAATCGGATCATTATGCATATCACCAAACAGATTAGGCCCTGAAGATTTTGGTGTTGACTTTGGAGTAGCAGCCTTTGGTATAGACTTCCTTGGAGTAGAACTTTCAAGATTTGAAGTCGTAGGAACAACTGATGATTGAATAACAGGAACTTCTCATAATCCAGACATAGGAGGTTCTTGTGTAGCTCCTGGCCTTTCAGCTTCACTTGACACAACAACAGGAGGTTCTTGTGTATAAGGTTCTTGTGTGACTTCTTTCTCCTGTGCGCTAGAAGGTTCTTGTGTAACTTCTGCGCTTTTCAGCTTTCCTTTATAACGTTTACTGACAACTTTTTGAACTTTATTTGATTTCCTCTTGCCTTTTGTTTGAGGAGACCCTATAGTATTTGTTGAAGAAATAGTTGCAGACTTTACACGTTCAGCTTTTTTCTTTGGCCTTTCCTCATCAGAATCTTTCTCAAGATTTGGATCAAAATCAGCATCCATTTCTTTCTCCTTTTCAGCTTGTATTTCTGCTGCTGTCTTTTCAGGTTCTTTCACTGGTTCTTCATCAGAATCATCATCATGTTCTGATGTAGCAGATATAACATCATCTTGCGTAGCTTTCTCAGTTTCTTGACTATCAATAATAACTGCTGCGCTTGAGCCTGCTTCAGCTTGAACATTCTCAGGTTCATCTTCATCAACAAGCATTGTATCAACTTTCTTTGCCGCTCGTTTCTTCTTAGGCTTTTCAACCTCGGCTTTTAAGAACCATTCACTTTGAGACTTTGGTTTGAATTCTTTAAACCATTCTTTCTCTGCATTTAGTTCTTTCTCATCTCCACTGCCGTCTTTTCTCCATTTGTTTTCTGCTGGTGCCACATAATTCTCATCTTTAATAGCCCCGAATACCGGTTTAGCAACAGGTGTTGAAGCTTGCTTTTGAAACTTTAAGAGCTTCTTCACTGTTGTCTTATCAAGATGACTTAGGTATAACACATTGTTCGGATCTCGTGCAATATTTGTGTACTTCTCATCTATCAACATCTGTACAAATCTTGGATACAAACATAATCTTGAATCCTCCATATTTTTTGACATATGAGTGAAAACCAGCTTGGAATAATTGAACGGCTTTTTTAGAATAAGTGCCGTTGCCATACAGGCCAAATAATCTTGCACATCGTCAAGGCCTGCCTTTCGATGACTAAATGTATGAATGATCGCATGCATGAGGAGCTTGTAGGGGTTAGGCACTTCCCCTTTCTTTAACGTTGGCTTGTTCATAATCCCCTTATAACACATTCTAAAGAAACAACCACGAACCATCTTTTCATCGAGAAATATCGGGCCATCTTTATCATCATTGAACTGTAGGATCCATCGGATATCGTCTTCATTCACAGTAATTTCCTTTACTTCATTCCCAACCTGCACTGATGAAATAATCGTCTTCTGATCATCACTAAGCTTCGCATTTGTCCAGAAATGACATGTATGCGATCTATATGAAATTGTGCGCTTTGTGAAAGCTCGATGGATAGGGCTTTCTTTCAAGAACTTCAACATACTCTCGTAATCCTTCAAAGATGGACATATAGTCTTGTCGAGCATAATACAAGTGTTGTGCGACTTAGAAAATTCTATTGTAATCACTCTCGCTGGTTCTTGAGCCTGAAAAACGACGCAAAACAATTAGCACACTTATCGAGAAAAGATTTCAAAATTTTTCTAACACATTCATCAAGTTCGGACGAACTTGAGAAATGTTAAATCATTCTGTTTGTATCAAGTTCGCCGAACATGTTATATACATGTTCAAACATCAAAGCTTAAGTTCGGGCGAACTTATAATTTTCCAACTTTCCAGATTTCAATAACTCAAGTTCGGGCGAACTTCCATATAATCTTTCAATAACATTTTTAGGAAGTTCGGTTTTTGGTCTGATTTATTAACAAGTTCGGCCGAACTTGTCATCTTCTCCAAACATAAAACCTGTTAATCATGCCATCAACCATTTCAATCAAATTAAAAGCATTTACACGGTCGATTTATGTTATAATACAAGATTCCAAGTTCAATTTTGTCTAATTAAACCTAGATCTAATAGATGTAACATTTTAGATCTTGATTCATTGAATACAGTTTATTTAACGGTTCAAAGTCCAAATTAATACCTCAGACATTGTGATTGGTGTGCTAATCACCAAAAACAATCCAAATTTGGGCAGTATAATGGCTTAAAATTGACAATTTCACTCAATTCTTTCAAACGCTCAAGTTCGCTCAGTAGTTTTGTTTTTGCAGAAGTGAGTTCGGCCGAACTTGCTTAGGTATTTATACCTAGGCAAGTCCGGGCGAACTTGCAAAGCCCATATTGTCAAGCCCAACAAGTCCAGGCGAACTTAATGAATAACCACCAGCCATCTGCAAGTTCGGTCGAACTTGCTGCATAGATAGACTTTGATCAGTTTAGCAAGTTCGGCCGAACTTGCCAAACACAAATTCAAATTTTTTTTCAAATTTTACCTTTTAACCCGTGAACTTTCCAACTTTTACCAGTTATGAAAATCCACTCAGTTGACCAAGTCCAAGTTAATGACCTTGGTTAACCGATTTTTCTGCCGAGTCCAAGTTAATGACCCCGGTTTGACCCGTTACGAACAAACTGTTGATATTTTCAAGATTAAAGTTTAAATTAATGAACTTTTTATTGATTTGACTTTTCAGATTTTATAGATTAGCTCCCAGCCCGTTGTCAATGAGATTCCCACCAGTTCTAGCATCTTACCAGACTTCGAAGACCCGTTCTCCAACATTGGTTTACTGAAAACAATGTAGAAATAAAATCTTTTTGAGTTTTTGTAAGTTTATGCTAAAACACACTAAAAATCTTTTTGGTTTTAGTCTGTAGCGCTGATAAATTATTTACAGGACAATGTAAACTATGTACAAACATATTTACAGACATATTTTTGTGAATTCGTGTCTACAGGATCATATCAGTTAATTGAGACATATCACCAGCACCGTTGACCTTTAGATGACTTTAAACTTTAAACTCGTTTACCTAGATTGTCGATATGTTTGGCCACTTAAACTTTACCACATTTCTCAACTGTTTCAAGATATGTTAAGGTAAGATTTATGAAACTTGACTTATCTGTGGTTCCCACTTCTTGAATATACTCCCGTATCAAAATTCCCTTGATTTCATCTTACAGGTGAATATAGTGTAATTGATATCTGTATCTGGGTAATGCGAGACCTTGAGAGCTCAAGTTAGTACTACCGTACAGACAAAGAGATGAAGGCTCGTCTTTAAGTGTGTTCCACTTAAGGAATCTTTTCAGCATTGCAAATGATTATATCTTTTGATACTTTTCAAGTTTTGCATGCGGTTTGGGATTTATAGCAAAAGTATTATAGAAGTTCTAGGCTATTGCTTCCGCAAAATCAGAAGAACTTGTATAATACCCCAGATATCAACTATCTATAAAGACCTCGTATCTCAGAATCAGGCAATCTCTCAAACGAAATTTCGGAGTACTAAGTCCATATATCCAAGATTGTTAATCCACAAGATTAAGCAGTTGCTAAATTTATTTTATATCTCGAAAACAGTTTACTGAACGTGTTAAGCCTATAGACACATCCACAGTAAGACTCGTTTATCACTTTTAAACTTTCCATTTCTTTAGCATACCGTGATAGTCCACTGATGTACTATCATTTCCTTTTTGTGACACCGAATTCTTTTTGTCTTTTTCAATGTTTTTGTACATTTTTTGAAATTTTCATATTTTCCCAAATATTTCTCCCCTAAAATCAAAAACATATTTTTGGATTTTAGATTTTTTATGAAATACTAATGTAGAAAGATATTTACAAACCATACAAACCAATGCGGATTACGTGAATTCATCATTCGATCCGTATTCATCCTCAGCTTCCGCACCTGTAAGCAAATTTTTAATACCGTTAAGCCGCATTAGATATTTAAATTTTGTTAATGGAAATGCTTTGGTATAAAAATAAGCCCTTTGTTCATCGGTGTGGATTTTTTCTATTCGAACCAATTTCTTTTCGTAACAATCACGAATGAAATGGTAACGAATTTCAATGTGTTTTGTACGTGAGTGATGAACCGGATTTTTAGTTATATAGATGGCTGCTTTGTTATCTACAAATAAAGGCGTGTCAGGAAACTGCAGACCATAATCCCTCATCTCTTGCTGAATCCAGAGGATTTGAGAGCAACAACTGGAAGCAGAAATATATTCCGCTTCACAGGTTGAGAGAGAGACCATGGTCGGTTTCTTACACTGCCATGTTACCAAACGCGTGCCAAAGAACTGGCATCCTGCAGTTGTAGATTTCGAGTTCAGTTTGTCCACTCCGAAGTCTGAGTCAGCATATCACGTTAAGTCGAAATTGTCGTTTTTAGGATACCATAAGCCTGTGCTAGGACATCCTTTCAAGTAACGGAAGATTCGCTTGACTATCTGCATGTGTGACATTCGAGGACTTGACTGATATCTCGCACATAAACAAGTAGGATACATGATGTCTGGGCGAGATGCCGTCAGATACATCAATGAACCTATCATCGATCGATAAAGTGTTTCATCAACTTTTGTTCCCGTCTCGTCTATGCAAATCCCATGGTTCAGTGCCAACGGTGTCGAAAGCGGCTTCGAAGAATCCATTCAAACATTTTGAGAATGTCGTGAACATACTTAGTCTGATGAATGAATATCCCGTCTGGAAGCTAATCCACTTGAAGACCTAAGAAAAACTTCATTTCGCCCATCGAGGACATTTCGAATTTCTTCTTCATGATCTTTTCAAACTCTTTGCACAGACTTTCATCCGTAGAACCAAAAATGATATCATCCACATAGATTTGTACTATCATCAGATGCGATCCAACTTCTCTGGTAAACAAAGTGATGTCCACTGTGCCTCGTGTAAAGCCATCTCCTACGAGATGTTGAGATAACGTCTCATACCAAGCTCTCGGGGCTTGGTGTAAACCATACAAGGCTTTATCCAGGAGATATGCTTTGTTCTTGTTTAGTGGATCGACGAGACCCGTTGGTTGGCCGACATACACTTGTTCACGAAGTTTACCATAGAAAAATGCATATTTTACATCCAACGGGTACAACTTAAATCCTTTCCAAGCTGCGAACACTAGGAAAATGCAGATAGATTCTAATCGCGCAACCGGTGCTTATACCTCCATGTTATCTATACCTTCCTTCTGGTTGACAACCAGCCGAGCTTTGTTTCTGACTATTACACCCCGGTCATCTCTTTTACACTTGAAGACCCACTTTGTATCAATAGCTTTCTGCTTCAGTGGCAAGTCTACAAGCTTCTAAACCCCCAACTTCTCGAATTGTAACAGTTCTTCTTGCATTACTATCACCCAATTCTCATCAGCCAGAGCCTCATTTACTGTCTTTGGCTCTATTTGAGAAATGAAACATGAGTAGTAGCTGTAATTCTGAGTTGGTACAACTCGGGTTGTAGAAACAACTAAGTGCTTTGTTGATTTGGTTTCGAGTACGCACACCAGTTTGTACTTCTCCTATAATATTCGTTGAAGGACGGTACGAATATGATCGCGGCATTTCTTCTGTTGGAACATCAACTGAGCTTTGCTGATTTGAAACAATCAGATCACTGTTCACATCAATATGAGGAGTACTTGATGAAGCTTCGTTCTGATCTCTCGGACTAGCAGATTGATTCAACAGGTTAGAAATCTGCTCAACTTCTTCATCCGATGAAGTTTCATCATCAGCATCAAATGTCGGTGCTTCATCTGAATCAGAATTCTGATTCTGAGGCGTACTGGGCACTGTTGTAGCATTATTTGGTTCAGAAGACACATTCGATGGATTTGTAGCAGGTGTTACTTCTACTTCAGAAATATTTTCAACTTGAACACTACTCTATTGCTTGGACCTGCTTTGGAAGATGAATAATCCAACGTGGGTTGATTAACCACAATTGGTCTAATGATTTGTTCTTGATTCACCGACTGTTGAAGATAGTATAATGCTGCAACTTCTTCTTCAGACGGTTCTTCCGGCAAATCGAATGATTTCCAAAGGTCTTGATAGTTGAACAGCCATGCGTCACCTCTCCTTTGAATAGGATCCGTATAGTTGAAACAATCCACGTGTTGTGCTTCAATAACCTTTCTCAACGAAGGAACATATACTCTTCTTAACGGACTCGCATATCCGACAAAGAAACCTTCAAGAGATTTAGCTCCGAATTTGCCTTCTTGATCGATTACAGTACATGGCGCACCAAATGGTTCTAAGAATTTCAAATTTGGCTTCCGTCGGTTTATCATCTCAAAACATGTCTTCTTTGTTGGTTTGATAGTGAGAACTCTGTTTAGCGTGTAGCAAGCCGCAGCAACCGCTTCACTCCAGAAGCTGACTGGAAGTTTAGAATCTGCAAGCATGGTTCTCGCAGTTTCAATCAAAGTTCTGTTCTTCCGTTCAGCAACACCGTTTTGCTGTGGAGTATAGGGAGCACTAAACTCGTGCAGTATCCCTTTCGCGTTGCAGAATTCCTTCATTTTGTTATTCTTAAACTCTGTGCCGTTGTCACTTCTAATGCGTCTGACCGACAGATGATAAAGATTCTCGAGTTTCTTGAATAGAATCACCAAGTTCTCGAACGTTTCGCCTTTTGATTCATGAAAGAACACCCACGAATATCTCGAATAGGCATCTGTCATGACCAAGCAATATAAGTCTCCTGAGATGCTTCGAACATTTACAGGACCAAATAAGTCCATGTGGAGACGTTCTAATGCCAACTTGATTGAGTTTAGAATTTTCTTCGGATGAGATTTCTTGATCTGCTTTCCCTTTTTACATTCTAAGCAATGATCAGACATATGAAAGCTCCGAAGATTTATACCTTCTACAAGATCATTATGAACCAAGAAATTCATTTTTCGCAAATGAATATGCCCCATCTTACGATGCCAAAGAATAGAATCCTTTCAGTAGCCTTTGTCACAAAACATTGCGCTGATTTTGATGAAGTGGTAGCGACGCCCATATCAAGAACATATAGATCATTCTCTCGTGGTGCTCGCATCAGATTCCACTCATCTGGTATTTTGAATCATGGTTTCAAAATAATACATTCTTTATCATCGAAATGCACCATGACCTTCTTGTCGCAAATCTGCGATATGCTCAGAAGATTATTCTCCAACTTTGCAATATAATTCACGCGATCAAATGAAACAACGTCGTTGGAGAGTTTTCCCTCGGCGACTATCCTTCCACCCTGGTTACCTGCAAATCCAACATATCCACCATTGATAGCTTTTATGTCGAATAGCAACGCTTTCATTCCCGTCGTATGCCTGAACGCTCCACTATCCAGAATCCACTTGGAAAGTACGGATCTCTGGAGCCCCTGCACATTTCAGCAATTAGTTAAACATCGCGACCCAAGACTTTTTGGTCTTGGGTTGAATTGGATAACCATCTAATCAAATTCACATTCGTCAGCATAATCGAATTCACACTCATCTGCATAATCAAATTCACATTCATCATCTGGATTTTCTATGATATTTATGTTTGAAAACTTTACCGTCTTTTTATCTTTTGAATTGTTACCACTTGTAGTTTTGATAGTTTCAGATGTGGTTTCAATTATGATTTCAGATTTTGATTCTTTCGTGTTATCAGTCTTTACAAGCTCAGACTTAATAACATCGGATGTTGTTGACCGTTTCTTCGCAATCCAGGCTTGAGATTTGTTGTTAGCCTTTTTGATTGAAAACTTGTTTTCATTTGCTTTTGAAGATTCACCTTTTTCGAAAATTGAATTCTCAATTTTCTTTTCAAAAACTTGCTTCATTTCATCTTTGTTAACATTCCTTTTTAGAATTCTTATTTGCCCAAACTCTGGTTGTTTCGGTTTCACAACATTTGAACTTTCTTTCCTTCAAAGATTAGCTGGCTTTGATTGACATTGGCGTGCAATGTGACCAATTTCGTTGCACTTGAAACAGGTCCGAGAATCATGTGGATGTCCTTTAGTGGATTTTACACCACTTGTTTTGGCACTATTTGAAATTTTGGCTTTATCTCGAAGTTCTTTTTGTTTCTTGAACTCATCATTTGATTGTTTGCCAATCAAACTTTCCTCATGAACTGTGTTCGTCCCATATACAAAATTCATGTTTTTATTCTTGTATTTATGAAATAGTGACGTTTTCTTTTTAGGTTCATCCGATTCTTCTAATCCCAACCCAGCTCTCCGGTTTCCGGATGATCACCACCACTCCTTCGATAGTTATTTCTTTTAGGTTTGGAATAGAATTTCTTTTTATTAATCTCCAGATCATCTGATGTGACTTCCACAAGTTTAAAGACTTTGTCTAACAATTCTTCCTTCACGTTCTGAATCGGAAAACTGTAATCAAAGTATAATCTATCAAATTCCTTAATCTTGTACATTACAACATTAGGATCATCACATAGATCATTCTCCGATGATGTATCGTCATCTTCGGACTGTGAATCAGAATTCTTTGAACTCGAGTTGGTGCTTTTAAAGCTGCCCTCATCAGAATCATTCAGAAAATTTTCAACCACTTTCTTAACCACAGCATTGTCATTATCAGATTTAGTATAGATTACATCAATGTTTTCTGGCAACTCAGTTTTCTTTTCAGATAACAACTCAATGTTGAGTGCCGTATCCTTACCATCAGTGGATTTGCGACAATACTTCTCGCATAGGGGTGGAGGAACATTGCTGTATTCTTTACCAATTTTATTTTTAGGTTTCTCTTCCGATGGAATTGTCGGAGGGATGTGATCAATGACATATGCGTTACAAGTGTAACGCAATTTTCATGTCCTGGAGTTGTTGCTTAGTTTCAACAATGGTGTTAATATAGATATTAATCGCTTTTTGCTTATCCATTACTGTTCCTTTCAACATCCTCACAGTGTCGTGTTGTTCGACATTGTTTCGATCGAGCCTGCCATAATCATCTTTCATTTTGTCATACGCTTCTTTCATTGTGCGATAATGATATTTTAAAAGTTCATTATGCACATTGATTTCAGTGATGAACTTTGATTTTTCGGCACATTTTATACATGGTTCAGTACATTTTGTACAAGGTTTCTCAACCTCTACTACTTGTACTTTGACACTTCCATTTACCTCTGAACCTACCTTGGTTAGATTTGCGATCAAAGCTTTATCGGCAATGTCCTTGAGGTTTTCGGCATTCATTTCTTGAGTAACATCAATGACTACTTCATCAGATTTCTCCTCGACAACTTGTTCCTGAGAACTTCCATCAAAGTGACCTGCAAAATTATCACAAGAATTAGGAGATTAAATTCCTTGTTTCTGCATGTGGATATACTCCTCTTCTTATTGTTGTTGATGTAGATACTGTTCCAGTAGAATATTCTCTAAAGCTGCTGCGTCTTCGGCAGATGTATCTTCAACAATTTGTGCCATCAATGCAACTCATATCTTTTTAGCGATATAAGAATTCCAGTCGAAACCATCATCTTCGTTTGATGCAACCATAGCTTTTTCAGTGTTACTGCTATTTGGCTTCTCTTGGATTTCAACCTGAGTCTTTTTCGGGAAAGGCTTGTACTGAAGTGACTTCTTGTAATACTCGTTGCCTCCTCCGAATGGACTTTGATTTCCCGTTGCTTCAGGATTTTTGCATTCTCTCTTGAAATGTCCCTTTTGGCGACATCTGAAGCACGTTACTTTTGTCTTGTCCGCTTGGGTTTCCGATATCTCGTCCTGTGAGAGCAACGAACTTTGTGACTCTCGGATAATCGAAGTTAAACACCACTTTATATCCATGAGCTCCAGTTCTTCTTCGTCCACCTGGTTGTAGTCTTCGGCGGTCATTTCGGGATTCCGATTTTCCCAGCTAAGAGACTTTCATATGATTCTAGAACGGTGGCGAGAAGTGCCATGTGTTGCTTAGCCAGTTTGCTCAGAAATAGCATTGTACAACTTAACAGCGATGTTACATTTGAATACATTCGAATCAGAATTTGTTTGTTGGTTCTGATTTGCTTCACTTTGATAAGACGAATTTGAATCAGTGCTTGAGAACGAAGACTGTGGACTTTGATCATATTGAGGATATGACTGATTCTGATTCTGCTGCGAATAGTTTGAAAAATTCAAACTTGTGTTGAATGTTGTCTGAATCTTTGGGCTTGAAATGTTATCTTGCAATCCACTCTTATAGTACAAACCAACATCTTGAACAACATTAGCGTTCTTTGACTTTGTAATCTTCAAGAGTCCCATTTCATGGCCTTCGAGTTTATCGATAAATGTTGACAGCTTGAAGAATTCCCATTTTTCGCTTTCCTTTAGAACCATTAAGTAAGTAGTCCATTCTCCATCTGGTAGAGCGTCAGCAAGCTTGTCGATGTACTCTTGTTCCGTCTTCTCGAGACTGTGTCTTTGCATTTGGACTTTAAGATGACAAAAGCGTTCAATCATCTGCTTCATGGTCTCACCCTTCAGCATGTTGAAGATATCGAACCCTTTCATAATAAGAGCTTTCTTGCTCTTGATCATCTCCGCGCTTCCTTGATACTTCTTTTGAAGTGAGAGCCAGAGATCTCTTGCAGTTCTGTATTCCTGTAGCAAGACGAGAATATCTTCTTTGACGGATTGTTGGATAAGACTGATCATCTTTTTCTCAGCAATGTATTCTTCTTTCTGTGTCGTGGAGTACTTGTATTTCTCCAGAACCTGCTGATGTTCGTCCAACGTTGTAACATCCGTCAAAAACGGATTTACCAAACCCGCTCCGTTTATCAACCGAACAGTCAGTCAAAATTTTCCTTGCGAATTAAATGCCCAAAATATTTTTAAACGATCCGTAATCAATTATTATACAAGAATATATAATTAGTTTTTGAAAAACTGTCAAAAATCGCAAAATAAAAATGATTTGCATCTGCCGGGTTTCGAACCCGGGTCTGTACCGAATCAGCAAGCAGCTTATCACCTCACACACAAACCACTGCGCCAACTGCTTTGTTTGTTAAATAATGAAATAATTTAATTCATAAAGTGACTTTACAAATTCAAAACCGGCGCCCAAACGGTTCAGTCGTCGGAATCCCGGAAATCTCGCGAGTTTTAACACCAATTTAGGTTATAACGTAAACCATTAACCAGATATCGGTTATAACCGATGTTTGAAGTCCGCGACACTTTTCAAAACCGCCGGAAAATTTAAATAAAAGAACCCAGTCCGAAATCAGACCAAATACATCTCGTTTTCTCCTATAAATTGACCCTCAACCGACGACAAACACTTTCGCTCAAAAATCACACCTTTTCTCGGCGTAATTCCACTCGCCGGAATAAACCTGTTCGTCGCCGGAAAACCGGTTTCCCCATTGCCGAGCTTTTCTGAACCCCTGAAGCTTATACCGGAGATACCCTTACCTTTTCCAAACTTTCCGGAGACTCGCTGCTGCAAGACATCTGACGCCGGAGTTGAATCCTGTCGCCGGAGTTCTGCCGGAAAACAGAGGATCCAGTCGGTATAATTCTCCGCCAAATTTCTTTTCCTTTTTCACAATTATCTCACCTTAATCAACTGTAAAACACTAATAAATCGATAAAACTTTGAACCAGCCGATTTTCCGATTTCTGGTTATCTTACAGTGAAGAAGACGATGTTTTGTTATCATATAAGTTTAATTAAAATCATGAAACTAATCGGGTTAGACACACAGTCCAGCGGTGGACTGTGTGCACATAAAACGCTAACGTCTCAAGTTCGAATCCCGGTTCACACACGCTGCCTTAATAAAAATCAAGTTTTTGTTTAACTGAACCGGAGTCGATACAGTTATATGTTAAGTATATTAATAACCGGAATAATAACCAAGTTAGACGCACAGTCCAGCGGTGGACTGTGTGTTTGTTTATATCGCTGGTCACGAGTTCGAGTCCGGTCTTCAGCACCGACTCGGACAATTATCTCCTCTTTTTAATTAAGGCAGAAAAGGAAATAAATAATTAGTATTTAAGTATAATAAAAATCGAATGATATAACATGTTGAACACACAGTCCAGCGGTGGACTGTGTGTTAGATTAAACCACAGGTCCCGAGTTCGAGACCTGTGGAGTGCAAGACCGGTCCGCTTAAACTGTTTTTAAAATAAAAATGATTTTCTGTTAATTCTAATTAATGTATATATGTAATTAAAATCGGATATATAACGGGTTAGACACGTAGCTCAGTTGGTAGAGCTGCGTGCACGCGTACGGGAGGTCTCGGGTTCGAGCCTCACCCAGCGCACAATAATATGCCTCGAACCGGTCAACGCCGGTCAAAGTCAACCGGTCAAAGTCAACTGTAGCAAAAAAAAAAAATAAATAAAATATTTTTATTATTTTTATTTAATTATTTTAATTAAAAATCAATTATAAATACTTAAAATTAACATTTTTAAGGTTAGAAAATAGCCTCAAACTCACAAAAATACACCCAACAATCCTACTAAAATAGTTTAATAAAATCCGTTTACTTACCAAACTATAATGCGATTTATCTAGGTTAAATCTCACTCGTGGTTAAAACCACTTCGCGTGCATTCAACGTCATCAACCGAACGCACCCACTGTGAGTGAATCTTACAATTCCCCCTTTTAAATTACACGTTTTGGGGTGTGTCATGTGTTATGAAATTAATTAATTTATTTATTTAAACTTGTGCCATACCACATCATGACTTAAACTTAGATTGTTTTTTTATTGTTGTGATTTACTTATTGCCATTTGTCAAGTCATATGAAACTCATACATTAAGCCCATCAGTTCCTCGTGGGAGACGAGTAGAACATCGCGTGCTTCACATCAAATTCATTATTATTCATGTGTGTCTCATTGAGTTTATATTGTTTGTGGTTGTGTTATTCATATTATCATGTTTATGCAATTCATTCATCAGGCCCCTCAGTTCCTCGTGAGAGACGAGTTGAGCATCGCGTGCCTTTAATTGTTCCATTATTATTCATGAGTGTTTCATTTAACATATTATGATTGTTGATCAAGTTACATCTAATTTTACTCATGTTTGGTTGTGCACATATTTCATAATCAATTTAAATAAATTGTTCAAATGTTTTCCATAGGATTCACTCGCCAACATTATGTTGATCCAAAAACCTTTTTACACATGATACAGGTGAACAGGTTGAAGCAAGGAAAACATAGGATATGCCTTAGAAGAGAACAAAGAAGTTTAGATTGTAGTTAGATCATGTTGTAGCAATCATTGTAAATTTCCATTTGAATTGTATTAATGAATATGAAACGTTTAATAAATGTCATGAGCTTTGATGATAACCCAATCATGCCCCGATCACCTTATCCGCTGCGGGTCGGGGTGTGACAGATTGGTATCAGAGCCATGACTATAGGGATATAGGATAGGTTATTAGACCCTTAGAGCCTATACTATAGTCTGCCTAAATTTTAAATTGATTAGGTGGTTACATACAAACTTGTGACATTTATTTGTTTCATATTTGTTTACATTTCAGTCAAACATACATGCTCATATACATATTCATTATACATATATACATATTCATTATACATATATCGATGTTCATGTATTCAATTTATTTTCATACTCTCAATTATCCAAAGATTTTATGCAATTTTCAAATCTCATCAAAGTAAGTTCTGCGACGGGCATGTAGTAACTGGAAGGGTACAAGTACCGGTAGTCGGAACGTCCTGTCTAGGCTGGCATTCGTATAAATCTAATATAACGGACCGGTTTGCCTACCTGGGGACCAACGATGAGAGTACGAAGGACCTATTAGGCCAAAGCATGCCACACCAAACGTCGTTCGAACTAACCCTACTTTGAGGTGTCACCGTGTCTACACTTGGACACATTCCGAACATCACACGTTGTATACATATTTCTCGATTTTCCCGGGTTTTTGTGTACGCAACCAGGCAGAAACCGTGCGAACCATATGAAAAACCGGTATTCATGGGGGCCCACATGATTACACAAGGTAAAGTATGGCGGCATGACGGGCCTAACAGCGAGCAAAGCCCAAGACATCCTATGGATGTAGTATTTTTGTATAATTATTTTATGAATGTTCATCCCTAATGCGACCCATGATCTCAAAAGCATCCAACTCATACTCTTGTCATGTATTCATTGAAGATGTCTTCTAACCTCGCCCGTAGGAAGACGAGAGCAAGAAGAGCCCGCGAACGCATGGCTGCCTTAATCGCTCAACAAATGGCTGCCGTAATACCCAACATTGTAATCCAAGTTCAACAAGCACTTACCAATAATCCTGTCAATCAAGCAAACCAAAACATTTTCAACTCTCCCCCAAATACCACTAAATACACCTACAAGCATTTCAAATCATGCGACCCTCCGAAATACAAAGGTACTGAAGGCGTCACTGCTCTTCTCCATTGGTTTGAAGAAATGGAGAACACATTTCTAAATTGCGATTGCCCTGACGATCGTAAAGTGCGATATGCTACCGGTTGATTATATGGGATAGCCCTTACTTGGTGGAACACAGAAAAGGCCAAACGAGGTGTGGAAGATGCTATGTCCTTAACTTGGAACGAATTGAAGGAAATCATGACCAGACGATTTTGTCCAAGGAGCGAAATCAAGAAATTAGAAGATGAATTTTACTCATTGAAGCAAATGGAAGGAGACCACACCACCTACAACAAAAGATTCCTCGAATTACATCAAATGGTTCCCAACATGTTTACTCCCCTCTACCGTTTGATAGAGCACTACATTCGTGGCCTTCTGCCACAGATTCAAGACCCTGTAATAAGTACCAAGCCTGCAACTTTGGAAGCAGCAATGGAGCTAGCAACAGGGCTCACCGAGAACCGAATCCGAAACAAAGACTTCGAGGAGGAGAAGAAGAAGGATAAAGAATCAACTGAAACCTCCGACTCCACTCAACCCGAATCCCCTTCTCAACCCAAACCTAAGAGAAGAAGAGTCGGGCGACTTTTCGTTGCTACTCAACGAAATCAACCAGTTTTTCACGCTATACCCATCCGAGCTATCCCAATCACCCAAGTGGCACCCAACTCAGCTTACCCAAATAAGAAACCATATCTTGGACCTCACCCTCGATGCAACAACTGTTTTTATCACCATCCCCTTACTTTACCTTGCCGGCTATGTACAACTTGTGGACGCTATGGTCATTTGAGCAATGTTTGTCGCACCTTTCAAGACCAAACCTTTTCCCCTACTCAAAACATGGCCCAAACTCATCACCAACCTCAATATCCCATGTTCCCATATGCTCGAGCTTGCTTCAATTGTGGCGACCCTACCCACCTTAGAAACACATGCCCTCAATTGGTTAACGTTATCAACACTCAAGCCCAATCAAACCCAGTTAACCAAGTAAACCAAGAAAACCCAACCACTATGCCACCAGCAAGAGGAAGAGTCTTCAATATCAACGCCAATTCTGTCGAAGATAATGACGGCCCAAACGAAGATACTCAGCTAGTCCTCTTCGCTGAAGATCCAGATTCAACTCCTATCGTTTAGTTTGATGATTTTATCACATGTGTAGACTGTTAGAGTAATTATGGTATATTATGTATTATATATTGTTTTCAGTATACTTTTGCTGAGGCCGCAGCTCCCCATCCATCGAGGTTGAGTTTGATCCCCATGCGGTTGATCAGGGCAGGCCCGCACGATCGGCTCCGTTTGTTTGAGCCTTGATCGGTTACGTAATTTTACATTTCAATACATGCAATACGTTCGGCTCCGTTTGATTGAGCCTTGAGCGCACATTTCAATTTACATTTCCAGTTCATGCAATACGTTCGGCTCCGTTTGATTGAGCCTTGAGCGCACATACAATTTCATTAACAGTATCTTGTGGTTGTGGTGTTTGTAGTAGAGTCGCATCGAACTAACCATAACTTTCGGATAAAGTCAACGAAAATTTGACAAGGATATGGTGGATACGCCGATGGTACTTCCTATATATAAGTATTCTTGTCAAATGATCGGAGGCATTATCAGGCGGTTATGAGAGGTTCCATGCATAGGCTGATTGTGTGATGGTTGTTTAAATTAAGTTGTTCAATTTCAGTACATTCAATACGTTCGGCTCCGTTTGATTGAGCCTTGAGCGCACATACAATTTCATTCAATACGTTCGGCTCCGTTAGATTGAGCCTTGAGCGCACAGACAATTTCATTATCAGTATCATGTGGTTGTGGTGTTTGTAGTAGAGTCGCATCGAACTAACCATAACTTGCGGATAAAGTCAATGAAAATTTGACAAGGATATGGTGGATACGCCGATGGTACTTCCTATATATAAGTATTCTTGTCAAATAATCGGAGGCATTATCAGGCGGTTATGAGAGGTTCCATGCATAGGCTGTTTGTGTGGTTAAGTTATTCATATTCAGTACATGCAATACGCTCGGCTCCGTTTGATTGAGCCTTGAGCACACAATTTCAATTTCAGTACATTCAATATGTTCGGCTCCGTTTGATTGAGCCTTGAGCACACAATTTCAATTTCAGTACATTCAATACGTTCGGCTCCGTTTGATTGAGCCTTGAGCGCACATCCATTTCATTTTCAGTACATGCAATACGATCGGCTCCGTTCGATTGAGCCTTGATCGCACAGATATATTTCATTTCAGTAATTTATGTTTGTTGTATTGATTGTAGAGTTATAGGACTAATCATAATTCACTGATAAAACCAATGAAAATTTGACAAGAATATGGTGGATACGCCGCTGGTACTTCCTATATATAAGTATTCTTGTCAAAGGATCAGAGGCATTATCGGACGATTATGAGAAGTTCTATGTAGGATTTATTAGTTTCTTGGTAACCAATCATAACTTGTGGATAAAACTAATGAAAATTTGGCAAGAATATGGTGGATACGCCGCTGGTACTTCCTATATATAAGTATTCTTGCCAAAGGATCAGAGGCATTATCAGGCGGTTATGAGAAGTTCCATGTAGGATTTAGTATTGCCTTGGTTGGAATTTGTGTTACATTTACATCATCATGTTATTTAAAGAGATTGGATTGTGTTCCATTTCTACATAAACTAACCTCTCAATCATAATAAACAAGAGAGGAACTTTCATCATTCAAACATATATGCTATCAGAATGTGAATTCAAATATTTGCTGTTGTGTTTATTCATGTTCAAATATTTGCTGATGTGTTTATTCATGTTCAAATATTTGCTGATGTGTTTATTCATGTTCAAATATTTGCTGATGTGTTTATTCATGTTCAAATATTCGCTGATGTGTCTATTCATGTTCGAATATTTGCTGTTGTGTTTATTCATGTTCAAATATTTGCTGATGTGTTCATTCATGTTCGAATATTTGCTGTTATGTTTATTCATGTTCAAATATTTGCTGATGTGTTCATTCATGTTTGGATATCAGCTGTTGTGTTTTATTTATGTTCCATGTAGATTGTAGTGTTAGAAGTTTTGCCTTAGGATATAACCATATTTTTCCCAAACGTATCTAAACTCTTATGCATGATATCATTTTTATCGAATCATTCCTGTTTATCAATATTCATACAGTAGGCAACAAAAAGCGATTCCTGAATAGGGTACTTAACCTTTACAAGGAACGTTACCGCCTCGAACAAAAACTTAAACCCTCATTTTTCTGAGCATACAACTATCAAACAAAACATCATCATCCTGTTAGTCAAACTATATCATTATTTAAATTTCGGGACGAAATTTCTAAAAAGCAGGGGATACAGTAACATCCGTCAAAAACGGATTTACCAAACCCGCTCCGTTTATCAACCGAACAGTCAGTCAAAATTTTCCTTGCGAATTAAATGCCCAAAATATTTTTAAACGATCCGTAATCAATTATTATACAAGAATATATAATTAGTTTTTGAAAAACTGTCAAAAATCGCAAAATAAAAATGATTTGCATCTGCCGGGTTTCGAACCCGGGTCTGTACTGAATCAGCAAGCAGCTTATCACCTCACACACAAACCACTGCGCCAACTGCTTTGTTTGTTAAATAATGAAATAATTTAATTCATAAAGTGACTTTACAAATTCAAAACCGGCGCCCAAACGGTTCAGTCGTCGGAATCCCGGAAATCTCGCGAGTTTTAACACCAATTTACGTTATAACGTAAACCATTAACCAGATATCGGTTATAACCGATGTTTGAAGTCCGCGACACTTTTCAAAACCGCCGGAAAATTTAAATCAAAGAACCCAGTCCGAAATCAGACCAAATACATCTCGTTTTCTCCTATAAATTGACCCTCAACCGACGACAAACACTTTCGCTCAAAAATCACACCTTTTCTCGGCGTAATTCCACTCGCCGGAATAAACCTGTTCGTCGCCGGAAAACCGGTTTCCCCATTGCCGAGCTTTTCTGAACCCCTGAAGCTTATACCGGAGATACCCTTACCTTTTCCAAACTTTCCGGAGACTCGCTGCTGCAAGACATCTGACGCCGGAGTTGAATCCTGTCGCCGGAGTTCTGCCGGAAAACAGAGGATCCAGTCGGTATAATTCTCCGCCAAATTTCTTTTCCTTTTTCACAATTATCTCACCTTAATCAACTGTAAAACACTAATAAATCGATAAAACTTTGAACCAGCCGATTTTCCGATTTCTGGTTATCTTACAGTGAAGAAGACGATGTTTTGTTATCATATAAGTTTAATTAAAATCATGAAACTAATCGGGTTAGACACACAGTCCAGCGGTGGACTGTGTGCACATAAAACGCTAACGTCTCAAGTTCGAATCCCGGTTCACACACGCTGCCTTAATAAAAATCAAGTTTTTGTTTAACTGAACCGGAGTCGATACAGTTATATGTTAAGTATATTAATAACCGGAATAATAACCAAGTTAGACACACAGTCCAGCGGTGGACTGTGTGTTTGTTTATATCGCTGGTCACGAGTTCGAGTCCGGTCTTCAGCACCGACTCGGACAATTATCTCCTCTTTTTAATTAAGGCAGAAAAGGAAATAAATAATTAGTATTTAAGTATAATAAAAATCGAATGATATAACATGTTGAACACACAGTCCAGCGGTGGACTGTGTGTTAGATTAAACCACAGGTCCCGAGTTCGAGACCTGTGGAGTGCAAGACCGGTCCGCTTAAACTGTTTTTAAAATAAAAATGATTTTCTGTTAATTCTAATTAATGTATATATGTAATTAAAATCGGATATATAACGGGTTAGACACGTAGCTCAGTTGGTAGAGCTGCGTGCACGCGTACGGGGGTCTCGGGTTCGAGCCTCACCCAACGCACAATAATATGCCTCGAACCGGTCAACGCCGGTCAAAGTCAACCGGTCAAAGTCAACTGTAGCAAAAAAAAAAAAATAAATAAAATATTTTTATTATTTTTATTTAACTATTTTAATTAAAAATCAATTATAAATACTTAAAATTAACATTTTTAAGGCTAGAAAATAGCCTCAAACTCACAAAAATACACCCAACAATCCTATTAAAATAGTTTAATAAAATCCGTTTACTTACCAAACCATAATGCGATTTATCTAGGTTAAATCTCACTCGTGGTTAAAACCACTTCGCGTGCATTCAACGTCATCAACCGAACGCACCCACTGTGAGTGAATCTTACAATTCCCCCTTTTAAATTACACGTTTTGGGGTGTGTCATGTGTTATGAAATTAATTAATTTATTTATTTAAACTTGTGCCATACCACATCATGACTTAAACTTAGATTGTTTTTTATTGTTGTGATTTACTTATTGCCATTTGTCAAGTCATATGAAACTCATACATTAAGCCCATCAGTTCCTCGTGGGAGACGAGTAGAACATCGCGTGCTTCACATCAAATTCATTATTATTCATGTGTGTCTCATTGAGTTTATATTGTTTGTGGTTGTGTTATTCATATTATCATGTTTATGCAATTCATTCATCAGGCCCCTCAGTTCCTCGTGAGAGACGAGTTGAGCATCGCGTGCCTTTAATTGTTCCATTATTATTCATGAGTGTTTCATTTAACATATTATGATTGTTGATCAAGTTACATCTAATTTTACTCATGTTTGGTTGTGCACATATTTCATAATCAATTTAAATAAATTGTTCAAATGTTTTCCATAGGATTCACTCGCCAACATTATGTTGATCCAAAAACCTTTTTACACATGATACAGGTGAACATGTTGAAGCAAGGAAAACATAGGATATGCCTTAGAAGAGAACAAAGAAGTTTAGATTGTAGTTAGATCATGTTGTAGCAATCATTGTAAATTTCCATTTGAATTGTATTAATGAATATGAAACGTTTAATAAATGTCATGAGCTTTGATGATAACCCAATCATGCCCCGATCACCTTATCCGCTGCGGGTCGGGGTGTGACAAACGTAACTGTATAACCTCTCTCGATCGACACCTAGCCTAGGAAGTGCATGGCTTGAACCCAATATGTAAACTTCTCCTTCCATCCTTCATACTCGTCCATGCTCATTAGCTTTGGTGGCTTAACAGTCGTGCCCATCTCATTGTCAAGATTGACTTGTTGGATCACGTTGGCATTTGATGAACTAGCTCCGGACATATAAGCTCTTTGAATATCATCCATTGCGAATAACAAGACGTGTACACTGAAAATACTCAAAAACTTTTGAAAATGTTAGTTCTACTACAAGTTTGTTCGAACTTGTAGTGGAAATGAAGAATTCTCAACTTTATTCACAAGTTCGGACGAACTTGTGAATTTTGATTTTGAAAAATTTACTTTGAACTTCGGTCGAACTTGCAAAAGTTTCGAAAATAACCTTGAGATAACTTCGGTCGAACTTGCAGAAGGGATTCACTAAGAATTTAGCAAGTTCGGGCGAACTTAGCTAAATTTCTTGAATTTTTATCAAGTTCGGTCGAACTTGATAGAAAATCAATGAAAATTTAACAACTTCGAGCGAACTTAACTAGAATTCCCACAAAATTCACTCAAGTTCGAGCGAACTTAGTAAAAAATCTCTTGAAAAAAGACTTTTTAGTCCAAGTTCGGCCGAACTTGGCTAACAAGTTCGATGAACATGGTTTTGTCAAACATGGTTTTTTCAAAATTTTGACATCAATTCGATTGAATTTGGTCTCCAATCTTTCAAGGGTTTATCTTTGTTGTATTTTACATGATATATTCAAAATTGACCGTGAATTCTTCATTTTTGATGAAAAAGTAATGAAAAATAGAAGAATGGAGATGAATTAGAAGTGTTCTTGTCTTGATACTATCAAATCAGGCTGTTCTAGCTCTGATACCACTTGTAGGACCGATCTCTCGATGCTAAGGAACCTAAATTTGATATCTAACGTCCATAATAGCGGAAATATTACGTCGTGTTTACCAATAGACAAGAATTAATCAGTTTAACATCAGTTTTATTGATCAAACGTCAAGTTTCGCCTCCAAAATGCCAAAGTTACAAATGAGAGAGGCTATCTAGCTATTTATAGAGTATCAAGTTCGCTGGACATGGGTATGAGTTCGCTCGAACTTGCCTTAGCAAGTTCGGCCGAACTTAACATGATAATCATCCATGGGCGAACTTGACTACTAGATACTTCAATACTTCATACGACTAGCCTATTCAGCTCTATTCTATACAGACTCGATATAAGACTAAGACATAGACATTATGCACCAACACTACATCTGGTAGTCAAAGAGTTAGAGACCGAGAAAGCTGAAAATGCCAAGAAGTTTGATATGCTCTTTAAAGTTCTGGGAAAACGTCAAAACATCAACTTCGAGGCAGAATTCGCTCAGATTGAGATCGAGGAAGCTCAAGCTAACGCAGCAGAAAAGAAACGTATTACTGAAGCTGAGGCTGCTAAGCTAGGAAAAGGAAATGGAAAGATTGGAGAGGATCCTTTGAGTGAACACACTGCGCCGGAAGCCAAATCCGTACCAGTATCTCTTGCCATGGTTGTTTACAAGCCTCCATTAGATAAGTTTATCATGATAGGAAGGCCACGAGATGTGGAGATTTATTTGACAAGCCTTCCAGAGAAAGTGCGTTGTCACATGGAGAAAAATTTGGAGAAAAAGAGACAGATGGAAGAGGAGATTGATGCATATGTCGAAGAGTTAGAAAAAAGATAGTGATGATGTGTCGAGTAGGAAAGATGATAGTGGTAGAAAGGACGATGATAGTTGTGTTGGTGGTTCTGGAATTCTTGTAAAAGATTTAGGTGTGAATGAAAATGTTGATATTTATGTGTACTTGAACGACTCTGCGAACTAACATAGTGCTGATCAGGTTCAGGGGGAGTCAAGCGATGTGACTCACGGTACTAAGCAAGCAGGAATTCTCACAATGACTTTTACGTTAGGTGTTCCTGTTATGCCAAAGCCGAGAATATTCTATCTCGAACATGATGTTGAGGAAGGAGAGTATGTCCACAATTACACTAAGGAAGAGATTGCTAAATTTCTAGGTGTGAACGAAGAATCGTTTGAGTTTAACTTCGAAGAGGAGTTGAACAACATCACAGCCATAGAGCCAAACGACTATGTTTCTTCAACAAGTGCCTGAAGCTGATGATTATGATAGGGTTGACGTGGAGGATGATTCCGATGACGAAGTTGCAAAATATGCCGGTGAGGGTACGGATGACTTCCCAACCTTTTAAGAAATGTTCTCTACAACAAATGATGATCTTTTGAACCGCAAAGTTGAAGAAGCTGTAAGAACTGGATCAGTGCCTCAAGGTTTATCAAAGGAGGAGATCATAGAGATGAAAAAGAAGTGGTTTGAAGAAATGCCAGTAGAGCGAAAGTTCATACGTCCCCTAGCATTCTTTCGACGTGATCCAGATATTTCTCTGGGGGACATTATAAGCTGGGGTTGGATCGAGGTGTTAGATGTTTATGTGATAAAAAGGGAGTTTGGCATCCAGTACTTCAGATACTTGAGCGACTTGAAGACTTTTCCGTATTGGGATATCAAGGAGCTTGTTCAAACAAAGACGATAAGTCTGAAGATGAAATTTCAAGACCAAATGCAGTAGAAGTTAAAGTATGAAGCTGCTCATGGTTTCAGTCACTGGAAGCCTCACATTCCTAAAAGAATTACAAAGATCGATCCTGTTACAAAAGAGAAAGATGTTACGTTGATTGTGAAGAAGCCGCGAGTAATGAAGAATATGCCACTGATCAAAATGGAGCAAGAGTTTCACAAGATTTTGAAGTGGTGGAATTATGTTTTAAGCACATGTGAAGCGGTTATATGCGTACAGCCAGATGAAGACTCTTGGAAGATTACTAAAGAATTATCAGAGTCTGTCATTGCATACAAGTGTATCTATGGCTTATGGCGTGGTATTCATGTGCTGGATCCTATGTGGCTGGTCAACTACTCGAAGAAGGATATAGAATGTCTTTTCTACATAAACACCAGTTATGAAGATAAAGATGAAGTTCAAGCGATGTAGTTCTAGAAGATTATTAACGTTTGTTATGCCAATGATATTCATTCAGGTAAAGATTGGAACACATCCTGGAGAAAGATTGAAGAGAAAGAGCAAAGGAGAAAAGACAAGAAAGAGGCCAGACTTGCAGAGAGATCAAGGATCGCAGCACAACAAAGATTTCAGTTCGGTGACACTTACAATCGACCTCCTCCTACAGATCAAACTCCTATTCCTTCTGAGGAGCGTTGTAAGCCACCGAAGCATTTCTGATTGTTGTGCAAATATATGTGGATGATATCATCTTTGGATCAACAAATGAATTGCTATGTAAATACTTTGAAGAAGTCATGAAGAGGAAGTTTGAAATGAGCGCTATGGGGGAGATGAAGTTCTTTCTAGGACTTCAGGTCGATCAACTGCCCGACGGGATTTTCATCCATCAGACAAAGTATGTTCACGACGTGTTGGAGAGATTCGACATGACGGGAACATTACCAGCATCAACTCCACTAGCCACAAACCACAACATTAATCCAGATCCCAATGGAGTAAACATTGACGAAACGTTATACCGCTCCATGAACGGTTCACTGATGCATCTTAAAGCTTCTCAACCAGATATCATGTATCCTACCTGCCTTTGTGCCCGATATCAGTCTAATCCCAAGGATTCTCATTTGCTGATCGTAAAGAGGATAATGCGCTATCTCAAGGGATGCCCAAGGACCGGCTTGTGGTATCCACGTGACGACAACTTCAATCTTGCAGGATTTCTGATTTTGATTTCGGATGCTGCAACTTGAATGCCAAATCTACAACGGTCGACTGCCGGTTCTTCGGAACTTGTTTGGTAATGTGGAAAGCTGAGAAATTACACGGTTGATGGAAATACCGCTTGTCTAAGTCCGAAGCGACAGTTGCTGAAGGAAAGCTGAGAAATTACACGGTGGGAGCTAATCCGGAAAGAAAAAATGTCCTTAAAATGTTAAAAAGTTCATTAACTTTGAAAACTAAAACTCTCAAAAAACATCAGTTTTGGTTAAAACGTGGTCAACCAAGGTCATTAACTTGGACTTGGTAGGCAAATCGGTTAATCGGGGTCATTAACTTGGACTCGGTCAACTGAGTGGGTCAATAAAGCTGATAAATAATAAAAAAATTGAAAAGAGACCAAGTTTCAAAGTGTCACTCGCACGAGTAAGGATTTGGATCACTCGTACGAGTGACCCTTGCCTATATAAGTAACAGTCACTCGCACTAAGGGTCATAATTCCCTTGTGCGACTGAAGCGAATCCTTGTTCGGCTGACTTCTTTTCATCTCATTTCTGACTGTTATATGTACTTTGACACTTCAGGGATGTTGATTTGCACACCTCTTACGATGGTTAAGGTATAAAGTCAAGATACATGCCGTTATAATGCCAAAATCAGACCTTTTGTACTTAAAATGTAGTTATAGGCTAAACTAACCGGTAAAAGTTAAAATTTATCACATAATCTTCAATATCGGCCCTTTTAGGCTATAACTAACCGTTCAATTTGTTAAAATCACCACGTTTTAAGTTTGAATTGCAAATGGGCTATTTGGTACGGTTTATCACTCGTACGAGTGACTGTTTTCTTTGTCCTTAAATGTCCACTCGTACGAGTGAAGTCCTTAAATGTTTGAAAATGTTGTAAGTGTTAAAGCCCACTCGTACGAGTACTGACTCGTACAAGTTACCAGATTCGTTGAAATTTGTGAAAATTTGTCAAAGTGTTTGTCTCTCTTGTGTGCAAGAAAAGAAAACATCATTTTCGCTGGTCCAAAATATTTGTTGTCTGCTGGATAAGAATATTACAGAACCTGCAGCATATACAAAAGTTCTTGAGTTTTTGGAGAGAACGCCGATCGCTAACGCTTTGACGAACCGACATATGACTTACCATTCAAATGTTGAACGTTTCTGGGATGCCGCCGAATATAGCGAAGAAGACAAGGTCATAAACTTTGCAGTTTAGATTGGCAACGAAGATATTCCGGTTCAGATCACCGACGATTTGATTCGCAAAGTTATAGACTTCAAGGATAGTGCTACCGACCCTACGGGATTTCCATAGTACATGGTCAAGGGATGCTTTTACCGCATGGGATACACGGGGCATGTCAACGCTGCTCCATACAAGAAGTCCGAACTAAGTGCGCCTTTCCGCTACATTGCTTACTGTGTTATTCACTCACTCAGTCACAAGAAGGGAGGTTTTAATGATATGGTTGATTACTAGATGTGCATGATCACAGCCTTGATCCTAAATCAGCCATACAACTTCTCGAAGCTGATCTTTATGCAGATGGTACAGAATATTGACAAAGAAAAGTTTCTGCAGTACCCGAGATTTGTACAGATGCTGCTTGATCACTTGCACAAGAATCTGAAGAAGGAGAAGGGTGGTATTCTGAGGCTCGAACATATGGATATGTCTCACCTGAAGAAAATAAACGTGCATATGAAAGCATTCCCCAATGCTAAACCAGTGTTCAGAGAAAGCATCGATAGAAACTACGTTGCGCCCCCTGACGGTAAGTGGAGAAAGAAGTCGAGTGGGGACGAGAAAGATGAGATAAAGATGCTCAAAGGGTTTGTATTGAAGAGAAGCTCGTGGTATACTAAGGATGAAGAGCCAAAAAAGAAAAGAGGTACAAAGAGGAAACAAGCTGCAGGATCCTCATCCTCTACAGTTCCAAGACAAAGAAAGCTCGCGTCTGTTAGTACAGGGCTGATTGACGAGCCTGACACCGAAGAAATCCCTACAACAAAGCCTGTCCAAGTAGAGGTTCAAGAAGAAACAGTTGAAGATGTGACTGCTGAGATAGAAAGGCAGGTTTATAAGGGTGCAGAGGGAGGTGATGGTGATAACGAGGGTTCATCTTCCTCAGATATTAACTCCGAGGATGCACGTGCTGGAAGGAAAGAGAGAGAATTTGAGTTGAAAAAGAAACACGAAGAAGAAGAGCGTAAGAAATTGGAAGATAAAAATAGAAAAGTTGTAGGAGATGATAATGATCCCTGCGAGCCCTCTGAATCTGAGGGAGACATTACAGTTGTGAAGCCTGCTAAAAGAGCTTCCAAACGTCTGAAGAAAGCTAACACTAGAGCATCTACAAAGTCAACAGGTTCACCAGCTGCTCATCAAAAGTTCAGACTAAAGAAAAAGCCTATTGATGCTCTTACAGTCACTCCTATCTCCGAGACTAATGTTCCACCAACTCCACCCACTATACAGCCTCCACCACAATCACCACCACCCATTACACAGCCTCAACCACAATCACCACCACCCACCATACCACCTTCACCAATCCAACAACCTACTCCACCTTCACCACCTCCCACATCCCAACCTAAAGCCCAATCATCCTCTCACCCAACACAGGCAACTGAAGATACAGGGTTTGAGTTTGATGTTGTATCAATTCCGGGAGGTGAAGCTTTCTCTACAGACATTGTGTATGAAGGGAGGATGGTAGAGTTAGAGAAGCAGATCAAGGAGTCGGAGGTTCGAATAAAGAAGTTGGAGGAAGATAGGGATCAGTTGAGGGATATCATGCAATTACTGGTGAATGATAACGACAAGTTTAGAGAGATGGAGGTGATGGTGAAAGAGCATTACACGTTGATCAAACACCTTCAAGGTGAAAATCTGGAATTAGTGATCAAGCTATCAACCGTCACTATTGAAAACGAGAGACTAAATCTGGTAGTCAAATAGTTAGAGACTAAGAAAGCTGAAAATGCCAAGAAGTTTGATATGCTCTTTTAAGTCTGGGAAAATGTCAAAACATCAACTTCGAGGCAGAATCCGCTCAGATTGAGATCGAGGAAGCTCAAGCTAACGCAGCAGAAAAGAAACGTATTACTGAAGCTGAGGCTGCTAAGCTAGGAAAAGGAAAGGGAAAGATAGGAAAGGATCCTTTGAGTGAACACACTGCGCCGGAAGCCAAATCCGTACCAGTATCTCTTGCCATGGTTGTTTACAAGCCTCCATTAGATAAGTTTATCATGATAGGAAGGCCACGAGATATGGAGATTGATTTGACAAGCCTTCCAGAGAAAGTGCGTCGTCACATGGAGAAAAAGAGACAGATGGAAGAGGAGATTGACGAAGAGATTGATGCATATGTCGAAGAGTTAGAAAAAAGATAGTGATGATGTGTCGAGTAGGAAAGATGATAGTGGTAGAAAGGACGATGATAGTGGTGCTGGTGGGTCTGGAATTCTTGTAAAAGATTTAGGTGTGAATGAAAATGTTGATATTTATGTATCCTTGAACGACTCTGCGAACTAACACAGTGTTGATCAGGTTCAGGGGGAGTCAAGCGATGTGACTCACGGTTCTAAGCAAGCAGGAATCCTCATAATGACTTTTACGTTAGCTGTTCCTATTATGCAAAAGCCGAGAATATTCTATCTCGACATGATGTTGAGGAAGGAGAGTATGTCTACAATTACACTAAGGAAGAGATTGCTAAATTTCTAGGTGTGAACGAAGAATCGTTTGAGTTTAACTTCGAAGAGGAGTTGAACAACATCACAGCCACAGAGCCAAACGACTATGTTTTTCAACAAGTGCCTGAGGCTGATGATTATGATAGGGTTGACGTGGAGGATGATTCCGATGACGAAGTTGCAAAAATATGCCGGTGAGGGTACGGATGACTTCCCAACCTTTGAAGAAATGTTCTCTACAGCAAACGATGATCTTTTGAACTGCAAAGTTGAAGAAGCTTTAAGAACTGGATCAGTGCCTCAAGGTTAATCAAAGGAGGAGATCATAGAGATGAAAAAGAAGTGGTTTCAAGAAATGCCAGTAGAGCGAAAGTTCATACGTCCCCTAGCATTCTTTCGACGTGATCTAGATATTTCTCTGGGAGACATTATAAGCTGGGGTTGGATCGAGGTGATAAGTCTGAAGATGAAATTTCAAGACCAAATGCAGTGGAAGTTAATCAAGTATGAAGCTGCTCATGGATTCAGTCACTTGAAGCCTCACATTCCTAAAAGAATTACAAAGATCGATCCTGTTACAAAAGAGAAAGATGTTACATTGATTGTGAAGAAGCCACGAGTAACGAAGAATATGCCACTGATCAAAATGGAGCAAGAGTTTCATAAGATTTTTAAGTGGTGGCATTATGATTTAAGCACAGGTGAAGCGGTTATATGCGTACAGCCAGATGAAGACTCTTGGAAGATTACTAAAGAATTATCAGAGTCTGTCATTGCACACAAGTGTATCTATGGCTTATGGCGTGGTATTCGTGTGCTGGATCCTATGTGGCTGGTCAACTACTCGAAGAAGGATATAGAATGTCTTTTCTACATAAACACCAGTTATGAAGATAAAGATGAAGTTCAGGCGATGTAGTTCTAGAAGATTATTAACGTTTGTTATGCCAATGATATTCATTCAGGTAAAGCTTGGAACACATCCTGGAGAAAGATTGAAGAGAAAGAGCAGAGGAGAAAAGACAAGAAAGAGGCCAGACTTGCAGAGAGATCAAGGATCGCAGCACAGCGAAGATTTCAGCTCGGTGACACTTACAATCGACCTCCTCCTACAGATCAAACTCCTATTCCTTCTGAGGAGCGTCGCAAGCCACCAAAGCATTTCTTTGGATGCTGAACGCCAATGTATTTTTGAAGTTTTGAATAAACTTTTGAAGACTATCCAAGCCTGCGACAACATCTAAGGGGGAGTCTGTTGGTGCACTAACATCTATTGCCTACGTCTAGGATATGTCGGTCATGTAATAGGTCTTTGCAGTGCTAGATTATTCATATTATTAAGATTTGTTATGTATATCACTCGTACGAGTGACTGTTCGTACGAGTGATGCTTTGTTCACTCGCATGGATGGTCACCCGTACGAGTCATCCAAGTTCCCCTTGTGCGACTGATGTTTCCTATTAATTGGGTACTTTGGTGTTGTGTCTAGTATGCTATTTTGTTGAGACTGAGGTAAAGCTCTGTCCGTTTGTTTACGCGTCTGTAATCGTTACACGTATATTAATACAAGAAGCAGAAGCGTTTAAACAATATCACCGATGGTTTGTCTAGCTCGATAACAATGAATTCCACCTCTGTTATCTGAGTCAAATCAGTCCGGGAGCTTATCGAGTAAGCACTGTCCTTGCACACTCACATAAATATCTTTTAATAATGTTATATTTAATATAATATATTTTAACAAAAAGAAACATTTTTATAATTTATATTAATTTTATAAAGTTAATCAAAGCTTAAGTCATATTTATTTAACATAAAAAACAATAAAAAATAGTTTATGTTGGGTTGCTAATGAGTGTATAATATTGAATTGGGTTCGCGGTGTCACTCTTCCGGATGTGGTATGTCCTTGTAGGGAGGAAGACGCAAACCACAAATTCGCTAATTGTTTGTAGACAAGGAGCTTGTGGGAACATCTTTATTTGGATGAAGTTAAAACCTCCTGATTGTTTTAACTCCTTAAAAGATATTGTGGAGGATCTGATGAAATGCCCAAGAGGCAAAACATGGAGGAGGCTTGTGTATACAATTGCAACGACAACAACATGGAGAATTTGGATCGCCTGCAACTCGAAGATTTTCAACGACACATTCATTAGACTCAGAAATCATGGAGATGATAAACGAAGATGTATTTTTTTGGGGTTTGTAATACGGCGAGTATCCCGTCTCCGAAGTGGGAGAATTAGGTCAACTTTGATGTAGCGGACTTTGTATAAGTCCCATTTTCTCTCGTTTTGTTTTGTTTGTATTCTCTAGTTTCTTTCTTGCTAGCCATAATATTATATATATATATAGAGAGAGAGAGAGAGAAAGAGAGAGAGAGAAAGAGAGAGAGAGTTGTTGCCGTTCAAAAAATAAAGGATTGACTTGGGTTGGGTTGGGTTGGGTTGTGTAGGTGGAAGATAGAGAAATTATGTTTTTATTAAAGGTTGGGTTGAGAAGGGTTGTGAATGGGAGTAGTCTTAACTCTTAAAGCATAAATTCATTCATCAAAAAGAAACAAAGAAGACATGAGACAAGCACAATGATAATGTCGTCCAAAAAGGAAGCTTAATTTCACAAAAAAACAAGCAAATAATTTCAAGAAAATGTTATTGCATATCAACATTTATGACCTTGGAATATAACCTGATTTCATTTGCCAATAAATCTTTTAGCCCATAATCAGTCTAGCATCTCAAACACAACACTAAAACATCCATCAGATGAAGCCTATGGTTGTATCAAGGGAAAAAAGGTATAAAACATGCTCATGGGAATCAAATTCGTGAACTCAACCTTACCAGCAACAAGCTTTACCAATAGACCACTAAACACATTTTCCTACGTCATCATATAATATCGACTCTGTATTTAGGAGCGAAATGACGAAGTTTATGTATATATAGGATCAAGTTCGCTTGAGATTGTAGTGTTGAAGACAAAGTTCGCCCGAACTTGCATCACACCAGCGAACTTGTAAAACTATAAATAGGTAGCTTGTGATTTCATTTGTAACTTTCAGAGATTTTGTCACGACAGAGGCGAAGCTCTGTCCATGTGTTTCCAGGATCTGTAACGTTGAATATTAATGAAACGTTGATTAAATAGAAACAAATGAGTGTATCCAATGTCGCCTAAGCAAACGGATTCCGCACGTTTACCTTAGTTTTGTCAGATTAGTGCCCGAACAATCCGTACAACGGACCTACAAGAGGTCTCAGAGCAGGATTGGCCTAATTTGAAGACATTGGACATAGAACATCTCATCTTCTACTCATTTATTCTATTTTTAACTTTTCTTGGACAATTCACGGATAAAATGGACTGATTTTCAAGTATAATACATAAAATCCATAATAGATAAACCTTGAAAAGATCAGAGCTTAAAACAAACGAATTCATGTAAAAAATTGCAAAAAACCATGTCGAATAACTCATGTTCGCTCGAACTTAACATCAAGTTCGCTCGAACTTGACTGAAAAATTCACATTTTTCATCAAGTTCGCCCGAACTTGATTGATTTTTCAAGGATTTTACCCAAGTTCGCTCGAACTTGCCTGATTTTTATCAAATTTAATAAAGTTCGCCCTAACTTAATCAAAATTTGATTGAAATTCTCTTCAAGTTCGCCCGAACTTGCTGATTCCTTTGGATTTTCTCACAAGTTCGTTCGAACTAGTATTCTGAGTGAAACAAGTTCACCCGAACTTGTTAAATAGCTAAGTTTCACACGCTGTGACAAGTTCGACCGAACTTGTCCAGAGTTAAAAAAAAAACAGTTTTTTCGTATTGACGAGACAAGTTTAAAGCTCTAATCTGGTCAAAACAGTTTTCCGAAAAATTTTAAACGTTTTTAGCAAACCGATACGTTAAAATTGCCGATTAAAAAAGTCAAATTTAACTAAAATTGTCTATTTGCAATCATTTTTCAAGTGTTTTGAACGACATATTAGTTTGGAAAACGAAATGAGGTATGTGACGCCGCCAAAGTTGATGAGTATGAACGAGTATGAAGTTTGGAAAGAAAAATTTGAGAGCTGGGTCCAAGCTATGCATTTCCGCAGTTGGGTCGCGATTGAGACAGGTTATGTCGTTCTTAGAGATGAGAATCAGAAAATTCTGGAGAAGTGCAAATATTCTACTCAACAGAAAGATGATTATTTTGCTGAAAAGAAAATGATTAATCTTATCCAGCAATCAGTTAACCTGATACTTTTACCAGAATACAAGATTACGAAAGAATTATGGACATCTCTGGAGAATAAGTTTCAAGAGAGTGTAGTGGTTAAGAACTGTGAAGCTCTAGTTTCAAGTATATCCACAAATGAGTCTTCAAGTTCTAAATCAGTCTGCTCGGTCTATGATGTAGACAATTATCAGGCAGATAATGCCAAACTCTTGAATGAGATTGAAAGTTTGACATTAGAAAATAAAAAATTAAAAGAAAATGCAAAGAATTTTGAGAACAAAATAAAAATTTTAGAAAATGAAAAATTACAAATGGTAGTAGATTTTCAAAATAAAATAAAAATGTTTAAAAATGATAAAATTGTTTTTGAAAAATTAAATATAGAAAATCAAATAGCAATAAATTCTCATATTGAGAAAATAGCTCAACTTGAAAAGAAGTTGAGATTGCTATAAATAAAGCTGCTAATTCAGCAAAATTATTGAAAGGATTTGTGACATCCTCATTAAAGTTAGAACACATATGTCCAAAACCGATCAATGATAATAAAAAGAAAATTCCAATAAGTGACAATGTCACAAATTATGACGATGTCATAATTGGGGATTGTGATGATAATACCGATGATGAAAATGATAAAAATGATAAAAAAGAAATATTTTTGAAACTGAAAGAAAAATTTCAAGAAACTGTTCTACAATCTGCTGAAAAAGGTGAATGCTCATCGCAAAAACCTTCTAAGCAGAATGGAGAACAAAAACAACATGAAAAACAAAATTCTAAAAAGTTTCAAAACAAAAATAAAAGCTCATCGGTACGGTCATCCAATCATTATAAAAACTCACAAAAATTTGAGAATAAGTGGTGCAGGTTGGACCACAGTGCTTCAAAGTCAAATCAATTTTACAGAAGAAGCATGAAAGATGACTACTACATGTCAAATCAATGTGCTGATTTGGGTGTTTGGTCTGAATGGAGAGATTGGTACGATAACAGAGTGTGTTACAACTGTGGATTTGGTGGACACATTACTGTTAACTGTCTGAAAAAGAGATTTAATACGAGAAGATGCTATAAATGTCAAATCAAAGGTCATGTTTCCAGGGATTGCCCGACTAATCTGAAAAGAAGATCGGTTAAATCTCAGGGGGAGAAAAGACCAGAGGAGATGAAAACAGAGAAGAAAACTGTAGAGAAGCCCAAAGAACAAAAAGTCAAGTTATCACAAGGACAAAAAGACAGATTGAGAAAAAAGAGGAAAAAAGTTAGAGAGTATCTGGAAAAGATTTTGTCCTCGGATACGTCTAAAAAACCAGATAAAAGTTCTAATGACTCATCTTACTCACAGTCAAGTAAAACGAATTCATCAGATACAAATATGAGGACAAAAGAGAGAGCAGTGGAGAAAAATTTGATAATTCAAACAGTTAAAAAATCAAAGAAAGTAAATTTTCAAATAAAGTTTCTATCAAACTGTTTGAATATCAAAAAGAGTGTGAATGTTTGTTTACTTCAGATGTTAATGATTTTGGTAAACCTAAATTCAAAATGGATTGGGTTCCACTTCAAAACTGATTAAATGTGCAGGATAACCAAGCTTCAAGCCAAAGGTCATTTCAGAAGTAGTGGTTGTTCATACAGAGAGACAAGTTACAGGAGTGATATTCCACACAAACAAAATGGTAGTCTCGCGTTTACATTCGTAAAAAGTCGTTAAATGGTTAAAATGGAAGATTCTTATTTTCGATTTTAATAAGATGTTTTTTTAATTTTAAGGGGAGAAAATTTTTAAAAATTGTAAAAAACAAAATCCTGTAAAATTGAAAAACATAATTTTAAAATGTTTCCAAAAAACAATAGAAAATCTCAATAATGTCAAAAACATTGAAAAATGAAAAATGAGATTAGTTGTGCGCAAAAAGGAAATGATAATACATCAGTGGACTATCACAGTACGCTAAATATTAGAAAAGTTTAAAAAGTTATAAACAAGTCTTACTGTGAATGTGTCGATAGGTTTTCACGTTCAGTAAATTGTTTCAGGGATATAAACTAAATTTTACAACTGCTTAAACTTGTGGATTAACATATCTTGGATATATGGACTTAGTACTCTGAAAGTTCATTTGAGAGATTGCCTGATTCTGAGATATGAGGTCTTTATAGATAGTTGATATCTGGGGTATTATACAAGTTCTTCTGATTTTACGGAAGCAATAGCCTAGAACTTCTATAATACTTTTGCTATAAACCCCCAAACTGCATGCAAACTTGAAAAGTATCGAAAGATCTAATTAATTGCAGTGCTTAAAAGATTCCTTAATTGGAACACACCTCAAAGTCGAGCCTTCATCTCTTTGTCTGTACGGTAGTACTAACCTGAGCTCTCAACTCGCACAACCTAGATACAGATATCAATTACGCTATATTCACCTGTAAGATGATATCTAGGGAATCTTGATACGTGAGTATATTCAAGAAGTGGGAACCGCAGTTAAGTCAAGTTATTCTAACTAACATATCTTGGAAAAATTGAGAAACGTGTTAAAGTTTAAGTGTACAAACATATCGACAATCTAGGTAAACAAGTTTAAAACTTAAAGTCATTAAAAGGTCAACGGTACTAGCGATATGTCTCAAAAACTGATATGATCCTCTAGCACGTTTTCTTACAAAAATACAAACTGTAAATATTACATTTTAGTATGTTTACATTCTGCATTCAATATTAAAAATCCAAAAAGATTTTTTCTCATATCTTCCATGGAAACCTAATAATGTTGAATGTGAGCCGGACCAACGAGACTGTTAAGAAACTGTTTGTGTGTGGATACGTGTGATTGTTCTTAATCGTCAAATCTTAGAGATTCGGAGCATCATTTGAGGGGGAGCTAGATAAACATACTGATTGAAGATAACAGAAAGCTTAAAGTAAGGGGGAGATGGATTATAAAGTTATTCAAGAAATAAAGATCAAGAGAACATTAAAGACTCAGGAACTTATTTGAAGAATGATGACTACGGCAACATCCAAGGGGGAGTCTGTTGATGCATATGTCTGTTGCCTACGTCATCATATAATATTGAGTCTGTATTTAGGAGCGAAATGATGAAGTTTATGTATATATAGGTCAAGTTCGCTTGAGATTGTAGTGTTGAAGACAAGTTCGGCCGAACTTGTCTATGCAAGTTCGCCCGAACTTGCATCACACCAGCGAACTTGTAAAACTATAAATAGGTAGCTTGTGATTTCATTTGTAACTTTCAGAGATTTTGTCACGACAGAGGCAAAGCTCTGTCCAAGTGTTTCCAGGATCTGTAACGTTGAATATTAACGAAACAGTGATTAAATAGAAAAAAATGAGTGTATCCAATGTCGCCTAAGCAAACGGATTCCGCACGTTTACCTTAGGTTTGTCAGATTAGTGCCCGAACAATCCGTATAATGGACCTACAGGTTCCCATACAAAATATTAAAGGGTTCCTTCAGTATTCTCTATATACCTTTATCACAACCCCCTGACTACACCCTGGACGGGAGCCATGGACAGTCAAGTGGTAACGGTGGTTATTGTGAAAATATTGCAGCGGAAATGTCATCAAGACTACGAGTTAGGAAATATATCAGAGTTTAGAAACACTAGAAATTTTATTTATAAAAAATGGGAATAAAACTATTGTTTACAAATGTAGCTTTAATAGGGGATAAACCCGAATATATAGAACAAAGTTTCTTAATTTAATTGATAAAATAAGTCATTTCTTTAAGACTTTTGGTTTCGTATCACAACTATTATTCAGATCTACTGTAATCACCAAAAACATGTTTAAAACATTTTATCAGCAGGAAATACTGGTGAGATCATTCATTTGTATAAAAAGACACCTTCTTATAATTACAACATTAAGAGTTTTTACATTAGTTTATATCTTACAATATTACTATTGGCTATCTCGTTGTCCAATAGCAAAGAAAACACTTTAATGGTATTTGTCACTCGGTGTTCCTGTAAATGTGGTCATATCACTATTTGTGTAACCCGTTGTCTAAATAGCAAAGCTTATCAAGTAATATATACAAAACCCCACATACCAACAGTAATTTCCCAATAAGAATACAAAGACTTAATCACTATAATATAAGTAACTGGAAAACATTTAGGGTATTGAAAGCATTTGATAAAAGAGAATGACTCTGCAAATCTATAGTCTTGATTTAACAGGCCTCCTAAGTCTAAGCCTTCGGATACTAAGTTTTTTGATTAACAGTAAGTTTATAGTTCCGAGTCTTCTGATATTAAGCTTCTACTTTATCAAGGAATTTATAGTTTTAAGCCTTCTGATTCTAACCCCTAGTTTCACATGATGTTATCCGTATTAGTGTATAAACCTAACTCAAACTTTAAGGATAATCACGAGATCAAAACCTCAACGTAGTTAACAAAGTATAGCCTTATTCAGGCAGCACTTTGGCATCCGTTGATTGGTTTCATATCAATCGGACATGGTATCGTTTCAGTTATTAGGGTTTAATACACGCGAATACAGAGAAACAGAGTGGCGAGGGATATAGAGATCGACTTTAGAAATCGAAATGAGCAACTAGATTTATCCTAGACCTGGCTCTTATATAGCCCAAGTTGGTATCTCACAAGCGTCGCGCGGGGAACTATTGTACCTGGTGAGAGGCGCCTGGGCGGTCGGCCTGGCCTAGGTCCGACACGTGTCTAGCATAGGTTTGACACATGTCGGGCCGCGGTGACACGTGTCCTCTGCCGCCTTTTCGTCCAATCGCGTGTTTTTCTAGATTTTCATGACGGTTTTTATCGCGTATGCTCGGGTCTTGATCCTAAATGGCTCGGTTTTTAATTATGAGTTTAGTAAGGGTTTTTTTGTGCGGGTTGGTTCATCAACCGCCAAGTTTTCTTAACTGCTAAGTTTTATGATTTATTATTACAATTTTCGTCGCGCGCAATTGGGGTTTTGATTACGGGTTGTCATCGAGAAAATTTTGATGGTTGTTACAACCATTACACTATAAAATACAAACCGAACGAGTTCCTGGGAACCCCCTCATTGGCTTTAGATCCGCCCCTATATTTAAGACACAAATCAATCCAACAACCACTACAATCAAACATTCCCATTATCTTTCCTACACCAACACACACCGCAAGCTGACTTGTAGTTCCTCCTTTAGATCGATGGCCGGAGTAAGAAGATCATCCGCAGTAAAGAGCAGGAGCACCATTTGATGTCGAGCGATTCCGATGAGAGGTCAAGTGAAAGTAGCCATCGTGCTGGGATTAGCTCACTCCCTTGCTTCCTTCTTCTCCTTAAATTCCCACACTTGATCATCCAAAATCAATCAGCTCCTCATAGTTTTAGATAGATGAGTTAGAGATTGATTATTGTAGAGTTAGTTCATGTTCTTCTCATCGGTAGGTATGCATGTATATATATTTCGATGCCATCACCACTTTGGTGGGGTAGTAGAGGCTTTGTGCCTCTTCGGGAGAGACAAGGGTTCAATTCCTTGCATGGGGTAAATTTGATGTAAGTTAGAAGTAGTGATTATGTAACCTTTTCCGTTCAAGAAAAATATATGTTTCGATCATTGGTTTGTTTATTCAAATTTTCAGAGTGTTTTGGTAATTATGAACTATCCAGAAACATATATTGAAGGTTGTGGAGGCAGATGTTTGTAAATAAATGATTGAAAACGTAGGGTAAAGGGTGTGGTTATGACCCTCATAACCATGGCCTTCCACATAGGCGCCATATCCCTCACCTCTAATCCACCATCCAAAACAACTATCCTAAGTGTGTGGTGATGACTCAAACCACTATCCCCTTTATTTTTTTAATATATTTTTGTCTTAATATCATTAAATGGGAGGGCCGTGGTAAAATGGTTCAATTCATGCGAACCACGATCAATCAAGGAGGGGGTGTACCATTTGATTAATGGTCCTATGTGGAAAATAATGTCCCAACCCATACCCCCACACCCCATAGCCTTATATTTTAGTTATTATATACTATTAGGTAACGCAGGCGTTACTGTGGGCCGTGAATTTCATAAGAGGTATATTCCATTGGTAAAAATATTTCAAGAAATAAAGACACATCCAAACATCATCTCCTCAATCACATTTTATTACATTTGATTATACAACTTTTTATATTAAAATATGATATAATTACTTTTAAACACAAATATCAAGCCTAGCTCAGTATGCAATCATATTTTCGGTTGCCATCACGACTTTAATAGACCAAACGTATCAAGATTAAATGCAACATACTCAATCAAATCAAAAACTTGATTTTCATATTCCAATATGTTTGCCACTTCATACCAAAACTTTAACATAATGCTAGTTACTTGAAAAACGTTAAACAACCTTAATCCACCTTTCTCCCTCAATGAATAGAGTCTAAAGAACAAAAAACTCACAACACTTAAAAACCCAATATAATATTTAAAAAAAATAAAAAACACACCACGTCAGCACTCAATGAAAACAAAACCTTCATTATTAGTCCAAAATGGCACAGAGGGATATACATCAAACAATCAGATAGTCAAACCAATATCATAGACTAAACCATGAACTCTAAAACCATAACCCCAACAAACAAAGACCCATAAAAATCAAGCCTTGATTCAACAATCTGCTGCATATTGAAAGAACTTGCACAAAAAGATTGGAGCTTTTGAAATAAATAGTAATAATAATAATAATAATAATAATAATAATAATAATAATAATAATAATAATAATAATAATATAATAAATAATATAAATATATAGGTTAGTATAAATTTCCAATTAAAACATTGTATTTAAATTTCCCACAATGAATTAAAGTAGTTTATAAAAATTATAAGGTATTAGATTAACCTCTAGGTATATTATAGTTACAAATTACAAATATACTAATGAATGAATTTTTGAAGTATGCTTGGTTAAATGAATTTATAATTTGAATTTAGTTATATGAATGAGTTAATCAGATTGATGTGCACAAAATGCAATATATAAATCACATCAAATGAGGCATAAAACTAACCATTTTTTAGTACTAATGTTGGAAAAAACACGTTTCTTTGTTTCTTTTTAATTTACAGGACTAAAAGAGCATAAAATATTAAAAGAAGCAAATTAGCAGCTAAAACCAACATAAAATACAAGAATAAGGAATAATGGAACATGCCCAGCCCCTAGGCAACATCCCAAGAGGAAAAACAAGAAAAACAGAAGACACCACGACGCTGTGTCCAGCCAGACATGGGCCGTGATCAACTACAGCTTCTGCAGAAAAGACAAAAAGCAAAATCCAAGCCAACACGGGGCCGTGTCCGGCAGGCATGGGCGTGGTCAACTCTCAGATTCGTAGAATCTTCATAGTACAGCTATGCGTTGACCAGGGGCCCGTGCCCAGAAGACACGGGGTCGTGTGGGCCCCCTGCTGACAACTGCAATTAATGAAGGAAGAGAAAGAAGTGGCCATGGGCCTGCCTAGTGGGCACGGGGCCGTGGCCGGGGCTCTGATCTGACTATAAATAGCGGTGCTTGGTTTCTCTTCAAAGGCATCACTTGGCAAACCACTTTCTCACTCACTTTGCCACCATTCCACCACCATTAAAACACCAACATACACCACCATCATCCATCTTTCATCTTTATAGTGTGTAGTAGTCACGGGATCCAAGATTGATCGTAAGACTGCTTGTCAAACAAAGGCCATGCTTGGCTAATGTAACATCCCGGAAAATCAAGTAGCTTTCCTATTTAAGTTCTCTCGTATTATTATATTTTTTAATTTCTTTTTAGTAAAATAAAATAAATATATATGTTTAATTAGTAGGTGCCGCGAATAAGTAGTAACGTGTTATTTGTGTACGATCCGTAATAATCCCTGAACCTGAAACCTTTGTGTAGCCCCTAACCACCTATCCAATTCTTCTTTATGTGCTACATATGCATGCATGTATGTGGGTTTTTTAGATGTAAAAAATAGTAACAATAGCAATCACATGAAGTCGCTGCCACCTCCATATCCTCAAACTCAAATAATATTATCTTTTGCACAGTTGTCTTCGGCCCAAAGCTGCCCCACATCAATTATTAGTGGCCAATAAACCCACTTCATACTTCATTGGTTCGGCCCACAGTGAGTCCCAAACCACCACAACCCACTGTTACGTATTGCTACATATAATTGGCATGTGAGGATTAATATAACTGCCAACAAAAAGGAAATATCAAACCCTAAACCTCGCATCCTCTCTCATCGCAAAACCTTAACACTTTCACAGTTGATTTACGACAGCCATCACCACCCTTGTTTCTGCCAAGCACAATCACCGATCGCCGGTAAGATCCCTATCCCTTATTCATGACTCTTTAGTTAAAACTTTCGGCACTGTTTCTTTGTCGCGGTTTTGGCTTGGGTTGAGAATCCTTGTTACTTGATGCCATGCTTAACTGTGTATGTTTTGGCAAACATGAATTAGTGTGTAAATATGTATGCATGTATATACCTGACCGTAGCCATTTAGGGAATGCATGAACGTGATCGTTTGATAGTGTATACGACTAACCAGAACCTACGAATTTGAATATATATATATATATATATATGTATATATATGTAGCCATGGTCGTAGCTTCTGTATGGGTGTATAAACATGTGAACTGTATGTATGCGTAAATGTGTTATGTGGACTGTACATGTGGAGTAGTATGTGAACATTATATGTGTAAAATAGGCGAGCCGTGTTCTTGTTAGCGTAGATTAATATGTATATATAATTTCAGCGACATGGTTATTGTGTAATAGTGTGGTAGTCCCTTGTCGAGTCCATGATCATAGCACTTGGCGCATGCGGGTTTACATGGGTTCCGTTAGGCATAGTTGGTACTTACGCATGTTTAGGGTGATTAAACACTCATGTTCTTGTTGATGATTAATCAATACGGGTGGGTTTCAGGACAAATATGGTAAAGGTCGGGTATAAACTGATACATAAGTGTTGATAGGTTGCCTGATCGCTAAACATGATAACGGAACTGTTAGAACTCGCGATAGGAAGTAGAAGCTGAAAAACACTAAGCTGTTTGGCATTTAAAGCCAACTGACCGGGTCGTAACATAACCAAAATGAGATTTTCTTGAGCCTAAACGTGTTATTTCGAAATACGCTTCTAATGGCACTGGAATCATGATTTTTGGACATCATTTGCTATTTTAAATAAATTATTTCATTTCAACAATTAAGCTGCGTTTTTCTGCAGATTGTATGCATTATTTTTTGGGTTATAACTTGGTATGTGTTTACTCTGTCGATGTGAAAATTTTACTGTAGATGCCATTGCTTGATTAAGTGATTTTTTCGTTGGTTTCGCGTTAATCGGATAAATGTAGATGTTTAAATAAATTAGGCAATCAGGGTCAGATTACGATGAATCTGATCACTGTTTCGCGCAAGATTTTTCACGGAAAATCCGTAAGGAGTTTGGTCACCAAGTTTTTACACAATAGTCGATGCTCCGATTGACACGTCCTGTAATTCTTCGGGAATTTTCCTATACACGAACTATTCCGGATAACACTCCGAAAACTGTCCGCAAATGCATTATATTTTTGAATTTTTATTGAAGAGTATTTTAAATCTTTCGTGACACTTGTGTTGTCGCTAAGCGATGTCGTGATAGATGCATGTATGATAATTAGTATTGTATGATAAATGTGCTACGTGCTAGATACGTGTAGGATTCGTGTTTCCGCGTGAGCACACACACTAACTCTTAAACAATAATCATGTTAGGACGTGATTGACCGGTTCCACCTCGCGTATTTCTTTCTACTCTTTAATCCGGGCAATCAAAGGTGAGTTCACGGCCCCTATATTTAAGGTTTTTAAATACACTTGGGGAGAAAACATGTAATCTTTACGGTAAACTTACACTTTAACGTTATTGTAGAATAACGTCGCGTAACTTGATAAAGTAGTTTATGTTATACGGTTATGATCACTAAGTAGCATCTTATCACAGAAAGTCCTTGTAAACCTCGGACTATAGCTGGGGAATTTTGAGTAGTACTACTGGGCCCGACAAGCCCCACCCGAGCTAGTCGTGCTAGCTGACCGGTAATAGTCAACGGGTGTAGATTTAGCCTAACACACGCCATGGCCAGTGATAGGCCTGGCACACAAAGGCAAAAACAGTCAGCTTCGTTTTCGAACTCTTATGTGACATAGCTTAGATTAGCTACCTACATTATAACATGAAACTTTTTATCAACTGAAAAACTTATTATTCCAGGTTAGGAATAATGGAAACTTTGTAAACAGATAAATTAATAAACATCACTCAAACATGTGAACTCACTCTTCTTTATGTTGACACTTGTTTCTTACATGTTTTCTCAGGACACTAGCTTCAGGAAATAGGTGCATGCCATGGAAAACTATTTTATCGAGTAGTGCATTTTGAACAATCTTTTGGTTATGGGCATTTGTTTTAGCGCTCCTTTACATTTGCTACCTTTACGTTTCCGCATTTACTTTCGTACTTTGATTACTTCTGTTGGTTTTTATTTTAAAACGTATCTTTTATCATATAGCGGTCATTCTATATGATTAGTGTCTATGATTGATATATGTTAAGTTACACATACTTTAGTCACCCATTTTACACGTTTTTGGCCATAAAATCTAGGATTAGACACTTAATCATGTGTGTTTTGATTTATAGGCCTTAAACAGCGTGCCGGACAAGAAGATGAAGAAAACGAGGAGTTTCCGGGCAAATCGGTAGAGATACGAAGTTTCTGTTGTGTTCAGCAACATTGGCACAACCGTGCCATCTCGAGGACACCAACGACCAAGCTCTGATCTCGGACGATCGTGTGTCGACTGGGATGACCGTGCCGATCTCGTTTTCTCGGAACCACTGCGTGTGCAGCTTGCAGTGCCGGCTGCCTCTCGGACATGCACGATCGTGCATCCAGTGGCACCGCCGTGCCACTCTTGAAGACCTGCCCAAATTTGCTAACGTCACAAGATCTCATGAACAGTGCATGACCGTGCCGATTGAAAAATTTATAAAAAAACAACAGGAGCATTCTGGTTGTAACTCTGGACTTTTGGGAGCTCCTTAGGCAATTTTCTGGGCTCCGAAGACTGTGTCTTTTGATCGGAATCAAGCCCTCGTAGTGCCGAGAAGCTCCGTTATCATTCGGGTCTTCAATCTCTTTCTTGTTTATGGTTTGTTTCTTGAATCTTTCCATGATTTTTTATGATTCAAGCATTTGGTTGATGTTTATGTAATATTGTAGCCTAAGGGCAAAAACACTAGTATTCCTTGCTTCATAAACAACCATTAGTATGTTAATCAAGTTTGTAATGATACTTAGCACTTTCTATGTTAATCCTTGATGATTAGTTTACAACCTTGTTTATTGATGTTGGATTCTTGATTATAGTTAATTATCTTGGATGATTAGTATATGGTTAGTTGAGATATTTGCAAGAAGAAACATAATTAATCATTAATTAGTAGACTTTTAACTTGTTTAAAATGTTTACACCATGATACTAGAAATGAGTATTGGTTTAATAAGGGGTAATTAATATTAATCAAGAGTGTTTTCCCTCACAAAAGGACCTTAGCGGGTTAGATGGTGTTGTTATGAATTCTTGACATAAGTATGAACTTAGTTAGTAATTTAGGCCAAAATTGCTATCTTGGTGGATTTATGTTCAATATTTGTGAAATGAACGCGGTTGTGATCTAATCTAGTTTATGCTTATCTTGGTGGTTGCCTTGTGTTTGTCGGTGTCACTTTCCTTGATTAAGTGAGGTTAGAAAACTGCTAACAGATGACTAACTTATCTTTAAGGGATTTACATAGACATTCATCAGCGTTAAAGAACAATTTTAGGTGGTTAAAGTGTGTTTATCATTTTAACTTTCCAAAGAGTTGCCATGTTAGGATTCCCGAAAGAGATGCTAATTGTCTTTGAAAAATGGAAAATTGACCAAGTGTTTTAGTGGCAAAACTGACTTAGTTAACATGTTCCGGTTGTTCGTAAAGCAAGGCTATTTATCTACTTTTCATATTTGGAGTCTATTATGTTTTAAAAATATATTTTTAGTCATACTTTTGTTTAAAATTATCCACCTATCTTTTTACCGGTAATTTAATGACAAAGGTTTAGTATTATTGCATCCACCAGCATCCTTGTATCGACACTTGGTTCTTACCGATACTTTACTACATATATGATAGGGTACACTTGCCTTTTTGTGTGTGTTTTGATGTTGAACTATAAATAATTTTTATAATTTAAAACCGAATCGTGTGTAAAATTCATGATAAAAATATGTATATACACGCACACGTCAATGATCTTGGTTTGTCGCGCGCCTCGTGGTAAAACCCCGCAAGTTGAAAATGAGGGTGTGACAGATTGGTATCAGAGCCACTGGTTATAGAGAATTAGGTTTGCATTGGTCATAGACCAAAACTATAGCCACAGACACAACACTAGTGTCGCCGACTCGAACACAATTACGTGACGTTATCTGTAGTGTACTGTTTTATTATATATATATCCCATCGTACTAACTTAACAGACATGGCGTCATCCTCCTCGTTAGTGTGCTAAGATGTTACCTTACCCCAAATCACATGTTTTGAAACTTGTACAATAATTGTATGATACTTGGTTTCATATAATTGTGTGTGTGTCGAAACAAAATGTCTCACGGTGGCGATCGTGTAAATATCAACATGACTCATGCGGAGTTGGCCACGCTAATTCAGGAACATGTGAACGGAGCCATCGCAGCCAATAACCAGCACCTCCAAAACAACCAGAACCTTAATCCTGGAGGCGCATGATTCAACCCCTATAAGGCTTTCTTAGAATACAAGCCCAACAAATACACAGGGATGGAAGGACCCATCGGATTAGTTTGGTGGATCGAAAAGGTTGAATCGGTGTTTGCAATATGCAACTGTTTGCCTGAAAACATGGTGAAGTATACAGCCTCTACACTAGAAGATGGGGCTCTAACCTGGCGGAACGGCCAGGTGCAAACCAGGGGTTTAGCTGCAGCCAATGCGATGGCATGGGATGATTTCAAGAATTTGATTAGGGAAGAGTACTGTCCGAGAGACCGCATTCATCAACTGGAACAAGATCTGTGGAAGCAGAACATGTGGGGTTTGGAAATTGAAGAGTACACCTCAAAAACCTGTACACAAGCAGATCGAACACTATCTAGGAGGATTGGTCCCTGAGATTCAGGGAATGGTGATGTCTAGCAAACCGGCAACGGTTCAGCAGGCAGTGCGGCTGGCGTACAAACTGACAGATAAGGCAGTTGAGCAGAGGAAACTACCAATGTGGGGCGAGTCTGATGTTGCCTCAGACAACAAGAGAAAGTGGGTGGATAGTTCTTCTAGCTAACAAACTTCTGGTCAGTCGCAATAAGGTTCTCAGAAAAGGTTCAACAACAATAACTGAGGCTACAACAACTAGTCGTCCAACAACAGCAATAACTCTCAGAACCGCGGAGGGTATCCGGGAAACAAACCCAGGTGCAACAAGTGCAATCTCCACCACTATGGACAATGTTGTGGCAACTATTGTCAAAGGTGTGGCAAGGATGGTCATGTTGCAAAGGATTGTCGGGGCGAAATTCAACCGAGGCAGAATCAGAACCAGCAACGCGGGGTTACCAGAACATGCTACCAGTGTGGTAGCAATGCACATTTCAGGAGAGATATCCCTCAGCTTCACATGGGAAACAACAGTGGGGGTAACAGTGGTGGAGCGAAAGGACACGCCTTCACTTTGGGAAGGGGCGAGGCAAAGGATGACTCCAATGTCGTAACCGGTAAGTTTCCGTTAAATAATCATTTTGCAAATGTGTTATTCGATTCCGGTGCCGATAGAAGTTTTAATATCAGAGTTATTTAGGAAACTGTTAGATGTTGACCCTGTGTCACTAGAAACCAAGTACACCATAGAGTTAGCTGACGGTAAAACAATAGAAGTAAACCACATTCTCAACGGGTGCCAACTTTCTCTCGCTGGTCACACGTTCGACATAAATCTTATGCGAACTACGCTGGGTAGCTTCGATGTGGTAGTTGGTATGGACTGGTGGTTCGAAAACCGAGCCGAAATTATTTGTCACAAAAAGGCTATTCGCATCCCTCTTTCTAGTGGCGAAACTCTATCCATTCAGGGTGATCGAAGCGGTGTCGTCACGGATATCATCTCTTTTATGCAAGCTTAGAAATACCTTCGCAAGAAGAATTCGGTATCCATTCTTGCTCTTATCACCAAACAGTTGACGGACGAGAGGAAAGTCGAGAACATTCCAATCGTACGCGACTTCCTTGATGTCTTACCTGAAGACTTACCCGATCTTCCACCCATAGACAAGTTGAACGAGATCCAACTGGCAAATCACACTGCTCCAATCGCAAGAGCTCCTTACCGTCTAGCACCATCCGAACTACAAGAACTATCTACTCAGCTATAGGAGTTATTGGATAAAGGTTTTATCCGTCCCATGGATAAAGGTTTTATCCATCCCAGCTCATCACCATGGGGAGCTCCAACCCTATTTGTTAAGAAAAAGGATGGAACTTTTAGCTTGTGTATCGACTATCGAGAGCTTAACAAGGTTATGATTAAGAATCGATACCCTTTACCTCGAATTGATGATTTATTCGATCAGCTACAAGGGTCAAGTTATTACTCCAAGATCGACTTAAGGTTAGGATATCATCAGCTTCGGGCTAGAGAAGCAGACATTTCTAAGACAGCATTTTGCACCCGATATAGTCATTACGAGTTTGGTCATGCCATTCGGCTTAACCAATGCACCCGCGGTGTTCATGGATCTCATGAACTACGTGTGTAAACCTTACCTCGACAAGCTTGTCATCGTTTTCATTGATGATATACTTGTTTACTCCAAAACCAAGGAAGAGCATGAAGAGCATCTACGATTAGTTCTGGAACTGCTCCAACAGGAGAAATGGTATGCCAAGTTTTCTAAGTGCGACTTCTGGATTCACGAAGTCCAATTTCTCGGGCATATAGTAAACAAAAAGGGTATCCATGTTGATCCAACTAAGTGTGAGGCAATCAAAAGTTGGGAGGCGCCTAGGACGCCAACAGAAGTTCGACAATTTTTGGGTCTGGCGGGTTACTACCGTCGTTTCATTGAAGGGTTTTCGAAGATCGCACAACCACTCACAAACTTGACTCAGAAGAATACCAAGTACATTTGGGTGATAAGATAGAAGAAGCATTTCAACTGTTAAAGCAAAAGCTTTGTAGTGCCCCTATTTTGTCCCTATCGGAAGGAACGGAAGATTTCGTTGTGTATTGTGACGCTTCAATCCAAGGGCTTTGATGCGTGTTTATGCAACGTGAAAAGGTCATTGCGTACGCGTCCTAACAACTGAAAGTACACGAGAAAAATTACACCACTCACGATTTAGAGCTAGGAGCAGTGGTGTTCGCACTGAAAATCTAGAGACGTTATTTGTACGGTACGAAGTGTACTATCTACACGGATCATAAGAGCCTCTAGCATATTTTTAATCAGAAGGAGTTGGACATGCGACAACATCACTGGGTCGAGCTCCTAAATGACTATGAATATGCCATCCAATACCACCCTGCCAACGCTAATGTGGTAGCCGACGCCCTTAGCCGAAAGGAACACCTGAAACCCAGATGAGTTTAATGGCTCTAACTCCCCATCCATTTTGGTCTACCTGAGCAGATTCGTAATGCGCAGATTAAAGCTCTGAAGGAAGAAAACCTAAAAGCCGAGTCTTTACGCAAGATGGAGCATGATTGGGAAATACAATCTGATACCACAAGATACTTCATGAACCGCATATGGGTTCCTATCTATGGGAATTTGAGGGAACTCATAATGGATGAAGCCCACAAATCTAGATACTCTATCCATCCGGGTTCGGATAAGATGTATCAGGACCTCAAAACAACCTAGTGGTGGCCGAACATGAAGGCATAAATTGCCACCTATGTGAGCAGGTGTCTGACTTGTTCCAAGGTTAAAGTTGAGTACCAGAAGCCGTCGGGGCTATTGCAGCAACCGGAGATCCCAGTGTGGAAATTGGAACAAATTGCTATGGATTTTATCACAGGTTTACCAAGAACACCTAAAGGGAACGATAGCATCTAGGTAATCGTAGATCGACTAACTAAATTAGCACACTTCTTAGCCATCAAGGAAGCAGACAAGTTTAACACACTTGCCGTGATCTATATGAAGGAAATAGTGGCAAGGCACGGAGTGCCAGTATCTATAATCTCCGACCGTGACCCACGATTTGCATCCCAAATGTGGCAATTGGCGCAGAAAGCTCTAGGCTCATGCTTAGATATGAGTACCACATACCATCCCCAGACAGATGGTCAAAGTGAACGAACCATTTAGACCCTTGCAGACATGCTTAGGGCATGTGTTATCGATTTTGGCAACAGTTAGGATAGACACCTGCCATTAGTGGAATTTTCTTATAACAATAGCTATGACACGAGTATACAGGCAGCACCGTTTGAGGCGTTGTATGGACGAAATGTAGGTCGCCCGTGTGTTGGGCGGAAGTTGGTGATAGTTAGCTCACTGGTCCCGAACTGATACTTGAAACAACCGAAAAGATTGTGCAAATCAGAAACCGCATGGCGACAGCTCGCGATCGTCAAAAGAGTTATGCTGATCAACTTCGTAAGCCACTGGTATTTCAGGTAGGCAATAAAGTCCTACTGAAGATCTCGCCTTGGAAAGGGGTAATTCGCTTTGGAAAGCGAGGCAAATTAAACCCGCGCTACGTAGGCCTGTTCGAAATCATGAAGAAGATTAGGCCGGTAGCGTATGAACTAAACCTCCCTGATGAACTCAGCAGAGTTCACAATGTCTTTCACGTTTCGAATCTAAAGAAGCGTTTGGCGGATGAAACACTAGTTGTTCCATTGGATGAGATCCATGTGGACGAACAACTACGGTTCGTTGAAGAACCAATCGAGATCATGGACCGAGAGGTCCAGACTCGAAGACATAGCAAAATACTGATCGTCAAAGTTCGTTGGAACTCTAAGCATGGACCGGAGTTTACGTGGGAAAGAGAGGATCAGATGAAAAGCAAGTACCCTCACCTATTCACGACCGAGCAGCAAACCGATAGTACTTCAAACTGAATTTCGGGACGAAATTCTTCTAATGGGGGGATGATGTGACAGCTTGATGAAAACCTTATATTTTCTTAGCGACCCAACTTTAACTTACTCAATTTTTGGACAAAATTCTTTCAACTTGGGGATAATGTGACATCCCGGAACATCAGTTAGCTTTCCTGTTTCAGTTCTCTCTTATTATTATATTTTTACTTCTTTTTAGTAAAATAAAATAAATATATACATTTAATTAGTAGGTTCCACGAATAAGTAGTAATGTGTTATTTATGTATGATCCGTAATAATCCCTAAACCTGAAACCTTTGTGCAGCCCCTAACCACCTATCCAATTCTTCTTTATGTGCTACATATGCATGCATGTATGTGAGTTTTTTATGTAAAAAACTACTAACAATAGCAATCACATGAAGTCGCTGCCACCTCCATATCCTCAAACTCAAATAATATTATCTTTTGCACAGTTGTCTTCGGCCCAAAGCTGCCCCACTTCAATTATTAGTGGCCAATAAACCCACTTCATACTTCATTGGTTCGGCCCACAGTGAGTCCCAAACCACCACAACCCACTACTACGTATTGCTACATATAATTGGCATGTGAGGATTAATATAACTGCCAACAAAAAGGAAATATCAAACCCTAAACCTCGCCTCCTCTCTAATCGCAAAACCTTAACACTTTCACAATTGATTTACGACAGCCATCACCACCCTTGTTTCTGCCAAGCACAATCACCGATCGCCGGTAAGATCCCTATCCCTTATTCGTGACTCTTTAGTTAAAACTTTCGGCACTGTTTCTTTGTCACGGTTTTGGCTCGGGTTGTGAATCCTTGTTACTTGATGCCATGCTTAACTGTGTATGTTTTGGCAAATATGAATTAGTGTGTAAATATGTATGCATGTATATACCTGATCGTAGCCATGTAGGGAATGCATGAACGTGATCGTTTGATAGTGTATACGACTAACTGGAACCTACGAATCTGAATAAATTATATATATATATATATATATATATATATATATATATACACGTAGCCATGGTCGTAGCTTCTGTATGGGTGTATAAACATGTGAACTGTATGTATGCATAAATGTGTTATGTGGACCGTACATGTGGATTAGTATGTGAACATTATATGTGTAAAATAGGCTAGCCGTGTTCTTGTTAGCGTAGATTAATATGTATATATAATTTCAGCGACATGGTTATTATGTAATAGTGTGGTAGTCCCTTGTCGAGTCCATGATCATAGCACTTGGCGCATGCAGGTTTACATGGGTTCCGTTAGGCATAGTTGGTACTTACGCATGTTTAGGGTGATTAAACACTCATGTTCTTGTTGATGATTAATCAATACGGGCGGGTTTCAGGACATATATGGTAAAGGTCGGGTATAAACTGATACATAAGTGTTGATAGGTTGCATGATCGCTAAACATGATAAAGGAACTGTTAGAACTCGCGATAGGAAGTAGAAGCTGAAAAACAGTAAGTTGTTTGGCGTTTAAAGCCAACTTTAGTTGGCTATAACCGGTTGGTAACATAACATAAACTGGATTTTCTATTGGCACTATAATCATGATTTTTGGACATAGTTTACTATTTTAAATAATTTATTTCGTTTCGGCAATTAAAGTTGCGTTTTTCTGCAGATTTTACGCGTAATATATTGGGTCATAACTTGGTATGTGTTTATTGTTTAGGTGTGAAAATTTTACTATGGATACCCACTCGATTGAGTGATTTTGTCATTGGTTTCGCATCAATCGGATAAACATAGATTTTTAAATAAATAATTCAACAAACTGGGTCAGATTACGATGAATTTGATCACTGTTTGGCGCATGATTTTTCACGGAAAATCCATAAGGAGGTTGGTCACCAATTTTTTACACAATAGTTGCCGCTCTGATATAACACGTCCTGTAATTCTTCGGGAATTTTCCTGTACACGAACTATTCTGGATAACAATCCGAAAACTGTCCAAAAATGCACTATATTGCTGAATTTTTGTTGAATAGTATTTTAAATCTTTCGTGACACTTGTGTTGTTGCTAAGCGATATCTTGATAGATGTATGCATGATAATTAGTATTGTATGATAAAATGTGCTACGTGCTAGATATGTGTAGGATTTTTATTTCCGCGTGAGTACACACACTAACTCTTAAATGGTAATCATGTTAGGACGTGGTTGACCGGTTCCACCTCGCGTATTTCTTTCCACTCTTAATCCAAGCAGTCAAAGATGAGTTCACGGCCCCTATATTTTAAGGTTTCTAAATACAAAGGGGGGGAAAACATGTACGCTTTATGGTGAACTTAAACTTTAACGTTATTGTAGAATAACATCGCATAACTTGATAAAGTATTTTATGTTTTACGGTTATGGTCACTAAGTAGCATCTTATCATGGAAAGTCCTTGTGATGTATTGCAAAATACATCCATTTATCGTGTATAGTTTGTATAGTTTTCATAATGTTTCGTTTTGTTTTCGTAGTTAGGTTAGTTTCTTTTGATTGTTTGTGTTTGTACAGGTCTCGGTTGCTGAAAAGAGTATAAAACAGTCAAAATCAGTTGAAAAGAGCTAACGGTTGGAACCTAGACGAGTTGGAGCTGAAGGGGAACGCAAAACGAGAAAATCTTGCAAGAGTAGGCCATCGCCATACACGACACCCCAAAGAAGAAGGCTATGACGCGTAGCCATTGGACATTGCACCTGGAATACAAGGCGCCGCCAAATGCGACGCCCTAAGGTAAACCAGTCGCGCGACGCGGTGGGGTGTCTAGTCGGCCTAGAGTTGTTACAACTGCAAGATTCTTGCTGAAACCTTATAAAAACATCCTTAAAGTCAATTTTTGACCTAATCACGATCCAACAAGTCTAAGGGCAATTTCAGGAGCAAAGTTGCAGTCTTTCGGAGCATTCAAGGTGAGGCGATCATCTATTCGAAGCTGGAAGCATAGAGATTGAAGTCTACTCGGGTTCTACTTCCCGGTTTTCATTGTTTCTTACTTTTCTACTTTGCCATGATGAATTCTTATTTTGAAACTTGTGTTTTGTCTTTCATAACTACGTTTCTTGGCTAAACTTGCTTTAACTACCTAGGTGACGATGAACCTTTACTAAAGTTTTGATTTTTATTGGGTTTATGATGTTGAATTGGATTTCTAGTAAAGTAAACGACCTTCAGTATTGATTTGGTGCATATGTGTATTACTACTTGATTAATTCTTGTTTATTGTTTCACACGAATTCTGTTGAGTTTCTTTCATATAATGAGCTTGTGTTGATATTCGGGTCTTAGCGGGTTCGGGTAATCTTGTGGTGAAGTGGCCATTACACCATAGAAATAGTGATCAAGAGTTAATTCGGTTTTAATATTCTGCTAATTTAGTATTGAGAAATATTAGGTTGTTAATAGGTTTAATTAGGTAATCACTAGGATTAGGTTTTTTGAGAGAAGACCGGTTTTGTTACTTTACCACCATCCAGTCTATTAAACCAAATCGAGAGCTTTAGTTGCCTTATATTTCCCACCGAGAGGTAGTTAGTCATATTAAGGCACTTTTTAGAACCTATATAACTGAAAGGAAGTCTAGCAAACCGGTATTCGTATCAAACCTTATAGAGTTCCATAGGTGTCTTCCTGAAAGGGTCGGGGGTCATGTTCGGTTTCTCGTAGGGTTAGAATCTAAAGATCCCGGTTCCTAGTCACATCATTTATCTAATAGGAAGCTTTACGATAGCAAGGGGGACTCCAACCTAGGTAGTCTTCAACGCTATTGAGTAAAACCTTCGTCCAAAGTCGTGTCTAGTTAATCTATCTAATTAGTTTAATTTAATTGCATTCTTAGGATTTTTAGTAAACCCCCCAATCAAATAAACAATTAGTTATGCCCGTGTCAGTCCTAGTCTAGATAGAGTCATTAGCGTAGTTTAATCGAGTCTCGTGGGTTTGATATCCGGACTTGCTTTAGCTATACTAGAGTCGACCGGTTCACTTGCCGGTTAGTAGTTTAGTGTGTCTTTGTGAGTCTAGAGTATTACTTAAGAGTCTTCATTCTCGTCTTCTTCTCTAAAGGTTAGTACTTCTTCGTCCTCATCTTCTGCCCCTTCTGACTCTACTCTCCAATCTAAACCACCGCACTTTGACTTCACACCGAAGTCATCACCTCATAATTCCCACCACCCACCAGTCCTCCGAGTCCGCCACACGTTGTTCACTTGGCCAACAATCAGCAGACCGTCCACCAGCAGTCCACCGCCGGTTTCACTGGTGCAAATTCGCCCATCATCCTTCCTAACATAGATAATGATAGGTCGTTGAAAATACCATCCTACATCATGACCGCCATCACTAATTCATGCCAATTCCACGGTCGTGATGATGAGGACGCACCCGCTCACATAAACCGCATCACCCGACTTTGCAACGCCTTCTCCATCGAAGGTGTTAACCTTGATACGCATTACCTACAGGTCTTCCCATTCTCGCTAGTCGGTCATGCAGCCACATGGCTTGATTCGCAGCCAGCTGACACTTTGCGCGGGCCTTCGAGACACTTTCCTTGCCAAATACTTCCCACCTGCCAAAGCATCTCGACTTCGTGATCAGATCCATTCGTTCCGGATAGAGCCTGGTGAGTCATACCACCTAGCTTGGGAGAGATTCCAAACCCTACTTTCACGTTGTTCTCAGCAGGGTCTATCCAATTTGGCACTTGTAGAGAAATTCTACAATGGTCTTATCCTGAAGTTCGAGCCCGTTTTGACACTTCCGCAAGAGGCCACTTCATGGGAAAAAATCAGTGGCCGAATGCAATGACCTATTTGAGAGCTTTGCTCATTCCGATATCAATCATCATGCTACCAGCAGGACTTCCAATCCTGTGACTGGTATTACCTCGTCCGTTCGAGGAGTACACCAAGTTAGCTTGGAAACATCGGTAGCCGCTGCAATCGAAAATCTTAGGAAAGATATGACCAACGAGATGCAAGAGATTTGTAAAAAGGTCGATAGGTGCGAAGTATGTAGGGGAGGTCACGTTACTATCGAGTGTTCCACACTCACTCTTGAGCAGGTCGAGTTCATCTTAGGTTAAACCCGCGGTCCCACCAACCCCTTTAATAATAATAATAATAACAACAACAATAATAATAATAATAATTATAACTCCAACTGGCGTAATAATAATAATAATACTTTTCGCTCTTCGGGTAACCCCCTGGTTCCAATCAGGTTCATATCAAAACTGGGGGTAGGGTCAGTTTGGGAATTTAGGTTCAGGGGTCAGTTCAGTAGTGGGGGTTCAAACCAATAGGGTCAGAATAGGAGTGGGGTTCAGGGGGTAGTTTGGATAGAATTGAGAAACTTCTTTCTTAGTTTGTTGTTAAGGATCAGGTTACTCAAAAAACGTTGGTGAACCACGAGGCTCTTTTAGAGAATCAAGATCTTCTCTTAAAAAATCAGCAGTCCCCACTTTTAGATATTCAAAGGTCCGTAGGAGGTATCGCTAGGTAGTTGCAAGAGCAACCACATGGTCAATTTTCGGGTAACACACAAACAAACTGTTACACCCCCGACCGCATAAAACAACAAACCGCGACGGAAATGTTGGGGAGTCACGTAACAGAACTATTGTTTCACAACTATGGTACTTAAAGTTTTGTATTATTGAATTAAATTTTTTACATTGTCTTAGATTAAACGGAAAACATAACATAAATTAAACTGTCTTTCATGATTTTAAGTCACTAAGGCCCAAGTCCGCCCTAAGTGTAGCATGCTCAACATCATACATTCGCTCCTGAAACATATGTGAAAATAAATACGTCAGCATAAAAATGCCTGTGAGTAACATCAGTTTTGTGTTGAAGATTCATGTCTTTGAATGTTTAAAAGAAATGTTTAACTAAAAAGTATCCATGAACCTTTACAAAGATGTTTTCTTTTTATAAAATCATATGAAAGTCAAATGATTTGAAAAAAATGATGCATCGTTAAGTAAATTGTTGGTGCAGAATGTCTATGTCTTAGTCTTATATCGAGTCTGTATTGTATAGAGCTAGATAGGCTAGGTGGTGAAGTATTTATAATATGTTTTAGCCAAGTTCGCTCCAGGTTCACATGTTTAGACATGTTCGGCCGAACTTGCATAGGCAAGTTCAGGCAACTTGCACACGATGAGCGAACTTGTAATCCTATAAATACCTAGCTTGTGTGTCTCATTTGTAACTTTGGCATTGTAGAGGCGAAGCTCTGTTAGTCTGTAATCGAAATGTTTAATCAATGAAACTGACGATTAACTGATTAAATCTTGTCTATTGGTAACACGACGTAATATTTCCGCTATTATGGACTTTAGATATCAAATTTAGGTTCCTAAGCATCGAGGATCGGTCCTACAAGTTGTATCAGAGCTAGAACAGCCTGATTTGATAGTATCAAGACAAGAACACTTCTATTTCTACTCCATTCTTCTTTTTCTTTAACTTTTGATCATAAAATAAAGAATTCATGGTCAACATCTTTTGAATTTTGAATATATCATGTAAAATACAACAAAGATAAACCCTTGAAAGATTGGAGATCAAATTCAACCGAATTCATGTCGAAATTTTGAAAAAACCATGTTTTTGAAAACTTTGTGGAACGAACTTGTTGGCCACGTTCGGCCGAACTTGCACTAAAACAACACTTTTCAAGTGATTTTTTAGTAAGTTCGCCCGAACTTAGGTGATTTTTGAGGAAATTTGAGTCAAGTTCGCCCGAAGATACTAAATTTTCATTAAATTTTACATCAAGTTCAACCGAACTTGTGTAAAATCAAGTAGATTTTAAGTAAGTTCGCCCGAACTTGCTTGTATTTCATCAAAGTTCTTTTGAACAAGTTCGCTCAAAGATCTGTTTAATTGGGTTATAAGTTCGACCGAAGATAATTGAAATTTTTCCAAAGTAAATCTAACAAGTTCGACCGAACTTGTTAGAAAATTCAAGAATTCTTCATTTGTCACTACAAGTTCGACCGAACTTGTAGTAGGACTAACTATTTTCAAAGTTTTTGAAAAATTTTCAGCGTATACTTTTCGTGATTCATAATGGAAGATCAACTAAGAGCTTATATGTCCAGAGCTAGTTCGTCAAATTCCAATGTGATTAATCAAGTCAATCTTGATAATGAAATGGGAACGTCCGTCAAACCGCCCAAGCTGATTGTAACATTTGTCAAAAACGGGTTTTCCAAACCCGCTTCGTTTGTAATCGAATATCAAGTTATAAATGTTTCGTTGCGTATTTATATCAATTTTAATTTTTAATGATGCATAATTAATAAACAAACTAGAATATAAAAGTTATAATTGATAAAAAGTAAAAATAAAATAATTAAAAAGAAAATTAGGCTGCCGGGACTCGAACCCGGGTCAGCCGGATTTAAGTTCAAAGAATTATCACACACACATATAACCACTCCGCCACTTGTTGTTTTCTGTAAATTCTAGAAAACAAGTAAATTTTATAGTCAATCGTAAATCACTCTGGTTACGCCAACTGTAACTGAAATCGGTCACCAAACGTCCAAAAACGTTTGATTGTTTGCGGTTTATCGATTATAACCGATACACTGACACCTCCAATCAATTTCGCTTTGAATGGACTTGAATTCATGTGGGATCGGTTTTATTAACTGAAAAGTCTGCAATTCCTGAATTACTTCAATCATTGTCCCTTCTCGCGACTCAAACACATTCTGCAAACCTTCAATGCATTTTCGCACAACTTTCAGTTCGTCGGAGAAGCTATTTGAACTCGCCGGACTTTCGCCGGAAAACCGTGTTTTCCATCAAATCAGTAAGTCTCTTAATTCTTTCATTATCTATCAGTCGTTAAGCTATTGTTAACTCAAACCCTTCAATCGGAATAAATTTCAGACGTCGATATCGGATAATTCCCTCTCGCCGGAAAACTTCTGAAAATTCTTATCTTCCGCTGTAAAACGGTATAGACATTCAAACCTTCTGATAACTCTTGTTTAGTACTTCAATTCCACAATTAGCTAATCAAAACTGTTAATTTATTCGCTCAGTCGAAATCCGTAAAAACAGAGCCGACGACTTGCCGGAATTCTGAGATAAATTGTTCTCCGGTATGTTTACTTCTGAAAATCATCTCAGCCATTTCATATTAGTCTGTTGAATGTTTGTCAATCGAATTAAACAAGAAACAATAGAGTAATCGTAGGCTGTAATTCTGTAGCGAAGAAGACGAAGATAGGTTGATTATAAGTTTAATAAAATCTGGATATTATCTCGGGTTAGACACACAGTCCAGCGGTGGACTGTGTGCACATACATATCACACGCCGCGAGTTCGATCCTTGACACACGTATGCTCTGTAATAAAAATGTTTTTTTTTCTAACTAAACCGGATTAACTCACGGTAGATGTTAAGTATAATAAAAATCTGTATATTAACCAAGTTAGACACACAGTCCAGCGGTGGACTGTGTGTAACGATAAATCACAGGTCCCGGGTTCGAGACCTGTTGACGGCATCGGTTCGATGATTTAAAACATTTTTTGAAAATAAAAGAATTCTGAATAAACTGAGTTAGTATATAAATATAATTAAAACAAGATTATTTCGGGTTAGACACGTAGCTCAGTTGGTAGAGCTGCGTCACGGGAGGTCTCGGGTTCGAGTCCTGCCCGGCGCATACATGTACACCATAGAACCGGTCAAACAGTCAAACCGTCAAACGGTCAACGGTCAACGCAAAAGTCAACATATTTTTATATTTTTATTTATTTAATTTAATTTAAAAATCAATTAAAAATACTTAAAAATAATGTTTTTAAAGATAGGAAATAGCCTTAAACTCACAAAAATATATCTAAAAATCCTATTAAAATTATTAATAAAATCCACTCATTTACTATACTTTCCGTTATTATTTAGGTTAGTTAATCCTCATTGTTCAATTCTTCCAACTCGTGCGCATCTCATCATCTCCAACCGAACGCACCCAATGTGAGTGAATCTCTACAAAATTCCCCGTTTTAATCACGTTTTTGGGGTGTATCATGTGTCTTACCATTTATTATATTTAAATCATTGTGCATACATCATATCATGAACAAATGTGTATTCAGCTTGTTTCAACTGTTGTGTGGTTATTGTTTAGATTTAATTTATTATTTTCAGTACATGCAATTTCATAGGCCGCCGCTCCCCATTACATTATGAGCGTTGAGCAGTTCCCCATTACGTTATGAGCGTGAACCTGGCGTTGCCAACATACGATCGGCTCCGTTTGATTGAGCCTTGATTGCACAGACATTCATCATAGGCCGTCCGTTCCCCATTACATTATGAGCGTGAACGTGACGTTGCCAACATATACAGTTTCATTCATGTTATACATTCATGCAAGTTCATATGTTATTGTATGTTATAGTTGTGGTTGTTATTGCTATTGTTTGATTATTTACATTTGCTCACATATGATTATTGCACAGTTTTTCCTCGATAAAATAACAAGAAATCAATAATAAATGTTTATTTAACAAGGTTCACTCGCCAACTTATGTTGACCCAAAAACCCCATTTTTACACATGATACAGGTGAACCAGCTGCAGCAAGAAACACATAGGATTGGCTTAGAAGAATAAACTGGTTTAGAGCTTGGATTGTTTAGTTGGTTAATTTTCTTTGTATTGTATGGACATGTTTGGATTATTGAGAATGTAATTTTGACTTTAATAAATATGAAACATATTAGTAAATATCATGAGCTTTGGTGATAACCCAATTATGCCCCGACTCTTATTCCGCTGCGGGTCGGGGTGTGACAGATTGGTATCAGAGCCATGACTATAGGGATATAGGATAGGTTATTAGACCCTTAGAGCCTATACTATAGTTGATTAGAAATTTTTAAGATTTTTGTGTGTTACATGCAAAATTCATGATGTTTATATGTTTTATGTTTAATGTTACATTTAATGTTATGCAAGCATGTTCATAAGTACATATTAGTAAATAATGCCTATCATAAATCATATTCTCATAACATATCATATCAATGGAAGCACACATCACATCATTTTCATGATTGTTTTTACAATGATTTTTTTGTATTTTCAAATCACATCAAAGTGAGTTCTCATGACGGGCATGTAGTAACTGGAAGGGTACAAGTACCGGTAGTCGGAACGTCCTGTCTAGGCTGGCATTCGTATAAATCCAAAATAAAGGACCAGTTTGCCTACCTGGGGACTAACGATGAGAGTACGAAGTACCTATTAGGCCAAAGCATGCTATACCAAACGTCGTGTGAGCTAACCCCACTTTGAGTTGTCATTGTGTCTACACCTGGACACATTCCGACCATACATCTCGTAAACATATTTCGTGGTTTTCATTCGGGTGATGCGATTGTTATATCGCCAATACTAATGTGAATCCTACCAAGCCAATAGACATGGGGGCCCACATGACTATACAGGTGAAGGTATGGGGGACATTTGAGGCCCAACATGAGCAAGCCCAAGACATCCTATGGATGTAGTTGCATTATTGATATTTATGTTATTTTCATTTTCTTTAAGACACATGACACCTAAAACACTCCATAAACTCACAATCTCCTTATGTATGTTCCTGTAGATGTCGGCTAGACAACAACGAGGGGGTAAAAGATCAGGAAGGTCTCACGAACGCTTGGCCACTCAAATCGCAAAACAAATGGCCGCGGTGCTTCCTGACATTGTGGTTCAAGTACAACAAGCTCTCGCCACAAATCCCACTAATCCTCCTCAGCAAGAAGACCAGAACACTGGCAACCCACCTACCAAAAAGTGCTCATATAAACATTTCAAGTCTTGCGATCCTCCTAATTTGAAGGGACCGAAGGTGTCACTGCTCTCCTCCACTGGTTTAAGGAAATGGAAAACACCTTCCTCAACCGTGATTATCCCGATGATCGCAAGGTACGATACGCGACCGGGAGACTATTTGGGGTAGCTCTTACCTGGTGGAATACTGAAAAGGGTAAGAGGGGAATCGAAGATGCTATGGCCTTAACGTGGGAGGAGTTAAGGGAAATCATGATGAGACGATTCTGTCCTAGAAGTGAGATTAAAAAGCTAGAGGACGAATTTCATTCTTTGAAGCAAAAGGAGGGAGATCATACTTCCTACAACAAGAGGTTCTTAGAGTTGAACCAAATGGTCCCTAACTTGTTCACCCCAGTTTACCGCTTAATCGAGCATTATATTCGAGGTCTTCCCTCGAAAATTCAAGATTCAGTTCTCAGCACTTCGCCAGCAACACTTGAAGCTGCTATGGAACTAGCTACTGAACTGGCCGAGAATCGAATTCGCAACGGTAAGTTTAAAGAAGAGAAAAAGAAAGCCCCCGTTGAGGGCCAAACTTCAAACCATTCCACCTCCTCCTCTAAGTTTGCTAACAAGAGGAAACGTAACACCAGAAACTTCGCTGTCACACAAACCAATTTCCCTATCCCTGCTACACCCATTACCCAAGTTGCCCCTTCACCTGCACCATACAAAAGACCATACTCTGGCCCATTACCAAAATGCAACCGTTGCCAATACCACCACTTTCCTGATCATCCATGCCAACATTGCACCGGCTGTGGTCGCGCAGGTCATACTATTCAAACCTGTCGCATACCTCAGCGAACAAACCGCCACCAGCCTTCAACCCAAACCCACCAACAAATAATGGGTCAAGCCCAACAATCCTTACTATTACCACCTACCCAACATTTAGCCCAATCATACTACCAACCCAACTATCCCATGGTACAACCTATGCGGGCTTGCTACAATTGTGGAGACCCAAGCCACTTTAGAAACACTTGTCCAAGGTTGGTGAACATTATTCATGCTCAAGCACAAGCCAATCCGGTGAATCAAGCTAACCAAGCTCCTCCACCTGCAAGAGGAAGAGCTTTCAACATCAACGCTAATCAGGCTAGAGCTGACAGCAATGTGGTTAACGGTACGTTCCTTATCAATGGTAGTTATGCATCCATGTTGTTTGATACTGGCGCGGATAAAAGTTTTGTGTCTTTAGAGTTTGAACCCACCCTAAACCAAATTCGTGATAAGCTCATGGAATCCATAACAGTAGAAGTTGCTGACGGAAAACCGGTCTCATTAAACTCTATTATACGCAACTGTACTCTCACCTTAAACGACCACGAATTTCCAGTTGACCTCATTCCTATGAAGTTGGGAAGCTTTGATATTATAATTGGTATGGACTGGCTCAGCCAACATCAGGCTGAAGTTGTATGCCGCGAGAAGTTTATACGCATTCCTCTTCCAAACGGTCAAACTCTACGAATCTTTGGAGAAACCCCATCGAAAGGGCTCAGATTAATGTCCTGTCTTCAAGCTCAAAAATATCTTCGCAAGAATTATGTCGCATTTTTAACTCATGTCGTCAAAAAGGGAACCATGGAGAAGAAACTCGAAGACATCCCAGTAGTAAAAGATTTCCCGCAAGTTTTTCCTGACGACATTTCAGGACTTCCTCCAGTAAGAGAAGTCGAATTCCGTATTGATCTTATACCTGGTGCTACACCAGTTGCAAAGTCTCCTTATAGGTTAGCCCCCTCTGAAATGCAAGAGCTAGCCAGTCAATTGCAAGAGTTGACTGACAAAGGATTCATACGTCCTAGCTCCTCGCCTTGGGGTGCACCTGTCCTTTTTGTGAAGAAGAAAGATGGATCGTTTCGCATGTGCATCGACTACAGAGAACTCAACAAGTTAACAATCAAGAATCGCTATCCATTACCTCGCATTGATGATCTTCTTGACCAACTTCAAGGCGCCAGCTGTTTTTCAAAAATCGACCTTCGATCTGGTTATCATCAGCTTAGAGTACATGAAGAAGACGTCCCAAAGACCGCTTTCCGAACTCGTTATGGTCATTATGAATTCATGGTCATGCCATTTGGTTTAACCAACGCTCCAGCTATCTTCATGGATCTAATGAACAGAGTCTGCAAACCCTATCTCGATCGTTTTGTTATAGTCTTCATCGACGACATCCTCATTTATTCAAAGTCTAAGTCTGATCATGAGCAACATCTTCGACTCATCCTTACACTTTTAGAGAATGAAAAGCTTTACGCCAAATTCTCCAAATGCGAATTCTGGTTAAAAGAGGTACAATTCCTTGGACATGTAGTCAATGACAAGGGAATACATGTCGACCCCTCAAAGATCAAAGCGGTACAAGAATGGCAAGCGCCACGTACACCAACTGAAGTAAGATCATTCCTTGGTTTGGCTGGTTATTATCGCCGTTTCATTTCAAACTTCTCTCGCATTGCTGTACCACTCACGGCTTTAACTCATAAGGGAAAACCCTTCATATGGGGACCCAAACAAGAAGAAGCCTTCCAAACCCTTAAACAAAAACTCGGTGATGCACCAATCCTCACTCTGCCTGAAGGTTGTGATGACTTCGTGGTTTATTGCGACGCGTCAGGGCAAGGACTAGGCTGTGTTCTAATGCAAAGAGGAAAGGTTATAGCTTATGCTTCGAGACAACTCAAGACTCATGAGAAGAACTACACCACCCATGACCTAGAACTTGGAGCCGTTGTGTTCGCTCTTAAGATATGGAGACATTATCTCTACGGTACTAAGTGTGAGATATACACTGACCACAAGAGTCTTCAACATATCTTCAATCAAAAGGAGTTAAACATGAGGCAACGAAGATGGGTCGAACTTCTAAATGACTACGACTGTGAAATTCGGTACCACCCTGGCAAAGCAAATGTGGTGGCTGATGCACTCAGTCGAAAGGGTTATGCGAACTCCATTCGTCTTCTATGTTCGCAAATCATAACTGACATTAAAGATCAAATTCGAGAAGCCCAGCATGTTTCAGTAACGGAGGATGATGTACGAAAGGAGCTGTCCTGTGGAGCTGAACTTAAAATTGAAACTAAATCTGACGGTATTCTGTACTATCTTGATCGCATATGGATTCCTGAGCACAACAACCTTCGTGAATTTCTTATGAATGAGGCTCACAAAACACGATACTCTATGCACCCAGGAGCCGATAAGATGTATCAAGACCTTCGATACACCTATTGGTGGCCTGGAATGAAAAAGGATATTGCTGTTTTTGTTTCCAAGTGCCTTACGTGTTCCAAGGTGAAAGCTGAACACCAAAGACCCTCAGGACTTTTGGTCCAACCTGAAATACCTGTATGGAAGTGGGAAAACATAACCATGGACTTCATTACCGGGTTACCTCGCACTTCTGGTGGGTATGACACTATATGGGTAATCATTGATCGACTTACAAAATCAGGTCACTTTATTCCTAGCCGCGAAGATTTCAAGAACGAAAAGCTAGCCCGTATTTACATCAGCGAAATCGTAAGCCGACATGGTGTACCGTTAAGCATTATTTCAGATCGTAATGGTCGTTTCACTTCACGAACATGGCAAGCAGTACAAGCCGCTTTGGGTACGCGATTAGATCTCAGTACCGCTTATCATCCTCAAACTAATGGACAATCTGAACGCACCATTCAAACTCTTGAAGATATGCTTCGAGCATGTGTCATAGACTTCAAGGGAAATTGGGATGCTCATCTACCATTGGTTGAATTTTCGTACAACAACAGCTATCATTCAAGCATCAGCATGGCACCTTTTGAAGCTTTATATGGTCGTAAGTGCCGATCTCCAGTATGTTGGCACGAAATTGGGGAAGCTCAAATCACCGGTCCAGAATTGATTCAAGAAACCACAGACAAGATCCATCAAATTCGAAACAATCTTCTAGCGGCTCAAAGTCGTCAAAAGAGTTATGCAGATAAACGACGGAAGCCTTTGGAGTTTAACATTGGTGATCATGTACTTTTAAAAGTATCACCGTGGAAGGGAGTAGTTCGTTTTGGTCAAAAAGGCAAGCTAGCACCACGCTACGTAGGACCTTTCAAGATACTCGAAAGAGTAGGACCTGTAGCATACAAGCTTGATCTACCAGAAGAACTCAACAGGATTCATCCCACATTCCACGTATCAAATTTGAAGAAGTGCCTCGCTGATGAGAACCTCCATATTCCTCTGGAAGATATTCAGGTTGATGAATCTATGCATTTTGTTGAAAGACCTGTAGAGATCATGGACTTTGGAGAAAAACGTCTTCGACGAAGTCGCATTCCAATTGTTAGGGTACGCTGGGAGTCGAAACGGAGACCTGAGTTTACTTGGGAACGTGAAGACTCAATGCGCGAAAAATACCCGCATCTTTTTCCTACTACTACTACTTAAATTTCGGGACGAAATTCCTAAAAGTAGGGGATACTGTAACATTTGTCAAAAACGGGTTTTCCAAACCTGCTCCGTTTGTAATCGAATATCAAGTTATAAATGTTTCTTTGCGTATTTATGTCAATTTTAATTTTTAATGATGCATAATTAATAAACAAACTAGAATATAAAAGTTATAATTGATAAAAAGTAAAAATAAAATAATTAAAAAGAAAATTAGGCTGCCGGGACTCGAACCCGGGTCAGCTGGATTTAAATTCAAAGACTTATCACACACACATATAACCACTCCGCCACTTGTTGTTTTCTGTAAATTTTAGGAAACAATTAAATTTTATAGTCAATCGTAAATCACTCTGGTTACGCCAACTGTAACTGAAATCGGTCACCAAACGTCCAAAAACGTTTGATTGTTCGCTGTTTATCGATTATAACCGATACACCGACACCTCCAATCAATTTCGCTTTGAATGGACTTGAATTCATGTGGGATCGGTTTTATTAACTGAAAAGTCTGCAATTCCTGAATTACTTCAATCATTGTCCCTTCTCGCGACTCAAACACATTCTGCAAACCTTCAATTGCATTTTCGCACAACTTTCAGTTCGCCGGAGAAGCTATTTGAACTCTCCGGACTTTCGCCGGAAAACCGTGTTTTCCATCAAATCAGTAAGTCTCTTAATTCTTTCATTATCTATCAGTCGTTAAGCTATTGTTAACTCAAACCCTTCAATCGGAATAAATTTCAGACGTCGATATCGGATAATTCCCTCTCGCCGGAAAACTTCTGAAAATTCTTATCTTCCGTTGTAAAACGGTATAGACATTCAAACCTTCCGATAACTCTTGTTTAGTACTTCAATTCCACAATTAGCTAATCAAAACTGTTAATTTATTCGCTCAGTCGAAATCCGTAAAAACAGAGCCGACGACTTGCCGGAATTCTGAGATAAATCGTTCTCCGGTATGTTTACTTCTAAAAATCGTCTCTGCCATTTCATATTAGTCTGTTGAATGTTTGTCAATCGATTAAACAAGAAACAATAGAGTAATCGTAGGCTGTAATTCTGTAGCGAAGAAGACGAAGATAGGTTGATTATAAGTTTAATAAAATCTGGATATTATCTCGGGTTAGACACACAGTCCAGCGGTGGACTGTGTGCACATACATATCACACACCGCGAGTTTGATCCTTGACACACGTATGCTCTGTAATAAAAATGTTTTATTTTTCTAACTAAACCGGATTAACTCACGGTAGATGTTAAGTATAATAAAAATCCGTATATTAACCAAGTTAGACACACTGTCCAGTGGTGGACTGTGTGTAACGATAAATCACAGGTCCCGGGTTCGAGACCTGTTGACGGCACCGGTTCGATGATTTAAAACATTTTTTGAAAATAAAAGAATTCTGAATAAACTGAGTTAGTATATAAATATAATTAAAAACAAGATTATTTCGGGTTAGACACGTAGCTCAGTTGGTAGAGCTGCGTGCACGCGAACGGGAGGTCTCGGGTTCGAGTCCTGCCCGGCGCATACATGTACACCATAGAACCGGTCAAACAGTCAAACCGTCAAACGGTCAACGGTCAACGCAAAAGTCAACATATTTTTATATTTTTTATTTATTTAATTTAATTTAAAAATCAATTAAAAATACTTAAAAATAATGTTTTTAAAGATATGAAATAGCCTTAAACTCACAAAAATATATCTAAAAATCCTATTAAAATTATTAATAAAATCCACTCATTTACTATACTTTCCGTTATTATTTAGGTTAGTTAATCCTCATTGTTCAATTCTTCCAACTCGTGCGCATCTCATCATCTCCAACCGAACGCACCCAATGTGAGTGAATCTCTACAAAATTCCCCGTTTTAATCACGTTTTTGGGGTGTATCATGTGTCTTACCATTTATTATATTTAAATCATTGTGCATACATCATATCATGAACAAATGTGTATTCAGCTTGTTTCAACTGTTGTGTGGTTATTGTTTAGATTTAATTTATTATTTTCAGTACATGCAATTTCATAGGCCGCCGCTCCCCATTACATTATGAGCGTTGAGCAGTTCCCCATTACATTATGAGCGTGAACCTGGCGTTGCCAACATACGATCGGCTCCTTTTGATTGAGCCTTAATCGCACAGACATTCATCATAGGCCGTCCGTTCCCCATTACATTATGAGCGTGAACGTGACGTTGCCAACATATACAGTTTCATTCATGTTATACATTCATGCAAGTTCATATGTTATTGTATGTTATAGTTGTGGTTGTTATTGCTATTGTTTGATTATTTACATTTGCTCACATATGATTATTGCACAGTTTTTCCTCGATAAAATAACAAGAAATCAATAATAAATGTTTATCTAACAAGGTTCACTCGCCAACTTATGTTGACCCAAAAACCCCCATTTTTACACATGATACTGGTGAACCAGCTGCAGCAAGAAACACATAGGATTGGCTTAGAAGAATAAACTGGTTTAGAGCTTGGATTGTTTAGTTGGTTAATTTTCTTTGTATTGTATGGACATATTTGGATTATTGAGAATGTAATTTTGACTTTAATAAATATGAAACATATTAGTAAATATCATGAGCTTTGGTGATAACCCAATTATGCCCCGACTCTTATTCCGCTGCGGGTCGGGGTGTGACACTGATGAGCATGGACGAATACGAAGCATGGAAAGAGAAATTTACCTACTGGGTTCAAGCCATGCATTTTGCTGGCTGGGTGTCAATTGAAAGAGGCTATACTATTCCGGTAGATGAGCATCAACAAGTTCTTGAGAAGTACAACTACTCGACAGCTCAGAGAGACGAATACATTGCTGAGAAAAAGATGATCAGTCTCATCCAACAGTCAGTCAAAGAAGATATTCTGATCTTGCTACCAGAATATACTACTGTAAGAGAGCTTTGGTTGTCATTACAGAAGAAATACCAAGGCAGTGTCGAAAAGATCAAAAGCAAGAAGGCTCTCATTCTGAAAGAGTTCGATATCTTTAGCATGCTAAAGAATGAGACCATTAAACAAATGATTGAGCGTTTCTGTCACCTCAAAGTACAAATGCGAAGACACGGTCTTGAGAAGACTGAACCAGAATACATCGACAAACTTGCTGACGCACTACCAGAGGGTGAATGGACTACGTATTTGATGGTTCTGAAGAATAGTGATAAGTGGGATTTCTTCAAGTTATCAACGTTTATCGATAAACTCGAAGGCCACGAAATGGACCTTCTGAAGATAGCGAAATCAAAGAACGCTAATGTAGTTCAAGACATTGGTTTGTACTACAAAACCAGAATGCACGATATCATTTCGAGTCTAAAAATTGGAACTGCTTTTAGTGCAAACATGAATGCTTCTCCACAGAACCAGAATCATTCACAGCCTCAGTATGACCAAAGTCTACAAAATTCTTACTCAAGCACTGGTTCAAATTCAACATTCCAAAGTCAAGCAAATCAGAACAACAGCAAAGTTCTGATCTGAATGTTTACAAGTGCAACATCGTAGTGAACTTGAACAATGTTGTTTCAAAAAAAGTTGCAAAACAACATATGTCACTACTCGCTACCGTCTTAGAGTCTTATGAATGTTTTGTTGCCGGCAAGATAGGAAACCCCGAGATGACCGCAGAAGATTATGACCAGGTAGACGAGGAAGAGCTCGAACTAATGGACATCAAATGGTCCTTATCTTCGATTATCGAGAGTGACAAAATTCGTTGCACTCACGGGCCGTGACATAGGAAACTCCAGCAATAAATTGGGTTTTGACAAATCCAAAGTCACGTGTTTTAGATGTCGACAGAAAGGACATTTTAAAAGAGAGTGTAAGAACACCGAGGCAACAGGAAATCAAAGTCCTTTCGGAGGAGGGAATGATTATTACAAGAAGGCGCTTCAATATAAACCTTTCCCGAAGAAAACTCAGATTGAGATCCAAGAAAAGCCAAACAGTAGTACCACAGAGAAAGCCATGGTTGCATCTACAGAAGATGACGGTTTTGACTGGAATTCTTATATTGGGAAAAGACCGGAGTTGCTTTGATGGCAGAGATAGTTGAAGATAATTCTGTAGAGGAAGCAACGGCAGTAGCTGAAGCAGCGGCAGCAGCAGCTTTCGAACAAGCTATTCTGGAACAATACTTGCATCAACAGCAGGAAAAAGAGGAATATATCCATATGCAGAGATAAGGAATTTTATCCTCTAATTCTTGTGACAGTTTTGCAGGTCACTTTGATGGAAACCCGAAAGAACAAGTGGTTGAGAAGAAAAAGATTGATGAAGTGATTGTTGATATCACTCAAGAAATAAAAGTCGAAGACCTCAAGGACATGGCAGATTAAGCTTTAATGGAAAATCTAACCAAGGTAGGTCCAGAGGTAAAGGTTATCGAGAAAGAAGTTGTCAAAGTAAAAGTTGTAGAGGTTGAGAAACCTTGTACAAATTGTACTAAACCATGTGTCGAATGTGCTGAAAAATCAAAGATCATCGCTGAAAACAATGTGCGTAACGATTTATTAAAATATGATTATCGCACAATGAAAGAAGCGTGTGACAAAATTAAAAATGATTATGGCAGACTCGACAGAAATAACACCGAACAACATGATAATATAAGAATGTTGAGTACAGTAATGGATAAATAAAGAGCAATTAACATTACACCATTGCTGAAATCAAACAACAACTTCAAGATATGACAATTGAAACTGAAAGAGTTCGACAATTGTTTATAAGTTATACCACTAACGCATATGTTATCGATCACATTCTTACAACAATCTCATCGGAAGAAAAACCTAAAAAGAAAACGGGCAAAGAATATAGCAATGTTCCTCCACCCCTTTGCGAAAAATATTGTGTTAAATCTGCAGACGGGATGGACAAGGCACTCAATGTTGAATTACTTTCTGAAAAAAAAACGAGTTTCCAGAGAACATTGATATAGTCTATGCTAAATCTGATGATGATAACAATGTTGTGATTAACAAAGTTGTTGAAAATGTTTTAAATGATTCTGATAATGGCAGTTTCAAAAGCGCCAACTCGAGTTCAAAGAATTCTGATTCACAATCTGAAAATGACAATAAGTCGTCAGAAGATGGTCTAAGTGAAGATCCTAATATTGTAATGTACAAAATTAAGGATTCGGATAGACTATACTTTGATGATAGCTTCCCGATTCAGAATGTGAAAGAAGAATTGCTTGATAAATTCTTTAAACTCGTGGAAGTCACATCAGAGGAATTGGTAATCAATGAACGAAAATTTATATTCCAAACCTAAAGAAACAATTACCGAAGAAACGGTGGTGATCATCCGGAAAACCGGAGAGCGGGGTTGGGTCTAGAAGAAACTGATGAATTTGTAAAGAAACCGTCACCATTTCATGAATATAAAAACAAAAACATGAAGTTTGTATATGGGACGAATACAGTTCATGAGGAGAATTTGATTGGTAAGCAATCAAATGATGAGTTCAAAAGGAGAAAGCAATTCGAGATAAAGCCAAGGTTACAAGTGGTGCCAAAACCTCAAGTAGTGTTAAACCACAAATTAAAGGACATCCACTTGATAATCGGACATGTTTCAAGTGCAATAAAATTGGTCATGTGGCACGACATTGTCCAAAATCAAAACTGGCTTATCATCGAAGAAGAGATTCTAATATTGTGAAACCAAAGCAACCAGTGTTTGTAAAACCTGTAAAGATTTTAAAACGAAATGAATCAAAACCAGAAGATAAACCAAAGTCTGAAAAGATTTTTGAAAATTCCATTTTCAAAAAAGGTGAAACTTCTAGGTCTAATGAAAACAAGTTTTACATCAAAAAAGCTAATATCAAATCTCAAACTTGGATTGCCAAGAAAAGGTCCACAACATCTGGTGTTGATAAGTCTGAGCTGGTAAAGACTGACAACACAAAAGAATCAAAGACTGAAATCACTAAGTCTGAGCAGGTAAAGACTAGTGAGAATGTGAAAGAAATTAAAACAGAAATTAAGAAATATAATGTCAAATCTGTAAAAGATAGAAAAAAAGTGAAATTTTCAAACATCAACATTGTAGAAACAGATGATGAATTTGATTTTGATGATGTTGATGAGTTTGAATATGCTTTTGTTGATGGTTATCCTGTAAAACCCAAGACCAAGAAGGCTTGGGTAAAGCTTTTCACCTAATTTCTGAATTTTGAAGGGGCTCCAAAGATCCGTACTTTCAAAGTGGATTTTGGATAGTGGAGCATCCATGCACATGTTGCTATTCGGCATTAAAGCTATCAATGGTGGATATGTTGGATTTGCAGTAAATCAAGGTGGAAGGATTATCGCCAAGGGAAAACTCTCTAATGGCGTAGTTTCATTTGATTGTGTGAACGATATTGCAGAGCTTGAGAACAATCTTCTGAGTATATTGCAGATTTGTGACAAGAAATTCACAGTTCATTTCAATGATATGGAGTGTATTATCTTGAAGCCGGGATTCAAAATTCCAGATGAGTGGATTCTGATGCGAGCACCACGTGAGAATGATTTATATGTTCTTAACATGGGTGTTGCTACCACTTCATCACAATCAGCACAATGTTTTGTATCAAAGGCTACTGAAAAAGATTTTATTCTTTGGCATCATAAGATGGGGCATATTCATTTGCGAAAAATGAATTTCTTGGTTCATAAGGCGTAAATCTTCGAAGTTTTCAAATGTATGATCATTGCTTGGAATGCAAGAAGGGAAAGCAGATCAAGAAATTACATCCGAAGAAAATTGTAAATCAATCAAGTTGCCATTAGAACGTCTATACATGGACTTATTTGGTCCTGTAAATATTCGAAGCAAATCAGGAGACTTATATTCCTTGGTAGTGACAGATGACTATTCGAGATATTCGTGGGTATTCTTTCAAGAATCAAAAGACGAAACGTTCGAGAACTTGGTTATTCTATTCAAGAAACTCGAGAACATTTTTCATCTGCTAGTCAGACGCATTAGAAGTGACAACGGCACAGAGTTTAAGAATAACAAAATGAAGGAATTCTGCAATGCAAAAGGGATTCTGCACGAGTTTAGTGCTCCCTATACTCCACAGCAAAACGGAGTTGCTGAACGGAAGAATCGAACTTTGATTGAAACTGCGAGAACCATGCAGATTCTAAACTTCCAATCAGCTTCTGGAGTGAAGCAGTTGCTGCGGCTTGCTACACGCTAAACAGGGTTCTCACTGTCAAACCAATAAAGAAAACATGTTTTGAGATGATAAACTGACGGAAGCCAAATTTGAAGTTTTAGAACCATTCGGTGCTCCTTGTACCGTAATAGACCAAGATGGCAAATTCGGAGCTAAATCTCTCGAAGGTTCTTTGTCGGATATGCGAGTCCGTTGAGAAGAGTATATGTTCCTTCATTGCGAAAGGTTATTGAAGCACAGCACGTGGATTGTTTCAATTACACGAATCCTATTCAAAGGAAAGGTGACGCGTGGCTGTTTAACTATCAAGACCTATGGAAGTCATTTGACTTGCCCAAAGAACCAACTGATGAAGAAGTTGCAGCATTATATTATCTTCACCAGTCAGCGAATCAAGGGTAAATTGTTCGACCAATTGTGGTTAATCAACCCACGTTGGATCCATCTTCTTCTGGAGCAAGTTCAAACAATAGTGGTGTTCCGGCTGAAAATGTTTCTGAAACATTATCTTCACCCACTACTCTTCCAACGAATGCCTCTACTGAACCAATGAATACAACAACGGAGCCTAGTATGCTTCAGAATCAAGATTCTGATTCAGATGAAGCACCAACATTTGATGCTGATGGGGAATCATCTTCTTCAGATGAAGAGTGGAGCAGATAATAAGTCTTCTTAATCAATATGCAGTCCCGAACAACAGAAATGAAGCTTCATCAAGCTCTCCAAACAATGAATTGGTTGTTGATCTCAACATCACTAATTAGCAAAACTCAGTAGATGTTCCAAGTGAAGAATTTCCGCGATCATATTCCTATCATCTGTCAACAAATATTATCGGAGAACTTCAAACTGGTGTTAGAACTCGAGGGCAAATTAATAAAGCACTCAGTGGTTTCTATACACGTGTTGCTACAACCCAGAACTATTGTTTCCATTCATGTTTCATCTCTCAGATTGAGCCTAAGACAATTAATGAAGCTTTAGCAGATGAAAACTGGGTACAAGCAATGCAAGAAGAATTATTACAGTTTGAGAAGTTGGGTGTGTGGAAGCTTGAAGATCTACCAGAAAATCAGAAAGCAATGGATACAAAATGGGTCTTTAAGTGTAAACGTGATGATAGAGGAGTTATTGTTCGTAACAAAGCTAGGCTTGTTGCAAGGGATTTCACCAGCAGGAAGGTATAGACTACACAGAAGTCTATGCACCAGTAGCTCGATTGGAATCTATTCGAATATTTCTAGCTTTTGCATCATGGAAAGGATTTAAGGTCTATCAATTGGATGTCAAATCAGCCTTTTTGTATGGCAAATTACGCGAGAAGGTGTACGTTGGACAACCACCGGGGTTTGTCGATCCACTTAACAAGAAGAAAGCGTACCTACTGGATAAAGCAGTTTATGGTCTATACCAAGCCCCGAGAGCTTGGTACGAGACGTTGTCGCAACATCTCATTGGAAACAGCTTTATCAGAGGAAATGTGGTAGTACTCTTTTCACCAGAGAAGTTGATGGCCATCTGATTATAGTTCAAATCTACGTTGACGACATCATCTTTGGATCGACAAATGATAGTCTCTGTAAAGAGTTTGAGGGAATCATGAAAAAGAAATTCGAAATGTCCTCGATGGGCGAAATGAAGTTCTTTCTTGGTTTGCAAGTAGATCAGCTTCCAGATGGTATTTTCATTCACCAGACTAAGTATGTTCACGACATCTTGAAGAAGTTTGGAATGGAAAGCTTGAAGCCTCTATCTACGCCTCTTGCTCTCAATCATGAGATTTGCGTTGACGAGACTGGAGCCAAAGTTGACGAGACGTTATACAGATCGATGATTAGGATCACTGATGTATCTGACGGCATCGCGCCCAGATATTATGTATCCAACCTGCGTATGCGCCAGATATCAGTAAAGCTCGGGGATCTTACACATGCAGATCGTGAAGCATATCTTCAGATATCTGAAAGGATGCCCAAGCACCGGCTTGTGGTACCCGAAGAACGACAATTTCGACCTCACAGGCTATGCTGATTCCGATTTTGGTGTAGATAACTTGAACTCTAAATCAACTACAGCGGGATGCCAGTTCTTCGGAACAAGATTGGTAACCTAGAAGTGTAAGAAACAGACTACGGTCGCTCTCTCTACCTGTGAAGCTGAGTATATCTCGGCCTCCAGCTGTTGTTCACATATTTTGTGGATTCAACAACAGATGAGAGACTTTGGTCTGCAATTTCTAGACACTCCGCGGTATGTTGATAACAAGGCAGCCATCGATATAACTAAAAATCGGGTTCATCACTCACGCACAAAACACATTGAAATTTGTTATCATTTCATTCGTGATTGCTACGAAAAGAAATTGGTACGAATAGAAAAAATCCACACCGATCAACAAAAGGCTGATTTTTATACCAAACCATTTTCATTATCACGGTTTAAATACTTGTTGAGAATTAACAGTATGAAAAATTTGTTGACAGGTGCGGACGCTGAGGTTGAATACGGATCGGACGACGAGTTCGCGTGATCAACATTGGTTTGTAAATACCTTTCTAGCTTAGAATTTTTGTTAAAAACTAAAATCCAAAAAGATGTTTTTTATTTTAGGGGGAGAAATATTAAAGAAAATACAAAAAACATTCGAAAAATTTTAAAATCCAAAAACATATAAAAATTCAAAATGTTCAAAAAACATTGAAAAAAGTCAAAAAAGAATTCAGTGTCATAAAAGGAAATGATAGTACATCAGTGGACTATCACAGTATGCTAAAGAAATGTAAAGTTTTAAAAAGTAATAAACGAGTCTTACTGCGGATGTGTCGATAGGCTTAACACGTTCAGTAAACTGTTTCGAGATATAAACTAAATTTTACAACTGCTTAATCTTGTGGATTAACACATCTTGGATATATGGACTTAGTACTCCGACATTTCGTTTGAAAGATTGCTTGATTCTGAGATACAAGGTCTTTATAGATAGTTGATATCTGGGGTATTATACAAGTTCTTCTGATTTTGCGGAAGCAATGGCCTAGAACTTCTATAATAATTTCGCTTTAAACCCCCAAATTGCATGCAATATTGAAAAGTATCGAAAGATATAATCATATGCAATGCTGAAAAGATTCCTTAAGTGGAACACACCTTAAAGACGAGCCTTCATCTCTTTGTCTGTACGGTAGTACTAACCTGAGCTCTCAAGGTTTCGCACAACCCAGATACAGATATCAGTTACGCTATATTCACATGTAAGATGAAATCTAGGGAATCTGGACACGGGAATATATTCAAGAAGTGGGAACCATAGATAAGTCAAGTTTTATGAATTCTATCTTAACATATCTTGAAACAGTTGAGAAATGTGGTAAAATTTAAGTGGACAAACATATCGACAATCTAGGTAAACGAGTTTAAAACTTAAAGTCGTATAAAGGTCAACGGTACTGGTGATGTGTCTCAATCAACTAATATGATCCTTAGACACGAATTCACAAAAATATGTCTGTAAATATGTTTGTATATAGTTTACATTGCTTATTGCATTATATTTCAGCTTTTCAGATTAAAATAAAAAAGATTTTCAGTGAGTTTTAGCATAAACTTACAAAAATACAAAAAGATTTTATTTCTACATTGTTTTCAGCAAACCAATGTTGGAGAACGGATCTTCGAAGTCTGGTAAGATGCTAGAACTGGTGGGTATCTCTTTGACAATGGGCTGGGAGCTAATCTGTTAAAATATGAAAAGTTAAAACAATGAAAAGTTCATTAATTTGAAACTTTGATTTTGAAAATATCAACAGTTTGTTCGTAACGGGTTAAACCGGGGTCATTAACTTGGACTCGGCAGACAAATTGGTTAACCAAGGTCATTAGCTTGGACTTGGTCAACTGAGTGGATTTTTATAACTGGTAAAAAGTTGGAAAGTTCACGGTTAAAAATGAAAATTTTGAAAAAGTTTGAAATTTTTGAGGTTTGGCAAGTTCGGTCGAACTTGCTAAACAATTCAAGTTTAACAATCAGCAAGTTCGACCGAACTTGCAGATGGCTGATTGTTTGTTTTTACGATAAGTTCGCCCGAACTTCTCTTGGCTTCAGGATGGGCTTAACAAGTTCGCCCGAACTTGACATGGTATAAATACCATTCAAGTTCGGCCGAACTCATTCACTTGATACCAGAACGTTTTGAACGAACTTGAGTGTTTTGAGAGATTTTGTGAGAAATTGTCAATTTTAAGCCGTTATACTGTCCATTTGAAGATAGTTTTTGGTGATTAGCACACCAACTACTATGGCAGAGGTAATTAATTGATAATAAACCATGTTTGAACTGTTAACAAACAAAACCAAATCCAAAAACTTAAAATCTAATAGTTTTAGGTGTTATTGGACAAAATTAAACATAGATCTTTGAAATACACTTAAAATCGACCGAGAAACTGTTTTTGATTGAACTGAAATACATGTTTGCATGTTGAAACTTGTTTGGTCTGATTGAAGAAGACGACAAGTTCGGCCGAACTTGTTGTCAAGTTCGACCGGACTTGTACAAAACACACTTGAATAAATCAAGAACATGTTCGACCGAACTTGAGTGTTGAAATATTTTTGATCATACATGTTCGACCGAACTTATGTTAACAAAAATGATTTGTTTGTAGTGTAAGTTCGATCGAACTTGTTCTTTAACATGAAACATGTGTCTCATACATGTTCGGCCGAACTTAGGAAAAATTGTATAATAAAACTGTAAGTTCGCCCGAACTTGCATTAAGAAAAATTTTGAACATGTGTGTTACATGTTCGGGCAAACTTGTTAAAATCAGTGTGTTTAACACTAATCAAGTTTGCCCGAACTTGATTAAAGTGTTAGAAAAATGTTAGAAATTTTTTTGTGATTTTCCTCGAAAAGCGTGCTAATTGTTTTATGTCGTTTTTCATGACAGATTCCAGTGCGTGTTGTCTCAGTTGAATTTTATAAAACTCAAACACATGTATCACGCTTGACAAGTCTATCTGTCCGTCGCTGAAGGAATATGACAACATTTTGAAGTTTCTTGAATATAGTCATATTCGACGTGCAATTACTGAGCGCACTGTTTCTTATCGATCTCATGTTATCCACTTCGGGATGAACACGAATCTAAGCGCTGATGAGAAGACAATCTCTTCTACAGTACAGGTTGGTGATGAAATAAAGCCGATTACAGTTACTGAAGGCGATATTCAAAGAATTTAGAGCTTAAAGATAAAGAAGATGATCTGATTCATCTAGATGAGAAGATGGTTCGCGGATGTTTCTTCCGCATGGGATATAAAGGGAGTGTGAATAAACCAACACTGAAGAAAGGGGAAGTGCCAAACCCCTATAAACTTTTGATGCATGCTCTAATTCACACGTTCAGCCATCGCAAAGCCGGGTTAGATGATGTTCAAGATTATTTGGCTAGCATGGCAACGACGCTTATTTTGAAGAAGCCGTTTAATGTTTCTAAGATGGTATTTGTTCACATGTCAAAGAATATGGAGGATTCAAGACTATGTTTATATCCTAGATTTATTCAGATGTTGATCGATGAGAAGTATCCCAACATTGCTCGAGATCCGAACGACGTTCTTTATTTGGTTCATCTTGACGAAACCACAGTTAAGAAGCTTTTCAAGTTTCAGAAACAAGCTTCAGCTCCTATCGCCAAACCTGTATTCAGAGTAATTAAAGATTCAGATTATGTATCGCCACCTGGTAGCAAATGGAGAAAAGAAGGTAGCGACGATGAGAATGAGCTAAAAGCTGAACAAGAATGGTTTAAAGAGTTTAAACCAAAGGCAAGAAGTGAATGGTTTTTGAAAGATGAAGCTGAAAAATCAAAGAAGAAGCGAGGGTCAAAGAAAGTTGAGACTTTGCTTGTTGATGAGGAGGAGACTGAGAATGTTGAGGCAGTGGCTGGATCTAGCGCTGCAGTCATTAATGAGAGTCAAGAAACAATGAAGTAGACTCAAGAAGAAGTAATTTCTGCTACGTCTGAAAATGAAGAATCTGATAAAGAGCATGAAAAGACAGAGGCTGAAATAAGAGCAGAAAAAGAAAAGAGATTGGATGCAGATTTTGATCCGGATGCAGAAATAGATTCTGATGAGGAGAGGCCAAAGAAAAAGACTAAAAGAAGAAAGTCGCCTGCAATCGAAATTTCTAAGAAAACTACAGGGTCACCTCACACGAAAGGAAAACAAAAGGCCAAGAAAGCTCAGAAAGCCGTGAGCAAAAGATACAATAGCAAGATACAAAGCACAGAAACCACACAAGAACCTTCTGGTGCTCAGGAGAAAGGAGCAACACAAGAACCTTCTACACAAGAACTTGCTATTATCATTTATGCTGAAACAGAAAGGCAAGGAGTTACACAAGAACCTCCTGTGTCTGTGTTTGTTAAAATTCCGATCGTTGAATCGCCGAGTGCTCAAAAGACTTCTATTCCTGAAAGCTCTACTCCAAAGAAGTCTACACCAAAAACTGCAACACCAAAAGACTCAACACCAAAGACGCTGAGGGGTAGTATGTTTGGTGATATGCCACATGGTCCTATAAGTCTTCAACACTTGGATGAATTTTTCCCTAAAACAAATGCTGAGATGTTAGAGAAGCGTGTGAAGGTTTTGGAAGACAAAGTTGCGAAGATTGAGTTAGAAAAGGCTGAGCTCGAAAAGAAGGTAAATAAAAGCAAAGTCGAAAAGGAAATTCTTGATGATAGAGTGAAGGTGCTCGAAAATGAACGTGAATATTACAAAGCGTTGATAGAGAGTCTGCAGGACGCCAACAAAAAATTACAAACATAGATTGGAGAATTGAAGAAAATTCAAGCTCTGAATGATCGAAGATTCATCAGATTACAAAAGGTGTTATCTAATAATATGAATATTGATTTTCTCGCCGAATACGATCATCTGGATCGTCAAGAAGCCAAGGAGCGTGCTGAAAAAGAATTGGCTGAGGGTGGTAAAGGGAAGCAGGTAGAGGGAGAAGCCCCTAAATCTACTACAGAGAAATCTTCTAATGTTCCCGAGAAGTCTGCTGAAGATGTTTCAAAAGCTTCTGAGTCTGATATACAAAAGTTTGACGAATCTGTCAAGCCTTCGGATCCTATTGTCGTGACTAAAGAAAAAGACGATGATGAAGCCGAGAAAGAGGAAAAGAATGAGGGTGAAGAAGAGGAAGGATATGAAGATTGGAATGTAGGGGAGGATGATGACGATTTTGATCAGGGTGATGATGATTTTGATCAGGGTGTACTGGCTTAAAGATCAATGAAGTAAAGTCTCTGATGAATTTGATTTCTCTGATCTGATGAATGATGAATCGAATCAAATGGAAGATAAGAGCCAGGGGGAGTCAGGGCAAAAAGGGCCTTCAGATGATATTGATATGTTAGATGTTGATCGGTTTGTGAAGCTTATGACTGCAGTACCTACGAAACCTTTGATATTGATGTTGGAACATAATGTTGAAGCAGGTGAGTTTGTAAATAATTATTCGAAAGAGGATCTGGCACATCTAGTTGAAGCTGAAGTTGAAAACTTGGAATTTGATTTTGAGGAGATAATGAATGTCGATACATTTGAGCCAAAAGAGTATCAGTATGAAAGAGGATTTGAAGCTGATGAATACAACCGTGTGATTGTTGAAGACTGGTCCTCAGATGATGAAACAGAAAAGAAAGATAAATATGTTGGTCAAGATTCAGAAAGCTTTCCTACATTCGAAAAATGTATAAACAGCTGAATGAAGACATGTTAAAAGATAGGATTGCTGAAGAGCTACGTGAAGGAAAAATTCCTAGGCCAATGACCAAAGAGGAGATAGCTGAAGCGAGAAAGACCTGGTTCAAGGAGATGCCTTGTGAACGTAAATTTCGACGTCCATTAGCATTCTTCACCAGATATAAAAATGTTTCTTTGGGAGATATTTTGAGTTGGGGATGGTTTAAGGAGCTCAACGTGTATGCAATTAAAAGAGAGTTTGGAGTACAATACTTTAAATATCTTGCTGATTTAAAGACTTTGCCGTATTAGGATATGGAAGAGCTAGTGCAAACAGTGAATGTCACTTATCAGATGAAGACGGTTGATCAATTGTTATGGAAAATGATAAAGTATGAAGCTGAAAAAGGTTGGAATCACTGGAAGTCGTTTATTCCGAGGCGAAGAATAAAGATTAACGAGGTTACAAGAGAAAAGGACATAACGTTGATTATGAAACTTCCTAGAGCCATGAGGAATATGCCGCTTATGCCGATTGAACAGAACTTTTATCCTTTATTCAAGTGGTGGCAGATTGATTCAGCTACTTGTGAAGCAGTGATTATTTTAAAGTTTGAAGATCACTTAGATATTGCTAAGGAACGGGTTGAAGTGATGGGTTATCAGGGTATGAGAGGATTGTGGAGGACGATAAGGATTTTAGATCCTACGTGGTTGGTAAACTGCTCGAGAGAAGATATAAAATGCCTTTTCTACAGCAAGATTGTTTTTGAAGAAAGAGAAAAGGTACAAGCGATGCAGTATCAGAAAGTTGTCAATGTTTGCTATGCACGTAATGTGAATTCAGGAAAGATGTGGCAGACAAAGTGGAGGGATCTGGAAAGAGTCGAATTTCTAAAGGAAGAAACCATAAGTGAGGCGATTAAAGAGAAGATGGAAAAGCGGTAAGATAAAGCTCGCTCAGAATGGCTAACTTCAAAAGACCACCGCCGACTGATCAAACGTCGGATCCAAAACAAAAGAGACGAAAGAAGCCCTACAAGAACTTCTTTGGTCGGGTACGTTAATGTTTATATGAAGACATAGTTTTGAAGACTGATAAAAGACGAAGACGATATCCAAGGGGGAGTCTGTTGGTGCAGAATGTCTATGTCTTAGTCTTATATCGAGTTTGTATTGTATAGAGCTGGATAGGCTAGGTAGTGAAGTATTTATAATATGTTTTAGCCAAGTTCGCTCCAGGTTCACATGTTTAGACATGTTCGGCCGAACTTGCATAGGCAAGTTTGGCCGAACTTGCACATGATTAGCGAACTTGTAATCCTATAAATACCTAGCTTGTGTGTCTCATTTGTAACTTTGGCATTGTAGAGGCGAAGCTCTGTCAGTCTGTAATAGGAACGTTTAATCAATGAAACTGACGATTAACTGATTAAATCTTGTCTATTGGTAACACGACGTAATATTTCCGATATTATGGATGTTAGATATCAAATTTAGGTTCCTAAGCATCGAGAATCGGTCCTACATAAATAACCAAATGAGAATAACTTGTATAAAATATGATATGTCTTGTATAAAAGATGCCGTGTTTTGTGTAAAAGATGCCATGTCTTGTCTTTGTTCGAAGTGATTTAGATAACGCTACGATATGTAAAATAATAAAAGCACTTATATAAAGGAAGTACCAGCAGCGTATCCACCATGCTTTTATCATATTACACACGCCTCGTTATCTAAGTCACTTAATAAAACCAATGTCTTGTATAAACAAATGTTATGTGTAAACAATGTCTTGTGTAAATCAAATGTCATGTATAAACCAATGTCTTGTATGGCAAACAAAAAAGGTTTTTGTTTAAACCATATGAAATAATGTCATGAATAGCCAAAATGTCTTGTATAAAACAACGTCTTTGAATAAACAAAGGTGTTGTTTAAATCTAAAGTTATATCTTATAAACTATTGCTTTTATTGTAAAAAAAATATATTAGGATTATTGGCGAATACATTCAAGCCTTGTTGATTGTCGGATAAACCCTTATCAGGTCAAAGGTTCATCAATATTCATTGGATTCTGTCGTTCCCTAGGGTTCACTTCCAAACAAACCTAGGAAGCAGGCACGGGATTGTCAATACTACGGTACCATTACATACTACCGATCGGCGTGATCAATGTTAATTAATGTATCATTGTATATTCAACGCACTAATATGTGAAGAACAATGTAAGCGTGTTACGAAAAACGTTTTGAAACCATGCCCTAGGTATGCTAGATAAACATACAAAGCAAAAGTGTAATTGAAATCAATGCGCTAGGCATGCTAGGTAAACATACGAAGCAAAAATACAATTGAAATCATGTACTATATGTACTATTTAATCAAAGCATATATAATGTCATGAAAACAAGAAAGTAGTGAAAGGAACATATGAATTTCCTCAAAACATTTGAAAAAAGTAAAAGATGGGACTATATACTCACTTGGGATTGCGTATAAGTATTGTATAAAAAATCAAACAAACCTTGGAGGATCAAGGATTCAAGTGGCTCCTTATATCGGATAACTATGTTAATAAGTCAGGACTTTAATCGGCGGATTGGATAGAATGAAGTTTTATAAATCAAATGAGTGTTTGAACTCATGTGGGATGAATTAATAAACTTAACATTCTGATTTGAAAGTGATCCTAAGTGCTTTGACCCATTATGACTCGTTAAGGTAGTTTACGCTACTTTAACGGGTCATTTGCGTAAACACGTGATCGGATGGTTAAACATCTCCTATGATAAGTCTTAAATGCCCAAACATGTTTGAAAATGATATAACATCAATTTATTTGTTAAAAATTGGTTACATATGTTTAAAATGGATTTATGCGCAAAAGGGCATTTTGGTCATTTTCAAGGAACATAGGAACGACTTATCATAACACTAACTAAACGACGTGACCATAAGGTATAACCTCAGTAGGTTATTCCCTATGCAACTACAGTCACATACATGTGTTTGGTCAGATCCTAAGATCGACCAAACGGGTCAGATTCGAAAGTCAAAATGGTGGTCAAGACCGCTCGACTTACGACCCAGATAAAGCACTAACCTAGAAGTGACGGGTTAGACATGCCAAAACATATCTAACTAAGTTGCAAAACTGATTTGGTATCAAAACTTATGTTTTGATACCCGAAAATAGTTTTGTCGTAAAATGCACATAATGCGCTCTTTGACCGAAACTTTGACTCCTTACTTCGACTAGTAAACTTGGTAATCAAAAGGTGAAATCACTAGGGATTATAACCTTCGTGATTCGATCACGTTGCAAAGTTCAATTTGAACTTTGACTTGACCAATTATGGTCAGAATCGAAAGTCAAACAGAAAGTCAAATTGTTTGACTTTTGGCTCAAAATAGCCCAAATAAATGAAATAGACTAAGGAATACTTACTTGTGTTGGGAACACTATAAGAAATCAGTTAGAAAGCCTCCAAAAGATGGAAGAAAGCTCCAAGAGAGTGGGAGAAAGAAGTTGGAAAAAGCTCCAAGAGAGTGGGAGAAAGAAGTTGGAAATGAGCAAGTGAAAATGGTGGATTTGGCTTGCTATTTATAGTGCATTTGAGTTCATAGGATCATCAAGTGTCCAACAAGGTGCCATGATCTTAGGAGGGTGTTAACACATATCATTTGTAGGTACAAAGCTGGAAATTTCGTGAACTTGGAGCCCAAGGCTTTGAAGGAGAAGCTGCCATGTTGCTGTCAAACTTTTTCCCAGAAAGGGGGGTCGTGCCACACGACGGGTATCCCCTCAGGCCGTCACGCGTTGCCACGCCCCCTATGAAGTTTCAAAAATGGCAGAACAGGCCCCTACACATAGTTTTGATGACTTTTGACGCTTTTAAAACCCGTTAATCCAATATTTAGGTTTTTTAAGGATACTAAAGCATATGGGACTTGAATTATGCCCAAAAATATCGTGGATGTCGGTTCATTCGGTTGTACGGTTGCGTTTTTGCTTATTTACGATGAACGTTATAACGAACACGAAAATGACCGAAATTGCGCAACGATTGATATTGTTGCATTTTCATCAATAAATACATGATTTTATTGATTACAAAAATATATGTGGTTCGTATCTTGAGTACGGACCAACAGACTTTCGAAGTTTGATGAAAATAGTCCCTAGAGTTGTATAAACGTGTTTTTGCCATACCGAACCCATCGAAACTTATTTCTAAGTTACGTAAAGGGTATTTAGGGTATGTTTAGCTTATGTCCTTCTTCTAGAGTGTACTTAACATTAAACTGATTACGTTTGCGTAAAAATTTATAATTTCACTTCTAGAAAAGGTTTGAAAGATCGAAATTGAACAACGATTGAAAATGCATAAATGTCACATGTAATTATTCAATCCTTGGAAATAAAACACAAGATTTCATTGGGTTCGAAATTGTTCAGGATTGTACTAGGGTTGAAAAGGCACAAATGTATTAGTCTCTCCTACTTTAGGAAATTTCGTCCCGAAATTTAATTGGATGAAACTTGTGAAAACAGATGTGGGTATTTCGCTTTCAGTTGGTGCTCTCGTTCCCAAGTAAATTCTGGGCTACGTTTGGACTCCCAACGAACTTTAACAGTCGGTATTCATTTGCGTTTGAGCTTCTTGACTTCACGGTCCAATATTTCCACAGGCATCTCGACAAAGTGCATCGTGTTATCAACACGAATTTCATCAACAGGGATGTGGAGGTTTTCATCAGCCAAACACTTTTTCAAATTGGACATGTGGAAAGTTAGATGAACATTTCCAAGTTCAGGAGGCAGCTCAAGTCGGTAGGCCACCTTTCCGATTTTTTCAACGACCTTGAATGGTCCATCATATCGTGGTGCAAGTTTTCCTTTCTTTCCAAATCTAGCGCACCTTTCCACGGGGATACCTTGAGAAGGACGTGATCACCTGTGACAACCGGTACCTTTCGGCTTCTAATCACATGATTAACAAAAGTTTAAGGCGATAACAAACAGTGTTAAAGACACGTATTAACTTAATTAGGCCTTAGGAATGCCTAGGAACGCCTATCTAACCTTACAGGGCGCATATGGTAATTTTCGGAAAACTGCTGAACGTTAAGCGGCAACGAACTGACACCGGATAAAATACTGATAAGACCGACAAATGCGATCCTTGTACATATAATTTATGCATCTGAACATGAATTTGTGAATTTACGGTACTTCGAACGTTCCTTTCTCGCTCACGTGTACGAAAAACGCGACAAAAGGAACGCTCGGGCAACGAAACAAAGGCATCGGGCATGTGTATCGCCTTCAAAACGGAAATATTATGACAAATTTAGCTCTGTAATTAAATTTTAATATTCGTAGATGAAAACAGATCGAAAAACGGACAAGAAACGACAAACGTGTTAAGTTCCGCGAATTTAACACAACCGACGAACGAACGCGACGTATATCGATTTCGACACCGTTTTACGTAGTTTCTACTCTAAAACATGATTATGCGATGTTATATGACACTCGGGAGTAAAAACGGACTCCAAAAACGCAATCTTGCTGCTCAAAAGTGCTAGTAACGAGCTCGTGGGCCTTGGGCCCAACCCACCAAAACCCTAGCTATATAAAGTTCCCTACACACACTAAACACCAAAACTCACACAGACACGCTCACTCCTCTCACCCTCTCTCTCGTTCCTTTCTCTCTCTAGAAACGGAGTCCGGCCAACTTCCGGCGGTACTCCGGCGACGACACGGCGGAGCACGACGGCCGGCCACCGTGTGCGGTGGTCCGGCGACGGCGAAGATGGCGGCGGCGGTGGGTTTTCGTGGCGGAGTCTTGGTGTACCCCCCCTAAAACGGACCTCCTGAGTCCATTTCCGGCAACCATTTTTCTGTTTGAGCAACGGAAGTAGCAGTTTTGGACGCCGAAAACCGATGTTCTCCGGTAAGTTCTTAGGTCTTCTGGTTTTCTTTAGATCTGTTTAGATCCAGTCTACTCCGGCTAGTTCTTGTCATTTCAGTTGAGGGAGCCGACGGTGGGGCTCGTCGGTGGTGGTTATGGCCCGATTTGCAGTGGTTACGGGAGGTGATTAGTGGTAGTGACGAGGTGGCAGTGGTGATGCACCCAGGGAGCGGCAACGGAAGTGGTGGAGGGTGGTTTTATTCTTGTGAGTCGGTTCACCGAGTCAACTCAACTCAGACCCGATTCGGGTCAGGTTTCGAGTTTGAGTGTTTTGGTGCTAACTCAGTTCAACTCGGTGCGTCTCGATTTAGCAGACTTGGGGTCTCAGTTCAACTCAGTCAAACCCAGTTAACTCAGTTGACTCGGCAACTCAGCAAGTCAACACTGAGTCAACTCGGTCAAACCAAGTTAACCGGTCAACAACAGTCAACGTGCAGATCTGGTTCGAGTTACGTCATTTCGGTTCGGGTTTTCAGTTCGGTCAAAGCGGGTCAACCCGGTCAAACACGGTCAACTCGGTTGACTCGGTCAACCCAGTTAGCGTTTCGAGACAAGAATTTTTGGTAATGGTTTAAAGACGTAATTTCATTATAGTTTTCATTTTAATGATACGTTCACACGAAAACGAGCTCGAACCGAATAAATTGACGAAATAATTAGTTAAAGTTTATTTGGAATTCCTTACTATATTGTTTATATAACTTGATTATACATATACATTGTTTGATAAATTGTTGAATTTTGAAAAATAACGACAACTTATGTTGTCGGGGGCGTCCAAAAACAGAGGAAACTCTGCCCGTTTCTCGAGAAAATCCGAAAAGAAAACGTGATTTATTGCAAAATGACAGCTATCGGATTCAAACGACTTTTACAAAACAAGTTACAAATGCATATTATTTCGGCGACGCTTTATAAAAACGTCAACAACACAAACTAATTTATAAAATAAATATAACAACTTTTATATTCATTTTCAAACACCTAAAGCTCGACGATTCATTTATAAAAATAAATATGGTATATATATTTATTTCAAACATCCAACAACTCGATGATTCTTCGATAAAATAAATATAACATACGCCTAAACGGCAAAAGCCCATATATTGATCATTATCATACGAGACGCGATATATAATACGGGTGTTATATATTTTCATTACATACATGTACGACTTCTCGTGATGATTAACACGATTATATCAATATATTTATATACTTTCTATATAAATATTCACATGTTCTAAACCTCTCGAGGACTAAGTCGTTCCAAGACTTATTAATTACCGACAATAAACGAACAAATAAAGTATAACTTAATCGTTTTCATTAAGTTAACAACTTACTGTCGAATCTTCGATTGACGATTCGGTAGAGCTCGATGACACGTAGTTTAGTTACCGCCCTTACTTAGAAACTTATAAATATTCCGTGTTAGGGATATTATAGGATGCACGCTAGCGGGTTCACGTTCTTGGAACGACACTATGGAATCACATTAAGCTAGCTTTGCACAGGGATAACAAGGTGAGTTCATAGGTTTTGCAAAAGCACACAACATTTCGACAAACGCAAATCATATATTTCTAAACCATGTTACAAGCGTATTCTAGATAACACAAATGGTTTATGAAAAGCTTATGCTAAATATATCAGTTTTTACAAGACTATACGCGTTTTCGAAACATACTTGAATTTATAACATGGCTCGGCCCAACAACATGGATACCAAGACAATAACACGGATAACAAGATAACATGGGCTAGGCCCAACGACACAGATTATGACATTCGGTATGTAGCTATGGAATTAGATAACAATAGATCTATGTACGTAAGTAGGATTATGACATTGGTAACCATTAATCACTTAGTGACCAAGGTGCAAAAGGTGTAGATCTACTGAGCTTGAGACACGCTTCACTCCTAGTTCGTTAACCGTGGGGTGCTTTTGTGAGCCCATAGAGAACAAAGTTGTCTCGGTTTGGTTATTAATTATGGTACATAATATTAGGGGTCGCTACCCACTGATTGATCCTTAGATTCCATAGGCACTCTACATACTATGGTTTTATTACCGGTTTACAAACACATCAGTTACATGCATCGGTTTACAAACATAATGGAAAACATTTTAATACCGACATACAGTTATGACATTTCAAACGCTTTGAGATACTATGATCTCACAAACCGGCTTTCAAATGCGTGATTTTCAAATACATGATTTTCAATCGCATGATTTTCAAATGTTTTAAGATTCATTTAAAACAAAACAAACAAACTATGAACTCGCTCAACTTTATGTTGATTTTTCGCATGTTTATTTCTCAGGTTATATTGTCAAACTATGGCACGGTTGGAATAGGAGAACCCATTTGGAACTCGAGTACTTAGTGGGCGTTCATTTCCTAAAAGTCTTAGCTGACATTTACTTCCGCTGTGCAATGAAGATACCAGTCCAGTCACGCCAGCTCTGATATTTCGGGGTGTGACATCACCGACTTGGAATTCCAAGGGCTTGCGTCGTTTGTCCGCATAACTCTTTTGACGACTTCTAGCTGTCAGAAGGTTATCGTGAATTTTCTTGACTTTGTTTGTGGTTTCCAGAATGAGTTCAGGTCCGGTGAGCTGAGCTTCACCAACCTCATTCCAGCAAACAGGTGAACGACATTTTCGACCGTATAGAGCTTCGAAAGGCGCCATGTTGATGCTGGCGTCATAACTATTGTTGTAGGAGAAGTCGACCAACGGTAGATGCGAATCCCAGCTACCACCAATGTCGATCATACATGCTCTAAGCATATCCTCTAGTGTTTGGATCGTCCTTTTGTATTGTCCATCCGTTTGAGGATGATAAGCAGTGCTCAGTTTGAGTTTGGTTCCCATGGCAGATTGCATTGTCTTCCAAAAGTGAGATGAGAATTGAGCATCTCAGTCAGATATGATGTTCAAAGGAACACCATGATGAGATACAATCTCATCAACATAGATTTTGGCAAGTTTGTCAGCAGATAGATCCTCACGAATCGGCAAAAAATGTGATGACTTTGTTAGACGATCAATGACTACCCAAATGGCATCATGACCTTTAGATGTACGCGGTAGTTTAGTGTTGAGATCCATCGCAATGTTCTCCCACTTCCATACCGGTATTTCTAGTTGTTCAAGCAAACCAGATAGGCGTTGATGTTTAGCCTTGACTTTAAGATAAGTTAGGCATTTAGACACATACAAGGCAATGTCCTTTTTCACACCCGGCCACCAATACTGGGTACGAAGATCCTTGTACATTTTGTCTGCACCAGGATGGATTGAATAACGAGACTTGTGAGCTTCGTACATGATGTGCGTTAATTATATATATATATATTTTAATTGGATTTTCCTTCACACAAATTTAGTTTGAAAAATGTTTTTCACCTAAAAACTAACTACACACACAAAGGGCAAGTGTACCCATCGGGAGGTAATATAATTTGTCGGTAAGAATCGGATATCAATCCGTCGACGCGGTGTCTTGATACTAAACTTTTGTTACTTTAAAGCCTTTTCAATTGATGAGTTGATTTTGTTTCTAAATTATCATACAAAAATAACAAACTACCAACTAAACTAAGGAATAACACTATCTAAAAGAGGTTGCCTAAACTAAGTATTCACTAACGAACATGTGACAACTAAAGGAAGAGACTAATGGTGATGCAAGATCCAAATTTAACTAAGTTCCCAATCAAGGCTTCTTAGTTTATAATCCTTAGGAAAACTAAAATGAATAACATTCTAATCACCTAAAAATTATTATTTTTGAGCTCACTGGCTAAGTGAATGTTAATCTTTAAACAAGAGTTAACTGTTTGTTAAAACTCCTAACTCTATAAGTTTGGGAAAATTACCATGAACATAACAATCACCCTAACTTGCTTTCAAATAAGTAGCACTATCATCATGTTCTTGACAAAAACCACAAGCATGGTCATGCTAGATAACAATCTTGGCCAAAAATCATCAATCTAACACAAACACAACTATAGAATCCATGTAAACATTACTATGATTTTTCAAAATCTAAATGCAAGAATTTCTACACATGCTCAAATCTCCATTCTAATCATGTTAGCAATCACCATTCCTAGTATCATGCCATGAATCATACTAACAAGTTAACAAGATTCAACAATCATAATCTCTACATGGGCTTTCCAACACAACATGTAAATACTTATGACCAAACCTTCAAGAATAAAGACTTTAAACATACATAAGAACTTCAAGAACAAGATTCAAGCACTACTATTAAGATTAACAAAAACAATCACCACATCTACTTCCATAATCATCACATGTTCATAAGCTTCAACAAAGTTTAAGCAACACAAATGTTTAGCCTATAAGGCTCATAGTGACCAAATCAAAGACAAGAAAACACAAATTGTTCATAATGAAACTAGTAAGCTATCCAACTTAAAGACAAGATTAAATGGTGTTTGAGTAGATCTTCAAGTGTAGTAATCCTCTACAAGGCTTCCTCTTGGCTCCTACAAGCTTCCAAGGTCAGATTCTTGAGAGAAAATTTCACCAAAATGCTCCAACTACTCTCCAAATAAGCTTAAACCACGTATTTATGCTACTGTGAGTTTGGCACGACCATGCCACCTTTTGGCATGATCGTGTTTGGTAAGTGTCAGAGTGCCTTTTTCGAGTGTTGACTTGTTTGCTAGCCAATTTGGGAAAAATCCTGCTCAAACGTTTCTGAGGTGGCACGGCCGTGCCACCCTTTGGCACGGTCGTGCTTCCCGATGACATATTCGAAAATGACTTAAATAATCTCGGGAACAAGCTGATCTGAGACTGGTTTGACTTGGCACGGTCGTGCCAGTCTTCAAATCTTCCTGGTTTGCGCAGAATGTGAGCGTGCTGATGAGAGTGCCGATCAGGGTTGGCCTGGCACGGTCGTGCCAGTGGTTGGCACGGTCGTGCCATATCTGGCAGTTTGCTGGAAAACTCCGTTTTTGCTCCAAAAGCCTCCATTTCAACACCGGGCCGAAGCCCGGACCTGTATTTTCACAAACAACTCAAATGAGTACCAAAATCAATAAAAAAACGACAAGTTCTCGCGTAAACGGGGTCTATTTGACGTTTTAAAGATGTATAAATTATTATACATCAGCCCATCAATAACGTGTGGAGATTGTCTTGACTTGGAACCCACAAACGTTTCATGTAATAAAATAACCCATTGTCCTTTGTTTCAAGTTGAAGCTCAAGATGATGTGGTAATTGTAACACCCCGTCCTGATTAGGGCTGACGTGTTACGCAATTCGATTATCAGAGATAATTAATAACTTAATTAAAACCTAAATTCCATAGGTTTAAAAACAAGAATCCCCAAACGACACAACGGTCTCAACAAAAAAACAAAAATGTCTAAATTTATTTAAATATAAAGTTTTATTAAACTCCTTGCTTCCAACTCTAGCTTTTTATTATCACTCTTCACACATTTCCCCGATTTCCTTGAGTACCTGTTTAAGACATAATAAAAGAAAACAACAAAAAAAAGAAACGACTGAGCCAAAAATTGCCCAGTAACGGAGAAACAATAGCACTAACACATTAATGATAGAAGCGGTACGATAAACACTTTTAACGATGCAACAATACAATACGCCAAATGATCACTGATGAATACCATAAAGGTATACTGAAATACCCATATGAGCCACTAACAATAAACACTAACACTTTGCACATTAGCTGCAGTTCTAATGCACCACTATGTAGAGGGGATGTGGGCACTCACACCTATCCCACTACCACTAACACTTACACTCCTAGGAACGATCCATACGCCTCTTAATAATCAATAAGTGCATTCACTTAGCACACAATACAATATAGAGATGTCGTGGGCCTTTCGCACCGCCACGGATGGTACACGTCAACTGTGCCTATGATGACGCCCTATGTCCCCATAGGTGGATATGCTCGGGTATTGAGGTCAATAAAACGATACACTCAAGTCAAGGCAAATTACACTAACGGTACACTAAGGCTATATCACATCTAGCCCATGATGCAACAATACAATACGCCAAATGATCACTGATGAATACCATAAAGGTATATTGGAATACCCATGTGAGCCACTAACAATATACACTAACACTTTGCACATTAGCTGCAGTTCTAATGCACCACTATGTAGAGGGGATGTGGGCACTCACACCTATCCCACTACCACTAACACTTACACTCCTAGGAACGATCGATACGCCTCTTAATAATCAATAATTGCAATCACTTAGCACACAATACAATATAGAGATGTCGTGGGCCTTTCGCACCGCCACGGATGGTACACGTCAACTGTGCCTATGATGACGCCCTATGTCCCCATAGGTGGATATGCTCGGGTATTGAGGTCAATAAAACGATACACTCAAGTCAAGGCAAATTACACTAACGGTACACTAAGGCTATATCACATCTAGCCCATGATGGATAATAATAATCAATAATAAAACTCATGGGAACATGCGATGATGAGTATGAAAATGTAACCTATCGCATGCATGTTATAACGGCGATAATTCAATACGAGATGTGTAACAATAAATCATAGAGTGGTGACGATGGATACTACGATATTATGAAACGAGTAAACCCTTTACACTACGAGTGACGGACCGAATATCCGTACACTATGGGAATAGAAAACCATATTATGCTAAAAACAAGAGACCACAAAATCCGTATCTTAATTTGCAAATAGCAATAATCGTAGCTTCCAACTAACGTGACACTAGCGTCTCTCTTGAATAATATGGTGACCTAAAATATATCAGTTGGGATTAAAGGTGTGTTTCGAAACCGTTATGATATATTTATACATATAATTATATGTTGATTAGTATTGGTATAAAACTACTATATAAACTTGCCAAGATATGTAATTAATGGCCTTTTGTTTTACCATATACATATGAATTAATTATCATAATTGTTTTAATTATCATAATTGTTTGGTTCAAAATAACCCCTCCGCTTATTTATTAATATTAGAAAATTTTATATATGCACTGTACTATATGTTTAAGTTTGGTCATCAATTAAGGTTCTTTCTGGAGTGGAAGTTTAACTGTTGTTATTATTATTATTATTATTATTATTATGATTATTAACATATTATTATTGTTAAATAATAAAAGAAAGAAAACTCACAGTAAAGGAAATCGTTCAAAATCATTTTCAGTTCAAATTAAAATGTATCCTTATTTATTATTGTTAGAAATGTTTTGCCTCTCTTTGTACATAAAATCACATATTCAATTTTGATCATTCAACGGCCCAACCATTTGTTCCATATAACTATTGCTGTTATTATATTTTATAAAAAAACTATATATTAAAATAACCAAAGATAAAAACGTCACAATGGATATCTCATTAAAGAGTTGAGGAATAGACACGATGCCATTATCGTTTCGAGTGATCGAAAACGGTTTCAAAACAAAAATGTTCAATTATATTCTCAGTTTGGTTTTCTTTTTCATGGTTAGTTGCACAATATGAGCATAGAACTAACAGGCCAAAATCAAAACAAACAGATCCATATAGTTTCCTTATCTTACACAACCATTTGTGTGTTGTGTTATGTTCATAGTACAGGAGAGTGTCGATACCTTATGTTGGAAAGGACCAGCGACTAATGCAGATTCACCAGAGATCTTAGACAACGAAACGATGGTTATGGGCTGGTGACTCAGAGTTTTCGGGTTGTCGCCGGTATGAACGAGACAACTAACAAAACCTAGAACTGGTAATTTAAACGAAGGTAAGTTAAATTTTGTAGCTACTTCACGAGAGACTATCGCATGAACAAAGAAGCTTACCGTAGTTTGATCCGCGTGATGGTTGTGTTCGGAAGATATGTTGCGGCCCCAACTGGATGAATGAACCGTAGGCGAAACGGACCGATGAGATAGGCTCAAACTTGTGGTTGGCGGAGGCGATTTCGTCGGTAGTATAGAAGGGGTGCAGAAGGATTGATTAGAGAGTAAAAACTAGCAAATTGGAAGGGTTTTAGTAGAGAATGAATTGGCTTAAAGAGATGGGTTGGTTGGTTGAGGGATACGAATCCCATAATTTTCGTAGTTAAAATGTTAGTAAAGGAAAACAACGTGAATATGGTTGAAGATACGGAAATGATGTTGAAAACAATTGCTGTACAATTTACTCCAAAATTAACTCATTTGATTTTAATTTTTTTTCATTATTATTTTTTTTCTTTTCTTCGTTTTCAAGACCAAAAAAACATGGGTGGAAACACAATTTCAATGTGATTTGTTTAGGTTTTTTTTTTTGACGATTCAATAAAAATCACACACAAGTTTCATATACTAATACCTTTAGTTGTTAAATATATTTTAATTTCCTATGCTATAGGATATTATTATTATTATCATACCGTAATTAATTTATGGTTAAAAGTTTATCAAACTTTTAGACATTGAATATCCAACATAATAAAATGTCACACTACTTATGACATTTATTTAATTAGGGTTTTGAAAGTTTCGTATATTATAATTCTACATCCCTTAAAAGAAATTTCGACCTCGAAATTAACCTTATATTACACTATACAGTACGGGTATTTAAACTCCCTACCACTTCAAATAAATTTCGTCCATGAAATTAGCGGTTACGAATAACAAGTTGCAAACACAATGCAAAGAGTCGTAAAGACACACAAGTATGTTTCATATATGTAAAATTAAACCGTTAGGAACACTAACCTTAGGTTTCGAATAAAAATGGATATTGAGACCGAACGCCTCATCCGATTCCCAAGTGGCTTCCTGTTCGGGATGATTTTTCCACAATATTTTGAAGAATGGAAAGGATTTCTTATGCATCACATGTTCTTCTCGGTCCAAGATAGCCTCTGGTTCCTCTTCGTACGATAAGTCCTCACGAATCTCGTGTAGAGAATAGTTCACAACATGGAGAGGATGATAATTATACCCACGTAGCAATGAAATATGGAACATATTATGCACGTGCGACAATTGTGGCGGTAGAGTTAACCGATAAGAAACTTCGCCAACTCGGTCCAAAATTTCAAAAGGTCCAATAAAGCGAGGACTCATTTTCGTTTTATACCAAAACGTCGGACACCTCTATACGGTGAGACTTTTAAGAATACTTTTTCACCAACATTAAATTCCAAAGCCCTCCGGTGGCGATCATCATAACTCTTTTGTCTACTCTGGGCATCCTTAAGTTTCTCACGAGCAATAGCAACCTTTACATTTGTGATTTGTACCAGTTCAGGACGCTCAAGCATCTTTTCTCCAACCTCGTCCCAACATGTGGGAGCTCGGCATTTACGCCCGTATAACAATTCAAAAGGTGCCATGTCAATGCTAGCTTGCCAACTATTATTGTAGGCAAACTCCACCAAGCACAAGTATTCATCCCAGTTTCCCATCCACTCAAGTGCACATGATCTAAGCATATCCTCCAAAGTCTGAATGATACGCTCAGTCTGTCCATCACTTTGCAGATGAAAAGCTATGCTAAATCGTATCTTCGTATCCCAAGCATTTTGGAACCTCTTCCAAAACCGTGAAGTGAAATGTGGGTCTCTATCACACACTATAGAAGATGGAGTACCATGAAATCGAACAATCTCACAAAGGAATATCTCTGATAGCTTACTCACCAAGTACCCTTTTTGAATAGGTAATAAATGAGCAGACTTTGTAAGTCTATCCACCACAACCCAAATAACATCATTTTTCATACGGGTTCTTGGTAGACCAGTTACAAAGTCCATAGAATTATAATCCGACTTCCATACAGGAATATCTAAAGACTGTAATAATCCACTAGCCCGTTGATGTTCTATCTTCACTTGCTGACAAATCAAACACTGGCTCACATGTCTAGCTACATCTTCTTTCTACCACTCCACCAAAAATGTTGCCTCAAATCTCTATACATCTTTGTGGATCCAGGGTGTATAGAATATGGTGAACTGTGTGCTTCACTTAGTAATGATTCACGCAGAGAGGAATCATCTGGCATACACAAACGTTTCCCACACCATATTGTTCCATGTTCATCCACTCGAAATTCAGATTGCTTTCCTACTTCCATATTTTGTAAGATCGCCCAAAGCTCACCATCTTCTTTTTGAGCTTTTTTTATCTGAGTGATGAGGTTCGGTTCAATCTTCAGTCTAGCCAAATAACCATTAGACTCACCAACAAGCATACCAATCTCCATGCATCTCAGGTCCGATAGAATATGAGGTTCAAGAGTCAAGCATGCCAAACCCCCAGAATTCTTCCTACTCAGTGCATCTGCTACAACATTTGCTTTACCAGGGTGGTACTGAATGTTGGCATCATAATCCTTGAGTAGCTCTAACCACCTCCTCTGCCTCATGTTAAGCTCCTTCTGAGTGAAAATATACTTGAGGCTCTTATGGTCGGTGAATATGTTACATGTTTCCCCATACAAATAATGCCTCCAAATCTTAAGTGCAAAAATAACTACTGCTAACTCTAGATCATGCGTTGGACAATTCACCTCGTAGGGTTTAAGCTGACGTGAGGCATAAGCAATAACCTTTCCATGCTGCATGAGAACACAACCAAGCCCTTTCTTTGATGCATCACTATATATATTGAATCCGCCTATGCCAGAAGGTAGAGTAAGAATAGGAGCTGATACTAGCTTCTTCTTCAATACCTCAAAACTCTTTTCTCGATCATCGTTCCAAGTAAATTTTACCCCTTTCCTCAAGAGTTGAGTGAGAGGTAAGGCCAAAATAGAAAATCCTTCTACGAAACGTCGATAATAACCCGCTAGACCAAGAAAACTTCGAACTTCGGTAACTGAAGTTGGTCTGGGCCATTTAGTGATAGCTTCCACCTTTGACGGATCCATCGTGATACCTTCTGCCGATACAATGTGGCCTAGAAACGCCACTTGCTCAAGCCAAAAGTCGCACTTAGAAAACTTTGCGTATAACTTCTCCTGGCGTAAAGTTCCAAGAACAGTGCGAAGATGGTCCTCATGTTCTCCTCTACTTTTAGAAATCACCAAGATGTCATCGATGAATACAATCACGAACCGATCCAAGTACTCATGAAATACTCGGTTCATAAGATCCATGAAAACAGCAGGAGCATTTGTCAAACCAAAAGGCATGACTAGAAACTCATAGTGACCGTACCGGGTGCGAAATGCTGTCTTATGAACTTCTTGGTCTCGGACCCTCAACTGATGGTACCCTGATCTGAGATCAATCTTAGAGAAAAACTTCGCTCCTTGCAGTTGGTCAAAAAAGTCATCAATGCGCGGTGATGGATAGCGATTACGAATGGTGATCTTATTCAACTCCCAGTAGTCAATGCATAAACGCATGCTACCATCTTTCTTCTTCACGAACAAAACCGGTGCTCCCCAAGGTGAAACACTAGGTCTAATGAATCCAAGTTCCAAAAGTTCTTGCAGTTGTTCTTTCAATTCCTTCAACTCCAATGGGGCCATACGATAGGGTGCTTTAGAAATAGGTTCAGCTCCGGGAATCAAATTAACAGTGAACTCTACTTCACGCTCGGGTGGTTTCCCTGGCAATTCCTCTGGAAAGACATCAGAGAAGTCTTGAACAATAGGAACGTCTTCAACATGTGGTGTATCCACTGAGGTATCTTTAATAGCAGCTAAGAATCCCTCGCATCCATGGGATATTAGTTTTTGAGCTTTAAGAGCAGAGATGATTTTAATAGGTTTTCGAGGTTGGGATCCTTGATAAATACATTCAGGATTTAGAATATCACCAAAAATGACTCGTTTGGAGTGACAATCAATGGTAGCTTGATGCATGGATAACCAATCCATGCCTAGTATGACATCAAAATCTCCCACTTGCATGGGATAAAGATTCGCTATACGAATAACATTTCCGACCACAAGCGGGCAATCTTTATAGATGTGAGTAATAACTGAATGATTTCTCATTGGTGTAGAAATAACTAAAGCTTTAACCAATGGGGAAGGCGGAATTTTAAGATGTCAGGCAATTAGTTGAGAGACTATCGAGTGGGTGCCCCAGTATCAAATAACGTATACAAGTCATGCTCACCCAAATAGATACTACCCGAAACGGTACCTAGAGAATCGATAAACAAAGAAACACGAACAATTGTATGAAAACCATAAACAACTAAGCAAGCAAAAATATTAATACTATAAGGAAAAAAACTTATCGGAGACGGTACCTGGAGCATTTGCAGCTTCCCCTGCTGTCAGTGAGAAAACACGCCTTCCAGTAGTATGGCACAATAGCTCCCCTAGTGGTGTTAGTTGGTTGGTTACCAGCCTTTGGGCACTCATTAATCTTATGTCCCATATCTCCACACTTAAGGCAAGCTCCAGTAAGTCGACGACACATGCCTGGGTGATGCTTGTGGCAATGGTTACACACTGGAGGTTGGGTAGGGTTCGGGTTAGCTCTTTGGTTTACGGGTTAAGCTTGGGTTGGTGACTGGTAGGGTTTGATCTGACCCTGATTTTGGTTCCTTCCATGCCATGGTCTATTGTTCCGACCCGATGACCTATTCCCCATATGGTTTCTATTTTGAGTAGGTGCTTGAGATGAATCTCTAGTGAACTGAGTGTGGTGTTCGTCTCTGTTTCTCTTCCTACTATTATTGGAACCACCCAAAAATTCTTTGTTCTCCATATCAACCTTTTTGGCAGCCTTAGCGGCCTCTGCAACCGTGGGGAACGTTGACTGAATGATCGCTCTACGAATTCGATCACAAACTGCCCATTGATATTTCTCTGCTTGTTCCTCTGGTGTTCCAGCAGCAGCCCCAAGAAATCAAACTAGTCGATAAAATCGATCAGTGAAGTCCGAAAGTGGTTCATCATTCTTCTGACGGATATTATGATACTCTCGCGTGTAAGAACTCTTATCCACGCTGTTAAAATATTTCTCGAAGAAAATAGCACGAAAATCTGCCCAAGGTAAATTCTCCACAAATGGCTCTCCTCCTCTTTCCTCCAATACACCTTCCCACCAAATTTGCGCATCTTTTTCTAGTTTATACGAGGCTAACCTTTATTTATTTGGATCAGGCTCGTTTGGTCCACCACCATTACGACGACTAGAGTTGCGTGTCTCACGACGAGGAGGCATCTAGAAAAACACATCAAGAATTTAGATAAAGCAAATAGTAAGGGATTATCATGTAAGGAAATACCTAACCCAATGTCTACCTAATCCTCACATGTCTTAATTATTTAGTTAAAGTTTTCTACAGGATAGAACCTGGCTCTGATACCATAATTGTAACACCCCACCCCGATTAGGGCTGACGTGTTACGCAATTCGGTAATTAGAGATAATTAATACCTTAATTAAAACCTAAATTCCATAGGTTTAAAAACAAGAATCCCCAAACGACACAACGGTCTCAACAGAAAAACAAAAATGTCTAAATTTATTTAAATATAAAGTTTTATTAAACTCCTTGCTTCCAACTATAGCTTTGTATTATCACTCTTCACACATTTCCCCGATTTCCCTGAGTACCTGTTTAAGACATAATAAAAGAAAACAACAAAAAAAAAAAAGAAATGGCTGAGCCAAAAATTGCCCAGTAACAAAGAAACAATAGCACTAACACATTAATGATAGAAGCAGTACGATAAACACTTTTAACGATGCAACAATATAATACGCCAAATAATCACTGATGAATACCATAAAGGTATACTGAAATACCCATGTGAGCCACTAACAATAAACACTAACACTTTGCACATTAGCTGCAGTTCTAATGCACCACTATGTAGAGGGGATGTGGGCACTCACACCTATCCCACTACCACTAACACTTACACTTACACTCCTAGGAACGATCCGTACGCCTCTTAATAATCAATAAGTGCAATCACTTAGCACACAATACAATATAGAGACGTCGTGGGCCTTTCGCACCGCCACGGATGGTGCACGTCAACTGTGCCTATGATGACGCCCTATGTCCCCATAGATGGATATGCTCGGGTATTGAGGTCAATAAAACGATTCACTCAAGTCAAGGCAAATTACACTAACGGTACACTAAGGCTATATCACATCTAGCCCATGATGAATAATAAATAATCAATAATAAAACTCATGGGAACATGCGATGATGAGTATGAAAATGTAACCTATCGCATGCATGTTATAACAACGATAATTCAATACGAGATGTGTAACAATAAATCTTAGAGTGGTGACGATGGATACTACGATATTATGAAACGAGTAAACCCTTTACGCTACGAGTGACGGACCGAATGTCCGTACACTATGGGAATAGAAAACCATATTATGCTAAAAACAAGAGACCACAAAATCCGTACCTTAATTTGCAAATAGCAATAATCGTAGCTTCCAACTAACGTGACACTAGCGTCTCTCTTGAATAATATGGTGACCTAAAATATATCAGTTGGGATTAAAGGTATGTTTCGAAACCGTTATGATATATTTATACATATAATTATATGTTGATTAGTATTGGTATAAAACTACTTTACAAACTTGCCAAGATATGTAATTAATGGCCTTTTGTTTTACCATATACATATGAATTAATTATCATAATTGTTTTAATTATCATAATTATTTTAATTATCATAATTGTTTGGTTCAAAATAACCCATCCGCTTATTTATTAATATTAGAAAATTTTATATATGCACTGTACTACATGTTTAACTTTGGTCATCAATTAAGGTTCTTTCTAGAGTGGAAGTTCACCTGTTATTATTATTATTATTATTATTATTATTATTATTATTATTATTATTGTTATATAATAAAAGAAAGAAAACTCACTGTAAAGGAAATCATTAAAAATCATGTTCAGTTCAAATTAAAATGTATCCTTATTTATTATTGTTAGAAAGGTTTTGCCTCTCTTTGTACATAAAATCACATATTCAGCTTTGCTCATTCAACGGCCCAACCATTTGTTCCATATAACTATTGCTATTACTATATTTTATAAAAAAAAACTATATATTAAAATAACCAAAGATAAAAACGTCACAATGGATATCTCATTAAAGAGTTGAGGAATAGGCACGATGCTATTATCGTTTCGAGTGATCGAAAACGGTTTCAAAACAAAAATGTTCAATTATATTCTCAGTTTGGTTTTCTTTTTCATGGTTAGTTGCACAATATGAGCATAGAACTAGCAGGCCAAAATCAAAACAAACAGATCCATATAGTTTCCTTATCTTATACAACCATTTGTGTCTTGTGTTATGTTCATAGTACAAGGAGAGTGTCGATACCTTATGTTGGAAAGGACCAGCGACTAATGCAGATTCACCGAGATCTTAGACAACGAAACGATGGTTATGGGCTGGTGACTTAGAGTTTTCGGGTTGTCTCCGGTATGAACGAGACAACTAACACAACCTAGAACTGGTAATTTAAACGAAGGTAAGTTAAATTTTGTAGCTACTTCACGAGAGACTATCGCATGAACAAAGAAGCTTACCGTAGTTTGATCAGCGTGATGGTGGTGTTCGGAAGATATGTTGCGGCCCCAACTGGACGAATGAAATGTAGGCGAAACGGACCGATGAGATAGGCTCACACTTGTGGTTGGCGGAGGCGATTTCGTCGGTAGTATAGAAGGGGTGCCGAAGGATTGATTAGAGAGTAAAAACTAGCAAATTGGAAGGGTTTAGTAGAGAATGAATTGGCTTAAAGAGATGGGTTGATTGGTTGAGGGATACAAATCCCATAATTTTCGTAGTTGAAATGTTAGGAAAGGAAAACAACGTGAATATGGTTGAAGATACGGAAATAATGTTGAAAACAATTGCTGTACAATTTACTCCAAAATTAACTCATTTGATTTTTATTTTTTTTCATTATTATTTTTTTTTCTTTTCTTCGTTTTCAAGACAAAAAACATAGGTGGAAACACAATTTCAATGTGATTTGTTTAGTTTTTTTTGACGATTCTATAAAAATCACATACAAGTTTCATATACTAATACCTTTAGTTGGATATTATTATTATCATACCGTAACTAATTTATGGTTAAAAGTTTACCAAACTTCTAGACATTGAATATCCAAAATAGTAAAATGTCACACTACTTATGACATTTATTTAATTAGGGTTTTGAAAGTTTCGTATATTACAGTAATTCACTACCCATCATGCCTTGTGTAGCACAAGTACGTTGAGCTTGGGAGATACGGGTTTGAATATCAGATCGAACTTGAACACAATGTACCTTGACACATTTCTTACGACTAAGAGCATCAGCTACGACATTCGCCTTACAAGGATGGTAGCAAATCTCCCAGTCATAGTCGTTCAGAAGTTCGACCCATCTTCATTGTCTCATGTTTAGTTCTTTTTTATTGAAAATGTGTTGGAGACTTTAATGGTCTGTGAAAACCACACATTTTGTACCGTAGAGGTAGTCTCTCCAAATTTTGAGAGCAAAAACTACAGTAACTCAAGATCATGAGTTGCGTAGCTCTTCTCATGGATTTTCAATTGTCTCGAGGCATAGGCTATAACTTTGTCTCTTGGATGAGAACACAGCCAAGGCTTAAGTTAGATGCATCACAATATACGAAAAAGTCATCGTTGCCCTCAGGTAAGGACATAATAGGAGCGTCGTAGAGCTTTTGTTTCAGAGTCTGAAAAGCTTCTTCTATTTTAGGTACCCACTCAAAAGTTTTATTCTTTTGAGTTAGAGCAGTGAGGGGAACCACAATCTTAGAGAAGTTTGCAATGAAGCGGCGGTAATAACCCGCGAGACCTAGAAATGAACGAACTTCGGTAGGAGTAGTAGGTGTATCCCCATTCCTTAATTGCACTGATTTTGGCAGGATCTACATGTATACCTTGTTCATTGACAACGTGTCCCAAAAAATTGAACTTCCTTAAGCCAAAACTCACACTTGGAAAGCTTGGTGAAGGAGTTATTCTTTCTTTAGGAGTTCCATCATTAGACGGAGGTGTTGTTCATGGTCAGCTCGAGATTTTGAATAGAGCAAGATGTCATCAATGAAAACGATGATGAACTTGTCCAAATAAGGATTACAAACCCTATTCATCAAGTCCATGAAGACGGCAGGAGCATTAATCAAACCAAAAGGCATGACACTGAACTCGTAGTGGCTGTATCGTGTGCGGAAAACTGTCCTTGGAAAATCTTCTTCGAGTGCACGAAGCTGATGATACCCAGAACGCAGATCGATCTTGGAGAAATAGGTAGCGCCTTGTAGTTGATCAAAGAGATCATCAATACGAGGTAAGGGATATCGATTTTTGATCGTGAGTTTGCTGAGCTCACAGTACCCAATACACATGCGGAAGGATCCTTTCTTCTTTTTCACGAATAGGACAGGAGTGCCCCAAGGTGAAAAACTCAGACGAATGAATCCTTTGTCTGATAACTCTTGGAGTTGTTTCGATAATTCTTGCATCTTGGACGGTGCAAGACGGTAAGGGGATTTGTCTGTAGGGTTGGCACCAGGTACAAGGTCTATAAGAAACTCAACTTGACGTGCTGGGGGTAAACAAGGTAGCTCTTCAGGAAATACCTCAAGATAATCCCGAACAACGGGGATGTCCTGAATAGTTTTACCCTTTCCTTTCTCCTTTACGATATGTGCCAAGAAGGCCACATAATTCTTTTGTATGTATTTTTGGGCTTGGTTACAGGTCATGAGTTTAAGGCTACTAACGGGTTTTTCTCCAAGAACTTTTAAGATTTCATCAGACGAGAGAGGTATACGAAGGATCTTATTAAAACAGATCACCTCAGCATGGTGTTTAGTTAACCAGTCCATTCCTACTATGGTGTTTAGTTTTACCCTTTCCTTTCTCCTTTACGATATGTGCCAAGAAGGCCACATAATTCTTTCGTATGTATTTTTGGGCTTGGTTACAGGTCATGAGTTTAGGGCTACTAACGGGTTTTTCTCCAAGAACTTTTAAGATTTCACCAGACGAGAGAGGTATACGAAGGATCTTATCAAAACAGATCACCTCAGCATGGTGTTTAGTTAACCAGTCCATTCCTACTATGATGTGAAAGCTCCGAGTTGCATTGGCATGAGGTCAATGGGAAAAGATGGTTATTAAGGTTCAATTGGCAACTAAGACTGACGGAATCAAGTACAAGGGGTTCGCCACTAGCTATCTCTACTGTCAAGGGCTTTCCTAGTTTGGTTCAAGGCATTGAAAGCAAAGGTTCAAAAGTTAGGGATACGAAACTTCTATTGGCACTCGAATAAAAAAGAATAGAATCAGGATGCTTGTTATCGAAGAACGTATCATTCACCACTTCATTGTCTGCACGTGCCTCGTTTGCATTGAAATTAAATGCTCGTCCATCAGCCGGGTTTGCATTTGCCAACTTTAGGCAGTTGTTCCTGTAGTGAGTAAGATCACCATAGTTGTATCAAGACTCAGGTGGATAGTGAGGTCGTACATGATTGGTTGGCTATTGAGCAGGGTTTTGAACCATATGATTCGGGGTAGAAGGAGAGCGGCATGTGCTGACAAAATGGCCATATCATCCACAGTTGGTGCAATGACGACATTGATGATGGGTTTGATGGTGACAATTGCACTTGTTACACAGAGGTGCAGTACGAACATATTGTTTCTTGGCGGGTGGTGGTGCTGGCTGGTTAGGAGCAGCTTCGTTCTGTTGTGCAACAACGGTGAAGTTCTTGGAAGCCTTACGCTTCCTAGACTTCTTTGAGGTTTCAGCCTTGTTTCCCTTCTGTTTTTCTTGACTTATCTTGAAAGATGACTTTTTGTCAACCTTGCGGTGGAGTTAACCCTTTTTGACTTGCGAGTCAGTCAAGGTTGCAGCCAGCTCGATAGCTTGTCTGACTGTAGTAGGGTTGCTACCAGTGCCAATATCCTAAACTGGGTCAGGAAGGCCATCTATGTATTTCTCAATCGCCTTATCCAAAGGCGTGACCATGGTAGGGCACAACAAGCTCAATTCCTCATAACGGTCAGTGTAGGCACGGTGTTCTCCACTGTCTTGTTTCAGGTCGTGGAATTCATCCTCAAGTGCCCTTTGTTCATGACGTGGGTAAAACTCCTTCATCTTAAGAGCTCGAAGCTCTTCCGACGTCCGACCCATCGCTACATCAGCACCCCTATCTCTCACCACTCTCTTCCACCACGTTAGTGCCCTCTTTTTGAACACGCTCGATGCAAATTATATTTTGCGCTCATTTGGACACTAGACATGGCGGAATGTACTCTCAAGACTCTCAAACCATTGTAGGAGCCCAGTTGCTCCTTCAGTGCCACTAAACTTGAGTGGTTTAGCCGAGTTAAATTGTTTATAGTTGCACGGAGCAGGTGCATTGTTGTTATTTTTGGCTTGGTTTAATTGAGTCACAAGGTTTGGTAGTACAGCAGCTATCTGCTGAGCTATCATTGCCTCCATTTCGGCATCCTGAGCAACATTTCGACAAGGAGGCATTCTAAGAGAGAGGAATATATGAGAGAAAACGAGTGAGATTATTATTGGATAATCAAAATGAGATGTTTAAATATCGACGAATCACAAGGATGGTGGTCATTTGTTTGTTTACTCAAAACAAAAAACGACACACAATGACTAACCAAAGTAAATGGGTCTTTATAATGTATCGCGAAAACATGCTTTAGCCTATAAGTGGACACTCACCCAAGAGTTCCCAGGTAAGAGTGACTGGTAGGATAATGTGGATTTGTATGAACACTCAATCCATAGACATAAAATTCAGGGTACAGGCATCCACTTTTCCAGATTGCACGTTTTCACATTATTAAGACCCAAACTTTGACGAGATTTTGAAAACTTTAAAGGCTTAAAGCCCAAAAACAAATCATTTAAGGATAGATGATTATTTTCAAAACGAATTTGTAACTTGTGGATTTGTTTTGGTAATCACCTAAGGATAGGTGATGGTATTGTATTAAAATCTAAATGCAAGATAACTCGCGTTAGGGTCCTAGGAAGGTTATAGTCTAAGTCAAGGCATTACAAATAACCTAATTCCCTATAACCATGAGCTCTGATACCAATCTTTCTGTCACACCCCAACCGCGTAAAAAAACAAACCGCGGCGGAAACGTCGGGGAGTCGCGTAACAGAACTATTGTTTCACAACCATGGTACTTAAAGTTTTTTATTATTAAATTAAATTGTTTACATTGTCTTAGATTAAACGGAAACCATAACATAAATTAAACTGTCTTTCATGATTTTAAGTCACTAAGGCCCAAGCCCGCCGTAAGTGTAGCATGCTCAACATCATACATTCGCTCCTGAAACATATGTGAAAATAAATACGTCAGCATAAAAATGCATGTGAGTAACATAGGTTTGGTGTTGAAGATTCATGGCTTTGAATGTTTAAAAGAAAAGTTTAACTAAAAAGTATCCACGAACCTTTACAAATATGTTTTCTTTTTATAAAATCATATGAAAGTCAAATGATTTGAAAGAAATGATGCATGGTTAAGTAAATAACCAAATGAGAATAACTTGTACAAAATATGATATGTCTTGTATAAAAGATAACGCTACAATATGTAATATAATAAAAGCCCTTATATATAGGAAGTACCAGTGGCGCATCCACCATGCTTTTATCATATTACATTATCTAAGTCACTTACTAAAACCATGTCTTGTATAAACTAATGTCTTGTATGGCAAACAAAAAGGTTTTTCTTTAAACCATATGAAATAATGTCATGAATAGCCAGAATGTCTTGTATAAAACAACGTCTTTGAATAAACTTATGTTTTGTTTAAATGAAAAGTTACGTCTTATAAAACATTGCTTTTATTGTAAAAACATATATTAGGATTGTTGGCGAATACATTCAAGCCTTGTTGACTATCGGATAAAAACTTATCAGGTCAAAGGTTTACAAATATTCATCGGATTCTGTTGTTCCCTAGGGTTCACTTCCAAACAAACCTAGGAGGAGGGAACGGGATTGTCAATCCTATGGTACCATTACATACTACCGGTCGGCGTGATCAATGTTAATGAATGTATCATTGTATATTCGACGCACCAATATGCCATGAACAATGTAAGCGTGTTATGAAAAATGTTTTGAAACCACGCGCTAGGTATGCTAGGTAAACATACGAAGCAAAAGTGTATTTGAAATCAATGTGCTAGGCATGCTAGGTAAACATACGAAGAAAAAATGCAATTGAAATCATGTACTATATGTACTATGAAATCAAAGCATATATAATGTCATGAAAACAAGAAAGTAGTGATAGGCACATATGAATCTCTCCAAAAAAATTGAAAAACATAAAAGAGGGGACTATGTACTCACTTGGGATTGCGTATAAGTCTTGTATAAAAGATGAAACAAAGCTTGGAGGATCAAGGATTCAAGTGGCTCCTAATATCAGATAACTATGTTAATAAGTCAGGACTTTAATCAGCAGATCAGATAGAATGAAGTTTTATAAATCAAATGAGTGTTGGAACTCATATGGCATGATTTAATAAACTTAACATTCTGATTTGAAAGTGATCCTAAGTGCTTTTGACCCATTATGACTCGTTAAGGTAGTTTACGCTTCTTTAACGGGTCATTTACTTAAACGCGTGATCGGATGGTTAAACATGTCCTATGATAAGTCTTAAATGCCCAAACATGTTTGAAAATGTTATAACAACAGTTTATATGTCAAAAATTTAGTTACATATGTTTAAATGGATTTATACGCAAAAAGGGCATTTGGTCATTTTTAAGGAACTTAGGAACGACTTACCATAACACTAACCAAATGACGTGACCATAAGATATAACCTCAGTAGGTTATTCCCTACGAAACTATGGTGACATACATGTGTTTGGTCGGATCCTAAAATCGACCAAACGGGTCGTATTCGAAAGTCAAAGCGGTGGTCAAGACCGCTCGACTTACGACCCAAATAAAGCACTAAACTAGAAGTGATGAGTTAGACATGTCAAAACATGTCTAACTAAGCTGCAAAACTGATTTGGTATCAAAACTTAGTGTTTTAATACCCGAAAATAGTCCCGTCGTAAAATGCACATAATGCGCATCTTTGACCGAAACTTTGACTCGTCACTTCGACTAGTAAACGTGGTAATCAGAAAGTGAAATCACTAGGGATTATAACCTTCGTGATACGATCATGTTGCAAAGTTCAATTTAAACTTTTTACCAATTATGGTCAAAACCGAAAGTCAAATAGAAAGTCAAAATGTTTGCCTTTTGGCTCAAAATAGCCAAAATAAATGAAATACACTAAGGAAGAGTACTACTTGTGTTGGGAACACTATAAGAACTCAGTTAGGATGCCTCCAAAAGATGGAAGCAAGCTCCAACAGAGTGGGAGAAAGAAGTTGAAAATGGTGGATTTGGCTTGCTATTTTTAGTGCATTTGAGTTCATAGGATCATCATAAGTGTCCAACAAGGTGTCATGATCTTAGGAGGGTTTTAACACATGTCATTTGCAGGTACAAAGCTGGAAATTTCGTGAACTTGGAGCCCAAGGCTTTAAGGAGAAGCTGCCATGTTGCTGTCAAACTCTCTGCCCAGACAGAGGGGTCACGCCATGCGATGGGTATCCCCTCAGGGCATCGCGCGTCGCCACGCCCCTACGAAGTTTTAAAAATGGTAGAACGGGCCCTGCACATAGTTTTGATGACTTTTGACACTTTTAACACCCGTTAACCCAATATTTAGGTTTTATAAGGATTCTAAAGCATATGGGACTTGAATTATGCCCAAAAATATCATGGATGTCGGTTCATTCGGTTGTACGGTTGCGTTTTTCGCTTAATTACGACGAACGCTATAACGAACACGAAAATGACCGGAATTGCGCAACGATTGATATTTTTGCGTTCTCATCAATAAAATACATGATTTTATTAATTACCAAAATATATGTGGTTGGTATCTAGAGTACCGAGCAACAGACTTTCGCAGTTTGACGAAAATAGTCCCTGGAGTTGTATATGTGACACCCCGGATATTTTGAGCCTGTACTGGTTTGACACGTGTTTATGATTAAATAAAAAAGGCAAATTATGTTATATATGATGTATTTTGATGTTATTTGATGCGTTAGTAAATTTAAAATTTATTGAAAATTGTGTTGGCAATTTTAAGATAAACGCTTATCGCGTAACGGTTAAAATGCAAAACGAACGTTGGTAACTGCCCGAATAATGTTAAAATCCTAAAAATAGTCCGTTATGATTAAAATATTATATTTATTCATGTTCGTGAAAAAATTATTTAAAACGCTTAAAAACTCTATTTTCGCGAATTTAAGCGCGTACTGCGCAGCACAGCGCGCATACTGCCAAATACCGACAACGCTGCGTGTCCAGACAAATAAAATATTGTTCAACAATATTTTGGTGAGTTTATTTTTATAGAGCGTTAAAAATAATTTTTATACGCGTTAAAACAGGATTAAAACGCTAGATAAAATACCCGGTAACCAGTTAAATACCAGTTTTTAGCCAATATAAGTTATATATACATATGTATGCGTGTGTGGTGTGTATATACATGAGATATGGCAGCCACATGACACACTCTCTCCCACCTCTCACACATGCATGACACTTGTTGGCTTTGTGTGTTGCATGCATCCTTCCAAATCGTACATATTCTTACATAATCTCTAACCAAGAAAACAAAATCAAAACAAATCTTCCATCCTCTCTCTCTTCCCAAACCGTAAACCCCCTCTCTCTCCTCCATTTATGATTTTTGATGAGTTCTTTAAGATTCAAGCTCATTTCTAGCAAGTTTCAAGTTGTGTTGAAGATCCAAGAAGGTTTCCGACGTGATTCCAAAGAAGAGCAACCTCCATAACGTCAAAGAAATCATCAAAACCCACTAACATACTTGGAAGGTACAAAATATCTTTTAAAGTAGTGTTCTTGCTTCTTGGTGATGATGTTGATGGAAGGTTTCTCAAAACTTGGATTTCTTCACAAACTTAAACTTTAAACAAGAACATGGTTTTAAATAAAAAAAATGGAAGTGTATATATATGTATGTATGGCCGTGAATATATATGTATATATGTTAGTGGTTGTGTTTTGATTCTGGTTAAAATGATGATTCTTGTATGATCGGATTCTTGAAAGATGATGCATTAGATGCTTGTACTTAGGCATGCATGTGGATGTATGGACACGAAATGATGAATAAAATATGATATGATGAGAATGATTTTTAATCAGGTCCTAAACACTAAAAATAATAATATTTGAAGTGTTAAATAGCATGAAGCTTTGTCATGAAGTCTACTAGTTTTTAAGTTGTTGCATGTGCTTGAATGATAGTTAAAATGCAAGGGTTTGATGATTTATACATGATATGATAAATGTTCATTTAAATCAGTAAATAAACATATAAAATAAAGTTATTTGATGTATTTTAAAGTTATAAAAATTATGTCATAACTTGGTAACTTTGCATGTTATGTACTTAAGGCTTGAAAAGTAGTAAATCGGGTGATATTTGCATGATTTTTGTGCTATTTATGAGACCTTCATATATATGATTAAAATTATTGTTTTAATCAGTAAATAACATGTATTGTGTTAAAATATCAAGTCATTTCGATTTGGGATGCTTATAGTAAAGTTCGGTGCAAAACTATGCGTTAAAAACGGTAAAAATCGCCTTTTCAAGTGATTTTTATAAAACTGTTTTAGATCAGTAAATAAACTGATATTTTTTATATAAAAATAAGTATTTTAACTTATAATAAGTATCTTTGGTGTTTGGTAAGTCATACGTGACTTCCGACGCCCGAAAACAATACCGAAAACGCTAAGTACGCATATTTCAATGTACACGAACATGAGTTGTTCAAAAGTGAACTTGGTATATTATGATGTGATATGTGACTATGAGAATATGTTATGTGATATGCTAGATGATAACATGATAGTAGAAGTTTAAACTATGCGTGTACACTTGTGTGGTTTGCGTTATATGTGTAACTTATTTGTCGAGCATGAAAATGATACATAGGTTAACTTGATAAGTTATTTCATGTATGAATGCTTTTAAAAATAACAATATCTATAAGTTTACAAAATACGTGTATTACGATATTTTTTATATGTTCACGTTTATGTATATATATTACGACGCGCAAATTGTAAATATATTACTTTAAACGGGTGTGATAACGGACATAACATATTGATGGTCACCACTAAAATCGTTCCAATCGTGAAAATCTTAATATATATATGAACTCATATATATAAATATGCCAACATAACCAAAACAATTACTTTTCAAGAAAATCTCAAAGTTATGTGAAAATTCTAAGTACCGGAGAAACTTAGGTATTTGTGAGTTTTGATTATTAAATCGTTCTTACTTAATTTAGGACGAATAAACAATTGAGGGATTGTGTTAACACATATAAACGCACCCAAAGGTGAGTACATAGTCTCCTCTTTTACGTTTTATAAATGTTTTGGGGTGAAACATATGTGCATAACTTTACTTTTCGTTTTCATGACATTACACATGTTTTGTTACATAGTACATATAATACACTATTTCAAACATAGTACATATAATACACTATTTCAAAAATAAAAACATTTTTACTTGACATATTGACTTAGTATGTATAGTACATGGTTTTCAAACATATTCATGACATGCTTACATTGAAAATGACATTTGATATGTTTAACGGGACAATAATACATTCACTAACATTGATCGCGCCGACGGTAGTATGTAATGGTACCATAGGACTTGACAAATCCTGTTCCCGTTCCCCAGGCTTATTGGGCAGTGATAGGGAATGACAGAATCCGATAACATTATATTTTCGATAAACCTTGATCCTGATAAGGGTTTATGAGACAGTCTCAAGGCTTGAATGTATGCGATAAACAAATCTGATAAATGTTCATATCGATAAAAGCAATGACATTCAAAACATAACTGTTGATTTAAACATTTGTTTATTCTCAGACCTTGTTTTGTACAAGACAATTAAATATACAGAGTATTATGCATTTGGTTTGAGTAAATACTATTTACTTGCCATACAAGACATGGTTTATACTTGCATTAGACATTGTTTACACATGACATTTGACATTGATTTAAACAAGACATTATTTGATGGTTATTGATAAGTGATTTGAATAATGAGACGTGTGTCATATGATAAAGGCATGGTGGATACGCCGATGGTACTTCATATATATAAGTGCTTTTATTATATTACATATCGTGGCGTTTTCTAAACCACTTTATCAAGAACAAGACATGACATATTTTACACATATTATTTTCATTGGTTATTTACTTAACCATACATCATTTTTTTTATAATCTAATTTTCATATTAATTTTCATTTGATTTTATAAAAGGACATATTTTACAAGGTTCATGACTACTTTTCGAAAACATTTCTTTTAACTTTCAAAGTCATTAATCTTCAACACTAAACCTATGTTACTCACATGCATTTTTATGCTGACGTATTTACTTTCACATATGTTTCAGGAGCGAATGTCTGATCTGAGCGTGCTTCACTTGGGGTGACTTGGGCCTTATAAATCTAAAATCAAGAAAGTTATTGTCGTTTATATTATGTTTCTGTTAAATCAAGACTGTAATAAATTTTTATTATTGTAAAATTAAACTCTAATTATCATGTGTTGTGAAACAATAATTCTGCCACACGACTCCCCGACGTTTCCACCGCGGTTGGTTGCTTTACGCGGTCGGGGTGTGACAGAAAGATTTGTATCAGAGCTCATGGTTATAGAGAATTAGGTTATTAGTAATTCTTTGACCTAGACTATAACCTTTCTAGGACCCTAACACAAGTTATCTTGTGTTTAGATTCTTAAAGCAATACCATCACCTATCCTTAGGTGATTACCAAAACAAGTACACAAATTTCATATCCGTTTTGAAAATCAATCATCTATCCTTAGATGATTTGTTGTTAGGCTTGTGCCTTTAAAGTTTTCAAATCTCGTCAAAGTTTGGGTCTTAATAATGTGAACACGTGCAATCTGGAAGGGTGGGTGTCTGTACCCTGAGGTTTCTGTCTAAGGCTAGAGTGTTCGTACAAATCCACTTTATCGGACCAGTCACTCTTACCTGGGAACTCTTGGGGTGGAGCGTCCACTTATAGGATAAAGCATGTCTTCGCTATACATTATAAAGACCCATGTACTTTGATTAGTCACCGTGTGTCGTTTGATTGTTTTGAGAAACAAATGAATGACCACCATCCTTATGTCTTGTCCATATTTTCAATCCTTTTTGATTTATCCAACGCCAATCTCACACATTTACTTGTGTTCCTTTTCTTATAGAATGCCTCCTCGACGTGATCAAACTCAAGATGCCGCTATGGCAGCCATGATCGCTCAGCAAATCACTACTGTACTTCCGAACCTAGTAACCCAGTTAAACCAAGCCAACAACAACAATAGCAATGCACCTGTTCCGTGCAACTTTAAGACATTCAATTCGGCTAAACCGCTCCAATTTTTTGGGTCTGAAGGAGCTTCAGGGCTCCTACAGAGGTTCGAGAGTCTTGAAAGCACGTTTCATCACGTTCAATGCCCGAATGAGCGAAAGGTTGAGTTTGCGTCCAGTGTATTTCAGAAGAGGGTGCTTACATGGTGGAATGGTGTGATGAGAGACAGGGGTGCCGATGTGGCAATGGCTCAAACATGGGAAGAGATTCGTGCTCTTATGATGAAGGAGTTTTGTCCTCGTCATGAACTACGGGCACTAGAAAACGAATTCCACGATCTTAAGCAAGACAGTGGAGAGCACCGTGCTTACATGGACCGATACGAAGAACTGAGCCTGCTGTGTCCCACCATGGTCACGCCTCTGGACAAGGCAATTGCGAAGTACATAGATGGTCTTCCTGATCCTGTTCAGGATATTGTCACCGGAAGCAACCCTACCACTGTGAGACAAGCCATTGAGCTAGGTGCGACCTTGACTGAGTCTCAAATCAAGAAGGGTAAAGTCCATCGCAAGGGTGACAAGAAATCATCTGCCAAGACTGAGAAACAAAAGGGAAAGAAGGCTGAAACCTCAAAGAAGTCTAGGAAACGCAATGCTTCCAAGAACTTTGCTGCTGTTGCACAGACCAATCAAGCTGCTCCTACCCAGCCAGCACAACCACCCGCCAAGAAACAGTATGTTGGTACTGCACCTCTATGTAACAAGTGCAATTGTCATGATCAACCACATTTTCAGTGTCGCCTTTGCACCAACTGTGGAAGATTTGGCCATTTGGCTAACTCATGTCGCTCTCCTCCTGCTCCAAATCAAGTGGTTCAGAACCCTGCTTAGCAGCCAGCAAAACCTACACGACCTGCCTTTCCACCTGGGTCTTGCTACAATTGTGGGGATCTGACTCACTACAGGAATAATTGTCCGAAGTTGGCTAATGCAAACCTAGCTCGGGGATAAGCATTCAATGTCAATGCCAATGAAGCGTGTGCCGACAACGAAGTGGTTAACGGTACGTTCTATGTTAACAACCAACTTGCTTCTATTCTTTTTTATTCGGGTGCCGACAAAAGTTTTGTATCCCTAGCCTTTGAACCTTTACTTGCAAAGCCTAGAACAAACCTAGGAAAGCCTTTGACAATAGAGATAGCTAATGGTGAACCCCTTGTACTTGACTCTATCATTCGAAATTGCCAACTGAACCTCAACAATCACCTTTTTCCCAATGATCTCACGCCAATGCAACTTGGGAGTTTTGACGTTATAATAGGAAGGATTGGTTGGCCAAATACCGTGCAGAGGTGGTTTGTTTTGATAAGATTGTTCGTGTCTGCTTTTGACTGGTGAAACCTTCGAGGTTCGTGGAGAAAGGCACGCTAGTAGCCTTAAATTGATGACAAGCACCCAAGCACAAAGGTACCTACGAAAGAACTACGTGGCTTTCTTGGCACGTGTCCTAGAGGAGAAAGACAAGGGTAAGACTATTCAAGACATCCCTGTCATTCGGGATTATCCTGAGGTGTTTCCTGAAGAGTTACCTGGTTTACCCTTAGCACGTCAAATTGAGTTTCGTATTGACCTTGTACCTGGTGCCAACCCAATTGCCAAATCTCCATACCGTCTTGCATCTTCTGAGATGCAAGAATTGTCGAAGCAGCTGCAGGAGTTATCTGACAAAGGATTTATTCATCCGAGCTTTTCACCTTGGGGCGCGCCTGTTCTATTTGTAAAGAAGAAGGACAGATCTTTCCGAATGTGTATCGATTACCGTGAGCTCAACAAACTCACTATCAAAAATTGATATCTCCTACCTCGCATTGATGATCTCTTTGATCAGCTTCAGGGTGCTACCTGCTTTTCGAAAATTGATCTACGTTCTGGGTATCATCAGCTTCGTGTACTAGAAGAAGATATTCCCAAGACTGCTTTTCACACACGACATGGCCACTATGAGTTCACTGTTATGCCTTTCGGTTTAACGAATGCTCCTGCCGTCTTCATGGACTTGATGAATAGGGTTTGTAAGCCTTATTTGGATAAGTTCATCATCGTCTTCATTGATGACATTCTGATTGATTCAAAGACACGAGCTGACCATGAACAACATCTCCGTCTAACAATGGAACTCCTAAAGAAGGAACAACTCTTCGCTAAATTCTCCAAGTGTGAATTTTGGCTTAAGGGAGTTCAATTTTTGGGACACATTGTCAACGAACAAGGTATACATGTAGATCCCGCCAAAATCAGTGCAATTAAGGAATGGGATACACATACTACTCCTACGGAGGTTCGTTCATTTCTGGGTCTCGCGGGTTATTACCGCCGCTTTATTGCAAACTTCTCCAAGATTGCGGTTCCTCTCACAGCCAGAAAAGAACAAACCTTTTGAGTGGGGACCCAAACAAGAAGAAGCTTCCAGACCTTGAAACAAAAACTCTGTGATGCTCCTGTGTTATCTTTACCTGAGGGAAATGACAACTTTGTCGTATATTGTGACGCATCAAACTTAGGCCTTGGTTGTGTTCTCATGCAAAGGAACAAAGTCATAGCCTACGCGTCAAGACAGTTGAAGATCCACGAGAAGAACTACACAACTCATGATCTTGAGTTAGGCGCTGTGGTTTTTGCTCTCAAGATTTGGAGACACTACCTTTACGGAACAAAATGTGTGGTTTTCACTGACCACAAAAGTCTCCAACACATCTTCGACCAGAAAGAACTAAACATGAGGCAACGACGTTGGGTTGAACTTCTAAACGACTACGACTGCGAGATTCGCTACCATCCTGGCAAGGCGAATGTCCTAGCCAATGTGCTAAGTCGAAAAGAATGCGTTAAGCTTCATTGTGTTCAAGTTCGATCTGATATTCAATCCTGCATCTCTCAAGCTCAACGTACATGTGTAACCCAAGGTTTTTTAAAAATGAACTACCACTTAATCTCGAGCTTCAACTCGAAACCAAAGACGAAGGGGTACTCTATTTCAAGAACCGTTTATGGGTTCCAAGTCAAGACAATCTTCGCACCTTATTGATGGATGAAGCTCATAAGTCTCGATATTCCATTCATCCTGGTGCAGACAAAATGTATAAGGATCTTCGAATCCAGTATTGGTGGCCGGGTATGAAGAAAGACATTGCCTTATACGTATCCAAATGCCTTACTTGTCTCAAGGTCAAGGCAGAACATCAACATCCCTCTGGACTATTGGAACAACCAGAGATACCGGTTTGGAAATGGGAAAACATTGCCATGGATCTCAGTACCAAATTACCGCGCACTCTTAGAGGTCACGATGCCATTTGGGTAGTCGTTGATCGTCTGACAAAATCTGCACACTTCTTGCCAATCCGTGAGGATTTATCTGCTGATAAGCTTGCCAAGATCTATGTAGATGAGATTGTATCCCGACATGGTGTTCCTTTGAACATCATATCTGACCAAGATGCTCGATTCTCATCTCACTTTTGGAGAACCATGCAATTGCTATGGGAACCCAACTCAATTTGACCACAGCTTATCATCCTCAAGCGGATGGACAAACTGAAAGAACAATCCAGACACTAGAGGATATGCTTAGAGCTTGTGTGATCGATTTTGGTGGTAGTTGGGATTCGCATCTACCGTTGATCGAATTCTCCTACAACAATAGTTATCACTCCAGCATCAACATGGCTCATTTCGAAGCTTTATACGGTCGAAATGTCGTTCACCGGTCTGCTGGAATGAGATTAGTGAAGCTCAGCTTTCCGGACCTGAACTCATTCTAGAGACTACAGACAAATTTCAGAAAATTCAAGATAACCTTTTAAAAGCTAGAAGCCGTCAAAAGAGTTATGCGGATAGATGACGCAAGCCTTTGGAATTTTGAGTCGGTGATCACGTCCTTCTCAAGTTATCCCCTTGGAAGATTTGGAAAGAAAGGAAAACTTGCACCTAGATATGTTGGACCATTCAAGATCATTGAGAAAATCGGAAAGGTGGCCTACAAACTTGAGTTACCTCCTGAACTTGGAAATGTTCATCCAAATTTCCACGTGTCCAATCTGAAAAAGTGTTTGGCTGATGAAAAGCTCCACATCCCTCTTGATGAAATTCGTGTTGATAACACGATGCACTTTGTTGAGAAGCCGGTGGAAATATTGGACCGTGAAGTCAAGAAACTCAAGCGCAAGCGCATACCGATAGTCAAAGTTCGCTGGGAATCCAAACGTGGCCTAGAGTTTACTTGGGAACAAGAGGATCAAATGAAGGTGAAGTATCCACACCTTTTCTCACAAGTTTCCTCTAATTAAATTTCGGGACGAAATTTCCTAAAGTAGGGGAGACTGTGACACCCGGAAATTTTGAGCCTGTACTGGTTTGACACGTGTTTATGATTAAATAAAAGGCAAATTATGTTATATATGATGTATTTTGATGTTATTTGATGCGTTAGTAAATTTAAAATTTATTGAAAATTGTGTTGGCAATTTTAAGATAAACGCTTATCGCGTAACGATTAAAATGCGAAACGAACGTCGGTGACCGCCCAAATAATGTTAAAATCCTAAAAATAGTCCGTGATGATTAAAATATTATGTTTAGTCATGTTCGTGAAGAAAAATTATTTAAAACGCTTAAAAACTCTATTTTGCGAATTTAAGCTCGTACTGCGTAGCACAGCGCGCATACTGCCAAATGCTGCGTGTCCAGACAAATAAAATATTGTTCAACAATATTTTGGTGAGTTTATTTTTATAGAGCGTTAAAATAATTTTTATACGCGTTAAAACGGGATTAAAACGCTAGATAAAATATCCGATAACAAGTAAATACAAGTTTTTAGCCAATATAAGTTATATATACATATGTATGCGTGTGTGGTGTGTATATACATGAGATATGGAAGCCATATGACAATCTCTCTCCCACCTCTCACACATGCATGACACTTGTTGGCTTTGCGTGTTGCATGCATCCTTCCAAATCTTACATATTCTTACATAATTTTTCATAAACCAAGAAAACAAAATCAAAACAAATCTTCCACCCTCTCTCTCTTCCCAAACCATAAACCCCCTCTCTCTCCTCCATTGATTATTTTTGTTGAGCTCTTGAAGATTCAAGCTCATTTCTAGCAAGTTTCAAGTTGTATTGAAGATCCAAGAAGGTTTCCGAGGTGATTCCAAAGAAGAGCAACCTCCATAACGTCAAAGAATCATCAAAACCCACTAACATACTTGGAAGGTATAAAATTTCTTTTAAAGTAGTGTTCTTGCTTCTTGGTGATGATGTTGATGGAAGGTTTCTCAAAACTTGGATTTCTTCACAAACTTAAACTTTAAACAAGAACATGGTTTTAAATAAAAAAAATGGAAGTGTATATATATGTATGTATGGCCGTGAATATATATGTATATATGTTAGTGGTTGTGTTTTGATTCTGGTTAAAATGATGATTCTTGTATGATCGGATTCTGGAAAAATGATGCATTAGATGCTTGTACTTAGGCATGCATGTTAATGTATGGACACGAAATGATGAATAAAATATGATATGATGAGAATGATTTTTAATCAGGTCCTAAACACTAAAAATAATAATATTTGAAGTGTTAAATAGCATGAAGCTTTGTCATGAAGTCTACTAGTTTTTAAGTTGTTGCATGTGCTTGAATGATAGTTAAAATGCAAGGGTTTGATGATGTATACACGATATGATAAATGTTCATTTAAATCAGTAAATAAACATATAAAATAAAGTTATTTGATGTATTTTAAAGTTATAAAAATTATGTCATAACTTGGTAGCTTTGCATGTTATGTACTTAAGGCTTGAAAAGTAGTAAATCGGGTGATATTTGCATGATTTTTGTGCTATTTATGAGACCTGCATATATATGATTAAAATTATTGTTTAATCAGTAAATAACATGTATTGTGTTAAAATATCAAGTCATTTCGATTTGGGATGCTTATAGTAAAGTTCGGTGCAAAACTATGCGTTAAAAACGGTAAAAATCGCCTTTTCAAGTGATTTTTATAAAACTGTTTTAGATCAGTAAATAAACTGATATTGTTTTATATAAAAATAGGTATTTTAACTTATATTAAGTATCTTTGGTGTTTGGTAAGTCATACGTGACTTCCGACGCCCGAAAACGATACCGAAAACGCTAAGTACGCATATTTCAATGTACACGAACATGGGTTGTTCAAAATTGAACTTGGTATATTATGATGTGATATGTGATTATGATAATATGTTATGTGATATGCTAGATGATAACATGATAGTAGAAGTTTAAACTATGCGTGTACACTTGTGCGGTTAAAACGGTGAATATTGCGTTATATGTGTAACTTATTTGTCGAGCATGAAAATGATACATAGGTTAACTTGATAAGTTATTTCATATATGAATACTTTAAAAATAATAATACCTATAAGTTAACAAAATACGTGTATTACAATATTTTTTAATATGTTCATGTTTATGTATATATATTACGACGCTAAAATCGTTCCAATCGCGAAAATCTTAATATATATATGAACTCATATATATAAATATGCCAACATAACCAAAACAATAACTTTTTAAGAAAATCTATGTGAAAATTCTAAGTACCGGAGAAACTTAGGTATTTAGTGAGTTTTGATTATTAAATCGTTCTTACTTAATTTAGGACGAGTAAACAATTTGAGGGGTTGTGTTAACACATATAAACGCACCCAAAGGTGAGTACATAGTCCCCTCTTTTACGTTTTATAAATGTTTTGGGGTGAAACATATGTGCATAACTTTACTTTTCATTTTCATGACATTATACATGTTTTGTTACATAGTACATATAATACACTATTTCAAACATAGTACATATAATACACTATTTCAAAAATAAAAACATTTTTACTTGACGTATTGACTTAGTATGTCTAGTACATGGTTTTCAAACATATCCATGACATGCTTACATTGAAAATGACATTTGATATGTTTAACGGGACAATAATACATTCATTAACAGTGATCGCGCCGACCGGTAGTATGTAATGGTACCATAGGACTTGACAAATCCCGTTCCCGCTCCCCAAGCTTGTTGGACAGTGATAGGGAATGACAGAATCCGATAACATTAGTTTTTCGATAAACCTTGATCCTGATAAGGGTTTATAAGACACTCTCAAGGCTTGAATGTATGCGATAAACAAATCTGATAAATGTTCATATCGATAAAAGCAATGGCATTCAAAACATAACTTTTGATTTAAACATTTGTTTATTCAAAGACCTTGTTTTGTACAAGACACTTAAATATACAGAGTATTATGCATTTGGTTTGAGTAAATACTATTTACTTGCCATACAAGACATGGTTTATACTTGACATTAGACATTGTTTACACATGACATTTGACATTGATTTAAACAAGACATTATTTGATGGTTATTGATAAGTGATTTGAATAATGAGACGTGTGTCATATGATAAAGGCATGGTGGATACGCCGCTGGTACTTCATATATATAAGTGCTTTTATTATATTACATATTGTGGCGTTATCTAAACCACTTTATCAAGGACGAGACATGACATATTTTACACATATTATTTTCATTTAGTTATTTACTTAACCATACATCATTCTTTTATATCATCTGATTTTCATATTAATTTTCATTTGATTTTATAAAGGACATATTTTACAAGGTTCATGACTACTTTTCGAAAACATTTCTTTTAACTTTCAAAGTCATTAATCTTCAACACTAAACCTATGTTACTCACAGACATTTTTATGCTGATGTATTTACTTTCACATATGTTTCAGGAGCGAATGTCTGATCTGAGCGTGCTTCACTTAGGGCGACTTGGGCCTTAGAAATCTAAAATTAAGAAAGTTATTGTCATTTATGTTATGTTTCTGTTAAATCAAGACAATGTAATAAATTTTTATTATTGTAAAATTAAACTCTAATTATCATGTGTTGTGAAACAATAATTCTACCACACGACTCCCCGACGTTTCCGTCGCGGTTAGTTGCTTTACGCGGTCGGGGTGTGACAGTATAAGAGTGTTTTTGCCATACCGAACCCCTCAAAACTTATTTCTAAGTTATGCAAAGGGTATTTATGGTATGTTTAGCTTATGTCCTTCTTCTGGAGTGTACGTCGCGTTAAACTGATTACATTTGCGTAACAATTTATGATTTCACTTCCAGAAAAGGTTTGAAGATCGAAAATGAACAAGGATTGAAAATATACGAATGTTATATATAATTATACAATCATTGGAAATGAAACACAAGATTTCATTGGATTCGAAATTGTTTGGGATTGTACAAGGGTTGAAAAGGCACAAATGTCACACAATCCCAACTAACCATTCAGCTAAAGCGATCACCACTCGTAGTGGAAAGAGTCTAGGTGAGGTCGTTAGGGAGAGAGTCGAGGTAGAGGATGTGGAAGAGGTAGATGAGGAGATAGAGATGGAGGCTCCGATGAGGGTGCAAAATAGGCTAGACCTAGCAAGTATCGCACCAATCCGTAAGCCCCAAGTTGAGAGTAGGGTAGAAAAGAGACCGGTAGAGGTTAGGCCGTCTCCACTCATAGATCATTCTCGCGTACCCTACCCCGCCCGCCTTAAGCGACAAAAGTATACTAAGGAGTATGGGAATTTCCTTAACATGTTCACACAACTAAAAATCAATCTTCCATTCATTGAGATGCTCCAGCACATGCCTAAATACGCCAAGTTTTTGAAAGATCTTCTTAAACGCAAGGACAAGCTGGGGAGCTCTCGAATGTTCCATTGACCGGTGGTTGCTCCGCGGTCGTTCTAAATTGCTTACCGAAAAAACTCACCGATCCGGGTGTCTTCACCATTCCGTGTCTTTTTGGAGGTGCCATTGCTCACGCATTAGCCGTTTTAGGTGCCATCATCAACTTGATGCCATTATCGCTTTATGAGAGGTTAGGGTTAGGAGAGCTCACTCCCACGCGCATGTCATTGTCCTTGGCCGACCGTTCGGTTAAGTATCACCGTGGATTCATATAGAATCTTTTAGTGAATGTCGATAAGTTTGTGTTCCCCGTTGATTTCGTTATTCTAGATATGGAGGCCGATGAGCGAGTTCCCATTATTTTTGGTCGTCTGTTCCTACGCACCGCAAAGGCAATCATCGATGTCTTTGACGGTAAGATCACACTTCGTGCGAGTGACGAAAATGTCACATTCGAGATTGATAGGTCTATGCCACACCCGAGTGGCAGAGATGACAATAGTGGTCCTTATCATTCCGTTTACTTCCTAGATTCATTCATCTCGTGCGTTGATCATTGTTTAGAGTACATTAGTGGGGCTGATCTAGTGAGTGAGAGAGAAGTTGAAAAGGAGTTTGATGAGGAAGATGAGGTTGACCCGACTTGGGTTCCTGAAACTTTAGAGCTTCGTGAGATTAAGGAGGAGAGTGAGAGTCGACCCATAGATACCTCACCCTTAAAGCTTAAGGTTCTTCTTCACACTTAGAGTATGCCTTTCTAGGAGAGGAGTCGAGTCTACCCGTCATCATTTGTTCTAACTTGACAGAGGAGAGAAAGTAAGGCTGATTGAAGGTTGTCTGACATAAAGGGGATAAGCCCACTTTTTTCACCCACCGGATTCTTATGGAGGATGATATAAGCCGGTGGTGCAACCCCAAAGACGCCTGAATCCCAACACGCAAGAGGTAGTTAAGAAAGAGGTGTTGAAGCTAATGGAGGCTGGGTTGAAATACCCAATTTCTGATTCTTCTTGGGTGAGTCCTACTCAAGTCATCCCTAAGAACGGGGGTGATGGTTGTTATGAATGAGAAAAATGAGCTCATCCCATTGTGGACGGTCACCGGTTGGCGAGTATGTATTGATTACCACAAGCTAAATGACGCTACCCGGAAGGACCATTTCCCACTCCCATTCATTGACCAAATGCTAGAGCGTCTCGCTGGGCAACAATTTTATTGTTTCCTTGACGGTTTTCCGGTCACTTCCAAATCCCCTTCATGCCGGAAAATCAAGAAAAGACGACCTTTACATGTCCATATGGCACGTACGCGTACCGACGCATGTCGTTTGGTGTAATGCTCCGGTAACTTTTTAGCGATGTATGCTTGCCATTTTCCAAGATATGATGGAGAGTTCCATGGAAAGTTTATGGACGATTTTTTGGTTTATGTAAATTCATTCGACCAGTGCTTAGCTAACCTTGATAAAATTCTTAGGAGGTGTGTAGAGACGAAGTTGATGCTTAATTAGGAGAAGTGTCACTTAATGATGACGGAGGGGATTGTCTTAGGACATAAGATTTCTACAGCGGGTATAGAGGTAGATCTAGCCAAGATAGCTACCATTAGTAGGCTTCCCCCACAAAGAATGTCAAATCCATGCATAGTTTCTTAGGTCATGTAGGTTTCTATAGGCGCTTTATTAAGGATTTTTCCAAAATCACTCACCCCATGACCCGACTACTTGAGAAGGACGTTACATTCGTTTTTGACAAGGAGTGTCTCAACGCTTTTGAGTTCTTGAAGGAGAAACTAGTGAGTGCCCCCATTCTTATATCGCCCGATTGGAGCTTGCCCTTTGAACTCATGTTCAACGCGAGTGACTACGCGGTCGGTGCGGTTTTGGGGAAAAGGCAAGAAAATCATTTCCATCCGATCTATTATGCGAGCAAAACGCTCAACGATGCCCATGATAACTATACTACCACCGAGAAGGAGCTTCTATCCATCATGTTCGCGTTAGATAAGTTCCATTCAAATCTCGTGCTATCTAAGACCATTATTTTCACCAATCATGCGGCTTTGCGTTATCTTTTCCAAAAGAAGGACGCCAAGCCTCGTCTTATGCGATGGATTCTCTTACTCTGCGAATTCAATATAGAAATCAAGGATAAGAAGGGGGCGGGGAATGTAGCGGCCGATCATCACTCATGATTAGAGGATCCGGCGAGGGAGGAGATTCGTGAGGAGACGATAGGTGATAGATTCCCTCATGAATCGGTTGAGTTAGTTGCGGTGGAGAAAGAAGGTATGCCATGGTTCATGGATTTGGCGAATTACCTTGCCAATGGAATAGTGTTGAAGGGCATGAGCACTCAACAAAAGAAGAAGTTCTTTTGGGATGCTAGGAGGTTCATATGGGATGATCCATTTCTTTTTAGGATAGGGGCCGATAGAACCCTTAGGAGATGTGTTAGTAGAGAGGAAGGGTTAGACATTCCTTGGCACGTCCATGAGGGATTGACGAGAAGTCATCATGGTCCTCGCATTACCACCCAAAAGGTCTTTGATTGCGGTTTTTATAGGCCTACGGTAGTGAAGGATACTTTAGAGTTTGTTAGGACTTGCGGTCGTTGCCAACGTACCGGCAATATCTCATCCAAGGATGAGATGCCCCAAAATCCAATTCAAATTCTTGAAATCTTTGATGTATGGGGCATCGACTTCATGGGACCTTTTCCCGTTTCTAGTGGGAATAGGTACATCCACATGGCGATAGATTATGTCTCTAAGTGGGTGGATGCTCAAGCTTTGCCTACGCATGACGCCCGAGTGGTGGTGAGATTCCTTAAGAAATTGTTCACGTGTTTCTCCTAGAGCTATTATTAGTGAATGTGGCCCTAACTTTTGCAATGTCGTCATGGAGAAGGCATTGGCACGCTATGGAGTCACTCATCGTCTTTCCACCGCTTATCATCCCCAAACTAGTGGTCAAGTTGAAAACACGAGTAGATGGGTAAAGAGAATTCTAGAGAAAACGGTAGGTAAAAGTCGGAAATATTGGTCGGAGAAGCTTGATGATGCTTTGTGGGCGTTTAGAACCGCTTATAAGACACCCCTAGGAACCACCCCGTTCATGATAGTCTATGGAAAAGCTTGCCATCTTCCGGTAGAATTAGAGCAGCGAGCGCTTTGGGCTCTTAAGAACGTTAATCTAGATCTCACTGAGGTGGCTAGGAGGCGTTTCTTTCAAATCCATGAGTTAGAGGCCCTTAGGGATGCGGCGTATGAGTGTTGGAGTATAAAGGAGAAAAGGAAGGCGTTGCATGATCGAAAGTTGAAAGGGTTGAAGGAATTTAAGGTTGGTGATAAGGTACTCCTCTATAATTCGAGATTGAATTTGTTTGACGGTAAGCTCAAATCAAAGTGGACAGGGCCAAACTTGGTCAAGGAGGTATTTCCGTACGCCACTGTTGAATAGTTAGATGAAGCCGACGGAGGTACGTGGAAAGTAAACGGCCATTGGCTAAAGCATTATCTAGGAGGGCCCGTCGATACCACCGAGACGGAGGAAACTCCTCTTGACATTCCCCCACTCACCACTGTTTAGCGTCTTGAGTGAAAAATCAAGTGTAGAGTTATCGGCTATCGTTTCGTGTTTTTAGAGTCCCTAATTCTTGTTTTTTGTAGTTTGTGTTTTGTTTTTTTGTATTTTTGAGTCATTTGCAGGAATTCATAACCGAGGATGTGCAAGGATTGACGAGAAAACGGAGTTCCAGGTAAGTTCGAGTGTTAGAAAATATTTGGGAATGGTTTTTCGGAGGTTTGGGTAAGCTGAAATTTTTTTCTAAGGCATGAGAGCCTCAAATTCACGAAACTTTCTGCGAAAAACGGGGGTTCGCGTCACGCGATAGGTAACAATAAGGGATCTACGCGCAACGCGTAGCCCCAGTCCAAACAACAGAAAACCCGCGACACGCCGCGTAGCGCGACGTTCACATGCATTTCAACGTCACGCAACGTGACACCCTAGATTGAACCCCTGCAGTTGAACTGACCCTACGTGTCATGCATAGGCTTTTGAATTCAGCGTCGCATACCGCGACGCCTTCTCCGACCAGCTTAAAACTTGCAGACCTCCATTTCTTCCCCAAATTTCACCAAAACCCTAAACGCGAGCTTTCAGCCGAAAATCACCAATATCCACCATAACCACCACCAAACTCCACCATTTACCCCCCATTTTCAGCCCACATCAACCATTTCACTTCCCCATCCATATTCATTTTTAATTTCACCCAATTAGCTGCGAAATCCACCAAACACGGGCTTATTTTTCTCCACTTAAAAAGTTCATGTTTTTAGCTCATTCCACACGAATCCGATATGTTTTCTTGTAATTTTATGTATATTGTTTGTTTATTAGCTAGGTTTAAGTCTAGTTTTGCATGTTTTAGGCGTTGGTTCGTGTCAGGCCAGTTTCGTGTCGTAGTTTAGCTGAATGTCTAGTGTTTTATGGTTGCGGGAGGCATGGTTTAGGTATGTTCTTGACATTAGACTGATTTGCTATATCCTATTGCTATGAAAAATCCGAACTTGCATTTTCAGTTTAACCGTTAAAACCTCCTTTCACTAGGTGGAGTTTTTCGACTTAAATTCAGTTTTTAATACTAAAGTTAGCATCTTTACGCAAGTTTTGACTCAATGTCCGGTTTGGTTGGAACTTGGTTAATTGGGACAATTAAAGTGCCGGGAGGGGGTAGTGTACATTGAGTCTTGTGTTTTTGAGTCGTTTAGTTTTGGTAGTTCTTGGTCTTGGGTTTACTAATATGCACATACAGGTACAAAACACTTCGCGCGTACTCAATCTCCATTCAGGCGAGTTTGTTTATGACTTATGCTTTTGTAAACGATAACCCGATTTTTACTTTCACTTTATTTTGGGTTTCTACCGCGAATGCAATGCTATCCGGTTGTTTCAGTTTTATTAAAAAAATTTCAAAAAACCAAAAAAAATTAAAAATTAAAAGTACCAAAAATAGTTTGTGATCGCTAATTTTTCTGCTTGCTTTGCTTTGTCTATATGTTTGTTTTAGCAGATATGTCAGGTAAAGGTAGTTCGAGCGTAGCAGGAGGAAATAGAAGAAGAGGGCCAGCTCAACGCCCAAGAGGGGTCCCGAGTCAGAAGCAACAACCCGTGCCTAACCCTATGTAACAACCCGACTTTTTGGTTGTTATTTGCTTATCATCATTTTGATTTGTAACCGTCTTGTAATCCGAGATTCGATATAAATAATGGATTAATTTATACTAAATACATTTTCATCACACAAGATAACTGCTACACACTTCAAACGCTTATTACTCGCAACGCTAACGCAACACGAATCACAAAACTATGTTACTTTAAGTGCCAAGTGTTTGTTTGTTCATTACTCGTTCGCGCCTTCGACCTCGCTTATCGCACAAATCGCAAACGCAGTTATTTATTTGGGTTATGTAATGTCGTGTGTTATGTATGTTTATGTTTTATACACTTTATACTTACTCTCGCTCTCACTCGCTAGTTAACACGCAACTCGCTCTATCGTGTTATTATGTTAACACAACACTTAATATCTCGCTAAAACGCTTAATGTACCAAAGCTAATTAATACGAACGAAAACATCAAACAGAAACAGCCAAGACACAAACTAGGCTCACTCGCATGAGTGACTACTCGTACGAGTGAACCGGCTCGCACCAGGTTCAAAGACTCGCACCAAATACATAGCCGTACGAATGATCACTCGCACGAGTGACCATTCGCACGAGCACTCACCCGCAAAACACACATGCTCTTCCCTCTTGTGCTATTAATACCACATTTCATCATTCGTGCTCCCCTTGCTTTCACTCGCACGAAACCTTCTTATTACGCTTCTCTCTGTTTCCAAGTAAAAAGATTATGTTTCCACAAGAACAGTCACTTGTGCTAACTGGACTGGCTCGCACGAACCACTTCGTGTTCGTACGGCCCAGTCCGACTTTCTGCAAACGACTAACTCGCTCTAAAGACCTCCCCAACTTTGGTTTATTCAGTAGCTTAAGGTTAGAAGATGGACACACGATTTCCCAAAGAAACGACACGAAAACACTCAATGTTGGACTCGAAAACACTCAATTTTGGACTCGAAAACAGGTCAATCGCCCGAGCAGTCGCTCGTATGAATGATGACTCGCACAAGGGTGACGCCTCGTACGAGCCATCACTCGTACGAGTGAGGACTCGCACGAGGGTGATGCCTCGTGCGAGTAGTGCTTTGTACGACCCGCTGTTTGTCCCGCACAACTCTCCGCTCAACTGTTCAGGCTATCGAAGACTGATGCACTTCTGTTTCTACGCGCATGCTAATCCGACGCTCTTCTAACTCTCCCCAGCTCACCGGTGTTTACTGTTTAAGCCATCACTGTGAGTATACTTGACCCCTTTTCACTTTAATGCACTTTTGGGTGCTACATACGTTCTCTATTAAACAATCACAACACACAACTCTAAAACGCTTTCAAAACGCAAACCCACTATCGCATGACTATACATGAAACGTTGAACAACTATGTATTAATTGTATGCCTTGAGATTTGCTGACCACCCTTAACATGATAGCTGCTATAAGTTGACCCGCCACCCGTTAGTTCGGGGGTTGTTAAGGCCCACTCTCGCTTTACTTTACTTGTCTCACTCGCGGTTGTGTTGGTTAGTCTATTTCGGTATATGTAACATATATGTGTTCACATAACTATGTTAGTGGCTGGTTTCGTTAAAACGCTTAATTACTATTATTATGCACAAACCTTTGTACTCACATTTATATTATTGTATTGACTTTATTTTTAACGTATGTGACATGTTGATAGATTTACGTTTGCTGCAAATGGATAGGATTTCTAGAACCCACTAAAAATCTAGGTTGTGGGATTTTGTATTGTTTGAGAGACATGTAATATGTTTTAACTTTCATGGAATATTTGTTTAATTGTATGGGAAATTAAACCTTATAAATATTGTCGTTGAATTAGTTGTTATGGATTCTCTTGAGCAATTTGATTCCCATTGTGCCGCGCCCCGATGATTCCGCCATCAGTTGGGGTGTGACATATTGGTATCAGAGCTATAGCTATAAGGAAATTAGGTAGAATTTCCATGTTCGACCTAGATTATAGTCTAAGTACCAAATCGGACCGAAACGAGCAAAACGAATCAATCTGTGCGAATTAGAACGCCCCGTACGAATTAGTCCCTCGTACGAAGGACAACTCATACGAGTAGCCACTCGTACAACCCAGAACAGTTTCTCGATCAGAACGCCCGAATTTTACCTATTTTGCTTGTAATCTAGCCATGTTAGCTAAACTATGTATGGTTTTCCTAACGCTACCACAATACACGCTTGAAGACACTCGAATAACATAAACGAGTGATTATGTCGAGATTGGTGTGAAAACCAAGAACTCTCGGTAAGATCACTCATTCCGCGTATTATTCTCTGCACGTGATTCTTTCTTTGAGTTAGGGGTGACATTCATATCTCGGCGGAAATCTCCATTTCTATTCCGTGGTTGTTCATACCACAGTTATGGTGTGAAGTTGTTAAGTTAGGGGTGAAACCTGCATCTTATTAACTAGTTCCACTCCTCGATTTGCAATCTCACCATAGTCTCGATAGTTTCAATGATTTGGAATGCGTAGTAACCGGAAGGGTAATGCCGTTAGCCGCAAGACAGTGAGAGTATTTACCTATTAGGCCAAAACGTATGTCCAAACTTAGAGGAATGGTCGAATCACTTTGGGTAGTCGTTGTCTCAAAACCCAGGACATCCACTTATTTTAAGCCTGCAATCGCCGATTTTACACATCATCGGATTTTATTAAATTTATGTGTTTTAAATTGTGAATTTTAAAGTTTTACGCTTTATCGAATTCTTGATGTATCGATTTTCGCTCCACGAACGTACACACAACTCGCACATCATTCGCAATCTAAAACTCTAATTAATCAAAACAAACTAAACAATCTCGCTTACATTACGCTCGCGAGGTCATGTGCACCTCATACGCAGTGTTACTCGCTTATTTACACTCATACCACACCATCTCATACGCGCTACACATGGTATAATGGAGATGAATACGTTCAAAATATGTGCTTTCGTGACTTATGTGATTATGTGCTTATGTGCTTATGTGATTATGTGCTTATGTGAATACGTGACCTTGTGCCTTACTTGAATAATAATAATAAGTCATATGGTGTAAAACGCAAAACTTTTAAAACAAAACCCATTATAATCGAATCTCATTTATTCTTCCCATGTAAAATGGCTTCCATGGGACCCACACTCGCCGAACTACCCAGAAAAACAACGCCAACAAACGAATCGCCTCACTCGTGGCCAAGGAAACGGCCAAGGTGATTCCTCAGATTGTTAGTGAGATTCACGCTGTCAGCAGCAACTCCTCTGTGGATTCAAAGAACAATGCCCCAAAAGCTTCGTTCAGCTTCAAGCAGTTCAAAGCTTGCGCACCGATGACCTTCACCGGCGAAGAAGGTCCAAGTAAGATGTTTCAATGGTTCGACGCAATTGAGGTCACTTTCCGCCAAAGCGAATGTCTAGAAACTCTCCGCACTATCAATGCTACCGGTGTTTTTCAGTCAAGGGCACTTAACTAGTGGACTACCTAGTGCAATAGGCATGAAAACGATTCAGCTTATGGGCTCACATGGGAGGAACTGAAATAGCTCATGATATGTGAATTATGCCCTCTTCACGAGGTTCAGAAGCTGGAGAACGAGTTCTGGTACATCAAACAGGTGGGAGGTGATAACGCAAGTCTCACCGCCTGATTCAAACAGCTGAGTATCATCTGCCCAGGTCAAGTGGATACCACCGAGAAAGCCATCAAAAAGTATCTTCGCGCTCTCCCCGACTGTGTCGCCGACTTTGTTCAAGCAGCGAGACTACTATCGAAGAAACCTATTAACTCGCGGCCGAGATCAACGATAAACGAGTCTTGGCTTGAGCTTTCAATGTCTCAACCAAGAGTCTTAGCCAAGCCACAGTTGAACCAAGTGCCGACACCACACCGTCTCAAGCCTCCAAGTCAAACTGCCAGGGCCGCAAGCGAAGGAACACCAGCAAGAATAGCGTAGAAGTTGCAAAACCGAACCACCAGTCTCACCAGCTTACTACTCCCAACGCACCTCCTTCTATGCGTGCGTATACTGGTCCTCATCCTTTGTGCCCTAAGTGCACTTATCATCATGCAGTTGGAGGAAACTGTCGCTTTTGTGTTAACTACAACATTTATGGTCATTACACCATCAGCTGCCGCTCAGGTCCACGTCAGCAAGCTCCTCAGCCTATCGCCGCACTGCCAGCTCCAACTCATGCTCCTCAGGCCAACCCAACTCCGCAAGCACCCGTTGCTAATGCACGTGCTTGTTACACTTGTGGCGATCCCAGTCACTTTAGCAACGTTTGGACGCATCGAGTTGTGAAACAAGAACCACAGCAGTAGCAGCCTCAACAACAACCACCACAGCCACAACAGTAGCAGCAACCACAGGCTGTGCGTGGAAGAGCTTTCAACATCAACCATCGCCAGGCCCAGAACGGCAACAATGTTGTCAATGGTACGTTCCTCGTTAATGGTATTTATGCTTCTTGCTTATTTGATACTGGAGCCTATAACTGTTTTATATCATTTGAATTCGAAAGCTTTTAAAATGTAAACGTGCCAACCTCCCAAAGACCTTCGATGTCGAAATTGAAACCGGAAGAACCGTCACCGTTAACTCCGTTTTACGTGATTGTACTCTCGATCTCAAGAATCAACTTCTCGATCAATCTCATACCTATGCAATTAGGTAGTTTTGACGTCATAGTAGGCATGGATTTTCTTCGCGAAAACCGTGCCGAAGTTGTTTGCTACGATAAAATGATTCGCTTTCCACTTCCAAACGGTGATCAGCTATATGTTTATGGCGATGTTCCCTCAAAAGAATTGAAGCTTATGTCATGTATTCAAGCAAACAAGTACTTGTGCAAGGAGTACAACGCTTTCCTAGCCCATATTATTGAAACGAAGAATGAGAAGAAAACCTTAAAAGATGTACCCGTTGTTTGTTATTTTCCTAAAGTCTTTCCCTACGATTTACCTGGTCTACCCCCTACTCGTGATACAGATTTCCGAATCGATCTAGTACCCGGTGCTACACCTGTCGCTAAAGCTCCCTATCATCTTGCACCATCCGAAATGCACGAGCTATCTAGCCAACTTCATGAGTTACTTGACAAAGGCTACGGGGCACACCCATTCTTTTTTTGAAAAAGAAGGGTGGATTGTTCCGAATGTACATCGATTATAGAGAACTTAACAAGCTTACGGTTAAGAACCGCTACCCTCTCCCTCGGATCGATGATTTATTTGACCAACTTCAAGGTGCTACTTGTTTTTCGAAGATTGATTTACGTTTCGGATATCATCAGCTACGTGTACATGAGCAAGACATTCCAAAAACCTCCTTTCGTACCCGCTATGGCCATTATGAATTCATGGTCATGCCTTTTGTTCTCACAAACGCACCCGCGGTCTTTGTGGATTTGATGACCGTGTGTGCAAAGCCTTCTTAGATCGTTTCGTCATTGTGTTTATCGATGATATTCTCATCTACTCGAAGTCAAAAGCCGAACACGCGTGAGATCTTCGTTTAGTTCTCGAACTTCTCCAAGGAAACCGCCTTTACGCCAAATTCTCCAAGTGTGAATTTTGACTCAAGGAAGTTCAATTCCTCGGTCACATCGTTAACGACCAAGGAATTTATGTCGATCCCGCAAAGATAGAAGCTGTTAAGAGTTGGAATACACCAAAGACTCCGTATGAAATCCGTTCTTTTCTCGGATTGGCTTGTTACTATCGTCGATTCATCGTCGACTTTTCAAGGATCGTTGTACCTCTTACCTCTTTAACTCATAACGATAAACCTTTTGTTTGGGGTACCGAATAGGAGGAAGCCTTTAAAATTCTCAAACACATGCTTTGTAACGCACCTTTTCTCGCACTCCCTGACGGAAACGACGATTTCGTTGTATATTGTGATGCCTCTAACCTAGGTCTCGGTTGTGTTCTTATGCAACGAGACAAGGTTATCGCGTATGCGGCTAGACAACTCAATGTCCATGAGAAGAACTACATTACCCATGATCTCGAACTCGGTGTTAGTTGTTTTTACGTTAAAATATGGCGACACTACCTTTACAGTACAAAATGTACGGTCTTCACCGATCATAAGAGCTTACAACATATCTTCGACCAGAAAGAATGAACACGTGCCAATGCAGATGGGTTGAACTTCTCAATGACTATGATTGTGAAATACACTATCATCCCGGCAAAGCAAATGTCGTAGCCGATGCTCTCAGTCGACGAAGCTATGTGTATAGTGTTCATGAAGTTCAAGCCTAGAACGAACTCGAAACCCTGATTCACGAAACCCATCACGCATGTTTCATTGAGAATACCTTGTATGAGGAAATGAAAGGTGGTGCTGAAACTCAGTTGGAGAATAAATCTAACGGTATCTTTTATTATCTCGATCATATTTGGATTCCTAGCCGCAACAATCTCTGAGAGTTACTAATGACCGAAGCTCATAAATCTCGATATTCCATTCACCCAAGAGCCGACAGGATGTACCAAGACCTCCGTTCTAGGTATTGGTGGCCGGGCATGAAAAAGGATATCGCTCTGTATGTCTCGAAATGCTTAACTTGTGCGAAAGCTAAATCCGAACATCAACGACCCTTTGGTTTACTTGAGCAACCCGTCATCCAATGGGAGAGTATAGCCATGGATTTTGTTACAAAACTCCCTCGCACCAATTCCGGTCACAATAGCATTTGGGTTATCGCTGATCGTCTTACAAAATCTGCTCATTTTATTGCCATACGAGAAGACTATAAGGTCTAACGATTAACACAAATCTATATCGACGATGTCGACACAGGACACCTCGTGACATCATCTCTGACCATGATGGTCGATTACCTCACGTCTTTGGGAGACATTTCAATCAGCTCTTGGTACTACTCTTAATCTCAGTACCACATTCCATCCTCAGACCGATGGACAGACTGAGCGTACGATCCGCACCCTCGAAGACATGCTTCGATCGTGTGTCATAGATTTTGGTCGTAACTGGGATTCGAATTTACCTTTAATAGAATTGTCGTATAATAATAGTGATCATACTAGTATTCAAATGGCACCATTTGAGGCACTATACAGTAGAAAATGTCGATCGCCTATTGTTTGGCACAAGATCGGAGAAGCACAAATCACCAGTCCCCAGTTAATATAAGAAACAACAGATAAGATTCTCCAAATTTGAGACAATCTCCTGAAAGCTCGCAGTCGTCAAAAGAACTATGCCGATAAACGTCGCAAGCCCCTACAGTTTGAAGTTGGAGACCACGTTCTCTTAAAGATTTCACCTTGGAAAGGGGTGATCCGATTTGGAAAGAAATGGAAACTAGTGCCAGATACGTAGGTCCCTTTAATATTTTGGAAAGAATTGGCAAAGTGTCTTATCGACTCGAATTACCGACGGAACTCAGCAACGTACATCTGACTTTCCACGTCTCAAACCTCAAAAAGTGTCTAGCTGAAGAAAATCTTCACGTACCCCTTGAAGACTTGCAAATAAATGAGACTCTACACTTCGTGGAAAAGCAAGTAGAAATCATGGATCGAGAGACCAAGAAACTTCGACGCCATCACATTCCTATGGTGAAAGTCCGATGGGAAGGCAAACGCGGCGCCGAGTTCACTTGGGAACTCGAAAGTGATATGAAAGCTAAATATCCACATCTCTTCGTTACTTCTACTACTTCAATTTCGGGATGCAATTTCCTAAAGTAGGGCTGACTACAACAACCCGACTTTTTGGTTGTTATCTGCTTATCATCATTTCAATTTGTAACCGTCTTGTAATCTAAGATTCGATCCAAATATTTGATTAATTTATACTAAATACATTTTCATCACACAGCATCACTGCTACACACGTAAAACGCTTATTACTCGCAACGCTAATGCAACACGAATCACAGTTAACTATGTCACTTTAAGTGCCGAGTGTGTTTGTTTGTTCGGTACTCGCTCGCGCCTTCGACCTCGCTTATCACACAAATTGCAAACGCAGTTATTTATGTGGGTTATGTAATGTTGTGTGTTATGTATGTTTATGTTTTATACGCTTTATACTTGCTTTCACTCTCACTCACATCGCTCACGCATATCATTTTATCGCGTTATTATGTTAACGCAACACTTAATATCTCTCTAAAACGCTTAATGTCACAAAACTAATTAATGCGAACGAAAACAGCCAAGATGCGAACCAGGCTCACTCGCACGAGTGACTACTCGTACGAGTGAACTGGATGGCACCAGGTTCAAAGACTTGCACCAAATCTCAGCCGTGCGAATGATCACTCGCACGAGTGACCATTCGCACGAGCACTCACCCGCACCAACACACCTACTCTTCCCTCTTCTCCTATAAATACCAAACTTCATCATTCGTGCTCCCCTTGCTGTCACTCGCACGAAACCTACTTATTACGCTTCTCTCTATTTCCAAGTAAGAAGATTGTGTTTTCCACATGAATACAACGATTTTACACGAGATTATCTCTGATTTCATCTAAACTTCTCTGTTTACGAATATCTCCATCTATTTCATAAAACCTTCTGTTTTATCAAGGATTTGCATTGTAACGAGTATCTTTGAGCAAGCTTTAGCTTCTCGAGTTAGAATACTTAATGTTTCTAACTCACCAAGTGTTAAATCCTAGTAAAACTGTTTTTCTACTCGATTTTTACACAAAACGAACTAAACCGACGTATGTTTCGTTCACTAGATAGTGGGACGAAACGTTGTCATAAACACACTCGAAATGGATTTGAAACTACATATGTTTCAAGTGAAAACTCAGTTCCGGTAGCACGAGGACACAAACAATCACTTGTGCTAACTGGACTAGCTCGCACGAACCACTTCGTGTTCGTACGACCCAGTTCGAATTTCCACAAAGGACTAACTCACTCTAAAGACTTCCCCAGCTTTTGGTTTGCTCGGTAGCTTAAGGTTGGAAGGGTGGACACTCGATTTCCCTAAGAAATGATGAGAAAAAACTCAATTTTGGACTCGAAAACAGGCCACTCGCACGAGCAGTCGCTCGTACAAATGATGACTCGCACGAGGGTGATGCCTCGTACGAGTGATGACTCACACGAGGGTGATGCCTCGTGCGAGTAGTGCTTCGTACGACCCACTGTTTGTCCTGCACAACTCTCCGCTCAACTGTTCAAGCTATCGAAGACTGATTCACTTCTGTTTCTACGCACAAGCTAATCCAACGCTCTTCTCACTCTCCCAGCTCACTGGTGTTTATTGTTAAGCATTCACTATGAGTATACTTGACCCCATTTCGCTTTAACTTACTTTCTGGTGTTACATACGTTCTCTATTAAACAATCACAACACACAACTCTAAAACTCTTTCAAAACGCAAACCCACTATCGCAAGACTATACATGAAACGCTGAACAACTATGTGTTATTTGTATGCCTTGAGATTCCTGACCACCCTTAACATGATAGCTGCTATAGGTTAACCCGCCACCCATTTGTTCGAGGGTTGTTAAGGCTCGCTCTGGCTTTACTTTACTTGTCTCACTTGTGGTAGTGTTGGTTACTCTATTTCGGTATAGGTAACATATATGTGTTCACATGACTACGTTAGTGCATGCTGGTTTTGTTAAAACGCTTAATTACTATTATTATACAAAAACCTCTGTACTCACTTTTACATTATTTTATTGACTTTATTTAACGTATGTGACAGGTTGATGGATTTACGTTTGCTGCAAATGGATAGGATTTCTAGAAACCCACTAAAAATCTAGGTTGTCGGATTTTGTATTGCTTGAGAGACATGTAATCTGTTTTAACTTTCATGGAATATTTGTTTAATTGTATGGGAAATTAAACCTTATAAATATTGCCGTTGAATTAGTTGTTATGGATTCTCTTGAACAATCTGATTCGCCTAGTGTCGCGCCCCGATGATTCTGCCATCGGTTGGGGCGTGACACCCTAGGCGCAGACGTATTCGATACGAGGGTCAGGAACGGGTGAACTTAGCCCGTATTCCGTTAAGGAGAGAGAATCCGCTTTTACAATTTGAAGTTAAATCTAAGGAGTGGACGAAACTTCAAAAAATCATTCGTACTGAATTGCATGAGCATTGGACTATAGATTGGGAGTGGTTGGCTCAGATGGGTGCTCGAGATAAGGTTGAGCAGTTGTTAGGTCCGAGAGTGCGAGCTATGGTTGATTGTCACTGGCCACAGTATGATGACTTGGTTGTTGAATTCCATTCGAGTTTTCAGCATAAGAGGGTTCTTTTGCTGAGGATGATGCAGTGTCATTTAGTCTTGGGAGGATGGTTGATGTCCATTCCGCAGTTCACGATTGCTAGTGGGTTTTATACAGCTGAGGAGGTAGTGACTTCAGAGTTTTTGACTGGGATGAGGGGAGTTTATGTGAATCAAAAGGAGCTTTGTTTTGGTAGTTATGAGTTGGCTAGTTTCTGGGGTACCATTGCTGATGTTGCATTCGTGAGTACTAATCTGATTACGTCTGTTCAGGATCCCATTTATAGGTTTTTGCTGAATGTATTCTCTACCACTCTAGTTGGTAGGAGTTCGAGTAAAAATAAGGCAAATTGGATAGATTTGTTTCTTCTTATGTGTTTGGTTGAGAACCGGAACATGAACTTAGCAAGTGTCTTGGCATGGTCGTTTAATCGAGCACCTAGGGGTGGACATAGGGCTGCACTTGATATGGGTCCTTAGATTACAAGGTTGGTAGAGAATTTGGGGGTGTTTTAGAAGTACAGTTTAGAGATTTCGCGTGTGGGTGTAGAGATCTTCAGTTTGCAGGCATACTTACTTTGACAGAGCCTATTACATGGCTAGGTGCAAGGCAGGGGCCACAGGTTATGCCACCAGCAGGGCACCTGACTGATAATATGAAGTAGGGTATATATCCTACAACTCGTCAGCGACCTCGTTATAGACATGAGATTCCAGCTCCTCAGTACCCGAGGAGACAGCCACCACCAGACCCGCTTACTTTAGCTTCACTTTATGACCGCCTGGGTCAGGGGTTTGGTAGGATTGATTATCGACATGATAGGCAGGATGGAGCGATTAGGTATATGATGGGGCGGATGAGTATGGGTGTCCCGAATTTTTTCCAACCATTTGTCGACCCGATTCAGTTTCCGATGCCGGGGTATTATGATCCTAGTGGTGCAGGTAGCTCAGGTCAGCAGGGTGATTCCTACACCCGAGTTTCAGGTCTATGGTCAGGGCGGTGACGAAGAGAGTGAGGAGAGTGATGACGAGGATTAGTGTGGGGATTGCAGCAGCTAGAGCTTGAAGGAGTATCTTTCTACTTTATTTTTCTTTTATTATGTTTTATCTTTATCCCATCTATACCCCTATTTTTGGATACTTTTATATTTGGAAGATTGGGTTGGGGTTGGTAGGGTTGTAGGTTTTCACTGAAGTTTAAGACAATATTATCTATATTTGATATGTATTCTTTGGTTGTTTTGACTTGATAGGTATGGTGTGTTTATGCCGCTTCCGTTTGCGTGTGAGAGAGTAGGAATTGTTTGCTGAGCGTATTCGGAGTGGAGGGCATATGTGGAATTGACTGGCACATTGACAGTCTCGTATATTCAGCTAAGTCGTTTCACTTGTATATTTTGTATATTTTATTTAGATTTTAGTTTTAGCTTTAGTTTAGTAGTTTGAGTCGTATTCTCGTTCTTGCATTAGGGACAATGCAATCCCTAAGTGTGGGGATGGGATACATAGTTGTATAAATGAGTCATAGTGTTTAGTTGAGTCAGTGTTTGAGTCATAAAATTTGAAAAAGTAAAAAAAATCCAAAAAAATGGAAAAATTGAAAATGTCTCTCATTTTTTAAGTTTGCAAAACAAAAGCGGAAAATGATAGTAAAGTCAGGAGTGTTCGGGTTTCAAATAGTAATAATATGAGTAAATTTAAGCTTGTGTCTAACTTGGGATATGTGAGTTGGCTCGACCCTGTCTAGGTTCCTTTGATATTAATATACCCAATTGTCGGTTTGCTAGTGGGTATTCATCTAGGAAAAGTGGGGAAATCGAAACCACCAATAATAGTATAAGGAAAGTGTGAATGCACTTTGTGTCCGTCGCTGTACGAATAGACTAGTTAGAGCTTGTGTTGCATATTGTATAGAATAGATACGAAGACACGGCCCGAGCACGAACGTCGGATGAGAAAATGGACACATTTCTTACGAAATTTGTCAGTTTCGTACGAAATGGTCAATTTTCGTACGAAAATATATAGCATTTTCTTACGAAAATTTTCGTACGAAAATGTTCATTTCGTACGAAAATCTCATCCTTATATATATGAGTTGTGTGTTCATTTGTTTTTAAGTTTTGGAAGCTCCCAGAGGGGAGGTACTGGCGGATTCTCTCCAGGAACTACGCCAGCCTGACAAGATGTATGCTCTTTCGGTATGAATGAATAAACGTATGACTTCCGCTGCATTCTACTTCTACTTCATTCTGTAATAACATTCTACCGTATCTGCTATCATACGCCCAAACTTCCGTCTGAAACCTCCGCGATCTGGACCCACAACTGGTATCAGAGCTACGTTATCGATTCATTCAATTTAACAGTTGATGAATCACCTACGCTCTTGAATTATGAACTTAGGAGGGGTTTTAGACGTATATCATAAATAAACGGATAATCCTCAGACAAAATGTAAATTGAACTTATAGGATTGTTAGAAACTGATTTTCGACCAGATCTGTGCAAAAACCATATTGAAATTCGAAGAAACGAAGACTCTAGATCGAAAAACGTCATCAGTTCAGTTTGGTGCGAAAACTACAATTTTCATGCAAAAATGTCATTTTCGTGCGAAAATGAGTGATTTTCGTGCGAAAATAAGTGAGGTGCCAAAAATATATATATATGTATATATATAGATGTATATGTATATATATATATATATATTTGTTGCCCGTATTGACGTGACGAGTGTCCAGAAAAAATTTGCTGATAGAAATTTTTTTTGAAATTTTCATGACTGATACGCGATGTTCGGGGACACCGTCTAGAGCTTCAGAGTACAGATTTGATGATATGGTCACAAAATGTTGAAGATTTGGGATGAGTCACTAATACCTGTGCAGAATGCTGATCATCCGGCGTAGTGACTTTCAATGGGACTAGCGTCAAATCCGCATTTCATCAAAACTGCAATTTTGGGAAATTTTTCGCAAAATTTGGGTTTGGTGGGATGATGCTCAAATCGTCAGAAATTGCTAAAAATGAGGGGGATAAAAATTTGTCAAAACATTGAAAATTCCGGCACTTTTAGAAATTCGGACGGTGCAGCTAGCATTCGGGTAGTTTTCGATGCAGATTATCTGATGAAGCATTAGTGATGAGATCAGGTTGATATCTATTTTTTCGTAAAAATAGGGTCGCATAACTGAGTTCTGTTGGAGGAGTTGTTTATTTGATTCTATAGTCAATGGTCACATTTATGCCTGGCAGTCGTCAAGTCGCGGAAACACACACGACCGCTTAGTGATATAGAGTACCCATTTTAACTCTGCATTGCATATGAACTATTTTCCAGACTACCCGCCAGGAAATAGGGATGTCTTGTAGTTTCAGTGCCTCGTGCGCTCCGACCACGGCTAAATGCCCGGCAGTCGTAAAGTTCGCGGAAGCACACACGACCGCTTAGTGGTACAATGTATCCAATTTAACTCTACATTGCAAATGAACTATTTTCCGGACTAACCGCCAGGAAATAGCACGCTCCGACCACGACTAGATGTTTGCCTTTTATGACTAAAGAGGATGATTTATGGAATTGGATCTTTCAGAACAAAGATGTGTACCAGTTGCTCACGAAATAGATTATGTTTGGGATTTCGTGATCAGAGGAAGTTCAGAATTTTCAGATCATGATACAGGTTGATGCTTAAGGGATGTAGGATCTAGGTCCTGATCTTCGATGTGAAGTTGATGCATACACGACCACTTATCTTTAACTCTACAACGAAAATGAATTGTTTTCGCGAGTAATCCGGAAATGAGGATGTTTTGTAGTTTCAAGACGTCCGCTTTAGCGGAGATAGTTATACATCTGTTATTGTGACTGTAGAGGAAGAATGTGATTTTGATCACGGATGAACGTTTCTTAGATTTGATGTGTTACTAGATAATTTGATTTCGATGCGGATTTGCTGATTGAAAAGATTACCAGTTTGCTGATCTATCTTTCCAGGAGTGTGCTTAAGATATGATTACGAAAATCGGGATTTCAGATTTTCATGGGTATTCATTGATTTGAAGGTTACTGGTGTAGTAATTCGAAGTTTCTATCAATTGTCGGTTGGGTCTTGAAGATCAGAGGATCAAGCATAAGAGATATGCGCTAAACCAAACACGGTTGTGGTTAACGAAGAAACAGAGATGCTGCACTGATTAGTTTTCAATTCGGTGTTTATTCAAGAAAATTTGTCGATCAAGCAAATCAGAGGAGGTCGGAAACCGTGCAAACAAAGTTCTAAACTAGAGATTTCAGGGGGAATTTAATGTAGATAATGCAAACCCGGATCATCAATTAAAGGGGAATCTGTTGACGCGTTCTACGGCATCGACAGATACCTTGATTGAAGCTGCAGAATATTCAAACACGGCCCAGAGATTTCAAGATCAAGTTAAAGCTTCGACAGTAACGGACAAGGGGGAATCTGTGAGTGCACTTTGTGTCCATCACTGTGCGAGTAGACTAGTTAGAGCATGTTGAATATTGTATAGATTAGATACGAACACATGACCCGAGCACGAACGTCGGATGAGAAAATGGACCCATTTCGTATGAAATCTGTTAGTTTCGTACGAAATGGTCAATTTTCGTACGAAAATATGTAGCATTATCGTACGAAAATTTTCGTACGAAAATGCTCATTTTCGTACGAAAATCTCATCCCCCTATATATGAGTTGTGTGTTCATTGGTTTGTAAGTTTTGGAAGCTCCCAGATGGGAGGTTGGCGGATTCTCTCTAGGAACTCCACCAGCCTGACAAGACGTATGCTCTGTAACATTTGTCAAAGACGGGTTTTCCAAAACCTCTTCGTTTGTAATCGAATATCAAGTTATAAATTTTTCGTTGCGTATTATGTTTATTTTAATTTTAAACGATGCATAATTAATTAACAAATTAGAATTTAAAAACTATAATTAATAAAAAGTGAAAAGGAAATAAATAAAAAAAGAAAACCGGCTGCCGGGATTCAAACCCGGGTCAGCCGGGTGAGTCTAAAGACTTAACACGCACACTTATAACCACTCCGCCACTTGATGTTTTCTGTTAGTTCTTGGAATCAATTAAATCATAACTTCAATCGCGAATCAACCTTGTTACGCCATCTGAAACCGTAACCGGTTTCCAAACGTCCAAAAACGTTTGAGTGATCGCGGTTTTCTGACAATAACCGATACACCGACACTTTCAATCAATTCAGTCTTGAATGGACTTGAATTTATGTGATGATCGGTTTTAATAACCGAAAATCTTCATTTCCTGAATTACTCCAACCATAGCACCCTCTCGCGACTCAAACTCATCCGCAGAACCTCCAATTTCACTTTCGCTCTACGTTCAGTTCGTCGGATAAGTTTTTTTGAACTCGTCGGACTTTCACCGGAAAACCGTGTCTTCCATCAAATCAGTAAGTTTCTAAATTCTTTCATCGTCTATCAGTTGTTAAGCTTTTGCTAACTCAAACCCTTCAATCAGAATCAGTTCCAGGCGACGATATCGGATAATCATCATTCGCCGGAAAATCTCTGAGAATTTCTAGAACTCGCTGTGAAATGGTATAAACCTTTAAACATTCAGATAACTCTTGTTCAGTACTTCAATTCCACATCTAGCTAATCAAAATTGTTAATTTGTCCGCTCAGACAAAATCCATAAAAACAGAGCCGACGACTTCGCCGGAATTCTGAGAAAGATCGTTTCTCCGGTATGTTTACTTCCAAAATCTTCTCTGCCATTTCATTTTAGTCATTTGAATGTTTGTCAATCGAATTAAACAAGAAACAGTAGAGAAATCGTAGTCTGTGATATTGTAACGAAGAAGATGAAGTTAGTTTGTTTATAAGTTTAATATAAATTGGATATTATCTCGGGTTAGACACACAGTTCAGCGGTGGACTGTGTGCGCACATATATCACACGCCGCGAATTCGATCCTTGACACAAACGTATGCTCTGAAATAAAGATGTTTGCTTTTTCTAACTGAACCGGATTAACTCACTGAAGTTATTAAGCATAATAAAAATCGGTATATTAACCAGGTTAGACACACAGTCCAGCGGTGGACTGTGTGCAACACTAACCCACAGGTCCCGGGTTCGAGACCTGTTGCACACTCCGGTTTGATGATTAAAACCCTTTTTGAAAATAAAAGAATTTTGAATAAACTAAAATAGTATATAAATATAATTAAAAACAAAATTATTTCGGGTTAGACACGTAGCTCAGTTGGTAGAGCTGCGTGCACGCGTACGGGAGGTCTCGGGTTCGAGCCTTACCCGGCGCACACTTTCACTTTAGCAAACCGGTCAAACGATCAACAGTCCCGGTCAACGGTCAATGGTCAACGCAAAAGTCAACATTTTTATTTATTTAATTTAAAAATCAATTAAAAATACTTAAAAATAATGTTTTTAAAGATAGAAAATAGCCTTAAACTCACAAAAATATATATAAAAATCTTATTAAAATTATTAATAAAATCCATTCATTTACCATACTTCCCGTATTATTTAGGTTAGTTAAGTCTCGTCGATCAATCCTCCAAACTCGTGCGCATTTCATCATCTTCAACCGAACGCACCCAATGTGAGTGAATCTCTATAAATTCCCCGTTTTAATCACGTTTTTGGGTTGTATCATGTGTCTTACCATTTATTATATTTAAATCATTGTGCATACATCATATCCATGAACAAATGTGTATTCAACTTGTATCAACTGTTTGTGTGGTTATTGTTTAGATTTAATTTATCATTTTCAGTACATACATTATCATAGGCCGCCGCTCCCCATTACATTATGAGCGTTGAGCAGTTCCCCATTACATTATGAGCGTGAATCGGGCGTTGCCAACATACGATCGGCTCCGTTTGATTGAGCCTTGATCGCACAGACATTCATCATAGGCCGTCCGTTCCCCATTACATTATGAGCGTGAACGTGACGTTGCCAACATATACAGTTTCATTCATGTTATATATTCATGCAAGTTGATATGTTATTGTATGTTATTGTTATTGTATGATTATTTACATTTGCTCACATATGACTATTGCACAATTTTTCCATGATAAAGATAACAATAAATCAATAATAAATGTTTATCTAACAAGGTTCACTCGCCAACTTATGTTGACCCAAAAACCCCTATTTTTACACATGATACAGGTGATCCAGCTGCAGCAAGAAACACATAGGATTGGCTTAGAAGAATAAACTGGTTTAGAGCTTGGATTGTTTAGTTGATTATTTTTCTTTGTATTTGTATGAACATGTTTGGACTATTGAGGATGTAATTTTGACTTAAATAAATATGAAACATATTAGTAAATATCATGAGCTTTGGTGATAACCCAATTATGCCCCGACTCTTATTCCGCTGCAGGTCGGGGTGTGACAGATTGGTATCAGAGCCATGACTATAGGGATATAGGATAGGTTATTAGACCCTTAGAGCCTATACTATAGTTGATTAGAAATTTTTAAGATTTTTTGTGTGTTACATGCAAAATTCATGATGTTTATATGTTTTATGTTTAATGTTGCATTCAATGTTATGCAAGCATGTTCATAAGTACATATTATTATATAATGCCTATCATGAATCATATTCTCATAACATATCATATCCATGAGAGCACACATCACATCATTTTCATGATTGTTTTTACAATGATTTTTTTGTATTTTCAAATCACATCAAAGTGAGTTCTCATGACGGGCATGTAGTAACTGGAAGGGTACAAGTACCGGTAGTCGGAACGTCCTGTCTAGGCTTGGCATTCGTTTAAATCCAGAATAAAGGACCAGTTTGCCTACCTGGGGACTAACGATGAGAGTACGAAGTACCTATTAGGCCAAAGCATACTATACCAAACGTCGTGTGAGCTAACCCCACTTTGAGTTGTCATTGTGTCTACACCTGGACACATTCCGACCATACATCTCGTAAACATATTTCATGGTTTTCATTCGGGTGATGCGAGTGTTAAACCGCCAATACTAATGTGAATCCTACCAAGCCAATAGTCATGGGGGCCCACATGACTATACAGGTGAAGGTATGGGGGACATTTGAGGCCCAACATGAGCAAACCCAAGACATCCTATGGATGTAGTTGCATTATTGATATTTATGTTATTTTCATTTTCTTTAAGACACATGACACCTAAAAAGACTCCATAAACTCACAATCTTCTTATGTATGTTCTTGTAGATGTCGGCTAGGCAACAACGAGGGGGTAGAAAATCAGGAAGGTCACACGAACGCTTGGCCACTCAAATCGCAAAACAAATGGCCGCGGTACTTCCTGACATTGTGGTTCAAGTACAACAAGCTCTCGCCACAAATCCCACCAATCCTCCCCAGCAAGAAGACCAGAACATCGGCAACCCTCCTACCAACAAGTGCTCATATAAACATTTCAAGTCTTGCGATCCTCCGAAATTTGAAGGGACCGAAGGTGTCACTGCTCTCCTCCACTGGTTTGAGGAAATGGAAAACACCTTCCTCAACTACGATTGTCCCGAGGATCGCAAGGTACGATACGCAACCGGGAGACTATTTGGGGTAGCTCTTACCTGGTGGAATACTGAAAAGGGTAAGAGAGGAATCGAAGATGCAATGGCCTTAATGTGGGAGGAGTTAAGGGAAATCATGACGAGACGATTCTGTCCTAGAAGTGAGATTAAAAAGTTAGAGGATGAATTTCATTCATTGAAGCAAAAGGAGGGAGATCATACTTCCTACAACAAGAGGTTTTTAGAGTTGAACCAGATGGTCCCTAACTTGTTCACCCCAGTTTACCGCTTAGTCGAGCATTATATTCGAGGTCTTCCCTCGAAAATTCAAGATTCAGTTCTCAGCACTTCGCCAGCAACACTTGAAGCTGCTATGGAACTAGCTACTGAACTGACCGAGAATCGAATTCGCAACGGTAAATTTAAAGAGGAGAAAAAGAAAGCCCCCGTTGAGGGCCAAACTTCAAACCATTCCACCTCCTCCTCTAAGTTTGCTAACAAGAGGAAACGTAACACCAGAAACTTCGCTGTCACACAAACCAATTACCCTATCCCTGCTGCACCCATTACCCAAGTTGCCCCCTCACCTGCACCATATAAAAGGCCATACTCTGGCCCATTACCAAAATGCAACCGTTGCCAATACCATCACTTTCCTGATCACCCCTGCCAACATTGCACCGGCTGTGGTCGCGCAGGTCACACTGTTCAAACCTGTCGCATACCTCAGCGAACGAACCGCCACCAGCCCTCAACTCAAACCCACCATCAAATAATGGGTCAAGCCCAACAACCCCTACTACTACCACCTACCCAACATTTAGCCCAATCATACTACCAACCCAACTATCCCATGGTGCAACCTATGCGGGCTTGCTACAATTGTGGAGACCCAAGCCACTTTAGAAACACTTGTCCACGTTTGGTAAACATTATACATGCTCAAGCCCAAGCAAATCCGGTGAATCAGGCTAACCAAGCTCCTCCACATGCAAGAGGAAGAGCTTTCAACATCAACGCTAATCAGGCTAGAGCTGACAGCAATGTGGTTAACGGTACGTTTCTTATCAATGGTAGTTATGCATCCATGTTGTTTGATACTGGCGCGGATAAAAGTTTTGTGTCCTTAGAATTTGAACCCATCCTCAACCAAACTCGTGATAAGCTCATGGAATCCATAACAGTAGAAGTTGCTGACGGAAAACCGGTCTCATTAAACTCTATTATACGCAATTGTACTCTCACCTTAAACGATCGCGATTTTCCAGTTGACCTCATTCCTATGAAGTTGGGAAGCTTTGACATTATAATTGGTATGGACTGGCTCAGCCAACATCAGGCTGAGGTTGTATGTCGCGAAAAGTTTATACGCATTCCTCTTGCAAATGGTCAGACTCTACGAATCTTTGGAGAAACCTCATCGAAAGGGCTCAGATTAATGTCCTGTCTTCAAGCTCGAAAATATTTCCGCAAGAATTATGTCGCATTTTTAACCCATGTCGTCAAAAAGGGAACCATGGAGAAGAAACTTGAAGACATCCCAGTAGTAAAAGATTTTCCGGAAGTTTTTCCTGACGACATTTCAGGACTTCCTCCCGTGAGAGAAGTCGAATTTCGCATCGATCTTATACCTGGTGCTACACCAGTTGCAAAGTCTCCTTATAGGTTAGCCCCATCCGAAATGCAAGAGCTAGCCAGTCAATTGCAAGAGTTGACTGACAAAGGATTCATACGTCCTAGCTCCTCGCCTTGGGGTGCACCTGTTCTTTTTGTGAAGAAGAAAGATGGAACGTTTCGCATGTGCATCGACTACAGAGAACTCAACAAGTTAACGGTCCAGAACCGCTATCCATTACCTCGCATTGATGATCTTCTTGACCAACTTCAAGGCGCCAGCTGTTTTTCAAAAATCGACCTTCGTTCTGGTTATCATCAACTCAGAGTACATGAAGAAGACGTCCCAAAGACCGCCTTCCAAACTCGTTATGGTCATTATGAATTCATGGTCATGCCATTTGGTTTAACCAACGCTCCAGCTGTCTTCATGGATCTAATGAACAGAGTCTGCAAACCCTATCTCGATCATTTTGTTATAGTCTTCATCGACGACATCCTCATTTACTCAAAGTCTAAGTCTGATCATGAACGGCACCTTCGACTCATCCTTACACTCTTAGAGAATGAAAAGCTTTACGCCAAATTCTCCAAATGCGAATTCTGGTTAAAAGAGGTACAATTCCTTGGACATGTCGTCAATGACAAGGGAATACATGTCGACCCCTCAAAGATCAAAGCAGTACAAGAATGGCAAGCGCCACGTACACCAACCGAAGTAAGATCATTCCTTGGTTTGGCTGGTTATTATCGCCGTTTCATTTCAAATTTCTCCCGCACTGCTGTACCACTCACGGCTTTAACTCATAAAGGAAAACCCTTCATATGGGGACCCAAACAAGAAGAAGCCTTCCAAACCCTTAAACAAAAACTCTGTGATGCACCAATTCTCACTCTTCCTGAAGGTTGTGATGATTTTGTGGTTTATTGCGACGCGTCAGGGCAAGGACTAGGCTGTGTTCTAATGCAAAGAGGAAAGGTGATAGCTTATGCTTCTAGACAACTCAAAACTCATGAGAAGAACTACACCACCCACGACCTAGAACTTGGAGCCGTTGTGTTCGCTCTTAAGATATGGAGACATTATCTTTACGATACTAAGTGTGAAATATACACTGACCACAAGAGTCTTCAATATATCTTCAACCAAAAGGAGTTAAACATGAGGCAACGAAGATGGGTCGAACTTCTTAATGACTACGACTGTGAAATTCGGTATCATCCTGGCAAGGCGAATGTGGTGGCCGATGCACTCAGTCGAAAGGGTTATGCGAACTCCATTCGTCTTCTATGTTCGCAAATCATAACCGACATCAAAGATCAAATTCGAGAAGCCCAACATGTGTCAATAATAGAAGACGACGTACGAAAGGAGCTGTCCTGTGGAGCTGAACTTAAAATTGAAACTAAAGCTGACGGTATTCTGTACTATCTAGATCGTATATGGATTCCTGACCACAACAACCTTCGTGAATTCCTTATGAATGAGGCACACAAAACACGATACTCTATACACCCAGGAGCCGACAAGATGTATCAAGACCTTCGATACACCTACTGGTGGCCTGGAATGAAAAAGGATATTGCTGTTTTTGTTTCCAAGTGCCTTACATGTTCCAAGGTAAAAGCTGAACATCAAAGACCCTCAGGACTTCTGGTCCAACCTGAAATACCTGTATGGAAGTGGAAAACATAACCATGGACTTCATTACCGGGTTACCTCGCACTTCTGGTGGGTATGACACTATACGGGTAATCATTGATTGTCTTACAAAATCAGCTCACTTTATTCCAATCCGCAAAGATTTCAAGAACGAGAAGCTAGCTCGTATCTACATCAGCGAAATCGTAAGCCGACATGGTGTACCATTAAGCATTATTTCGGATCGTGATGGTCGTTTCACTTCACGAACATGGCAGGCCGTACAAGCCGCTTTGGGTACACGATTAGACCTCAGTACCGCTTATCATCCTCAAACTGATGGACAATCTGAACGCACCATTCAAACTCTTGAAGATATGCTTCGAGCATGTGTCATAGACTTCAAGGGAAATTGGGACGCTCATCTACCATTAGTTGAATTTTCGTACAACAACGGCTATCATTCAAGCATCGGCATGGCACCTTTTGAAGCTTTATATGGTCGTAAGTGCCGATCTCCAGTATGTTGGCACGAAATTGGGGAAGCTCAAATCACCGGTCCGGAATTGATTCAAGAAACCACAGACAAGATCCATCAAATTCGAAACAATCTCCTAGCGGCTCAAAGTCGTTAAAAGAGTTATGCAGATAAACGACGAAAGCCTTTGGAGTTTAACATTGGTGATCATGTACTTTTAAAAGTAACACCGTGGAAGGGAGTAGTTCGTTTTGGCCAAAAAGGCAAGCTAGCACCACGCTGCATAAGACCTTTCAAGATACTCGAAAGAGTAGGACCTGTAGCATACAAGCTTGATCTACCAGAAGAACTCAACAGAATTCACCCCACATTCCACGTATCAAACTTGAAGAAGTGCCACGCCGATGAGAACCTCCATATTCCTCTGGAAGATATTCAGATTGATGAATCTATGCATTTCATTGAAAGACCAGTAGAGATCATGGACTTCGGAGAAAAACGTCTAAGACGAAGTCGTATTCCAATTGTTAGGGTACGCCGAGAGTCGAAACGGGGACCTGAGTTTACTTGGGAACGTGAAGACTCAATGCGCGAAAAATACCTGCATCTTTTTCCTATTACCACTACTACTTAAATTTCGGGACGAAATTTCTAAAAGTAGGGGATACTGTAACATTTGTCAAAAACGGGTTTTCCAAAACCCGCTTCGTTTGTAATCGAATATCAAGTTATAAATTTTTCGTTGTGTATTTATGTTTATTTTAATTTTAAACGATGCATAATTAATTAACAAATTATAATTTAAAAACTATAATTAATAAAAAGTGAAAAGTAAATAAATAAAAAAAGAAAACCGGCTGCCGGGATTCGAACCCGGGTCAGCCGGGTGAGTCTAAAGACTTAACACGCATACTTATAACCACTCCGCCACTTGATGTTTTCTGTTAGTTCTAGGAATCAATTAAATCATAACTTCAATCGCGAATCAACCTGGTTACGCCATCTGAAACCGTAACCGGTTTCCAAACGTCCAAAAACGTTTGAGTGATCGTTGTTTTCTGACAATAACCGATACACCGACACTTTCAATCAATTCATTCTTGAATGGACTTGAATTTATGTGATGATCGGTTTTAATAACCGAAAATCTTCATTTCCTGAATTACTCCAACCATAGCACCCTCTCGCGACTCAAACTCATCCGCAGAACCTCCAATTTCACTTTCGCTCTACGTTCAGTTCGTCGGATAAGTTTTTTTGAACTCGCCGGACTTTCACCGGAAAACCGTGTCTTCCATCAAATCAGTAAGTTTCTAAATTCTTTCATCGTCTATCAGTTGTTAAGCTTTTGCTAACTCAAACCCTTCAATCAGAATCAGTTCCAGGCGACGATATCGGATAATCATCATTCGCCGGAAAATCTCTGAGAATTTCTGGAACTCGTTGTGAAACGGTATAAAACCTTTAAACATTCAGATAACTCTTGTTCAGTACTTCAATTCCACATCTAGCTAATCAAAATTGTTAATTTGTCCGCTCAGACAAAATCCATAAAAACAGAGCCGACGACTTCGCCGGAATTCTGAGAAAGATCGTTTCTCCAGTATGTTTACTTCCAAAATCTTCTCTGCCATTCCATTTTAGTCATTTGAATGTTTGTCAATCGAATTAAACAAGATACAGTAGAGAAATCGTAGTCTGTGATATTGTAACGAAGAAGATGAAGTTAGTTTGTTTATAAGTTTAATATAAATTGGATATTATCTCGGGTTAGACACACAGTCCAGCGGTGGACTGTGTGCGCACATATATCACACGCCGCGAGTTCGATCCTTGACACAAACGTATGCTCTAAAATAAAGATGTTTGCTTTTTCTAACTGAACCGGATTAACTCACTAAAGTTGTTAAGCATAATAAAAATCGGTATATTAACCAGGTTAGACACACAGTCCAGCGGTGGACTGTGTGCAACACTAACCCACAGGTCCCGGGTTCGAGACCTGTTGCACACTCCGGTTTGATGATTAAAACCCTTTTTGAAAATAAAAGAATTTTGAATAAACTAAAATAGTATATAAATATAATTAAAAACAGAATTATTTCGGGTTAGACACGTAGCTCAGTTGGTAGAGCTGCGTGCACGCGTACGGGAGGTCTCGGGTTCGAGCCTTACCCGGCGCACACTTACACTTTAGTAAACCGGTCAAACGGTCAACAGTCCCGGTCAATGGTCAACGCAAAAACATTTTTTTTATATTTTTATTTATTTATTTAATTTAAAAATCAATTAAAAATACTTAAAAATAATGTTTTTAAAGATAGAAAATAGCCTTAAACTCACAAAAATATATATAAAAATCTTATTAAAATTATTAATAAAATCCATTCATTTACCATACTTCCCGTATTATTTAGGTTAGTTAAGTCTCGTCGATCAATCCTCCAAACTCGTGCGCATTTCATCATCTTCAACCGAACGCACCCAATGTGAGTGAATCTCTACAAATTCCCCGTTTTAATCACGTTTTTGGGGTGTATCATGTGTCTTACCATTTATTATATTTAAATCATTGTGCATACATCATATCCATGAACAAATGTGTATTCAACTTGTATCAACTGTTTGTGTGGTTATTGTTTAGATTTAATTTATCATTTTCAGTACATACATTATCATAGGCCGCCGCTCCCCATTACATTATGAGCGTTGAGCAGTTCCCCATTACATTATGAGCGTGAATCGGGCGTTGCCAACATACGATCGGCTCCGTTTGATTGAGCCTTGATCGCACAGACATTCATCATAGGCCGTCCGTTCCCCATTACATTATGAGCATGAACGTGACGTTGCCAACATATACAGTTTCATTCATGTTATATATTCATGCAAGTTGATATGTTATTGTATGTTATTGTTATTGTATGATTATTTACATTTGCTCACATATGACTATTGCATAATTTTTCCATGATAAAGATAACAATAAATCAATAATAAATGTTTATCTAACAAGGTTCACTCGCCAACTTATGTTGACCCAAAAACCCCTATTTTTACACATGATACAGGTGATCCAGCTGCAGCAAGAAACACATAGGATTGGCTTAGAAGAATAAACTGGTTTAGAGCTTGGATTGTTTAGTTGATTATTTTTCTTTGTATTTGTATGAACATGTTTGGAATATTGAGGATGTAATTTTGACTTAAATAAATATGAAACATATTAGTAAATATCATGAACTTTGGTGATAACCCAATTATGCCCCGACTCTTATTCCGCTGCGGGTCGGGGTGTGACATGCTCTTTCGGTATGAATGAATAAATGTATGACTTCTGCTGCATTCTACTTCTACTTCATTCTATAATAACGTTCTACCGAATCTGCTATCATACGCCCAAACTTCCGTCTGAAACCGCCGCAATCTGGACCCACAGAAAGCCGTTATAAGTTAAAATTATTAGAATTTTTTATCATAAAAAATAGAATAAAGGAGCTAGATTGGAATAAAAAGACCAGGCCTATGTAATCTTCATTGGGGATGGTGACTCTGACTTAGATTGCATGTCGAATAAAAATGCTAAAAATTACCGACGCTCACGTTGTCACTCTCGGGGATGGTGACTCTGGTTGAGACAGCCTCTGGGTTAGGTAAAGCAAATGTCTAAGCTAAAAAGAAAAAGGAAAAAATGGAAAAGGAAAAAATTGGTTTTAAATTCTCTTGATTTTGGTATAAACGGTTAGGAAATAGTCCAGTGACTGTTACTTTTGTTCTATAAGCTTGAGGCGGGATTAGATGGAACTGCAGCTTCTAGTGTGAGACCCTAGGTAAGCTGACCGAACTTGAACCTAAATTGCATGATAAGGGCTTGGAACGGGGCTTGAGTTTAAGAGGACACGTATATTTGCAATCACAGATTACACAAGTTTTTAATAATAATTAATAATCTATGTTTTTGAACCCGCGTACTTTCCGACTATGATTCCATGCATAATTTTTTCGGGGACGAAAAAAGAGCAAGTGTGGGGATATTTGATGTATTGCAAAATAAATCCATTTATCGTGTATAGTATGTATAGTTTTCATAATGTTACGTTTCATTTTCATAGTTGATTAGTTTCTTTTGATAGTGTGTGTTTGTATAGGTCTCGGTTGCTGAAAAAAGCATAAAACAGTCAAACTTAGCTGAAAAAGAGCTAGCGGTTGGAACCGGGACGAGTTGGAGCTGAACGGGAACGCAAAACGAGAAAATCTGGCAAGAGTAGGCCGTCACCGTACGCGACACCCAAAAGAAGAAGGCTACACGTAACACGTAGCCTTTGGACATTGCACCCAGAATACAAGGCGCCGCCCGCGATGTCCTAAGGTTATACCCGTCGCGCGACACGACGGGGTGTCTGGTCGGCCAAGAGTTGTTAAAGCCGCATGATTCTTGTGGAAACCTTATAAAAACTTAAAGTCACTTTCTGACCTAATCACGATCCAACAAGTCTAAGGGCGAATTTAAGAGCAAACTTGCAGTTTTCGGAGCATTCAAGGCGAGGGAATCATCTGTTCGAAGCCGGAAGCATGGAGATTGAAGTCTACTAGGGTTCTACTTCCCGGTTTTCATTGTTTCTTACTTTTCTACTTTGCCATGATGAATTTTTATTTTGAAACTTGTGTTCTCTCTTTCATAACTATGTTTCTAGGCTAAACTTGCTTTAACTACCTAGGTGACGATGAACCTTTACTAAAGTTTTGATTTTTATTGGGTTTATGATGTTGAATTGGATTTCTAGTAAAGTAAACGACTTTGAGTATTGATTTGGTGCATATGCGCCTTATACTTGATTAATTATTGTTTATTGTTTCACACGAATTCTGTTGAATGTCTTTCATATAATGAGCTTGTGTTGATATTTGGGTCTTAGCGGGTTCGGGTAATCTTGTGGTGAAGTGGCCATTACACCATAGAAACAGTAATTAAGAGTTAATTCGGTTTTAATATTCTACTGGTTTTAGTATTGAGAAATACTAGGTTGTTAATAGGTCTAATTGGGTAATCACTAGGATTAGGTTTCTGAGAGAATACCGTTTTAGTTACTTTACTACCATCCAGTCTATTAAACCAAATCGAGATCTTTAGTTGCCTTAGATTTCCCACCGAGAGGTAGTTAGTCATATTATGGCACTTTCTAGAACCTAGATAACTGAAAGGAAGTCTAGCAAACTGGTTTGCGTATCAAACCTTATAGAGTTCCATAGGTGTCTTCCTGCGAAGGGTCGGGGGTCGTGTTCGGTTTCTCATAGGGTTAGAATCTAATATCCCGGTTCCAAGTCACATCATTTATCCAGTAGGAAGCTTTACGATAGCAAGGGGGATTCCAACCTAGGTAGTCTTCAACGCCACTGAGTAAAACCTTCGTCCAAAGTCGTGTCTAGTTAATCTAGCTAATTAGTTTAATTTAATTGCATTCTTATGATTTTTAGTAAACCCCCCAATCAAATAAACAATTAGTTATGTCCTTGTCAGTCCTAATCTAGATAGAGTCATTAGCGTAGTTTAATCGAGTCTCGTGGGTTCGATATCCGGACTTGCTTTAGCTATACTAGAGTCGACCGGTTCACTTGCCGATTAGTAGTGTAGTGTGTCTTAGTGAGTCTAGAGTATTACTTAAAGAGTCTAGAATTAGGTTAATTTTAGTTGTTTTTATTAAACTACTTTTTAGCACGTCACCTTGTAAACCTCGGACCGTTAGTATTAGGATTAATAGTGGGGGAGTTTTGAGTAGTACTACTGGGACTGACAAGCCCCACCCGAGCTAGTCGCGCTAGCTGACCGATAATGGCCAACGAGTGTAGAATTGCCTAACACACGCCATGGCCAGTGATAGGCCTGGCACATAGAGGCAACAACAGTCAGCTTTGCTTTCGAACTCTTATGTGACATAGCTTAGGTTAGCTACCTACATTATAACATGAAACTTTTTATCAAGTAAAACTTATTATTTCGGGTTAGGAATAATGGAAACTTTATAAACGGATAAAATACTAAGCATCAATCAAACCTGTGATCTCACTCTTCTTTATGTTGACACTTGTTTCTTACATGTTTTCTCAAGATGCTAGCTTCAGGAAATAGGTGCATGCCATGGAAAACTATTTTACTGAGTCGTGCATTTAAACAATTTGGTTATGGGTGTTTGTTTTGGCGCTCCTTTACATTTCCTACCTTTACGTTTCCGCATTTACTTTTCGTACTTTGATTAGTTCTATTGGTTTTTATTTTAAAATGTATCTTTTATCATATAGGGGTCATTCTATATGACTAGTGTCTTTGATCCTTGTTTGTCATGCGCCTGGCGGTAAAACCCCGGAAGTTGAAAATGAGGGTGTGACAGCTAATCTCTTACATCACTTGGTGAAGACAAATCTTTTATGTATTACTTTTGATGTTAATCTTTCGGCCACTTTTTAATTGGGTATGTATTAATGACTTTAATAACTAGTTTCTTATGTTGAAAGTGAATTTTCTTAACCATTTCTTCATGATATCATCGATTTGCTCATTCGTGTCTTTACGGTCTATATAAAGCACATTAACTAATTGGAAGGGGGTTAGAAGGCTGGTTTGGTAAAGTTCTTGTCTCGTTAAGTGTATAGATCCTACGAGGACTTGGTTCAAGCTTACTAGAACCTTCTTCAATGCCCCATGGTATTGGATGGTGGGGGTGCGAATAGCTTGATAGAACACCCCAAATCGCGTAATACAACACACGCGGCGGAAACACTTGGGGAGTCACGTTACAAAATGTTTCATAGCACATGGTACTTAAAATTTTGTTTTATTGAATTATCAAATTACATTGTCTTGGAATAATGGATATGAAATACAATGAAAATGTCTTTCAATCTTTAAAGTCACTAAAGCCCGTGTCCATCCTATGTGTAGCATGAGGTGATAATTATCACAAAAGTAATCCTGAAACATATATGAAAATAGGTACGTCAGCATAAAAATGCCTGTGAGTAACATAGGTCTTTGTAATGATAATTTATGGCTTCCAATGTTTTAAAGAAAAGTTTAATCAATACAAAGTAGCCATGAATCGTTATGGAAATGTTTCTTTTATGTAATCATATGAAAATTAAATGATATAAAAGAAAGGATGCATGGTTAACTTAATAACCAAAGTATGTTATGTCTTGTGTAAAATTGTCATGTCTTGTATAAACCAATGTCATGTATAAACCAATATCTTTGTTATAAACCAATCGTCCTTGTTATAAACCAATCGTTCTTGTCATGTGTAAACAAATGTCTTCGTATAACCAAAGAGTTGTGTATAAAGCAATGTTTTTGAATCAATAACGGTTTGTTTAAATCCAAAAGTTATGTCTTATAAACCATTGCATTTATTGTAAAACATATATTAGGATTGTTGGCGAATACATTCAAGCCTTGTCGACTATCGAATAAACCCTTATAATAACAAAAGGTCTATTAATGTTCATCGGTTTTTGTCATTCCCTAATGGATACTTTCAAATGTCTAGAAAGCGGGAATGTGGTGTCAAACCTATGGTACCCCAAAAAATTTGAAAATGTAAAAGAGGGGACTAGGTACTCACTTGGGATTGCTAGTATATCCTTTGTTATCAAAGATCAAACAAGTTCAAGAGTCCGAGAATTCAAGCGTGTCCTAAACTCGGATAACTATGTTAATATCGGGGCTTTAATCGAAAGATTTGGATAGAATGAAGCCTTATAAACCAAATGAGTGTTGGAACTCATATGATATGGTTTAATAAAGTTAACATTCTGATTTCAAAATGAAACCTAAGTGCTTATGACCCGTTATGACTCGTTAAGGTAGTTTACGCTCTTTTAACGGGTCATTTACGTAAATACGTGCTCGGATGGTTAGATATATGTTATCATAAGTATTATATGCCAAAACATGTTTAATAATGTTATAACATCAGTGTATATGGCAAAACATTGATTACATAGGCTTAAAATTGTTTTATGCACAAAAATGTATTTTGGTCATTTATAAAGGCATAACTAGCGACTTAACATAACACTAACCAAACATCGTGACCATAAGGTATAACCTCATAGGGTTATTCCTTATACAACTATGGTCACAAATATGTGTTTGGTCGGATCCTAAGATCGACCAAATGAGTCGGATTCGAAAGTCAAAGCGGTGGTCAAGGCAGCTCAACTTACGACCCTAATAAAGCACTAAACTAAAAGTGACGAGTTAGACGTGTCAAAACATGTCTAGTTATAAAACTAATTTGGTATTAAAACTTAGTGTTTTGATACCCGAAAATAGTTTTGTCGCAAAATGCACATAGTGCGCATTTTGACCGAAACTTTGACTCGTCACTTCGACTATAAACGTGGTAATCAGTAGGCGTGATCGCTATGGATCATAACCTTCGTGATAACGATCATGTCGCAAAGTTCAATTGAACTTTGACTTTGACCAAAATGATCAGAACCGAAAGTCAAAGTGTTTGACTTTTGGCTTAAAATAGCCAAAATAAAAGAACAAGACTAGGTATGAGCACTTACTAGTGTATAAGAACACTCAATAGCTCAGGTAGGGGGCCTCCACAAGTGGTAGCACCCCAATAAGAGCAGATTAGAGAAAGAAAAGAATTGAGCAAGTTGAAATGAGCCATGATCAAGGGTATTTATACTAATCTTGGAGCTCCAAATCATGACAATTGCTGATCAAGGTGTTAGAGCATAGATTAGTGTCCCTCCAGGTGTTCAAAGCAGGTTAAAGGTGGCAAAATTCGCGAGCTTGGTGTCCAAGGATTAAACAAGAAGTTGCCAAGTTGCAACATGGATCTGTTGTGCTAGGGCCAGCTAACGGACCGTATGGGTCCAACCTTACGGCTCGTAAGGCTTGGACCTGGGCAGCAGTTTCACAAAATGGAAGAACAGGCCCCTGAACTTGTTTTGTCGTGTTTTGGCATTTTTAACACCCGTTAACCTCATATTTAAGCTTTATAAGGACAATAAAGCATAGGGAACTTGAAATATGCCTGGAAATATCGTAGATGTCGGTTTGTTCGGTTGTACAGTTGCAGTTTTTGGTTAATTACGACGAAAGTTGTAACGAAAGCGAAAACGACCATATTTGTGTAACGAATGGTATTTTTGCATTCTTATCACTAAAATATAAGATTTTAATGATTACAAAAATTTTTGGATGTACGTACGTGTTCCGTATTAAGAAATACGTGAATCGGCGTACTTTCGCAGAATTTGCAAAATAGTCCCTGGAGTTGCATAAGCATGTTTTTGCCATACCGAAACCCTCAATACTTATTTCCAAGTTATGTAAAGGATATTTAAGGTATGTTAAGCTTGTGTCATTGTTCCGGAGTGTACGTTGCATTAAACTAATTACGTTTGCGTAACAGTTTGCGAATTCTCTCCGAGAAGTGGTTTGAAAGATCGAGATTGAACAACGATTGAAAACATGAAGTGTCACAGTCTCCACTCCTTTAGGAAATTTCGTCCCGAAATTTATCTGTAGGAGTCTGTTTGCATAAAGCTGAAGGCCATTCGTAGGAGTCTGTTTCATGAGTTTGTGTCAAACAATTGACTTGTATGTAATCTAGAGTTTTTTCCAATTTATATAGAATAACCCATCATGGATTTCCATGTAATATATAACTTTATCCTTTCCCCTAGTAGATACTTCCTCAAGTAATGTAAGAAGTGGGAATGGATTGTTATATGTATGGTGTTCATTCCCTAGTGGATACTTCCTCAATTTGCTGGAAGTGGGAATGAGGGATCAGTTTGTTGTAAAACCATATAAATCAATAGTAATACGAGTATCCTTTTAAGAATCCAACTACTATGACAGAGAGATCTTATAAGGATTGGGCTCCCGTTATAGTGTCTTTATAAAGTATTCTTAGAAATCCAAAACAAGGATTAAAAGTAGTACTTTTAAGCGTCTTTTAAAAACCTAACTATTAAGATAGAAGGATTCTATAAAGATTTAACTTGTGTTTCATTTCTCCGTGGATGCTTCTTCAGAAGTGGGAATAAATGGATTATTTAATACCTCAGTGGGTATTTCCTCAGAAGTGGAGATGAAGGATTATTGAACAGATTATTCCTTTCCCAGTGGATATTCTTCAGAAGTGAAAATGAATGGATAATTCATTTTTCTCAATGGATACTTCGTTAGAACTGGAAATGAAGGATTTTGAATGGATAGTTCATTTCCCGATGGCTATTTCTTCAAAAGCGAAAATGAATGGATAATTCATTTTCCTCAATGGATTCTTCATCAGAAGTGGAAATGAAGGATTACAAATGGATAGTTCATTTCCCGATGGACGTTTCTTCAAAAGCGAAAATAAATTGTTAGGACTGTCCTCCTCAGCTCGGGAACCTAAATTTGTATCTGTTGTCCATATATGCGGAATTTATATGACAAGTTAACCAAATAAACAAGAATTACTATTTAATCGGCAGTTTATTAATGTCCAAAAGTATTACAACTTGAAATCCAAACTGACAGAGCTTCGCCGTAGAAGTCGCAAAAGTTCTTACAATGAGAATCTATGACTACCTATATATAGACTTCACAGGTTCGCTCGAAGATAGTCTTGGCATGATCAAGTTCAGCCAAACTTGATCAGCCGACTATAACTTCGGCCGAACTTGCATTTACATGTTAAATTACTTTCAAAATCTATCAAATACAAGCCCTAAACATACAGACTCGATCCAAGACCTAGACAATAGACATTATGTATCAACAAACTCCCCCTTGGATATTGTCGCAGCGTCTTGATCAGTCTTCAATCTCTAACATCTTCTGAAGAAGTTCTTGTACGGCTTTTTACGTCTCTCTTGCTTAGGAATTGGCGTTTGGTCAGTAGGAGGTGCCCACTTCATGAATTCAAACCTTCTAATTCTTGCCTCCCTATCCCTTTCGTGAATATTTTCAATACGCTTTTCTTCCTTCAATAACTCTTCTTTTTCAAGCTCTATCCATCTCGATTCCCACATGTGACCTGAATTAATACCATGTGCATAGCAAACATTAATCACACCTTGGTTTTGCTTCTCTTGGGCTTCTTCACGTTTATAAAAGCATATTTTGTTGAAGAACAAGCACTTTATATATTCCTTTGAGCAATTAACTAGCCACATCGGGTCTAGTATTCTGATTGTTCTCCACAGCCCCCAAATCCTCTTTCGTTCTATTGGTTCTGGATCCTTTTCTTTCGTGATATCCCACATATCATCAGCACCTAACACAATAACAGCTTCACATGTCTCTGGATCCATTTGCCACCACAGAAAGTAAGGATGAAAATCCTGTTCGATGGGTTTAAGTGGCATATTTTTCATAGCTCGAGGACGCTTCATCACTAGCGTAATATCTTTTTCCCCTGTTTTCTTGTTGATCTTTATTCTACGTTTAGGGATAAACGGCTTCCACAGCTCGAAACCTCTAGATGCTTCAAACTTTATCACCCTCCAGAGTCTTTGTTCATTAAACTTCATTTGCAGACTAATATTCTTCGTTTGAACCAACTCTTCAACATCCCAGAATGGCAATGTCTTAATGTCTGTCAAATGTCGGAAGTACTGAACCCCGAATTCTCTCCTTATAGCATAAACATCAAGATCTCGTATCCATCCCCAACTCAGAATGTCTCCCGGAAAAACATCTCTGTCTCGTGTAAAGAATGCTAGTGGTCTTTTGAATTTTCTTTCCTTGGGCATTTCTTTAAACCACGATCTCTTTGCTTCGGCAATTTGCTCTTTTGTGTAATGTTTCGGAATGTTACCTCTCTTCACAACTTCATCAATATTTTGTTACAAGTCAACATCTATCTGACTCATCAACTCTTCAATTGTTGGGAATTTGTCAGTGTTCAGATAAGAATACTTCTCAGCTTCATCATCGTCAGAATCTTCAAATATCACCCGATCATAATCAACAGCTTCAGCCACACGTTTATACACATACTGCTTTGGTTCAAATGTCTTTATATTCACCAACTCTTCCTCGAAATCAAACTCTAATGAATCAGTGTCAACTTCATACATCCTTGCCAATTCTTCTTTGGTGTAAGTGTGAGCAATTTCCCCTTCCTCTAAACTTGGATCTAAAGTTATCATCAATGGCTTTTCATGCACAGCAGTAACAGGCATAGCAATAACAACATCAGACATATCAACATCCTGTGGCCCTGTCTGCTCAGTAGACTCCCCCTTACTTGGAGCATCCTCCATGTTAGCATCGTCATTGATTAGGGATTCGAAATCAAAATCTGAATGTACTTTCACAGAATCAACTTTCAGACTAGCACCCCCTGATCATCTTGTCATCACCATCATGATCTGAATCGTCTTTAGTATCATCACCGGCAGGGTCGTCATCATTTTCATCTTTATCTTCTTCTTCGTTATCTTTCTGTTCTGCTTCAGATGCTTTGATTGTTTCAACATTCTGCTCAGAAACATCTTCAATAACAACCTTTGTTTCAGAAGCTTTCTCAGATTTAACAACCTTTTCTATAATAGGCTCCTCTGAAGATTTAGGAATATCATCAATCACCCCTTTGCCTTTGCCTTGTTCTACTAACTCTTTTGCAGCTTTCACTTTTGCTTCCTGAACATCGAGTCGATCATATTCAGCTGTGAAATCAATGCCCAGACTGTTAGTAAGCACTTTCTGAAGTCTGGAAAATCTTCTATCATTCATATCTCGTTTAGATCTCAGCTCTGCTATCTCTTTCTCTAGTTTAGCATTAGCAGCACCCAAGCTTTCAACCATAGCTTTCATGTAGCCTCGATCATCTTCAAGAAACTTCACTTTATCATTCCGAATCTCTTTTCAACTTCACTCTGCTTTAATTTCTTTTCAAGAGTTGTTTTATCGACTTCGTTTTGTTTGGTTTTATCTTCCAATTCTTTAAGTCTTTTCTCTAGCTTATCAATTGGAATGTCTTCAAACCAGCCTGAAAGATCTTTGGCAGTGACAGGATGTGTAACATTGTTCTGGAATATCATCGAAAGCATCTTTAAATTTCTAGCTCTTGCACTTTGAGGAGTTGATTGTTTTGGCTTTGGCGTAGCTTTTGCTGTAGATTTTGGTGTTGACTGAGGTGTAAATTGAACAAGAACTTGAACAGTGACAAATGGTTCTTCAGTTGCAGTAGTTGGAGGAATAACAGATTCTATGATCGGAATCTCTTGCAATTCAGAAACACGAGGTTCTTGTGTAACTCCTTTCTTAGTTTGAATCAGATATCTGCGACTTTGAGTTTTCTTCCTTCCACGTGTGCTAGGAGAACCCGTTGCTTTCTTTGTGTCTCCAGCTTTTGACTTTGAGCTCTTAGACTTTTTCTTAGGACGTTCTAAATCAGAAGCCTCTTTAGCAGACGGTTCGTATAAATCCTCATCGAGCTTTTTCAATCTTAACTGCTCTTTTTCCTTTTCTGTTTCTTTTACACTCACATCAATTGGATCTTCAGACGATTCATCATCTTTATCTGAAGTCGTAGAAATAACATCGTCACGTTCTTATATTTCAACATTAGCCGCAGCGTTAGAGCCATCAACATTCTGAACATTCTCGTCAGGCTCGTCGATCAACATCGTATCAACTTTCTTTGATGCCCTTTTGCGCTTCGACTTTTCTACAACAACCACATGCTTGATATACCAATCACCACATTTCTCTTTGAAGTTCGTTAATAAAGAAGCTTCTTCATTCTCGTCACCACTACCATCCTTTCACCATTTGTTTTCAGGACGTGCAACGTAATCTGCTTTCATAATAGCACCGAATACAGGCTTAAGAACAGGTGCTGAATCTTGTTTCCGAAAGATCTTTATCTTCTTCAGTGTAGTTTCATCCATGTGGCTCAGATAGAGAATATCATTTGGATCTTTCGCTATATCTGTGAACTTCTCATCAATAAGCATCTGAATAAATCTCGGTACATCACTAAATGTTCCTTTCCTATGTTCTTCGCCGATCACCCTTGAGAAGTTGTATTTCTTGTTCAGAATCAAAGTTGTAACCATGCAAGCCATGTAATCTTGTATATCATCGAGCCCTGCTTTCCGATGGCTGAACGTGTGAATAATGGCGTGAATCAAAAGCTTGAACGGTAGAGGAACACTTCCTTTCTTCATTGTTGGTTCGTTCGCGTGACCTTTGTAGCCCATACGGAAGAAGAAACCCTTGACCATTCTTTCTTCAGAGCTTATTGGATCACTTTCGTCATCATTGATGTCTAACACTCTTCGGATATCTGCTTCGGTGAACAGAAATTCCTTATCCTCATTCCCGACACGCACTGCGGACTTTATCACTTTGTTTGCTTCGTCGTACGATGCTGCATTCCAAAATAAGTAGACGTGCGATCTGCACACAACATGTTTATCTGTAATTGCCTTAGTAATCGGAATACGCCCTAAAAATTTCAAGATTTTCGAAAATGCAGACAGTGTCGGATAGATCTTCTCGTCTAGCGATATACAAGTGTTATGAAACTTGTTGAACGATAGCTTGATATTCTGCAGACAGAGAAAACAAACACTTAGCATAATTTTGACAATTTCCAAACAATTACTATCAAGTTCGGGCGAACTTGATTGCCATAACACAACAGTTTGTATAACTTCGGCCGAACATATGACATTAATTAATTTTGACCTCTTTCTAACAAGTTCGGTCGAACTTATATTGATTACAGGTTTTGAAATCTTCACACCAGGTTCGGTCGAACTTGTTGTAAATTCAAGTTTTAAACAGACCCTTTAAAACAACTTCGCCCGAAGTTGTTCAAATAACAACTCAACAAGTTCGGGCGAACTTGTTGTCAACTCTAAACAAGCTGCAACAACTCATTCACGTCCGATGATCAAATTTTCAATATGTTCATGATCTTAACATGTTTATTAAGTAATTTCATTGATCAACTTGTTCAATTAACTCCTAGATCTACAAATTTTAGCGATTTTGGTCCATAACTCGTTCAAACATGATCAATTTATGGCTGTTTCAATCAATATGTACCTCGGCCATGTTAATAAGTGTGCAAATCACTTATTAACAGTCTCAATTCGGGCAGAGTAACGTCTTAAAATCTGCAATTTCACTTTCTCTTAAATCGCCTAGTAAGTTCGCTCGAAATTTGTTTCTGATGAAATGAATTATGAGCAAACTTAGCCTTTTATGCTGAGTCAAGTTCGGGTGAACTTGACTCTTATTCAACAAATAACCAAAAGTTAACTTTGCCCGAAGTTCATTCATCTTTAAACAATTTTTCTATTGATAACTTCGGCCGAACATGGTTATTTCCATTTTCAAATTTTTCAAATTTTACAATTTTAACCCTGAACTTTCACATGTTTTACTAGTTATGAAAATCCACTTAGTTGACCAAGTCCAAGTCAATGACCTTGGTTAACCGATTTGTCTGCCGAGTCCAAGTTAATGACCTCGGTTTGACCCGTTATGAACAAACTGATGTTTTTTTTCTAATTTCAAGTTTTAAAGTTTCAAGTTAATGAACTTTTCATCGTTATTCGTTCATTTTGATTTTTAACAGATTAGCTCCAAACCCGTTGTCATCAAGATTCCAACAACTTAGCACCATTCCGAACTCCGAAGATCCGCTTTCCATCATTGGCTGTTGAAAACAATGTAGAAATAAAATCTTTTTGAATTTTTGAAAATTTATGCTAAAACACACTGAAAATCTTTTTGGGTTTAAATCTGAAATCAAATAAGCTATGTACAAACATATTTACAGACATACTTTTGTGAATTTGTGTCTAAGGATCATATCAGTTGATTGAGACGTATCACCAGTACCGTTGACCTTATGATGACTTTAAGTTCTAAACTCGTGTACCTAGATTGTCGATATGTTTGTCCACTTAAACCTTAACACATTTCTCAATTGTTCCAAGATATCTTAGTTAGAATTATGAAACTTGGCTCAACTATGGTTCCCATCTTAGACTTTACTCCCGTATCAAGATTCCCTAGATTTCATCTTACAGGTGAGTATAGCATAATTGATATCTGTATCTGGGTTATGCAAAGCCTTGAGAGCTCAGGTTAATACTAGTGTATCGACAAACAGATGAAGGCTCGACTTTAAGGTGTGTTCCAATTAAGGAATCTTTTAATCACTGTAATTGATTAGATCTTTCGGTTCTTTCAATTTTGCTGCAGTTTTAAGGTTTTTAGCAAAAAGCATTATAGAAGTTCTAGGTTATTGCTTCCGCAAAATCAGAAGAACTTGTATAATACCCCATATATCAATCATCTATAAAGACCTCGTATCTCAGAATCAGGCAATCTCTCAAACGAAATTTCAGAGTACTAAGTCCATATATCCGAGAGATGTTAATCCACAAGTTTAAGCAGTCGTAAAATTTAGTTTATATCCTGGAAACAATCTACTAAATGTGTAAAGCCTATCGACACATACACAGTAAGACTTGGTCATACCTTTTAAACTTTACAAATATTTAGCATACTGTGATAGTACACTGTTGTACTATCATTTCCTTTTTGACACAAAATTCTTTTTGTCTTTATCATGTTTTTGTACTTTTTGGTTTTTCATATGTTTTTGTATTTTCTCGTAACATTTCTCACCCTAAAATCAAAAACATATTTTTGTATTTTAGTTTTTAAGAAATCCTAATCCTAAAAAGATAACAAACCAATGAGGATCAAGAGAACTCGTCATCCGATCCATATTCAACCTCTACCTCCGCACCTGTCAAAAGATTTTTCATACCATTAATCCTCATTAAGTATTTAAACCGTGAAAGAGTAAAAGGTTTGGTATAAAATCGGCTTTTTGTTCATCGGTGTGGATTTTCTCAATTCCTACCAACTTCTTTTCGTAGCAATCACGAATGAAGTGGTATCGAATCTCGATATGTTTTGTTCGAGAGTGATGAACTGGATTTTTCGTTATGTCGATTGCTGCCTTATTATCAACATACAGCGGGGTGTCATGAAATTGCAGACCATAGTCTCTCATCTGCTGTTGGATCCACAGAATCTGTGAACAACAGCTAGAGGCCGAGATATACTCAGCTTCACAAGTAGAGAGAGCGACTGTAGTCTGTTTCTTACACTGCCAGGTTACCAAGCGTGTTCTGAAGAACTGGCAACCCGCTGTAGTTGATTTTTAATTCAATTCATCTACACCAAAATCAGAATCAGTGTATCCCGTCAGATCAAAGTTATCGTTCTTCGGGTACCACAAGCCGGTGCTTGGATATCCCTTCAAGTATCTGAAAATTCGCCTCACGATCTGCATGTGAGAGGTTCTTGGGCTGGACTGATATCTGGCGCAAAGGCAGGTTGGATACGTGATATCTGGACGAGTTGTCGTCCGATACATAAGTGACCCTATCATCAACCTGTAAAGAGTATCATCAACTTTGGTTCATGTTTCATCGATGCAAATACCATGATTGAGTGCCAAAGGAGTAGATAACGGCTACGTTCTTTCTATCTCAAACTTCTTCAAGATATCATGAACATATTTGGTTTGGTGGATGAAAATACTGTCTGCCAACTGATCATCTTGTAAACCGAGGAAGAATTTCATTTCGCCCATAGAAGACATCTCGAATTTCTTCTTCATGATTTTCTCAAACTCTTTGCAAAGATCGTCGTTTTTTGAACCGAATATGATGTCATCCACATATATTTGTACGATAATCAGATGATTTCCAACTTCTCTGGTAAAGAGAGTACTATCCATTGTTCCTTTAATAAAGCCGTTGCCGACGAGATGTTGAGATAACGTCTCGTACCAGGCTCTCGGGGCCTGATGTAAACCATATAGTGCTTTATCCAAGAGATAAGCTTTCTTCTTGTTCAGCGGATCGACAAAACCCGGTGGTTGGCCGACGTACACTTGCTCATGTAGCTTACCATATAGAAAGTGGATTTTACATCTAACTGGTACACCTTAAAATCTTTCCAAGCAGCAAATTCAAGGAAAATGCGAATGGACTCCAATCTAGCAACTGGTGCATATACTTCTGTATAATCAATTCCTTCTTGTTGATGGAATCCCTTGACAACGAACCGAGCTTTGTTACGCACTATCACTCCACGATCATCATGCTTGCACTTGAAGACCCATTTGGTATTAATCGCCTTTTGATTCTCCGATAGGTCAACAAGCTTCCATACCCCTAGCTTTTCGAATTGTAGCAATTCTTCTTGCATCGCCTGTACCCAGTTTTCATCTCCTAAAGCTTCAGAAACATTCTTCGGCTCAATCTGGGATATGAAACATGAATAGTAGCAATACTCTTGAACTGGAGCTACTCGAGTATAGAAACAACTCAAAGCTTTGTTAATCTGGCTCCTTGTTCTCACGCCCGTTTTTAATTCACCAATTATGGAGTTCGATGGGTGGTAAGAATAGGTCCTTGGCATCACCTCACTAAGAACATCAACCGTATTCTCCTGATTAGTGGTATTCTGATCAACCACCACTTCAACTGTAGGAGCACTAGAAGATGTTTCATTTTGATTACTTGGGCCAGCAGATTGATTTAACATGCTTATTATCTGCTCAGATTCCTCATCAGAAGAAGATTCTCCATCATCATCAAATGTCGGAGCCTCATCAGAGTCGGAGTTATCTACTTGAGAAAGGTTGGGTTCCACTGTAGTGTTCACTGGTTTTGTAGTCGGTGTCACTTGTTCAACGTTAGTTTCTTGAACACCGCTAGTACTCGGACTTGAACCAGAAGAAGATGATGACCCAACAGATGGTTGATTAACCACTATTGGTCTGGTAATCTGCTCTTGATTAGCCGACTGATGTAGATAATATAACGCTGCAATGACCAAGCATCTCCTGCTCTTTGGATAGGAGTTGTGTATTGAAAGCAGTCAACGTGTTGTGCTTCTACCACTCTTCTTAGACTTGGAAGATAGACTCTTTTGAGTGGAGTTGCGTAACCAATGAAGAAACCATCAATTGATTTAGCACCAAACTTTCCATCTTGATCAATAACAGTGCAAGGTGCACCAAATGGTTCTAAGTATTTAGATTAGGTTTCCTTCGGTTTAACATTTCGAAGCAAGTCTTCTTGGTAGCTTTGACTGTTAAGACCCGGTTCAACGTATAGCATGTTGTTACGACTCCTTCACTCCAGAAGCTGACAGGAAGCTTTGAATCGGCAAGCATTGTTCTTGTAGTTTCAATCAACGTTCTGTTCTTCCTTTCAGCTACTCCATTTTGTTGCGGAGTATATGGAGCACTAAGTTCATGTAGAATGCCTTTGTCGTTACAGAACTCTTTCATTCGGGCATTTTTGAACTCTGTACCATTATCATTGTGGATTCGTCTAATTGGGAGATTGTACAAGTTTTCAATCTTCCTAAAGAGAATCATTAGATTATCGAACGTTTCATCTTTACTCTCCTGGAAGAATACCCATGAAAACCGTGAATAATCATCTGTTACAACAAGACAGTACAGATCTCCAGATATACGTTGAACGTTCACTGGACTGAACAGATCCATGTGCAGTCTTTCAAGCGACAGCTTGATGGAGTTTAGAATCTTTCTTGGATGAGACTTCTTGATCTGCTTCCCTTTCTTACATTCAATACAACTATTCGTTATGTGAAAGCTTCTTAGATTCACTCCTTCAACTAGATCTTTGTGAACCAGATGATTCATCTTTCTCAGGTGAATATGACCCATCTTTCTATGCCAAAGAATTGACTCCTTCTCTGTGGCCTTTGTAACAAAACACTGAGCCGACTTTGAAGTAGTAGATGCAATGCTCATGTCTAGCACGTATAGATCATTCTCGCGAGGAGCACACATGAGAGACATTCTTCAGGAATCTTGAAGCCCGATTTTATTATCATGCACTCCTTATCATTGAAATGTGTTGTGAACTGTTTGTCACATATCTGAGAGATACTGAGAAGATTGTTCTCCAGCTTGGCAATATAATTGACCTTGTCAAATGACACCACACCGTTCGATAGCTTTCCTTCAGCGATAATTCTCCCTCCTTGATTTCCCGCAAATCCTACATACCCTCCATTAATACATTTGATATCGAAGAGCAAGGCAAGTATCCCTTTCATGTGGCGAGAAGCTCCGCTATCCATAATACACTTTGATAAGATGGATCTTTGGAGCCCCTGCACATGTTAAGAAACTACTTAAAAAGGGAAACCCAAGCCTTTCCGGTCTTGGGTGGAATAGGAATATCGTAAGTCGGAAATTTCAAATAAGCATTTGGAACTTTCTGATCGGTCTTTGTGTCAATGACATTATCATTCTTGACTGAATCAGATTTTACACTTTCAGATGATGTTGTTTTCTTCTTTGCAACCCAAGATTGTGATTTAATTCTTGCTTTCTTAATGTAGAATCTTGAATCTTTGTTTTTGTTCGATTTGGAAGTTTCACCTTTTTCAAAAGTTGAATTCACAAATTTGGATTCAGTTTTAGGTTTCACTTTGATTTTAGATTCATTGTTTCGTTTTAAGATTGTGATTGGTTTTACAATCTTTGGGCACTTAAGTTTCTCATCTTCTGAAACTGTCTTTCTTTGGTGATACACAGGCTTTGATTTCAGGCACTTGCGAGCAATGTGACCAACTTCATTGCATTTGAAGCAAGTCCGAGTATCATGAGAATGTCAATTCGTGGGTTTTACTCCACTTGTGGATTTAGCCTTATCTCGAAGTTCCTTCTTCTTTTTAAACTCATCATTTGATTGCTTTCCAATCAAATTCTCTTCTTGAACCGTGTTAGTCCCATAAATGAAATTCATGTTTTTATTCTTGTATTCGTGAAATGGTGACTTTTGTTTCTTTTTCGGTTCATCTTCTACATCTAAACCCAAACTCGCTCTCCTGTTCTCATGAAAGTCACCACCATTCCTTCGGTAGTTGTTATAAATTTTTTTGGGTTTTGAGTAAAACTTTTTCTTATTTCTCTCAAGTTCATCTGATGATACTTCAACTAGTTTGAACAGTTTATCGATTTGATCTTCTTTCACATTCCGAATCGGAAAGCTATCATCAAAATATAGTCTATCAGATTCCTTAACTTTGTACATGACAACGTTAGGATCATCACTTAGGCTATCTTCCGATGATGTGTCATCATTTTCGGATTGTGATTCAGAACTGTTCAAACTTGAGTTGACGCTATCAAAGCTGCCATCATCAGAATCAATTCAAAACATTTTCAATCACATTTTTTACAACCGTTTCATTGTCATCGTTTGATTTCTTATAGACTATATCAATGTTCTCAGGCAACTTATCATTTGTTTCTGATAAAAGTGTTATGTTAGTTGCCTTTTCAATACCATCCACTTTCTTATGGCAGTTACTTGCAAGTTGTGGAGGTGGAACACTGTTGTACTCTTTACGCTTCATACCTTTTGATTTCTCAACATTTTCCTCCGACTTAACCGTAGGAAGAATGTGATCGATGACATAAGCGTATGTTGTGTAACTGAGCAAAATTTGTCTAACTCTCTCAGTTTCAATTTTCATGTCTTGAAGCTCTTGTCTAGTTTCAGAAATGGTGTTTATGTACATGTTAATAGCTTCTTGTTTCTCAATTACCGTTGCTTTTAACATTCTTATTGACGCAGCTTGTTCTTGATTAGCTTTTTCGACATTACAATATGTGCCTTTCATTTTATCACAAGCTTCTTTCATTGTGCGATAATCATATCGAAAATTTTCATTATGCACATTAAGATCACTTATGATTTGATCTTTTTCAGCACACTTTTCACAAGGATTTGTGCAGGTTTTTCAACCTCCACAATTTTCACAACTTCCTTCTCAATCACTTTTACCTCTTGACCTACCTGTTTAAGATTCGCCATCATTGCTTTGTCGGTAATTTGTGTGAGGTTTTCTGCATTCATTTCCTTCATTACGCCAATGACCTCCTCGATCTCTGGTTTCTTTTCTTCAGTCACTTGCTCATGCGATGTATTCCTGAAGCAACCTGTAATACTAGCATTAAAGTTAGGAGAGATAATGTTCCTCTAGTGATAGATCATATGCTCTTCCTCTATTCTTTGCAGATATTCTTCTAGAATCGCATTCTCCAGAGCTGCATCATTAGCCGTTTGCTCTGAATCATCCACAATCTATGCCATCAGTGCAACTCCAGTATTATTTCCGATGCACTTATTCCAATGAAACCTTTCGTCTTTGTGGGACACAACTAAAGCTTGTTCAGTTGGCTTTGAGGAATTATCTTGAACTTCAACTTGAGTTCTCTTTGGATATGGCTTATATTGCAACGCTTTCTTGTACTAGTCGTTGTTGTTTCCTAAGGGATTTTGGGTGTCGCTTGCTTCTTGATTGTGCTCTCTTTTGAAAATCCCCTTCTGTCAGCATTTGAAGCATGCAACTTTTGACTTGTCAAATCCAAGTTTGTTGCTTGAATTACCAATGTCTCTTCTCGTAAGTGCTACAAACTTTGTGACTCTTCTAATGATTGAAGCTAGGCTCCACTTGATATCCATCAGCTCTAATTCCTCTTCATCAACTTGATCGTAATCCTCAGCAGTCATTTCTGGATTATCGATCTTCCCCGCAACTAGGCTTTCATAAGATTCGAGAACAGTTGCAAGAAGTGCTATGTGTTGTTTAGCCACTTGTTCAGGAAAAACATTCTTTAGATTAACTGCTATGTTGCACTGAAATACATTTGGATCAGAATTCGAATGATTTGTCTGATTTGACTGATTGGATTGATTGTTCTGATTCTGAAAAGGAGAATTTGAACCAGTGCTTGAATATCCTGTGTTTGGAGAACTCTGATCATAACTTGGATATGATTGAGTGTTCGATTGATTCTGAGGCGAATGATTCGAGGAATTCATATTCGCACTAAATGCAGTCTGAATCTTCGGGCTCTGAATATCTTGAACACCTCCTCTGTAATACACCCCAACATCTTGCACTACGTTCGCATTCTTTGATTTGGCCATCTTTATCAACTCCATTTCATGTCCTTCTAATTTGTCGATGAATGATGATAACTTGAAATGTTGCCAACCTGGACTCTTCTTCAAAATCGTCAAGTAAGTCGACCACTCTCCGTCAGGAAGTGCATCTGCCAGTTTATCAATCTGTTCTTCATTAGTTTTCTGAATGTTGTGCCTTCGCATTTGGACCATCAGATGACAGTATCGATCAATCATTTGCTTTATAGTCTCGCCTTTGATCATTGTGAAGATGTCGAACTCCTTTTTGATTAAGGCTTTCTTGCACTTGATCATCTCGTCACTTCCCTGGTATTTTGCACAAAGAGCATCCCATAACATTTGTGAGGTTTCACATTCGGGTAGTAAGATCAGAATATCTTCCTTCACAGATTGTTGAATCAAACTAATCATTTCCTTTTCAGTTACGTACGCATCTTTATGTTCTGGTGTGAACTTAACCAAAGCGAGATCTTGACCACGTTCCTCTTTTGGCCATTTGTATCAGGTTTCCACAGTAACCCAGCTATGAAACTGGTTCGCTTGAACCCAGTTAACAAACATCTACTTCCAACCCTCAAACTCGTCCATGCTCATTAGCTTTGGCGGTTTAACTGAAGTTCCCATCTCGTTGTCAAGGTTCATCTGATTAACCGCATTTGCGTTTGCATTAGTATTGGATGTTGAAGCTACCGTTGAAGCAAAAGCGTAATCATCCATCTCGACAATCAGACGTTTAACTGAAAACACGTTCAAAAATACTCGAAAACTGATTAGCAAACTGACAAGTTCGGTCGAACTTGTATAGATAACAAATTTCAGGGTCAATTTCAACAAGTTCGGGCGAACTTGCTTGAAATTTTCAAGAATTTTCACAATTACACAAGTTCGGGGGAACTTGTGTTTGGATTTGAAAAATTTTTCAAGTTTTTATCCAAGTTCGGGCGAACTTACTGAAAATTTCAACAAAAATGATCAAGTTCGGTCGAACTTGGTCAAATTTCACTGAAAATTCAATCAAGTTCGGGCGAAGATGATAAAAATCAACAAAATTTGAAGATTTTAATCAAGTTCGAGCGAACTTGTATATGAAGTTCGAGCGAAGTTGGGTGTAGAAACTTGGTTTTTTGACAATTTCGACATGAATTTGTTTGAATTTGATTCTCAAACTTTCAGGGGTTTGTAATTATATGATTATCTATGACATGTTCAGTTTTTATCCATTTTTGTCCATGAATTCTTCAATTATGTGAAAAAGTTACGAAAAATGGTAGAAAATGAGTAGAAATAGAATGATTCTTGTGATGTTTCCAGCAAATTTAGGTATCCAGGCTCTGATACCACTTGTTAGGACCGTCCTCCTCAGCTCGGGAACCTAAATTTGTATCTATTGTCCATATATGCGGAATTTATATGACAAGTTAACCATATACACAAGAATTACTGTTTAATCGTTAGTTGATTAATGTCTAAAGTATTACAACTTGAAATCCAAACAAATAGAGCTTCACCGTAGAAGTCGCAAAAGTTCTTACAATGAGAATCCATGACTACCTATATATAGACTTCACAAGTTTGCTCAAAGATAGTCTTGGCATGATCAAGTTATCAGCTGACTATAACTTCGGCCAAACTTGCATTTACATGTTAAATTACTTTCAAAATCTATCAAATACAAGCCCTAATACAGACTCGATCCAAGACCTAGACAATAGACATTATGTATCAACATGAATCGATAATTCATTTTCCTCAATGGATACTTTCTCGGAAACGGAAATGAAGGATTTCGAATGGGTAATTCATTTCCCGATGGATATTTCTTTAGAAGCGAAAATGAATGGATAATTCATTTTCCTCAATGGACACTTCGTCAGAAACGAAAATGAAGGATTTCGAATGGATTATTCATTTCCTTATGGATATTTCTTTAGAAGCGAAAATGAATAGATAATTCATTTTCCTCAATGGATACTTCGTCAGAAACCGAAATGAAGGATTTTGAATGGATAATTCATTTCTGATGGATATTTCTTTAGAAGCGAAAATAAATGGATAATTCATTTTCCTCAATGGATACTTCGCCAGAAACGGAAATGAAGGATTTCGAATGGATAATTCATTTCCCGATGGATATTTCTTTAAAAGCGAAAATGAATGGATAATTCATTTTCCTCAATGGATACTTCGTCAGAAACGGAATTGAAGTTTTTCGAATGGATAATTCATTTCCCGATTGATATTTCTTTCGAAGCGAAAATGAATGGATAATTCATTTTCCTCAATGGATACTTCGTCATAAACGGAAATGAAGGATTTCGAATGGATAATTCATTTCCTGATGGATATTTCTTTAGAAGTGAAAATGAATGGATAATTCATTTTCCTCAATGGATACTTCGTCAGAAATGGAAATGAATAGTTACAACTGGATTATTCATTTCCTGATGGATATTTCTTTAGAAGCGAAAATGAATGGATAATTCATTTTCCTCAATGGATACTTCGTCAGAAACGGGAATGAATATAGACGGTTTTAGATTCTTGTCTAAGATAACACATATCGGTCGAGAATAACATAAAATCCTCAAGTGATTTGAATAACGCTACGACAGATAATACAATAAGAACACTTATAAATAGGAAGTACCAGCGGCGTGTCCACCATGTTCTTATTGTATTACATTCGTCTCGTTATTTAATCACTCTAGATTTTATGTCGTTACACTCAACAGGACTTACTATGGTTTCTATGCATCGAATTTTCATAATTATGGGTGCACCCATAATTACTTAACTCGTTGCATAGTCTGCATAGCTTATCTTGGCAAGTGGTGGATTATGGACATGGTCAAAGAAGGATGCTTTGTTTCAACAATTGGAATAGCGTGTGACGTGTTATTCGGTAAAGAATGTGCGTTCACAATCAAGACGAATTACGAGAGTAGTTCAATTTCGTAAAGAATGAGAACTTTGTAATTTGTTATATGGATATACATTACATGTACATGCACAAGCATATTAGTTTGCAAATGAAATATCATTACATAATATCTGAAAAAGTGTTCATGAGTTTCAGAAAACAAGAGAAATTGAAATGTAAACTCCTAGTTGTTTATAACTTCATTGTTGTTGGCACGAGGCTCGTTAACTCCAGCGTTAAGAGCACATCCCTGAGCAGGGTTGTTGGCAACTTGATTTTGTGTAGTAGCAACTTGACATACTGTTGTCGTATGACCAATATGCCTGCAAGTTAAACATCTTTGACAATGGACACTAGCATGATGGTGTAGATTACATTAGTTGCACAAAGGTGCAGTTCCATTGTATGGTTTCCTAGCAGCGGGCTGTGCTGTTTGATTGGGAGGGGCTTGATTGGGTTGAGTAACCACAACGAAATTTTGTGAAGCTTTACGCTTCCTCGATTTCTTGGAAGGTTCAACTTTGATTTCTTTGGATTTCTCTTGTGTGGTTTTAATAGCATGTTCCTTGTCGCCTTTGCGAAACAATTTCCCTTTTTCTGATTTGAGATTCAGTTAGGGTGGCTGCTAACTCGCTAGCATGTCTAACAGTGGCAGGATTGCTACCAGTGACTATATCCTGAACTGGGTCAGGAAGGCCATCAATGTACTTTTCGATTGCCTTATCCAAAGGCGTAACCATTGTAGGACATAACAAGCTACTCATAGTGATCGGTGTAGGCACGACGTTCCCCACTATCTTGTTTCAGATTGTGGAATTCATTCTCGAGTTCCCTTTGCTCGTGACGTGGGCATAACTCTTTCATCATAAGAGCTCTAAGCTCTTCCCATTTCTTAGCCATTGCCACATTAGCACCCCTGTCCTCATCACTCTGTTCCATCATGTGAGTGCTCTCTTTTGAAAAACACTCGAATCAAACTCTACCTTGCGTTCGTTAGGGCACTGCACATAACGGAAAGTGCTTTCGTTACTCTCGAACCATTGTAGGAGCCCAGTAGCTCCCTCAGACCCAGTAAACTTGAGTGGTTTATTAGAACAAAATTGTTTATAGTTGCACGGAACAGGTGCATTGTTGTTGTTATTGTCACCGTAGACTTGATTAAGTTGGGTCACAAGGTACGGGAGTACGGCGGCCATTTGTTGAGCAATTAGAGCCGCCATTTCGGCGTCTTGGGTAGCGTTGCGACGAGGAGGCATTCTAAAAGAGAGGAAAAATGAGAGAAAATGTGTGAGATTGACATTGGATAATCGAGAGAGGTATTGAAAATATCAACAGACATATCAAGATGGTGGTCATTTATTTTCTCTCAAAACAAACAAACGACGTACGTTGACTATCAAAGTAAATGGGTCTTTATAAAGTATCACGAAGACATGCTTTAGCCTATAAGTGGACACTCACCCCAAGAGTTCCCAGGTAAGAGTGACTGGTCCGATGATGCGGATTTGTACGAACACTCTAGCCTTAGACAGAAAACTCAGGGTACAGGTATTTACCCTTCCAGATTGCTTGTGTTCACATTATTAAATCCCAAACTTTGACGAGATTTTGAGAACTTTGAAGGCAAAACGCCCAAAAACAAATCATCTAAAGATAGATGATTTCTTTTGAAGTTTTGGAAAAAATTTGACTTTCGAGAATGTATTATGCTTTGTTTATGGTAATCACCTAAAGATAGGTGATGGTATTGTTTTGAGAATCTAAACGCAATTAAACTCGCGTTAGGGCCCTAGGAAGGTTATAGACTAGGTCAAAGCATTACTAATAACCTAGTTCCCTATAACCATGAGCTCTGATACCAATCTGTAACACCCCAAATCGAGTAATACAACACACGCGGCGGAAACACTTGGGGAGTCACGTTACAAATTGTTTCACAACACATGGTACTTAAAATTTTGTTTTATTGAATTATCAAATTACATTGTCTTTGGATAATGGATACGAAATACAATGAAAATGTCGTTCAAGTTTTAAAGTCACTAAAGCCTGTGTCCATTCTATGTGTAGCATGCGGTGACAATCATCACAAAAGTAATCCTGAAACATATGTGAAAATAGGTACATCAACATAAAAATGCCTGTGAGTAACATAAGTTTTTTAATGATTCGAATGTTTTAAAGAAAAGTTTAATCAATACAAAAGTAGCCAAGAATCGTTATAGAAATGTTTCTTTTATGTATTCATATAAAAATTAAATGATATAAAAGAAAGGATGCATGGTTAACATAATAACCAAAATATGTTATGTCTTGTGTAAAAATGTCATGTCTTATATAAACCAATGTCATGTATAAACCAATGTCTTTGTTATAAACCAATCGTCCTTATTGTAAACCAATCGTTCTTGTCATGTATAAATCAATGTCTTCGTATAACCAAAGAGTTGTGTGTAAAACAATGTTTTTGAATAAACAAGGGTTTGTTTAAATCCAAAAGTTATGTTTTATAAACCATTGCTTTTATTGTAAAACATATATTAGGATTGTTGGTGAATACATTCAAGCCTTGTCAACTTTTGAATAAACCCTTATAATAACAAAAGGTCTATTAATGTTCATCGGATTATGTCATTCCCCAATGGATACTTTCAAATGTCTAGAAAGCGGGAATGGGTGTCAAACCTATGGTACCATAACATACTATCGGTTGGCATCAATGTTAATGAATGTATCATTGTATATTCAACGTAGCAATATGTCTTAAATAATGCAAGCATGTTATGAAAATGCTTTGAAACCATGTACTTGGCATACTAAGTCAATATACCAAGCAAAATGTCTTTGAAATCATGTACTAGGTATGCCAAGTCAACATACGAAGTAAAATGTCTTTGAAACCATATGTAGGTATACTAAGTCAATATACCATGAAAATGTCCTTGAAATCGTGTACTAGGTATGCTAAGTCAACGTACGAAGTAAAATGTCTTTGAAACCATATGTAAGTATACTAAATCAATATACCATGAAAATGTTGTTTGAAATCAATGTGCTAAGCATGCTAAGTCAACATACGAAGCAAAATGCAACTGAAATCATGTACTATATGTACTATGTAATCAAAGCATATGTAATGTCATGAAATCGAGAAAGTAGTCTTAGGCACATATATATCACCCCAAAACATTTGAAAATGTAAAAGAGGGGACTATGTACTCACTTGGGATTCCTAGTATATCCTTTGTTATCAAAGATTAAACAAGTTCAAGAGTCCGAGTATCCAAGCGTGTCCTAAAATCGGATAACTATGTTAATATCGGGATTTTAATCGGAAGATTTGGATAGAATGAAGCCTTATAAACCAAATGAGTGTTGGAACTCATATGATATGGTTTAATAAGTTAACATTCTAATTTGAAAATGAAACCTAAGTGCTTATGACCCGTTATGACTCGTTAAGGTAGTTTACGCTCCTTTAACGGGTCATTTACGTAAATACGTGTTCGGATGGTTAGATATATGTTATGATAAGTATTATATGCCAAATAAAAACATGTTTAATAATGTTATAACATCAGTGTATATGGCAAAACATTAATTACATAGGCTTAAAATCGATTTATGCACAAAAAGGGTATTTTGGTCATTTATAAAGGCATAACTAGCGACCTAACATAACACTAACAAAAATTGTGACCATAAGGTATAACCTAAGAGGGTTATTCCTTATATAACTATGGTCACAACTATGTCATTCGTCGGATCCTAATATCGACCAAACGGGTCGGATTCGAAAGTCAAAGCGGTGGTCAAGGCAGCTCGACTTACGACCCTAATAAAGCACTAAACTAAAAGTGACAAGTTAGACATGTCAAAACATGTCTAACTAAGTTATAAAACTGATTTGGTATTAAAACTTAGTGTTTGATACCCGAAAATAGTTTCATCGCAAAATGCACATACTGCGCATTTTGGCCGAAAACTTTGACTCATCACTTCGATTAGTAAACGTGGTAATCAGTAGGCGTGATCGATATGGATCATAACCTTCGTGATAATGATCACGTTGCAAAGTTCAATTGAACTTTGACTTTAACCTAAATGGTAGAATCGAAAGTCAAATTGTTTGAATTTTGGCTTAAAATAGCCAAAATAAAAGAACAAGACTAGGTATGAGCATTTACTAGTATTGAAGAACACTCAATAGCTCAGGTAGGGGGCCTCCACAAGTGGTAACACTCCAATAAGAGCAGATTAGAGAAAGAAAAGAATTGAGCAAGGTGAAATGAGCCATGATCAAGGGTATTTATACTAATCTTGGAGCTCCCAAACCATGACAAGTGTTTATCCAGGTGTTAGAGTATAGATTAGTGTCCTTCAAGGTGTTCAAAGCAGGTTAAAGGTGGCAAAAATGTGAGCTTGGTGTCCAAGGATTAAACAAGAAGCTGCCAAGTTGCAACATGGAGCTGCAGTGCTGGGGCCAGCTAACTAACTGTATGGGTCCAGCCTTACGGCCCGTAAGGCTTGGACCTGGGCAGCAGTTTCACAAAATGGCAGAACAGACCCCTGAACTTGTTTTGTCGCGTTTTGGCATTTTTAACACCCGTTAACCTCATTTTTTAGTTTTATAAGGATGATAAAGCATAGGGAACTTGAAATATGCCTGGAAACATCATGGATGTCGGTTCGTTCGGTTGTACTGTTGCAGTTTTCGGTTAACTACGACGAAAGTTGTAACGAACGCGAAAACGACCATAATTGCGTAACGAATGGTATTTTTGCATTCTTATCACTAAAATACAATATTTAATGACTACAAAAATTTTTGAATGTAAGTAGGTGTTCCGAATTAAGAAATACGCGAATCGGCGTACTTTCACAGAATTTGCAGAATAGTCCCTGGAGTTGCAAAAGCATGTTTTTGCCATATCGAAACCCTCAAAACTTATTTCTAAGTTATGTAAAGGATATTTAAGGTATGTTAAGCTTGTGTCATTGTTCCGGAGTGTACGTTGTGTTAAATTGATTACGATTGCGTAACAGTTTGCGATTTCTCTCCCAGAAGTTGTTTGAAAGATCGAGATTGAAAAACGACTGAAAACATGAAGTGTCACACTTGAACCTCTCATATGTAAACTACTATTAAAATACTAAACCGACCTCTTGGGATTGTATCCATGCTGACTCAAACCACTTGGCCGATGTAAGACCCTTAATGAATTTATAACAAAAACTTCACTAAGATATATTTATAATTTAAGTTTTAGGACATAGATTCTAATAGGCTTACTTACAAGTGTTATACATTGTTCCAAAACATGTTTAAGATAACACAAGTAGATTAACTTGAAATAAACTAGTTTCAAAATACGGAAAAATGTCCAGATTTGATCATGTTCGGTTCTTGTTATAGCTTGATCTTCATCCGTTATGAAATAACAAACACCTACAATGCAAAATTTATTGCAAACGTTAGTTTTATAAACCAAAGGATCCATCGGAACGACCCCGGAAGCTCAAAACAAGCAAGAAAATCAAAATAAATTTTTGGCTCAATAGGCTATGGTATGCCTACCTTAGCCTACGGTTGGCACATTCTGTCCAAAACAGCCACTATGGACCGTAGGCTATGGTCCAGGCCGTAACCTACGGTCTGGCCCATCTGCAGCTTCGTTAAGTTTCTGTTTTCACTTAAAACTTCATAACTTTTTGTCTATAAGTCCGATTTACTTCAAATTTGATTCCAAACGATCGTAATTTGATTTCCCACAATATAACTTCAAAATCTTGGTTCCATTTTCTAATTCCTCTCTCTTACACTTTCGTTACTCGGCTAGCGTACCATTCATTTTGACCCATTTGGGATGCTTAGGTAATTAATCCTAACCCATTCATTCTTTGATCATCATGGGTAACTCCCATCAACATTGTCCCATCAACCGGGCTCATCAAGCTATGGAATACGTTCCCGTAACCCGGTTTATGTGTATTCTCGCTGACCCGTTTGGCCATGCATATGTATATCATCACTTTTAAACAACCATTATTATTTATAACCAATTGTAAGTTAGAATGTTCCCATTACATGGTTTTCGCATTTTTTTTGCTTTATTCATTCTTGTGAAAGTCCATCACTTGTGAATGAACTAAACCTTGCGCATTCGTAATTTACCCATTCGATTCGCCCTGTGTGATACCTATCACTCGTGATCATTCAAAATTAACGTAACGCATTTATGGCTATTCTAACACAATTTAACTTAATATAGACAGAAACGTAACTACGATTCGTTTAGTTACGTACCTTAAAGCTCTCATTTTTGGCGTGTGTCCGCCCCGGTTTGACCTTCCAAAGTTCCGCTCGAGTTACCTAAAGAACACAACTCATATTATTAACACATTCTGGTTCATCTCTAAAGCAATCAAATTCGCTTATCCCATCACCATGTGTTCACATATACTATTTTCGCTCATTTAGACATTTTGTCAAACTTCTTATGTGTGAATTCATCAACTAGTTATACTAGTCGAATTTAGAGATTTGTAATCTTAAATTTTCCCAAATATAACAAACAAGTGAGGTTATTATAGGTTTACTAGTTTTTAGTTCATCAAGAGTTCACAACCATATTTTAACCATGGATTCATCCCTATTCACCAACACCCACCTACATACTCAAGTTACTAGTTTCAAGCACCTATTATAGCACTTGTTTCCTCATCAAATGTTAAGGGTTTCAAGATTTTAATGTTCATCAAGATATTCTATCTATCAAATTACAAGGTCTATAACATACCTTTAGATAAGATGATGCTCTAGATTCTTATTCATAAGACATGCAATCGTGATTTCTTTCTGAGTTGGTTGATTTTGGGAAGATTAACCAAGCTAGGGTTTGCCCCTCTTTTTCCCTGCTCATTCACATTCCACACACAGACACATATGTCGATTTTTTGTTTCAAAACCCCTTTTTATATAATCAAGTTCCTCCTTTGTTCATATTTAGCCCCTCATATTTTGTTTTGCTTAAAAGAGGGTAAACATAATCTATTGTTTTATTATTTAGACACATAACATTAACTAGGTGGATATTCCTAGTTATTATCTATAAACTTGTGATCACATACATGCATACGTTTATATATTTTTATAGTGTGATATTTTTTGGGTGTTACAGCCGAGGGTAACGTTACCTTCAAAAGAGGGGCCTACTACTTTTCACATTAATAACTTACTTAATTATCTTTCAATATTTCAATCTTTTGGGATTATATCCCTGCTGACTCAAACCACTAGGTCGAGGGCACGTCAAAGGATACGTAAAAGAAGAGTTAGATCCAAGTAATTCTATCTTGCCTATTTGTACTTCTTTTTATTTATCTTTTTATGTTTATTTTTATCCTTCAAAACTTCTATAAAAAATTTGTATCGATTAGACGTTGATGCTAAACTGGTATTAAAAACTCTTGTGTCCTTGGACGACCTCGGTATCTTACCAAAACTATGTTACGCTCACGATGGGTGCACTTTCCCTAGTGTGTTTAGTGTTAGTATAATATCGTGTTTTATACATTTAAAACTTGACTATTGCGTAAAACGGACTTAAAATATAATAAAATCATAACACCCTCGACACGCACCACAGATATATATTTATATGATGATGGTAATTAATCTAGCAATTATCATTGTTGAGTTATAAAGTTAATTCAAGGTCAGCAATGAAAACGATTCTAAACGGTATCACTTGTATTTTATCAAAGTGATAAGCTTTGCTAGTAGGGGTGTGCACGGTTCGGTTCGGTTTTTGGTCAAAATCAAAACCGAAATTGAAATGTCGGTTCGGTTTTGAATACTTTTCGTTTTTTGTTTTTTCAGTTTTAGTTTTTGTGGGTCCGAGATCGGACGGTTCTAGACGGAAGTTTGGGCGTATGATAACCGATTCGGTAGAATATTATTAAGAAAGGAGTAGAAAGAGAGTAAACGTGGAAGCATTCATTTCATTTATACCGAAAGAGCATACATCTTGTCAGGCTGGTGGAATTCTGGAGAAAATCCGCCAGCGTCTCCCCTCAGGGAGCCGCCAAAACGTACAAATTTTGAACACACAACACATATATATAAATATAAGCAACTCGTATGAGGGGTGTCCACCTCTTACGTGGTGACCCTTTTGCTCATCTCACGTTCGTACTAGGGTCGTGTGTTCGTATCTAGTCTATGCAATATTCAACACACGCTAACTAGCCTATTCGCACAGTGACGGACATAAAGTGCATCAACAATTTCCCCCTTTGACGTCACTGTCGAAGCTTGATCTTGATCTTGAAATATGAGAGCCGTGTTTGAATATTTAGCAACTTCAATCAAGGTATCTGTCGATGTCATGGAACTCGTCAACAAATTCCCCATGGATTGATGATTGGGGTTTGCATTATCACTTTAAGCAACATTCCCCCTGAAATAATTCTCTCCAAAAATTAATCTTCATGTCTTTGTTTGCACGGTTTCCGACCTCCTCTCATTTGCTTATATGATAAATTTTCTCGAATAAACACCAACTTGAAAATAATCCATGCATCTTCTCCGTTTCAACGATAACCACATCCGAGTTCGGTTTGGCGCACTCCTCCTATGCTCGATCCTCTGATCTTCAAAACCCAACTGGAAATTGATAGAAACTTAGAATTACCACACCAGTAAACTTCAAAATCAATGAGCCTCACGAAAATCTGAAATCCCAATTTCCGTAATCATGTTTAAGCATACTCCTGAAAGATTGATCAGCAAATCGGTAATCTTCTCAATAAACAAATCTTCATCGGGAAAACTATCTGTCAATACGTAGTAATCTTCTCTTCTTCGTACAAAAAGAATAATGTAATCTTTGTCTTTCACAACGATCCCAAATGTATAGTCTATTTTGTGAGCAACCGGTACACTTCTTTGTCTGAAAGATCCATTTTATCATCCTCTTTAGCCATGAATTGCAAGTATGTAGCTTTCCTCACAAGCCCCGGCGCAAATGAAACCACAAGACATCCTCATCTCCTCGATACAAATCCAGAAAATAGTTCATTTGCCTTTCAGAGTTAAATTGGATACTTTGGTCAATCACAGAGCTATCCTATGAACACTTTCTGATAACTACTCGTACCACTAAACAGTCGTGTGTGCATCCGCAAACGTACGACTACTAGGCATCAACATGACCACGACATAGAATCAGATAAACAACTCCTCCAAGACTTAGTTATGCCACCCCACTTTTAGGAAAAGTAGACATCTGCTTGATCTCATCACTAATGAAATCACACTACACTTTGATCTCGTACAGAAAAATCCAAGACATATTGCATTTACCAGAAAATCTGCAGTCGGAACCACCCAGATATTGTTACATGGTTGCGAATTTCAAAAATGCCGAAAAATTAACATATACGTTAATATTTTTATCCCCCTCATTTTTGCAAATTCTGACCGTACCAAATTTTTCACTGAAATTCCCCTTCAAATCTAGAAAATCAGTTTTCAACAATGTGGATTTGACGTTAAGGCCCATTGATAGTCACTATACCAACTAATCATCATTCTATGCAGGTATCAGTGACTACCCCAATATCTTAAACATTTTGTGACCGTATCCTGAACATCCCATATCGGTTATAAAAATCTCGAAAAGAGAATTATCACCAAATTTTTTCTTGACACTCGTCTCGTTAATACGGTCAACAAAATTTTTCCATGCCTTTTTTAGGCATGTGACGCTTCGTACGAGGTGTATAATCGCTTCGTAGGAGGTGGTAATCACCTCTTACGAGTTGGTCATCGCCTCATGCGGGGTGCACCTCGTACGAGGACATCACCTCGTACAAACATGCCTGATTACGATTTTCGATACAGAATCTTCATTTCTTCGAATTGCAAGACGATTTTTTCATAGATCTGGTTGAAAAATCAGTTTCTAACAATCCTATGATTTCAATTTTACGTTTTGTCCGTGGATTGTCCGTTTTTATGATGTTTTACGTCTAAAACTCCTCCTAAGTCCAGAAATCTCCAAAAATCATGAGCGTAAGTGATTCAATCGACTGTTAGATCATGAATCGTTACCGTAGCTCTGATACCAGTTGTAGGTCCGAGATCCGGCGGTTCTAGACGGAAGTTTGGGTGTATGATAGTACCTATTCGGTAGAATGTTATTAAGAAAGGAGTAGAAAGAGAGTAAACGCGAAAGCATTTATTTCATTCATACCGAAAGAGCATACATCTTGTCAAGCTGGCGGAATCCGCCAACGTCTCCCCTCAGAGAGCCTCCAAAACTTACAAATTTTGAACACACAACACATATATATATAGGGATGAGCAACTCATATTAGGAGTGTCCATCTCGTACGAGGTGACACTTTTGCTCATCTCACGTTCGAACTAGGGTGTGTATTCATGTCTAGTCTATACAATATTCAACACACGCTCTAACTAGCCTATTCGTACAGTGACAGACATAAAGTGCATTAACAGTTTTTTGGGTTTTTACATTGGTTCACTTCGTTCGGTATTTTGGTTTTTTGAACAAAATTATGTAAGATTCAAAAAATATAAAGTAAAATTTAAAATTTATGTAAGATTCAAAAAATATAAAGTAAAATTTAAAATTTATGAATATTTCTTAAGTTATTATATTTAACCTTTTTAATGAAATGGCACACAGGTAACATATTACATTGGTTGTATGGAGGGGGTATAATTGTTCTTAATGGGGGTTGCAAAAACATGCTAAAGATAATGCAACAGGATAGAGGTTTATTTGTACTCATCTAGCATAAGTTGATAACCAATGTATAATATATATTTTAGCTTTTAGAATAATGTGCAAAACACTCAGGCAATTAGAGCTATCAAATCTACCTTGTAATATCAACTACAGCCATGATAATAAGACATTAAACCAGAAATATGATACTAAGAAGATGAGACTATAAATGGATTAAAAAATTGGAGATAAAAAATATTAGATGGGTAAGATTGTAATTTCATAGTTGAGTTATTAATGAGTGAAGTAGGATTGAAATTTAATGAAGTTAAGTTATTAGTTATGTTGGAATATTAATTTAATGAGAATAATAATAAACTATTATTTTTTGAATTATAAAACCATATGTATATCTTGAATTATAAAAAAAATAGAAGGATTAAATGGTTACATGAAAAGTACTGAAGGTGGCGAAAATGAAATTAGAAATTAAAAAACATTTGTTTTCTTCTTTTTCCCTGAAACATTTGAGTAGAACGAAACTAGCAAATAGGGGTGAGCAGAAAACCGGTATAACCGAACCGTAACAGAAATAACTGAATCGAAAAAAAACCGACGGTTCGGTTTTCAACGGTTTTCGGATAACCATTTTAGTAACCGAAAAAACCAAACTGAATCGAGATGTTACAATAGAAATTATTAATATTTAATCTCTAGCTCTACCTATATCCTTATTTATCTCCGGTTGCTTTTTCGATTCAGTTATTTCTGTTACGGTTCGGTTATTTTGGTTTTCTGCTCACCCCTATTTGCTAGTTTCGTTCTACTCAAACGTTTCAGGGAAGAAGAAAACAAATGTTGTTTTAATTTCTAATTTCATTTCGCCACCTAAAATCCTTTTCATGTAACCATTTAATCCTTCTATTTCGTTTAGAATTCAAGATATACGTATGGTTTTTAAATTCAAATAATTAATAATTTATTATTATTCTCATTAAGTTAATATTCCAACATAACTAATAACTTAACTTCATAAATTTCAATCCGACTTCATTCATTAATAACTCAACTATGGAATTACAATCTTACCCATCTAATATGTATTATATAGTAGCATAGATATGTCTACATCAGTACATGTATACGAATGATTTAAAAATAATGAAGAAGAATAATCATAAGCTAAATGAACATTGGATTTAAATAACCCCAACTTTCACCGTTTGGCTTATAGCTCCCCCGACTTACGAATTGTACCACGTCACCCCAAACTTTTAACCTGTTTTTCTTTGACACTTCCAAACTAACTAAGTTAGCCGACGTCAGTTGCCACATCACTAAACAAATGCCAAGTCATCAAGAAGGCAAATCATATATCACATCACTAAAAATGCCACATCAGATGCCACGTCACTACACAAGTGACACATCAGCAAAAAAATGTTGGTGCATTTTATGTGACAACAACTTGGTTTGGTCTTTGGATATTTGTTCAAGACTTGGAGTATGTGAAGATCAAAGATTCCGAGTTTATCAAGAGATCACTTCATGTCCAAGTTTCCAAGTTGCAAGGGAGTCCGAGTTTCTAAGGGAACATACAAGGTCCGAGTTTGTGAAAGCCTCTAAGACTCCGAGTTTATATGTTAGCCTTGTCCGAGTTTAGCAAAGACACAATGAAGTCCGAATTTGCTAGTCTTGCAAATTCGGAACTAAGAGTTTTATTATATTCCGAGTTTGTCATTTGTATCATGTAGTCCGAGTTTAGTTATTTATGATGTAGGTGGGCCTAGCCCAGTTGGATGGCTGTAGTATATAAATAGTCCTTGCCTAGGGTTTTAGGTTAGACGTTGCAGACATTGACAGAGAGAGTGTACAGTGTGATTTTTGAGAGAATACACAGAGAGTGGCTGTGAGGTTCTTGCGATCTTGAGTGATTGTAAAACTTTGTGTTTTGATAATCATAGAAGATCGGTTAAAGTTTTTGTTCATGTTCTTCATCTATATTTTTGTTTCTCTGTGTGTTTGATCTATCAAGGGGATTCTGCACCCTTGGTTGATTGTCAATCTCGTAACGATCCACGTGAGAGGGACCTACAAAAACCTATTAGGGTTAGCGTTCTATTAGTTTGAGAGTGCCAAAGAAAAATAAGTTTAAAGTTGAGAGTGTCGCATGATTATTTAAATCCAATAACCCAAAGCTAAACGTTTGCAAATTTTAATTTTTCCCTGAAAATTTACTTTTTTACATACTTGGATCATAATGAATTTTAAGAAGGCACGAACATAAATTAAATGACAATTTCTTTCCTTTTCTACTAATAATATTAAATCGAAGTTTGGGATATGCAGATGTTGAACCGTTTATCCTACCTCAAACTAATCGTTCATGTACCAAATTTGATGTCCCAAACAAATGGGAGAGAACTCAGGATTTTTTCTAATGGGTCCATTTTTTCGATGTTCAAAATTTACATAACAAAACGTTAAAATTTTTGGGTCAGTCCTTGTTCGGGTTGCGTTAGAGCAAGGTTTGAATTAGATTTATAAAAAATAGAAAAAATTGTCTATACAAGGATTGAAACCATGACCTCTTGTTGGTAAAGAGAGGGGTTTACCACTACACCAACTTTCTTTTTTCTTTTTATGATGTCCACCTAATTATATTTATGGGGTCCTTATAAAATTTAATATACCGGATCTACTATTTTTTTTTAAAAACATCATGGTCCGGGGAAACCCGACCCGCTCTATGTGGGTCCGCCCCTACATACATCTTAACCATTCCTAAATAAATTGTAGTTGAATCTTAGTTTATCACCAGTTAACAAGCACATACATCTTTATGTATGTGATAAGTACTAAGGGCATTCGAAATGGGCCAGACGCCCACATACCTGTATCTTCTAGCAAAAGCTCAGGAGAACTTGAAAACCCGTGGACCAGACTAGTCCTCTCAAATCTCTCCTTACAATTTGTTTATTCAGAATAATAACAAAATTAGCCATTTACCACACCCTCTTTCAAAGCTAGCCACACCGTGCATCACTAGAAGGACTTGCAGAAGTTGAAGCGTCTCCGACAAGTTGCAGACATCTCCGGCGAGATTTCAATCGTCTTCGGCGAGTTGCAGGCGTCTCCGACGATTTGCAGTCGTCTCCGGCGAGTTGTAGACTTCTTTAATTGCTTCATTTTAGAAGCGAGTGGCAGACGTCCCCGCCTCTAGTGAGTTGTAGACGTCTCCGTCCCTGGCGAGTTTCAGGCGTCCTAAAGTTGCAGACGCATTTCGTTAACCCACTAAACAATGAAGAAACATATACCGAAGGCAGGGAGCCGGTAATTCTGGTGGTAACTAGGAGACGATGGTGTCGGAACAAGCTTCGACCTGCGATGGGGTGGGTGCGACTGTCCAGATGCTCGACGTTGTCTTGGAAGATGAAAATGACAATGGTCTTCGGCTTGCGACGGGGAGGGTGCGTCTGGTGATACTTTGAATATTATGAATTATGAATGAATTAAATAGTAAAGACTAAAAAAGAAGCACTTGTTGTAGATGCATTCCAATTCCAATGGGTCTAGGCCCGCCATCAACATTTGAAACACCAATACATTGAGTGTTTGAGGTGTCTGCATATCGACGCTTCAAATGCTTGAGATGTCTGCATATGGACGCCTCAGATGACTAGATTGGAAAATTTGGTTGGTAAATGGCCATTTTTGTAATTAATAGACTATATATTTAGAATAAATATTTTCCCCTTCTAAATTGTTTATTCTGTTGTATCCTATCCTAATATAGGATTTGTAATTGATTATATAATGAATACGAATGTATCACAGGGGATCAAGCATCCTTTTACCAAGAACTCTCTCTCTCTTCATGGTATCACGAGACCATGGATTGCCCTAGCCGCCACCACTTTCTTTAGAGCCTCTTCACCCTCTCCTAGCCTCTTTTCTCATCTATCTCGCCATGGAACCCAAGATCCACCCCGCCTCTACTGTATAAAAAATAAAAAGCCTAATACCAATCACCCTTGAGATGGAAACAGGACAATATGTATCCTGGAGTGAGCAGTTTCGGATCCAGTGCTGAGCCTTTTTGGTCAGTGACCATTTGGGTCCCAAACCCGACAAACCTGCCTCCTCTAAAGAGGCTGATAAAGACCAAGAGAAAGACAAGACTCTAAAATCTGAAGACTCGTGCGATCATCTTGATGCTATCGTACTCTAGTGGATCTACAACACCATCTCCAATGATCTTTTGCACACAATTCTTAAACTGAATACCACCGCATATGAAGCTTGGACCGCTCTTTTGCACACAATTCCTCTAGTAGATCTACAGCACCATCTCGCGCCATTAACCTCCTTCACAAGTTCTCAAATACGGATTCCCAAACGTCTCGGCATTATCAAGCTCTTAAAGTCCTAACCAATCAACTTGCAAATGTGGGAAACCAGGTAGACATTGAACGGTTGGTTCTCTAGTTGATATCCGGTCTCAATGATCAGTAGGAAGGCATTGTAACTATACTCCAACAACAGGACCCGTTGCCAGTTTTTACGATGCTAGATTAAAACTCATACTAGTCGAAACCCGCAAAGCCGAGCAGGCCCTTCATGCAACTCAGACTACCGGAACCGCAATCCATGCTAATTCCACTCGTCCATCGTCAGCAGCTCAGGCCTGTAAAACACACTGACTACAAGCAAGATCCACCGAGTGATTGTTCTCGTGGGCGCAGCCGATCCAGGGGCAGAGGCTGTGGAAGGGGGTCTTGGGCCCGTGGTAGGGGAAACACTCATCAACCCAATTGGGCTAGCTGGCCCACTATAACGAATCCAAACACATGGCCTTATTGGGCTTACCCCACCTTGGGCCAATCTTTCACAACTACATAGGGTCGCACCACTCTGCCCCTACCCACCTTCAAACCCACTGCCCAACACTACTAACAACGGAAACGACCTACTTGGCCCGCGGCTTAGCCAAGCTAATATGTTGCTTCCTACACGATATTAAGCAGGCCCTATACACTCTCTCCCTTTGCAACAATTGTGTAAATTGGGTTTCGAAAACCCGCCCCAATTTATCAATTAAAGCGTATTTTTTTATACCGTTCGATAGTTTTATTTATTGTTTAAGATATTAAACTATTCTATATATAATAAAGGTTTAAAATTATTTGCATCTCATAATCAATTAAATAAATAAAATAAATCACCTAAATAATACATATTTATAGTAATTAAAAAAGATTAATAAAAAACAATTAAAGAAAATTCAGTTTTAAAAAAAATGCGTGAACCGGGAATTGAACCCGGGTTCCCCTGGATACACACACACCACAAACACCACTACGCTGCACACACTGGTTGTGCAAATGTTAGAATCTTAAAACTCTTATTTTGATACTGCGATGAAACCTGCAACTAATCGGAATCATCGTCCACCCTTCACGCGTCTTTTCTTTCTTTTTTTGAATTCTCCGACAATTGGCGCTGGGTTTATTTTTGGCAAAACCCAATTTCGTTGGCTGTCATCGTCTTGGCCAAGACCCGGGATCGTCGGTTCGATTCCACGCGCACACACCGGCTCGATTGATTTAAACCCCTTTTTAATCTATCATTTCTGTATACACTTATTCAGCATATAAATATAATTAAATTTCAAGTATTAACGGGTTAGACACCCATCCCAGTTGGTTGGCCTGGGTGCAAGTTACAGCAGAGGTCTCGGGTTCGAAACCCTTGATGCGCGTTCGGTTCGATCCAGTATAACCTTTTTAAATTTAATTAAATTTGAATAAACCTAAAACGTGTATAAGTATAATTAAAATCCAGATTCTTTCGGGTTAGACACGTAGCTCAGTTGGAAGAGCTGCGTGCACGCAACCGAGAGGTCACGGGTTCGAGTCTCAACACGCATGCTTAAAATCCGGATTAAACCGGTCTGACAGTTGTCAGACTAACATATTTTTTTTATTTTTTTATTATTTATTTTATTCTTCTTTTAATTTTATTTTATTATTCCATTTCCTAATTCATATTAAAAGAAAATACATTTAAAACACTTAAAATGCATAATTTCAAAGGCTTAATTATATCCATATAAATTATAAAATTAACTTAAAAATCTAAACAAAGTTTTTATTCTAAATATTAAGTTATTTATTTATCGGATTATCGCGTTATCATTTTAGGTTGGTACTCCTTCATCGATTAAATTCCCAACTCGTATGCTCTCTTTTCCACTCAAGAATACGCACCCAAGGTGAGTGAATCTCTATAAATTCCCCGTTTTAATTACGTTTTGGGGTGTATCATATGTCGTGTCATTTCTTTATTTTATTTAACACTTGTGCCTATATCATTTCGTGATCAAATGTGTATTGCTTGTAGTGTGGTTTATATGTGGATACATTTTATCATTTCAGTGCACTCATTTCATTAGGGCCATCAGTTCCTCGTGGGATACGGGTTGAGCATCAGGTGCCTCAATATATCGGCTCCGTTTGTTTAAGCCCTGATCTCAGATACATCATCATTCATGTCATATATTCATTCAATGTAGTTTGTGATTGGTTACATATATACATTTGCTCACATGTGATTTATGCACAATTTTATTTAAATAAACATAAAAATCAATTATTTAAATGTTTTACCAAGGTTCACTTACCAACTTTTGTTGACCCAAAATTTCCTCTATTTTACGCATGATACAAGTGATCAATTTGAGGAAAGAAACACTTAGGATGGCCTAGAAGAATAAACAAGTTATTTCGTTGGAACAAGCATTTAGATTTTTATTTGTGATTGTATGAAATTTTGTTGGATATTTAAATTTTAATTTGAATTTAATAAATATGAAACTTCTTAGTAAATATCATGAGCTTTGGTGATAACCCAATCATGCCCTGACTTCTATTTCCGCTGCGGGTCGGGGTGTGACAGATTGGTATCAGAGCTTGTGACAATAGGGATATAGGATAGGTTATTAGACCTTTAGAGCCTATACTATAGTTGACTAGATTTAAATTGTTTATGTGTTACATGCAAAATTCATGATGTTTATATGTTTCATGTTTATATTCACACACAACATTATGCAAACATTCTCACAAGTACATGTTAATATGCAATGCTCATCATAGATCACACCCTCATATCATATCATATCATATCTATGAAAGCACACACCTCACAATTTTACAATTTCCGTTATTTCTTTTCGAAGATTTATGAAATGTTTTCATATTTTTCAAATCACATCAAAGTGAGTTTTCACGACGGGCATGTAGTAACTGGAAGGGTACGAGTACCGGTAGTCGGAACGTCCTGTCTAGGCTTGGCATTCGTATAAATCCAAAATAAAGGACCAGATTGCCTACCTGGGGACTAACGATGAGAGTACGAAGGACCTATTAGGCCAAAGCATGCTATACCAAACGTCGTGTGAACTAACCCCACTTTGAGCTGTCATTGTGTCCACACCTAGACACCCTCCGACCATACATCTCGCAATCATGTTTTAGGATTTTCATTCGGGTGGTGCGATGTTAACCCGCCGACACCAATGTGAATCCTACCAAGCCCAATAGTCATGGGGGCCCACATGACTACACAGGCAATGGTATGGGGGACATTTGGAGGCCCAAACATGTAGTTAAATTATTTTCAGTTATGTTGTTTTCATTCTTTTTACGACACATGACACCTAGGAAATTCTTGAACTCACAATCTCCCTACATATATTCCTGTAGATGTCTGCTAGGCAATTACGTGGAGGTAGAAGGTCAGGAAAGTCAAACGAACGCTTGTCAACGCAAATTGCTAAACAAATGGCCGCAGTGCTTCCTGACATTGTGCTACAAGTTCAGCAAGCCCTCACCGCTAATCTCATCAATTCTCCCAACCAAGAAGACCAAAGCGTCGCCAACCTCCTCCCAAAACCCCAATGCACCTACAAACACTTCAAGTCCTGCGATCCCCCAAAATATGAAGGGACTGAAGGTGTCACCGCTCTCCTTCACTGGTTTGAGGAGATGGAAAACACCTTTCTCAATTGCGATTGTCCCGAGGATCGTAAGGTACGATACGCGACTGGAAGATTGTTTGGGGTAGCCCTTACCTGGTGGAACACGGAAAAAGAAAGCGAGGTGTAGACGATGCCATGGCCTTATCATGGGAGGAATTAAGAGAGATCATGACAAGACGCTTCTGCCCGAGAAGCGAGATCAAGAAGCTTGAAGATGAATTCCATTCTCTAAAGCAAAAGGAAGGAGATCACACCTCCTACAACAAGAGGTTTCTTGAGTTGAACCAAATGGTTCCAAATCTGTTCACCCCATTATACCGCTTAATTGAACACTACATTCGAGGCCTCCCCTCGAAAATCCAAGATTCGGTTTAAGCACTTCGCCTGCAACACTCGAAGCCGCAATGGAGTTAGCTACGGAACTCACTGAAAATCGCATTCGAAATGGCAAATTTAAAGATGAGAAGAAGAAAACACCCATTGAGACCCCAATTCCAAACCACTCAGGTTCATCCTCGAAGTTTGCTGGTAAGAGGAAGCGAAATGGCAAAAACTTTGCTGTCACCAAAACCAACCCTCCCATCACTGCTGCTCCAATCACGCAAGTCGCCCTTCTAGCCACACCATTCAAAAGGCCATACACTGGCCCACACCCAAAGTGTAACCGTTGCCAATACCATCACCCACCTGAAAACCCTTGCCAACATTGCACAAGTTGTGGCCGTGCGGGTCACACTATCCAAACCTGCCGTACCCTTCAGCGATCAAACCTCAGTCAGCCTCCAACCCAAACCCGAACCCAAAATCAAATGGTGGGCCAAGTCCAACAACCCTTACTTCTACCAGCTACACAACTCACAGCCCAACCTTACTACCAACCCAACTACCCCATGATGCAATCCATACGAGCCTGTTTTAATTGTGGGGACCCAACCCACTTCAGAAATACTTGCCCACGCCTGGTGAACATCATCAATGCCCAAGCCCAAGCAAACCCGGTAAACCAAGCTAACCAAGCTCCTCCACCTGCTAGAGGAAGAGCTTTCAATATCAACGCCAACCAAGCCAGGGCTGACAACAATGTGGTCAATGGTACGTTTCTCGTAAATGGTAGTTATGCATCCATATTATTCGATACTGGTGCGGATAAGAGCTTCGTGTCTTTAGAATTCGAATCTATTCTTGACCCGCCTCGTGATAGTCTCGTTGAATCTTTGACGGTAGAAGTTGCTGATGGGAAACCCATTTCATTAAATTCTATTATACGCGTGTACTCTCACCCTAAATGATCACGATTTTTCAATTGATCTCATTCCTATGAAATTGGGAAGTTTCGATGTTATCATCGGCATGGACTGGCTCAGCCAGCATCACGCTGAAGTGGTGTACCATGAAAAGTTTATTCATATTCCTCTCGCCGACGGTCAGACACTACGTATCTTTGGGGAAACTCCTTCGAAAGGGCTCAACTTGATGTCTTGCCTCCAAGCCCGAAGTTATCTTCGCAAGAATTACGTCGCATTTCTAGCTCACATCGTCAAGAAGGAAGGCAAGGAGAGGAAGCTCGAAGATATTTCAATTGTGAAAGAATTCCCGCAAGTTTTTCCCGATGACGTTTCAGGACTTCCTCCTGTGAGAGAAGTCGAATTTCGAATCGACCTTGTGCCTGGTGCTACACCGGTCGCATAATCTCCCTATAGGTTAGCCCCATCCGAGATGCAAGAGTTGGCCAGTCAACTGCAAGAGCTGACTGACAAAGGATTCATACGTCCTAGCTCATCGCCTTGGGGTGCGCCCGTTCTTTTTGTGAGGAAGAAAGATGGAACGTTTCGCATGTGCATTGATTATAGAGAACTCAACAAGTTGACGGTTAAGAATCGCTATCCACTGCCTCGTATTGATGACCTTCTAGACCAACTTCAAGGCGCCACATGTTTTTCCAAAATCGACCTTCGTTCTGGTTATCATCAGCTTAGAGAGCGCGAAGAAGATATTCCAAAAACTGCCTTCCGAACTCGTTATGGTCATTACGAGTTCATGGTTATGCCCTTCGGTTTAACCAACGCCCCCGCTGTCTTCATGGATTTGATGAATAGGGTATGCAAACCCTATCTCGACCGTTTCGTCATAGTCTTCATCGACGACATTCTCATCTACTCCAAGTCAAAATCCGATCATGAGCGACACCTTCAGCTCATTCTTACACTCTTAAGGACTGAAAAGCTTTACACTAAGTTCTCAAAATGCGAATTCTGGTTAAGTGAGGTACAATTCCTTGGTCATGTCGTCAATGACAAAGGGATTCGTGTCGATCCTTCGAAAATCAAGGCAGTACAAGAATGGCAAGCGCCACGCACCCCTACTGAAGTTAGGTCATTTCTTGGCTTGGCTGGTTACTACCGATGCTTCATTGCCAATTTTTCCCGTATCGCTGTTCCGCTCACGGCCTTGACTCACAAGGGAAAACCCTTCATTTGGGGACCTAAGCAAGAGGAGGCCTTTCAAACTTTAAAGTAAAGGCTTTGTGACGCACCTATCCTTACACTCCCTGAGGGTTGTGATGACTTTGTGGTTTATTACGATGCATCAGGGCAAGGTCTAGGCTGTGTACTGATGCAAAGAGGAAAGGTGATAGACAGCCTATGCCTCTAGGCAATTCAAAGTTCTTGAGAAAAATTACACCACCCACGACCTGGAACTTGGAGCCGTTGTGTTCGCTCTCAAGTTATGGAGACATTATCTTTACGGTACCGAGTGTGAAATATATACTGACCACATGAGTCTCCAGCATATCTTCAATCAAAAAAAGTTGAATATGAGGCAACGAAGATGGGTCGAACTGCTCAATGATTACGACTGCGAGATTCGGTATCATCCTGGCAAGGTAAACGTGGTGGCTGATGCGCTCAGTCGAAAGGGATATGCGAACTCTATCCGTCTTCTATGTTCGCAAATCATAACCGATATCAAGGATCGAATCCGGGAAGCTCAACATATCTCTGTAACGGAAAATGGCGTACGCGATGAGCTGTTATGTGGAGCTGAACTCAAAATTGAAACCAAATCCGGCGGTATTCTATATTATTTAAACCGCACATGGATTCCCGATCGCGACAACCTTCGTGATTTCCTCATGAATGAGGCGCACAAAACACGATACTTTGTACACCCAGGAGCCGATAAGATGTATCAAGACCTACGATACACCTACTGGTGGCCTGGCATGAAAAAGGATATCGTTGTTTTTGTTTCCAAGTGCCTTACATGTTCCATAGTGAAAGCTGAACATCAAAGATCTTCAGGACTTCTGGTCCAACCCGAAATACCTGTATGGAAGTGGGAAAACATAACCATGGACTTCATTACCGGGTTACCTTGCACCTCCGGTGGGTATGACACCATATGGGTAATCATTGATCGTCTTACAAAATCAGCTCATTTCATTCCGATTCGCGAGGACTTCAAGAATGAGAAGCTAGCTCGTATCTACATCAGCGAGATCGTAAGCCGTCATGGTGTACCATTAAGCATCATTTCAGACCGTGATGGTCGTTTCACTTCACGAACTTGGCGAGCCGTACAAACCGCTTTGGGTACACGGTTAGACCTTAGCACCGCCTTTCACCCTCAAACTGATGGTCAATCTGAACGCACCATCCAAACCCTTGAAGACATGCTTTCGAGCATGTGTCATAGACTTCAAAGGGAATTGGGACGCTCATCTACCGTTAGTTGAGTTTTCGTACAACAATAGCTATCATTCAAGTATCGGCATGGCTCCTTTCGAAGCTTTATATGATCGTAAATGCCGATCTCCAGTATGTTGGCACGAAATTGGTGAAGCGCAAATCACCGGACCTAAATTGATTCAAGAAACAACCGACAAAATCATTCAAATACGAAACAATCTTCTAGCGGCTCAAAGTCGTCAAAAGAGTTATGCTGACAAACGACGAAAGCCCTGGGAGTTTGACATTGGTGATCAAGTACTTTTAAAAGTATCATCGTGGAAGGAAGTGGTTCGTTTTGGCCAGAAGGGTAAGCTAGCACCACGCTACGTAGGTCCTTTCAAGACACACGAAATAGTAGGTCCTGTAGCATACAAGCTTGACCTACCAGAAGAGCTCAACAGAATACATCCCACGTTCCACATATCAAACTTGAAAAAGTGCCTCGCCGACGAAAATCTCCATATCCCTCTAGAAGACATTCAAGTCGATGAATCAATGCACTTCGTTGAAAGACCAGTGGAAATCATGGATTTCGGTGAGAAGCGTTTAAGGCGAAATCGTATTCCAATCGTCAGGGTGCGTTGGGAGTCAAAATGGGGACCCGAGTTTACTTGGGAACGTTATGCACGAAAAGTACCCGCATCTCTTTCCGGTTACAACTACTACTTAAATTTTGGGACGAAATTTATAAAAGTAGGGGATACTATAACAATTGTGTAAATTGGGTTTCGAAAACCCGCCCCAATTTATCAATTAAAGCGTATTTTTTTATGTCGTTCGATAGTTTTATTTATTGTTTAAGATATTAAACTATTCTATATATAATTAAGGTTTAAAATTATTTGCATCATATAATCAATTAAATAAATAAAATAAATCACCTAAATAATACATATTTATAGTAATTAAAAAGGATTAATAAAAAACAATTAAAGAAAATTCAGTTTTAAAAAAAAATGGGTGAACCGGGAATCGAACCCGGGTTCCCCCGGATACACACACACCACAAACACCACTACGCTGCACACACTGGTTGTGCAAATGTTAGAATCTTAAAACTCTTATTTTGATACTGCGATGAAACCTGCAACTAACCAGAATCATCGTCCACCCTTCACGCGCCTTTTCTTTCTTTTTTTGAATTCTCCGACAACTGGCGATGGGTTTATTTTTGGCAAAACTCAATTTAGTTGGCTGTCATCTTCTTGGCAAATTGCCAATCACCGAATTGAGTTTCCAAAAAAAGCCGAAAGCAAACACCCTGTCCTCACCTATAAATACTAATCGTTTTTCTCAATCAAAACTCGCCCCTTTCTACTCTTATTGTTCCTCTGCTCAAAACCCCATGTTCGCCGGATAACGCTGTCAACCACCAGAATTCCACCGCCGTAAAACCGCGATCCTCCATTTCAGTATTCAGTAGACTCTCATTCCTCTCTTTTGAATTTTATTAACTCAATGTACATTAGTTTTATAAGTAGATAAAGGGTTTAATTTGGGCGGGTATATAACTGGTTCAAATGTTAAACGAAGAAGATGACGTGCATTATGTGTATATATATATATATATATTATAACACGGATCACAACCGGGTCAAGCACCCAGCCCAACTGGTTGGGCCAGGTGCCAAGACCCGAGATCATCGGTTCGATTCCACGCGCACACACCGGCTCGATTGATTTAAACCCCTTTTTAATCTATCATTTCTGTATACACTTATTTAGCATATAAATATAATTAAATTTCAAGTATTAACGGGTTAGACACCCAGCCCAGTTGGTTGGGCTGGGTGCAAGTTACAGCAGAGGTCTCGGGTTCGAAACCCTTAATGCGCGTCCGGTTCGATCCAGTATAACCTTTTTAAATTTAATTAAATTTGAATAAACCTAAAATGTGTATAAGTATAATTAAAATCCAGATTCTTTCGGGTTAGACACGTAGCTCAGTTGGAAGAGCTGCGTGCACGCAACCGAGAGGTCACGGGTTCGAGTCTCAACACGCATGCTTAAAATCCGGATTAAACTGGTCTGACAGTTGTCAGACTAACATATTTTTTTTATTTTTTTTATTATTTATTTTATTCTTCTTTTAATTTTATTTTATTATTCCATTTCCTAATTCATATTAAAAGAAAATACATTTAAAACACTTAAAATGCATAATTTCAAAAGCTTAATTATATCCATATAAATTATAAAATTAACTTAAAAATCCAAACAAAGTTTTTATTCTAAATATTAAGTTATTTATTTATCGGATTGTCGCGTTATCATTTTAGGTTAGTACTCCTTCATCGATTAAATTCCCAACTCGTGTGCTCTCTTTTCCACTCAAGAATACGCACCCAAGGTGAGTGAATCTCTATAAATTCCCCGTTTTAATCACGTTTTGTGGTGTATCATGTGTCGTGTCATTTCTTTATTTTATTTAACACTTGTGCCTATATCATTTCGTAATCAAATGTGTATTGCTTGTAGTGTGGTTTATATGTGGATACATTTTATCATTTCAGTGCACTCATTTCATTAGGGCCATCAGTTTCTCGTGGGATACGGGTTGAGCATCAGGTGCCTCATTAGATCGGCTCCGTTTGATTGAGCCCTGATCTCAGATACATCATCATTCATGTCATATATTCATTCAATGTGGTTTGTGATTGGTTACATATATAAATTTGCTCACATATGATTTATGCACAATTTTATTTAAATAAACATAAAAATCAATTATTTAAATGTTTTATCAATGTTCATTCGCCAACTTTTGTTGACCCAAAATTTCCTCTGTTTTACGCCTGATACAGGTGATCAAGTTGAGGAAAGAAACACTTAGGATGGCCTAAAAGAATAAACAAGTTATTTCGTTGGAATAAGCATTTTGATTTTTATTTGTGATTGTATGAAATTTTGTTGGATATTTAAATTTTAATTTGAATTTAATAAATATGAAACTTCTTAGTAAATATCATGAGCTTTAGTGATAACCCAATCATGCCCTGACTTCTATTTCCGCTGCGGGTCGGGGTGTGACACCCTTAACCAACCAGATCCCACACAATACATGGATACCGGTGCAATATCAAATATGACAAACACATCAGGTAATTTTCAAACCTCTTAAAAAAGACATTCCTAAAAATATTATTGTTGGAGATGGTACAACCATTCCGGTTATTGGACAAGGAACTCAAACTCTACCACCACCCTTCCCTCCCCTGACCCCAAACAATGTCTTCTACGACCCTAAATTAATTAAAAACTTAATATATGTTCGTTGGTTCAAAACCGACAATTATGTTTCAGTTATTTGATCCTTTTGGTTTTCTTATGAAGGACTACAAAACCTGGACCCCTATCCTCCGGTGCAACAGTAGCAGTGACTTATACCCGCTCCTCGGGTCTGGGAGCACCACAGCATCCACCTTCGTAGCTCTCTCATCTCAGCTATGTCACCAACGTCTCGGGCACCCAGGAAAACCTTTATTGCAAACTTTGAAACATTCTAGTTCTATTAATTTACCGCATATTAATAAACATATTTGTCAGTCTTGCATATTTAGAAAGAGTGTTCGGTTACCATTTCACACATCTCATACTGTTACATTTCAGCCATTAACCGACTTATGGACATCTCCCGTGTTAAGCTTGGGCGGACACGGATATTATATATTATTTTTGGATGATTTTACAAACTTTCTATGGTCATTTCCAATTGCGAAAAAATCACAGGTGTTTTCAATCTTCTGTTACCTAACCAAACAAAAAGGAACCCATTTGAAAGAAACATAAAAACTTTCCAATGCGAAAACGGTCGAGAATATGTTAACTCCTCATTCCGACAATTCTTTGACCAAAACGGCATGTTATTTCGTCTATCTTGCCTACACACATCTTCGCAAAATGGCAAGGCCGAACGGAAAACTCGATCCATAAATAATATTTTTCGAACAATCTTAGCCCACACCTCTTTACCCAACACATTCTGGCACTATGCTCTCGAAACAGCCACATACCTTCTAAATATTCTTCCAAGAAAAACACATAAGTTCCAAACCCCAACTCATATCTTTTTTAAATTGTTTCGAAGATGTATTATGTATATTAAATCATTGTGATTTTATTGTTTGATTTAATTTCCTTTCTTTGTTTTTAGACTTTCAACAATAGAAATAATTATAATAATTGATATTTACTTCATTTATTAATTTTAATGGTGTTTAGATAACCATATAATTAATTCTCATCATCGTTTCTCATCATCGTATTGAAACCAAAATTTAGTTCAAATATAATTTTTTTATACATTTAGAATATCCTTGTAATTATGTTGATTGGTCTTAATTGCTTCCTAAAATTGGTTAATTACCATCTTCATTCTATAAAATAAAAATCCCACCATAGTTTTCCATCGATCTATTTTGATTATTTGTGTTCTGCATAACGTTTTGCTCAGCTCCTAAACCTCACGTGGTTTTATTTTTCTGGATCCATTTTGTGTTCCTTCCGGTCATGTTCAATAGTTTTTTTTATAATCATGTAATAACCCATACCTACATGTTAGTTAATATAGTTGTTCTTAGTGAATTTCAAACTTAGTACCGAAGGACTTTCTTATTCAATCTTTGGTTCAGCTACCCAGAGTTTCAACAATAGTTCAACACCTTATCTACCCATGGTCGATATTGTGTCAAGATTTATATGCTGGCGTGTTAAAGAGTATCAAAGTTTCTGGATTACCAAACCACATATTAGTTTTAAATTTGGGTGTTCCAGTAATGGTTTTGAGTAACATCGATCAACATAATGGTTTATGTAATGGTACGTGTCTTCAAATCTTATGAACGGGTAATCAAAGATGTTGTTAACGTTTAATTAATATACCTTATTCTTCACGCATTATTCATTTTTAAAATATATATATTGTTGTGTTTAATAAAACGTAAATATCTGAACCGTGAGTATTCACCGGTGATAACCTACTTGATTATATAATGAATACGAATGTATCACAAGGGATCAAGCATACCAAGCATTCCGTCTCTTTAGTAATAATCCTTTTTTATTCTCTTCTCTATAAACAGTGCGTGAATAAAGACTTTGACCTCATAAAAGTGCGGCACTTTTTATGTTCTAATGGCCCCTCAACACCAGCTAGGCGATGGATGAATCCACAAGCTTGCACCGCGGTGCTCTAAGGCTACTCACGTGTTAGGAAAAAAAATTTTGATGTTTAAAATTACAACTAGTCATAAGGCCTGCGCACGTTGCGGCGCGGGTACTTCGCAAACATCAAATGAATTAGTCCAAACATTATGTAATGCGTCAACCATATAAAAACACGTAGTTTGACATATCTAATATAATACAATGTGACATATCCGTTAGACTAAAAAGTAAAACAAATCGAATTTATACTTTATAAAAGAAACGAAATCAAAACCGAGTTGGTTCGTTTAGTGGATTTCCACCTGACCACTACAGCACCCTTACATTTGCATTAAGACCTAGCGAAATCAAAACGTACAGTAACTCGTATGTCAAAACGTACAGTAACTCGTACCTGAAAACGTATTATATTTGACCCGACTCGTTTTAAAAAAAATAGGTCGAAATGTGAACTTATATTTTATTGGTACACCTTGGCGTTAGTTTGTAAAATAGAGTTGTAGCTTAGGGCCTTAATTGTCACTTTTGAAAATTTGGGACAAGTAAAATAGAGTAGTTGCCTAGGGGATAAAAGTGAAACTCCGTTTTGTTTCTTCAAAAAAGCCAAATCTCTGGCTATTCATTTTTTTACAAAAGTGTTACAGTATTTACACTCGGTATAGCAATCAAAAACTAATGTTTATAGAATCTGACAATGAAGTGAAACTGATCATTTTTCTGGTTAATTGTTCGGACCAGTTGGAGCGGACATAATACAAACGATTTAAACATTGTTAAATACATGATTTAATACATTTTTTTATGGCCAATAATTACGATTGATGATGAGATGTTCAGTTTTACGGTTGCCTTTGTTATATCCTCACGACAATTTGTATAATCCACACAAAAAGAATTCACCTTCATTCATACTCACTAATTCAGATATAATTGATAAATTAAAAAATACCAAATATTAAAATTTGTAAATATAAAACAAAAATATCACCAAGTATTTTCAAGTAATAATCGTAAATATAAAATAAAAATATCATTAAGTACTTTCAAGTAATAAAATTGTATAATATGTTTGTGAAGAAAACACTTTTCGTCTCCACCTCGTTATTTTCTATTTTCTTTTGTTTCTTGCCGGTGTCTTCAACGATTGTCGCCGAAATTTTGAATCCCGACCGATATAAGGGACGATTGTTCTTTTCTATGGTCGAGTTCGTCTCTCTCTAAACCCTTCACCCAGACATCCATCCTGCATTTTCACATCTGCCACCGTCATCCGTCACCACCGAAACCATCCCAATTCTCTCGCAGGCTGATATGCAATCCGTAGAGTGGATCAGGCTCCAAAAAATTGAAGGAAGAAAGACAATTTTTTTTTCATTCATGCAAACCAAATATAAATATACAGGAGACTAGTGGGTTAAACACCTATGTCCCTTCCTTATTCCATGCCACTATTCTACCATGCAATCACTAACACACTAACATGCATCATGGAGATATTCTAAGGATAATGCAAACACAAACAAAGCAATAAACGTGTAGAAATAAAATGCAGAACTAGTGCTTCAATTTGCCAAACGGGTTGGTTTCTTAAGTGAACGCTTGGGCCTTCCTTGTTGGGCTTCGGTTGCAGCTGGACAGGCCTGACCCGTAGCATCTCCCTCCCCTCTGTAACACCCCAAATCGCGTAGTATAACAACAACACGCGGCGGAAACATTGGGGAGTTACGTTACAAATTGTTTCACAACACAGGGTACTTAAAGTTTTGTATTATTGAATTGTTTAATTACATTGTCTTGGGATATTCAGAAACAAAATATTAATAAATTGCCTTTCATGTTTTTAAGTCACTAAGGCCCGCGTCTAATCCTACGTGAAGCATGCATTAGATAATCAAATATTGACTCCTGAAACATATGTGAAAAGAGAGTCAGCATAAAAAGCCGGCGAGTACATAGGTTTGGTGAGTGTGTCAAATTCATGGCTTCATATACATATTGCAATACCTCGTCAAACTACTAGAGTCGTTAAGTGAAAACCTGGTATCAAAAGTGTTTGATATTGCAATATAATTAACCAACTAAAACAAGTTGGTTAGATTTTGTGAAAATCTTGTAGCCATGAATCTTGACCAAAACATTTTATTTTGTAAAACCGAGTAGTAAATCGATTTAAAAGAAAACTTTGTATGGTTTATATCTTTAAGTGAAAATCATTGCGTGACATTGCTCAAAACCATTTGTCCAAGTGATTCGAATAATGTTATGATATGTAATACAATAAAAGCACTTATATATAGGAAGTACCAGCGGCGTATCCATAATGCTTTTATCATATTACACATGTCTCGTTATCTAAATCACTTACCATAAACCAATCGTCCGTGTTATTAGCCATTCGTTCGTGTTATAAACCATTTGTACGTGTCATAAATCATTTGTTCGTGTCATAAACCAATTGTTCGTGTCATCAATCAATCATCTGTGTTTTAACTGTGAAAAAATTGGTCGTTCTTTAATGAACACAGTCAAGCCTCTGTTGACTATACCACCAAAGGGTATCTTTAATAGACCACCAAAGGGTCTCTTTAACTAGACTAACAAATCAACAAATGATTTGTTAATCAGAAAAGTTTCTGTCATTACCCAAACTTCCACCAAATTCAGTGGACAGTCTGATAATGAGATTGTCAGTCCTATGGTACCGTAACAAACTACCGGTCGGCGTGATCAATATTAATGAATGTCATTCGTGTCATGGATAACGCACCAACAAGTTCACATTATTGAAATCGTATTGTTTTATATTAACCATAGACTTTGTTTACTTTTTTTTCTTTTGAAAATTTAAAAATGATTTAGCACATATGAGTCACCCTAAAACATTTGCAAAACGTAAAAGAGGGGAACTATGTACTCACTTGGGATTGCAAAAGTGTCCTTGATCAAGAGGTTAAACAAAGCTCAAGTGCGTCCTAATGTGTCGGATAACTATGTTAGTGTGTCAGGACATTAATCGGAAGATTGGATAGAATGAAGTTTATAAATCAAATGAGTGTTGGGACTCATATGGCATGATTTAATAAACTTGACATTCTGATTTGAAAGTGATACTAAGTGCTTTTGACCCGTTATGACTCGTTAAGGTAGTTTACGCTACCTTAACGTGTCATTTGCGTAAACGCGTGATCGGATGGTTAAACATGTCCAATGATAAGTCTTAAATGCCCAAACATGTTTGAAAATGTTATAACATCCGTTTGTATGTCAAAAATTTGGTTACATATGTTTAAAATGGATTTAGGCGCAAAAAGGGCGTTTTGGTCACTTTTAAAAAAACATAAGATCGACCTATCATAACATTAACCAAACCCTAAGGTATAACCTCAGTAGGTTATTCCCTATACAACTATGGTCACAAATATGTGTTTGGTCGGATCCTAAGATCGACAAAACAGGTCGGATTCGAAAGTCAAAGCGGTAGTTAAACCGCTCGACAAATGCCCCAAATAAAGCACTAAACTAGAAGTGACGAGTTAGCCATGTTGTAACATGTCTAACTAAGTTATAAAAATGATTTGGTATCAAAACTTGGAGTTTTGATACCCAAATATAGTTTCATCGTAAAATGCACATTATGCGCATCTTTGACCGAAACTTTGACTCATCACTTCGACTAGTAAACGTGGTAATCAGAAGGTGCAATCTCTAGGGATTATAACCTTATTGATTACGATCACGTTGCAAAGTTCAATTGAACTTTGACTTGACAAAAAATGGTCAGAACCGAAAGTCAAATAGAAAGTCAACTGTTTGACTTTTAGCTCAAAATAAGCTAAAATAACGAACAAGACTAGGAAATAACACTTACTTGTGTTCTAGGAAGTCTTAGAACTCAGTAGGAGGCTTCCAATAAGCTGGAAACAAGCTCCAATGATGTGCGAGAAAAAAAAAGGAATGAGCAAGTTGGAAGTGAGAATTTCATGGCTATTTATAATGTTTTGGATGCCACAAGATCATTACAAGTGTCCCATGTGTTGTCCTAATCCTAGGGTTGCTTAAACACATGTCAATAGTAGGTAAAAAGCTGGAAATTTCAAGTTCTTGGGCCCCAAGGCTTCCAACATGAAGCTGCCAAGTGTTTGCTGTTACTGGGCACCTCTCGCGCCCTGCGAGAGACTTAGGCCTTGTCTCTCGCGCCCTGCCAGAGGCCAAAACTTTGGGTTTTGGTAGATTTGGCCCCTGGACTTATTTCTTTGCGTTTTGTCACTTTTACCCCCTTTTAACCTAATATTTAGGCACTATAAAGGTGTTAAGGCATATGTAACTTGGATTTTGCCCGGAAATGTCGTGGATGTCGGTTCGTTCGATTGTACGATCGAAATTGCGCAACAATTGATATTTTTGCATTCTCATCAATAAAAAAAAGTTTTATTGATTACAAAAATATTTGAATTTGTATATGTGGTTCGTATCTTGAATACGAGAATCAGCAGACTTTTGTAGTTTGTCGCAAATAGTCCTTGAGCTTGAATAAACATGTTTTTGCCATACCGAACCCCACAAAACTTATTTCTATGTTATATAAAGTGTATTTCGAGTATGTTTAGCTTATGTCCTTGTTCCGGAGTGTACGTTGCGTTAAACTGATTACGTTACAGTTTACGATTTTACTTCCAGAAATGGTCTGAGAGTTTGAAATTGTAGAAGGACTTAAAACATGCAAATGTCAAATGTAATTAGACAATCTTGGGAATGTAACACAAGATTTCATTGGATTCGAAATTGTTCAGGAGTGTAAAATGGTTGAAATGGCACAAATGTCACAGTCTCCCCTACTTTAGGAAATTTCGTCCCGAAATTTAATTAGAGGAAACTTGTGAAAATAGATGTGGATATTTCGCCTTCATTTGATCCTCTCGTTCCCAGGTAAATTCAGGGCCACGTTTGGAGTTCCAGTGAACTTTAACAATCGGTATACGTTTGCGTTTGAGCTTTTTGACTTCACTGTCCAATATTTCCACATGTTTCTCGACAAAGTGCATCGTGTTATAAACACGGATTTCATCAAAAGGAACGTGGAGGTTTTCATCAGCCAGACACTTTTTCAAATTGGACACATTGAGGGTTGGATGTGTAACATCCGTCAAAAAACGGGTTTCCAAAACCTGCTTCGTTTATTAACCGAATAGTCAGTCAAAATTATATATTGGTTATTTTAATTTTAAACGATACATAATTAATAAACATTGCTAGAATTTTAAAACATAATTAATAAATCATAAAAAATAAGAGAATAAAAAATATTTGAGGATGCCGGGTTTCGAACCCGGGTCAGCCGGTTCAACAAGCGAACAGCTTACCACTACACCACTTGACTTCTTTGTTATATTACTAAAACAAATGATATTTAAATTAAAACTCGAAATCAAAAATCCGGACTTCAGCGCGACAGAATCGCAATCACCGGAAAATCCGGCAATCCGCGAGTTCAGCCATTATTCCTTTTGACTATAACGTTATAACCGACCTCGACATCAGTTATAACCGACGTCTACAGTCAATTCCAGTCGTAACCACCGGGGAGATTTGACCAAAATTCTTGAGACTAAAATTGGGCAGCTTCTTGTCAATCTATAAATACCATGTGTATTTCTTTCAACCCTGCGCACGCTCGCACAACTTTCACTCTCTCTACAAGTCTCTATTCATCAAGAAACACCTCGCCGGAATCCTCTGCAAGTCGCCGGAAAACCGAACCCATTTCATCTCTTCTGCCATACTCTAAAATAAGACTTCCAGAGCTCAGACAGAAAGCACCACACTCACCTCAAACTTCTGATAGAGCCTCTGTCGCAAGATAAACTTCGCCGGAATTTTCCGTCAACGTCGGAAATCAACCGGAAATTCTGTTCGGAGTTAAACCACCTCACCCAATCGGTACAAACATTCAACTTTCTTCAATGCTGTTTATATGTAATTGTTTAAAAACTGGGAATCGAAATTATGTGGGCAAACAGTCGAGTTTGAATTCTGAGAAGTAAGCATGAAGAAGATGAAGTTTGTATAGTGTATAAATGTAATAAAAACCGGTAAATATACCGGGTTAGACACACAGTCCAGTGGTGGACTGTGTGCATATTTAAATCATGGTCCCGGGTTCAACTCTGTCCTTGTTCCGATTCGTCACAATATTCAAACCTTTTTTTATAAAACCCAAATACGGAACTTGACAGTAAGTATATAAGAGAAATAAAAATCAAAATATAAACGGGTTAGTCACCCAGCCCAGTTGGTAGGGCTGGGTGCGTTGCAAGACTGAGGTCGTGGGTTCGAGACCTGTTATGTGCACCGGTTCGACATAATTACAAATCTTTTTAAAATAAATGATTTCTGAATAAATCTAAATAGTATATAAGTATAATTAAAAACAGAAATATTTCGGGTTAGATACGTAACTCAGTTGGTAGAGCTGCGTGCACGCGTACGGGAGGTCACGAGTTCAAACCTCACTCAGCGCACATAATAAACACAATCAGACCGGTCAACGGTCAAAGTCAACGGTCAACATTTATTTATTTATTTATTTAATCAGACAATTATTTAAAAATACTTAAAAATATCCGACAATTATTTAAAAATACTTAAAAATAATATTTTTAAAGTTAGAAAATGTCCTTAAACTCATAAAAATAAATCTAGAAATCCTATTAAGGTTGTGAATTAAAATTATTAATCTCAAATAAAATCTATTTATTTACCGAACCATTATGTTATTATTTAGGTTAGTTTCTCTCGTGGTTAAATCCAAATTCGTGCGCATTCATCATCAATCCAAGAAAACGCAACCACTGTGAGTGAATTCTTACAAATTCCCCTTTTTATTCATGTTTTGGGGTGTATCATGTGTCGCCTAAATTAATTCGCTTATTCAAACTCGTGCTATACCATTATATGATCTAAACTTAGAATGTAAATATTGTTTGTTGTGATGTATTACATATTGTCAAGTTGTATGCAAATTATTCATTAGGCCCATCAGTTCCTCGTGGGAGACGAGTTGAACAACGCGTGCCTCAAAAACATTCATTAGGCCCATCAGTTCGTTGAACAACGCGTGCCTCAAAATCATTCATTAGGCCCATCAGTTCCTCATGGGAGACGAGTTGAACAACGCGTGCCTAAAAAACAATCATTTGGTGTATGTGTGTGCAATATTTAATATTATGTGTTTTGTGAATAAATTTACATCTACATTTACTCATATGTGGTTATCCACTTTATTTTATAATCGATACAATAAACACGTTTAAATGTTTTTCATAGGATTCACTCGCCAACTTTTTGTTGACCCAAAAACCATTTTTACACATGATACAGGTGGACAGGTTGAAGCAAGGAACACATAGGAATTTGCCTTAGAAGAAAAATAATGAAGCCTTGAAAAATGTATAGAACATGTTGTACTAGTATGATTGATTGTAATGATTCTCTTTTAAAAAGAAATAATAAATATGAAACATTATAATAAATGTCATGAGCTTTGATGAAAACCCAATCATGCCCCGATCACCTTTTTCCGCTGCGGGTCGGGGTGTGACAGATTGGTATCAGAGCTTTTGACTATAGGGATATAGGATAGGTTATTATACCCTTAGAGCCTATACTATAGTTGATTAGATTTTAATTGTTTATGTGGTTACATGCAAACTCATGATGTTTATTTGTTTCGTATTTATTACACACACAAATGCATGCAAACACTTCCACTATCATTTTGTGTGATACTTAATGAGTTATATTTATTGTCAAACATAACATGCTTACATATACATTCATCACGCATATTTCAATGTTCACATATTCAAATCATCTTCATATTTCCTTTATTCAAGATTTTGTGGCATTTTTCGTTTTTCAATCTCATCAAAGTGAGTTCTACGACGGGCATGTAGTAACCGGAAGGGTACAAGAACCGGTAGTCGAAACGTCCTGTCTAGGTTGGCATTCGTATAAATCCAATATAACGGACCAGTTTGCCTACCTGGGGACTAACGATGAGAGTACGAAGGACCTATTAGGCCAAAGCATGCCACACCAAACGTCGTTCGAACTAACCCTGCTTTGAGTTGTCATTGTGTCCATACCAGGACACCCTCCGACCTTATACTTTGCTGTCATGTTTTACGATTTTCATTCGGCTGGCGCAAGTGTTAACAGGCCAACACCAATATGAACCCTACCAGAGCCCAGTAGTCATGGGGGCCCACATGACTACCAAGGCCAAGTAAGGGGACATATGGGAGCCAAACATGAGCAAAGCCCAAGACATCCTATGGATGTAGCAAATTTATTTTCTTCATTTGTTTTGTGAATGTTCATTTCTAAATACGACACATGACACCTAAAACGTCAAACTCATACTCTCGATACGTATTCCTTGTAGATGTCTTCTAGTCTCTCTCGTAGAAGTATGAGATCAGGAAAATCCCGCGAGCGCATGGCTGCCCAAATCGCTCAACAAATGGCCGCCGTAATACCCAACATCGTAGTTCAAGTTCAACAAGCCCTTACCGCTAATCCAGTCACCCCAATCAACCAAGAAGATCAAAACATTGTCAACCCTCCCCCAAATACCACTAAATGCACCTTCAAGCATTTTAAATCCTGCGATCCTCCAAAATACGAAGGGACTGAAGGTGTCACCGCTCTCCTCCATTGGTTTGAGGAGATGGAAAACACTTTTCTCAATTGCGACTGCCCCGATGATCGCAAGGTGCGATATGCTACCGGTCATTTGTTTAGAGTAGCACTTACATGGTGGAATACAGAGAAGGCCAAGCGAGGTGCTGAGGATGCTATGACCTTGACTTGGGAAGAGTTGAGGGAGATCATGACGAGACGTTTCTGTCCAAGAAGCGAAATCAAGAAATTAGAAGATGAGTTCTACTCTTTGAAACAAAAGGAGGGCGACCACACCACATACAACAAGAGATTCCTTGAGTTGAATCAGATGGTCCTCAACTTGTTCACTCCCCTCTACCATTTGATCGAGCACTACATTCGAGGTCTTCCTTCAAAAATTCAAGACCCTGTAATAAGTACCACACCTGCAACTTTGGAAGCAGCAATGGAGTTAGCTATAGAGCTCACCGAAAACCGCATACGGAATAAAGACTTCAAGGAGGAGAAGAAGAAGGAGAAAGCATCAACCGAAACCTCAAACCCAACCCAGACCGAATCCTCTTCTCAACCCACTTCTAAGAGAAAACGAGATGGGCAGAATTTCGCTGTCACCCAAGGCAATCAACCAGCTCCAAAAGCCGTACCCCTCCAAGCTATCCCAATCACTCAAGTAGCACCCAACTCTATTTACCAAATAAGAAACCTTACATTGGACCTCACCCTCAATGCAACACCTGTTTTTATCACCATCCATCTACCGTACCTTGTCGACTGTGTGCAAATTGTGGGCGTTATGGTCATTTGAGCAAGACTTGTCGCGGCCCTCAAAACCAAGCTTCACCCCTACCCAAAACATGATCCAATCATATCAACAACCTCAATACCCCATAGTTCCATATGTTCGAGCTTGTTTTAATTGTGGCGACCCTACCCATTTTAGAAACACGTGCCCTCGATTGGTTAACATCATAAACGCCCAAGCTCAAGCAAACCCAGTTAACCAAGCAAATCAAGAAAACATAACCACTAGGCCACCAGCAAGAGGAAGAGCTTACAACATCAACGCCAATCCTGTTGAAGATAACAACGGCCCAAACGAACAACCCAACTAGCCTTCCCTCACCAAAAATCAAGATTCAACTCCAACCGTTTAGTTTTTATGTTATCTCAATCTTTACGTATCTCATTTATAAATTGGAAATTTATATATCCAAGAATGCGAATTACTATTTTAGTTTTGTTTTATACTCTCGTTGATTTAACATTCATATCATCATACATCTCGACGTATCTCAATCTCATCATTCAAAGAAGTTGGGTTGTGTCTCACTTCTACACAGACTAACCTCTTCACCATAACAAACGAGAGAGGTACTGTCATCATTCAATCATGTATACCTTCAGATTTGAGACTCAAGTGTTGGTTGTTGTGTTTGTTTATGTTCTAGAGTCACATAGAACTAATCCTAACTTACTGATAAAGCCAATGAAAATTTGACAAGAATATGGTGGATACGCCGCTGGTACTTCCTATATATAAGTATTCTTGCCAAAGGATCAGAGGCATCGTCAGGCGGTTATGAGAGGTTCCATGTAGGTTTTAGTGGTAGAAGTTTTGTTTTAGGATATAACCTTATCTTTCCAAACGTATCGATTCTCTCAAAACTCTTGTGCATGAGATCATACCTAGTCAATCAACTCTGTGTCTCAATATTCCTTATCTTAGGCATCAAAAAACGATTCCTGTAGCAGGGTATCCAACCCCTACTAGGAACGTTACCGCCTCCAATAAAATTTAAACTTTCACCCTCTTCTGATTATGTAAATTGTCAAATTAAAACACCCTCTCCACAAGTCAAATATACCACTATTACTTAAATTTCGGGACGAACTTTCTAAAAGTAGGGATACTGTAACATCCGTCAAAAAACGGGTTTCCAAAACCCGCTTCGTTTATTAACCGAATAGTCAGTCAAAATTTTCGTCGCGTATATATTGGTTATTTTAATTTTAAACGATACATAATTAATAAACATTGTTAGAATTTTAAAACATAATTAATAAATCATAAAAAATAAGAGAATAAAAAATACTTGAGGCTGCCGGGTTTCGAACCCGGGTCAGCCGGTTCAACAAGCGAACAGCTTACCACTACGCCACTTGACTTCTTTGTTATATTACTGAAACAAATGATATTTAACTTAAAACTCGAAATCAAAAATCCGGACTTCAGCGCGACAGAACTCGCAATCACCGGAAAATCTGGCAATCCGCGAGTTCAGCCATTATTCCTTTTGACTATAACGTTATAACCGACCTCGACATCAGTTATAACCGACGTCTACAGTCAATTCCAGTCGTAACCGCCGGAGAGATTTGACCGAAATTCTTGAGACTAAAATTGGGCAGCTTCTTGTCAATCTATAAATACCAGGTGTATTTCTTTCAACCCTACGCACACTCGCACAACTTTCACTCTCTCTACAAGTCTCTATTCATCAAGAAACACCTCACCGGAATCCTCTGCAAGTCGCCGGAAAACCGAACCCATTTCATCTCTTCTGCCATACTCTAAAATAAGACTTCCAGAGCTCAGACAGAAAGCACCACACTCACCTCAAACTTCTGATAGAGCCTCTGTCGCAAGATAAACTTCGCCGGAATTTTCTGTCAACGTCGGAAATCAACCGGAAATTCTGTTCGGAGTTAAACCACCTCGCCCAATCGGTACAAACATTCAACTTTCTTCAATACTGTTTATATGTAATTGTTTAAAAACTGGGAATCGAAATTATGTGGGCAAATAGTCGAGTTTGAATTCTGAGAAGTAAGCATGAAGAAGATGAAGTTTGTATAGTGTATAAATGTAATAAAAACCGGTAAATATACCGGGTTAGACACACAATCCAGTGGTGGACTGTGTGCATATTTAAATCATGGTCTCGGGTTCGACTCTGTCCTTGTTCCGATTCGTCACAATATTCAAACCTTTTTTTATAAAACCCAAATACGGAACTTGACAGTAAGTATATAAGAGACATAAAAATCATAATATAAACGGGTTAGTCACCCAGCCCAGTTGGTAGGACTGGGTGCGTTGCAAGACTGAGGTCGCGGGTTCGAGACCTGTTATGTGCACCGGTTCGACATAATTACAAATCTTTTTAAAATAAATGATTTCTGAATAAATCTAAATAGTATATAAGTATAATTAAAAACATAAATATTTCGGGTTAGACACGTAGCTCAGTTGGTAGAGCTGTGTGCACGCGTACGGGAGGTCACAAGTTCGAACCTCACTCAGCGCACATAATAAACACAATCAGACCGGTCAACGGTCAAAGTCAACGGTCAACATTTTTTTTATTTATTTATTTTATTTATTTATTTAATCAGACAATTATTTAAAAATACTTAAAAATATCCCACAATTATTTAAAAATACTTAAAAATAATATTTTTAAAGTTAGAAAATGTCCTTAAACTCACAAAAATAAATCTAGAAATCCTATTAAGGTTATGAATTAAAATTATTAATCTCAAATAAAATCTATTTATTTACCGAACCATTATGTTATTATTTAGGTTAGTTTCTCTCGTGGTTAAATCCAAATTCATGCGCATTCATCATCAATCCAAGATAACGCAACCACTGTGACTGAATTCTTACAAATTCCCCTTTTTATTCATGTTTTGGGGTGTATCATGTGTCGCCTAAATTAATTCGCTTATTCAAACTCGTGCTATACCATTATATGATCTAAACTTATAATGTAAATATTGTTTGTTGTGATGTATTACATATTGTCAAGTTGTATGCAAATTATTCATTAGGCCCATCAGTTCCTCGTGGAGACGAGTTGAACAACGCGTGCCTCAAAAACATTCATTAGGCCCATCAGTTCGTTGAACAACGCGTGCCTCAAAATCACTCATTAGGCCCATCAGTTCCTCGTGGGAGACGAGTTGAACAACGCGTGCCTCAAAAACAATCATTTGGTGTATGTGGGTGCAATATTTAATATTATGTGTTTTGTGAATAAATTTACATCTACATTTACTCATATGTGGTTATGCACTTTATTTTATAATCGATACAATAAATAAGTTTAAATGTTTTTCATAGGATTCACTCGCCAACTTTTTGTTGACCCAAAAACCATTTTTACACATGTTACAGGTGGACAGGTTGAAGCAAGGAACACATAGGAATTTGCCTTAGAAGAAAAATAATGAAGCCTTGAAAAATGTATAGAACATGTTGTACTAGTATGATTGATTGTAATGATTCTCTTTTAAAAAGAAATAATAAATATGAAACATTATAATAAATGTCATGAGCTTTGATGAAAACCCAATCATGCCCCGATCACCTTTTTCCGCTACGGGTCGGGGTGTGACAGGATGAACATTTCCAAGTTCATGAGGCAGCTCAAGTCTGTAGGCCACCTTTCTGATTCTCTCAACGATCCTAAATGGTCCAACATATCGTGGTGCAAGTTTTCCTTTCTTTCCAAACCTGACCACACCTTTCAAAGTTGATACCTTGAGTAGGACGTGATCACAAACTTTGAATTCCATGGGCTTGTGTCGCTTGTCCGCGTAACTCTTTTGACGGCTCCCAGCTATCAGAAGGTTATCACGAATTTTCTTGACCTTGTCTGTGGTTTCTAGAATGAGTTCAGGTCATGTGAGCTGAGCTTCACCGACCTCATTCCAGCAGATAGGAGAACTACATTTTTGAATGTATAGAGCTTCGAAAGGAGCCATGCTCATGCTGGCGTGATAACTATTGTAGTAGGAGAATTCGATCAACGGTAGATGCGAATTCCAAGTATCACCTAAGTCAATCACATAAGCTCTAAATATATTCTCAAGTGTTGGTATTGTCCTTTCGGTTTGTTTATACGTTTGAGGATTAGAAGCAACGCTTAGATTTAGTTTGGTCCCCATGGCGCATTGCATGGATTTTCCAAAATGAGATGAGAAACGAGTGTCATGATTTGTTATGATGTTCAAAGGAACACCATGATGTGATGAAATCTCATTGACATAAATTGTTGGTGCAGAATGTCTATGTCTTAATCTTATATCGAGTCTGTATAGATTAGAGTTGATTAGGCTAGCAAATCGAAGTATTTATGTAAATATGGGACAAGTTCGCTGGTGAAGGATATGTGAAGTCAAGTTTGGCCGAACTTGAAGTTCGCCCGAACTTCAACATCCTCCAACGAACTTGTTGCCCTATAAATAGCTAGCATGTTGCTCTCATTTTTAACTTTGGCATTTCTGAGGCGAAGCTCTGTCAATTTGGAGACTTGATGTTATATCAATAAAATTGACGTTTAATTGACTAATTCTTGTTATTTGGTAAACTTGTCATAATATTTCCGCTATTATGGAAAATAGAGATCAAATCTAGGTTCCTATGCGTTGAGAATCGGTCCTACAAGTGGTTCAGAGCTAGAATAACCTGATTTGATTGATATCAAGACAAGAACACTTCAAATCCTACTCCATTCTTCTATTTTCTTAACTTTTTCACAAAAATGAAGAATTCACGGTCAAATTTTGTCCAATTTTGAATATGACATGTTAAATACAACATAGATAAACCCTTGAGAGTTTGGAGTCTAAAATCAAACGAATTGTCGTCAAAATTGTGCAAAACCCATGTTTTTCAAAACCCTCATCATCGAACTTGTTAGCCAAGTTCGGCCGAACTTGAGCTAAAAAGTCACTTTTTCAGTGAGTTTTTACCAAGTTCGCTCGAACTTGAGGAGTTTTTGAAGGAATTTAAGCTAAGTTCGCTCGAAATTGCTAAAATTCATTGATATTTTGTCAAGTTCGACCGAACTTGATAAAATTCAAGAAAATAGCCAAGTTCGCCCGAACTTGCTAGATCTTATTATATTCATTCTACAAGCTCGCCCGAAGTTCAAACTCAGGAAATTTTCAAAACAAATCACAAGTTCGACCGAACTTGTGAATAAATTCTGAATTCTTCATTCACAACTACAAGTTCGACCGAACTTGTAGAAAATCTAACTTTTTCAAAAGTTTTAACATGTTTTCAGCGTACGTGTTTCGATCTTCGCGATGGATGATATTTAGAGAGCGTATATGTCTGAAGTGGGTACTTCCAATGCTAATGTCATACAGCAAGTCAATCTAGACAACGAGATGGGCACGTCTGTTAAACCGCCAAAGTTAATGAGCATGGAAGAGTATGAAGGATGGAAGGAGAAATTTACTTATTGGGTTCAAGCCATGCATTTCCAAGGCTGGATGTCGATTGAGAGAGGTTATACTGTTCCGTTGGACGAACATCAGTAAGTACTAGAGAAGTACAAGTACACCACAATAAGAAAGATGAGTATATTGCTGAGAAAAAGATGATAAGCCTCATTCAACAATCTGTTAAAGAAGATATTCTGGTCTTATTGCCCGAGTATACTACTGCGAGAGATCTCTGGCTATCACTACAAAAGAAATACCAAGGCAGCGCAGAGATGATCAAAAGTAAGAAAGCTCTCATCATGAAGGAGTTCGATATTTTCAACATGTTGAAGGGCGAGACAATGAAGCAGATGATTGAGCGCTTCTGTCATCTGAAAGTCCAAATGAGAAGACATGGTCTCGAGAAGACTAAACCAGAATACATCGATAAGCTTGCAGATGCGTTACCTGGTGGAGAGTGGACTACTTATTTGATGGTTCTGAAAGAAAGTCCGAATTGGGAATTCTTTAAGTTGTCAACATTCATCGACAAACTTGAAGGTCATGAAATGGAATTGCTGAAGATTGCAAAGTCGAAGAATGCTAACATTGTTCAAGATGTTGGTCTGTATTACAAGAACGGAATGCAAGATAGTATTTCAAGCCAAAAGATACATACAGCGTTTAATGCAAACATGAATCCTTCTCCACATAATCAGAACCAATCATATCCACAATATGATCAAAGTCCACAAAGCTCTTTGTTCGTAAGCACAGGGTCAAATGCTTCTTATCAGAGTCAAGCAAATCAGAATCAACAAAAAACTTCTGATCCAAATGTGTACAAGTGTAACATTGCTGTAAATCTAAACAATGTTGTTTCAAAGCAAGTTGCAAAACAACCTATGTCACTACTCGCCACTGTTCTAGAATCATACGAAAGTCTTGTAGCTGGAAAGATCGGCAATCCCGAAATGACCGCTGAAGACTACAATCTGGTGGACGAAGAAGATCTTGAACTGATGGATATCAAGTGGTCTCTAGCTTCTAAGGGTCACAAAGTTTGTTGCACTCACTGGCCGAGATATCGGAAATTCAAGAAGCAAGCTAGGGTTCGACAAATCGAAGGTCACTTGTTTCAGATGCCGACAGAAAGGGCATTTTAAGAGAGAATGCAAAAATCCTGAAGCCATGGGCAATCAAAGTCCATTTGGTGGAGGCAACGAGTATTACAAGAAATCTCTTCAATACAAGCCTTTCCCAAAGAGACACAAGTTGAGATCCAGGAAAAGCCAAACAGAAGTAATACTGATAAAGCAATGGTTGCTTCAAACGAGGACGATGGCTTCGATTGGAATTCTTATATCGGTAAGAAGACCGGAGTTGCATTGATGGCTGAGATCGTTGAAGATACTTCTGCCGAAGAAGCAGCAGCTCTAGAGAATATTCTATTGGAACAGTATCTGCAATAACAGGAGGAAGAGGAGTATCTTCACATGAAGAACCAAGGAATATTATCTCCTAACTCGTGTGATAGTTTTGTAGGACACTTTGATGGAAGTTCTTAGGAGCAAGTGATCGAGGAGAAGTCGAATGAAGAAAGTACTAATGTTGTTCAAGAAGTAACTGATGAAAACCTCAAGGACTTTGCAGATAAAGCTATGATGGCGAATCTAACCAAGGTAGGTCCAGAGGTAAAGGAAGTTGTTAAAGTGCAAGTTGTGGAGGTTGTAGGACCTTGCACAAAATGTACCGAGCCATGTGCTGAATGTGCCGAAAAATCACAAATCATTGCTGAACTCAATCTACATAATGCATTTCAAATATGATTATCGTACAATGAAGGAAGCGTATGACAAAATGATAGATGATTATGGCAGACTCGATAGAATAATATTGAACAACATGATACCATAAGGATGTTGAAAGGTACAGTAATAGATAAACAAAAAGTAATAAACATCTATATTAACACCATTGCTGAAACCAAACAACAACTCCATGACATGAAAATTGAAACAGAACGTGTTCAACAACTTTTAAGAAGTTATTCAACTAACGCGTATGTCATTGATCACATTCCTCCTACAATTCATCGGAAAAAAAACCTAAAAAGAAAATTAGTAAAGAATACAGCAATGTTCTTCCACCCCTATGCGAGAAGTATTGTCACAAAACTGTTGATGAGATGGATAAGGCACTCAACATTGAGTTGTTATCCGAAAGAAAAATGAGTTGCCGGAGAACATTGATACAGTCTATACTAAATCAGATGATGACAATGTGGTAGTGAAAAAGGTGGTTGAAAATGTTCTGAACGATTCTGATGATGGCAGCTTCGATAGCGCCACCTCGAGTTTGAACAGTTCTGACACATATTCTGAAAACAACGAGACATCATCGGAAGATGATCTATGTGATGATCCTAACGTTGTCATGTACAAGGTTAAGGAATCTGATAGATTATACTTTGATGACAGTTTTCTGATTCGGAACGTCAAAGAAGATCAATTGGATTAATTGTTTAAACTGGTTGAAGTCACATCAGATGACCTGGAGAAAAATGAAAAGAAATTCTATTCTAAACCCAAAAGAAATTACAATAACTACCGGAGAAAGAGTGGTGATCATCCGGAAAACCGGAGAGCTGGGTCGGGTCTAGATGAGGAAGAAGAACCGGTTAAGAAAATAGATAAAAACATGAAATTTGTTTATGGGACAAGCACAGTTCATGAGGAGAGTTTGATTGGGAAGCAATCAAACGACAAGTTTAAGAAACAGAAAGAACTTCGAGATAAGGCGAAAGCCACAAGTGGTGTAAAATCCACTAGTGGACATTCACATGATAATCGGATTTGCTTCAAGTGCAACGAAGTTGGTCATATTGCACGGAAGTGTCCGAAATCTAAACCGGCTTATCTTCAAAGGAAAGAAAGTTCAGATGTTGAAAAACCAAAGCAACCAGAGATTGGGCAAATAAGAATCTTAAAAAGAAATGAAACAAATTTTTGAAAAGAAATTTGAAAATTCAACTTTCAAAAAAGGTGAATCTTTAAAAGCAAACGAAACAAAGTTTTACATCAAAAAGGCCAATATAAAATCACAAGCCTGGATTGCAAAAAGGAAGTTGCCAACATCTGAAATCACTAAGTCTGAGCCTATTAAGACTAGTAATAACATAAAAGAATTAAAATCTGAAATCAAGTCTGAAACTGTCAAAACTACAAGTGGTAACAGTTTGAAAGATAAAAAGAAAGTGAAGTTTTCAAACACAAACATCGAAGAAAATCCAGATGACGAATATGAATTTGATTATGCTGACGAATGTGAATTTGATTACGATGATGGTTATCCAATTCAAACCAAGACTAAGAAGGCTTGGGTCGCGCTGTTTAACTAATTGTTGAAATGTGCAGGGGCTCCAGAGATCCATACTTTCCAAGTGGATTCTGGATAGTGGAGCTTCCAGACATATGACAGGAATGAAAGCGCTCGTGTTCGACATAAAAGCTATCAATGGCGGATATGTTGGATTTGCTGGAAACCAAGGTGGAAGGATTGTCGCCGAGGGAAAGCTCTCAAACGGAGTTGTTTCATTTGATCAAGTGAACTACATTGCGGAGCTTGAAAACAACCTTCTGAGTATTTCTCAAATTTGTGATAAGAAATTTACCGTCCACTTCAACGATAAAGAATGCATGATCATCAAACCGGGTTTTAAAATACCAGACGAGTGGATACTCATGTGTGCACCAAGAGAGAATGATTTGTATGTTCTTGACATGGGAAATGCTACTACTTCTTCAAAAACGGCACAGTGTTTTGTCTCGAAAGCTATTGAGAAGGAGTCAATCTTATGGCACAGAAAGATGGGCCACATTCACCTAAGAAAGATGAATCATTTGGTGCATAACGATTTGGTAGAATGTGTGAATCTGAAAAGTTTTCATATGTCAGATAATTGCCTCGAGTGCAAAAAGGGAAAGTAGATCAATAAATCTCATCCGAAAAAGATTCTCAATTCGATAAAGTTGCCGCTCGAAAGACTTCATATGGATCTCTTCGGTCCAGTGAATGTCCGAAGCATCTCTGGAGATCTCTACTGCTTGGTAGTCACAGGCGATTATTCCCGATTCTCGTGGGTATTCTTCCAAGGATCAAAAGATGAGACTTTTGAAAACTTAGTAATTCTTTTCAAGAAACTTGAGAACCTGTACGCATTAGAAGTGACAACGGAACTGAGTTCAAAAACACCAAAATGAGGGAATTCTGCAATGCTAAAGGGATTTTGCACGAGTTTAGTGCACCCTACACTCCGCAGCAAAACAGTGTCGCTGAACGAAAGAATAGGACGCTGATAGAAACTGCAAGAACCATGCTTGCAGACTCAAAGCTTCCAGTCAGCTTCCGGAGTGAAGCGGTTGCAACGGCTTGTTACACACTTAACAGAGTCTTAACAGTCAAACCAACGAAGAAGACTTGTTTTGAAATGATCAACCGACGGAAACCGAATTTGAAGTTCTTATAACCATTTGGAGCGCCATGTACTGTAATCGATCAAGATAGCAAATTTGGAGCTAAATCACTTGAAGGTTTCATTGTCGGATATGCAAGTCCATTGCGAAGAGTTTATGTTCCCTCATTGAGAAGAGTCATTAAAGCGCAGCATGTTGATTGTTTTAACTATACGGATCATGTTCAGAGAAAAGGTGATGCATGGTTATTCAACTATCAAGACTTGTGGAAATCATTTGATTTACCTGAAGAACCATCCGATGAAGAAATTGCAGTGTTATATTATCTTCATCAATCAGCAAATCAAGAGCAAATCGTCAAACCAATTGTGGTTAATCAACCTACGTTGGGATCATCTTCTTCTGGTGCTAGTTCAAGTAATAGCGGTGGTCAAGAAACACAATCCGAACAAATTTCACCGACTACAGAACCAGTAACTACGACAGTGATTCCTAATCTTTCTGAAGCACAGAGTTCAGACTTGGACGAGGCTCCAACATTCGATGCCGATGGAGAATCTTCTTCAGATGAAGAAGCAGAGCAGATTACAAGTTTAATGAATGAATCTGCAGGCCCGAGTAGTGCTCCTGAAGTTGAAGTAGTGGTAGATCAACATATCACAAATCAAGAGAATACTCTGGTTGTTCCAGGCGAAGTGATGCCAAGATCATATTCTTATCATCAGTCAAATTCTATAATAGGCGAATTACAAGCTGGTGTGAGAACACGGAGTCAAATAAACAAAGCTTTGAGCTGTTTCTATACTCGTGTTGCTCCAATTCAAGAGTATTGCTACTATTCATGTTTCATATCCCAGATGGAGCCAAAAAGTGTTTCTGAAGCTTTAGGCGATGAAAACTGGGTACAAGCAATGCAAGAGGAACTGTTACAGTTCGAGAAGTTAGGAGTGTGGAAGCTTGTAGACCTACCTGAAAATCTGAAAGCATTTGATACAAAATGGGTCTTTAAATGCAAGCGAGACGATCGAGGGGTTATAGTTCGAAACAAAGCTTGGCTTGTTGTTAAGGGATTTCACTAGCAGGAAGGGATAGACTACACAGAAGTCTACGCACCAGTAGCTCGCTTAGAATCTATTCGAATATTTCTTGCTTTCGCGGCATGGAAAGGATTAAAGTCTATCAGTTGGATGTCAAATCAGCTTTTCTGTATGGAAAATTACGCGAGAAGGTGTACGTCGGACAACCACCGGGGTTTGTCAATCCGCTCAACAAAAAGAAAGCGTATCTTCTTGATAAAGCTCTTTACGGTTTACACCAAGCCCCGAGAGCTTGGTACGAGACCTTATCGCAACATCTTGTGGGAAACGGTTTTGTCAGAGGAACTGTGGATAGTCTCTTCACCAGAGAAGTTGGTAGTCATCTAATTACCGTTCAAATCTATGTGGACGACATCATCTTTGGATCAACGAATGATAGTCTCTGCAAGGAATTTGAGGGCACCATGAAGAAGAAATTCGAAATGTCTTCGATGGGCGAAATGATTCTTCCTTGGATTGCCAGTAGATCAACTTCCGGACGGTATTTTCATTCATCAGACCAAGTATGTGCACGACATCTTGAAGAAGTTTGATACGGAAAGCTCGAAGCCGTTATCTACTCCTCTTGCTCTTAATCACGGGATATTCATTGACGAAACTGGAACCAAAGTTGATGAGACGCTCTACAGATCAATGATAGGATCGTTGATGTATCTGACTGCATTGCTCTGCCTTTGCGCCAGATATCAGTCAAGCCCGAGAATTTCACATATGCAGATCGTGTAGTGAATCTTCAGATACTTGAAGGGTTGCCCAAGCTTGTGGTACCCGAAGAATGATAATTTCGATCTTGCAAGATACGCTGACTCTGATTTTGGTGTAGATAAGGTGAATTCAAAATCGACTACAGCGGGATGCCAGTTCTTCGGAACAAGAATGGTAACCTGGCAGTGTAAGAAACAGACTACGGTCGCTCTCTCTACCTGTGAAACTGAGTATATCTCGGCCTCCAGCTGTTGTTCACAGATTCTGTGGATACAACAACAGATGAGAGACTATGGTCTGTAATTTCTTGACACTCCGTTGTGTGCTGATAATAAGGCAACCATTGATATAACCAAAAATACGGTTCATCACTCACGCACAAACACATTGAAATTCGTTATCACTCATTCGTGACTGCTACGAAAAGAAGTTGGTGCGAATAGAAAAAATCCACACCGACGAACAAAAGGATGATTTTTATACCAAACCATTTTCTTTATCACGATTAAAATACTTGTTAATGCTAATACTTAAAATCTGATTAATTCAAGTTCAACAGAACTTCTGCTTAAAAACTGAAATTCTTGAAATTACAAGTTCGACCGAACTCATGGTTTGATATATGATAATTGGGATGAGTATAAGTTCGCCCGAACTTATGTTTGGATGTTGGAACATGTTGATACACATGTTCAGGCGAACTTGTCAAAAATCAGTTTGTTATACACTCATCAAGGTCGCCCGAACTTGATCTAAAAGTGTTGAAAATTTTTGAAATTTTTTCTCGTAATGCGTGCTAATTGTTTTGCGTCGTTTTTCAGGCTCAAGTACCAGCAAAGGTGATTTCTATGGATTTTTCTAAATTCCATAATACATGTATCACGCTTGATAAAGCGACATTGTAACAACTCGAAAATTCGATTGTTATCTTTCCATTTTGTTTTCCCGTTTATCTACCTTTGTAATCCCGAAATTCGGTTTATAATAAATTTTATGTTAATTACTTATGGTGTTGTACGTTATTATCGCATCTAATCGATTATTAAATCTCATCGCAACGCAAATCGCAATTATTTATGTGGTTTTATGTTAATTATGTGTTATGTGTGTTATTGGTTATGATTACGCTCACTATCGCATCGCTCTCGCACACTCGAGTCGCTAAATCGCACAATCATATCAACTATAACGCTTAACGCTTTAATTTAACGCTTAATATAACTAACTAATACAAACCGAATAGCCAAACGAACACTTAGCGCGAAACAAACAAAGAAAACCCAAAATTTGGGTCAAATTCGCTCGAACTTGGGTGACCCCAAGTTCGGCCGAACTTGACTGGCCAAACTCAGGTCTTCTTTCCCTACTCAAGTTCACTCGAACTTGCCTAAATCCTCAGGGATTCAGCAAGTTCGGCCGAACTTAACTCACTTCCCTCCAATATCTCTCAAGTCCTCTTGAACTTGCATGATTCCATGCAAGTTCGGCCGAACTTGACTGATAATCCTTGCAAATTAAGCAAGTTCGCCCGAACTTGCATGAAATTCATGCAAGTTCGACCGAACTTGGCCCCACCAGCTCACCATTTTTGCCTTCACCTATAAATACTCAGCTCATTCCTCTCATTTGAACTTGCTACAACTTCGTCCAGAGCTCTCAAAACCCGAAACCTTCGTGTTCTAAGTAAGAATCAACCCGATTTCAACTACAAGGATGTTCAATAACGTTTTACAAACGTTTACAACGATTTTCGCACAAGGCATAGCCTTCGTTTTCATCAAAACTCATTCTTTTACGAAAATCTTCATCTTTTTCTTCCAAAACTTCTGTTTTAAGCTTAGATCTACACAATACGAGTTTGTTTGGTGCTAGAAGAGGCTTCCCAAACACGAGATCTGCAACATCTCCGCTTGTAAGTTATAGATCTGAGAAAAACCTTTGATAAACATTGATTTCTACACAAGATACGGACTTTGATTATGTTTTGTTCATCTTCCGATATAAAACGAAGCATCTATCATTGAAGATCCCAGATCTGGAAGCATAAGGATGTTTACGTCGGTTTACACAAGTCGGACTAACCCGAACGAACCCCGAGTTCGCCCGGATTAGCCCACGCTTTTGTAAAAAGGCTAAAACTGCTCTAAAAGACCTCTCTGACCCAAGTTTGCTCAGTAGCACAGGGTTAGAGGGATGAACACTCGATTTTCCTCAGCAAACGACGCGAAAATGCAAGATTTTGGACCCGAAAACATCAAGTTCGCTCAAGAATCCCCAGCTCACTGGTCAAGTCGACCGAACTGGCACCCATATGGGTCAAGTTCGACCGAACTTAGGCTATTTTCACCAAACTTTCCTACAAGTTCGACCGAACTTGTCTAGTTTCTTAGGGAACTACACAAGTTCGCCCGAACTTGTCATCTCAGTAAGGAATTCTTACAAGTTCGCCCGAACTTGACAAGTTTCTCAAAGAAACTCATCAAGTTCGACCGAACTTGACTCTAAACCTATCAAATTCATACAAGTTCGCTCGAACTTGCGTGTTTACACACAAGTTCGCCTGAACTTGGCTACTGCCCAACCAAGACTTAACCGTTTCTGCTTTTCGGAGACTGATGCACTTCCGTTCGCGTATGCAGGCTGATCTGGCGCTCTTCTCAACTATCCTCTCAGATCCCGAACTCTCACCTAAACGCACCCACTGTCAGTATACTTGGCCCATTTTTGCTTTAATGCACTTTTTGGGTGTTTCATGCGTTCCTATATCAAAAACACTTCACAAATCAAACTGTTTATCACATGCGAATAATCTGATTATATATGCTCGATACGTGATACTAGAAACATGTGACTAGGACTTATTTTCGTTAACTTGCCTCCTTAGCTAGTATGGTACTATAGTTTGGCTAACACCCGACGGGGTCTAGTTAGGATGGACATGCAAGCCATCTCACGGTAGTTAGCATGAGAAATGAGCCTATGTTATGTTAAGTGTTTTGGTGTATCATCACATGTAATTAGATTGTTTCACAAACACTTTCTCGACTATGCTAGTATTATTCAAACTCGTATGCTCACCTTTACTTAATTGTATTGACTTGTATTTTAACGTATGTAACAGGTTGAGGATTTAGCATGGATAGTGATTTAATTTAAAACAAACATTTTACGTTATTATATTTATTTTTTTGTTTTAACTTGTATACTTGAATTCTTTATTCTTTAATTTGTTTTGTTTAGTTAGGTTGTTATGTATTTCAGATTTGGAACTTATGTATGAAATCTAGGGGAAATCGAACCCGGTTAAATTTTTATGAGAAATCTCCATTTTGTAATAATTGTTTAAATGTTACGTTTAATAGTATGGGATATTAAGCAGATTGTGATATGTTAAATGATTGTTATGAAACATCTCGTGAAATCAATCTGGTCGCCTAGTGCCACTAACCCTGATGTTTCCGCCATCGGTTGGGGTGTGACAGATATGTCCGTCGCTGAAGGAGTATGAAAGTATTCTGAAGTTTCTGAAGGAATGTCCGATACACAGAGCTATTACGGAGCGCACAGTGCCGTATATATCACACACTTACCATTTCTGGATGAACGCAAGCCTCAGTGATGATAAAAAGACCATTATTTCATCTGTGAAAGTGGGAAACGAAGTAAAAGAGATCAAGGTTACAGAAGATGATACTCGCAGGATTCTACAGTTCAATGATGACAAAGATGATCCGATTTTCTTGGACGAAAAATGGTGCGAGGTTGTTTTTACAGGATGGGTTATAAGGGCAGCGTTAACAAACCAACATTGAAGAAAGGGGAAGTGCCTAATCCATACAAGCTCTTAATGCATGCGATTATTCATACATTCAGTCATCGCCAAGCAGGACTTGACGATGTTCAAGATTATATGGCCTCTATAGCAACGACGTTAATTCTGAAAAAGCCGTTCAACTATTCAAAGCTTGTGTTTACACATATGTCAAAGAATATGGATGATTCGATATTGTGTTTGTATCCAAGGTTCGTGCAGATGTTAATCGACGAGAAGTTCACAAACATTGCACGTGATCCGAAAGATGTCTTATATTTGAGTCACCTTGATGATACTACTGTTAATAAGCTGATAAAGTTTCAAAAGCAAGCGTCAGCACCAGTAGCAAAGCCAGTATTTGGGGCGATCAAAGATGAAAATTATATTGCACCGGCTGACAACAAGTGGAGAAAAGATGGAAGTGGTGACGAGAAAGAGTTAAACGCTGAGAAAGAGTGGTTTAAAGATTTCAAGCCTAAAGCTCGCAGCGAGTGGTTTCTTAAGGCCGAAATTGAAAAGCCTAAAAAGAAGCGTGCAGCAAAGAAGGTTGAGACAATGCTTGTGGATGAAGATGAACCAGAAAATGTTCAAGCTGAAGCTGGTTCTAGTGCAGCAATTATCACAGGGAGTCAAGAAGTTGAGAAAACGACTTAGGAAGACGATGTTATTTCAGCTACCTCAGAGAATGATGAAAATCTGATGAAACACCTGTGAAAGAGCCAGAAAAGTCAGAAGCTGAAAAGAGAGCTGAAAAGGAAAAAGAATTTGATGCTGATTTTGATCCGAATCAAGAAAAAGAGTCTGATGAGGAAAGACACAAGAAAAAGGCTAAACGTGTGAAGTCTGCTACTGTTTTAATGACAAAGACTACAGGGTCTCCTCAGAAAAAAGGCAGGAAGAAACCCAAGAAATCTCAGAAACCTGCTAGTCGTAAATACAAAGGAAAGCTGAAAAGCACAGAAGTTACACAAGAACCTTCTGGCGCACAGGAGAGAGGAGTCACACAAGAACCTCCTACACAAGAACCTGCTGTTGTTATTCCATCGGAAGCTGAACATCCAGGAGTTACACAAGAACCTCCTGTGATTATTTCATCTGAAACTAAACGTCCAGGAGTCACATAAGAACCTCATGTGACTGATATACTTGAAGTTCCTATTATTCAATCTCCGATTGCTCCAACAACTTCTCATTTTGAAAGTTCTACACCAAGGAAGTCTACACCAAAGGCTGCTACTCCAAATTCAACACCAAAAACTCCAGGGCCTAATCTGTTTGGTGATATGCAGAATGATCCAATAAGTCTTCAAGATCTGAATGATTTCTTTCCAGAAACGAATGTTGAACTTCTTGAAAAGCGTGTGAAGGTGTTAGAAGAAAAAGTTCAACAAAATGAAGCTGAGAAAGCAGAACTTATAAAGAAAGTGAATCAAAGCTCTGTTGAGAAAGAAATCTTGTCTTAGTCTTATATCGAGTCTGTATAGATTAGAGTTGATTAGGCTAGCAAATCGAAGTATTTATGTAAATATGGGACAAGTTCGCTGGTGAAGGACATGTGAAGTAAAGTTCGGCCGAACTTGACTGTGTCAAGTTCGCTCGAACTTCAACATCCTCCAATGAACTTGTTGTCCTATAAATAGCTAGCATGTTGCTCTCATTTGTAACTTTGGCATTTCTAAGGCGAAGCTCTATCAATTTGGAGACTTGGTATTATATCAATAAAATTGACGTTTAATTGACTAATTCTTGTTATTTGGTAAATTTGTCATAATATTTCCGCTATTATAGACAATAGAGATCAAATCTAGGTTCCTATGCGTTGAGGATCGGTCCTACATAAATCTTAGCAAGCTTGCTAGTAGAAGAAATCCTCATGAATCGACAAAAGTGTGCTGGCTTAGTTAGACGGTCAATGATTTCCAACATGGCATCACGACTCTTAGAAGTGTGTGGTAATTTAGTGGTGAGATCCCTGGCAATGTTCTCTCACTTTCATATCGGTGCTTCTAGTTGTTTAAGTAAACCGAAGGAAAGTTGATGTTTTGCCTTTGGAGCTTTATAAATTCGAAAAGGGTGTGAACTTAAAAAGGGGAATTGGAGTTTCAGATAACGGATGAAAGAATGTTTATAGAGGTTTCCTATGAAAACTATTATAGGAAACTGATGTGTGCGTTCGAAGTTGGAGTTGGAAAGTGTACGAGAAAATTTGATTGGAAGGTGAATGTCATGGATGTATGGCTTAAATGTATCTCTATAGGTCCTCTGAAATCACACATGACAAAACTTACTACGGTTTCTATGCACCGAATTTTATAATTATGTGTGCACCCGTAATTACTCAATCCTTTGCATAGTCCGCATGGTTCATTTTGTGATGTGTGGGGAAAATTAAACAATTAAATTTAAGAAAACATGTGAATCAAATAATGTTTGGGATAGTACCTTAAAATCCAAGGGTCTAACTGTTTGCATAGATAAGCCCATTAAGGATTTAGGATAGTACTTTGGGATCCAGAGATCTAACTATTTGTATAGGAAGATCAATCATGGATTTGGGATTTGTGTTTTGTTTTGTCTCAAAACTTGCACATAAACATGTTTATGAGACCAATCAAGGACTTGTTAAAGTACCCTTAGAAATCCAGTTAAGGATTATAAGGTAGTATTTTGAGTATCCATTAAGGATCTTAACTTGTGCCTTGTTCTTTGTTTTTCGGGGGAATCGAGTACATGTGATTTTCATAGAGATCGCGAGCGATCAAAAATCGTAGAAACCATGATAGTAGTTTGATTTACAAGGAACCATATCCTTGGTGTCGGGATTGTAGCAGTATGTCTACATACATGTAATCATACTAGTTTTGTAAGTAAAATGGGAACAATAAGGTTTATTTATAAAACAACCAAAGTGGTTCAAAGTTCTTGGATAATAAACCGAAAACATAAAACTTTAAGTGTTTATTTTGACATTAGCGCCAGCCTTGATATTGCCAGTGTAACTCTTATGTCCATACACTGAGTCGTCGTTTGCCCACCTAGGTTAATTGTAGTGATTAGGATAACCATAATTGAAGCAGATTCCATGTGGGTAGTTAGGACAAACATGTATCGCATGAGGAGTGCAAATAAGTTGAGTAGGAACTACCATAGCTTGGTTTGGCGTAGTGGCTAAACGACAGACATTAGCTGTATGACCAAAATGTCCACAGTTTGAACATTTTCGACAAAGGACACTAGCATACTGATGAAGGTTACATTGATTGCACCGAGGCGCTTTTCCTCTGTATCGATTTTTAGCGGGTGGCGGGGCCACCTGATTAGATCCCACTTTATTAAGTGGAATTGGAGCAATCACTAGTAAATTCTTTGAAGCTTTACGCTTCATTGAATTTTAGAAGGCTTGGATTTTGTTTTCTTTGATGCCTCAGGAGGAGTCTTATCATCAAGACTAGATATGGCTACAGCTAACTCAATGGCTCCACTGAGTAGTACGCCTATTTGTTGGGCGACTTTAGTAGCCAAATCTGTTATTTGGGCGTTGTTACGTGGAGGAGGCATTCTAAAAGAGAGGGAAATCATGAGATAAAAACGAGCGAGGTTGATAAAGGATAGCAAAAAGAAATGTTAAAAATATCGATAAAGCATAAGGATTGTGATCATTTGCTCGTGACTAAAAACAAACAAAAGACACAGTGACAAATCAAAGTAAATGGGTCTTTATAATGTATCGTGAAAACATGCTTTAGCCTATAAATGGATACTCACCCCAAGAGTTCCCAGGTAAGAATGACTGGTCCGGTGATGCGAATTTGTACGAACATTCTAGCCTTAGACAGAAAACTCAGGGTACAGCATCCACCCTTCCGGATTGCACATGTTCACATTATTAAAGCCCAAACTTTGATGAGATTTTGAAAACTTTGAAGGCATATAGCCCAAAAACAAATCATCTAAGGATAAATGATTTCTTGTGAAGTTTTGAAAAAATTTTGACTTTCAAGGATGTATTATGCTTTGTTTTTGGTAATCACCTAAGGATGGGTGATGGTATTGTACTAAGAATCTAAGCGCAAGATAACTTGCGTTAGGGTCCTAGGAAGGTTATAGACTAGGTCAAAAGTATTACTAATAACCTAATTCCCTATAACCATGGCTCTTATACGAATCTGTAACACCCCAAATCGCGTAGTACAACAACAACACTCGGCGTAAACATTGGGAGTCATGTTACAAATTGTTTTACAATACATGGTACTTCAAGTTTTGTATTATTGAATTGTTTAATTACATTGTCTTGGGATAAACAGAAACAAAATATTAATAAATTGTTTTTCATGTTTTTAAGTCACTAAGGTCCGCGTCCAATCCTACGTGAAGCATGCATCATATAATCAAATATTGACTTCTGAAACATATGTGAAAAGAGAGTCAGCATAAAAAGCCAGCGAGTACATAGGTTTTGTGAGTGTATCAAATTCATGGCTTTATATACATATTGCAATACCTCGTCAGACTACTAGAGTCGTTAAGTGAAAACCTTGTATCAAAAGTGTTTGATATTGTAATAAAATTAACCAACTAAAACAAGTTGGTTAGAGGTTGTGAAAGTCTTGTAGCCATGAATCTTGACCAAAACATTTCCTTTTTTAAACCTAGTAGTAAATCGATTTAAAAGAAAACTTTGTATGGTTTATATATTTAAATGAAAATCGTTGCGTGACATTGTTCAAAACCATTTGTCCAAGTGATTCTAATAATGTTACGATATGTAATATAATAAAAACGCTTATATATAGGAAGTACCAGCGGCGTATCCACCATGCTTTTATCATATTACACATGTCTCATTATCTAAATCACTTACCATAAACCAATCGTCCGTGTTATAAGCCATTCGTTCGTGTCATAAGCCATTTGTTAGTGTCATAAACCAATTGTCCGTATCATCAATCAATCGTCCGTGCTATATATCATTCGTCCGTGTTTTAATTGTGAAAACTTTTGGTCGTTCTTTAATGAACACATTCAAGCCTGTGTTGACTATACCACCAAAGGGTATCTTTAATAGACCACCAAAGGGTCTCTTTAACTACACTAACAAATCAACAAATGATTTGTTAATCAGAAAAAGTTTTTGTCATTACCCAAACTTCCACCAAATCCAGTAGACAGTCCGATAATGAGATTGTCAGTCTTATGGTACCATTGTAACACCCCAAATCGTGTAATACAACACACGTGGCGGAAACACTTGGGGAGTCATGTTACAAATTGTTTCACAACACGCGGTACTTAAAATTTTGGTTTATTGAATTATCGAATTACATTGTTTTGGAATAATGGATATGAAATACAATGAAAATGTCTTTCAAGTTCAAAGTCACTAAAGCCCAAGTCCATCTTATGTGTAGCATGCGACGACAATCATCAAAAAAGTAATCCTGAAACATATGTCAAAATAGGTACGTCAACATAAAAATGCCTGTGAGTAACATAGGTTTTTGTAATGATGATTCATGGCTTTGAATGTTTTAAAGAAAAGTTTAATGAGTACAAAAGTAGCCATGAATCGTTATAGAAATGTTTCTTTTATGTAATCATATGAAATTCAAATGATATAAAAGAAAGGATGTGTGGTTAACTTAATAACCAAAATATGTTATGTCTTGTGTAAAAATGTCATGTCTTATATAAACCAATGTCATGTGTAAACCAATGTCTTTGTTATAAACCAATCGTCCTTGTTGTAAACCAATTGTCCTTGTCATGTATAAATCAATGTCTTCGTATAACCAAAGAGTTGTGTATAAAACAATGTTTTTGAATAAACAAGGGTTTGTTTAAATCCAAAAGTTATGTCTTATAAACTATTGCTTTTATTTTAAAACATATATTAGGATTGTTGGCGAATACATTCAAGCCTTGTGGACTATAGAATAAACCCTTACAATAACAAAAGGTCTATTAATATTCATCGGATTCTGTCATTCCCCAATGGATACTTTCAAATGACTAGAAAGCGGGAATGGGGTGTCAAACCTATGGTACCATTACATACTACCGGTCGGCATCAATGTTAATGAATGTATCGTTTTATATTCAACGCACAAATATGTCTTGAACAATGTATGCATCTTATGAAAATATTTAGAAACATGTACTTGGCATACTAAGTCAATATACCAAGCTAAATGTCTTTGAAATCGAGTATTCGGTATGCTAAGTCAACATACGAAGTGAAATGTCTATGAAACCATGTGTAGGTATACTAAGTCAATATACCATGTAAAATGTCTTTGAAACCATATGTAGGTATACTAAGTCAATATACCATGTAAAATGTCATTAAAATCAATGTGCTAAGCATGCTAAGTCAACATACGAAGCAAAATGCAATTGAAATCATGTAATGTATGTACGATGTAATCAAAGCATGAATAATGTCATGAAAAGGTGAAAGTAGATATAGGAAAATATGTATCACCCCAAAACATTTGAAAAACGTAAAAGAGGGGACCACTTACTCACTTGGGATTGCTAGTATGTCCTTTGTTATCAATGATCAAACAAACTCATGAGTCCGAGAATTCAAGTGTGTGTCCCAAAATCGGATAACTATGTAAATGTCGGGACTTTAATCGGCGGATTGGATAGAATGAGGTCTTGTAAACCAAATGAGTGTTGGAACTCATATGAAATGGTTCAACAAAGTGTACATTCTGATTTGAAATGAAACCTAAGGGCTTTTGACCCCTTATGACTCGTTAAGGTAGTTTACGCCACTTTAACGGGTCATTTACGTAAATATGTGTTCGGATGGTTAGATATGTGTTATGACAAGTCTTATATGCCAAAAAATGTTTAATATAGTTGCAACATCAGTTTATAAGTCAAAATGTTGGTTACATATGCTTAGACTCGATTTATGCGCAAAAATGGTATTTTGGTCATTTATAAAGGCATAACTAGCGACTTAAAATAACACTAACCAAACGTCGTGGCCATAAGGTATAACCAGAGGGTTATTCCCTATACAACCATGGTCACAAATATGTGTTTGGTTGGATCTTAAGATCGACCAAATGGGTCGGATTCGAAAGTTAAAGTGGTGGTCAAGACCGCTCGACTTACGACCCTAAATAAGCATTAAACAAAAAGTGACATGTAAGACATATCAAAATATGTCTAACTAAGTTATAAAAATGTTTTGGTATCAAAACTTAGTGTTTTGATACCCAAAAATAGTTCCGTCGCAAAATACACATAATGCGCATTTTGACCGAAACTTTGACTCGTCACTTTGACTAGTAAACGTGGTAATCAGTAGGCGTGATCGCTATGGATCATAACCCTCGTGGTTACGATAACGTTGCAAAGTTCAATTGAACTTTGACTTTGACCAAAATTGTCAGAACTGAAAGTTAAACTGTTTGACTTTTGGCTTAAAATAGCCAAAATAAAAGAACAAGACTAGGTATAAGCACTTACTAGTGTTGAAGAACACTCAATAGCTCAGGTAGGGGGGCCTCCACAAGTGGTAGTACTCCAATAAGAGCAGATTAGAGAAAGAAAAGAATTGAGCAAGTTGAAATGAGCCATGATCAAGGGTATTTATACTAATCTTGGAGCTCCCAAATCATGAAAAGTGTTGATCCAGGTCCTAGAGCATAGATTAGTGTCCCTCCAGGTGTTCAAAGCAGGTTAAAGGTGGCAAAAATCGCGAGCTTGGTGTCCAAGGATTAAACAAGAAGTGCCAGGTTGCAACATGGAAAGTGTTGTGCTGGGACCAGCTTACGGACCATATAGATCAAGCCTTACGGTCCGTAAGGCTTGGACTTGGGCAGCAGTTTTACAAAATGTCAGTTTTGGTCCCTGCATCTGATTTGTCGCGTTTTGGCATTTCTAACACCCGTTAACCTGATTTTTAAGCTTTATAAGGACGATAGAGCTTAGGGAACTTGAAATATGCCCAGAAATGTCACGGATGTCGGTTCGTTCGGTTGTACGGTTGCGGTTAATTACGAAAAAAGTTGTAACGTAAGCGAAAATGACCGTAATTGCGTAACAAATGGTATTTTTGCATTCTAATCAATAAAATACAAGATTTTAATGATTACAAAAATTTTGGATGTACGTACGTGTTTCGTATTAAGAAATACGCGAATCGGTGTACTTTCGCAGAATTTGCAAAATAGTCCCTGGAGTTGCATAAGCATGTTTTGCCATACCGAAACCCTCAAAACTTATTTCTAAGTTATATAAAGGATATTTAAAGTATGTTAAGCTTGTGTTATTGTTCCGGAGTGTACATTGCGTTAAACTGATTATGTTTGCGTAACTGTTTGCGATTTCACTTCCAGAAGTTGTTTGAAAGATTGAGATTGAACAAGGATTGAAAACGTGAAGTGTCACAACCATAACATACTACCAGTCGGCGTGATCAATGTTAATGAATGTCATTTGTGTCATGGATAACGCACTTTAACGTGTCATTTGCGTAAACGCGTGATCGAATGGTTAAACATGTCCAATGATAAGTCTTAAATGCCCAAACATGTTTGAAAATGTTATAACATCCGTTTGTATGTCAAAAATTCTGTTACATATGTTTAAGATGGATTTAGGCGCAAAAAGGGCGTTTTGGTTATTTTTAAAGAACATAAGAGCGATTTATCACAACAGAAACCAAACCCTATGACCATAAGGTATAACCTCAGTAGGTTATTCCTATACAACTATGGTAACAAATATGTGTTTGGTCGGATCCTAAGATCGACAAAACAGGTCGGATTCGAAAGTCAAAGCGGTAGTCAAACCCCTCGACTAACGCCCAAAATAAAGCACTAAACTAGAAGTGACGAGTTAGACATGTTGAAACATGTCTAACTAAGTTATAAAAATGATTTGGTATCAAAACTTGGAGTTTTGATACCCAAATATCGTTTCGTCGTAAATGCACATTATGTGCATCTTTGACCGAAACTTTGACTCGTCACTTCGACTCGTAAACGTGGTAATCAGAAGGTGCAATCTCTAGGGATTATAACCTTATTGATTACGATCACGTTGCAAAGTTCAATTGAACTTTGACTTGACAAAAATGGTCAGAACCAAAAGTCAAACAGAAAGTCAAGTATTTGACTTTTAGCTCAAAATAAGCAAAATAACGAACAAGACTAAGAAAGAACACTTACTTGTGTTCTAGGAAGTCTTAGAACTCAGTAGAGGCTTCCAATAAGCTAAAAACAAGCTCCAATGATGTGGGAGAAAGAAAGAAGGAATGAGCAAGTTGGAAGTTAGAATTTCATGGCTATTTATAGTGTTTTGGATGCCACAAGATCATTACAAGCATCCCATGTGTTGTCATGATCCTAGGGTGGCTTAAAAACATGTCAATAGTAGGTAAAAAGCTGGAAATTTCGAGTTCGAGCTACCAAGTGTTTGCTATTACTGGGCACCTCTCGCGCCCTGCGAGAGACTTAGGCCTTGTCTCTCGCGCCCTGCTAGAGGCCCAAACTTTGGATTTTGGCAGATTTGGCCCCTTGACTTGTTTCGTCGCGTTTTCTCACTTTTATCCCTTTTTAACTTAATTTTCAGGCCCTACAAAGGTGTTAAGGCATTTGTAACTTGGATTTTTCCCGGAAATGTCATGGATATCGGTTCGTTCGATTGTACGGTTGTGTTTTTCTCTTAATTACGACGATCACGATAACTAACACGAAAACGACCGAAATTGCGCCACAATTGATATTTTTGCATTCTCATCAATAAATACAAAGTTGTATTATTTATATATGTGGTTCGTATCTTGAATCTGAGAATCAGCAGACTTTCGCAGTTTGTCGCAAATAGTCCATGAGCTTGAATAAGCATGTTTTTGCCATATCGAACCCCTAAAATTATAAGTTTAGCTTATGTCCTTGTTATGGAGTATACGTTGCGTTAAACTGATTACGTTTGCGTAACAGTTTACGATTTTACTTCCAGAAAAGGTCTGAGAGTTAAATTGTACAAGGACTTAAAACGTGCAAATGTCACATGTAATTATACAATCTTGGAAATGAAACACAAGATTTCATTGGATTCAAAATTGTTCGGGAGTGTACAATGGTTGAAAGGGCACAAATGTCACACCCTCGAAAACTAGCATCGTCCTCAATGGTTGTGAAGTTTGGAAATTGTTGTTCAAGGACCTCTTTGTCTTTCTATGTAGCATCCTCTAGTGGTTTATTCTCCCATTGGATTAGGAGTTGCGTTCGACCGCAACTATCCAGTCTTGCATCAAGGATTGTCTCTGGCAAGGGGACAAGCTCCACATCAGGATAAAATTTAGCTAAGTCACCTGGATTTGTGGCGGTGATACCATGGATTGTCTTCAAGAGTGAAACGTGAAAGACCGGATGAATCCGAGATGACACTAGCAAATCCAGCTTGTATGCAACTTTCCCGATTCGTTCTAAAATTTGGTAGGGTCCGTAAAACCGTCGTGACAGATTGTTATTGGAACGATTCTCTACTGAGGTATGACAATACTTTTGCAATCGTAAATAAACGAAATCGCCTACTGAAACTCTTCATCCGCGTGTTTCTTGTTGGGTTGTTTTGCCATCTTTTGTTTGGCCACTTCAATGGATTGTTTGAGGCTGGTAATAAGGCGCTGATGTTCAAGTAAAGAAGAATCAATAGAGGCTGTCTTAGTAGTACCTGGAATGTAGTCATGAATTGAGGCGACATCTTGACCATACAAAGCACGAAATGGTGAAATTTTGATTTTAGAATGGTACGTGGTGTTGTAGGAGAACTCGGCTAAGTAAAAATAACGTTCCCATTTCTTTGGTTCATCAAACATAAAGATTCGAAGGTACATTTCGAGGCACCTATTAACAACCTCGGTTTACCCATCCGTTTGAGGGTGGTAAGCGCTGGAATGAATTAATTTTGTACCCATTTTCCAAAATAATTCCTTCCAAAAGCAACTAATAAAGACCGGTCTCTGTCAGAAACAATCGTTGTTGGCAATCTATGTAGTCGATATATTTCGTGCATGAATATCGAAGCTAGAGACACTGATGTGTAGCCGGTTGGTAACGCAATAAAATGTGCGAATGTGCGAATTTGGATATTCGAAGGTCGGAAGTCGGTGGAACATACAGATTGCCATGCACATAAAGCAAGCCATCACGCAAAAGGTGATGTGGGAACCCGATCGGGTCAGCTTGCACTGAGTCCACCAGTTGGCGTGCGTTTGCATAGTTGCGGTAATAGAGTCGTATTTCATCAAGCCATGTTGCTTTTGGATGTGAAAGAGCTAACATGGATGGAATGTTGACCCGATTTAATGCGTCCACAACATTGCTTTCCTTCCCGGGTTTAAAATTGATTTCAAAATCGTAACCCAATAACTTGGTAGCCCACTTTTGTTGTTCCAGAGTCTGAATCGTTTGGGTAAGAATATGTTTGAGGTTGTGATGGTCGGTATAAATTCAAAACCGACAACCCAAAAGGTATTGACGCCACTTTTTCATGTGATCGGGTGGGAGGCAAAGTGTGAGGTTCTTCAAACAAGAACTAAAAGTGTGGAAGTAGGTTGGTGATAGTAGCTTTGGCATGGGTTGTGGTGGTATGTATGGTTACTATGGGATTGGTGGCGGGTTTATAAGTCATCATGTGTAGGGAGGCTAGGGAGTTGTGGCAGAGTAGGGTGGATAACGAGCTTGGAGAACACGGTAAACCCAACGACTCACCATGGATAGTATGTGTGTGGCCATCTTTGGTGAATGAGATCTCAGGTATCGAAAAGTCGGCCGAGAGACGGCCCAACGATGCTAACCAAGTGATACCTTCAACTGGCAAAACATAAAACGAAATAGTAAAACTTGCCTTTTGGACGTGAAGATTTATCTCTGGACAGAAGCACTTACAGTGGATGAATTCGCCATTGTCGACCACGACGTCGAACTGAGGAATGGTATTGATCGGAAGTTGGAGAAGCGAGTCGATGCGAAGCTGAATGATGTTGTGGGTGCTTCCACAGTCGATAAGAATTGTTACTGGATGGCCGTTAATATACCCGATGGTGCGTAGGGTTTGTGGCGGCGGAAAAACAAAATAAGCGGCATCAGATAAGGAGAGCATGTATGGGGTTGTTGGATCGGCCGGCTTGAGGGTGTCGGAATTTGTGATGTCGTCGACAGGATCTTCACGGTCGTCGTTATCAACAATAAGCAGGAATTGAGGAGGTGAACATTTGTGACCTGGGAAAATTTTCTCAGGGCATCTAAAACATTAACCGTCCATTTTTTCTCTGCTAGAGTGCTTCTGCAAATAAACGTGTAAAGGGTAGGGTATTTGTGGGTTTTGGTGGTGTAGGTAAAAGTGGTTGAGTAAAAGTAGGAGTGATTGTTGAGGATGTAGGGGGCAGTGATGAAGAGGGAGCTGATGTGGGGAAGTTGTTGCGAGCTGGGTAAGTGTATTTAGGTTTAGATTGATGGGAAAGTTTCTCTTCCACAAATTTGGCTAACCCGATGGCGTTATAAAGTGTGGTGGGGCGGAGGACGGCTAGTTCGTTTCGTATTTCTGGTTTAAGGCCAGAAATAAAACAACTTCGTAGAGCCTGTTGATTCAATCCGGTAACCCGGTTGCTAATGCGCTTGAACTCGGTAAGGTAAGCCGTGACTGTAACATCCGTCAAAAAACGGGTTACCAAACCCGCTTCGTTTATTAATCGAATATCAAGTTATAAAATTTCGTTGCGTATTTATGGTTAATTTTAATTTTAAACAATACATGATTAATAAACATTTTAGAATTTAAAAACTATAATTATTAAAAAGTAAAAATAAATTAAATAGAAAAGAAAAGGGGCTGCCGGGATTCGAACCCGGGTCAGCCGGAAGACACAACCAACAAAGACTTAACCACTCCGCCACTTGACTCCTTTGTGACATCTATCAAAACAAATAACATTTATAATAAAATCTCGAAATCAGATTCAGTCAACAGCGAGCCCAAATTCGCTCTCGTCGGAAATACCGACGATTTCGCCAATATTCGACGTTTCCTTTGACTTAACGCATGTATTAACATCGACATCAGTTATAACCGATGTCTAATCCCGCGACATCAGTCATAACCGCCGGAGAAAGGCTGACCACGAATCAAGACTAAATTCAGACCCAATTCATCTTGATTCTTCCCTATAAATACACACCCAAGTCTCTGGTAATTATTTCGCTCAAAATCGCACCATTTCTCGAATCAATTGCACTCGCCGGAGATATTCTGCAATCGCCGGACCTTCGCCGGAAAACCGAGACTTACATCAAATCGGTAAATCGCTCGACCCTTTCTCCTTCAATCCATTGTTAGACTTATACTAACTTCAATTCATCAACCAGAACCAATCCCAGACGACACTGCCGGATAATCTGCACTCGCCGGAAAATCCCTGGAAATTCCGAAATCACACTGTGAATCGGTACAATCATCCAAACCTCCTATTAATCCTTGTTTAGTAACTCAATTTCACAAATAATCGATCAAAACTGTTTATTGATTGAATCAGACGGAATTCACAAATCGGAGCCGACGATCATTGCCGGAATTCTGAGAAATACAGTCTGATCGGTACATTCGATTCCTTAACTCATTTTAATCATTACATTTCAATCAATATTATGTTCGACGAACGATTTAAACAAGAACAGTCGAATATCGGTTGTCTGAGTCTTTGAATGAAGAAGACGAAGTCGACGATGTTTATAAGAATGATTAAAACAAGATATTAAACCGGGTTAGACACAGTCCAGCGGTGGACTGTGTGCAAACACTTAGCGCACGTCACGAGTTCGAATCCTTACAAACGCACCGACTTTCCGAATTAAAACCAATTTTTTTTAGAACTAAATCAGAACAGGTTCCAGTTTGTATATAAGATTAATATAAATCGTAAATTAAACAGATAAGACACACAGCCCAACTGGTTTGGCTGTGCGCTTACAAACCAAAGAACCCGAGTTCGATCCGGCTTCCTGACACCGAGTCGACCATTTTAAACCCTTTTAACAAAAACCAAATATATTAACATTTAATAAGTATATAAATATAATTAAAACATAGAATATTACGGGTTAGACACGTAGCTCAGTTGGTAGAGCTGCGTGCACGCGTACGAGAGGTCCCGGGTTCGAACCTCACTCAGTGCACCTTAGGCCACAGTCCGACTGGTCAACGGTCCGGTCAACAGGTCAACAAAAAAGTCAACCTTTTTTTATATATATATATGTTTATTTATTTATTTAATTTAAAAATCAATTAAAAATACTTAAAATAATATTTTTAAAGTTAGAAAATGACCTTAAACTCACAAAAATAAATCTAAAAACCCTATTAAAATTGTTAATAAAATCCACTTATTTACCGTACCTTTTCGTTATTATTTAGGTTAGTTATTCCTCGTCGATCAACCCTCTAAACTCGTGCGCATTCAACAGCATCAAACGAACGCACCCAATGTGAGTAAATCTCTACAAATTCCCTGTTTTAATCACTTTTTGGGGTGTATCATGTGTCCTATTTTTTTATTACATTTAAACACTTGTGCATCCATCATATCCATGATTAAATGTGTATTCAATATGTATCAATTGTTTGTGTGGTTAATGTTTAGATTAAATTTTTCATTTCAGTACATACATCATCATAGGCTCGTCTATTCTCCATTACCTATGAGCGGAACCGTTCCCCATTACCTATGAGTGGAACGTGGCGTTGCCAACATACGATCGGCTCCGGTTGATTGAGCCTTGATCGCACATACATCATCATAGGCCGTCCGTTCCCCATTACCTATGAGCGGAACGTGACGTTGCCAACATATACATTATCATTCATGTTATATACTCATGCAAGGTGGTTTGTTATTGTACGTTTATTTACGTTTGCCCACATATGATTATTGCACAATTTTTCCATATTAAATACAACAAGAAATCAATAATAAATGTTTGCTAACAAGGTACACTCGCTAACTTTTGTTGACCCAAAAACCCCCATTTTTACACATGATACAGGTGATCCAGTTGCAGCAAGAAACATATAGGACGGCCTAGAAGAATAAATCAGTTTAGGCTTTAGATTGTTTGTTTAGTTACTTTTTCCTTGTAATTGTATGAACTTATTTAGAATGTTGAAGTTGAAATTTTGAATTTAATAAATATGAAACATATTTGTAAACATCATGAGCTTTGGTGATAACCCAATTATGCCCCGACTCTTATTCCGCTGCGGGTCGGGGTGTGACATATTGGTATCAGAGCCATGACTATAGGGATATAGGATAGGTTATTAGACCCTTAGAGCCTATACTATAGTTGATTTGAATTTTTAAATTGTTTGTGTGTTAAATGCAAAATTCATGATGTTTATATGCTTTATGTTTATTGTTACATTCAATGTTATGCAAGCATGTTCATAAGTACATATTATTATACAATGCCCATCATGAATTATATCCTCATAACATACCATATCCATGAGAGCACACACCTCACAATTCCTATGATTTTTGCAATGATTTTTGTATTTTCAAATCACATCAAAGTGAGTTCTCACGACGGGCATGTAGTAACTGGAAGGGTACGAGTACCGGTAGTCGGAACGTCCTGTCTAGGCTTGGCATTCGTATAAATCCAAAATAAAGGACCAGTTTGCCTACCTGGGGACTAACGATGAGAGTACGAAGAACCTATTAGGCCAAAGCATGCTATACCAAACGTCGTGTGAGCTAACCCCACTTTGAGTTGTCATTGTGTCTATACCTGGACACCCTCCGACCATACATCTCGCAAACATATTTCATGGTTTTAATTCGGGTGATGCGAGTGTTAAACCGCCAACACCAATGTGAATCCTACTAAGCCAATAGTCGTGGGGGCCCACATGACTATACAGGCGATGGTATGGGGGACATTGGAGGCCCAAACATGAGCAAACCCAAGACATCCTATGGATGTAGTTGCATTATTGATGATTATGTTATTTTATTTCTTTTAACGACACATGACACCTAAAAAAACTCCTTACAATCTTCATATGTATGTTCCTGTAGATGTCGGCTAGGCAGCTACGGGGAGGTAGAAAGTCAGGAAGGTCAAACGAACGCTTGGCCACCCAAATTGCAAAACAAATGGCCGCGGTACTTCCTGACATCGTAATTCAAGTCCAGCAAGCTCTCACTGCAAATCCCATCAACCCTCCCAATCAAGAAGACTAGAACGTCGACAACCCTTCTTCCAGGAAGTGCTCCTACAAACACTTCAAGTCTTGCGATCCCCCAAAGTATGAAGGGACCGAAGGTGTCACTGCTCACCTCCACTGGTTTGAGGAAATGGAGAACACCTTCCTCAATTGCGATTGTCCCGAGGATCGCAAGGTATGTTACGCAACCGGGAGACTGTTTGGGGTAGCCCTGACCTGGTGGAACACAGAGAAGGGTAAGAGAGGAATCGAAGACGCCATGGCCTTAACATGGGAAGAGTTAAGGGAAATAATGACAAGACGCTTTTGTCCAAGAAGCGAAATCAAGAAGTTAGAAGACGAATTCCACTCCCTAAAACAAAAGGAAGGAGATAATACTTCCTACAATAAAAGATTTCTCGAGCTGAACCAAATGATCCCCAACTTGTTCACCCCAGTGTACCACCTGGTTGAACACTACATTCGAGGCCTCCCCTCGAAAATTCAAGACTCGGTTCTAAATACTTCACCTGCAACACTGGAAGCTGCAATGGAACTAGCTACCAAACTTACCGAGAATCGCATCCGAAACGGTAAATTCAAGGAGGAGAAAAAGAAAGCCCCCATTGAGGCTCAAACTTCAAACCATTCTGGCCCCTCTTCGAAGTTTACTGGTAAAAGGAAGCGAAACACCAGAAACTTTGCCGTCACTCAAACAAACCCTCCTATCACTGCTGCGCCAATCACCCAAGTTGCTCCCTCAGCTGCACCATACAGAAAGCCATACTCCGGCCCATACCCGAAATGCACCCGTTGCCAATACCATCATTTTCCCGAACATCCCTGCCAATATTGCACCAACTGTGGCCGTGCAGGTCACACCATCCAAACCTGTCGCACACTTCAGCGAATGAACCGCAACCAACCTTCAACCCAAACCCACCATCAGATAGTGGGCCAAGCCCAACAACCCTTACTTCTACCACCTACACAACATACGGCCCAAACCTACTACCAACCCAATTACCCCATGATGCAACCCATGCGGGCTTGTTACAACTGTGGTAACCCAAACCACTATAGAAACTCTTGTCCACGCTCGGTGAACATCATTCATGCCCAAGCTCAAGCAAATCCAGTGAACCAAGCTGGCCAAGCTCCTCCACCTGCTAGAGGAAGAGCTTTCAACATCAACGCCAATCAAGCTAGGGCCGACAACAACGTGGTTAATGGTACGTTTCTCATCAATGGTAGTTATGCATCCATGTTATTTGATACTGGCGCGGATAAGAGTTTTGTGTCCTTAGAATTTGAACCCATCCTCAACCAAACTCGTGATAATCTCATGGAATCCATAACGGTGGAAGTTGCTGACGGGAAACCGGTCTCATTAAACTCTATTATACGAAATTGTACCCTCACTCTAAACGATCACGACTTTCCAGTTGACCTCATTCCTATGAAGTTGGGAAGTTTCGACATTATAATCGGTATGGACTGGCTCAGCCAAGATCAGGCTGAAGTGGTATGCCGCGAAAAGTTCATTCGCATTCCTCTCGCAGACGGTCAAACCCTACGAATTTTTGGAGAAACCCTTCGAAAGGACTAAATTGATGTCCTGCCTTCAAGCCCGAAAGTATCTCCGCAAGAACTATGTCGCATTCTTAACTCACGTCGTCAAGAAGGGAAACAAGGAGAAGAAGCTAGAAGATATACCTGTAGTGAAAGAATTCCCACAAGTCTTTCCCGACGACATCTCAGGACTTCCTCCCATGAGAGAAGTCGAATTCCGCATTGATCTTATACCTGGCGCTACTCCAGTCGCAAAATCTCCTTATAGGTTAGCCCCATCCGAAATACAAGAGCTGGCCAGTCAACTGCAAGAGCTGACTGACAAAGGATTCATACGTCCTAGCTCATCGCCTTGGGGTGCACCTATTCTGTTTGTGAAGAAGAAAGATGGAACGTTTCGCTTGTGTATCGACTACAGAGAACTCAACAAATTAACGGTCAAGAACCGCTATCCATTACCTCGCATCGATGACTTACTAGACCAACTTCAGGGCGCCACTTGTTTTTCAAAGATCGACCTTCGTTCTGGTTATCATAAACTCAGAGTGCATGAAGAAGACGTCCCAAAGACCGCCTTCCGAACTCGTTATGGTCATTACGAATTCATGGTCATGCCATTTGGATTAACCAACGCCCCAGCTGTATTCATGGATCTAATGAATAGGGTATGCAAACCCTATCTCGACCGTTTTGTCATAGTTTTCATCGACGACATCCTCATCTATTCAAAGTCTAAATCTGATCATGAACGACGCCTTCGACTCATCCTTACACTCTTAAGAACCGAAAAGCTCTACGCTAAATTCTCCAAATGCGAATTCTGGTTAAGAGAAGTACAATTCCTTGGACATGTCGTCAATGACAAGGGAATACATGTCGACCCCTCAAAGATCAAGGCAGTACAGGAATGGCAAGCGCCACGTACCCCTACCGAAGTAAGATCATTTCTTAGTTTGGCTGGTTACTATCGCCGCTTCATTGCAAATTTCTCCCGTATTGTTGTACCACTCACGGCTTTGACACATAAAGGAAAACCCTTCATATGGGGACCTAAACAAGAAGAAGCCTTCCAAACCCTTAAGCAAAAGCTTTGTGACGCACCTATCCTCACACTCCCCGAAGGTTGCGATGACTTTGTAGTATATTGCGACGCATCAGCGCAAGGGCTAGGCTGTGTATTAATGCAAAGAGGAAAAGTGATAGCCTACGCTTCTAGAAAACTCAAAGTTCATGAGAAGAACTACACTACCCACGACCTGGAACTTGGAGCCGTTGTATTCGCTCTCAAGATATGGAGACATTACCTCTACGGTACCAAGTGTGAAATATACACTGACCACAAGAGCCTCCAACATATCTTTAACCAAAAGGAGTTGAATATGAGGCAACGAAGATGGGTCGAACTTCTTAATGACTACGACTGTGAGATTCGGTATCATCCTGGCAAGGCAAACGTGGTGGCCGATGCGCTCAGTCGAAAGGGTTATGCGAACTCCATTCTTTTTCTATGTTCGCAAATCATAACTGACATCAAAGATCAAATCCGAGAAGCCCAACATGTCTCAGTAACAGAAAACGACGTACGCAATGAGCTGTCCTGTGGAGCAGAACTTAAAATCGAAACCAAATCCGACGGTATTCTGTACTATCTAGATCGCATCTGGATTCCCGATCACAATAACCTTCGTGATTTCCTTATGAATGAGGCGCACAAAACACGATACTCTGTACACCCAGGAGCCGACAAGATGTATCAAGACCTTCGATACACCTACTGGTGGCCTGGCATGAAAAAGGATATTGCTGTTTTTGTATCCAAGTGCCTTACCTGTTCTAAAGTAAAAGCTGAACATCAAAGACCTTCAGGACTTCTAACCCAACCTGAAATACCTGTATGGAAGTGGGAAAACATAACCATGGACTTCATTACCGGGTTACCTCGCACCTCCAGTGGGTATGACACTATATGGGTAATCATTGATCGTCTCACAAAATCAGCTCACTTCATTCCGATTCGCGAGGACTTCAAGAACGAGAAGTTAGCTCGCATCTACATCAGCGAGATTGTAAGTCGTCATGGTGTACCTTTAAGCATCATTTCAGACCGTGATGGTCGTTTCACTTCACGAACATGGCAAACCGTACAAGCCGCCTTGGGTACACGATTAGACCTCAGTACCGCTTTTCATCCTCAAACTGATGGACAATCTGAACGCACCATCCAAACTCTTGAAGACATGCTTCGAGCATGTGTCATAGACTTCAAAGGGAATTGGGACGCTCATCTACCATTAGTGGAATTTTCGTACAACAACAGCTATCATTCAAGTATCGACATGGCACCTTTCGAAGCTTTATATGGTCGTAAGTGCCGATCACCAATATGTTGGCACGAAATTGGAGAAGCTCAAATCACCGGTCCATAATTAATTCAAGAAACAACAGACAAGATCCATCAAATTCGAAACAATCTTCTAGCGGCACAAAGTCGTCAAAAGAGTTATGCAGACAAACGACGAAAGCCCTTGGAGTTTAACATTGGTGACCAAGTACTTTTAAAAGTATCACCGTGGAAGGGTGTGGTTCGTTTTGGCCAAAAAGGCAAGCTAGCACCACGCTACGTAGGACCTTTCAAGATACTCGAAAGAGTAGGACTTGTAGCATACAAGCTTGACCTACCAGAAGAACTCAACAGAATTCATCCCACATTCCACGTATCGAACTTGAAGAAGTGCCTCGCCGATGAAAATCTCCATATTCCTCTAGAAGACATTCAAGTCGATGAATCTATGCATTTCATTGAAAGACCAGTAGAAATTATGGACTTCGGAGAAAAACGTTTAAGACGAAGCCGTATTCCAATCGTCAGGGTACGCTGGGAGTCGAAACGAGGACCTGAGTTTACTTGGGAACGTGAAGACTCAATGCGCGAGAAATACCCACATATTTTTCCTGTTACCACTACTACTTAAATTTCGAGACGAAATTTCTAAAAGTAGGGGATACTGTAACATCCCTCAAAAAACGGGTTTCCAAACCCGCTTCGTTTATTAATCGAATATCAAGTTATAAAATTTCGTTCCTTATTTATGGTTAATTTTAATTTTAAACAATACATAATTAATAAACATTTTAGAATTTAAAAACTATAATTATTAAAAAGTAAAAATAAATTAAATAGAAAAGAAAAGGGGCTGCCGGGATTCGAACCCGAGTCAGCCGGAAGACACAACCAACAAAGACTTAACCACTCCGCCACTTGACTCCTTTGTGACATCTATCAAAACAAATAACATTTATAATAAAATCTCGAAATCAAATTCAGTCAACAGCGCGCCCAAATTCGCTCTCGCCGGAAATACCGACGATTTCGCCAATATTCGACGGTTTCCTTTGACTTAACGCATGTATTAACATCGACATCGGTTATAACCAATGTCTAATCCCGCGACATCAGTCATAACCGCTGGAGAAAGGCTGACCACGAATCAAGACTAAATTCAGACCCAATTCATCTTGATTCTTCCCTATAAATACACACCCAAGTCTCTAGTAATCATTTCGCTCAAAATCGCACCATTTCTCGAATCAATTGCACTCGCCGGAGATATTCTGCAATCGCCGGACCTTCGCCGGAAAACTGAGACTTACATCAAATCGGTAAATCGCTCGACCCTTTCTCCTTCAATCCATTGTTAGACTTATACTAACTTCAATTCATCAACCAGAACCAATCCCAGACGACGCTGCCGGATAATCTGCACTCGCCGGAAAATCCCTGGAAATTCCGAAATCACACTTTGAATCGGTACAATCATCTAAACCTTCTAATAATCCTTGTTTAGTAACTCAATTTCACAACTAATCGATCAAAACTGTTAATTGCTTGAATCAGACGGAATTCACAAATCGGAGCCGACGATCATTGCCGGAATTCTGAGAAATACAGTCTGATCGGTACATTCGATTCCTTAACTCATTTTAATCATTACATTTCAATCAATATTATGTTCGACGAACGATTTAAATAAGAACAGTCGAATATCGGTCGTCTGAGTCTTTGAATGAAGAAGACGAAGTCGACGATGTTTATAAGAATAATTAGAACAAGATATTAAACCGGGTTAGACACACAGTCAAGCGGTGGACTGTGTGCAAACACTTAGCGCACGTCACGAGTTCGAATCCTTACAAACGCACCGACTTTCCGAATTAAAACCAATTTTTTTTTTAGAACTAAATCAGAACAGGTTCCAGTTTGTATATAAGATTAATATAAATCGTAAATTAAACAGATAAGACACACAGCCCAACTGGTTGGGCTGTGCGCTTACAAATCAAAGAACCCGAGTTCGATCCGGCTTCCTGACACCGAGTCGACCATTTTAAACCCTTTTAATAAAAACCAATATATTAACATTTAATCAGTATATAAATATAATTAAAACATAGAATATTACGGGTTAGACACGTAGCTCAGTTGGTAGAGCTGCGTGAACGCGTACGAGAGGTCCCGGGTTCGAACCTCACTCAGTGCACCTTAGGCCATAGTCCGACCGGTCAACGGTCCGGTCAACAGGTCAACAGGTCAACGGTCAACAAAAAAGTCACCATTTATATATATATATATATGTTTATTTATTTATTTAATTTAAAAATCAATTAAAAATACTTAAAAATAATTTTTTTAAAGTTAGAAAATGACCTTAAACTCACAAAAATAAATCTAAAAACCCTATTAAAATTGTTAATAAAATCCACTTATTTACCGTACCTTTTCGTTATTATTTAGGTTAGTTATTCCTCGTCGATCAACCCTCTAAACTCGTGCGCATTCAACATCATCAAACGAACGCACCCAATGTGAGTGAATCTCTACAAATTCCCCGTTTTAATCACTTTTTAGGGTGTATCATGTGTCCTATTTTTTTATTACATTTAAACACTTGTGCATCCATCATATCCATGATCAAATGTGTATTCAATATGTATCAATTGTTTGTGTGGTTAATGTTTAGATTAAATTTATCATTTCAGTACATACATCATCATAGGCTCGTCTGTTCCCCATTACCTATGAGCGGAACGTGGCGTTGCCAACATACGATCGGCTCCGGTTGATTGAGCCTTGATCGCACATACATCATCATAGGCCGTCCGTTCCCCATTACCTATGAGCGGAACGTGACGTTGCCAACATATACATTATCATTCATGTTATATACTCATGCAAGGTGGTTTGTTATTGTACGTTTATTTACGTTTGCCCACATATGATTATTGCACAATTTTTCCATATTAAATACAACAAGAAATCAATATTAAATGTTTGCTAACAAGGTTCACTCGCCAACTTTTGTTGACCCAAAAACCCCCCATTTTTACACATGATACAGGTGATCCAGTTGCAGCAAGAAACATATAGGACGGCCTAGAAGAATAAATCAGTTTAGGCTTTGGATTGTTTGTTTAGTTACTTTTTCCTTGTAATTGTATGAACTTATTTGGAATGTTGAAGTTGAAATTTTGAATTTAATAAATATGAAACATATTAGTAAACATCATGAGCTTTGGTGATAACCCAATTATGCCCCGACTCTTATTTCGCTGCGGGTCAGGGTGTGACAGTGACGGTAGTGGTCTGGGTCAATTTAAATAATGTGGCTTCATGGTCTTCGGAAGCTGAAGGGGCGAAACGACGCTCAACGTCACGTTTAAAAGGGCCCCAAGATGGCAGAATTTCGTTATTAGCCAGGTTTTGATACCACGCTAGAGCGTCGTCGATGAAATAGAAAACTGCTAGAGAGACACATTCGTCGATCGGAATTTTGTAATACGTGAAGAAGTTCTCCGCTTGAAAGATCCATCCTAATGGATTGGAGCCATCAAAGAACGGAAGGGTGATTTTCGGGGTATGTGCATGGTGATTAACATCGGATGGTTTTTCGTGGGTTTTGATTTTGAAACTAGAGGGTGAATCAGTGGTGGTTTTTCGGACAGACCAGTGAGAACGTTGGATTGAAGATCGAATTTAGTGTGAAGGTTGCGGGTTTCGTCGATGAGTTGTTGAAAATGGGCGGCTTGTTAGGCGGCGGCGGAGTTTATAAGTTGCTGCAGTAAGTCGTTGGTGGTGGGGGATGGGTCGTCGTTGTTGTCACGACGAGGAGGCATTGTGGTGGAGGGGAGTTAGCTAATGAAAGAACCAATGATATGCAATCCATAGAGTGGATTAGGCTCCAAAGAATTGAAGGAAAAGACAATTTTGGGGCAATTTTCTGTGTTTTTTTTCATTCATGCAAACCAAATATAAGTATGCAGGAGACTCGTGGGTTAAACACCCATGTCCCTTATTCCATGTCACTATTCTACCATGCAACCACTATAACACTAACATGCATCATGGGAATATTCTAATGATAATGCAAACACAAACAATGCAATAAACGTGATGAAATAAAATGCAGAACTGGTCCTTCAATTTGCCAAACGGGTTGGTTTCTTAGGTGAACGCTTGGGCCTTCCTTGTTGGGCTTCGGTTGCAGCTGGACAGGCATGACCCGTATCACAGGCGAACCAGCCCCCTCTTTTCTTCACATACATACCGTGGTGACGAAGCCATTGCTTGCAGGCGGCGGCGACGGCTCTCGTGGGTTCAGTGTTTATAGTGACCTCTGGTGACCTAAAACATCTCCTAAACAGCAACGGTTGTGATTGTTTGAAGGTCCAATGAAGACGATAACGACATGTGGGTTTATATAGGCTACCCAGAAGGCTATTTTCGGTTATTTAAGGTGACTACAGTCCCGATCTACTGTAGCATGTGGTTATCTCCAACTGGTCTGTGGCGGCTAGGGTTTCATGGTGAAACTGAGTTCCCCGGCCATGGTCGAGTCTTTTCCGGTGAGACTCAAAAACTACGCATAACCATGTTGCACCTTGTTTTGTATTGCCCATTTGTCGACTTCATTCTATGGTTAGTGAAATACGAAGATTTCTCGTGCAACTTGATTATGTTTACGTTTGGTGTTTGTGTAAATCTTGTTTTTTTGGGTTTCTGTTGTTGTAATTTGAGAAATAGAGAGACCAGAGAAACACACGTTAACAGACACGTGTTAACATACAGACATTGTTGAGAGGATAAAAGGGAGCATACAACAGGAACTTGAGGGTTAACTTTTGAAAAGCATGAAAGGGACTAAAAGAGTAAATGTCACCGACTTTTAATTTTAAGATAGGTAGATAATATTGCTAGCATATGAACAGTATGGATGATTCATAGTCGAAATGGTCGATTATATATCTTTTATGGGAACGGTGATGTGGTGAGTTGGAAAACTTCGAACTTCGGACACTATCGTGAGGATGCTTCATAGTGGCACTAATAAAGCAAATAATATATTATAAACATTACATTCTTATTTCTCAACGTGATTTTTGTGGTAGTATAATATTGTAAACATTACATCTTTATTACTTTATAGGCCTTATCTATCAATTAAAATAATACTTAATATCTTTAGTGCACACACATTAACATTATTGCTTACTCCACGTCTTTTGACTAAAGAATGATATAATTAACTATTGCATCGTATACCTTCTTCAAAATGTCAATGGAAATTAGTATTGGTATATTTATGATATCGTAACATCTCTTATTTTTTGTTATAGTTTTCGTGGCAGTGTTATATTCCATGGAAAACAAATGTTGGTTTCTAATTTTCCAGTTTGATAATATAATAATAACATAAGCACAACAATAATAATAATCTTATTATACAGACAACACAAATTTCATAATAAAGTAATAATTATAATAACATATAATCTTCCACGACCAACTTAATATTAAAGGGACGTGAACGAATTTTATATTTTATTTTTTTTATACACAAAATCAATGGAGGGGAATAACGTGCCTACACTCCCTCATTGGTTTGCTAACTCTAAATTTAAAATTATGAATTTACCTAATGTCCTATGATTTTATCTCTGTTTAAAAATTACATTATTGTCATCGTTTAGCTTGGCAAATTACAATTTTACCCTAGTTCAAAATTACAATTTTGTCATCAGTTAAAAATTACAATATTAACAATGTTTTAGTTTTTTTAAAGGTGTGTAAGGGAATAGTGTCAGGCTGCTGCATGGCACTCCCTCATTGGCCCGAGTATGTTACGATTTTACCCCCAGTTCAAAATTATGAATTTGCCTCTTTTCAAAATAACAACTTTTACCCTAGTTCAAAACTACAATATTGCTATCGTTTTAGCTTTTGACAAATTACGATTTTACCACAATAAAAAAATACAGTTTTGCACTCAATTCAAAATTACATTATTGTCATCGTTTTAGTTTTTTTAGCAAAAATATTGAAGTGTTTTGTTTTAAATGGTTTTCTCGATTTAATTTTGGAAAATTGGCCCTAACTTTCTTAATTTGACTGATAATAATCCCAACTCAGTTATTAGCCGATAATAATCCGAACTAGTCCACTTTTGTCCGATAATAGTTTGCGTTAAAAATAGCCTATCGAAGTTAAGTTTTTTCCCGAATTATAAATCGATGTTTTAGGGATTTTGATTAGAACGAGGATATGAGTGGATTAGTGTAAAATTTGCCTCGAAATACTGCCCCAAACGATGAAAACGGTGTTTCAGTTCGGGTGTTTAAACTTCCAAATAATAAAAATCAAGTTGTTTGGAGCACCGTTTCGATGTAAGTTTTACATAAATCAACTTGTATCCTCGTTCAGATCAAAATCCCTAAAATATCGGTTTGTAATTCCGAAAAAAAAACTTAACTACGTTAAGTTATTTTTAAGGGCGGACAATTATCGGCCAAAAGTGGACCAGTTCGGATTATTATCGGCAAATAACTGAGTTGTGATTATTATCGGCCAAATTGAGAAAGTTGTGATTATTTACAATATTGCCATCGCTTTAGCTTTTGGCAAATTGTAATTTTACAGCTCAAAATTACAATCTTGCCCCCAGTTAAAAATTACAGTATTCCCATTGTTTTAGTTTTTCTTAAAAGGTGTGCGCGGGAATAGTGCCAGGCTGCTGCATGGCACTCCCTCATTGATGCGGGTATGTTACGATTTTACCTCCGGTTCAAAATTACAAATTTGCCCCTGTTTAAAATTACAACTTTTGGTCCAAAATTAAAGTATTGTCATCGCTTTAGCTTTTGGCTAACTACGATTTTACCCTAACCAAAAAATACGATTTTTTCTTCAGTTCAAAATTACAGTCTTGCCACCGCTTTAGTTTTTTTAGCAAAACTATAGAAATGTTTTGTTTTAACTAGTTGACTCGATTTAATTTTTTATCCGTTTCAAGGAGTTGCATAACACTCGCTCTAGTCCTAATAAATTACAGTTTTACTCTAAGCTCAAAATTACGATCTTGCTATCATTTAGTTATTTTCTAGCAAAATTATAATAGTATTTTTATTAATTAGGTGAGAACTATTTGGCTTATTGCCCGGGATTGCGTGCTGACCATCAACTAGTAAAGGCAACATATCTTGAAATGATATAATTGTACATCTATATCTATATCCATACATCTAATAAAATTCATACTTACGGACACATATCCTTCGTCTAGGGCCTCTAAACCTTATTTTCCCGCCAAAACTCTTCCCATTCCCTATGTTGTAATGATATGGATGATCCATATTACGAAAACGGGTCAAAATTGCTCCCATATATAAGGTTATAACCCGGCTCCACAAGTAAGCCAACTTCAGACGCTCCTAGGGTTTCATGGAGACATCCCGTTCATCATCTCTGCCCCTCATCTACACCCTAACATCTCTCTCTCTCTCTCTGGCCACCTCCGTTGGCCACCGCTTCTGCCAACCATCACTGCTCGATTCCCTATTCCTTCCACATACGTCTCTCTCCCTTCACATCGCCTCCAAACCCTAGATTCTCTACTCCTCTCTCACTCCGCTCTTTAGAACTCTGCATAGATCTTTCTTTAGAACCCATCGCCACCCTCCTTCACTCCAATCTCCAACGCTCTCCTTCCAGATCTCCATCGGCTGCAAATCCTAGACGACGTTGAATGTCAGTCATCTTTTTCTTTTTGATTCTGTTACATCTTGAAAGATCCACAAACAGGTAATCATATTTTCCTTATTTACATCAATTATAAATACTGATTTTGTCTAACTATGTTTTAATTCTCTTTTTGATGATTCTCTCGATCTTCCGATTTGTGTTCGTGTAAAATGAAAAAGAATAATCAGGTAAAAAAATTGTTTTTTTTCTTCAAGATACGTGTGTTTATGGTTCGATTGTGTGTACCAGCCAACAAATTAGCATATTATATATCATAAGCATTTTTTGACAATTCACTTTGCCAACTGCATTTTTTTTCATACAGAGTTGTTTTAGTTGTTATTTTCTTATATTTATTGAATCTGCATATTCAGAGTGAGTTATTTGATTTTATGAACTTGAATCTGTATGCTCTTTGATTTTGCTCATAGTACTGAATTATTTTGAGGAAGTAAGGAATCGGCCAATCGCATGTTTGTTGACTATTTTGATAAATTAATTCATTTCAGTTGTTTTATATTTGTTTATTTAATCAATTTGTTTGTAAGAGTGTCTTTGGTGCCATTGGAATTTTTTTGGCTAGACAATGATATTTGGTATCATAGATTGACTACTTTATTTTAAACGTATGTATTGAAATGTGAGTTTTTTTTGTGCTCCAAAAACAACCTTTTAATAAATGCTATGAAAGAATATTTTAAATTACAAATTCTCATTTTATGAGTTTTTTAGAGGTGTGTATATATATATGTGTGTATGTATGTGAAATAAATATTTAAATAATTAAATAAGCGAGTCGAGCTGAAGCTATAGACATACTCAAAAAGAGGCCAACTCGAGCTCTCTTAAGTTACACAATGATTATCAAAGATAACCACCTTTTACAATGATGATCAGATTAAGAAAATAAAATTAAGAGGTTGACATATGACAATGGGCAGGCAGGTGTTGATCAAATATGCAGAACTTACTGAGAAGAATATTTTAGAGATCTTTTCATGAAATTTGAAATTCATTTTTATATTTATGAGTGGAATTTGGGTTTGTGGGTTGGGACATTATTCCATAATCCTTCTTCGAGTAATGAGAGTAGATTGAGTGAGGTAGGATGATAAGAGGATATTTAGGGATGGTTTGGTGATATAAGGTGGAGCTAGGTAGTATTCTCACAGTATTCATAGTTACAGAGTTATCCGGTCATCATTTGTGTTTGTTGTTTCCTCTTATGCAGTCATCATTATTTTTACATTTTGGTTCAGTTCATTGATTCTGAGGATAGATTTCTGATAGATAAGTACATATAATTTTTTTGTTCTCTTCGTTTTTTCTAACTTCTATAATTATTTTCCCGTGGTGCTATAGTATCAATTTCAAATCACATGTTGATGCTAGAAAAGTGGTTGAAGCATACAGTCCAAATATTAAGGAAAATAGTAGGCTTTCTCGATGCAAACAAGCTGAAGCTGTGTGCCACTGCTTCTTATGGACATGCTGACTAATGACAAAAGCATAATGAGAAAAGTTTTGGGTTTTATTCTCGATCTTTATCTTTTACATTGCCTTCTTGGTCACACATTGGCAATTAAGGAATTTAACATACTCTTATGTATTTATCAGGTCAGAACAACCGGTTTCAGAGAAACCTTGCACCAAAGCTCAAGCTGTAGTGGCGAATATACGAATCAATTCTCCATTAATTCTCAAGCTTGAAGTTGAGAATTCTTCATGGGAACTTACAAGGAGATTATATCTGAAATTCTTGAGGTAAGGTACAAAGATTTTGGGAGAAAACATTTGATACAATTTACTTGCCTAACTAAAAGATGTAATGTGGCAACGATTTATCCCAGTTATAGCAGGTTAATTGCATCAAACGACATAAGAGTGTTACTTCGAATGGTTAAAAAATAGTAATCCAATTTATAAAAAAAAGAAGTAATTTACAAAGTTGACTTTTTGAGGTCTGTATTGACTTTTAGTAGTGTTTTTTATGTTAATTTTGCTAATCCAGCCCAAGTAGTGCTCTGATGTAAAAAGCCAAGTGCCCATGGAGAAATCTAAAAGGCACAACTATGATTCATCCTAAAACCCTACACTAACGTAAATGAAGATCCATTTAGCCAACCTAATTTGATTTTGATCCCCGACATTTCGACTGACAGGTGATGACTCCCGTTCTTTTGTTTGTTCGCTAATTGATCGGAATTGCTTCCTCCTTGAGTCTCTGCTGCCACTGACAGTCGTCGCCCCACAGTTCGGCAACCCCTTGATCGAAGCCGGAAATCCGTAATCAAAGTTTCAAACAAAAGAAGGATTGGCTTAGGATTTCCACCATTTGGTCTTTATGTAAGTCGGAATTGAAATTTAGAATTCTTATTTTGGTTATTTTTAATCTCACGATTGCAATACATATTTTAAATAAAAAGTTTATTCAAGATCACTTATCTCATGTTTTAATTGGTGGCTATCCCTATATAATTTGATTATTATACAAATGTTAATATTGTTAATACAGCTTTAATTACTAATATACATTTCCGTTGGCGAATTGATCCTTTGGTGGTTTGGTGATATCTTCACATAAAGTAAAACAAGGTGCAAATCTTTTACCATCTTATATAATGGAAGTGTGTTTGTTTTTATTTGTATCTTATCGTTATATATTTAAATATTTAATAAACAATGTTATTTTTATCATCGTTTTTGGCAATGTCTTCACATAAAGTAAAACAAGGTGCAAATCTTTTGCCCTCTTATGTAATAGAAGTGTGTTGTTTGTTTTCTTTGTATCTGATCGTTATTATATTTTAATATTTAGTAAACAATGTTATTTTTATCATCGTTTTTTACCCATTTTTAACCGGACCCGTATTGGGGCCCTCCTACATAAAAATTATGTATCCGCCACTGAACCTCCATACCTACATATAGCTTTATAGAAGATCGTATGATAGCAAAATCTTCCTGATTAAGTTCTCAACAAAATTCATATAAATTTTAAGAATGGACTGATTTATTGGTACTCAAATCTCAAATAGATAATGTTATGACATGTTTCGATATCAACAAATAGGACATCTAATACAAACAGAAAATCTCTGGTCCTAAATTGGTAACATCTCCGTCTACTTAAGTTTTAAATAAAGTTTTCTTCATACCTCATTACATGTAATATGTTATTTTTAATTGTAAGAAGTTTTTATATATTTTTTTTTGCATATTTTAATACTCGGCCCATTGTAAGATGATGATGGTGTATGGAAAGAAATGTTTTGTTTAGAAAATCATACAAAAGTTATTAGGATAAGGGAACAATTTACATCTATTTAGGTTAATGTTGAATTGTGACTTAGATTATAATATGGGCTGGCTCTTGATGTTATTTTGTTGTTTTTATGCGTTAATTATTGCATTGTACCCACCAAAAGCCATAATTATCTTTATTATTTTCAAGTGCATTAGGGTATTCATGTTAACATTGACTTTCAGAAAGTCATATTCAAGGGATACATTCAAAGTGGACCAAAATTCAGAGCCCGTTTTCATCTCAGATTATGGTAATAGTTCCTATACTAACTTTAATTAAACACAAAATCAAATCTATTTTGTGGTTTCAAGTGAAGTAATGAAATAAATACATGTTTCATGATTGTTTAGACATCTTCAAAGATCAAAAGAATTCTGGTATGTACCTAAAATGCAGATGAATCAACGGAAAGATGGTGGATAGCTTGGGTTAAGGTTCCTCCAGGAGGACTTCTTTCAGATGAATCAAGAAAATGGTTTCAACATCAAAAGGATATTTGCAACCAATTTTTTAAAGTTTCCATGGCCATAAAAGCGCAAGTTCTTTGAGATATGGAGGTCCCTAGACCAACATTGATTCCATGCCAAAGGTAATTTTGTACATTTAAAAAAAAAATGTTCTTATTTAAGCATGATTTGTACCTCAAGAACCAGTTTACGATTGTAAAACTGGATTCTATTTTAACTAGACTCTAATAATACAATATCAATATCTATATTTAACACTCATCCTCTAAGTTGTATTTTATACAATATTAATATCTATATTTAACAATGATAAACAGAATGGTAAAACTAGCTTGGGATATTCGATCTACAAGAGCATTACAAATAAGGATATCTTAAAATGATGGGCGTCACAAACCGAATTGTCCGAAGGGCATTCTAAATTGCCTATAGTTCCAAATCAATAGTCACAGCAAGATTATTTGTTGGTATGGGTAAAGGTCAACTTTTGGCTTCAATAGAGTCAAGATACCTACACATACCTACTCTCTTTTTATGATGATTTCTCTTGGAGTAGAAGATGGTCAAGGGGGTAGATTGAAAGAGAGTTTCATGTTACAGATGCAAATGGTTGGAACACATGATTTCGGGTATGCTAGCTTCGTCGTGTTCTTGATTACATTTAGTTTGCTTTTTATTTTTTATTTTTCATATGGTTTAGGTAAACTGAAATTTGCATTTTCCCACTCAATTTATATTGAAGACATGTATAAAATAATAATCTCATTTGGTCAAAGTCAAACCTAATGCTCACACGCTTGGCATTTTCCTTTTTTGCGAATTCTTGGTAGTTTTTCTTGATAATTTATGGGCTGGAGCTATTGTTCATAGTAGAAAATCACATATGATATTTGAGAGTAAAAACTAGGTTTGAAACATATATTAATAAAAGTTAAACATTTGGTTCCTTCGGAGAATTTCATTATGATCGTCATAAACCTATAATATTCTTTGTCAATACCTTGAAAACATATTATTTTATCTAAACCGCGAAATTCGCGGGTATTAGCACTAGTATTATATAAAAGAAACCATTGGGTGACACGTGTCACTCTCTGGTTTCACCTCAATTATGTTTTCCCGCCTTTTTTCTCATCCTAATTTGTAGCCTTTAGTTTATTTTTGGAGCTTCATTTGAATTAATTAGATTGACCCGATTCAGTTTTTATTAAAAGTACTTTCTTAAATCATAAACCACAGTCTCCCATACTAAGAAAACCCTAATCATTCTCCATTCTATCTTCTCTCATCACAATCCTTTCTAGATTACATTCTTTATTCTCTCTTCTTTCATCACAATCCTTCTTTAGATTCTTACGAACGATCGTCTAAACAAAAGGTATGCACATCGATTCATAATATGTTATTTAGATTAGATTTTCGTTATTTGATTTTTAACAAGAATTCTTATGATCGCTAATTTCAATGTTAAGTCTCTTTTCTCTCATCTCAATTGGTTTTGTAGAACAATACAAAAGATCATCAAAATCACAGGTATGTCCATCGTATAATTAATATGTTAAGATCTTCTTTATTTAATTTTTAATTTCGTACCGGATGTTGTTTTGATCGCTTAGCTTAATGATCATGGATGTACTGTTTGTTTTAAACTTTTGTATTCTTTGTGTTCGATTCACTTTGAATTTCAATCCATATATTATTTTGTTTTTTTCATTTGAAAGATGATTTGTTATTCACAGAATCATTAGAGGGATGTTTTTGTAAGTTTTTTTATGTTAAAAAATCACATTAGTTTATTTTTTTCTTTTAAACTTGATTTTTGTTCTTCACATAATTATGATATAATGTCTACTAAAGTTTATAAATGTTATAAATCATGTTAGTTTGTGGTTTCGTTAAAAATTTTATTTTTCTTTTTAACTGAATCAAGATTTAATTTGTAGTGAATTTTATTGATTTAAAAAATGTTGTTTCATTATCCCTTTTATATGATATTGAAACATCATATTGGTATGATTATCTTTGTTTAAATATAATGCTTCATTCTAAATAAGTTAAAATCATTTTTTTAGATTTTATGCATACTCATAATCATTTACATTTATTATCCATTTGACAAATTAGTCAAGTACTGAAAAAAAAAAAAAACAACTTACAAGACTAATTAATATATTTTTATTTATTGAAGTTTTGGTTGATTGACTTCTTTTGATTTTACTTAACAGACTTTCAAATGTTAACTATTTAAATTTTGTTAAGCCTATAAAGTTTTTGTAAGTTTACACATTTAGAATAAAAAATAAAGAATATATATTTTTAAGTTTACATATTTAAAACAACTAATTTGATTCATATCTTTACTGACGGTTTTATATTTTCTATATATAGCATAAATATTCAATTGTTGTACCTTGACATTTATATTTTATTCAACTTATATCTATGTTTAATTGTTTTAACTAGATTTAAATTTATATTATTTAGTTTTATATTTAATCTAGTTAGTAACAACAGCAACCGAACCCAGTAAATCCCACAATTAGTAAAGCTATTGTTTTATATTTAATCTAAACTTAACTTTAATTTAGACAATTTTACAAAATTGTTGGTAGTTTTTATAATTTTATTTATTTTATAATCACATCTATGATTTCTCTAATTGTTATATTTACCGTGCTTTATTTTCTTTAAAGATAAAAATATAAATTTTGTTTTCTTCTATATGGTATGTTAATTATGTTTTGAATACAACTATATATTATTTTCAAAATTTGTAATAAATTTAATTAAAGAAAACGATTTTCCGGATTTTATGCAAACTTATATATGTTAATAATTTACATTATAAACATTTAGACATTTTAGTCAAATCTTGAAAAAAAACTGCCAAAACTAATTAAGATATTTACACTTATCTAAGTTTTGGTTGGTTGACTTAATTTATTCATAATTTAGTTAACGTACTTAATTTGAAATCTTTACAACTTTAAATTTCGTTAAGCCTACAAGTTTTTTAGATTTACGTATTTTAATATATATATATATATATTATATATTAGGTTTACACATTTAAGACGATTAATTTCCTTTCATATCTTTATGATCATTTAAAAATTTCTATATATGACCTAAACTTTCAATTATTGTAACTTTAACATTTACATTTTAGTCAACTATGTGGTTCCAATTTTTAAATTTTTTAACTAAATTTATAATTTTTATTATTTATATTTAATCTAAACGTAACTTTACTTTAGTTAACTTTACACAATTTGTTAGTAGTTTTTTTTAATTTATTTATTTCATAATATTTATGTCATATATTTATATATTTATAAAAGGTTTTTAAGAGTCCCAAGATAATAGAAACAATCTATATAATAATTCTAATTATAAATGTGTTGATTATTGCATATAACATATTTTTGAATTTCAACTACCCTTACAAAATTGGAGAATTTTGTTGGTTCCGAATACAGGTTCTCATTTGCCAACTTCCAGAATGTTTTGGATGATTTAGTTGTTGGCAATGGTATCATTGGTGAGTTCTTACACTTATTTACACATTAGTATTATTTTAACTGCAAACGACATTGCATTGTTGGTAATTACATTTAACAACCTATTTTTTTTGTAATTACATTTAACAACCTAATTTTTTATTTTATTTTATTTTTAGATGTTATTCGGTATGTAAAGAGCAAAAATTGGGAAGATTTTGTGAAAATGAACTTTGAAATTTTTTACTCGGAGTGAGAATTTATTTTGAACAACTATTATCTTTAAATCTATTTAAAAGTATATATTTTAGTATATTTTTTTCTAGGGATCGTATGATGTTTCTAATTCTATGGGATGAATATTGTGATCAAATGTTAAAGTATGTCTCAGCCAATCGCAGTGTAGAAGGTCATGTGGCAGTTATGTTGCAGTTCGAAAAGTTTAAGTTTTTCTAAGGTAAGATAAAATATACGTACTTTATTTTATTCAGATTGCTTTAGTTATTTATTTAATTAATTATTAATATTTAATATTGATTGTTTTTATAACATATTAATTAGACTTTTAATATGCAAACAACTCATCCATGGTCAAGTTTATAAGCTCTTTATCATATTGATATTGATGAAATCATGAAATAACTTGACAAAAAGATCAATGTTTCAAATTTTCAATCAGAGTCTCAATCAAGGGTTGCATTATGTTTGAAATATATTTTTTTTCATATGATCAACTTTATGTCACATTATCAAGAGTAAAAAGCAGAGCTGGTGTGACGTTGCTTATACTAGATAAAGACGGAAATGGTACAAATAAGATAACCAATGTGGTCTACAAGGAAATTTTTAGTTAAATTTAAATTATTTGTTTTTTATTAATGTATTTGTTTTTAAAATTATTTTAAATTTCAAGAAATTCAAAGTATTTTCATTTGTGAAACCGCGTGTAACGCGGACAATAACCTAGGAAATCATAAAGCAAAAGAAATGTGAGAAAGGCAACGTGAAGTGGGGTATGGTCAAGATGGTCAATATTCACGTGAAAAGATTTGCACTTTCCTACAATAGATCAATCCCTTTCCATATGTCTTAGCAAACCACTAACCACCGCACACTTGTGACCAAGAGATTGATGTGGTTCTAATTGGTAATTAATTGTTTTAAAAGAATATAAAAAAACTTAAAAAGAGAAATTTACTGAGTATGATTAGACTAATATTTTCATTCCTATTCGTAACAAACACTTCATGTCTAATTATATAACCTACTAACGATGACTCAATCAACTTAATTAAACATAATTTAATCAGAAGAAACCATACAGAAAGAAGAAACCCACGTTGCACGTAACATTCATTAGATGAGCCAATGGGCATGGGACGGGTCACAGATAAGGCATACATCATTCCACCCCACTCGAACTAGACTTGTCCACAAGGCGAAAATCTTGATACAACTTGGTGGAAACCGTGCAGATACCACTCCATTTATTTAATACCAATAAAAATCATTAAGTTAGATAAACTCAGTTTTCCTTTGTTAAACACATTATAATCAATAGAACTTTTGGGACGTTACAAGTCTACCCCATACAATGTCTTTATTCCTTGAAATATGAGATATTGTAAACAAAAACGGGTATGCCTCTTTCATTTCTTCTTCAGATTCCAATGTAGCCTTTGAACCATTTCTATTGCCATTGTACCTTAACCAAACAAATCACTTTCTTTCGTAGTTGTTTCTCTTCTTAATCGATTATAGCTAACAACTTCTCGATGTAGTTAAAGTCTTTTTTCCACCTCGGTGTCTATAAGTGGTACATGTGTCATTTCATCAACTAAGCATTTTCTCAGATGCCACATGAAAAGTAGGATGAATCCCACTCAGTTCCTATGGTAGATCAGACTATTTCCCCAATCTTCATCATGGCTCATTGAAGTTTGTTGGCCCAGACGAATCAAACAAACAGATTGAACACGAACACGAGATATTTGGGGGGGGGGGGACAACCTGAGCACTCTTTCTATTCAATCAAACGAACTTACTAACTTACAAGAAAAATGGAAAATAAAAATAATAACCTATACCCATATTTATATTGAAATATCCATACTAATTCAACTTAAACACTTCTATCAGTTATGATCTAATACTAACTTACAACATTATCCCTACTAATCGGATCAAATAAGATAATTGTAAATTTTCAAATAATTAATTAAAAAGTAATGAAACTAAACTTGTCACTTTGACCCCTTCAACTTTCAACTCATACGAGTTTTAGGATTAACTTTCTACATATCCCCTTAATCCTAAGACTCGACTTAAACTTAAGAGACTTTGTACCACCAAGTCGTATAATACAAATAAGTAAATAAATGCTTACTTCGTTTAAGTCTAGCAACAACGATTCCTTGGAATAATAATGAAAGTCGGACACAACCTCATTCGCGTGACCATCATTTACTCTCCCCTCCTAAGAATCAGGGATGGCAGATCCCTCCTAAAACAACAGTGTGGTAGGTATTTCATAAACAAAACAAGTTAATAAATAGTATATCAGACTGTTTTCTGGAGTAAACGTGCTCTTATTGCCTGACGATTCGCCAAAAACATAATTAAGGTCAAACCAAGACATTGCTAACATGTTCATTTTGGAAATTCAAAAGATTAAATGTTTGAATTGTTTGTCAAAAGAAAGAAAGAAGAATAGGATTCCTTTGTCATTTAAAAGGAGAAAGAATGTCAAAACCAATCATTCACCAAACTTCTATACGACTTATATAGCTTTATACGAGTCGTATATGGCTGAAGTATGATCACATTCATCACCTTTCCATCACTGTTGAAAGACACAATACTACCTCCTACTTAATACGAGTCGTATAGCTCTATACGACTCATATAGGGTTCACATATGACAACTATAGCAGGTTTTATGTGACTTTATGAATTAAAATTTCCTTATACAAGTCATATAGATTTATACAACTCTTATAGAGGGTGTCGAATTAAAGATGGTGTTTAAATGATATAATCCTTTTCATAATCCCCATGTGTTTCTCAAGACTAAACTTTTCTCTCCACTTGCTTCATTAATCATGATTCATCTGATCTTAACAATCCCATTATTCTACTTTATAAAAGCATTGGTGTGTACAGTGTGTTAAAATAGACAACGACACCACACTACCATTGCAGGTGACAAAGACATCCATTAAGAAGGTTATTTCTATTACTAGTTTAATTAATTTAATATATAGATTAGTTTTTTTATTATTAAACAAAATAGTTTATTTAATATTGTCATGAGTTTAGTAATGACAACTTACACGAGGAATATTTTATTTTATAAAATAATGATAAATAAATTATCATTTATGATTTATTTACACATTTAATTGCACTCTTAAACTAAAAATCTATAAAATGTCAAAGTTGGAGTCAAACAAGGTAAAATATTGAACGTGAGTGTTCAATGGTTAAAATATGATACTTGAGGACATGTTTAGTATTCAATAACTTAAGGATACCTGTAAGAGAATCAAACGTAACTTGTTGTATACTAAAAGAACATAGATGTAAATATGTAGACGTTGCATATGAATTTGACTATTGAGGTGAACTAAACCTTGCACAATTAACATGTCTTAACTTAGTAATACTTACTTACCCAAAGATACATCTCATAGCATTGTATTACCTATAAAAATATTGTGATAAAAATAAGTGGTGGGAAAGAAGTGAAGGTCAAAATGGTCCGTCAAAAGTAAACCTCTTTGTAATTTTGCTATAAACAGTGGGCATATAGGAAACATCCATTTGTATGTATATATAACACTATCGATAACGCATCAAAGTATCAAACCAACACAACCACTGCATCAGATATTCTTCCTATAGCCGTTCAAGTCAGATGGCCGGAATAAGGAGATCTATGAACAAGAGCACCGTTCGTTGTCGACCGATGCCTGTAAGAGGTCAAGTGAAAGTAGCGATAGTGTTGGGACTAGCTCACTCTCTTGCTTCCTTCTTCTCTTTCAATTCCCGCACTTAACAAATCACAGCTCCTCACAGTTTTAAAGAGAGGGATTATAGATTGATATTTGTATATTTAGATTCTACTCCTCTCATCGATCAGTGTGTATATATGTTTTGATCAATGATTCGTTTGTTCGAATTTTCAAAGTGTTCTGGTAATTGGTATTATAGTGTAATTGATTAACAATCCTTCAAACTTTTTAACAGCCCCAACTCTAAAAACATATATAAAAAATGAGCTGAAAATCGCAAACAAACACCAAACGTTATAACACGATCTCTCTCGACAGAACATTAAATCTCAATCCATACTTCCCCCAATATTTCTAATTAGTTGTCAACTTGTGATTGAAGGGTGTTCTTTAAATTAATGAAGCCCCTCTCATCGATGGAAATAAGGTGATGGGTAAATTACATTTTTCATCCTTTATGTTTGTATCGGATTGTAATGGGTGACCTTTAACTTCAATAATTACAGTTACAGTCATTTATTTGAAAAACTCATTACACTCTAGGTCCATTGGTCCTAACCTGATTAAAACTTTCAGTTAGATCCAGTCATTGGCATTGCACATGAGGGTAAATTCGTCTTTTTACCATCTTAGGGTCTATTGGTGTGATTTCTTAAAATTTTGAACCAAAAAATAAAAGAGTTAAATGCTTGGTTGGTTCCTGTGGTTTATGAAAATTGCAGACTTGGTCCTAGGAGTTCACTAATAACACACTTGGTCCCAGTGGTTGTAATTTTTAAACTCGGGTGATCCTTCACACTAACCTGTATTAAGTTTTCCAGTTAATGTATGTGAAATGTCTATTTTACCCCTTTCATTAAAAAAACAAAATAATAAATAGAATTATGTGGCCCCCACCCCCATCTCACCCTTCTTCTTCCCATTCCATACTTTTCTGATAACAACCACCCACCATAATCCCCATTCCTTCTCTTCAACCATTAACCACCACCACCACCACCTCCAACCATCTTTGTCAAAACCAGTGTGTATATTAGTGAGAGTTGAAGAGAAAGTGAGGAGCCGGCAGGTTCGGCTTTCCGGCGTCCTCCAGTGGCACACCGCAGGGGCGGCGGGTTGAAATCTTCATTTTTCTTCTTCAATTCTCGATCCACTCAACCCTTCATTTGATCTCTGTCATCAACGATACAAAAGGGTTTTGATCGTGGAGCCATTTTCATCTCAAAAGTGAACAACAATCGAAACAATCAAAAGAAAGCTGATTGAATCTTGGAACCCATGGGTCAAGGGTTTTTCATGTTTGGATATACAAGTTACTGAAAACAATCACCTACTGCTCTGCATCTTGTATTTAAATTTTATAGGTATGAACAATTTTGACTCTTTCAATGATTCAGTTTTGAACTTTGAAAACAATGTTTTGTTTAGGTAACTGCACATATAGATTCCCTACATATTAGTTAGGTAGTGGCGATGGTTGATGGTTAAAGAAGAAGGAGAAGTGGGTGGTTATTAATAGAAAAGGGTTGATGTAAAAGTTTTGTTTTTGGTTGTGTGTTGTTGCTTATAACAGCGGTAAATTGAGGTGATCAGTGATCTTTACATTGAGGTGGAGGAGGTGGTGGTGATGGTGGTGGTGGCGGTGGGTTAGAGAGAGAGATGGGGAAGTAGAAGATGAGGGTGGCCCATTTCTTTTTTGTTTTTTTAATTGTTCAGGGACAATTTAGTAATTTCACAAAGACTTAACTGGAAAATTTAACAAAGGTTACTGTTAAGGACCACCCGAGCTTAAAAATTACAACTAGTGGGACAAAGTGTGTAATTAGTGAACCCTTAGGACCAAGTCTGCAATTTCCGCAAACCACAGGGACCAACCAAGCATTTAACTCAAAATAAAATGAACTTGTTTTACTCTTTAATCCCCGGTCACTAACCACCATCACAGTCAAAATACCACCATCTTCAACCAGTTCAACCCTGTCTATGAACGAAAGTAAACCCCAATAAAAATAATGCCGTAGACCAAAAAAATTTATGCTCCGTCAAGACGTCGGAGCCTCTTAATCCACCACTACCGTTGTTCTGATGTGCCTCACCCAGCCCCACCAGTAGAGAAATCCCAACTGTTATCCAAAAACCATATTTTGTAACATTTTCTTGTTGAACTCCCAATTGTTATCCAAATACACTTATCAAAACTATTTTCTTATCACACTTTATACATCCGTTTCCAACCTCCAACCAACCACCGCTTGCCCTCCACCACCAAACCCGAGCTCACCTTCTTCTCCAACCTCTAACCAACCACCAATATTCCGCAACCAAACCCCCACCGTCGATCCATCTCCACATAAGGATTTAGAAAGAGAAAATTGTGTTTGTTTGAAGGGAGAGAGAGAGAGAGAGAAAGAGTAGCTAGGTTGATGTATGTAGAGAAACAGAGAAAGAGATGTAGACGACGATCCATTTCGATCTAGGGTTTCAACGGCGTCCGGAGAACCAGATATGGGGATGTTTTAAACGACCACAGAGATTGCAGCCAGGATATAGGGTTTCCGGCAGCGGCAGTAAAGATGGTGCCAGATTTAGTGGTTATTCCGGTGGTGACAGCGGCAGTAAAGATGGTGCCGTATTTGGTGGTTATTCCGGCGGCGATAGTGGTGGTCACAAAAATAGGTGACGTGAGGGTGGGAGGTAGTGGTGGAGGTTAGTTGGAGAGAGAGAGAGATATGACTGAGAGAAGATAAAGGATTTTTATGTGTAAATAAAATGAGTGAAAATTACCAACTAGCCTTGTATGATAAAACTTAACTTAAAATTTTAACTCAGTTAGTGTTAAAGGACCTAGGGTGTAATAAGTTTTCTAAATAAAGGATTGTGATTGTAATTATTTAAGTTAAAAGTCATCCATTGCAATCCAATACAAACATAAAGGACGAAAAGTGTAATTTACCCTAAGGTGATAAGAAAGTAAGGCATTTGATTTGGATAACGACTTGTAGTAGTTATCCTTTAATCAAGTGGAATTATCCGTATAATATAGGGGGAATCTTTTATATCTGGAGGGGGGATGAGGGTGGCTACACTGATTTCCTTTTTTTTTTTCTTTTTACCTTTTTACATCTTTTATGTTATTAATCTGCTACTGCTACTGATATGAATTTGACATAATCTGAAACATAAACAAATAAAATAAAGATGCAGTGAACCGAGCTTGTGTTTGACATAATTCCCTTAAAAAGATTTATAAATGTTTAGAAATTGAAAACTAAATAATGATTATCAATAACGAATCAGTTTTTTCAAAACTCATTAAACAGAAAAACGGTGACGGTTTTGAGTGCAAAAACCGCCACACTCGGGCCCGGGTTTTCAGAACGACATTCGTGTCCGCCGGACGTGCGGGCACATACGAGTTCGGCTAAATTCCGGTTCCTATTTTGCACCCCTTCCATGCGCACACGCAGGTAGGACTTGGGGTAAAACATGTCACAAAGTTATATTGGTTAGGTAAATAGTTTACCTTATAAATAACCCTTAACTTTGTTCCCACACCTATGTTGGACAAGTGTTTACCATTTAAGACTTTCATTCACACCTAAATTTCCAACAATCCCACACATGAATGGAGGTCGATCTCAGACAACATTATTCCAATTAGATTTCAACAGTTGAGTTTTGCATACGATAGGTAGGTGTTACCCTTTAAACCTTCACTCATGAAATGCGCTTAGCCCACTATCTCTGAGTAGACATCGATGTCTTTGAACTCGTCTGCCGTTCATGTAGACAATAATACAGTTCCCACAGGACTCTCCCTGACAAAGTCAAGTCCTCATAGTTACGTTCGTTATGGTCATGAACATGAGCCTGTTTCTACAAGAGCCATTAAGTATTGTGCCCCAACCAATACCCTTTGAAGCGACCCCACTTCTCTCTTACATAGGTGATGCACTATGTATGGTTACCTTAGTCGAATCATCAAAATCCATAGGCTTAGCCTCACACTTATCACTTTAAGGAATGGACTAGGAAGTTTACTAAGCTTTATGGTAAACTACTTTATTAAATACGTAGGGTTATCCCCCACAGTGACCTCGCTTATTCATACAATTAGGTTTTCCTATTGAACTCAATTCTTGGGATCTCCAGTCTATTGAGTTAAGTTTCCATCATATGAACATCATTTTTCAAGGGCTTCAGTCCCATTCCCATGGACGACTTCTGAACTAACTCTCTACTTAAGCCTTTTGTTAGTCGATCCGCAATATTATCCTTTGACCTCACATAGTCAACAATGATAATTCCTGTAGAGATTAATTGTCGTATCGTATTATGTCTACGTCTGATATGTCCGTTCCTACCATTATACATTGTGCTACGAGCTCTGCCACTTGCCAGTTGGCTATCACAATGTATACAAATGGCCGATGTCGTCTTAGGCCATCTTGGTATATCCTCAACAAATTGACGTAGCCATTCTGCCTCTTCACCTGCTTTATCTAAAGCAATAAACTCTGATTCCATCGTGGATCTAGCAATAACTGTTTGTTTTGACGATTTCCACGATATAGCTACACCTCCAAGTGTGAATACATACCCACTTGTTGCTCTGTAATCATTCGTGTCAGATATCCAATTTGCATCATAGTGTCCTTCTATCACTGCTGGATATCTGTTATAATGCAACCTATATTCCCGAGTGTATCTTAACTAACAAAGCAACCGTGTGATACAATTCCAATGAATTGAACTTGGGTTGCTCGTGTATCTACTTAGTTTGCTCACAGTATATGCTAAGTCGGGTATAGTGCAACTCATAAGATACGTCAAGCTGCCAATAAATCTTGAGTATTCCAACTGGTTAACATGTTCATCTTTATTGTTAGCTAGAATGTTGACTTAGGTCAAGAGGAGTTCTAGCTACATTAGAGTCATTTGCATTGAACTTCTCAAGAATTTTGTCCACATAGTGGGATTGACTTAAAACAAGTCCACTTTGGGTTCGTGTGATTTTAACTCCCAGAATCACATCCGCAAAGCCCATGACTTTCATGTCAAATCTTGCTTTTAGCATGTTCTTTGTAGATTTTATGATTTTGTCATCACTTCCAGCAATGAGCATATCATCTACATATAGACACAAAATGACATATCCATCAGATGTGTCCTTCACATATACACACTTGTTACATTCATTGATTTTGAATTCAACATTAAGCATGACATGATCAAACTTTTGGTGCCATTGTTTTGATTTTACAAGTTTGCACACTTTCTTTTCTTACCCAATGGCTGTGAAGCCTTCAGGTTGTTCCATGTAAATTTCTTCCTCTAGATTTCCATTCAAAAAAGTTGTTTTCACATTCATTTGATGAACTTCCAAATTTCTAATGGCGGCAATGGCAAAGTAATCTAAACCTGATGGATGTTATTCGTGTAACTGCCAAATATGTGTCAAAGTAATCTAAACCTTCTCAATGTTTATATCCTTTGATCACCAACCTTGCCTTGTACCTATCGATGGTTCCATCTGATTTCATCTTCTTCTTGAAGATCCATCGATATCTAAGTGGTTTACATCCTTGAGGAAGATCTACTAGTTCCCATGTATGATTTTGTAAGATAGAATCTATCTCACTTTTGATGGCCTCCCTCCACTGAGGTCCTTCTGAGGAACTCACCGCTTGTTGGTACGTTTGAGGTTCCTCTTCTACCATATAGGTAAGAAAATCAGGGCCAAAGAATTTTTTAGTTCTTTGCCTTTTACTTTTTCTGATTTCAACTTCCTCAGTCTTAGATTGTTCTCGAGGTTCATTATTTCCAACCTCATCTTCTGGAACAATTTCCTCAACTGGTCTAGTGAAACTCGGTTCACCTTTACCTAAGCATGGAACACATGTTCAAACCATGTTGCATCATTAGATTCTATTATGGTGTCGTTGCATATTCCAGGGTTCTTAGAATCATGCACAAGAAAACGATATGGACAATAAGGACGGGTGTATCCTATAAATACGTAATCCACTATTTTGGGTCCTATTAGTAGGAGCTTCGGTGGTGTGACCACCACCTTGGTTAGACACCCCCACACTTTCAAGTATTTATATGGTGGTTTCTTTCCCGTCCAAAATTCATATGGAGTTACATATTTTTTTTATTGTTGGGTATCATGTTCCATACATAATTTGCTGATAAGATTGCTTCCCCCCACATTATATTGTTTATACCAGAACTTATAATTATGGCATTCATCATTTCTTTCAAGGTGTGATTTTTCCGTTCCGCAATGCCATTTGATTAAGGGGAGTAAGGAGCCGTGAGTTCATGTATGATTCCATTTTTTGCACACACATCAATAGAAGGTGAAACATATTCACCTCCTTGGTCGCTCCTTATGATTTTGATTTCCCCATTTAGTTGATTCTCAACTTCGGCTTTGAACAAGATAAAGTTATCAATAGCCTCGTCCTTACTCTTAAGTAAGTACACATAGCAATAACTGGTACTATCATCAATGAATGTGATGAAGTACTTGTTCCCACCACGAGTATGAATTGCTTTTAGATCACACACATCAGTGTGGATCATCTCGAAGGGTTCGGTGATTCGTTCGACCTTTTTGAATGACGATTTCGTTTGTTTTGCTTCTACACAAGTTTAACATTTATTATTTGAGGTGATATCGAATGTTGGTATGCAATTAAGTTTAACTAAAAGATGTATGGAATTAATATTTACATGACGTAGTCTACTGGTGTAGGTCAAGCGTAATATGATTTTATTAATATTTTAAGTACATTTTACGCATTAGTCAAGTTTTAAATTTATAAAACATGATATTGTACTAATACTTAACACACACTTGGGCAAGTGAACCCATCGCGAGCATAGTATTGTGTTGGCAAGATACTGAGGTCGTCCAAGGACACAAGAGCTTTTAATACCGGTTTATCGTCAACGTCTAATCGTTCTAATTTTTCTATAAAAGTTTTGAACATAAAAGTAAATCTAAAAATGAAAAAATAAATAAAATGAAATACAAATAGACAAGATAGAATCACTTAGATCCAACTCCTCTTTAATGTATCCTTTGATGATTTTTGCACTTTCGGACTTTTCAAGAGAATCCAGTGGTTTGAGTCAGCAAGGATACAATCCCAAAGGGTCGGAATATTAGAAAGATAATTAAATAAGTTATTAATGTGAAAAGTGGTAGGCCCCCTTTTGAAGATGATGTTACCCTCGGCTAAGTGGTTTGAGTCAGCAAGGATACAATCCCAAGAAACCGGTTTATTGTTTTAATAGTAGTTTACATATGAGGGGTTCAAGCTATTCGCACCCCACCCATCCAATACATTTGGGGCATTGAAGGAGGTCCTACTAAGCTTGAACCAAGTCCTCGCATGATCTATACACTGAACGAGACAAGAACTTTACCAAACCACCCTTCTAACCCCCTTCCAAGTAATTAACACGCTTTATATAGATCGTAAAGACACGAATGAACAAATCAATGACATCAGGAAGAAATGATTAGGAAAATTCACTTCAACATAAGAAACTATCTATTAAAGTCATTAATACAAATCCAATTAAGAAGTGCCGAAAGATTAAAAATCAAAAGTAATACAATAAAGACTTGTCTTCACCAAGTGATATGAATTTGACAGATTATGAAACAGAAACAAATAAAATAAAGATGCAGTGAACCGAGCTTGTGTTTGACACAATTCCCTTAAACAGATTTATAACTGTTTAGAAATTGAAAACTGAATAATGATTATCAATAACGAATCAGTTTTTCAAAACTCATTAAATAGAAAAATGGTTACAGTTTTGAGTGCAAAAACCGCCACACTCGGGCCCGGGTTTTCAGAACTACATTCGTGTCCGCCGGACGTGCGGGCACATACAAGTTCGGCTAAATTCCGGTTCCAATTTTGCACCCCTTCCATGCGCACGCACAGGTAGGACTTGGGGTAAAACATGTCACAAAGTTATATTGGTTAGATAAATAGTTTACCTTATAAATAACCCTTAACTTTGTTCCCACACCTATGTTGGACAAGTGTTTACCATTTAAGACTTTCATTCACACCTAAATTTCCAACAATCCCACACATGAATGGAGGTCGATCTCAGACAACATTATTCAAATTAGATTTCAACAGTTGAGTTTTGCATACGATAGGTAGGTGTTACCCTTTAAACCTTCACTCATGAAATGCGCTTAGCCCACTATCTCTGAGTAGACATCGATGTCTTTGAACTCATCTGCCGTTCATGTAGACAATAATACAGTTCCCACAGGACTCTCCCTGACAAAGTCAAGTCCTCATAGTTACGTTCGTTATGGTCATGAACATGAGCCTGTTTCTACAAGAGCCATTAAGTATTGTGCCCCAACCAATACCCTTTGAAGCGACCCCACTTCTCTCTTACATAGGTGATGCACTATGTATGGTTACCTTAGTCGAATCATCAAAATCCATAGGCTTAGCCTCACACTTATCACTTTAAGGAATGGACTAGGAAGTTTACTAAGCTTTATGGTAAACTACTTTATTAAATACGTAGGGTTATCCCCCACAGTGACCTCGCTTATTCATACAATTAGGTTTTCCTATTGAACTCAATTCTTGGGATCTCCAGTCTATTGAGTTAGGTTTCCATCATATGAACATCATTTTTCAAGGGCTTCCGTCCCATTCACATGGACGACTTCTGAACTAACTCTCTACTTAAGCCTTTTGTTAGCGGATCCGCAATATTATCCTTTGACCTCACATAGTCAACAATGATAATTCCTGTAGAGATTAATTGTCGTATCGTATTATGTCTACGTCTGATATGTCCGTTCCTACCATTATACATTGTGCTACGAGCTCTGCCACTTGCCAGTTGGCTATCACAATGTATACAAATGGCCGATGTCGTCTTAGGCCATCTTGGTATATCCTCAACAAATTGACGTAGCCATTCTGCCTCTTCACCTGCTTTATCTAAAGCGATAAACTCTGATTCCATCGTGGATCTAGCAATAACTGTTTGTTTTGACGATTTCCACGATATAGCTACACCTCCAAGTGTGAATACATACCCACTTGTTGCTCTGTAATCATTCGTGTCAGATATCCAATTTGCATCATAGTGTCCTTCTATCACTGCTGGATATCTGTTATAATGCAACCTGTATTCCCGAGTGTATCTTAACTAACAAAGCAACCGTGTGATACAATTCCAATGAATTGAACTTGGGTTGCTCGTGTATCTACTTAGTTTGCTCACAGTATATGCTAAGTCGGGTATAGTGCAACTCATAAGATACGTCAAGCTGCCAATAAATCTTGAGTATTCCAACTGGTTAACAGGTTCATCTCTATTGTTAGCTAGAATGTTGACTTAGGTCAAGAGGAGTTCTAGCTACATTAGAGTCATTTGCATTGAACTTCTCAAGAATTTTGTCCACGTAGTGGGATTGACTTAAAACAAGTCCACTTTGGGTTCGTGTGATTTTAACTCCCAGAATCACATCCGCAAAGCCCATGACTTTCATGTCTAATCTTGATTTTAGCATGTTCTTTGTAGATTTTATGATTTTGTCATCACTTCCAGCAATGAACATATCATCTACATATAGACACAAAATGACATATCCCTCAGATGTGTCTTTCACATATACACACTTGTCACATTCATTGATTTTGAATTCAACATTAAGCATGACATGATCAAACTTTTGGTGCCATTGTTTTGATTTTACAAGTTTGCACACTTTCTTTTCTTACCCAATGGCTGTGAAGCCTTTAGGTTGTTCCATGTAAATTTCTTCCTCTAGATTTCCATTCAAGAAAGTTGTTTTCACATCCATTTGATGAACTTCCAAATTTCTAATGGCCGCAATGGCAAAGTAATCTAAACCTGATGGATGTTATTCGCGTAACTGCCGAATATGTGTCAAAGTAATCTAAACATTCTCAATGTTTATATCCTTTGATCACCAACCTTGCCTTGTACCTATCGATGGTTCCATCTGATTTCATCTTCTTCTTGAAGATCCATCGATATCTAAGTGGTTTACATCCTTGAGGAAGATCTACTAGTTCCCATGTATGATTTTGTAAGATAGAATCTATCTCACTCTTGATGGCCTCCCTCCACTGAGGTCCTTCTGAGGAACTCACCGCTTGTTGGTACGTTTGAGGTTCCTCTTCTATCATATAGGTAAGAAAATCAGGGCCAAAGAATTTTTTAGTTCTTTGCCTTTTAATTTTTCTGATTTCAACTTCCTCAGACTTAGATTGTTCTCGAGGTTCATTATTTCCAACCTCATCCTCTGGAACAATTTCCTCAACTGGTCTAGTGAAACTCGGTTCACCTTTACCTAAGCATGGGAACACATGTTCAAACCATATTGCATCCTTAGATTCTATTATGGTGTCGTTGCATATTCCAGGGTTCTTAGAATCATGCACAAGAAAACGATATGGACCATAAGGACGAGTGTATCCTATAAATACGTAATCCACTATTTTGGGTCCTATTAGTAGGAGCTTTGGTGGTGTGACCACCACCTTGGTTAGACACCCCCACACTTTCAAGTATTTATGTGGTGGTTTCTTTCTCGTCCAAAATTCATATGGAGTTACATCATTTTTCTTATTGGGTATCATGTTCCACACATAATTTGCTGATAAGATTGCTTCCCCCCACATGTTATTGTTTATACCCGAACTTATAATTATGGCATTCATCATTTCTTTCAAGGTGCGACTTTTTTCGTTCCGCAATGCCATTTGATTAAGGGGAGTAAGGAGCCGTGAGTTCATGTATGATTCCATTTTTTGCACACATATCAATAAAAGGTGAAACATATTCACCTCCTCGGTCGCTCCTTATGATTTTGATTTCCCCATTTAGTTGATTCTCAACTTCGGCTTTGAACAAGATAAAGTTATCAATAGCCTCGTCCTTACTCTTAAGTAAGTACACATAGCAATACCTGGTACTATCATCAGTGAACATGATTAAGTACTTGTTCCCAGCACGAGTATGAATTGCTTTTAGATCACACACATCAGTGTGGATCATCTCGAAGGGTTCAGTGATTTGTTCGACCTTTTTGAATGACGATTTCGTTTGTTTTGCTTCTACGCAAGTTTAACATTTATTATTTGAGTTGATATCGAATGTTGGTATGCAATTAAGTTTAATTAAACGATGTATGGAATTAAAATTAACATGACGTAGTCTACTGGTGTAGGTCAAGCGTAATATGATTTTATTAATATTTTAAGTACGTTTTACGCATTAGTCAAGTTTTAAATTTATAAAACACGATATTGTACTAATACTTAACACACACTTGGGCAAGTGAACCCATCGCAAACGTAGTATAGAGTTGGCAAGATACTGAGGTCGTCCAAGGACACAAGAGCTTTTAATACCGGTTTATCGTCAACGTCTAATCGTTCTAATTTTTTTATAAAAGTTTTAAACATAAAAGTAAATCTAAAAATGAAAAGATAAATAAAATGAAATACAAATAGACAAGATAGAATCACTTAGATTCAACTCCTCTTTAATGTTTCCTTTGATGATTTTCGTACTTTCGGACTTTTCAAGAGATTATCTTAGTTAAAGTAGTAGGCCCCTCTTTTCAAGGTGATGTTACCCTCAATCCAGTGGTTTGAGTCAGTAAGGATACAATCCCAAAGGGTCGGAATATTGAAAGATAATTAAATAAGTTATTAATGCGAAAAGTGGTAGGCCCCCTTTTGAAGATGATGATACCCTCGGCTAAGTGGTTTGAGTCAGCAAGGATACAATCCCAAGAAGCCGGTTTAATGTTTTACTAGTAGTTTACATATGAGGGGTTCAAGCTATTCGCACCCCACCCATCCAATACCTTTGGGCATTGAAGGAGGTCCTACTAAGCTTGAACCAAGTCCTCGCAGGATCTATACATTCAATGAGACAAGAACTTTACCAAACCACACTTCTAACGCCTTTCCAAGTAATTAACACGCTTTATATAGACCGTAAAGACACGAATGAACAAATCAATGACATCATGAAGAAATGATTAGGAAAATTCACTTTCAACATAAGAAACTATCTATTAAAGTCATTAATACAAATCCAATTAAGAAGTGCCGAAAGATTAAAAATCAAAAGTAATACAATAAAGACTTGTCTTCACCAAGTGATGTAAGAGATTAGCCAAGCATGGCCTTTGTTTGACAAGAACTCTTACAATCAATCTTGGATCTCAAGACTACTACACACTCTAAAGATAATAGATGGATGACGGTTGTGGGTGTTGTTGTTGTAGTGGTGGTGGAATGGTGGCAAAGTGAGAGAGTAGTGGTTTGCCAATGGATGCTTTTGAAGTGAATCAAGCACCCCTATTTATAGTCAGAACAGTGCCCCGAGCACGGCCCGTGCCCAGCTCCTTCTATTCATTATGACGACGCCCCATGGTGATCTGGGAAGAGGGCCCCACATGCCCCTGTGGCTCCTGGACACGGCCCCGTGGTGTACTCTTCATTGTACTATCAAGATTCTGCAAATCTGAGAGTCTGACCACGCCCCATGGTGATCTGGGCACGGCCCAGTGGTGGGCGTAGAAGCTTCTGCAGGCTTTGTCTTTAAGTGTAAGGTCTGACCGCACCCCATGCCTGGTTGGGCATGGCCCCGTGGTCAGCTTCTGTTTTCTTGTTTTTTGTCTTTGGGGGGCTGCTAGGGGTCGGGCATGTTGTGTTATTCCTTCTTCTTGTATTTATGTTGGTTTTGACTACTTATTTGCTTCTTTTGTTCTTTTAAGCTCATTTGGTCCTATAAATTCAAAAGGAACAAAGAAACGTGCTTTTTCCAACATTAGTACTAGAAAAAGGTTAGTTTTATGCCTCATTTGACGTAATTTGTATGTTGCATTTTATACACATCAAATATCCCCACACTTGAATCTTTGCTTGTCCTCAAGGAAAACTCTTTAAATGTGGCTTACACACCCAAATGGAATATATAGAGAAGAAATTTTGTGGCTTGTCTTGAGTGTCGTGAATCCAAGATCTTTATTTAATTTTATTTTTATTTTATTTACAATCTTATTCTCCATGATTTATTTAGAACATTTTAAGAGAAAATATTTATTTAGGCATAACATTCCTTTCTAAAATTTTATTTAGTTATATACATATTTACACACCTCACAAGTGGTCACTCAACTCTCGGCCGAAGATGTTTGAGTTGAAACGCTCGGACCCGATGTGAAGCTTAGTCCTACCATAGGCTTGACAAACAATCAAACCTCCTACTTTTTGACGTTTTAATTCTCATAAATATCAAGAGGGCTTTAAAAAGGGTAGGTTATGGCTCGGGTATTTGTTTTTGGGTAAAAATGGTGAAAATGTAAAATGTGTCGGTTTTTATAATTCTTTTGTGCCTTAGAAAAAAAACTTTAATCAGTCTCTTTTTTTATTTTTATTTTTTCATTTTTAATAAAGTTGAAACTAAGCCATTATTCGTATTTTTTATACGGACTTTTTACGAAAAATATGGTGTCATACCCCGATTTCCACGTGTAACCCGGTGCACCCGGATGGGGAGTATCGTGACGTATGTTGATATCATTATTACCCAACAATACAAGTAACACAGAATAGCACAGCGGAAGTCTTTGAATTTAAAATATTATTACAAGCCAAAAGGTTCAAAGATCAAATACAATGGCTCGTGATAAAGATCCACAGGCGGATCGAAGATATACACTAAAGATGTTCGACAGACTTTGGGCACGTCTAAGGACTTGCAAGATCCTCTTATGTTGCTACTGAGCAGCTTCCAGCCTATTTACGTATTTGTACTTGTAACTTATTTATTTGAAAATACGTCAGTTTACACTGGTAAATACAATCAACCGACACATTTTGAAAACCTTTTCAAAATCATTTTATGTACACATTGGTACATTTGTTTGATATTTAACTTGGGACAAACTATATCATGTTATCGGTTTTACATAACTCGAAAATACATACTGGTACCGGAAACTATGTCGGTTCATGATTAACCGACACACCACTTATTCCCTTATTGGGAAACCAATATTGGGTCATTAAAATTTATAATTTGTTCCCTTATTGGGCAATCCTTATTGAGTTGTAAAATTATTTATTTGAACCGTTTCGCATCTATCAGGTGTATGCCTACACCCCGTGCTTAGGTCATGGCCATTTGCAATTAAATGAGCCGTGGATATCGAGGACACAGTCGCATTAACCCCCAATGTTTAAGTCAAGCAATACGAATTAAAACGGGTCATTTGAATTTCCCGACACATAGGTCTTCGAATCCCATACCCGACCATGCGGTAATAATTTACGTATCCCAAGCCCGTATAGGGAAAATAGGTTAAGAGTATTTACCTGAGCTTAGCAATCCTTTTAAAATAATAAAATATAATAAGCACAGTAGTATCCCATTTAAGTAAGCGTAGGTACAATTTATCGGAAGGCTCTAGTCTGGAATGATGGTATAAATAACCAATTAGAATGCTAGCGGATCTTATTTAAGTCGTAGACTTAGACCGGCTAGCTTAAAGTAGCAAAAGCGGTAGAACGCGCTTGATTAAGCGATGACAGGAAAGAATGTAGTTTAAACCCGACAAGTACAATGACTTGTATAATTACGTAAATTAGCCTCGTAGGCTTAACCGTATGCGCATAAGCGATACCGGGTTACCGGATGAGTCATGAACGAGTTCCATATGCCAATATACTTTAAACAAGTTATAATATCAGTAGGATATCAACTTGTATGCCCGTTATGGTTTTAAAATCAAACTATGCCCCACAAGGGAGTTTTGGTCATTTAGCGACGTATAAAGGAACTTGCGTATAATCTGATGTTACGACCATAAACATTTTGTGAAAATACTTTATTCATGATATATAATATCACTAGAATATCGAATACATGTGTGTTTCCGAAGGGGCATTTTGGTAATTTCACACATAGTTTCGAAAGTATATTTGGGATTCTGAGTTTATAACATGTACCCACTGTAAAAATATTTTAAATGAGTTATAATATCAGTGGGTAACAAATCTTGGTTGGTAATTATGGTTTAAAACCATACTACGCGCCGGAAAGGCGTTAAAGTCGTTAACTGACGATATTTGCGATATTTTGTGAAAACTGATGTTATGACCAGGTTTAAATAGTTAAAATATGTTATTTAGTATAACATATCAATAGGTAAAAGGTTCCATATGAAAATCATGATTAAAAACCATTTTAAGTGCCGTAAGGGCGTTATCGTCATTTAAGAGCGTAATACAAGATCTTGTGCATAAACTCAATTTATAAACTGAAATGATATCCCAAAATAACCTAATTATGATCTTACATTAGTAGGTAATGAGTTTGATATGATATATTACATTTAAAACCGTTCTATGCGCTGAAAGGGCTTTACGGTCACTTTAAAGCCTTATTTACGATATATATTATGAAAACTTGGTTTATGATCAGATTTGTAACATCAAAATATGTTAGACATGATATTATATCAGTAACAAATTTATTTGCAAGTTCTTTGGTGTTTAAAACCTCATTTTTAAATAAAAGGCAATACAGTCAAAGTTTGGCATTTTTATGGAAACTCGCATAAAACTCGAATAACTATTATTATCACGTAATGTAACCTCAGTGGGTTATGATACATCATAATACGATCCTAGCGGGACCTTAAATCAGTAGCATACTAATCTAATTCGGTTTATAATTGAAAGTCAACGCAGAAGTCAAACTTCACGACTTTCGATTGCGAACCGACCCTAAAACTGGAATTGACGAGCCGAACATGTTTACACATGTTCTAATAATTATTACCAAGTTGTTTATGTGTTAAAAAATATTTTAGAAAACCTTTAAACTCATTTTATGAATATTTTTAAAATCTGAGCCGTTGACTTTTTTTAAAATATATTATGCTGACTCGTCAAATGACCAAGCAAACGTGGTAATTAGGAGGTGCCCTTTTGAGGGATTAACACTTACCTAATTACGATCACGTAGCCACGTTCGTTGCAAACAATGGCTGGACCGTTAAGGTCTACATCGAAAGTCAAAACGTTAATCGGAACGCTTGACTTTTGGCTTTAAAAGCCTAAATAAAAGAACTAGCCAAGGAAGGAACACTTACTTGTGGTCCTAATGACTGAAGAAAAACTCAAAGGAAGCTCCCAATAATCAGGAACCTCCAATTATGAACATAGAGGATAAAAGAAGGAAAAAGGTGCACGTTTTCAAATGGAGTTCATCACCTATTTATAGTGATTGAGGATTCATGGGATGATGCCAAGTGTTTAGAGGCTTCATTGGATGTTTACAAGTGTTAAGGAGGCGTCAAAACCAAATGAATTGGTGGCAAAACAAGCTAGGTGTCAAGCTAGGAGGGAACCAAGAAGAAACAAGGAAGTTGCTGGTCTGCAGGTACCTTACGGACCATAAGGGTCCATCCATACGGTCCGTATGGACCCAGGTCAGCAGTCCAAACTTTCACTTAATTACAGTTTTGGCCCCCGGACTTGTTTCGTTGCGTTTTGTCACCCGTAACCCCCTTTTAACCTGATTTTAAGGCTCTATAAGGGTGTTATGGTATATGTGACCTGGATTATGTCCGGAAATATCCTGGATGTCGGTTTGTTCGGTTGTACGGTTGTGCGTTTCTCTTAAAATGCGTAAAACGCTTAAACGGACACAAAAACGATCGAAATTTCGCAACGATGGACATCCTTGCATCCTTATCAATAAAACATAATATTTTATTGTATGCAATATATTTGGATCCATATATAGGGTCTGCATATCAAAATACGAGAATCGACAAGTTTCCGCAGTTTGTCAGGAATAGCCCCTGGACTTCCAAACTTGCGTGAAACGTTATAATTAGTGCGTAAAGCCTTCATTAGCATATAATAGGCACACATAAGAGTATAAATAATGTTATAGGAATTTTGATTCGTTAAAAGGTCACACAGAGGCTTAGTTTAGCATGTTGACACTTTTAGTCCCTTAGCTATTAAATTGTCGTTCAGAGGTTATAAAATAACATAACGAAGCATTTGGTCCCTCTCGTTTTAGCACGTGGCATAGGAGGATTAGTAGGGCACGTGTCGGAATTTTACAGGACGGGTTTTTACGAGGTGTTACATAAGGGTGTGAAAATAAAAGGTTTGGTGGATGTTGGTGGTAGTTTTTGCAAAAGTTTGTATTTTTGTGGGTTTTTAGAAACGAAAGGGGTTTACTAGGGGGATATTTATGGTAAGGGATGAAAAAAGGAAAATAACGGTTTAGAATGAAAAATGGGTTATAGTCCTAATGCCTCCATCATTTACTTACTTGGATTTTTGTCGGTAAGGACTGGGAACATATTGCTTTGCCAAGTTCTAGATTTGTAAGAAACAAGCAGGCTATTCACACAACAAATGAAAAATAGATCAATTAATATAGATATGTATTCGTATGCTCAGTAAAGAATCAAAACTCACTTTTTGTGGAAAAATGGTATAGTGTAAAAGTGTATATATAATCAAATTTTTACAAAGATTTGTTATGGCCGTTTTTTATAATTTTCTTAATCGGTTCTTTTTATCACGAAGCTATCAATTGTAAATTAGTAAAAAAACGTAATTTTTATAACTTATTTTTCCCAAACTAAACCAACACAAGTAAAAAAATAAAAATTTTACAAAAATTTGGGGTGATTAACGGTTCAAATTTGAGTTTGGTGTAAGGCTTGTTTTTAGGGCTCACAAAATTCAAGGTTTTAGCATCCCCCCACACTTAAATTACACATTGTCCTCAATGTGTCCAAAAATTAGTTTTTTGGTTGATTAGAATCTGTAGAAGTGGGTTAAAAACAAGTTTTTATGTTATTGGCAGCTGACCACGGGCCATGGTGGGCTGACCAAGGCCCCGTGGTCAGATTGCTAGTAACAGAAAGTTACAAAAGCTTGACCACAAGGCGTGCCCAGTGGACAAGGCCCGTGGTCAGGTACCTGTTAGAAAATTTTTCTGCAGAACCCTGGGCACGGGGGCGTGTTGGGTGGCCCCGGTCCCTTGCTGCACATGCTGTAATGCTGGAAATTTGTCAGGAGGCTCCTATTTACGTACATGGGGTGCTGTTTTTACGTTCCTATGGCAGTTTCCATCCTTTTGAGTGTGTTTTATTCCTTAAACATAAAACTAAACTAGAAAACATGAAGGTTAAACTAAATTTATACTACGGATAGTTCTGCGGAATGCCTCCATGGTGCGCCACGTTTATAAGGGTCTTTGGCTAGACCCATTGTATCAGGTGTCTCTGGTTCATCTTCAATTAGGGGGTCATCATTTCCGATTGGATATTTCATTGATTGTTCAAGATTGACGTGCCTTTTGTTGGCCCCCAATTGATTTGTAGGTTGTTTTGCTTCCGGTTGGTCAAGGCTTGATGGGTTTTTACAAAAGGTTGTCCCAACACAAGTGAAGCATCATCAAGAATGATGAAGTCTGTTGGGACTACCGTTTGATTTTTTTGCACTAACACGTCCTCAATCACCCCCGTTGTTTTTATTATTTTTCGATTAGAAAGAAAAATGGGGATTTGAAGTGGAGAGAACTCACTAGCATTCAATTTTTCGATAATATAGTTAGGCATTATGTTAATACAAAGATCTTTATCAATTGTAATATTACTAATAAAAGTGTTTTGAAAGAAACATGGAACCGGTGTTATGTTAATTTCAAATTGCTCATCTTCTATTAGCGTAGTTTGATCGTTTGTTAATTTAACGCTAACTATTTCGTCAATTTTAGTGTTGAACTCTTCTAAAAACTTAGCATGTGTAGGTACCAAACAATGATTTTCGAAAGAAGGTGAAAAAATGTTAATTTCTTGAAAATTTGACTCTTTTTCCAAAGTGTCATTTTCGGACTTACCTCTCTCGTCGTTTGGTTCATGTGTTGGTTTTTCATTTAGTTTTTCCTCTATTTTTACTTCTTCATTTATTACTTCCTTAGTACAAACAGCCTCTTCCCTCTCGCGGTAATTTCTTATTAAGCGTTCAAGATTCTTGAGACTTTGTATAAGGCTTTCGGCTAAGGGAATGATAGTTGGTGGTGTTTCGTGAAGTTTAGTGGAATAAGTGTCCCAATCAAAACATGACTTCGGAAGTTCAAACCTTGGCTCCTCATAGCAAGTGTATGAGGTGGATGGTTGGAAAAGGTTGCTATATTGTACCGACTGAGATTCACCGCAAATGGTACAATATTCCTCTTCGTAATCATCCTCTATGTAGTAGTGAGTGTAGTCTCCTGAGTATTGATCCATAGGAAAATACTCAGCAGATTACAAAGCCTCGGGATCAGAAAACAAAATTTAAAAGTTGGAACAGAGGCTCACCACGGCCCCGTGTTGAGCAGACACGACCCCGTGGTCGGATCCCGTATCTGGGTGTTTGAAAATTGTTACTTGTAGCACCAGGGCGTGTCCAACGGGCACGGCCCCGTGTTCAGCTATTGTTTAGATAAAAATTCCTAAAAAATTAAAAAAACGAGCACGCAGTTTTGAAAAGGGTTTAAAAAATGATTTGGTCGTCCATTTTAAGCTTTCTGAAAATCCTTTTTTCCCCCGGAAACGACCCTAAAAACTTGTAGTGTTCTAACACTAAACACACACTTGGGCAAGGGCACCCATCGCGAGGGTAGTATAGTGTTGGCAAGATACCGAGGTCGTCCAAGGACACAAGAGGTTTTAATACGGGTTTATCGTCAACGTCTAATCGTTCTAAATTTTTTATAAAAGTTTTAAACAAAAAAGTAAATCTAAAAATGAAAAGATAAATGAAATGAAATACAAATAGACAAGATAGAATCACTTGTATCCAACTCCTCTTTAATGTATCTCTTTGATGATTTTTGCCCTTCGAACTTTTCAAGAGATTACGTTAGTTAAAGTAGTAGGCCCCTCTTTTTAAGGTGACGTTACCCTCAACCTAGTTGTTTGAGTCAGCAAGGATACAATCCCAAAGGGTCGGAATATTGAAAGATAATTAAATAATTTATTAATGTGAAAAGTGGTAGGCCCTCTTTTAAAGGTGACGTTACCCTCGGCTAAGTGGTTTGAGGCAGCAAGGATACAATCCCAAGAAGCCGGTTTAATGTTTTAATAGTAGTTTACATATGAGGGGTTCAAGCTATTCGCACCCCACCGATCCAATACCTTTGGGGCATTAAAGGAGGTCCTAGTAAGCTTGAACCAAGTCCTCGCAGGATCTATACACTGAACGAGACAAGAAATTTACCAAACCATCCTTCTAACCCCCTTCCAAGTAGTTAACGCGCTTTATATAGACCGTAAAGACACGAATGAGCAAATCAATGACATCATGAAGAAATGGTTAGGAAAATTCACTTTCAACATAAGAAACTATTTATTAAAGTCATTAATATATAACTAATTAAAAAGTCCCGAAAGATTAAAAATCAAAAGTAATACAATAAAGACTTGTCTTCACCAAGTGATGTAAGAGATTAGCCAAGCATGACCTTTGTTTGACAAGAACTCTTACAATCAATATCAGATCCTGAGACTACTACACACTCTAAAGATGATAGACGGATGATGGCTGTGGGTGTTGTTGTTGTAGTGGTGGTGGTAGAATGGTGGCAAAGTGAAAGAGAAGTGGTTTGCCAAGGGATGTTTTTGAGTGAACCAAGCACCCCTATTTATAGTCAGAACAGTGCCCCTGCCATGACCCCGTGTCTAGTGGGCACGGCCCATGGCCAGCTCCTTCTCTTCATTCATTAAATGCAGCTGTCAGCAGAGGGCCCCATACGCCCCCGTGGCTCCTAGACATGGCCCCGTGGTCAACTCTTTGCTGTACTATCAAGATTCTACAAATCTGAGAGTCTGACCACGCCCCATGGTCATCTGGGCACGACCCCGTGGTGGGCGTAGAAGCTTCTGCATGCTTTGCCGTTAAGTCTAAGGTCTGGCCATGCCCCATGCCTGGCTGGGCATGACCCCATGGTCAACTTCTGTTTTCTTTTTTTTTTGTCTTTGGGGGGCTGTTAGGGGTCAGGCATGTTGGGTTATTCCTTCTTCTTGTATTTATGTTGGTTTTGGCTGCTTATTTCTTCTTTTGTTCTTTTAAGCTCATTTGGTCCTGTAAATTCAAAAGGAACAAAGAAACATGCTTTTTCCAACATTAGTACTAGAAAAGGGTTAGTTTTATGCCTCATTTGATGTAATTTATATATTGCATTTTATACACATCACTACCATGCCAAAGATTAGAAGACTTAATCAAGTAAGTAGAACTATTAGGGTTTTCTTTCATTCCATTCACAACGATTACATTTAGTTTAAACATACCATTGACGGCATAGCCTTACCAACATACACACCATTTTTGGTCAACACGACCTCGTCCGAATCAATCACCATTTTGAACCCAAACTTGTTCAATTGCCACCCCGACACAAGGTTTTTACGAATTTTTGGAACATACAAGTTCCTTTCCAAAATTCATCTTCAAAACCACATTCCCGTCGCCTTTAATTTCTGCCATGGTGGAGTTTCGCATAAAAACCTTTTCTCCATTGGTCACCTCCTTGAAGGTTTTAAAGAGGCTTTTTTCAGAGCACACATGAAAGGTAGCCCCGTATCAACCCACCAATCCTTGTTATTTTGCCCAACCAAATTAACTTCGGTGACCAAAATCGAGAGGTCCGTGCCCAGGGCAACAAGGTTATCAACTTCATAAACCATGTTCACTTGTCGAGCCTTTTCCTTCTTTGGAAGCTTGCATTTGTTGACCTTGTGGCCTTGCTTTTGACTATTGTAGCAAGTTCCTTGGAACTTCTTTTTCCCAACTCCTTCTTTCGGACCAAGGTTGGAGCTCTTCACATGACTCTTCTTTCCACCCTTTCCACTGTTCTTTTTGTTTCCCTTTGAAGATTGGCAATGTTCAACAAGATTGGCCTTTACTGTTTCAGGACCATCAATCCTTTTCAAAGCCAATTTGTTATCTTCTTCAATACGAAGGTGAACAATAAGATCTTCAATGGTCATTTCCTTTCACTTATGCTTGAGATAATTCTTTTTAATCAACCTAGCTTGGTGGTGGCTTTTCAATCATAGTAGCAACTTGGAATAAATCGTTAAGCACCATTCCTTCTACATGAATATCATGAAGAATAACTTGCAATTCTTGGACTTGGCTCATGACAATTTTAGAGTATATCATTTTAGAGTCCAAAAACTTAGCCACCACGAATTTCTTAGTGTCCGCATCTTCTGTTTTGTATTTGCGATCCAAGAACTCCCATAATTCTTTGGCAGTCTTCGCTTTGCAATACACATTGTATAGTGTATCCACTAAACCATTCAGAATAAAATTGCGACACAAGAAATCCGAATGATTCTAAGCGTGAATCGCGCTCACAGATTGAGCATCCATATCCCCTTCATCAACATGGGGATTGGTTTCAGTCAAGAACTTTGCTACGTTCAACGTGATCAGATAAAAGAACATCTTTTGCTGCCCCTGTTTGAAATTCACACCGTTGAATATCTCAGGTTTCTCAGCATGCAAGACTGCGTTAGGCAGTGGCGCAACCAGACCGGTTGTGACAGCAACAACGGAAGTCATGACTACAAAGACAGCAGTAGTCATGACTGCAGAAACAACAGTAGTCATGGGCTGGGTTTCCATTCTGAAATGAAACATAATGCAGGAACAATTTGTGAGTCACAAATCAGCTACGGATCACAGTGGTGTAATTGTTAACACACAAACACATATAGATTAGGTGTTTGAATGTATAACGATAAGAAAAATCAAAGATGAAGATTCTTGTATGGATCAAACAACAAGTGTTGTATTTGTTATCCAAATGATTCATTAAGTATAAGCTCCTGGATCTTTGGATTTAGCACAAGATCAATAGCAACAACACAAGAGAAATCACCAAAATATCTAGTCCAAGAACCTTGGAGCTAGGGTTTCCATTAGCTTCATATTTATACACACTGGTTATCTGGCGTAATTAATAATTACGCTAGAATATTAAATATGCAGCCAGTACAAAATGTTTCCCAAAATTACATATTAGACCCTGAACTTTTCAGAACATCATAAAGTTATACAAAACTATCCAAAACCTAATATAATCAAGTATTAACAATCTCAAAAGTTCCAACAGTATCCCCCCTAGATCGTTGTGTACTTGATCGTTCTTCATTCTTGAGCTTCCGGTTCTGGATTTGTTGCAGCTTGTTCGGTAGTCTGTTCAAGCGGTGCTTCTGTAGTTGGTGGTTGGTTAATAGAAGCTTCACTGATTGGTGGTTGGTCCTCTATAGTGATTTCATATGTGGACGAAGTCGCATGTGGTGGAACGATGACTTGAATGTCGGATTCTGGTGGTGGATCCTTTTGTTGAGGAGATGAGGATAGCTACTCCGCAGCCTTTTCAGCTTCTTTTCTTTAACGTGATTCACTGAGTCTGAGCATAATTTCCATCATTTCTCTTTTTCGTCTCTAGCTCGCCCGACTGCTCTCTGAAAGAGCATGCCTTCCTCCAGAAATTCATTACCTACTCCAACATGTATTTTGTTACCATAGAGGATGTTCAAATCAAACAAACAAAACATGAACACGTCCATCGGATCCAGAATTCTAATGTCTTCATTTGTGTTGGATCGAATAAAAGCTTCACCGGTTTTTCCATCGTAGAACCATTTCTTGAAGTTGGTGAGCGTGACAGGTTGTTTTGGAGGAAGCTTTACCCAGGTGACCACTTTTGTTGGATTGATGACCCGTGTAACTTTTCCTTTTCTAGTGATTGGGTCCTTGGTGGATTTCGATACTCCTCTTCGTGGGCGTTGAGGCTTGAAGACTGTGAATCCACGAGCACACTCTCTTATAATTAGTCTTTCCAGATCACCGCCAATACTGTTGTTGGTGGGATTAATCATGTCGTGCTTGCTCAATTCTCTAATGTCCCAAGTGGGTAAGCTTTGCATGTCGTTTCCATTTCTGAAGTATTGGATCACGCCTCCTCTGCGCTTCACGATGAACCACCCGGTCACATTACAGTATTTCCAGCTTATGATACGATTCGTTGCCTCGGTTTTCTCAACAGTAATGACTTGATAGAAGTCCGACAACTTGGCTCTCTCTTTCTTGAACCATTCAGGGTGCTAAGGAAACTCATCTCCTCCATCCGTTTCGAATACTACGTCATCCTCCAATCCCCACACTAAGAACTTTTCAGGCATCTCAAGCCTGTCAACTTCTTCCTCATCACTATCACCGTCAATGTTTACATCCACAGTAGAATCGAGAACGCTTCTTTTTCTTTTCTGAAGCTCAGTCTTGCGTTTCTCTTCTCTTTCTCTGAAGTTATCAAAATTGAAGATGTCTTTGCCAGAATACCTAGGTTCTCAATTGCTGCTGTGTAGAGATCTTGTATCAACTCATGCAATTTTTCTAAACGCTCCTGCTAAAACTTTATGAACACGGTCTACTTGGACACATATAAATTCGGCTCTTTGTTCTTCTTAAGTTGCTCCTTCAGCTTTTCTCGGAGCATGTTGGTGTCGTTGACCTGGTTCTTCAGTAAATAGAATTCCTTAGCAGGGAACTTTCAGATGTCCTTAAAGAGACGGTCGCAAAGGTCCTGAAAAGGACAAGGTCTTGTAGGGGTTTGTCGTGGAGTTGTAGAGGACATCTGAGTTGGTTTTGATGGAACATCTCTCGAAGATCCTTCTCCAGATTTCTTTTTTTCTTGTGCAGTAGACTTTCTAGGAGCTGCTTTAGTAGGATCTAAGATTAGGCATTCAACAAACTGATCCGGTTGTTCCTGCTCCGACGTCACGACAACTGGTGTCTCTGACTTAGTCATCTCTCTTCTCTTCAATCTTCTTTCTTTTTTATAAGCTTCTTTGACTGCATATATGGCTTGCATTCACTCAATCTCTTCTTGCCTCAATCCTGCTCGAATACTATCACCCATGATCCTTTCTTGGTTGGGTGTATCCTTTTTGCTTTTCTTCTTTGATGGTTCTTCTTCAACAATTCTTTTTCCCTTGTCTTTCCGCTTGCGTACTAGCGGAATTTCTTCCTCAACCTCTACTTCTTCCCCAACAGCTTGCTTTTCCTGTCTTTCTCGGGCTTGCCTTACACCTTCTTTGTATTTGTTGTACGCTTCGAGTACTAGGGGAAGTCATTCCTCTCTATACATCCAGTGGTGCAACATCACCCAGTGATCGGTGTTCAGCTCAGTTAACTGTCTTCCCTTGGGCAACTAGAACTTGTACAGATATCCATCATGAGGTAGATTCTGTTTATTATCATTGATAAGCAGTTGCACAAATCTAGGATACATGGCCCATGGTCCTTTGTTTACGTTGTCGACCATGCAGTAGAAGATTAGGCTTTAGATGTTGAATGGCAGTTTTGTGAACAAATTAAGCGTAGTTGCTGACCATTGCAAGTTTAAACCATCGTATGCCATACCCATTGCTATAACGTGCAGAATGTACCTCCAGTCTTTCGTTAGCCCATTTCTCTTTATCTCGTTCTTGCCTCTGAAGTCACCCTTCATCCCACAGAATCCTTCTAGAATATCTTCCTTGCTTAAGCTCATTGGATCTCTTGAATCATCTTGTAGACTCAAAACCTTCCGTATTCTTTCTTCTGTCACAATTATTTCTTTGTTTCGAACAGTTGCAGTGGTTCGTTTGACTTGGTTCACTGTTTAAGCTTTAACAGTTTTCCAAAATTCCTCAATGTGAATACGATAGATGTCAGGATCCGCCTGAACTGCATAGCTAAGTTTGCTTCTTGACAACCAGTCCATCACGTATTCGAAATCTTTTACAAGAGCATCATAAGGATCCGCCTGAACTGCATAGCTAATTTTACTTCCGTCACCATTTCTGTAGAAATGAAAAACGGGCCAAGTGAGATCCGGGTTTTAAAGACGTAACTGGTTAGTATGTTAGAATATTTACAAATTTTATATTTACAAAAGTTAATAATATTAATTAAAAAGAATTTAAAAACTTTAAAAAGCTGATAATTACGTCTGAGTTTAAAACAAAAGCGCTGACTGACATCAATTTAAAACAAATTTTACGGTATCTATGCTGAATTTTGATCGGCTTTCAGGCAAATACGCTGATAAGGGTAGCATATTTAGGTCTGGACTTTGAAACTACTTTCAGCGTAGAAGATTATCTACGCTGAGAGACCGACGTATTAGTCAAATACGCCGGTTGCTCGAACTCGCGTTCAAGACTTAAATTCACTGCTCTTGATTCATGTCAAATACGCTGCCTGTATGTTAATTACGCTATATTCATGTTTAATACGCTGTATTCAAATTGTTCTTCATAAACCCATACAAAAACCCTCAAACCCTGATTCAATAGATTCTTTTTTATAATCTATTCACAAAATTGTTTCGCACAGGTGATTGATCGATGATAATCAAATAACCGACAAACATACCGTAATGTAGATGTGCAATGATCAGATCAAATCGATGTAGATAGAACTGATTTTATGATGTTATGAATGAGAAAGATGAAGATGGATATAGTAAATTTTGAAAGATACAACTGTTAAAAGAAAAAAAATGGGTTTATATAGTTGAAATATCTACAAGCATATTTATTAAATGCGCTGGTAAGATAATTACGCCGCTTCATTTAATCTGAAAGGATCCTTAGAAGTTAAGAAATCTAAACTAAATACGCTTGAAAATCTTAAAATTTCTCGGAAAACGTGCCCTTTTAGTTAAAAATAGTGCAAAAACAAAAATAAATAAGTTTAAGAAAAGCATAAATTTTGCAATTTGGACACCGAAATTCGTTTTTCGAACCGAGGGAGCTCCTTTTTCACAGTTTTGTTTGAAACTCCGTGACTTTCATGCAAAAGATCATAGTGTCAACACTTGTTAGCTTATTGTTTAAATTTTGAATAATCGAGGCACAAGAAAAACTCTCAGTATGTTTGTCCTCTTAAATCCAGGCATCCTACTTTCAACATGATTTCGGTGAGCGTTTTATCATGTTGTTGTAATATTGACAAAAATTGAAACGGCCCCACTCTAGCTAGACGATTAGAATACTGTGCCCGTGAGTCCCACGTCACGATATACCCCCGCGATCAAGGTATACACAAAGGTTCCTCATAACAGGTGAGTATACCGAGTTCAATTTTTTGAAAGATACAAGGACAGCGCAGTGGTGAACAGGTATGCACTTTCGTGCAGTCAAAGAGACCAATTGCAGTCCTGACCAGGGTTAGGCAGATACCTCGTTGTGGCACGATTACTTTGGATTGGCTCGTTTGATTTGAGCTTTTTCAATTTTCAGGTTTTTGGCCTCTTGGACTCTTTTTGAAAAGATATCATACTCGTGTCTAGGTCTGCATGTATCTGGATGCAACAAAAAAGCGACTATGATAACCCCGAATGATAAACGACATAAAGACCCGAAATCTCAGATTTTGGCAATCTATCAAAGCAAGATTTAAGACCATTAAGCCATATGCCGTAACGTGTTACCCGCAAGATGCACAATACTCTGGGTATCCAGAATTCTTGTGTAAGCATGATCTTTTATCGCCTAATCGCAGTTTACTCGAGAGTATTGCAGAATCTACTGACACGTCGTTGCTTGGTACCCCGATCTTCCTTGCTTAGCATCTCGAATTTCTTTTTCTGTTTCAAAACCAACAAAGTGTTAGCATTTTATTTTATCATTTCTTAAACATGTGTCAAATAGGAGATCAATAATTTTTATTTTCTGGTATCCCCCCCCCCCCTAAAAATTTATTTTCGGATGTCCATTGCTTGAAAATGAAATTTTAATTTGCAGAAAATCTTTTTGTTTGGCACGATTTTACGATACTCATTTATTTTGGAAAGCGTTTTTTTAATGATAGAGTATGTACAATCGGTTATTCAACAAAGCTCATTTCCACTCAAGGAAATTAACCATTTCCAACTAGGTTATCAACTGGTTGAAACGAGTTTTATCGAAGGCTTTCGTGAAGATGTCGGCCTTTTGTTGCGCAATATCCACTAGCACCACTTGAATGTAACCCTTTTCGTACGCATCTCGAATCACATGAATGTGAATCTCGATGTGTTTTGTTCTCGAGTGAAGGATTGGATTTTTCACAATTCCCAGACACGCCTCCTTGTCGATGAATATCAGAGTCTTCATGTTGTTGATTCCATAATCCAGCAACTGATTTTGTATCCAAATGACTTATGAGCAGCAACTATAAGCAACCGTGTATTCAGCTTGAGCAGTAAAGGTGGACACAATTTTCTGGTTCTTGCTTTGCCACGATATAAGATGATTTCCTAAGAATTAGCAATCTCCTGAGACAGACTTTCGATCGACCTTACAACCTGCATGATCACTATCAGAAAAAGCAATTAAATCAAACTATCTTTAGGATACCAAAGGCCACGCTTGGGCTTTCCCTTCAGATAACGGAAGATTCTTCTGACTGTTGTCTCATGAGATTCTTTAGGATTCATCTGAAAACGTGCACAGATGCAGACACTCACATAATGTCAGGCCTACTTGCTGTTAAATACATCAACGAGCATATCATTTAGCAGTAGAAGGACTTGTTCACGGGTTTTCCTTGAGGATCGATAGTTAGTTCAGTCTGAGGTGCGAACGAAGTACTTGTAGTCTTTCAGTCATTCGTGTCGTACTTAGCAAGTATATCCCTGATGTATTTGGCTTAATGAATGAGGATTCCGTCTTCTCGCTGCTTCACTTCAAGTCCCAAGAAAAATGTGAGCTCGCCCATCATACTCATTTCGAACTTTGCTTTCATAACCTTTTCGAACTCATTGCATAACACTTCATCGGTTGACCCAAAAACAATAGCGTCTACATAAATCTGAACCAACATCACATTGTCTCCGATCCTTTTTGTGAAGAGAGTTATGTCAATTTTGCCTCTTGTGTATCCACATTTCAGAAGATAAGTTGACAAAGTCAAATACCATGCTCTAGGAGCTTGGTGAAGACCATAGAGCTTTGTCAAGCTTATAGTATCGCTTGGGGAAGTGTGGATCTTCAAAACTGGGAGGCTGACAGATGTAGACTTCTTCTTTTATATCCCCATACATAAAAGCACTTTTCACATCCATTTGAAAGACCTTGGAGTTTTTGTACGATGCATATGCCAGGACTATTCTTATAGCTTCCAATCGTGCCACCGGAGCAAAACTTCTTCATAATCAATCCCTTCCTCTTGTCGAAAACCTTGAACAACCAATATTTCCTTGTTCTTAGTAACCACCCCATGATCGTCCATTTTGTTACGAAATACCCACTTTGTTCCAATAGGAAACTTCCCTTCTGGTAGATCAACTAACTCCCATACTTTAAGTTTTCGGAACTGAGATAATTCTTCCTGCATCGCTTGCACCCAGCTATAGTCTTGAATTGCTTCTTCTATGTCATGTGGCACAGATTGCGATAGGAAGGCGGCATACAGTCCTTTGTTGATAACATATGATTGGCCACGAGTTCGTACACCATCTTCCATGGAACCAATTACATTCTCAAGAGGGTGATTCCGATTTGTCTTGTATCCTGCATTGATGTGTGTTTCAATTTGTTGATGTAGATTGGAAAAGTGTTCATCGACATAGATGATTGGTGGTCCATCTTCCTGAGTTGGTTCATTTACGTTCGTCTGTGAAGAAGAAGCATCATTTGCATATGCATTCTCAGCCGAAGTGTCACCATTTGTTTCTTCCACATGAAGGATTGGATCAGCAAAAAAAGGAGTGAAACGAGTAGTGAAAGGAGTGAAACCAATGTCCGAGGAGTCAAACAATGGTTCCACTTGAGTGGTTATCTTAGGTCGGGAATGTCAAAGGTGTGAAAACAACTTCTGCATCATAGAACCAATCTGGGGACTACCAGTGTTGGTATAATTTCCTTCTTGAAAATCGACGTAGTATGACTCAAGCACCATTTTGGTTCGTTTATTGTAGACCCTATACGTCTTTTGAGTAGATGAATAACCCATGAAATAGCACACATCACCGACTGCTTCAAACTTGATAAGATTGTCTTTAGTGTTGAGGAGTGTACACGAACATCCGAACGGTCTAAAGAAATCTATCAGAGGCTTTCTCTTGAAAAGAAGTTCATAGGCTATTTTTCCATGAGGTTTAACGATGAGAACTCGATTCAAGACATAGCATGCGGTGTTGACTGCTTCTGCCCAGAAGATGATAGGAAGCTTGGACTCAACAAGCATAGTTCGAGTCGCTTCAACGAGTGTTCTATTTCTGCGTTCTGCTACACCTTTTTGCTGAGGAGTACTAGCATAGTCGAATCCCTTTTTCTTCACAGAATGAGATAACCGTCTGGTTCTTAAACTCTGAACCGTTATCACTTCTAATTGATTTGACCTTCAGCTTGATGACGTTCTCGATCATAGGAATAAAAATCTGAAGGATGGATGCAGTTTCATTCTTCGCTTCAAGAAAATAGACCCATGAGAAACGGGAAAAATCATCTGTAATCACCAAGAAATAAGATCTTTTAGCTAAACTTTTAACACTAATAGGGCCAAAAAGATCCATGTGCAGCAATTGAAGTGGTGTTGTGATCGTATTCACTACTTTGGACTTGTGTGGTTTTTTGTGTTGCTTCCCTTGGGCGCATGCGATACATATCTCAGACAAAGGAAATTCTTTTACTAGTAAACCTCTTACTAGATTTAATTTTGAAAGTTTATTCATATTTTTAAAATTCACATGCCCCAAGCGCCTATGCCCTTAGAAATCAAGCACGTCATTTGCTCATTAGTTTTGGCATTCTTCATGTTAAGGACATATGTGTTGTTTTGACGAGGAGTTGTTAGCATAATCATTTCGGCGGGAACTGAATATTCTGGCTTGAGAAAGAGACATTCGACATCATTGAATAGAACTGAGATCCCTTTGTCACAGACTTGTGATACACTCATAAGATTGTAGCACAATTCGGAACATAATTAACGTTTTCCAAAGTAAGAGCCTCAGATACTACGTCTCCCATTCCAACTATTTTCCATCCCTTTTCATCTCTGGCAAAAGATATGAAGTCGCCGTTGATAAATCAGAAGTTCTTCAGTAGTTCCTTCAAACCGGTTATATGCCTCGAGCATCCATTGTCCACGTGCCAAATGTATTCCATGAGCATTCGAAGCCATTTTTGCAATTTATTCTATTATACAACAACAAACGAAAATATACACAAGTTAGGTAAAGATCATAATTTCGGAACCCAAACTTTAATTTTGATCTATCATGATTTTGGACATTAAGATCTTCTTTTCTTTTCAAAAAACGTGTTGTATTAACAAGTTTCTTTACGGATTTCTTAAAATTATCAAATTGCTCTATGAAGTTTTTACAAAATTTGGTTTTGGTTCTGAAAATTTATTGTTTTTGCAATGTTTCGCTGTATGTCCTAAATGACCACAATGAAAACATTTCATGCAACGTTTCTTCTTTCTTTTTGGAGGATGAAGCGTTTGAAGATGATGATGTGATGAGTGTCTTGAGCTGCATGAACCTTCGCTTATTGTGTCGACGCTTGAACTTTGCATTTTCTTCATTTTCTTGTCAAGTCGAGTTTCATCTTCAGTGCATTCTTCATCTGACTCACTTTCTGATGACGAAGTTGACTCCTGACTTTCACTTGAGTTATCTAATTCTTGATCTTCACTAGAGTCTTCTACATCACCATTTGAGTTTGATGTGGTTGAATCTTCACTACTGCTTCCTTGACTTGAATCTTGACTTGAATCTTGTTCAGCTTCTGATGTACCTGTACATGATGGAACAAACTCGGGAATTTCCTCTATAAGGAATTTTCCGAATCTATTTTTCTTCAATTCTAAAACAAACACAAGTGATTCAGCACAACATTTTCATCACAAAAGGCAGATTTCAAGTCCATGCATTCAACCACTACATTCTCGTGGTTTTGGGTCAAAGGTTTAGGCACATGCCTATTACAGTCATCCCGAATATTTAAACTAGGTTTAATACAATCATCCACCCTAGTTAACTTATTACATTCATCCCGAATAGAATTGTCTTTTGGTTTTCCACAATTCCAGGTGAACCAGTTAACTGTAGTATAACTGTCGCCTGAATATCCTATCCCTATTTTTGTGCCTCACCTTCCTCATCGCACACATCTCCTTCACGCTCATTTGCATCTGTATTACTTATAGAAACATTAGTATTTTTGTCGTTTACGTAATCGACACTTTGAGCACTTAAATCGTTTTTATCAATTAAATCATTTTCTGGATGAGGAGTCGGCATGGGTACATAGTTTTTGTTGTGTGGAGGTGGAAAGATTCTTCTTTTATTTCCCAGCTTGTCTTTGTACCCAATGTCGTCTTTTACATATGTTGGTTGTTGGCTATCTTTAGTATCAACCAATTTCCTTTTTGCTTATGTTCCATTTATCAATGGTGAGTTGCAGTTTAGTATTTTTTATTTCTGAATTTTCTAACTTTCGTTAAATCGTTGATAATTAAATATTTCTTAAAAAATCAACTCCTTTAAAGATTACACTTCAGCCAAAGTTGAGTTCAACTTTCTCTAATATGCAGCTTCGTTTAGTTTTGTTTCTTTATTTACTTGTAAAACTTTATCTTTTTCTCTAATAAGGTCACGGTTGTGCGATTTGTAATGAGCCACGACGTTCATACAAGGTTTTGAGCACAATTTGGCTTTGAATTCATAGGGGATGTTGTTTACTAATTCCTTATCCTCTTTTTCTTTCGCTAAGTCAGCCTTCATTGCAGCAGAATGAGCTTCACCACCTTGTTTCTTCTCACCTTCACCATCCATTTGACCCTTCTTTTCAGCTTCAGCATTGGTAGAGTTGATGATACTCTTCAGGCCTTTGTCAGATGGATTTTCTCCTTTTGGTATACATGCACTTTTGTTATAAACACATTTTGAAGTAGGAGGGGATTCAGTCGGTGTCTTGTTTGTAGGAGCCTTATCAACTTCTCTTGATTCCTTTGAGATTTTAGCCATCAAAGATTTGTTGACTTCCTCCTTGTTCTCAGCTATCTCATCTGCCCAATCATAATCTTCAACCACCAAAGCTTTCGGGGTGTTGACAGCAACATTATCATTTCCTTCGATGGCAATTGCTCTTCTTGTTGGTGTGTCATTCTCATTCTTCAGCAATGGACAATCTCTCTTGAAATGACCCAAATTCTTGCAGTTGTAACAACGCAACCTTGACTTGTCAAAACTGGATTTTTCGAGAGACAATCTCATTCCCGTCTTGTCTTGAAACTTCTTCAGTCTGAGAGTGATCATAAGCATTTGCCATTTCAAATCCATTTCCTCCATGTCATTTGGATCCACCTGATATATGTCTTCAGCAGAAAGGAAATCATGTTTAAGTTCACTAGACATAAGAGCTTCATAACTGCTCAGGAAGGTGTTGAACAGAGCAACATGTTCAATGGATATCTTGAGTGCTTGAGCATCGGCAACCATAGTAGCTTTCACAATGGACTGTGGAGCCTTAGCAGAGTTTGCGGAAGCATTGATGTATGAAGCACTAGCACTTTGAGAGCTTGATCCACCTGAGCTTGTTGGAGCCAGTAATGCCATGTTCTTGGGCATGATAACAGCAGCTGATTGAGTAGATTTTTGATCGATTTGATTCATTTCTATTTTGATCACGTCCATTTCGAAAGCCTTCATAGCGATGAGTAAATCAGATAGCATGACTGGTGTGGTGCTACACAGGAAGCTTCTCTTGATCATCATGCATTGCAAGCTCCACTCTTTTGGAAGAGAGTCCAAAAGTTTCTTAGTTGAAGCATAGTTGGCAACGGGGTTAACAACTTTCTTCATCTTAGTCAGCACATTCAGAAATCGGCTAATGTGATCAGACAGGCTTTCTCCTTGAACACTTCCAAACATATCATACTCCTTCTGAACCATGCCTCTTTTGTTGTCCATTAGTTCTTGGTTCCCTTCATAGTGCTCGATAAGAGATAACCATAGATCATGTGCAGATGTGTATTCTTCGAACAGATTGTTGTTATCCTTGTTCAAGGCCATTGTTAGAGCAGCGTGAGCACGACGATCACGCTGAATCAATGCCCTATCTTCTTCAGTGAACGTAGTTGGATCTTCATTGACAGTACGAATATCGTCTTGCATAATCATGGGGACATGAGGTCCAACGGTAATTGACATCAATTGAGTATAGTCTGTGTACTCAAAGAATGACTTGATACGGTTCTTCCAGCTGCTAAAGTCTTCAGATCCTTTCAACTTTGGAGGCCTAGTAGCAGTTACGGTTTCAAGTGCGGCTTGTGCAACCATGTTCAATTGATTTAGTGACATTTTGGTTTAGGTTCAATTTTGAGTTCTTGATCAGATGTTAAATACGCTGGCCTGGTTTGTTACTGATGTTAATTATGCTGATGTTAATTACGTTGATGTTAATGATTAGTTTCGCTGGTCAAATGCGCTGATGAGTCTTAGCGTAATTGCTAAATCCGCTGTCAAATACAAAGTAAACAAACGTTCGGTTAAGTTCGCTAATCACCGTGATAAAGTCGCTGAGGATCTTTATCACTGACTTCGAAGTCGCCTTCGATTTAATTATGCTGACACTATTTCACAGGGAATCAATAAATATGTTGGTGTATTTCTGGCATATTTGTTAATTACGCGATCTTCAAAGATAACAACGCTATCTTCAAAGATATCTACGTTGGCATCATAATTATCTACGCCAGATTCAAGTTAAATACGCCCAGCAGGGTTTAAACACGAACAAAAACCCTCTAATCACCCAAAAATGACTCAAAAATCATGATTCTTTGTACCAAAATGACCCAAATGTTTTTCTAAACACTGATTAACAACAAACCCAATGATTAATCACACCAAATCAAGCCATTTTAAGCCCAAAATTTTGAAAAACCTTCAAATCTTGAAAAATCTTAACAAAAATCAAACAATCGAGAGCACAAAGGCTCCGATACCAAATTGTGAGTCCCAAATCAGCTACGGATCACAGTGGTTTGATTGTTAACACACAAACACCAATATATTATGTGTTTGAATGTATAAAGATAAGAAAAATCAAAGATGAAGATGAAGATTCTTGTATGGATCAAACACAAGTGTTGTATTTGTTATCCCAAATGATTCAATAAGTATAAGCACCTGGATGTTCAGATTTAACACAAGATCAATAGCAACAACACAAGAGAAATCACTAAAATATCTAGTCCAAGAACCTTGGAACTTGGGTTTCCATTAGCTTAATATTTATACATACTGGCTGTCTGGCATAATTAATAATTACGCCGAAATATTAAATACGCTGTCAGTACAAAATGTTTCCCAAAATTACATATTAGACCCTGAACTTTCTAGAACATCAAAAACTTATACAAAACTATCCAAAACCTAATATAATCAAGTATCAACGATCTCAAAAGTTCCAACACAATTAGTAAATCAAATCTGTTGAACTTTGTTAGTAATCTGTTACTGATATGAATTCGACATAATCTGAAACAGAAACAAATAAAATAAAAAATAGTGAACCGGGCTTGTGTTTCACATAATTCCCTTAAACAGATTTGTGGTATGTTCCCAGGGTACGCCGGTTCGAAGCAGCACAGCGCACTGCCAGACTTGAACACTTTCCTGAAATGAAACAGGAGACATTGCAGAAGATCGAGAAAGAAGAAGAGAAGTGTTGTTGGTGTATCTAAACTGATCAGCATAATCTGGTTTTATAGTGCCAGAACCATAACCGAATTCTGGTCATCATTGCAGTGAATTAAAGACCAAATAATGGTCATTAGTATATCAGTTTCAAAACTGACAATCAATAATAACCAAATTAATAACTGTTTAGAAATTGAAAACTGAATAATGATCATCAATAACAAATCAGTTTTTCAAAACTCATTAAACAGAAAAACGGTTACGGTTTTGAGTGCCAAAACCGCCACACGTGGGCCTGGGTTTTCGGAACTGCATTCATGTCCGGAGGACGTGTGGGCACATACGAGTTCGGCTAAATTCTGGTTCCAGTTTTGCACCCGGTAGGACTTATGGTAAAACATGTCACAAAGTTATATTGGTTAGGTAAATAGTTTACCTCATAAATAACCGTTAACTTTGTTCCCACACCTGTGTGGGACAAACGTTTACCATTTAAGACTTTCATTCACACCCAAATTTCCAACAGTATATTCAATATAGAAATACAAAATGAATGAAAGTTGCAACAAAAGGGGAATACTGATTTCCTTTTTTATAGCTTTTTACATCTTCCATTAAGTATATATATTAAATATAGAATGAAAGTTATTGTTGGAGTGCTGGTTTGATTTCCACTCCTCATTATTCCTTTTGCATTGATAATTGCTAAGTAACTTAAAATTAAGGTGGATTGGGGTTGAATAAACTTAAATATTGTAACAATTCGCTTATTCTTAAGTGGGTTTGGAGATATAGATCGGATCGAGATATGCTGTGGAAGAAAGTGATAGATTCTATTCATTCGAGTACTAGAAAATGGGAGGTGTATCCGGTGATTGGTAATGGTGGTGGGGTTTAGTCGAGCATTGTCAAACTTGGAACTAAAGTAAAGGTGGACGGGGCAAGTTTTAATTCACTGATTCAAAGTAAGTTTGCAATGGTAAATCGACACATTTTTGGATGGAACCGTAGTTATGTGATGTTTCGCTTAAGGTGAAATATCCTAATCTTTTTCGGTAAGATGAGAAGTTTTGCAATGTGGAGGATCGAATTCTTAAACCTGGTGGAGCTAGTAGGTTTGAGTGGAGATGGAAGAAGGTAGCTTCTTCAGTTCTGGAACTAAATGAATTGACGGAATTGTTTGTACAACTTTTGGATATTTGTCTAATAGTACGGATACATGGCAATCGCAAGGGACACGAGATGGATTTTCGGTGGCAGCTATAAAAGCGTGAATATGCAGCAGTCTTACTTACATTTCATATTATATTTAATGGTGCATGTGGATTCCGCTATAGTGTAATATATTTATATGGAGGGCGATTAATGAAAGACTTCCAACGAAGGTTGCTCTGCGTAGAAGGAATGTTCGTATTGACAACACGATGTGCAATTTCTGTAATGAAGGTGATGTATCCGCAAACCACTTATTCAGGGATGTGGTTTGTGGAGTATTGTTTGGCAGGCGATTGCAATGTGGTGCAGAATTCCGAATATCTTTGCTTTTGATACAAATGATTTGCTCGAGATTTCCAAAAACTGTGGCCGGGCACTAGTATACAGAGAAGCGATCAAGGGCGTTGTCATCATTACATGTTGGAGAATTTGGAAAGCTTGGAATGATTAGGTTTTTAGAGGCAAAGAATCAAAAGTGACGGAGATTATATCGGATGTAAAATCGTATGGCTTCTTATGGTATAAACATAGAAATAAGGATAGTTAATGTGATTGAGAGTCTTGGTGTACTTTCAACTTGATGTAATGTTTGTTTTGGGTCTACTCGTTCTCCTCCTTGGAGACAAGTAAGGCCGTTCTTTAATGAAGTTAATCTTTCAAAAAAAAAAGTAACTTAAAATTAGTTTATTAGCTGACAGTTTTTTTAAGAATAAATAACTGAATGTTATACACAAACACATAAAAAATTATTATTCTTTTGACTAATTTATCAAAATTGTAACGATTAAATGTCAAAAGTTAATATTATTGAGAGTAATTTGTTAAAATCCTTAATGATTAAAAATAAAAGAAGCCTTAAATGTAAAAGAAAACTTCTAAAAACTGAATGCGTTGTTTTTTTAAGGCTCCGGTGTATACATTTTCAAAAACAGAATCGTATTCAAAATTGGGTTTTTTTTGTTGTAGGCTATAGTGAGTGACGTTAACGTTGCAGTACTGTGACGAACCCAAACGCTTGTGAGTGAACATCATTGCTCGTATTTTGCTGTTATCAAAAATGGTATCGGTGTTTATTATTATGGTTTTTGACGAGCTAAATCAATGACGACCCAACTCTTGCCGCATTGTAAGGGAAAAATTGGTCACACTTATCGTTTTACTTTTGAACTATTGTTAATGTAAAAGGCACAAGTACAAGTTAAAAATGGCGTGACAGCGTGCGCCGGGAAAACACCTAATTCTATACATGTACAAGATATGTAATACTATTTATGATAGTATCAGACTTAATTATATAAAAGTTGCGCAAGTATAAACAAAATTTTGTGGATTAATCAATTACGTTATTGTGAAAAGCGTTAAACTTAAGGTAGTGGAAGTTTCCTTCTTTATGAGGCTGTTGATTGATAGATGGAAAAACAGGAGGACACATGTTGTTGGTAAGAAGTTGTTGCATATTTAGGCAATTGTTGAAATATAGCTGGTGAACCAATTGTGAATGTTTACAACTATCCGTTTTGAAGAAAGATTATATTGAAATTTAGTTAAAATAAATAAGCACACCTGTATATTCATAATTTCATAAAAAGTTATACATCAAAAGTGATAAAAGAAAAAACAAATTGCATTTAACAATAAAAAATAATCATGTCTCAGTAGTACATTCAAATTTTATAAAAAAATATCTTTTAAAGGTTATAAGTGAAAAAATATATGTTTGAAGGTTATTATAATATTAAAATAATCTAAAAGCCTTATTGGCTTAAAAAACTATATGACACATCCTCATTAGGTGTGTACTATTCACGAGGTTGCATGTATAAATGGTTAATGTATAGTAAGAGGTTTTCCTCGAACAATGCAACGGGTAATATGTATATTATCTTATAAACAAAAATGGGTCCTATATATTTACAAATAAACATATATAAAGGGTTAAAAGTTATTAAAATTCTAAAGTATTGCTAAATATACATATGAAAATACTTAGCACTCATTGTCACTCTTCTCTCAAACACTTCCAATCACTTTAAATACAAATAAAATTAGCAATTTTAAAGTATAATTACATAACAAAAAATAGCTGGTGGTGTGGTTTAAAGCCCCAGGGGTTTTAGCATGTCAAGTCAACGCCACCTTATATGTGGGGATTTAAAGCCCCTTACTTTAACATCCTTGCAATGGTTTAAAGTCGTCATTATCATTACCTTATAATTTTTTTAAAATTTAAACATTATTTACTTTTGAATATTATTTTAAATTTAAATAACATGAATAAAATATAAAACTCATAATTTAAATAAACAAAATACAATGTCACTTAAAAAAAATACAATGCTTAAAGGTTAAACTAGGTTAAACAAAAGAAAAATGCACATCTTCACTTGTCGTCTGCTCCCTGTTCATGATCAAACCATAAGTGCTCGATCAGATCAGCTTGAAGGTTAAGGTGTGTGTCCCTGTCATGTATCCTCGCTCGGATAACTTCCTTTGTTATGAAAATGATTGGAGAGTTTGTGTGTGTTTTAGTGAGTTAGTTTGTGATTGGTGTGTGTAAAATGTATGTATATATTATAACAAAATTTTCGTTTTTTTAATACATCAGACGTTGGTGATCGGTCATGTTAACCACCAACATCGATAATCGTGCAAAATCGCCCGTTGTGGGATTAGCGAAATGACCTATGGCGCCTGGGAAATGGTTAGGGAGCACTATGGGGCGCTAGCGAGGATGTGGCAAGGGGCGGTATACCACACCCCCCTGGACGATGCAAAAACTACTTCTTTTGAATATAAACGTTGTTTTCAATAAAATTTATATTGAAATGTTATAGAAAAGCTAAACAAAATATTTTAAAACTTTAAAAAAGTTAATGAACATAAGATATTAGAAAAAATCAAATCAAAACAAATGAATTCTAAAAAAAAGTAAAAGTATATGTCTAGTTTTCTTCGTTGTCGGGTAAACAAAGTTGCCGAAGTCATTTAAGATACCATACTAGACTTTATTTTGAATATACTTTTCCATGAAATTTGTATCATTCGTTGATGAAAAAATTAAAGGTTACTAAATTTTAATAATCCTAAGTTTCACCTGTTGGTCGATAATAATCTCAACTTGTAAGAATTTAGATCATATTGATCTTTTTCTAACATATAAGAATTTGGTCCCCTCAATAGATTCAAGTGCACTTGCAGCCTCCTTAATTTATTTAAGTGCACCTGCAGTTAAAAAGGATCGACAAGGGCTAAATTCTTACAAGTTAGGATTGTGAAAGAGAATTTTTATAGTTGAAATTATTATCGGCCAAAAGGTGAAACTTAAGATTATTAAAATACAATGGCCGAAAAATTAATTACATCTGTGTATTTAGAATTCTTTAGATCTAATGCGTCGTTCACAATATCAAAAAGTTCTGAATATAACTCTATTTTTAACAAAACTCATATCCAGATACTGACTAAAGATTTCTAAACATAATTTTATAGTTTGACATCTTTCTGATCCAAGTATTCCCCTAACAATTTCGTTTTTATTAAAACTTATATTTTAATGTTGTAAAAAAATTTAAAATACATGCAAAATTTTAAAAAAATTAAATGAACGTAATTATCCAGACAAAAATTAAATTAACAAGTGAGTTACACCGGCGCTCTACAGCGAAGCGACTCAATTTTTAATGGGAACGTAGATGCAATAATAAAAATAACGTTAATGGCAGGAATTCGTTATTGGTTCAGTTCATTAAGATACCGATACTTACCGAAAGAGAAACAAAAAAAAAGTCATGATACGACCAAAAGAATCGAAGAAACACCAGATCGCGATTAGATCGGAATCAATCAAGATCTGTGGTTTGGTTTCTGCATAAAAAGGTTAATCTGAAGTTTGCTCACCAAATGAATCTGGTTCGCCGGAAGATCACTGCAAAACAGAAACGTCATTAGCTACGCCACAGGGAGAATGGGGGTTCTCCCCGTAACCACCCTTCGGCGTGATAATAAGTCCAGGGATCATAGATAATGATAGTAGTAGAGAGTGAAAGTAAGTGAAAGTGAATGAGATAACTTGTACCTTAAGTCTCGTATTTTTAGCCGGTTAGTTTGAGCGCAAAAAATTATAAGGGAGGTTTAACAGAATCTTTTCCGCCGTTAACACTTATTTCCCCATCCATGCACACGAATCACGATTTTGATCGACGATTGGGGAGTTGCCACGTGGAAAGTGATTCAACTAGCTCTGCATATTGGTTATACCATCATCGTGACCTTAGATGAGTGCTCAAGATGTTCCCACGTCATATTCGGTTGCAATCGAATGAGGCCCTGCACGATGATCATTTAATGCTTCTAGAATGTTCACAGCTGTGGGCCTTTTATCAACTGCCACGCGTCCTGTTTGTTATAACAGAAAAGATTCATTTTTGTCTGATCTTTAAGTTCCCTACGCGCGGACATGTCTTGACTTTGGTTGTTATCAAGCTTAACTTTTACCCCTGAGCGAGCCCGCGCAAGGGTGTTAAAAGAAAATTAACCATCCCAGTGATTCGGTGCACGGTTACTAAGGACTGCTTTGCCTACACGGGGCACGCAGTATTTATTTAAGATGGTCTTGGAAAGTCATAATGGTATGGTCTTCTGCGCTGGTGTAGGGTTTTTGGGACCATACCCCTTCAAGTCCCCCAGTCCAGTATTGCTCCTATGCGCGAATGGTGAGTAGGTGGAGTACTGGAGTAAGAATAACAAGTGTGCGCTTTGTTATAAAAATGATATATTGTCATTTTGTTGCGCTGAATGATCAAAGGCTTCCTTATGAAGAAAGATGCTTCTTTGGATAAGGTCTGAAATTTTGAATTTTGAAAAAGCTGACATGTGACATGACAGTGTGTCAGAGGTTGGTGAGAAGAACGTGCAAAAATGAAGTCTGTCTACTGTGTGACACGTTGTCAACAGCGTAGACATCTTGTGACATTTGTGCCTTTACAACCATCATACAATTCTGAACAATTTCGAATTCAATGAAATTTTGTGTTTTATTCCCAGGAATTGTATAATTACATGTGACATTCTCACATTTAAGTCTATGTACAATTTCGGCAACTCAAAGTTTTTCTGGAGGTTATACGTAATCGATTACGTAAACGTAATCAGTTCAACGTGACGTACACTCCAAAACAATGACATAAGCTAAACATATCCTAAATACCCTTTACATAACTTAGAAATAAGTTTTGAAGGGTTCGGTATGGCAAAAAAACATGCTTATTCAACTTCAGGGACTATTCTCGTAAAACTGTGAAAGTCTGCCGATTCTCGTATTTCTGAATACGGACCTTGTGTAGATATCCAAAAAAAATTTTAATCATTAAAATCTTGTATTTAATGATACGAATGCAAAAATATCATTCGTTGTGTAATTTCGGTCGTTTTCGCGTTCGTAAAAGCGTTCGTCGTAATTAAGCGAAAAACGCAACCGTACAACCGAACGAACCGACATCCATGACATTTTTTGCATAATTCAAGTTACATATATTTAACACCCTAATAGCACTTAAAAATTAGGTTAAAAGGGGTTAAAGTGTCAAAACGCGACGAAACAATTCCAGGGGACAAATCTGCCATTTTTGAAACTTTTCGCCCCTGCCAGGGCCTTACGGACCGTAAGAGGTGTCCCCATACGGTCCGTAAGGGATGCCCAGATCAGGAGAAACTTGGCAGCTTCATATTCAATGCCTTGGTCCCAAGATTTCCTGCATTTGACAAGTGTTAGGACCTCCCCTCTGATCTTGTGGACTCCTAAACACTATAAATAGCTTTGATCTTCATCCTTTCCAACTTGCTCATTTCACATTTCTTTCTCCCACTCTCTTAGAGCCTGCTTCCACCTTTTCGAGGCCTCCAACTCTGAGTTCTGAAAGCGTTCATCAACACAGGTAAGTGCTCCCCTTAGTTCTTTCATTATTTTGGCATCTTGAGCCAAAAGTCAAACAATTTGACTTTCTGTTTGACTTCAGTTATGACCAGATTTGGTCAAGTCAAAATTTAATTGAACTTTGTGACGTGATCGTAATCAAGAAGGTTATAATCGCTAGCAATTGCACCTTCTGATTACCACGTTTACTAGTCAAAGTGACGAGTCAAAGTTTCGATCGAAGATGCGCATAATGTGCGTTTTACGATGAAACTATTTTCAGGTACCAAAGCACCAATTTTAATAAAAAAATCGGTTTTATAAACTTAGTTAGACATGTTTTGACATGTCTAACACGTCAATTCTAGTTTAGTGCTTTATTTGGGTCGTAAGTCGAGCGATCTTGACCACCGCTTTGACTTTCAAATCCGACCCGTTTGGTCGATCTTAGGATTCAACCAAACACATATTTGTGACCATAGTTTTATAGGGAATAACCTTCTAAGTTTATACCTTATGGTCAGTTCATTTGGTTAGTTATATGATAAGTCGTTCCTATATGCGTAAACATGACCAAAAAGCCCTTTTTACGCATAATCCATTATAAGCATATGTAATCATCTTTTTGGCATATAATAACATTTTCAAACATGTTTGGGCATTTAAGACTTTTCATAGGACATGTTTAACCATCCAAACACGCGTTTACACAAATGGCACGTTAAAGTAGCATAAACTACCTTAACGGGTCATAAGGGGTCAAAAGCACTTAGGATTCATTCTAAATTAGAAACTTTTCGCCCCTGCCAGGGCCTTACGGACCGTAAGAGGTGTCCCAATACGGTCCGTAAGGGATGCCCAAATCAGCTGAAACTTGGCAGCTTCATATTCAAAGCCGTGGTCCCCAAGAATTCGAAATTTCCAGCTTTGTTCCTGCATTTGACAAGTGTTAGGACCTCCCTTCTGATTATGACACATCAAGGGACACTTGTGATGATCTTGTAGACTCCTAAACACTATAAATAGCCTTGATCTTCATCCTTTCCAACTTGCACATTTCACATTTGTTTCTCCCACTCTCTTGGAGCTTGATTCCAGCTTTTGGAGGCCTCCAACTCTTACTTCTGAAAGTGTTCATCAACACAAGTAAGTGCTCCCCTTGGTTCTTTCATTATTTTGGCATCTTGAGCCAAAAGTCAGACAGTTTGACTTTCGGTTCTGACCATTTTTGGTCAAGTCAAAGTTCAATTGAACTTTGCAACGTGATCGTATCACGGAGGTTATAATCCCTAGCGATTGCACCTTCTGATTACCACGTTTACTAGTCAAAGTGATGAGTCAAAGGTTAAAATCTTATCTTTTATCAATTTTCTAAACCAAAGTATAGTTTGATATACTACCAAATCACAATTTAAGTATATTTCGATATACTACCAAAGCATAGTTTGATATGCTACCAATGTGTTATTGTTTTCCAAAGTGTAGTTTGATATACTACCAAAGCATAGTTTGATATGCTACCAATGTGATATTATTTTCCAAAGTGTAGTTTGATATACTACCAATTCTATCTTTTCAAGAAACAAAAGTAAATTTTAATATACTATCAATTTAACTATTTCAAAACCAAAGTATATTTTGAAATACTATCATGTCTCGTATTCGAAAACCAAAGTATATATTTTGATATACTACCTATTCTTTTATTTCAAAACCAAAGTATATTTCGTATATACTACAAATCCTTTTTATCAAAAAGAATAGTATTTTAGATACCAAACTTTTTACAAGGATTCCAAAGTATATTTCGTATATACTGCCAATCCTTTTTATCAAAAAGAATAGTATTTTAGATACCAAACTTTTTACAAGGATTCATGGCTATTTTTGAAATATATGTTCTTTTCTTAAAACATCCTAAGCCATGAATCTAAATCACAAAACCTATGTTACTCACTGGCATTTTTATGCTGACGTACCTTATTTCACATATGTTTCAGGTTTATTTATGTGATGATTGTCGTCGCATACTTCACATAGGATGGACGCGGGCCTTAGTGACTTTAAAATTTTAAAGACAATTTGATTGTATTTCATTTCATTTGTTCCAAGAAAATGTAATTCGATAATTCAATAAAAAAAACTTTAAGTACCATGTGTTGTGAAACAATTTATAACGTGACTCCCCAAGTGTTTCCCTCGCGGGTTGTTATACTACGCGATTTGGGGTGTTACAGATTGGTGTCAAAGCCATGGTTATAGGGAATTAGGTTATTAGTATTGCTTTGACCTAGTCGATAACCTTCCTAGGACCCTAACGCGAGTTTACTTGCGTTTAGATTCTTAATACACTACCATCACCTATCCTTAGGTGATTACCAAAAAACAAAAGCATAATACATCCTGAAAGTCAAAATTTTCCAAAACTTGACAAGAAATCATCTATCCTTAGATGATTTGTTTTTGGGCGTTTTGCCTTCAAACTTTTCAAAATCTCGTCAAAGTTTGGGCTTTAATAATGTGAAAACGTGCAATTCGGTAGGGTGAATGCCTGTACCCTGAGTTTTCTGTCTAAGGCCAGAGTGTTCGTACAAATCCGAATCGCCGGACCAGTCACTTTTACCTGGGAACTCTTGGGGTTAGTGTTCACTTATAGGCTAAAACATGTCTTCGCGATATATTATAAAGACCCATTTACTTTGATTAGTCACTGTGTTGTTTGTTTGTTTTAGGTAACAAACAAATGATCACTTTCCTTATGATTCATTGATGTTTTAATGTTCAATTTTGATCATCCAATATCACCTCACTCGTTTTCTCTCGTATTTTTCTGCTCTTTTTAGAATGCCTCCTCGTCGCAGTGATACACAAAGGTCTGAACTGGCTACTACCATTGCCTAACAAATAGGCGTAATACTCGGTGGGACCCTTGAGTTAGCTGTAGCCATATCCAGTCTTGACAATAAGGCTACTCGTGAGGCACCAACGAAGACAGAAGCCAAGCCTTCAAAAATATCAAGGAAGCGTAAAGCTTCAAAGAATCATACAGTGATTGCCCCAATTCCTCTTAACCAAGTGGGACTTTAGCCAGGTGGCCCCGCCCCCGCTAAGAAGCTATATAGAGGAAAAGTGCCTCTGTGCAATCAATGTAACTTTCATCACTATGCTAGTGTCCGTTGCCGTAAATGTTCAAACTGTGAACGTTTTGGTCATACATCTAATGTTTGCCGTTCAGCCACTACGTCAAACCAAGCTATGGCAGTTCCTACTCAACTTATCGCAACCCCTCAGGCGATACCTGTTTGTCCTAACTACCCACATGGAATCTGCTTCAATTGTGATTATCCTAATCACTTCAATTGACCTGGCTAGCAAATGACGACTCAATGTATGGACACAAGATTTACACTAGCAATATCAAGGCTTGTGCTGATGTCTGAATAAACACTTAAACTTTTACATTTTCTGTTTATTTTCCAAGAATCTTGAAAACACTTTGATTGTTCTATAAATAAATTTGGTCGTTCCAATTTTTTTACAACACCAATGTGAATACGTGTATGTATGGCATACCTCTACAATACCGACACCAAGGATATGATTCTTTGCAAATCAAAATACTCTCGTAGTTTCTTCCATTTTGTAATCACTCACGATCTCCACAAAAATCCTAGGTACTCGTTTGTTCTAAGAAACAAAGTACAAGGTACAAGTTATAACTCTTAACAAGATACTCGAAGTACCACTTTAAATCCTTGCTCGGATACCTTAGGGTACTTTTCATAAGTCCTTAATTGGGCTTATGCAATATGTCTATGTGCATATCATTACTTTCTGGTTTTTCATGACAATATACAAAGCATATGATTTCAAAGACATCTTATATGATTTCAAAGACATTTCATATGGTTCTAAAAACATTTTAACATAGCATATTTACCTAATATACATAGTGCATGATTTCAAAAACATCATACATACTTTCAAAAACCTCATACATAAATTCAAATATATTTCACATGGTTTCAAAATATTTTAACATGGCATATTTACCTACTTAGTGCATGATTTCAAAACATCACATATATATAATTCAAAAACATTAAACATCTTTACAAAGACTCCATGCACGGTTTTTAAAGGCACTTTACTTCATATGTTGACCTAGCATACCTAGTACACGGTTTTCAAAGACACTTTGCTTCGTATGTTGACCTAGCATACCTAGTGTACGGTTTTCAAAGACACTTTGCTTCGTATGTTGACCTAGCACACCTAGTACACGGTTTTCAAAGATACTTTGCTTCGTATGTTGACCTAGCATACCTAGTACACGGTTTTCAAAGACATTTTGCTTCGTATGTTGACCTAGCATACCTAGTACACGGTTTTCAAAGGAACTTTGCTTCGTATGTGACCTAGCATACCTAGTACACGGTTTTCAAAGACACTTTGTTTCGTATGTTGACCTAGCATACCTAGTACACGATTTTCAAAGATACTTTGCTTCGTATGTTGACCTAGCATACCTAGTACATGGTTTTCAAAACATTTTCGCTACACAAATCCCAAATCCTTATAGGATCTTCCTATTTAGATCCTTGTGAATGTTTAAAGTGCAAATCGAAATCCTTGATTGGATTCTATGTATACTTTAATACGTACGTACAAGTTGATGACCAAGTTGATGATTATGTGTTTTTATGCTCAATTGATTCAAAATGCTCACTATCCAAATCCTTGTAGAATCTTCCATATTTTAATATGTTAGGTTCTTAGAAGGATATCCAAAGTATTATCTTAAATCCTTAATGGGCTTTTCTATGAATAGTTAGACCCTTGGATTCTAAAGTACTATTCTAGTTAAAGAGGTTATGTGTTGACCCAGTTAAAGAGATCATTTGGTGATCTAGTTAAAGAGACCTTTCAGGGTCTAGTTAAAGAGGTCATGTGTTGACCTAGTTAAAGAGATCATTCGGTGATCTAGTTAAAGAGACCTTTCAGGGTCTAGTTAAAGAGGTCATGTGTTGACCTAGTTAAAGAGATCATTTGTTGATCTAGTTAAAGAGACCTTTCAGGGTCTAGTTAAAGAGGTCATGTGTTGACCTAGTTAAAGAGATCATTTGTTGATCTAGTTAAAGAAACCTTTCAGGGTCTAGTTAAAAAGGTCATGTGTTGACCTAGTTAAAGAGATCATTCGTTGATCTAGTTAAAGAGGCATTTCAGGGTCTAGCTAAAGTGGTCATGTGTTGACCTAGTTAAAGAGATCATTCGTTGATTTAGTTAAAGAGACTTTTCAGGGTCTAGTTAAAGAGGTCATATGTTGACCTAGTTAAAGAGATCATTCGTTGATCTGGTTAAAGAGACCCATTAGTGGTCTAGACAAGTCTCCACACGTTTATTCGTTTGATTTTCCCCTACACATCACAAAATGAACTATGCGGACTTTGCAAAGAATTGAGTAATTATGGGTGCACACATAATTATAAAATTCGGTGCATAGAAAACCATAACAAGTTTTGTTATGTGTAAAGAACCTATAATGATAAGAATAACGAAACGTGAACAATGTAAAAAGGGCATGGTGGATACGCCGATGGTACTTCCTATATATAAGTGTTCCTTCTTACATTGTGAACATAGAGTTATTTAAGTCACTAGAAGTTCTAGACTTTGACCAATGTTGGTTTGTCTTACACTCTCTTATTCCGGCTCGAGCACACACAAGTTTCCTATACTAGTATTCATGGGAAACCGCTACAAACATTCTCCTATTCGTTATTCGAAAATCCAACTACCTTTCAAGTTCACTCTCTTTTTAGTTCTGCTACAACAAGAATACCACTTTGACATTTACAGGTCTCTCTTCTGAGGCTCGGTGAAGATGTCATACACCTACCAATTGGAATGAAGTTTAGATTTTTGAATCTGAACTCATTCCTATAGACAACAGACGACTACAATTAACAAAGTTCACTGGGAATCCAAACGTGGCCAGGAGTATTACTCCGGGAACGAAGGATCATTTGAAAGCGATACACTCACATCTGTATTCGCAAGTTTCCTCTAAATTAAATTTTGGGACAAAATTTCCTAAAATAGGCGAGACTGTGACATATGTGCCTTTACAACCATCATACAATTCCGAACAATTTCAAATCTAATGAAATCTTGTTCATTCCCGGGAATTGTATAATTACATGTGACATTCACACATTTAAGTCCATGTACAATTTCGACAACTCAAAGTTTTTCTGGAGGTTATACGTAATCGATTACGTAAACGTAATCAGTTCAACGTGACGTACACTCCAAAACAATGACATAAGCTAAACATACCCTAAATACCCTTTACATAACTTAGAAATAAGTTTTGAAGGGTTCGGTATGGCAAAAAACATACTTATTCAACTTCAGGGACTATTCTCGTAAAACAGCGAAAGTGTGCCGATTCTCGTATTTCTGAATACGGACCTTGTGTAGATATCCAAAAAAAAATTAATCATTAAAATCTTGTATTTAATGATACGAATGCAAAAATATCATTCTTTGTGTAATTTCGGTCGTTTTCGCTTCGTAAAAGCGTTCGTCGTAATTAAGCGAAAAACGCAACCGTACAACCAAACAAACTGACATCCAGGACATTTTTTGCATAATTCAAGTTACATATATTTAACACCCTTATAGCACTTAAAAATTAGGTTAAAAGGGGTTAAAAGTGTCAAAACGTGACGAAACAATTCCAGGGGCCAAATCTGCCATTTTTGAAACTTTTCGCCCCTGCCAAGGCCTTACGGACCGTAAGAGGTGTCCCCATATGGTCCGTAAGGGATGCCCAGATCAGCAGAAACTTGGCAGCTTCATCTTCAATGCCTTGGTCCCCCAAGATTTCCTGCATTTGACAAGTGTTAGGACCTCCCCTCTGATCTTGTGGACTCCTAAACACTATAAATAGCCTTGATCTTCATCCTTTCCAACTTGCTCATTTCACATTTCTTTCTCCCACTCTCTTGGAGCCTGCTTCCACCTTTTCGAGGCGTCCAACTCTGAGTTCTGAAAGTGTTCATTAACACAAGTAAGTGCTCCCCTTAGTTCTTTCATTATTTTGGCATCTTGAGCCAAAAGTCAAACAATTTGACTTTCTGTTTGACTTCAGTTATGACCAGATTTGGTCAAGTCAAAGTTTAATTGAACTTTTTGACGTGATCGTAATCAAGAAGGTTATAATCGCTAGCAATTGCACCTTCTGATTACCACGTTTACTAGTCAAAGTGACGAGTCAAAGTTTCGATCGAAGATGGCGATAATGTGTGTTTTACGATGAAACTATTTTCAGGTATCAAAGCACCAATTTTAATAAAAAAAAATCAGTTTTATAAACTTAGACATGTTTTGACATGTCTAACTCGTCAATTCTAGTTTAGTGCTTTATTTGGGTCGTAAGTCGAGCGATCTTGACCACCGCTTTGACTTTCAAATCCGACCCGTTTGGTCGATCTTAGGATTCAACCAAATACATATTTGTGACCATAGTTTTATAGGGAATAACCTTCTAAGTTTATACCTTATGGTCAGTTCATTTGGTTAGTTATATGATAAGTCGTTCCTATATGTCTAAACATGACCAAAAAGCCCTTTTTACGCATAATCCATTATAAGCATATGTAATCATCTTTTTGGCATATAAAATGATGTAATAACATTTTCAAACATGTTTGGGCATTTAAGACTTTTCATAGGACATGTTTAACCATCCAAACACGCGTTTACACAAATGGCACGTTAAAGTAGCATAAACTACCTTAACGGGCCATAAGGGGTCAAAAGCACTTAGGATTCATTCTAAATTAGAATGTTGAGTTTGTTAAACCGTTTCATATGAGTTCCAACACTCATTTGGTTTACAAAACCTTATTCTATCCGATTCCCCCGATTATGTCCCGTACTTTAACATAGTTACCCGATGTTAGGACAGTCTTGATTCCTTGATCTTTTGGGCTTTGTTTACACATTCATACAAGGCTTATACATAATCCAAAGTGAGTACATAGTCCCCTCTTTTGCGTTTTTCAAATGTTTTAGGGTGATTCATATGTGCCTATTCACTATTTTCATGATTTCAAAGCTTTATGATTTTGTATACATAATACTTATCCTTTAACGAATTGAAACCGTTACCTATGGCTTAAATAATGATTTTCAAAGTTTGTAAGACTATTGTTGGTGTGTATTTATTCTTATACATTCATTAACAATGATCAAGCCGATTGGTAGTACGATATAGCGTTATAGGACTTGACACCCCATTCCTGTTTTGAGGAATGTCAGAACCATGTTTAAACCAAATAGATTTTGCCTTCGTGGTAAATCTATAGTCACCAAAGTATAGTTTGATATACTCAGGTTTGAATGTATTGCCAAACGACCACAATGTGTTATTACAAAGGTTTCCTAATTAAGCCATAAAAACTTATCTTTTATCGATTTCCTAAACCAAAGTATAGTTTGATATACTACCAAATCACAATTTAAGTATATTTCGATATACTACCGAAGCATAGTTTGATATGCTACCAATGTGATATTGTTTTCCAAAGTGTAGTTTGATATACTACCAAATCACAATTAAAGTATATTTCGATATACTACCAAAGCATAGTTTGATATGCTACCATTGTGATATTGTTTTCCAAAGTGTAGTTTGATATACTACCAATTCTATCTTTTCATGAAACAAAAGTATATTTTAATATACTATCAATTTAACTATTTCAAAACCAAAGTATATTTTGAAATACTATCATGTCTCGTATTCTAAAACCAAAGTATATATTTTGATATACTACCTATTCTGTTATTTCAAACCCAAAGTATATTTCGTATATACTACAAATCCTTTTTATCAAAAAGAATAGTATTTTAGATACCAAACTTTTTACAAGGATTCCAAAGTATATTTCTTATATACTACAAATTCTTTTTATCAAAAAGAATAGTATTTTAGATACCAAACTTTTTACAAGGATTCATGGCTATGTTTAAAATATATGCTCTTTTCTTAAAACATCCTAAGCCATGAATCTAAATCACAAAACATATGTTACTCACAGGCATTTTTATGCTGACGTACCTATTTTCACATATGTTTCAGGTTTATTTATGTGATGATTGTCGCCGCATACTTCACATAGGATGGACGCGGGCCTTGGTGACTTTAAAATTTGAAAGACAATTTTATTGTATTTCGTTTCCGTTATTCCAAGACAATGTAATTCGATAATTCAGTAAAACAAAACTTTAAGTACCATGTGTTGTGAAACAATTTGTAACGTGACTCCACAAGTGTTTCCGTCGCGGGTTGTTGTTATACTACGCGATTTGGGGTGTTACACGTCTAGCATTAATTGGTTTCCGGCTGTCGTATAAGACACGCGCGCGTGAGACCGACTACTGCTCCCCACTCGCCCACTTGGTGACTAGGGTTTTAAGACTTCCTGAAAAGGGGCGGCACGTCCTTCTAGGGCATTAATTGCGATGACTATATATATACCCTCTTGCTTCATCTTCTCCAACTTATGTTGTGCGAAAACTGAAACTCCTTTCAGAGCCTTTCCTTTCCTTCGAAGAATTTCAAGCAACCTTTCATACCATTTCTTTTCTGAGTATACTGATACAACTCCGATCATCATGTCGACCAGTTCTAAACCTGAAGATGTTGTAGACATACCACCGGCGTTGCCACCGTTGAAATGGTCTAGAGAATCCTTCAACAACCTAGTGGCGAAGTTTTAAGTTTCCTTCCAGTTGGGATGCTCGATACCCAGAAGAGAATCACACAGCGGCACAAGCACCGGCTTGGTTATATCACCTTGTTTTGGGAATACTTTGCCGATGGCAATTTTGGTTTATCAATCACCCGTTTTTTCACCGATCTACTTGATTACTATGGATTTCATATTTCTCAACTTAATCCCATTGGAATGGTGAGGATCAAGCATTTTGAGTTTGTATGCCGGTCAATGAACATTGCACCGTGTGAATCGCTACCGAGTTTTCTACCAGTTGCAATGTTCATTGGGATTTTATTCGTTCCAACAATGGATACCAGCAAAGAAACTTCTGCTCACTCCCCCAAAGTCATATCACGATTGGAAGCAAAAAAATTTCTACATCAAGGTTGGAGTAATCCCGATGAAGATGATGTTCATGGGTGTTGACGGTATCCCTTTGGAAACCATAGCGATACCAGTCAATGAAGAATGGTACCAAGATTTGAAAGACATTCCATCAATCTTTTTACCTGAGCAAGCATTGGTTGCAGCTGGTATGAGTTTAAACTGGAGGGCAGATCGTCGTGACAAGCCAGTGTATGTGGAAGACAAAACCAGTAAGTAACTATGCGCTGCAAAATCTTTTGTCATGTTGGTTGGTCTTGTCTCTTATGCTTGCGCTTTTGCAGTTACTTTTCTACATCTTGTTTCTTTCAAGGGAGACAAAGGGAAAATGAGCACTGTTCAATTGGATTCGGCGGAACCGTCTTGGCATGAACAGATCTTGATAAATTTTGAACTTCCTAAAGAGGAAGATCTCAAGGCGCAACCCTCGTCGACTGTTGGTAAGTGCTCTTGTTTGTACGGCGCCTGAGTTAATATTACAATATTACTGTTTTGCTTTGTCGCGCTTAAGTAATATTGCAATATAATGGCCTATATACATGCTTGTTTTGATTTTAGGTGATTTGATAAACTTGGGCGTAGACCCGGATTCCAAGAAGAAGAAAAAACCTACTTCTGCAACCACTACGCCGAAAAAATCTAATGCTCCAAAAGTGGAAACAAAGAAAGGTATGCGCCTCGTATCTGATTCTTGGTGTGATTACATGGTGGTGTCTGACTCCTTAGAAGGTCTTACGCCTGTAGGCTTGAAGAAACCTAAAGCTGAACCTCTAAGTGGCGCAGACATCCCTACCACAAACCCTGACGATCCAATTGATCTAGAATCACGTCCCGAGCCATTAGTTCGAGATAAATCCAAGAAGCGGAAACCTGCTGATCTAGAGCCTCAGGCGCAACCCCCGAAGAAAATTATGAGAAGAGATTGGAAAGAAAAGCAATCTGGATGCCTTGCCTGCTAAGTTTTCTCCTGGTAAGCATGTATATTCTTTTATTCATGTTAATAACTCACTGACCATTCCATTTTTGTAGAAAAAGCGGGGGCTTCTTCCCAACCATTCGAGGCATTATCACCTGTTCACATGGCGCATGCTTCCGTGACTCCAGAGAAAAACATGGGTGATGTCTTGCCGGTTGAAGCTGAGGCGGAGAAAACTGAAGTTGAGTTTACCAACCCAAGCTCCCCAGAGAAAGTGGCCTCGGAAGTGGAGAAGATTGAGGAAGAAACAACAAAATTTTCGACTGATGCTACTACTGGCAAGCAATCTAAAGATACTGCTCCTTCCACATCCGCGCGAATACCGGAAGATCCTATTTTTGAAACGCATGATGCTGATGAGGAATCTCCCACCCCCCGGATGAGACTCCAGGGGATTATTATTACCGGCCATATTCTGCGAGGAAAGCTTCAGATATTCATATTCCAGTCTGGAAGTTAAAGCAAGGAGATACCTTTGCAGATTGGCAAGCATGCCGAGAGTGGTTTAAGGGTGCATACCCCCAGCTGAGGTTAAACTTCAAGAAGAGCGCACTCATGAAACAACATATCGAGCGTATCTTCAAGAAACGACTAGTGCCTCTTCTACTACCCACATAATAGTGCGCGAATGGAACAGCATGCAAAAAGATTGGGATGAATTTGAAGTTTCCAAGCAAAGGGTGGAAGTAGAAAAGGCGTGTGTTAAAAATTTGACAGTGGAACTTGAAGCTGTTAAGGCCAAATTCGAGGACGAGAAAAAGACCGAATAAAGGCTGAAGTCGAGGCTACGCTACTTGTTGAAGAGCGCAGACGCTGGAAAGAAGCGTGTGAAAGGGACAACAATGAAAAAATCACCTTGCGCAATGAGATTGAGAAACTAAAGAAGGAAAAAAACGACGCTCTAGCTGCTGCTGATGAAGCTCGCTCCCATCGTGGGCGTAGCGAACAGAAAGAGGTAGAAACGAGCATGACCCTTCTCCTTAGAAATAAAGAGATTACTGATCTTACCTCTATGTTGTTTGATCAGGAACAAATGAAAGCGGAGCTAGATGAGGAGGAAGCTGAGGTTGCGCGTGTCACTGCTGAGAGTGTGGCAGAACCCTTAACGAATAATATAACTTGGTTGCAGTAGTATGGCGTTGTAAATGTAAGTGTTCCGAAACTCATACTTTGAATATTTTTGCGCATGAACTTATTTTGTAATGTACTTGTGCAGATTGCAAACTCCATTTTGAACTCTACTGAGTTGGATGAGGTAGTGGCCAAGTTGATGGTGACGACGCGCAGTGATGGTTATGCACAAGGATATGGCGAATGTGCGCTACACGTCTCCAATGCTCTTAAAGTTAAATGGGACACTAGCCGGTCCGCTACGCATGGAGTTGACACGAGTGCTACATTTAACACTGCGAATAAGGAGTATGACCATCTTCAGATTCCAGTGATGGATTTGGTGGATTCAGCGCTGCAACATGATGACTTTGTAGATCACTTAAAGGAAATCTTTACCGAGGAGCAGGAAATCTCTGAGGCGGAGGCTCCTGAATAGGAATGAGCCTTTTTGAAAAGTTAGGTTTTTTAGTAATAGGTTGTGGGTCTATTGTAATTGCCTTTGCGCGGTAGCGCATGTAACTTTTTGTTTGGAATGATATTATATTTTGACTACAATATTTGCATGAGTACAATTACTTGTTTAGGTGACACAAACAAATGTGGTATAAAACTCATGTATGGACCAGGAATTGATCCTTTCGCAGTAATTTGTTACCATTATGTCCATGAGTTTAAAATAACCATGATGTTTTTGTGTCTACCAAAATAATTGCATGCATTTGTAATAAAATATGTGAAAGCAAAAAATGTAACGACTCTTGTATTAATGATAAGGCGCGTGGCCGTTTGATACAGAATCGTTAAGATTACATATTAATAAAACTATTGTATATAGCAATCTTCTGCACAAATATGGATAAAGCACAAGGCCTGTGCGCTTGAAGAAAACTAGGATTACATATAACATCGGCGCAGCTGTTGGGCGTTCAAGGTTCTGGGAACACTGGTCCCATCCAGGCGTTTTAGAGTATACGCACCTTTCCCCAAAACCCCGTGTATGATGTACAATCCTTCCCATTTTGGCACGAGCTTTCCCGGTTTTTCAACGCTGGGGGCTTCGTTATCGCGCATGACGAAATCTCTTGGGAGGAATGTACATACACGAACCCTAGCATTATAGTCCTTTTCCATCTTGGATTTGTACTTAGCTTCTTTAATTGCAGCATTCTCGTGTCTCTCCTCTAACAGGTCCAGATCCAAACAACGCTGCTCTTCGTTATTCTGCTTTTCTAGTGCGAGCATGCGCGGAATGGAAGACCGATTTCTACAGGAAATACTGCTTCAGTTCCATAAACTAGGTTGAAGGGTGTTTCGCCTGTATGGCATAGTGCGATGAGCCCATAGAATACTAGGAAGCTCATCCAACCAGCCTCTGCGCGCTTCACCTAGACGTGCTTTGATACCTTCAACAATCTGTTTATTGATGCTTTCGATTTGACGGTTTCCCTGAGGGTGCGCAACAGAAGTGAATACATGCTCAATATTCATTTCTTTCATCCACTTTTGTAGATCCTCTGAAGCAAGGTTTGGACCATTGTTAGTAATTTGCGCATTGGGAGACCGAATCGACAAATGATGCGTTCCCATATAAACTTGTGAATCACCATTGTTGTTGTTGAAGCGAGTGGCTTAGCTTCCACCCATATCGTAAAGTAATCCACCGCTACGACAATAAATTTTACTGCGCCATGCGCATCAGGAAAAGGACCCACCAAATCAATTGCCCATTGCTGAAAGGGCCGAGCTGTGGTTACTGGGACCAATGGATTTTTAGGGCGCAGGGTCTTGGGAGCATGTCGTTGGCAAGCGGAGCATTTTCATAAGATTTCAATAGCATCCAAATGCATGCCCGGCCAATAATATCATTCGCTAATGATTTTGGCGACAACCATGCGCGGACCAGTGTTTATACCACATAACCCTTCATTGATTTCTCGAACCAAGTATTGAGCATCTTGTTTATCTACACAGTGCAAAAGAGGACCCATGTATGATTTTCGGTAAGAATTCTGTCAGCAACTTCGTAATTCAGCGCTTTGTTTTGAATTTTACGTGCTTCTGCCTTTCCTTCTGGAAGGGATCCGTGTTGCAAAACATGATGATCGGAGACATCCATGATGGATTCCCAACTTCTACGACGTTGACATGACGTAATGGTACAGATGGGTTTTTAAGTACCTCGATGCGCACCTCTTTAGCAAGATGCTCGAAACTAGTGGCTACTAACTTTTTAAGCGCGTCCACATGCTTGTTTCACTACGATTGATATGAGTTATCTTGAACGTTTGGAACTTGGCAATTAAAGACTTTGCTTAATCTAGGTATAAAGCCATTGCTTCGCCTTTTTCATAATAGATGCCATTAATCTGACCAGCGTCTAGCAAAGAATCAACATGTGCTTCAAGATTTTTTGCACCCATTTTGATAGCTAGGCGAAGTCCAGCAAGGAAAGCTTCGTATTCCGCTTCATTATTGTTGCTTTTGAAGTCGAGTCTAATTGGCATAAGTAAATTCATGATTCTCGGGGCTGACTAAGCGGAGACCAGCCCCTGCGCCATCATCATTGGATGCGCCATCCGTATGGAAAACCCATACGCTATCGTCCACTACCGGGAGCGGATTTGAATAGCCTCTCATTCTTGAATCATATCCACTGGTACTTCAGTAATAAAATCGGCTAGGACTTTGCCTTTGATGGTTGGTCGCAGTTTATACATGATATTATGTCCTCCCAGCTCGATAGCCCATTTTGCTAGACGACCAGCAACATCAGGCTTGGACAATATCTGACCCAGATGATAGTTCCTAAGAACAGTAATGACATGCCCTGAAAAATACCAGCGCAGCCTACGCGAAGCGTGAACTAGTGCCAGAACAAGCTTTTCCATTATCGAGTACCGAGTCTCTGGGTCAGTTAACATCTTGCTGATGTAGTATATTGGAGTTTGGACTCCGTTTCGTTCAACTAATAACACTGCACCGACTGCGATATTAGATGTGGAGATATATAAAATCAACGACTCTGCCTTGCGCAGAGCCGTCAAAGTTAGCAGTTGGATCAAACACTCTTTCATTCTTTGAAAGCTTTTTCCGCTTCTGGAGTCCATTGAAAATGGCTCTTTTTAACACAATTGCGCAGCGCTCTAATGAAAGGATAAGATTTTCCAGCATGATTGGCTAGGAAGCAATTAAGCGCAGCCAATCGACCAACTAATCGTTGCATTTCTTTGATGTTTGTTGGTGAAGGCACGCGCTGTATAGCTTCCAATTTTTCTGGAATCACTTTGAAACTGTCCTTGGTGACGATGAATCCCAAGAACTTCCATTCTTCCATACCAAAAGAACATTTCCCAGGATTAAGCTTTAAATTAACCTTACGTAAGGGCGTGAAGGTGCGTTGTATATTTTTTAACATTAATTCTTCATCAGGGCTCATGATGACTAGATCACCGATATACACCTCGACTGTGACACCGATATCTTCGCCAAAAACAATATCCATCAATCTTTGATATGTTGCTCCCGCATTGCGGAGACCGAAAGGCATTTTTGTGTAGCAAAGTATGCCTTTCTCCGTGCGAAAAGCCGTTTTATGTTCATCCTCATCTGCACCTGATGATAACCTTTATAACAGTCCAGACAACATTTCCAACGGAAAGATGCCAAAGAGTCTACTTTCTTGTTAATCTCTGGAAGAGAATAACAATCCTTCGGGCAAGCTTTGTTAAGATCTTTGAAGTCGACACACATACGCCAACCACCATTGTGATTTTGAACCATTACTGGGTTAGCGACCCATGTTTGATATCGAACTTCCCTTAAAATTCTAGCTTGGAGTAGCTCGGATACTTGTTCGTTCATTGCGCGAGTCTTTTCTGGACCTAGACTGCGCTTTGCTTACCCCACAGGTTCAACGGAGGGAAAAGTGTTCAACCAATGCTCCGCCACATCTCTTGGGACTCCAGTCATGTCAGCTGGAGACCATGCGAAAATATCCATGTTTTTTAACAGAAGTTGCTTAAGCTGTGCGCGGATTACCGGAGACATGGTAGGGCCTAACAAAATTGTTTGTTCTGGGTATTTACTGTTAAGTACCCATTTCTCTGGTTCATTTAATGTAGAATGCTTCTCAACCTTTGTTGGTGGCTCATCATGAACATACATAATTTCCTTGCGAGAATAAATTATTGCCACGCCGGTTTTAGTGGGAAAAGCACAAGCAACATGTGGTGTGGAAGTAATCATACTGAAATTCCTTTGCGCACGCCGACCCAGTAACACATAAAATTGACTGGAACGGTGCGCGAGTTCCTCTGGGTCTAGTTTTTTGAAACACTGTTCATAGATAATATCCATTGAACTACCTGGATCGATAAATATATAATCAGTTCAGTAATGACCGAAAATGTCGGTTATCACGACTGGTCGCTCTTCTTGTGGTCCACCAGGAACGACATGAAAAATTACTTGTTGCTCACGCCATTGTTCACCATGAGCACGTTTCTGATTGCGCTTGCGCAAGGGGCCTCCTTGAATCATACTAACTTGTTTCATTTTTTTGTTACTCGGGCCTTCGTCACCGCGAGTAATTTGTCTTACCTCCTTGTGCACGTTTTGCAACAGGTGAGTGAGCTTCCCACTTTTCAGTGCCTTCTCAATTTTGGTGCGCAGACTTATACAATTGTCAGATGTATGACCCTTATCTTTATGATAATCATAGTAAAGATTCGGGTCTTGACCTTTTTGTTTTTCATCTGTTGAGGTTGCTTAAATTGATAATTCTTTGTATTGAGCACGTCCGCAGGAGTTTTTGTTAGAGACGTCCACTGCCTCTCATCATTTTCTTGTTTTATATCTTTCTGGGAAGCTATTTTGTTGATGGCTGCACGAGCATCCATTGGGGAATATGCATTTGGACTTGAATCCTTCCAACACTTTTTAAATTTTCGACCGCCTCTGCTCATATCCTGGGGACGATTCTGAGGCATAGGAGGTCGATTGGAACTTAAGTTGCGTTCAGTTTGAGCATAAACTTTGGCTGCTGCCATAAGTTTTTCCCAACTTTTTGGTAGACCTACGTTATCTGACAACACCTTTATCATTTCATCACAACGTACAACATATTGGAACTGTGCGCGAATCAAATCTTCGTGCACATCACTAATCTCAAGGACCTCTTTATTAGAACGGGTTATAAAATCTTCGAGGCTCTCGTCATCTCTCCGCCAGATGTTCATCACATCTATGGAGTCTCTAACATATCGCCTTTGTTGACCAAAATGCACTAAGAACTTATCCTTGAGATCATTCCAGGAAGTTAACTTACCTGTTGGGAGATTATCAAACCATAGGCGCGCAGCACCTGTGAGAGTTTGAACGAACAAATGGCACCACATAGGCAGCGTCCATCCACCGATAAGCCCTGGGATGGTAAACAGGCGCAGACGATCATCTGGATCAATCATACCATTGAATTTCCCAACATTTGATGGTAACCTTGCATGCTCAAGCAGAGCTAACGCAATTTCTTTCACAAACTTGGATTCCTCCGCTGCTTCAGCCGATCTATCGATCAGATTGTAATCATGCTCAGCTTCCGGATTATACACCGCGCGAACTTTAGGCTTATAATCAGCATGATCACTTTGCAAACGATTAAACAGACTTGCACTGTCGCCGTCATCATATGTTTTATCATATTCATCGTATTGAGTGTTCCGCTTTTGTGACAAGCGCGGGCCCAGCCTTGAGTGAACAGATGCACGTTTCTGAGTTTGTTCTTCCTGACGTCTACCACAAGAAGGTGTAGAGTCATACATGTTTCTGGATTGAGAATACATCTCTGTTTCATCAACAAACACGTGCGATGGTGCACGTGCTCTGTTTGGTGAATCGTAACTCAGTACTCGAGGTGCAAGCGAAGCACGCACCTAAGTTGCAGGTATTTGAGCTTTTGGTGCAGGTGTACCGGTACGTGCACAAAGCTGCGCATAAATGGCATTCAAAGCACTCTGAGATTTCACATACCACGAGATCGGAGTTTCACCGGGTGGCAATATTGAAACAACAGATGGAATTTCATTTTGAATTCCCGGAGTTACTGGAATGTTCACACGACCATGGTCACTTTGATAAGCCCTGCGCTGGTAAACAAGCGCAGATCATTATCTGGATCAATCATAAAATTAAATTTCCCAACATTTGATGGTAACCTTGCACGCTCAAGCAGCGCTAACGCAATTTCTTTCACAAACTTGGATTCATCCGTTGCTTAAGCCGATCTATCGATCAGATTGTAATCATGCTCAGCTTCCGGATTATACACCGCACGAACTTTAGGCTTATAATCAGCATTATCCCTTTGCAAACGATTGAACACACTTGCACTGTCACCCTCATCATATGTTTTTTCATATTCATCGTACTGTGTGTTCCGCTTTTGTGACAAGCGCGGGCCCAACCTTGAGTGAACAGATGCACGTTTCTGAGTTTGTTCTTCCTGACGTCTACCACCAGAAGGCGTAGAGTCATACCTGGTTCTGGATTGAGAATACATCTATGTTTCATCAACAGACACGTGCGATGGTGCACGTGATCTGTTTGGTGAATCGTAACTCAATACTCGAGGTGCAGGCGAAGCACGCACCTGAGTTGCAGGTGTACCGGTGTGTGCACAAACTTGTGCATAAATGGCATTCAAAGTAGATATTTCACATACCACGAGATCGGAGTTTCATCGAGTGGCAATATTGAAACAACAAATGGAATTTCATTTTGAATTCCTGGAGTTACTAGAATGTTCACACGACCATGGTCACTATGATAAGCCCTGCGCTGGTAAACAGGCGCAGATGATCATCTGGATCAGTCATACCATTGAATTTCCCAACATTTGATGGTAATTTTGTACGCTCAACCGGAGCTAACACAATTTCTTTCACAAACTTGGTTTCCTCCGATGCTTCAGCCGATCTATCGATCAGTTGTAATCATGCTCAGCTTCCGGATTAAACACCGCGCGAACTTTAGACTTATAATCAGCATGATCCCTTTGCGAAGGATTAAACACACTTGCACTGTCGCCCTCATCATATGTTTTATCATATTCATCGTACTGAGTGTAATACCCCAACCTGGTTCTGGGGCTGACGTGTCACTATTACAGAATCATATACAAAAAGACTTATTTTATTAATATCCAAACGAGTTTACAAAAGATTTATTCCTGATAATTTATTTCATACGTTAACAAAACTACACATCAGGCTTCTAATTTGTTTATTATAGATCTCTTCACACTTTCCCATCATCCCTGCTAATCAGTAGAAAAGAAAGAAATGCGAAGGAGCAAAATGCCACGTACGGATAATGATAGCAATAAAATAATGAATACGAAAGAAAAGATAATAATACAATTACGACTACATGATAGAATTCAAGAACTTTACCATGTTATAGGAAATACCCAACAAGCCCGGGATATATATATATATATATATATATATATATATATATATATATATATATATATATATATATATGTGTGTATGTATATATGTATGTATATATGTATGTATATATATATATGTATATATAACAGAACAGGCGGAACAGGCTAGCTAGTCCTGAACCGATGTGCGTGGTGTATGGGCATCATACAAACCACCCACCAGAAATAATAATATCCTAGGATCGATCCATACGCCTCGAAAAATATAGTCAGCACTCTTAAAGAGTTCAAAACAGGCGAGACGTTGTGATTTAGGCTCACCGTCACAGTCGTTGCCACGCCATTGATACCGCAATGACATGCTTGTGGTGACCCCACAAGTAGGGGCGTGCTCGGGTATCAGATTACAGAGGTAAGACAACGAGCCCGGGATATATATATATATATATATATATATCTATACATATATATACGTATATATATATATCTATACATATATATACGTATATATATATATACGTATACATATATATACGTATATATATGTATACGTATACATATGTATACGTATACGTATATATACGTATATATACGTACGTATACGTACGTATGTATATACATACGTATGTATATACATACGTATGTACGTATGTATACATACGTTACGTACGTACGTATGTATACATACGTATGTATATATATATATACGTAATATATATATATACGTACGTATATATATATATATACGTATGTATATCTATATATATACATATATATATATGTATGTATGTATGTATATATATATATGTATGTATGTATATATATATGTATAACAGAACAGGCGGAACAGGCTAGCTAGTCCTGAACCGATGTTTATGTATGTATGTATATATATATGTATAACAGAACAGGCGGAACAGGCTAGCTAGTCCTGAACCTATGTGCGTGGTGTATGGGCATCATACAAACCACCCACCAGAAATAATAATATCCTAGGATCGATCCATACGCCTCGAAAAATATAGCCGGCACTCTTAAAGAGTTCAGAACAGGCGAGACGTTGTGATTTAGGCTCACCGTCACAGTCGGTGCCACTCCATTGATGCCGCAATGACATACTTGTGGTGACCCCACAAGTAGAGGCGTGCTCGAGTATCAGATTACAGAGGTAAGACAAATAATATTTTTATTTTCCTCAGGTATAGTAACGTGAATAATCCAATATAACAGGTCAGATATATTTTTAGTCGGAATGCGATAATGAGTACAATTTAAATAAATAATATCGCATGTAATATGGTTCTAAAATTGTATTCAGAGTCGAGAATGATTAGACAAGCAAATGTAATGGATATGAATCAAATGGTTGCAACTTATTAAATGATAATACGAGATAATAGCTGGAAATGAAGATTAACGAACAAAGTTAAAAACCCATACTATACAGATAGTAAAGGAAGGAATCCGCACCTTAAACAATAGTGATGTTCCAAAGATATCCCAGCTTGTTTACAAAGTTTGTAATAATCTACATATACGTATATCCCGTTAAAATAATACTTGAGTCCTTAGTGTTTATTGGTTTAAATTGTACATGTATAAACCTGATGAATATATATTCTTTATATATCCAATTTTAGTTAGTAACTACTTTATTTTTAAGTCAGAATAATTTAATTTTAACCTTTAATACTTTGAAACGTAACTTTATGTAGAACATGATAAAATGAATTTATATAAACACATGCATATGTATATGAGTTACTCTTTAAGTGAAACTAAATTTTTGTGTAGATACAAATCATACGTAGTATCCATTTCTTTGATATTGTACTTAGTTATCGATCTATAATATAATGTAAAAATGTCCAGTAAGTAATGCTAGTATAATTAATTAACAACACTAACTAAAGGTTTATTTTTTTAATGAGTTAATTACATAATTAGTCCCTGTGGTTTGCACAAAGTAACATACTTAGATACTAATAGTTTAAAATCACATTCTAGGAGTTAATTACATAGTTAGTCCCTGTGGTTCGCAAAAAATAACATACTTAGGTACTAACAGTTTAAAATCACCTTCTAGAGTATTAACTTTTCATTTTGTAATGTTTGGAGGTATTAACTTCTAGAATATTAACATAGTTGGTCCCTGTGGTTTGCACAAAATAACATACTTAGGTACTAATAGTTTAACAAACAATTAACGTTAATACCTCCAAACGTTACAAAATGAAAAGTTAATGCCCTAGAATGTGATTTTATTTTGTAATGTTTGGAGGTATTAACGTTAATTGTTTGTTAAACTATTAGTACCTAAGTATGTTATTTTGTGCAAACCACATGGACTAACTATGTTAATACTCTAGAAGTTAATACCTCCAAACGTTATAAAATGAAAAGTTAATACCCTAGAAGATGATTTTAAACTATTAGTACATAATTATGTTATTTTGTGCAAACCACAGGGACTAACTATGTAATTAACTCTTTTTTTAATAAAGTATCTTTAATTACCATAATTATTTAACATAAAATAGTTTTTAAAATTTTAAAATCATATTATTTCTAGAAAATCAACTACTGTTAGGACACAAAAACTTCTTGAGTAACACTAATTAAGCTAGTTATTATTAACAAAGCAATCATGATCTTCTTTCGAACCGATCATTTACTTTCGTTTAAAATACATACTTAAATATATTGTATAAAGCCTCAAACCTTCGTGGCTTAATAATATTGTTTAAAATAAATTATGTTAAAATAAATGAAATTGGATCTATTAAATTAAATGAAAGGATTTTAAGAATTAATAAAATTTAAAAGATTGTTTTCGTGGGTCATTTGAGTCAAAGCAAGTTTTGAAATCCAGGTATACAAACCCACAACTCCATTTTAATCCTTTTTTGTTTTATAACCAGTTAGCCATAAGACTTCATACTTTCATAGTATTATGAAATAACTAATTCTGGGATCACTTGTAAAGGTTTGTATTATTCTTTTTATTTAATGAAGTAATAAAATAAAATAGATGACTAAATTAATATGATGGGGGTATTCATGATCATAAATATATAGTTTAAACAGACTGAACCAGATGCAAATGAAATGGTCTTGCCAAATTAATTTGTTTCCAAAATAATCAGGGTGCCAAGATGGGTTTCAACCAGAACTATAACAATTTGTTTTGAACATAACCTATTATAATAAGCTCATATTCGATTGAATATTGAAATGCCAATAATATATATACCTTCCGCTCACTCCGTCTTCCCCGGCACTGCGCCGGAAAATGAGCATGTTTCGTCCGGAATTTGCTTGAGTTTTATGCGAGGTTTTTCGAAGTAAATACGCGATCAGAAGTTACTCCCGGAGTGAAGATGCGTAGCTTAGTTTATTTGTTTGAGGTTTTGGTTTGTTTTTGGGTTCATCGGAAAACTACGAATCTTGTCGGAATATTATGAATCTCGCCGGGAGGTACTTATCTTAGAGTGCAAGGGTTCAGCAACAAGAAGGTTTTGAGGGAAAGTGATGGTATTTTGTGAGAGATTTTGTGATCGGCATTTATAACCGAAGTTTTTGTGTGTGATGAAGATAAGGTAAGTGAATAGAACAAGTAGGTGAGTAACCATCCGTACGTGTCTATTATCCATTTGATGTCCAAGAAAGTTGGAGAGTGAAAGACACGTCTACGGCAATGCAATGCAACGTGGCTTTTCATCCTTTCTTTCTTGCTGTAGAAGGTTTTCAACATTTTATTTTCTTTTTCTTTTTATATTATTTACATTAAATACGTAACGGGAATTCGGTCGGCATCAGTCTGGTTCGTTACGGCATCGACACTTGCTATAGCAGTTGAAAGAGAAAACCAAAGCAGATAAATAAATAAAGTTGTGAATTGGTTCGACATTTGTTTTACGCTGATATTACGGGCACCGATTTTGTTTGGTCAAAATTGACTTGGTTCTTCAGGTTATCAGCACGCTACCCACACTTGTATTGCAACCCACTCACATCTCTCTCCCTATCTCTCTCCTCAAGATCAACCACTCTCTTCATCTCAAGAGCTACGATGAAATTGCCGCCATCAATCACTGGTTCGAACCACGAATAGTTGTTTGTTCCGTCTGTTCAAAGCCGAACACCGCCACCACGTTGATCGACGGCTATTCACCACTGTCGTAGTCGTGTTTCGTCGCCACCGCTGAAACCCCTTGTTCCTGTTATCGTGCAATTCGTAGTAACAATAACTAGATAATAGTTATTATTTTGCAACTCACGATCAATATCTCTCTCTTTGTCACTCACATTACCGACGACTAAACTCGTAATTGCGGGGCCAAGGGAACATGATTAGGTGAAGGACCAAAGATACAAATATATAGAAAGTTTTGTTGCCATCCTCCGTTGAAACCTAACTGTCATTATCAACTTGTATAATTATATATAATAATAATCTATTTTACAATTATTATTATTATTATATTATATATTTGACTTTGTGTTAACGATATAAACGCATCAAAATTTTTAAGGGAAAATTTAACAAGCTCTATTATTTATTTATTTTATTATGATTATTTTGTGGATATTTCATATCTAATTTATTTTTCATTCTATTATCTGATTAAATTTTATATATTAAAAATTCGGGTTATTACACTGAGTGTTCCGCTTTTGTGACAAGCGTGGGCCTTGTTCTTCCTGACGTCTACCACCAGAAGGCGTAGAGTCATACCTCGTTCTGGATTGAGAATACATCTCTGTTTCATCAACAGACACGTGCGATGGTGCACGTGCTCTGTTTGGTAAATCGTAACTCAATACTCGAGGTGCAGGCGAAGCACGCACCTGGTATCTGAGCTTGTAGTGCAGGTATACCAGTGTGTGCACAAAGCTGTGCATAAATGGCATTCAAAGCACTCTGAGATTTCACATACCACGAGATCGGAGTTTCACCGGGTGGCAATATTAAAACAACAGATGGAATTTCATTTTGAATTCCCGGAGTTACTGGAATGTTCACACGACCATGGTCATGATGAGCATCAGCTTAGGCGGAAAATTCTTCTTCCACGTGTCCTTCGATCTTAGCACCATGAACAACGTTTCGGATTTCAGATCGAGGACCTAGTAGATGAGACGAACCATCAGCCATGAAAACTGAAGGTAAAAGAACGCAAACAAGAGATGAAAATGAAAGAAAAGATAATCGGTGGGCGCCAATGAAGAAACACCAGATCACGATTAGATCGGAATCAATCTAGATCTGTGGGTTTGGTTTCTTCATAGAAAGGTTAATCTCAAGTTTGCTCGCCAATTGAATCTGATTCGCCGGAAGATCAGCGCAAAACAGAAACGCCGTTAGCCTCGCCACGAGGAGAATGGGGGTTCTCTCCGTGACCACCCTCTAGCGTGAGAATAAGTAAAGTGATCAAAGATAATGATAGTAGTAGAGAGTGAAAGTAAGTGAAAGTGAATGAGATAACTTGTACCTTAAGTCTCGTATTTATAGCCGGTTGGTTTGAGCGTCAAAATTATAACGGAGGTTAAACAGAATGTTTTCCGCGTTAACAGTTATTTCTCCATCCATGCACACGGATCACGATTTTGATCGACGATTGGGGAGTTGCCACGTGGAAAGTGATTCAATATAGATCTGCATGTTGGTTATACCATCATCGTGACCTTAGATGAGTGCTCAAGATGTTGCCACGTCATATTCGGTTGCAACCGAATGAGGCCCTGCACGATGATCATTTAATGCTTCTAGAATGTTCACAGTTGTGGGCCTTTTATCAATTGGCACGTGTCTTGTTTGTTATAACAAAAAAAATTCCTTTTTGTTTGATCTTTAAGTTCCCTACGCGCGGACATGTCTGGACTTTGGTTGTTATCAAGCTTAACTTTTACCCTTGCGCGAGCCCGCGCAAGAGTGTTAAATGAATATTAACCATCCCAGTGATCCGACGCACAGTTACCAAGGACTGATTTACATGCACGGGGCACGTAGCATTTATTTAAGATGGTCTTGGAAAGTCATAGTGGTATGGTCTTCTGCGTTGGTGTAGGGTTTTGGGACCACACCCCTTCAAGAATACCGAGATGTGTTTACATCGATCGAAACAATAAAAACGAATATCAATTTCAGTATTGAGGTTGTTCGGTCAGTATTAGACCATTTATTTTGTTACATGTACAACACTAGGTTCGATTGAAACTTAAAAAAGAAAAAACCAAAAAATAGAAAAAAAAGAAAAGATGGAAAAAAATCACAAAAACAAATCAGAAAATGACAAAAATCACTATATGTTCATAAATTATATATATAATAATAAGAAATAAGTTATTATATATATAACTAAAATGTTATTTTGTCAACATCAATCAACTTTGTCCCCTCTACTTTAGTAATGACATATTTAGCCTCCCAAATTTTGTAATAACATATTTAGCACCTCATCTTTGATAATAATTTGTTTAGCTTCTCAACTTTTGTCAACATCAACTAACTTTGATCCCTCAATTTTGGTATAAGACATATTTGGCAATTTTGGTAATGACAGACTTAACCCCTCAACTATAATAATGACATGTTTAGCTTCTCAACTTTTGTCAACATCAACCAAGACCCTTCAACTTTAATGATGACATACTTAGTCCCTTAACTTTAATAATGACGTGTTTAATACTCAACTTTAATATGGTTTCTTTTTAATTCATTATTTACTCTCACACTTTATAATAGTTACTGTTTATACCTTTGTTGTTTCAAACCCGCTGCAAAATATGAGTTACCAACTAGTTATTAATAAAAGTTGGAGCATGAGATGGTTAAATTTAAATTGGACAAAAGTTTATTATATACTCATCATAATAATTATATGGCGGCAGGCTGCGGAGGGATATCCATATATTTATAAATTCGCACGTGTTCCTCGACTAAACTTTTCTCTCCACTTGCTAGTTGCTTCTAAAGCACATGTGATTTATATAACATTTCCATTATCTAACTTTATAAAAGCACTATCGTGATAGACAACGACACCACCCAACGCATCCATTTAGTTTACTTTTTCTCGTTAGTTTATTTAACTTAATACTTAAATCATATGGATTAGTTTACTTTTATTTAATGCTTTTTATAAGTCGGTAAATAGTGACATCTTAATTTTTGTATGTATGATATTCAGGGTGAGCCAAGTAGAGTGTATACATCGGGGTCACTTTTTTTTTTATATGTACTTGATAGTTGACTGACCACGAAAGTCGATTGATTACGTATCTATTATATATAATAAACATGAAAGATTTGGAGTGACGTGTGCAATCTCAGGTAAATTTGAGCGGGAAACCTATTTTTGCACTTTTCGATTTTGATGGTTTTTTTTTTGTATTTGGTAACTAGATACGAGACCCTAATGGCACGCGTTCCTTTTTTGGCTTGACGACGATGTTAGGGTTTTCATGTGGAACGACAGTGGTGGCGTTATTGTGGCTATAGGGTGGTTAGCGGCGCTCAGAAAGGATCCAAATCCCGATTTAAAAATAGGTGAGTTTCAGCTACTATTATTTTCTATTTTCGTTGTGTACTCTTTTGAATCAGATTTTTGGTTCGGTTTGTCAATGTGCAGTTCCTTATTCTTCATATTTGAGGTTCAGTTGTTTATTCTTCAACAGTATTCCTTTCATTTTAAGTATTCTTTTTTTCTTTTTTGTTTGGGTTTCTTCATTATTTTGATTTTTATAATAGTTGTTTTTCAATTACAGAGAAGATAGTTACTACTGGGACGGAATCTACTGCAAAACTGGAAATAGTGGCTTTAATAGGAATGGTTATGTGTTGATAAACCTATTTAATTTTTATATGTGCTTTTATTTAGATTTCAAGTAAATATTGTCATTTTGCTTTTGATTATTATTGGCTCATTGGTCCGTGTTTTTCATCCACAGTAGTCAAAATGGGATGATTTGTGTTACCAAACCATGTTGTGTGGCGGTTCTTGCAAATGCAAAGCAGGTGACTTTTGGGCTTGATGTTGGTCTCAGGAAGGAGGTCAGTTTTCAAGTTAGGCATGACAAAAGGATTGAAGACAGTTTTTCAATCAAGTTCATAATTGATGGAATACTACTTCATGAATTGCAGGTTTTACGTCTTCTTTCTTTTTAAATAAAATTATTGATGAATGAATGATTTGTCCAGAACAAGGATCATTTGGTGTTGATATCATGTTTATGTATGTATGTACATGTACGCACATACATCTGTGTGTGCGTCTCGAATAGAGCCAATAAAAAAACGAACTCATGTCCAACAGCACTCGCATTGGATCCTTCATCCATTCTCCATACTTTAGTTATTTTTAGAATCCCAGAATCCATTGTTGGCTAGGTACTTCTTTGTGAACTTATTGGGTGATGGGTGTTGAATTTTTTGATAGCTCCAAACTATGGACTTGGATGTGCACTTCTTGAGTTGTTAAAGGAATGTATAAGTTGAGATGCATTTAGACGGGGAGCTTCAATATTAGAGGTAAAATGATTCCTTGATAGCATTTAATTTAAATTTTATATGACTTTTTTACTTTACTGGCAATGAATGAGGAGTATTTAGCACCCAGTGAAACTTTTATATTTTATCTTAACCATGTTTATATATGAGTTATGTTTTATTTTATTTTATTTTATTTTTACGAAATTTGCAGGTCTTAGAGGCTTTTGCTTCATAAGAATATGATTGTAAATCAAATGAATTCAGAAAGGCAAGACATTTATGATGGGTTCTGGTAGCAATCCAATGTGCAAAACTGCTCATGGATTTCATCTTGAAAGTGGTTTTGGGTGAATTCTCATGCACAAATTCAGTCTCCAAATTGCCATTTCTTTGTCATCATGTCTCAAAAGGTGTTGAGTTTTGGCTATCTTAAGCATTTGTTTATAGAGGTGGCAAATGGGCGGGTCAATGATTGGTCTGGGTTTGGTTGGTCCTATACACTTTTTGTCTAAGATATTCACAAATTCTTTTTGATATACACTTAGTGTGTCAAATAAGATTATAAAAGCTATGCTATTTCTAATGCTGGTGGTGATGATTTTGGTTCTGTTGTTTCTCCAATGGTTCAGGAAGAGGGTAGAGGCGAGGATGTAAAGGTTCTTAGATTGACACAAAGATGTGTTCAGATGATGCATTTGGATGCCACAAAGGAATGCTTGAAAAGGGTGGTAATGATGGAGCTATGTCATATTCAGTTTCTTCATTTTGATAACAGGTTTGATGAAGACCTTTTTTTTTCGAGATTAACTTCCAAATTTACAATTTTTATATACGTCATGCCTTGATGTTTGCATACTTTTCTTATTTATGAAACTGCACTCTTTAAAAATGTTATGCAAGTAGGACTAATATTCATATGATGGTTTTGCTATAACTTACATGGACTCAAAACTTAAATATGAAACCTTAGTTCTTTAGATGATTTATATCAATTTTTCTTTCCATTGTATAATTGATAATAGAGTAAAAAGGTCGAATCAATTTCTAATAAAGGTCTGAGAAGATGCATCATCCGCCTAGATGCATTTGAGTTGTTCAATGATCTAAAAGAAATGGTGCAAATCATACTAAAACATTAAAACATTTTCTATTTCAGCCTAGATGCATTTCCCACCATAGAGCAAGAGCAGCACGGGTGAGGGGATTTTTTGTTGAGATAATGAGAAAGATAGAGCATCGATGGGTGAGGAGGGGGAGTTTTGATTGAGAAGATGAGCAGAGGTAAAAGAAAGAAGTTCAAGCGGTGGAGGACGGGTGCCATGCCGGATCTTGGAAACGCACACGACCCACTGGGAACTGTTGATATTCTTAATAATTAACTAAGCTCAATAATACAGATAGATGAAAAGGGTATGTGTGTTCTGTCAAATTCTATACACTTTTTAGGTAACCTTTATAAAAATATAGAAAAATAATGCATAGACTACAAACTATATTGTTAAGTGTAATATTCTATATATTTCTTCGCATAGGAATTTTAGAATTTATTTTTCCTTAAATGTAATAGGTACTTTTTTTATTAAAGTTTTATAATATTTTTATGTCTTAATGAACTTAGAAAGTTGTTGGTTACAAATGTGCCAAAACCTACCGTAATAGATTAGAAATGTTTTAATCAAAGTTATGGTTCCATCTTTTTATTTATAGATGTTGATAATGTTGTTTTTTTTTCTTTGGATCGTTGAATTTCATATTCATTAGTTTTTTTATATATTCAAATATTTTTGTGATGACAAGTTATGCAAAAATCAAAACTATTGTTATGAATAATCGTTGGTTGTTATGACGATTAGTCGCTTCCTACATTTAAAATTTTGGGTTTTCTCTTTGGAATAATCGTTGTTTGTTTTATTTTCAATAAAAATTCAATTGTATATTTTATTGGATTGAAAACATTGCAACACGGTTTTCATTTTTACATAAATTTATTATTTAAGTTGTTATTGTTAACATATATACATGATACTGTTTTAATATATTATTTTATTAAGAATTAAAAATGTCCTGACAAGGGTTGTCTCCGAAAATGTTCGAAAATCTTTAAGCCCTGTGCGAACAGAAAATACGGACCTTAAATATAAATTTTTAAAAAGAATATATATATATATATATATATATATATATATATATATATACATATAAATTAAATATATGAAAATGGATTAATGTCATTTGAATCAACACCAATAATTTAATGTAAGTTGACAGAATTAGTCAATTAATGTCATTTGCATTTAATAAATAGATAAGAAACAAAAAGAAAAACAAAATTGATGGTGCCAAGATTAGAACCCGTGTCGTCTTATTATTTAAGTGACTTTGAAACCACCAAATCAAGTACTTCAAGATGGTACTTTTCTGATTCATTAGACCAGACGGTATGGGGGCCGGCCCATGCTCGGCGCCGGACCCCCACACCGCCCCCCTTGGCCCGGCCGCGGCACACCCGGCCTCTTCCTGCCGCCCTTGCCGCTCCACTTTGGCACATTTTTCGATTGAAGACCGTTGGTAACGGTCGTTTTTTTTAAAATTTAAATACACACTATCTTCCATATTTTATACCATTTTCACCATTTTCTTTCCACTTTCAACCCAAAACACTCTCTTTTTATATCCATCGGCAATACTATCCCGTTGGTCAGGGGCAACAAGATTTAAACTCGTTCTCGCTAACCAACGAATACGTCCATGCAAACCTTCAAGCCGACTTAATAGAACACATATGGAACAACGTAAACGACGAGGGCGGTGACGAAGACAATAACGAGCATTATGCTTTTTATTTTTAATTAATAAAATATTTTATATAAATTTTAGGTATTGTAATTTTTTTCCTAGGTTATGTAATTTTTTATCAGTGTAATGCTTTATATTTTTTAATTTAATAAAATATTTTATTTAAAAAGCTTTTTTTAAATGAGATAACAAAAAACATAAAATAAATAAAATATTTAATTTTAGATGGGCCATGCCCATCCTACACCCCCCTCATTTAGCTAGGAGGGTCATCCTCCAAAGGATGGGGATGTGGAATCCTACGTGGCGGCCCATCCCTTTGGGGATGACCCTCCCCATACCCTTTAGCCTTACATATATATTCTAATTTTACAGTCTAAAACTAATAGAAAAACAAAAAATGGACCCCTGTTGGGTTTGGGTCCTGAGCCGTCGCTTATCCCGTACACCCTTCGGGCCGGCCCTGATCCTGACAAAGTTTAATGAAATAAGAAGTTATATTTTAATATGAATACATGTTTAATAAGTAATAAAATAAAACTATCCGGAAAATAGTCCCGAGTGATAACCTTATATCATTTATATATGTAAAGAGATCTACTTGGTTAATGGCTTAATGCGGTTCCTATTTGAATGGTAGGCAAGGCTTTGAAACTGGAAAGTATTTAAAGCATTATATTAACTTGTAACTCTCCCAACCTTTTTAAAACCCTAAAGTTGTTTTTAACTTCAAACCAGGGCGGAAATCACAATATTATGAGCCATAGCACGGGCTACTGCTCAACCCCGTATTCGTAGTGATTTTTTCCCGGTTTTATACATAGAATACCCCTAAAAATACGAGGATACCCATAACCAGATAATAGGATACTTGATATTACTAAAATCTCATTTTTTATAAGCCAAACATTTTACAACCCGAAAACTTATAGAATAATTATGCGCGACTGATAAAATAAGCCCAAATTTACAAAATAGAATTGAAAGGAGGTCCGAAATAATTGATAAACTTAGCCCAAGACACAAAAATATCATAATTGAATAAGTGATCTTGCCCGTGCAACCGGAACACATAGTTTTTGTCCTTTGGTTTATCGGGTAGTGAAGCTAGCTTTGGTTTTTACCGATTGCTACCGCAACCGTTGAGAGATATTTTTTTTCTAAATTGAAGTTTGTCAAGACGGATTTACGCAATCGAATGGGCCCGGAATATTTGAACAATGCTATGGTTTGTGTGGTCGCAAAAAAAAAAAACTTTTGATAAAGTAATTAAAGGACGACGATGTGATGTGATGGAATGATTTCAAGCTAGGAAAGAAAATGACAAATCTATTAGTTATTTGTTTTACTTTATTATTAGTGTTTTTTATGATTGTATGATTACACGGTAAAAAAATCGGAATACCCCTAAGTTAGTGGGCTAGTTCCGCCACTGCTTCAAACCCTTCACACAAACCAGATCCTCCACACCTTGAATTTATTTTTGTCGTTCATAAACACACGTAGAAGTTCAAGAATGGATCATGCACAAGTCTTTTTGTACGAGGCTTTAACTTATAACGAGAACTAGTAGTTAAGCATTTATTATGGCACTCATAAAAGTAAAATCTTGGTGTGAGAGGTTTTAAAAATCGAGGGTGTCCCAATAAATAACTAGTCAAAAACACAGAATGGTGTCACCTATAACAACATTGATTTGAACCACATTTGACAAATGGGAAAAACTACTAGTACTTAAAAAAGTATTACCACAGATAACAATGATTTGCTATTAAAAAGGAGAAAAAATTGTTGAATACATTTTTTGGTTATAATATATTCAATAACAATTGAAAATTTACAACGAATGGTAGTTAGAGGGGCAACAAGTTACGTCACAACTCCTTTTGAATAGTTAATTCTATTCTACCGAAAATAAAACCTTGGTTCCTTGACGTTGAGAAATTGTTGTGTACGACCCTCTACACTCTGTCCAAAAAACCAACAGCTTTAGAAGCAAGGAAACCAAATGTATCAAAGGCAAAGGGAATGAAGGCATGTTGATTCTCAGCAAAAGCTTATTCTTACTTAGCAACTTTCCCTAATTTTGCCTTCAACACAGCTTGACCAACTATGAAACGGTTTCCCCGAAGCCCAAAGGGATACTCCGATAAGGTCTACACAAACGTGGTTCTCTTCTATCCAACCGAAAACAAGAACATCTGCCGGCCGCAGGGTGAACCTCCTTACAAGTGAGTCTGTACGGAAAAGAGCATGGTTGTAAATATCTAAGAGAGTTGTATATTAATATATCTAGAGAGTTGTATATTAATTTGAGTATTGATGTGAGCTAGACCTTGCAAAATTAACATGTCTTCACTTAATATTAATTAACTATAAAATATTGTCATGACGTCTATCATGAAAGTTCCTTTATTAAAAACTATAAAAATATTGTCATGACTTCCCTTTATTAAAATAAAAAAGAAGCGGGACTTAAAAGAAAAAGAGTTAAATGTCTGGTTGGTCTCGGTGGTTTGCAAATATTGCAGACTTTGTCCTAAGGGTTTAATAATCACAGAGTTGGTCCTAGTTCTTGTAATTTTTTGCACTCGTGTGATCCTTGTCACTAACCTATATTAAATTTCTCAGTTAAGTATTGTTAAATGACTATAATACCCTTACTTGTAAAGAAAAACAAAAATAAAAATAAAACAATATGACTCCTTCTACCCTACCACCAATTCTTCTTCTTCTACCCTAAACCATCACCACCATCTCACCTCCACCCCCACCATCACTGAACACCCACCACCACAATCTTCCCCCTCCACCACTAAACTCCCACCTCATCATCTCCCCCCACCACCGTCTCCCTTCCACCACCACCACCACCACTAAACACCCACATTTGTTATGAGCAGGTTCAGTTCCTTTTGTATTTTGTAGGAATTGATTTCGATTGTTCAGTTTCTATTGAAAGATTTTAAATGTTTTATCAAAAATTTTCAGTTTTTAGGTTTACTTGAGCACATTTGCTATGTGCAGGTTCAGTTTTGATTGTTATTGTTAGTTTGGCACATTTGTTGAATGCACGGTTAATTTTAATTTGGATTGTTTTCTTTTTGCAGGAATTGCTTTTAATTGTTAAGTCTTACATAGCCTGTAATCATATTATAAACATTATATAGATTTTAATGTTGAGTTTTACTTTATGTTTGCAGATGGAGGTTCAATTGGAGTAAACCGGCGTCGATGGTGGTAGTGCTGGAGTGTGAAGGTGATGTTGGAGTTGGTGGTGATGGATTGACGGTGGAGGTGGTGGTGGGTTGAAGGTGGAGGTGGTGGTGATAATGGTTAAAGGTGAAATTGTTTTTTTTAATTGTTAGGGACAATTTAGTCATTTCAAAAGATATAACTGGAAAATTTAACAAATGTTAGTGTTAAGGATCACCCGTGTTTAAAAATTACAACCATCGGGACCAAGTGTGTAATTAGTGAACCCTTAGGACCAAGTCTGCAATTTTCACAAACCTCAAGGACCAACCAAGCATTTAACTCAAAGAAAAAGGAAATGGAAAAAGAGAAGGTCAGAATGGTCAATATACCCGTCAAAAGTAGCTTTAAACTTAGAGTAAATTGCACAAAACGTCCTTTAAGTTTCACCAATCTTGCTGGTTTCAGCCTTAATCTTTAAAAGTTGCCAAAACCAGCCTTTAAGATTAATTTTGTTGCAGATTTCATCCTTTATCACTAACCCAGTTACTAATCCATGTTAAATGGCCTCACATGCATAGCATGTGAGGGTAAAACCGTCTTTTCATCTCTCTCTCTCCACTTTCTTTATCTTCAAACTCTTTCACCTTCACCTTCGTCTTCAAACTCAAATCACAACAAAACTCCAAATCCACAAATAATCAACTAATTGAGCATATATAACTACGATTCAAGCAAACAGATAATAGACGTAGATCGATATTAAAAATGTTAAAAATGTACACAAATTAATTACCAAATAACTATAATTGCTTGAAGTGCAAATGATGAGTATAGTATAGTAAAATAAAGCAAGTCAAATAACAGATCTATAAACTTGAAATAAAGTAAAAACAAACAAACAAACACAATGTAGATCTGAAAGTGATCATCAACCAATATTTTATTACAAAAGTAACAAAACAAACAGATCTGAACAAAACCAGCATACGAATGATGACGTAAGATCTAGAGTCGGTAAAATTACCCGCGAAGAAGCTGGTTGATGCTGTGGATGAAGCAGTAATCTATGCTGCTCAGACGCCATTTTCACCCAAAATCAATCAATCAATCAATCAATCAAGCTTTAAACATAACATCCAGCTAAATACAAATATGCCATTGAGATGTTTACAAATTACATACACCTTTTAATCGAACTTGATAACTGATCCGTACAAGTACATGTGTGAGTGTGAGTGTATGCAGTAGTTACAGCATAACAATTAACAAATCTTTTGGTAAAGAAATAAATGGGGGTAAGCTTGATTAGTTAATGGAGGTTTTGGGGATCCAATGAGTGGGGAAATGGGTGATCAAAGAGGGGAGGCCATTGTTGAAGTTGTGTGCTTTCTTTATGATGCAGAGAAAAAGAGAAAGAGAAAGAGAAAGAGAAAGAGAAAAGGGAAAGAAGAGGGGGGTGGGTTTGTTTTTATTTGGCCTTAAAAGAAGATCAGAAGAACGTTCAGGACTACGCGCCTGCCCAATTGTATTTCGTCTCTTTTTAGTAAGGGAGGGTGTGTTTGGTCAATGCTTGGTTCTTCAAGGGTTGTTTATGTACATTACAAGTTTGAAGATAAAGAAAGTGGAGAGAGAGATGAAAAGACGGTTTTACCCTCACATGCTATGCATGTGAGATCATTTAACATGGATTAGTAACTGGGTTAGTGATAAAGGATGAAACCTGCAACAAAATTAATCTTAAAGGCTGGTTTTGACAACTTTTAAAGATTAAGGCTGAAACCAGCAAGATTGGTGAAACTTAAAGGACTTTTTGTGCAATTTACTCTTAAACTTATATGTAATTTTGCTTAAAACCAAGGGCATATCTGAAACAACCATTTCTATATATATATATCAGTAGTATCACACATATCAAACCAACAACCACGAGAATCAAATATTATTCCCATTTCCTTTCTTACACCAACACACACACACCACAAGCCGCCAATGGCCGTAGTAAGGAGATCAACCGCCGTAATGAGCAGGAGTAGCGTTCGATGTCGACCGATTCCGGTGAGAGGTCAAGTGAAAGTAGCCATAGTGTTGGGACTAGCTCACTCTCTTGCTTCCTTCTTCTACTTAATTAATCATCCAGCTCCTCACACTTATAGACACAGGAATTAGAGATTTTTTTTGTAGATTTAGATCATGCCCTTCTCACCAGTATGTATGTATGTATGTATGTATGTATATATATGTGTTTCGATTAATGGCTTGTTTGTTAGATTTTCCCTAGTGTTTTGGTAATCAGTATAAATAAATAAATATAGTGTTGACGACGTTCCTTTGATGTGTGCTAGCTCCTTATCATAATTTCTAAAAATTTGTGATTGAATGTTAAGGATGTTCATAATATTATTATTAAATTAATAAAAACAACATTAATTAGACAATTAGTTATGGTTAACGGACTGATTACCGTTTCGAATTAACTTGAATCGAAATTGTCCGTGTAAAAAGAACTTAATAAATCCTGAGTTCTATTCTCACAAGGGGTTTTTCTATATTAATTGGGTTCTCTCCTAAACATGTGTATATATTATGTCTAGTGAAAATGGATTCAATCGGGTGATTCCGCTGGTGGTACGATATACTCCATTAGTCCGTCAGTGATCCAAATTTACCGTTAAAAAAAAAAACTCAAAACTGATTGCTACCACCTCATTTAAACATATCTCTAGCGTAGAAACTTATTCTCTGACCGAAAACCCTTGTGTTTTTTCTTATGACAAGACCAGTGGTGTTTTGTTTCTGTAGGATCGAGCAATTACTAAAGGAACCGTTTATCTTGATGCTATTTCTGATCCCAGCCGGTCTTTGCTGATATTAGTATTTGATAGTAACACGTACTATCACTACCTTTTGGGGACCACTTGAGAGGTGTTGATTCATCGAATGTAGGCATAGTACATCAACTTATTTCATAACATGAACCAAACTTCCTCTTTAGATCTTTTCTATACAATGAAATCTATATCTAAAGAGGCTGGTTAACGTACAAGAATGGTTATCATGTGAAGCGTACGCGAGCATCTCAATCGCACATCTAAGTAACTTGGCATAATTACGCATGTTATAAATATTGGAATTTCCATGTACTTTTATAAAAATAATTTTGTCAGTTTGTCAAACAAACTGAGCGCAGCGGAAACATGTACACGAGGTTCGGTTCAAGACCGACTCCACCAGTGATCTCCTCACAATTAAAATAGGTTAAAAAAACAATTAAAGAATCGTGACTACCAAGAAAGACACATTGGTTCAACAAACGATCTCGTTAGATGATCGTTGACCAGAAATTAGATTTGTTCGTTTGAACGATTTCAAACGAACCTTAAACTAAAGAAAAATAAAGTTCAAAACTTTACTTACCGTTTGCGTAATCTAAGAAACTAAATTATGGTTGTCCTTTACGATTGAGAAGGAAGTTATAAAAAGAGTCTTAACCTTTTGTTTTGACAGTCGCCCAAAGGCCACCAACGTCACCGATCACATTTTTGTATATATGAGATATGCTTTTGAGGCTTGTTTTTTCAAAACGTGTAGGATGGATTCTACATGAGAGAATCATATTGAGATATTATATTTGTTTGTTTTTTTTAAACCTATAAAGATATACCTATATATCTTTTATTTTAAAATCAAATTAGAATTGTAATCTAATCACAACTCTACATAATTATCTAATAATTATAATAATTATCTCTTTCTTTTTAATCATCTAATATTTAATTATAATTAACAATTTAATTATAATATATCTTATTAAATCCGGCTCTCCGTAATTATTCTAAATAATTACCCGTTTTTTTCATTACGATTATTATTTCTTGATCCGGTGATTAACAATTAAAACACCGTTACTTGTTCGTTGCCCAAAGTGTAACTCTTTGGGTCGTACCTCGACCGCAATGTTGAATCTTAATCGACAATTGAACATTTTACCCAACAATCTCCCACTTAGTCGATTGGCCGTTAAATTTCAACGTAGACAATAGTGAGTGCCTAGCTGCATCATATTGCCCCCGGTAAGGTATGACAAATTTATGTCAACTAATTCTTTGCACTAATCAGTCCTTTGGTTGTGCAAATACTATAGCCCTGGTTATCGACTCATTTATCCCTCTGTATTGAACACTTGATGACCATGAGACATGGATTCTATTCATTCTCATATATTATTCAACCATTTCTATTTTCGTTCCTGATTTGAAGTGGTTTATCAAACTACTACTAGTTCGAGCGTGGCCACACATTTAATACTGGTTCAAACCAACGAAAGGCGCCATAGTGTTCCTCTCCTAAGTATATAAGCACAGATCCCTTTGGCTACAAACAACTCCCACTAAACTTCAGATCATTCCCAAAACTATCCTTATTACTGCCAGTTACGTACAGTGTTAGATAGAATCAAAGAACAACCATTCATTTAAGTTAGTTCAGTATGTGCTGCAGGTCTAAGGATACAATGATCGTACCTATTCAAAACGTCTTATGACTAAGATCCATGAAGATCGTTTTGAAACGAGTTACGCCCAATATGATTCAACCAATCATATCATTGAATATGGTTCTTAACACTTTGAGTATCCGTTATATGGATCAACCATCTAATTCACAATAGTCTTTTACCAGATTGGTTCTCACGAATCTGATAGACTACGGACATTTTAGAATACAATATTCACATATACTTAACGTACTAATATTTGAACACAGATATAATAGTTTAAAAGACATTCAACCATTAAATTCAAATAAACATAAAATATTGTTTACAATTCAAAATGCACCAAATTACAAAATTAGATCCAATGTCTAGCATATCTAAGCCCTATACTATCAGCATGCTCCTCGTGTCTCACTTGAGGCATAGGCTTAGTGAACGGGCCGCTAGATTCTGATCAGTATCAATTTTCTCTACTACGATGTCTCCTCTTTCCAAAACTTCCCGTATGTAGTGGAATTTTCTGAGAATATTCTTCGTGCTGTGATGCGACCTTGGTTCCTTTGCCTGAGCAATTGCACCTGTATTGTAGCAAAATATCTCGATAGGCTTTTGTATGCTTGGTATAACTCCGAGATCATCAATGAACTTTTCATCCAAACAGCCTCCTTAGCAGCTTCTGAAGCCGCTATTTATTCTGATTCAGTGGTCGACTGGGCCACCACACTTTGCTTGGAACTCTTCCAAGTTATAGCACCACGATTTAATGTAAAAACATAGCCTGTCTGAGATCGTGAATCGTCACGATCCGTTTAGAAGCTTGCGTCAATGTAACACTTTACTTTCAGCTCTTTTTCCAAACCGCCAAATATCAGAAACATATCCTTAGTTCTTTTTAAGTACTTTAGGATATTTTTCACAGCAATCCAGTGACTTTTACTAGGATTCTGTTGATATCTGCTAGTTAAGCTTAGAGCGTACGATACGTCCGGTCTAGTACATAACATGGCATACATGATGGAACCGATGGCAGACGCATATGGAACCTTTTTCATATCTTCTTTCTCTTTGTCCAACTTGGGACATTGATGACTATTCAGTATGGTTCCACTTGCCATTGGTAAAAGACCCTTCTTGAAATCTTGCATCGAAAAGCGCCGAATGACCTTATCGATATACGTACTTTGACTAAGTCCAAGTAGCCACTTAGATCTATCTCTATAGATCTTTATTCCTGGAATATAAGTAGCTTCTCCAAGATCCTTCATTGAGAAACATTTACCAAGCCAGGATTTAACGTCCTGCAGCATCGTGATATTGTTTCCAATGAGAAGTATGTCATATACATACAAGATTAGAAAAGTAATAGAACTCCCACTTGCCTTCTTGTAAACACATGGCTCATCCTCGTTTTTGATAAACCAAACTGTTTGATTTTCTGATCAAAACGAAGATTCCAGCTTCGAGATGCTTGTTTCAATCCATAAATGGATTTATTAAACTTGCAAACTTTCTTAGGATTCTTAGGATCCACAAAACCTTCAGGCTGTTCCATATCGACATCTTCTATTAGGTGTCCATTTAGGAACGCAGTTTTGACATCCATTTGCCATATCTCATAGCCATAATACGTGGCTATGGCAAGTAGAATCCTAATACACTTAAGCATGGCTACCGGTGAGAAGGTTTCCTCATAATCAACTCCTTGAGTCTGAGTAAAACCTTTAGCAACCAACCGAGCCTTATAGGTTTGCACGTTACCATCCATGTCTGTTTTCAACTTGAAAACCCATTTACTTCCTACAGTCCGACATTCGGGAGGAAGTTCAACCAAATCCCAGACTTGGTTGTCATACATGGATTGCATCTCGATGCCCATGGCTTCGAACCATTTTTCAGATTCGTTATCTGATATCGCAACAGTGTAGGGCGAGGGCTCATCTTGATAAAATATCAAGACGTACCTATCAGGTGAATACCTATTAGGTTCATGACGATCCCTCGTACATCTACGGACGCCTAGTGTTACATCAGATTCCTGAATTCTCTCAGGTTCAGGTTCAACAATATTTTGTTGAGAGGCAGATTCGACTATTGGTTGATTAATTCGTGGTTCTCGAATTTCCTCAAGATCCACAAGATTATCTCCAATTCCTCGCGCCATAAGCTCATCCTCTAGGAATGTTCCTCGGCGCTTAGTGAAAACTCTATTTTCAGCAGGATTATAGAAATAATAACCAACCGGATATGCAAAGCCAATGAAAACAACGTTTTCACCGCGAGGATCAAGTTTGTCCTCAACTCACTAGTAACATAAGTGTTACATCCCCATATGCGAAGGTAAGAGACTTTAGGTCGTTTACCATGCCACATCTCATATGGTTTCTTTTCTACCTTTTTAGTAGGAGCAATATTCACAAGACGTGTAGCAGTTTCAAGAGCATAACTCTAAAAGGAGTGTGGTAAGTTTGTACGACACATCATTTATCGAACCATATCTAATACGGTTCGATTTCTCCTCTTAGACACACCATTGAGTTGTGGTGTTCCAGGTGGAGTTAGTTGGGATATAATCCCACACTTCTTAAGATGTTCATCAAACTCTTGATTAATGTATTCACCGCCTCGATCAGATCGAAGTGCCTTTATCGTTTTCCCTAGTTGATTTTGAACTTCATTTTGGAATTCTTTGAACTTTTCAAAGGTTTCATGTTTAAACTCCACAAGATAAACATATCCATATATACTATAATTATCAGTAAATGTAACGAAGTATCTTTCCCCGTTCCTTGACATAGTCCTGAATGGCCACATACATCAGTATGTATGAGTCCTAACAGGTCTTTGGCCCTTTCAGTAGTTCCGGTAAAGGGGCCTTAATCGTATTTCCACTTAAACAACATTTGCATAAATCATAAGTCTCTTGACCCGTGGATTCTAGAATCCCCGCGGTTTGGAGCTTCCTCATGCGATTGATGTTAATATGGCCAAGACGACAATGCCAACGATATGTTTGATTAAAGCTAGTTTTAACACGTTTAGAGGAAAGAGAGCATACAATATTATTTGATCTATTGTTAGAAGTATCTATTTTATAGACACCATTGTGAGGCTTAGCATCAAAATAGAACACACCATTTAATAATGCAGAAATGCTACCATTAACAATATCAAAAGCATAATTAAAACCTTGTTCTCTTAAAGCAGAAACAGAAATAATATTCTTAGTCAAACTAGGAACATCAAAAAACATTGTTTAAAGTAATAAACAATCCAGAAGGTAATTCAAGAATAAATTCTCCAACTGCCTTCACAGCAACATTCTGCCCGTTCCCAACGTGCAGCTCTAAGTCGCCCTGCTTCAGCTTCATAATCCTTTTTAGTCCCTGCAAATCATTACAAATGTGAGAACCACATCCATTGTCAAACACCCAAGATTTGCTCGAAAGGAAAATATATAAATAACATATATACCTGAGGTTTCTCCTATCTGCAGCTTCTTAAGCTTGAACTCAGCCAGGTACTTGGGATAATTCCTCTTCCAATGCCCGATCTCATCATAGTGAAAACACTTGGCATCTTTATGAGGCTTTGCCTTCGGAGTGATAACCTTTTTGCCTTTTCCCTAATCTTGCTTACCTGCCTTGCCCTTTCCTTTAGATGGCTTCTTCTCGGTAATTCTTCCTTCCCTGATCGCCAGCACTAGATTGCCCGTAGTGGGGATGTTTGTCTCAGCAGTTTTTAGCATCTGATGCAACTCTGGGATCGTTCTTTCCCACCCATTCATGTTATAGTTCAAAACGAACTGATGATATGAACTGGGAAGCGAGTTAAGGATCACATCCGTAGCTAACTCGTTACTAAGGGGTGCGTTCAGATGCTCCAGCTGATCATCGAAAGACTTCATTTTCAGTACATGAGAACTGACCGAAGTACCTTCCTGCATGCGACATGTAATGAGAGATCTCATCACCTCAAAACGCTCATGACGAGCTTGCTGCTGAAACATGTTTTTCAGCTGCTCACTCATCTCATATGCTCCCAAGTTTTCCAGATTCTTCTGAAGTTCTGGAATCATCATAGTAAACATAAGGCATGTCACATCTTGGGAATCATCAACATGTTTTTCCCATGTCCTGCGGGCAGGACGCGTAGTAGCAGTAGGTGCTCCGGGGATTGGTCCTTCAAGGACATAAACCTTTTTCTCTGCCCTGAGAACAATTTTCAAGTTGCGGTACCAATCCATGAATTTATAATTATCAAGTTTAGCATTTTCAAGGATGGACTTAAGCGAGAATTTGGTGTTATCAGAATTGTTTGTAGACATCTATAGAATTTAGAAGAAAAAATTATTAGTAATTTTCATGCATTAACCTAATTCAATTTTGACCCAAGATTTACAAAATTTTAGGAATTAGGATGAGATCCCATCTCCGAATAACTCAGTGAACGGACTTATCACTCTTCACTGGCACAGTTTGGGGTCGCATGACGAGTATTGTCAAGCATTGGTACGTTACCCCAACTACGTCCAATTTCACAACCGTAGAAAACGAATGCAGGGAAAACACTAACATTCGCTCTCGTGTCGCAAAAGTGATATTTGTCCTCAAATCAGAACTGTAGCCCGGCCATGTAAGCATGGAAATCGTGAAACTACCCCTAACCAAAACTGTAGGCCTAGATGCAGGGTAAACACTAGCACAAGGGGTTCGGATAGATCAGTTCGGGTGTTCTTAATTTAGGGTGGCATAGAATATCGATTTTATTTGCGTTATATTTTAACATTACTAGTTCGGGTCATTTTAAAATACTTGCACGGCCTGTTGCATGAACATATGCTATACAATTCCTTTGTAAAATTCAGTTTTACGTTTTAGTTTGCGACGACATGAAACACCTTTCAATCACTCGACCGATTAATTATAACCTTTATTAATTATGGTTTTAAAATTAACTTTTAATTTTGTAAAACCAATTTTGTTTTTGTATGTTAAATAAACTATTTATTTTAGTTACCTATCCATTACTTAATAAATCTTTTATTAAAATTGTCGTTTTAATGATCGTGTGTTAATTATTAATTTTAAGTCGTAACAAACATTTCATGGAAAAACGCAAAATGAAAGAAAGAAATAAATATGCAATTCCGGGTTCAGAATATATTCGGTTCGTTCGAGCCCAAGAACATGAACAGAGCCCATTAATTGTAGTACAAACCCTTTTGTGCTCCCACTTAATATTGGATTCAATCCAAAAAAACTTCTTTTTTTTATTTGTTTAAATTATATTAAAAATCATTATGTATCCGGTTTTCTTTAAACCCGGATTTGCATAGTACGATCATTAAGCTAAACGAAATAGGTTAAGGCCAAGAATTTTGTCAAAGAGGACTTTGACAAGCGTTAGTTTTTTGCCTTAATACAAACTTGCCTATGAGTATTATACGTGACAGGTTCCTATGTCAAATCTACTCGATTTTAAGCATGCAATTTTATATACTATTTTATAGATATATAAACACTTTTATAAAACTAACCTACTTTGATTTGTAAGGTGGCTCTGATACCACTGTTGGAATTTCCGTGTACTTTTATAAAAATAATTTTGTTAGTTTGTCAAACAAACCGAGCGCAGCGGAAACATGTACACGAGGTTCGGTTCAAGACCAACTCCACCAGTGATCTCCTCACAATTAAAATACGTTAAAAAAACAATTAAAGAATCGTGACTACCAAGAAAGACACCTTGGTTCAACGAACGATCTCGTTAGATGATCGTTGACCCGAAATTGAATTTGTTCGTTTGAAACGTTTTCAAACGAACCTTAAACTAAAGAAAAATAAAGTTCAAAACTTTACTTACCTTTTGCGTAATCTAAGAAACTAAATTATGGTTGTCCTTTACGATTGAGAAGGAAGTTATAAAAAGAGTCTTAACCTTTTGTTTTGACAGTCGCCCAAAAGCCACCAACGTCACCGATCACATTTTTGTATATATGGTGAGATATGCTTTTCAGGCTTTTTTTTTCAAAACGTGTAGGATGGATTCTACATGAGAGAATCATATTGAGATATTATATTTGTTTGTTTTTTTTAAACCTATAAAGATATACCTATATATCTTTTATTTTAAAATCAAATTAGAATTGTAATCTAATCACAACTCTACATAATTATCTAATAATTATAATAATTATCTCTTTCTTTTTAATCATCTAATATTTAATTATAATTAACAATTTAATTATAATATATCTTATTAAATCCGGCTCTCCGTAATTATTCTAAATAATTACCCGTTTTTTTCATTACGATTATTATTTCTTGATCCGGTGATTAACAATTAAAACACCGTTACTTGTTCGTTGCCCAAAGTGTAACTCTTTGGGTCGTACCTCGACCGCATCGTCGAATCTTAATCGACAATTGAACATTATACCCAACTATCTCCCACTTAGTCGACTGGCCGTTAAATTTCAACGTAGACAATAGTGAGTGCCTAGCTGCATCATATTGCCCCCGGTAAGGTATGACAAATTTATGTCAACTAATTTTTTGCACTAATCAGTCCTTTGGTTGTGCAAATACTATAGCCCTGGTTATCGACTCATTTATCCCTCTGTATTGAACACTTGATGACCATGAGACATGGATTCTATTCATTCTCATATATTATTCAACCATTTCTATTTTCGTTCCTGATTTGAAGTGGTTTATCAAACTACTACTAGTTCGAGCGTGGCCACACATTTAATACTGGTTCAAACCAACGAAAGGCGCCATAGTGTTCCTCTCCTAAGTATAAAAGCACAGATCCCTTTGGCTACAAACAACTCCCACTAAACTTCAGATCATTCCCAAAACTATTCTTATTACTGCCAGTTACGTACAGTGTTAGATAGAATCAAAGAACAACCATTCATTTAAGTTAGTTCAGTATGTACCGCAGGTCTAAGGATACAATGATCGTACCTATTCAAAACGTCTTATGACTAAGATCCATGAAGATCGTTTTGAAACGAGTTACACCCAATATGATTCAACCAATCATATCAGTGAGTATGGTTCTTAACACTTTGAGTATCCGTTATATGGATCAACCATCTAATTCACAATAGTCTTTTACCAGATTGGTTCTCACGAATCTGATAGACTACGGACATTTTAGAATACAATATTCACATATACTTAACGTACTAATATTTGAACACAGATATAATAGTTTAAAAGACATTCAACCATTAAATTCAAATAAACATAAAGTATTGTTTACAGTTCAAAATGCACCAAATTACAAAATTAGATCCAATGTCTAACATATCTAAGCCCTATACTATCAGCATGCTTCTCGTGTCTCACTTGAGGCATTGGCTTAGTGAACGGGTCCGCTAGATTCTGATCAGTATCAATTTTCTCTACTACGATGTCTCCTCTTTCCAAAACTTCCCGTATGTAGTGGAATTTTCTGAGAATATTCTTCGTGCTGTGATGCGACCTTGGTTCCTTTGCCTGAGCAATTGCCCCTGTATTGTCGCAAAATATCTCGATAGGCTTTTGTATGCTTGGTATAACTCCGAGATCATCAATGAACTTTTCATCCAAACAGCCTCCTTAGCAGCTTCTGAAGCCGCTATTTATTCTGATTCAGTGGTCGACTGGGCCACCACACTTTGCTTGGAACTCTTCCAAGTTATAGCACCACCATTTAATGTAAAAACATAGCCTGTCTGAGATCGTGAATCGTCACGATCCGTTTAGAAGCTTGCGTCAGTGTAACACTTTACTTTCAGCTCTTTTTCCAAACCGCCAAATATCAGAAACATATCCTTAGTTCTTTTTAAGTACTTTAGGATATTTTTCACAGCAATCCAGTGACTTTTACTAGGATTCTGTTGATATCTGCTAGTTAAGCTTAGAGCGTACGATACGTCCGGTCTAGTACATAACATGGCATACATGATGGAACCGATGGCAGACGCATATGGAACCTTTTTCATATCTTCTTTCTTTGTCCAACTTGGGACACTGATGACTATTCAGTATGGTTCCACTTGCCATTGGTAAAAGACCCTTCTTGAAATCTTGCATCGAAAAGCGCCGAATGACCTTATCGATATACGTACTTTGACTAAGTCCAAGTAGCCACTTAGATCTATCTCTATAGATCTTTATTCCTGGAATATAAGTAGCTTCTCCAAGATCCTTCATTGAGAAACATTTACCAAGCCAGGATTTAACGTCCTGCAGCATCGTGATATTGTTTCCAATGAGAAGTATGTCATATACATACAAGATTAGAAAAGTAATAGAACTCCCACTTGCCTTCTTGTAAACACATGGCTCATCCTCGTTTTTGATAATCCAAACTGTTTGATTTTCTGATCAAAACGAAGATTCCAGCTTCGAGATGCTTGTTTCAATCCATAAATGGATTTATTAAACTTGCAAACTTTCTTAGGATTCTTAGGATCCACAAAACCTTCAGGCTGTTCCATATCGACATCTTCTATTAGGTGTCCATTTAGGAACGCAGTTTTGACATCCATTTGCCATATCTCATAGCCATAATACGTGGCTATGGCAAGTAGAATCCTAATACACTTAAGCATGGCTACCGGCGAGAAGGTTTCCTCATAATCAACTCCTTGAGTCTGAGTAAAACCTTTAGCAACCAACCGAGCCTTATAGGTTTGCACGTTACCATCCATGTCTGTTTTCAACTTGAAAACCCATTTACTTCCTACAGTCCGACATTCGGGAGGAAGTTCAACCAAATCCCAGACTTGGTTGTCATACATGGATTGCATCTCGATGCCCATGGCTTCGAACCATTTTTCAGATTCGTTATCTGATATCGCAACAGTGTAGGGCGAGGGCTCATCTTGATAAAATATCAAGACGTACCTATCAGGTGAATACCTATTAGGTTCATGACGATCCCTCGTACATCTACGGACGCCTAGTGTTACATCAGATTCCTGAATTCTCTCAGGTTCAGGTTCAACAATATTTTGTTGAGAGGCAGATTCGACTATTGGTTGATTAATTCGTGGTTCTCGAATTTCCTCAAGATCCACAAGATTATCTCCAATTCCTCGCGCCATAAGCTCATCCTCTAGGAATGTTCCTCGGCGCTTAGTGAAAACTCTATTTTCAGCAGGATTATAGAAATAATAACCAACCGGATATGCAAAGCCAATGAAAACAACGTTTTCACCGCGAGGATCAAGTTTGTCCTCAACTCACTAGTAACATAAGTGTTACATCCCCATATGCGAAGGTAAGAGACTTTAGGTCGTTTACCATGCCACATCTCATATGGTTTCTTTTCTACCTTTTTAGTAGGAGCAATATTCACAAGACGTGTAGCAGTTTCAAGAGCATAACTCTAAAAGGAGTGTGGTAAGTTTGTACGACACATCATTTATCGAACCATATCTAATACGGTTCGATTTCTCCTCTTAGACACACCATTGAGTTGTGGTGTTCCAGGTGGAGTTAGTTGGGATATAATCCCACACTTCTTGAGATGTTCATCAAACTCTTGATTAATGTATTCACCGCCTCGATCAGATCGAAGTGCCTTTATCGTTTTCCCTAGTTGATTTTGAACTTCATTTTGGAATTCTTTGAACTTTTCAAAGGTTTCATGTTTAAACTCCACAAGATAAACATATGCATATATACTATAATTATCAGTAAATGTAACGAAGTATCTTTCCCCGTTCCTTGACATAGTCCTGAATGGCCACATACATCAGTATGTATGAGTCCTAACAGGTCTTTGGCCCTTTCAGTAGTTCCGGTAAAGGGGCCTTAATCGTATTTCCACTTAAACAACATTTGCATAAATCATAAGTCTCTTGACCCGTGGATTCTAGAATCCCCGCGGTTTGGAGCTTCCTCATGCGATTGATGTTAATATGGCCAAGACGACAATGCCAACGATATGTTTGATTAAAGCTAGTTTTAACACGTTTAGAGGAAAGAGAGCATACAATATTATTTGATCTATTGTTAGAAGTATCTATTTTATAGACACCATTGTGAGGCTTAGCATCAAAATAGAACACACCATTTAATAATGCAGAAATGCTACCATTAACAATATCAAAAGCATAATTAAAACCTTGTTCTCTTAAAGCAGAAACAGAAATAATATTCTTAGTCAAACTAGGAACATCAAAAAACATTGTTTAAAGTAATAAACAATCCAGAAGGTAATTCAAGAATAAATTCTCCAACTGCCTTCACAGCAACATTCTGCCCGTTCCCAACGTGCAGCTCTAAGTCGCCCTGCTTCAGCTTCATAATCCTTTTTAGTCCCTGCAAATCATTACAAATGTGAGAACCACATCCATTGTCAAACACCCAAGATTTGCTCGAAAGGAAAATATATAAATAACATATATACCTGAGGTTTCTCCTATCTGCAGCTTCTTAAGCTTGAACTCAGCCAGGTACTTGGGATAATTCCTCTTCCAATGCCCGATCTCATCATAGTGAAAACACTTGGCATCTTTATGAGGCTTTGCCTTCGGAGTGATAACCTTTTTGCCTTTTCCCTAATCTTGCTTACCTGCCTTGCCCTTTCCTTTAGATGGCTTCTTCTCGGTAATTCTTCCTTCCCTGATCGCCAGTACTAGATTGCCCGTAGTGGGGATGTTTGTCTCAGCAGTTTTTAGCATCTGATGCAACTCTGGGATCGTTCTTTCCCACCCATTCATGTTATAGTTCAAAACGAACTGATGATATGAACTGGGAAGCGAGTTAAGGATCACATCCGTAGCTAACTCGTTACTAAGGGGTGCGTTCAGATGCTCCAGCTGATCATCGAAAGACTTCATTTTCAGTACATGAGAACTGACCGAAGTACCTTCCTGCATGCGACATGTAATGAGAGATCTCATCACCTCAAAACGCTCATGACGAGCTTGCTGCTGAAACATGTTTTTCAGCTGCTCACTCATCTCATATGCTCCCAAGTTTTCCAGATTCTTCTGAAGTTCTGGAATCATCATAGTAAACATAAGGCATGTCACATCTTGGGAATCATCAACATGTTTTTCCCATGTCCTGCGGGCAGGACGCGTAGTAGCAGTAGGTGCTCCGGGGATTGGTCCTTCAAGGACATAAACCTTTTTCTCTGCCCTGAGAACAATTTTCAAGTTGCGGTACCAATCCATGAATTTAGAATTATCAAGTTTAGCATTTTCAAGGATGGACTTAAGCGAGAATTTGGTGTTATCAGAATTGTTTGTAGACATCTATAGAATTTAGAAGAAAAAATTATTAGTAATTTTCATGCATTAATCTAATTCAGTTTTGACCCAAGATTTACAAAATTTTAGGAATTAGGATGAGATCCCATCTCCTAATAACTCAGTGAATGGACTTATCACTCTTCACTGGCATATATTGAAGGGTAGGTGACGATCACCAATTGTGTAAACTACACAATTCTCAGTTTGGGGTCGCATGACGAGTATTGTCAAGCATTGGTACGTTAACCCCAACTACGTCCATTTTCACAACCGTAGAAAACGAATGCAGGGTAAACACTAACATTCGCTCTCGTGTCGCAAAAGTGATATTTGTCCTCAAATCAGAACTGTAGCCCGGCCATGTAAGCATGGAAATCGCGAAACTACCCCTAACCAAAACCGTAGGCCTAGATGCAGGGTAAACACTAGCACAAGGGGTTCGGATAGATCAGTTCGGGTGTTATTAATTTAGGGTGGCATAGAATATCGATTTTATTTGGGTTATATTTTAACATTACTAGTTCGGGTCATTTTAAAATACTTGTACGGCCTGTGGCATGAACATATGCTATACAATTCCTTTGTAAAATTCAGTTTTACGTTTTAGTTTGTGACGACATGAAACACCTTTTAATCACTCGACCGATTAATTATAACCTTTATTAATTATGGTTTTAAAATTAACTTTTAATTTTGTAAAACCAATTTTGTTTTTGTATGTTAAATAAACTATTTATTTTAGTTACCTATCCATTACTTAATAAACCTTTTATTAAAATTGTCGTTTTAATGATCGTGTGTTAATTATTAATTTTAAGTACGTAACAAAGATCTCATGGCAAAACTCAAAATGAAAGAAAGAAATAAATATGCAATTCCAGGTTCAGAATATATTCGGTTCATTCGAGCCCAAGAACATGAACAGAGCCCATTAAGTGTAGTACAAACCTTTTTGTGCTCCCACTTAATCTTGGATCCAATCCCAAAAAAACTTTTTTTTTATTTGTTTAAATTATATTAAAAATCATTATGTATCCGTTTTTCTTTAAACCCGGATTTGCATAGTACGATCATTAAGCTAAACGAAATAGGTTAAGGCCAAGAATTTTGTCAAAGAGGACTTTGACAAGCGTTAGTTTTTTGCCTTAATACAAACTTGCCTATGACTATTATACGTGACAGGTTCCTATGTCAAATCTACTCGATTTTAAGCATGCAATTTTATATACTATTTTATAGATCTATAAACACTTTTATAAAACTAACCTACTTTGATTTGTAAGGTGGCTCTGATACCACTGTTGGAATTTCCGTATACTTTTATAAAAATAATTTTGTCAGTTTGTCAAACAAACCGAGCGCAGCGGAAACATGTACACGAGGTTCGGTTTAAGACCGACTCCACTAGTGATCTCCTTACAATCAAAATAGGTTAAAAAAACAATTAAAGAATTGTGACTACCAAGAAAGATACCTTGGTTCAATGAACGATCTCGCTAGATGATTGTTGACCACGAAATCAGATTTGTTCGTTTGAAACGATTTCAAACGAAACCTTAAACTGAAGAAAAATAAAATTTAAAACTTCACTTTACCTTTTGCGTAATCGAATAAACTAAATTATGGTTGTACTTCACGGTTGAGAAGGAAGTTATAAAAAGGGTGTTCACCTTTTGTTTTGACAGTCGCCCAAAAGCCACCAACGTCACCGATCACATTTTTGTATATATGGTGAGATATGCTTTTTAGGCTTTTTTTCAAAACGTGTAGGATGGATTCTACATGAGAGAATCATATTGAGATATTATATTTGTTTGTTTTTTTTAAATCTACAAAAATATACCTATATATCTTTTATTTTAAAATCAAATTAGAATTATAATCTAATCACAACTCTACATAATTATCTCATAATTATAACAATTATCTCTTTCTTTTTATTAATCTAATATTTAATTATAATTAACAATTTAATTATAATATATCTTATTAAATCCGGCTCTCCGTAATTATTCTAAATAATTACCCATTTTTTCATTACGCTTATTATTTCGTGATCCGGTGATTAACAATTAAAACACCGTTACATGTTCGTTGCCAAAATGTAACTCTTTGGGTCGTACCTCGACGGCGACGTTGAATCTTAATCGACAATTGAACATTATACCCAACAATAAACTCAAACCCTAATCACGCATGAACAAAAATCACATAACCACGCATGAACAAACTTCAAAAAATCACACATGTTATTTTATACCTCCGTATGTTTCGGCATGTTAAGCCACTCTTGTATTTTACACTTTCTCTATATTTACATATAGATTTACGTGATATAAATTGTATAAATAAAACTTTTAATCAGTTTTTTCTATTTATCCGCCGCCTCTTTTTTGGTGTATAAGATCATTTGTAATATTTAAAGAATTTTTAAAATATATGTTTAATCACATTTATGGGGAAAAAATGAACAAAAACTATTTGTTAAACATAGTGCACTTTCCTCGTTGAAAGAAGAAAGTTACCCGCAAAGGAAAACAAAATTTAAAAGACGGTTGCTCAAACTTTACAACTGCTTTGTATAGAATCCTTAAAATATGACATTATTTTACAAAATACTGTTGGGTCAGCCCCGATTATGATGTAGTTAGAATGAAAATTACAATATTTATACTTACTTAAAAGATTTAGATTGAAGTATGATTGGTAATGAATACTAGGAAAATGACTTTTACAAACAACAAAAATATAGGATTACTCTGTCGATGACTACTTAGAGAACACTCTTTCGGTAATTACCAACTAATTGGTTAAAGTCTAAGAAAACACAACTTTTGGCAATCGTAGTTCCATTGTTGTTTAACAATAGATCTCCTGTAACATCCGTCAAAAACGAATCTCCGAAACCTGACTTGTAAGTTAACCGAATCCGACACGTATTTAATAAAGTGGAGTTTTGATTTACTATCGTTATTATTTATCATTTATTATACCTAGAAATATTAAATCAAATAATAATAATAATACCTCTTCTTTTTCATAAATGTTAACATAAGTTGTGTGAGTGTTATAATTTTGTTGTATTTATAAAAAGTAATAAATTGAGGGGGGCTTGTTTTCAAAATTGGAAACTTAAGTCAAGGGGCTGAAGTAGTCAAAGGCTAAAACTATATTAGAAAGGAAAGAAAAAAAAAAGGGTGGCTACAGGACTCGAACCTAGACCACCAAACACGCATATTTCAGCTGAGCTACAACACAGCTGGTGTTGGAACACGGCGTAAATTATATAGAACAACGCTGACGCGTTGTCTTCCTCTTTCTTCATACGAATCAGCTGCGACCCAAACTTTTGCAACCCGACCCGAGTACCAACGCTGTTTCACACGACCTTTGGCCTACTTTTTGACATCATTCAACTTGTAATAATGGAGATTAAGTATGAAGCCAGTGAATGGTTTGATTATCATCCAAAACTAGTTCATTTAAGAATCAAATTAATCCTCCATGAAAGCTCTAAGATACCATCTGAATGGTTTGGACGACATTTCTTACACCATCTGAATCCTCTGCAAAAACCAAGTAAAACCCCATTGATCATTTCAAGTTTCATCAACCACACCTCGTGGAACCAAGCAAAAACATCTTAGGGCTTGGAACTTTATTTTGCATTATCTCCTTCATGCGTACACCAAATCAGGTAATTCCAAAACCCAATGTTATTATTTTTCCAAGCTCTACAAAACCCCTCTATCAATTTATGTGATAGAGGGCGTCATCTATGCAAATTGAATTTTTTGAAAACTAGGGTTCTTAGTTTATATAAATTAGGGTTTTTGATCTTAGACCTATCCTTTGTTAAATAGGATATTGTTCCTTGCCATGTTAGATTATGTTGTGCAAATTTTTAGAATTTTTGGACTTCATTGGAAGTTAATATGAATTTTTATTGATATATATATTGTGGAAAATCACATATAAGATAAAGATTATTAACACCAATATACATGAATATGGTTTTAATGGAATATTTATAACACGTAGTTCATGGAAATTTTCATGATTTATTTGTTGATAATGAAATTTAAAGATATTATATATTTTTAGTTTACTTTTTGAGATTTAAAATGAAAATATAATGTTGAAATGTTGGATTTTATAAATCATTATGATGAAATTTTATTTACATTGGTAGAATTGATATTTCTTGATCACAAGATAATATTGATAGGTAAAAACTATACTACATGAAATTTTAGACTCATTGTATGGAAAATACTAATTCGTGTAAGTCATGGTTTTTATTATAAAAATTAGAGATTTAAATAAAAATTTTAGACTCATTGTATGGCTCCATGTAATCTTTCAAACGTGGCTGAAATGTGTGGGCAGGATCTCAAATATGTGGGCGGGATCTAAAATTTCAAAAACCCTTAAAATTGTCAAATCCACTCTTTCCATCTTCATCCACCTTTTCCATCTTCACATTCCCTACTCTCATTTCTCTCACCTCCGAGTTTTCTTTCATCTTGATGCAAAATCGTGCATTAGATACTAGATCTGGAACATGTTTGGGTTGCAGAGAGAGAACGAGCAAATGCTATAAAGAGGAAGAGAGCCAGTGGTTGCGGCGACGATGGTGGATGGCATTTAGAGTGGCAGAAGATGGATGGCTTCTTTTGTGGTTATTTTGACTTGACCAAAAAACAACCGATGTTTCAGCTTTCTTCCAAGGTAACCTTCACACCCTAAAATGTCTAAATGTTACAGGAGCGAGCTCAAATCCCTTCTTGTTGTTCGTTTGATTTGAGGGATAAGTTTCGTTGGGTTCTTAACAGGTAATTCTATGAAGGTTTTAGCAATCTTGATTCACCGACTTAACAAGAATAAAGCGCCGTCATTTTTAATTATTTCTATGTTTGTGTTTTAGGGTTTCTTGCTGCCATATATGAGATGAGTACTGGGTTCATCAGTCGATAACATCAGCAATTCTTGCATTTCTCTTCTGTTGGAAGTCTTGGTTTTTCTGAAATGCGAGGTAATGTAAAATTACATCTGAACCTTATACGTAGTGCCAAAATTAGATTTTTTATTGTTTGGTATAATTTGAACTTTTTAAGAACATAATAATCTAATGTTGATGGGTGAAACTAATCATCTGTGGATGGACATAACTGCAAGTAAGATTTGAGGTAATTTGAAGTGACTATGCCATCTTGATTTTTTTAATATGTGCTGACCATGTCTTCAGTGGTATAAAAACAAAATTATGGGTAATTAGATTACAAGTAAATTGATTACAAGTACATAATAATTGAGTAATTTAAGCTTGGTACTCGAAGGCGCACTTATGGTGCAAAGGGTGAGTCCTGGCCCAGATGTAAGACGCTTGAAAAGCGAGGGATTTCTAAGACGCATAGCTTATTTGTGATGAATATTGCGTAATGAAAAATTCTTTAAACGTTTGTTAGGTTAAGAAAGAAAACCCGAATGAGAGACATATTGTTTAAAGAGTGTTATCGGAATGCTTGCCCTTTCTTACACAGGGAGACCTTTCCAGGGGTATATCCGTAAACTCCATCTTGATAATATACATTTGACTTCACATGTGTGTGTGTACCATAACAGTTTCAACTTTCCTTTGTTTTCAATTTATTATATTACCCATTAATTAGTATTGCCATTTTGATACAATGATAATGGCTAGATGAATAATTTCAACTTTAAAATGAGTCTTCAAAGGAAATGTTGCATGTGGATTAATACTGGCAGATTATTTTATATCTTGTTTAAGCGTATTACATATATTTGACAAATAGTCAGATATCCTATATAGTGTATTTTGGTTCAGATATGCGTTGTTTGTAAGCAAATTCATGGATCTTGTACACAATGCTCAAAGTGTTCCACGTATTATCATGCAACATGTGCATCAAGGGCTGGGTACCGAATGGAGGTCAGGCTCCTTTTTTCGCTATTTAACAGTTCATAGACATGATTACTAATTTTATTTATTTTTTATAATTTGATCAACCTTTTCTTTACTGAAAGTTGAAAAAATGCAATTATTTTTTTTGCAGTTACATTCCCTGCAAAAGAACGGGAAGCAGATCACACGGATGGTGTCTTATTACGCTTATCACAGGTTCTTATTTTATAAAAAAAATCAAATATTTTTTTGCTTCATTTACTAAAATGATTCGAAAATCGATTTCAGGGCTCTGAATCCAGATACAGTCCTAATAATACAAACACCGGGAGGGGTGATTTCCGCTAAAAGCCTGATACTAAACAGGAACAAAAATGGTTCAAGATTGATTTCATCACGAAGATCGCAACTTCTAGAAGCTCCAGTTAGTCAACTTTGACGAAGGCTGAACCAATTTCTGTAGCAAGGTGCAGGGAGCACCAGAGATCACACAAGGTAGTTAATTATAGTGGGAAGATTCCCACGACCACGGCCCTGGCCACCCCAGGTGGTTACAGTGGGAGACGGTTAGTGCCGGTCAGGCAGGGTCTTACCGGAAAATGCGGACCATGTGCATGTGGATTGTTCTTATGCTAAAAAAGGATAGTGTGTTCGTGGTTCCATATCCAGGTGCCAGACGAGTGCAGTTCCGTGAAACAATTGCTTGATTATTTTTTGCTCATGGGTATGGTTGAACAGAAGGATTTAGTTTATGCTATGGTCTTGTTGATGCCTTGGGCTTCGAGAAATGAGAAGATTTTTGGGAGAAGAAATGCATCTGCAGGCATGGTGGGTGAACAGATTACGTAAGTGCGTACTGGTGGGTGAAAAATAGATCGAAGGTTGTCATTCCGAGTGTGGATTGCTGGAACAGTTGTGAAGTAATGTAACAAGTTCTGTTTTTATTGCTGTATTTGTCTTACACTTAGCTGCTTGCTAAGTTGGAAGTGTTTATTTGGAATAAATCTTCCTTTGATCAGCCAAAAAATATGATATGTACGGACATGTATTGATCGGCCAAAAAAATATGATACTTAACTATATGTATGCTTCTTATTTAATTGTCATACATATCAGTGACTTAAAATAATAAAACGATGCTTGAATTTTACTACTAAACCAAGGTTCTAATATGTAGTTTAATATATTAATAAGTTAAGGCATGTGTTATTATATTACTGTGTGTAAAGTAAGAATTCAAAGGTTGCAGACTATGAATTAGCGTATAGTTTTTTTTTATTGAAAGAGTATGGTACTTCATAGCTTTTTTATTACCATTTGGGGTGGTATTTGTGGTATTTTTTAAATCTATTTCAAACTTAACATAATAACCATAATTGGTTACGGCTTAGGCCATAGGGTATACTCTAACATTTGGGGTGTTACTAGTGATATAGCATATTAACTGATATTACACACAACTCCCTTCATGTGTTAAGAGGCATTAAATGGGTTATATATTAACATGTTAACCGGATGTTAAGAGATTAAGTCAATTATTCTTTTCATTTTATAACCAAAAACCACTAAAAATAAGGTTACATGAAGTTAGTGAGATTAAACAATATCCTGGGAGTTAGGGAAAGTAAAATGGGGAAGAATGGTTGATGTGAGACTTAGGTGGAGTTAAGATGGATTAAAGCATACCCAAAGGCCTTAATTGAACCATCGGTTATTTGTTTGGTTCAGTTAAGTCGGTTAATTTAATTATGCTTCAGTTAACATGTGAGAAATGATGTGGGTCAACTAATTTTTAATTTTTCAACTTCTTTGCAAATATAATACTTTTAACATCGATTCTATATAAGTTGCTTCGTTTTTTTCAGGATTTACAGTTAGATACATATTTATAAATATGAGGGCAAATTGCTATAATGCATGACATGTCCTTCAAATTTATTTGTATAAATAATTCAAACATCAATTAGTTTAATGTTTATATTATAGGTGTTGTAAGGAACTACACCGGCCTAATGCATGTTGCAACGCGCAAGTCATTCTCTCTAACAGAAGTACTATACAATACATGAAGATTGATAGAAAATAAGTATCGCGTTTTAAAACACCTATAAGCGTCTAACATTGTTTTTTTATGTGTCGAAATCTGGTACAGTAGAGGAGAAGATACAAGGAAGTCATGAGCGAACAAATGTATTGGTAAAACAGGAAGAGATACAAGAGACTTCCCGTATTTTGTTTTTGGTATTTGTCCAGCTACTTGCTTGTTTCATACTCTTCTTGTTTTTAATTATATCTACTTCCTTGTTTTGTACTCTTCTTGTAGATAGATCACGCTGAAGCTATAACTAAAAAAATTAACGAAGTATATCACCAAAGAATCGATAAACTAATAGAAAAACCAGTGCCAACATATCACGAATAAGAAAACTAACTTAAGTACTACACAATATATCACGAGACGACTGATAAACTAACGGTAAACGAGTATCCTATTGTAAATCGCCTCTCCCGCCGCATCGCGTGGGTAAATGACTAGTGTGTATATATGACTAGTGTGTGTGTGTGTATATATATATATCAGGATGACATTCTTGTTCGTAGAGTTTTCCTTCTTAACGATCGTGTGATTAATCAGGATCACCTAAAACGCAATATGTAAGTAATATCTATATTTTCCCCTTTTTATTTTTCCACATTTTGGGGATATAGCATGTTATACAAATATTTTTTTATTCATTCATTAGCATGTTATCTTTCAATGTGTTATTATATGGTTGCATACATGCGTTTTACTTTATTGTCATGTGATGTCAGTCTATTGTATTCTAGCATGTCATTGTGGATCCACGACTAACTAGGTTTTTCATGGCCATGGGTTGTAGCCTAGTATCGCCACCATTATTAAATTCGCTCTTCAGGACTTGAGTCTCGTGTAGTCATATATTTGAGTCATCACATATTCGTTGATTTACATGTCCACTTGGTTGTTTGCTTTGTGTAAATATTTACGTTGAATGACTTGTTGATATGTTATGAACTATATCCTAACCTTGGAAAAATCGTGTTAAAACTTTTTCTCAAACATAATTTAAAAATCATTTTTATAAAATAAAAATAGGAATTACTCACCAACTGTTGACCCAAAAATTATTTTATGCATGATACAAGTATACAAGGGTGAGATGAGCTCGAGATGAAGCCACATAGGATGTGCCTTAGTTAAATAACTAGCTTTTATATCATGGATTTTGTCTTTTATTAATTTTATGAATATTTGAATAATTCTATGTTTTGTGTAACAATTTAAATTGGTTGCTTTAAATATTAAAATTTACAATAATGTCAGGAGCTACGGACAATCATCATGCACTGTACCAATCCGCTGCGGGTCGGGGTGTGATAGATTGGTATCAGAGCTATTATTATAGGGAACAAGGTTTAGGTTATTGGGTCCTTAGACTTAGAATATAGTTTATGAGGTACATTAGGTACCTTGTATGCGTAGTTGTTTAATTATCCTAGCTTGAAAATATATAACGTACACATATGCACATGATCGCTTTTAATCATTATATGCTTAGTATTATGTGCTTCATAATTGTTTATTTATTTATTTCTTTATCCTAAGTATAATATTATTCTATCCTTTATATTTTGTCATGTTGCACACACTAAATAATGTATATACACACACATACATATATCATATCTTTTAATATCTTGTTTCTTTTCGCTTATTCTTGGAATTTATTTATTACATTTTTGAATTTCAAATTTCATTTGAGTTTTCTATCTCGTCAAAGTGAATTTATGTGACGGACGTGTAGTAACTAGAAGTGTTAAGTACCGGTAGTTGGGACGTCATGTCTAGGTTGACATTCGTATAAATCCAATAAGGACTAGTTTCTCTACCTGGTGACTAACGATGAGAGTACCGATACCTATTAGGCCAAAGCACGTGACGCCAAACGTGACACCCGGTTATTTTGGGCATGTACTAGTTTGACACGTGTTATGAATAAATAAAAAGACAAATTTTATTGAAATTGATGTTAATTGTTGTTATTTGATGTATTAATAAATTTAAAATTTATTAGAACTTATGTTGGCAATTTTAAGATAAACGCTTATCGCGTAACGGTTAAAATACGAAACAAACGTCGGCGACCGCCCGATTAATGTTAAAATCCTAAAAATAGTTCTTATGATTAAAATAATATATTGAATCATGTTCCTGAGGAAAAATAAATTAAAACGCTTAGAAACTCTATTTTTTGAGTTTAAGCTCGTACTGCGCAACACAGTACGTATACTGCCAAATACAGACAACGCAGTCAGTCTAGGCAAATAAAATATTGTTATGCAATATTTTGGTGAGTTTATTTTTATAAGGTGATAAAAATAATTTAAAACGCGTTAAAACGAGATTAAAACGCTTGGTAATATACCTGGTAACCAGTTAAATACCCGTATTTAACTAATATGTTTATATATTTGCATGAGTATATGTGAGAATATGTGTATGGGGACATGTGGCGGCACTTAGATGATCCAACAACATCTATTTCTAGCCTCCCTCATAACCTACACTCAAGAACTCAACAAATGGCAACCACGCATAAGAGTTATGACAACATTTCACCTTTTCATTTCTACATAAGCCGTCCACCTACACCATTATTTCATTTTCATTTTCATTTTCTTTTAACCTTGGAGTTTCAAATGCATTCCAAGCCCCCTCCATGTAAATTCGATGATTTGAAGCCCATTCCAAGATGTTTTCAAGAAAGTGCAAGCCCCTTTTCATCAAAATCTCATCAAGAACCCTATTTATTCTTGAAAGGTATAAACCCATTTTCAAATTCTTATCTTGTTCTTGTTCTTGATGATGACGATAAAAGATTGTTTCTCAAAAATCTTGGATTCTTCACATACTTGAATTTTAAATAAGGAAATGGTTGATAAACAAAATGAAATGGAAATGTAGATGTGTGAGAGAGGGCCGTAGGTATGCATGTATATGTGTAAGAGTTCGTGTCTTGATTGTTAGTTGATTTTTGGTTCATAAAGTTCTTGAAAGTTGATGCATGCATGATGAAAAGGCTTTTAAAAAAAGTTCCATATGATTAAAGAATATTACATGAAAAGTGAAATCTTGGAAGTTATATGTGTGTGTATATATGTCGTGTATGTATGTATATGTGCACATGCATGTGGGTTTTTGTCATGTATTTATAAATAGAAGTATAACTTACATTTATGTTAACACGATTGGATGATGATGTGAGGAATATGTTTTGTATTATTTGGACATGAGTTAAATGCATGTAGATGTATTTAAGTATATGAGGAATGATTATGATATGATATGTGTGCATTAGATGCTTGTACATAAGCATACATGATGGTTAAATGATCATAAGTTGATGAACATGAAATGATATGATGAAAGTGAGTTAAATCAGATTATAAACATTAGAAATAATGTTATTTAGCGTGTTAAAATGGCATGCAACTTTGTCATATGTTTACTAGCTTTACATGTTGTACATGATGCTTAAAAAGTTGTAAAATGGATGAAATGATGTGATTTGTGTGTCTTATGTAAGACCTGCACTATCAAGGGTATAACCATCATTTTAATCAGTAAATAACATGCATTATGTTAAAATATCAAGTTGTTTCGATTTGGGATGCTTACGGTAAAGTTCGGTACAAAACTATGCGTTAAAAACGATAAAAATCGCCGTTTTAAGAGATTTTTGTAAAACTGTTTTAGATCAGTAAATAAACTGATATTTTTTTTATATAAATATAAGCATATTAACTTCTATTAAGTATCTTTGGTGTTTGGTTAGTCATACGTGACTTCCGACGCCTGAAAATGATACCGAAAACGCTAAATACGCATATTTTAATGTACACGAACGTAGATTGTTCAAGAGTGAACTTTGTGTGTATTATGATGTGATATGAGAATACGAGAATATGTGATATGATATGCTAAGTGATGACGTGATAGTAGGAGTTTAGACTATGCATGTACACTTAGGCGGATAAATCGGTAATATCGGTAAATATCGCGTTATATGTGTAACTTGTTGTCGAGCATGAAAATGATACATGGATTAACTTAATAAGATTCATGTATGAATGCTTTAAAAATGATAGAATATATAAGTTAACGAAGTACGTGGGTTATGATATTTGTTTATATCTTCACGTTTATGTATGTATATTACGACGCGCAAATCGTAGATATATTACTTATAAACGGGTGTGATAACAGATATAACATATTGAGGGTCACCAATAAATCGTTCAAGTCGCAAAAATCTTAAAATGTAAATATGAGCTCATATATATAGATAAATATGCCAACATAATCAAAATAAAGACTTTTCGAGAAAATCTCAAAGTTACGTGAAAATTCTAAGTATCGGAGAAACTTAGGGATTTTGTAGAATATTGATTATTAAATCGTTCTTATAAATATTGGTGTAGAATCAATTTGTGGGAATTGCACTAATTTAATTACTCACCCAAAAGTGAGTGTCACTAAACCCCTCTTTTTACTGTTTTATAACTGTTTTAGGGAAGAATACGCCTTAAAAGGTTAAGTATACGCTTTTGTATAAAATAAAACTTTGATTAAACTATGAATATATTTTCATGGAAAATATATAGTTTTGATATGAATATATGTTTCGGGGAGAAACGGTTTGATATAAATATATGTTTCAGGGAGAAACGGGCTTTGATTAATGATATATGCGTTTCGGGGATGAAACGTGGATTATTGCGGTGTTTTGGGGATAAAACGACCGTGTAGATTTAAAAAATGCTTAAATCTAAGTTGGGATGGATTTGCTCGGTCTCAAGAGAGTGAGTAACGGAATAGGCTTACGTTTCGGTGGGGACGCGGGAAATTCGTACAACACTAAGTATTAAATTTTTCATTTTAGTAAGATATATGTATTATACGTGAGGCACGCATTATATAAGAGACCCATTGTGGGCTCTTGATCAAGTAATGTCGCTTAATCATTAATATAATATGCGTGGAATTATTGGTAGATCTATCGGGTTGACCACCCCGTCGTGACCGGTAGCTCTGGTCAAGTCAAACGACGAATTTATATTCTGTATTGTCTAGCTTTGATTATACCTTCATAGTAAATGTATAGCTCGTAACGTCTTGCAAACTTACGAATCAGAACATTTGATGCTAGAAATTTCATACGCATAAACCTTGGAAGACGTCAGGATTACGCAAGGCTTTCATAAAGGAAAAATGATTACAATGACTGACCCTCGGCATCTTTGTTAAGGAAAATTTAAATTGACTTTCTTAAGATTATATGGATGTTTTATTAATAAACACATAGTATGAAAGTTTTTCCTTGGATCAAATTAATTATAATCTGAATTATACGTGAACTCACCCTCCTTTGTGTTGACACTTGATTTTAACGTGTTCTTCAGGTACATGAGTTCGGCTTCGGGAATCTTTGGCGTATCTTGTGGTTGTGATGCTTGTTTTAAATAACAATCTTTTTGGAAAACTTTTAAAACTTTTATGGGACCATGTTTGTACTAAGATCCATAAGGATCAAGACAACTTATTTATGTTGTGGTTGTGTTAAAATGTTAAACGTTAAAAATTATGTTTTAATTAAGTTTAAAAGTCCAAAACCGAAGATGCATCGTCCACTAAGATATTTATGGGCACCAACTTCCGTCACCATTACGTTTGTATTTCCGCTGCGACGTTTTTGGGTGTTTACAGAAGTTGGTATCAAAGCCAATGGTTGTTAGCGAACTAGAAATTTTCGGGGGAAAACACTAGACTTCAACCGATGAAATTTTGAGATTAAATCCCAAAAATTCGCGAAGCCAAAAATTTAAAATAAACATGGATTTTGATCAAGTATGAAAACTAGTTTGAGTTTATATGCATACGTGTTAATCTGTTTATTTGGGCCTTATGTGTTATTTTTCATTTAAACACACACTTTCTTAGTACACTTACCTTGTGTCACAGATGTCGCACTCCCATGAGATCATAGAGATTCATGACTCAGATAGCGAGCATGAATACGAGATCTCACCGACCTCAGTCCTGCCAGAGATACCACACACGACCCCTCAGATTGTTGACATGGCTGAATTTGCCTCGTCATTTTATGTTGGCCCTGCTGCATTTGCCAGCCAGGTTGACCTCCGTTACGCTCATACTAGTAACGGATGGATTGACGATGATGACTCTGTTCCACCCTTGGTCTTCGAGATAGGACAGTCATCTGGTACCGTGCCTACCGTTGACGAGCTGAGTAGAGGTATTCCCTTGACTAGAGGATCCCTCGGGATTGCACTGGTGGTGGATGCCACTACCATCACGGTTCAACCATTAGAGCCTTTGGTAGTTTTGCCCATTCCCACTGTTGAGCCTACACCTGAGATCCCTCCGCCAGTCACGTCAGAGTCGTCCGTTCCGCAGCGCGAGTCGCGAGCGTCTACTACACCTATGCTAGTCTACATTCGACGTATGAAGAGAACTCGACCCATTGGAGATATCGCATCGACTTCTAGAGCCGCCGCTTAGCCTGCTTTGAAAAAGCAGAAAGGAGTTTGGGTTGACCGATGCTCTCACTGCGATCGTCAGATGGCTACCATACGCGGAGACCTGGAGGCGACTAAGGGGAAGGTGAAGGACCTAGAGGGCCAGATGGATTGGTTTGATGAGGTACATGATTTGGATGACAGTGCTATGGATCAGATACACTGGAAGATTGTGGAGCTTTAGGAGCTAGTTAGGAAGCTTTTGAACTTCATGGGTTTAAAGTGATTTGTTGTTGTTGTAGTTTGTCTCTTTTTGGTAACCCTATTCGTCTTGCATGCCAATTTAGATATTTTAGGAGGAAATTCAGTAAGACTTGTCTATGGTGTTTGATTTATTCACACCAAATTTTGTTAGTTTTTGTACTACAAACAAGCTATGTGATTTCTAAGAAATCAATGAAATGGGTTTTTGGTTAAATTATTCTCATTATTATGTGGATGCATGTGCATTGTTTAGTCCACTATTATTTAATGATTGATTATTTAATTATTATCTTATGTTGTTATTATTATTACAATAATAGAAACGACAATATGCCACCAAAAGCGAGACAGAGTACCTCTACTGACGGTACTGGATTACCTACTACACCTGAGGAATTGGCACAACTTATCGCTCAGCACGTCAATACCGCCATGGAATAGCACGATGCTAACCAGACTGAAGGCCCTGATCAGGCGGTTCTAGACGGAAGTTAGTGCGTAGTATGACTGATTCGGTATAATGTTATTAAGAAAGGAGTAGAAGCAGATTGTAGCGGAAGTTATATATTATTCATTCATACCTGTAACAACCCGATCTTTCGGATTGTTATCCGAATTCTGTTACTTTCGTTATTTCCGTTTAAAACCTGTTTGTACTATGAGATTATTATAATGGTTTACAACTATTTTGAAATGCATATTACATCGCTTATTTATCGCATTTAAATTGCTTAATACTCGCAACTCTCAACGCAAACTAAAATCGCGGTTAATTATATTACATTATGTTACTTATGTGTTATGTGTGCTTTATGATTTATGGTTGACCTTGCTATCGCACCGCTCTCACTCGCACGAATCGCTTAATCGCATTATTTTATTATCCCAATACTTAACACCTCACCAAAACGCTTAACACAAGTAGCTAATACTAATCGAATTGCCAAACGAGCACCTAACGAACAAATAACGAACAAAACTTAGCCACCAGGCCAAGTTCGCCCGAAGTTGTGTTTACACAACTTCGCCCGAACTTGACCAGCCACTAGAATAACAAGCAAGTTCGCTCAAACTTGCACAATTCAAGCAGAACTGGCCAAGTTCGCTTGAAATGTGAAAAGTTTGCCCGAACTTGTTCCCTGCCACCTTAATTTCTCCTTCACCTATAAATACCCAGCACCTCCATTCATGCTCTCCTTGCTGCAACTTCGCTCCAGAGCTCCCAAACCCGACTTCCCTTGTTTTTCCAAGTAAGAAACACTCGTTTGATGCAAACCACAACGTTTTCCACTACAATTTTACACAAGTATTACCTTGTTTTCATCAAAACTTCTCTGTTTATAAAAATCTTCATCTTTTTCTATAAAACTTCTTGTTTTATCTTAGATCTACACTTAAACGGGTTTATTGGACTTAGCCTTGGCTCTCCAAGCTAGAAATCTTGATGATTTCGACTCACTGAGTGTTAGATCTGAGAAAACTATTCAAAGCATTGATTTTTACACCATATACGGACTAACCGACGTATGTTTCGTTCACTAAGTAGTGGGACGAGGCATTGTCAACGAAAATACTCGAAATAGATTCGGAATCACGTCTATTTCAAGCAAGAACTCAGATCCGGAAGCACAAGGACGATACAGTCACTTCGCACGAACTGGACTAACTCGTATGAACCGACAAGTTCGCACGGATTAGCCCGATTTCCTGTAAAATGGCTAAAACTTGCTCTCAAAGACCTCTCCAACCTATGTTTTGCTCAGTAGCACAAGGTTGGAGGGATGGACACTCGATTTCCTCAGCAAACGATGCGAAAACACTTGATTTTGGACCAAAAACTGACAAGTTCGCTCCAAAAGGGACAAGTTCGCTCGAAGTTGTCACCTGACTGGTGCCAACTTCGCCCGAACTTGTGTTGACCAAGGAGAATTGGAACAACTTCGCCCGAAGTTGTTACCAAACCTCAGTTTTGGTACAACTTCTCCCGAAGTTGTTACCAAACCTCAGTTTTGGTACAACTTCGCCCGAACTTGTCTACTGCCTCTTCACGTTTCGACCGTTTCAGCACTTTGGAAGACTGATGCACTTTTATTCTTGCTTCATGCTGATCCCGACGCTCCCTTCAATCCACAGCAGTTCGTGTTTCTTCGTTGAGCATCGACTGTGAGTATACTTGAACCCTTTTTCGCTTAAAATGCACTTTTGGGTGTTACATACGTTCTCTATATCAAAACACGCTACACATAACGCTAAACTTTTTTTTAACTCTAACCGCTTTCGCATGTTATACGTGAATCGCTGATATTTGTTTGCTATGTGTGAATAATGAGGACTCGCAGACCACCCTTAGAAACGATAGTACTATAGTTTGGACTTAACACCCGATTGGTTCGGGGGTTTTTAAGGCTCGCAAATTTCCTTTACGTGCATGTTCGCTATTGTGAACACGAATCGCGCATAATCCACATCGCAGTCGTGTTGGTTAGCTTGTATCGTTATTGTTAGCTTACTTAGATTCACTTTCTCTACGTATACATGTTGGTTATGCGTAATCGCTTTATCACTATTGTTATGCTATTAAACCTGTATGCTCACCTTTACTTTATTGTATTGACTTGTATTTTAACTTACGCAACATGTTGAGGATGTTATCGCTGCAAATCGGACTTAGGGTTTTGCTTTAGAATCTTGTAATAAATTAGTTATCGACTTTTGAATTGTTTGAGAATATTTGAATTTTAATGATTATGGAATGATTATATGTTGATTGTATGGGAAATTGACGCTTAAATATTGTCATTTAAAATAGTCGTTATGGATTCTCTCGAACAATCTGAACCGCTTAGTGCCGCGTCTGATGATTCCGCCATCGGTTGGGGTGTGCCAGATTGGTATCAGAGCCATAACTATAGGGAATTAGGTAGAATTGCCATGTTCGACCTAGTCTATAGTCTAAGTACCCAATTAGACCACTCTTAGACTTGAATACTTAAACTACTTGCCTTAAATGCTTACATGCCTTTCCTAAGGCAAACACAATGTACACACTTGAAAACGCTCGTATAACACAAACGAGTGATTGTGTCGGGATTAGGTGTGAAAACCAAGAACTCTCGATAAGATCACTCACTCCGCGTAATATTTACTGCACGAGATTCTTTCGTTAAGCTAGGAGTGATATCCACACCTTGACGAAAATCTCCACCTCTATTTCCGTGGAATTCCCGACGTGTTCGGTGGAAACCACAAACATGGAACGAAGTTGTTAAGTTAGGGGTGAAACCCGCATCTTAAAAACTAATTCCACTCCTCGATTTTCAATCTTACCAAAGTCTCGACTATTTCGATCACTCGGGGCATGACGTAACTAGAAGGATAAATGCCGTTAACCGTTGTATGGCAAGAGCATTTGTCTATCAGGCCAAATCGTGTGCCCGAACTCTGAGAATTTTCGAACCACTTTGGGTAGTCGTTGTCTCAAAACCCAGGACGCTCTAAATTGTTTTAAGCCTGCATCGCTGATTTTACGCATTATCGAGTTTTATTATTAATTATGTGTTTAAATTTGTGGATTTTTACGCTTTATTGATTTCTCGTTTTATAGCTTTTCGCTTTACAAAAATACGCACAACTCGCACAGCTCTCGTAATCTAAAACGCTAATTAATCGTAAACCAAACTAAAACGCTCAACCCTCTTACGCGAATGTCCTCATACACGGCCTTACTCGCTTATTACGCTTATATGACTCGCATCTCATAGCGCGCTACGCAAAGATATAGTGAAGGTGAATACGTGCAAAATATGTGCTTACATGCTTATGTGCCTACGTGATTATGTGCCTACGTGCTTATGTGCTTACATGGATACATGCTTACGTATTTTGTGCCTTATGTGATTAATAATAATAAGTATATGTTGTAAAATGCAAGCTTTTAAACAAAACCCATTATAATCGAATCTCATCCAATCTTTGTCTTTAGATGGCTTCCATGGGATCTTACACTCGCTGTACCGCTCAACGCAACAACGCCGACAAACGCACCGCCTCTCTCGTAGCCAAGGAAATGGCTAAGGTGATCCCTCAAATTGTCAGCGAAATACAAGCGGTTAGCAGCAACTCGTCAGTCGACTCCAAGAACGATGCTCTGAAATCTCGGTTCAGCTTCAAGCATTTTAAGGCCTGCGGTCCTGCAGCATTCACAGGCGAAGATGGACCAACCAAGATGTTCCACTGGTTCGACTCGATCGAAGTCACCTTCAGGCAAAGCGGATGTCCTGGAAATCTCTGCACCGTTAACGCCACTGGAGTCTTTCAGTCAAGGGCACTTGATTGGTGGACTGCCGAGTGCAACAGGCGCGGAAATGATGAAGGTTATGCTCTCGCGTGGGAAGAACTTAAGGAGCTCATGATCAAAGAGTTCTGCCCACCGCACGAAATCCAGAAGTTGGAAAATGATTTTGGGGTATCAAGCAAATCGGTGGTGACAATGCTGGTCTCACCGCTCGCTTTAAGAAGCTCAGCATCATCTGTCCAGGTCAAGTGGACACTACCAAGAAAGCAATCAAGAAGTATCTCCGTGCTCTCCCCGACTGTGTCGCCGACTTTGTTCAAGCTGCAAGACCAACTACCATCGAAGAGACTTACCAACTCGCTACTGAGATCAACGATAAGCGAGTCTTGGCTGGAGCTTTCAAAGTCTCCACCAAGAACCTAAGCCAAGCTACTGTTGAGCCAAGCACCGATTCTGCCCCATCTCAAGACTCCAAGTCAAATCACCAGAACCGCAAGCAAAAGGGTAACAACAAGAACTGCGCAGTAGTCCTAACATCGAACTCCCAGTCTCGCCAAGCTGCTACTCCCAACGCACCAGCTGCTAAGCATGCGTATACTGGTCCTCACCCTTTGCACTCCAAGTGCACATACCATCACGCGGTTGGAGGAAACTGTCGCTTTTGTGCCAACTGCAACATCTATGGGCACTTCACGGTGCACTGCCGCACTGGTCCACGTCAGCAAGCTCCTCCCGCCCTCGCAGCACCGCCAACTCCTCTCAATGCTATGCCAGTCAACCAGGCACCGCAAGCACCAACAGTTCAGGCACGTGCTTGCTACACTTGTGGTGACCCGAATCATTTCAGCAATGTCTGCCCAAACAGTGTTGTGAAACAAGAACCGCAGCATCAGCAGCTTCAGCAACAACCACCACAGCCGCCGCAGCAGCAATAACCACAGGCTGTGCGTGGAAGGGCTTTCAACATCAACCACCTTCAGGCTCAGAATGACAACAATGTTGTCAATGGTACGTTCCTCATTAATGGTATTTATGCTTCTTGCTTATTTGATACTGGAGCCGATAACTGTTTTGTATCGTTAGAATTCGAAAAGCTTTTAAAACGTAAACACGCTAATCTCCCAAGTACCTTCGACTTCGAAATCGCCACCGGAAGAACCGTTACCGTTAACTCCATCTTACGTGATTGTACTCTCGAACTCAACTGTGACGCCTCGCGTTTTCTAAACTTCCTATTTATAGCAAGCTCGTGTTGTAATTCTATTTTTGGAAATCATTATATTCGTAATCTTCTTTTCGTTGTAAACGTTGTAATCGAGACTTGAATCATAATGGAAATATACATTTTGCCCTATACTTATTATACTTGTTCATACGATACGTATACATGATACACACACTCGAATACGTGTTACATTTGATGATATGCAACATTCATACATGATACATGCTTTATACAAGATACCTATACTCGATCTCGATTACTTGATGCATACACATACATTATAATACATTACCTATGCTTATGATACCTTATAATACTTAACAAGTCCATAAAATAACCTTAAAATGGTCTAAACCCGTCCAAATTAATTAAAACAACAAAATAAAAAGGATGTGTCCCGGCCCAGTCCTTACGGACCGCAAGGGGATACCCTTATGGTCCGTAAGGGTATCTGGGCGGGACATATTGGTTTTGGCTCACGAAAATGCACGGATCCACACATCCACAACCTCACCAATCACCTTCTAACCTCCATTTAACACTTCCTAACAACCCTAAACCCTTCCCCTATAAATACAACACTCCTCCAAGCCATTTGACACTTCCACAACCTCCTAATCTCATCAAACCACTCTCAAATCATCTCAAGATCCTTGCAACATCAGATTTTCGGGCAGATTGTATACCTTCTACAAAAGTGAGCATAACTTGCTCATTTCTTAACTAAAACATGTAGGACCGATCCTGATAGCATAGGAACCTAGATTTGATATCTAATGTCTATAATAGCGGAAATATTACGACATGATTACCAAACAACAAGAATTAGTCAATTAATCGAAAATTTTATTGATATAACGTTGAGTCTCCAATTTGACAGAGTTCCGCCTCAAAGATGCCAAAGTTACAAATGAGAATGACAAGCTAGCTATTTATAGAGGAGCAAGTTCGCTGGTGGGATAGGAAGTTCGCCCGAACTTGACTTCACAACACAAACTCAAGCAAACTTGACCTCTAGAACTATAAATACTTCGTTACACTAGCCTATTCACTTCTAATCTATATAGACTCGATATAAGACTAAGACATAGACATTCTGCACCAACAGACTCCCCCTTGGATATCGTCTTCATCTTTTCTCAGTCTTCAAAATAAACATTAACGTACACGACCAAAGAAGTTGTTGAACGGCTTCTTTCGTCGTTCTTGCTTCGGATCTGGTGTCTTATCTGTAGGAGGCACTTTGTTCATGTACTGAGACCTTCTAAGCCTTGCCGCCCTACCTTTCTCGTGTATTTCCTTAAGACGCTTCTCTTCCTTTAAGAATTAAACTCGTTCTAGTTCCCTCCAAATTGTTTTCCATATCTTTCCGAATTCACTTCACGAGCATAGCAAACATTCACAACCCTTTGATACTGCATGGCTTGTTCTTTTTCACGTTCTTCGAATACAATCTTGCTGTAGAACAAGCACTTTATATCTTCTCTCGAGCAATTAACTAGCAACATCGGGTCTAGTATCCTGATTGTTCTCCATAAACCTCTCATACCCTGAAACCCAAGTATCTCAACCCTTTCCTTCGTGATATCCAGATGTTCCTCAAATCGTAACACTATAACAGCTTCGTATGTAGTAGAATCAATCTGCCACCACTTAAACACCGGATAGAAATTCTGTTCGATTGGCATTAAGGGCATGTTTCTCATTGCTCTCGGTCGTTTCATAATCAACGTTATATCTTTTTCTCCTGTCTTTTTGTTTGTTTTGATGCAACGCTTTGGGATGAACGGCTTCCAATATTTAAAGCCCTTTGTCGCTTCAAACTTGATCATCTTCCATAATAACTGATCAATAAATTTCATATGATATGTGACATTCACAGTTTGAACAAGCTCCACCACATCCCAGTATGGTAGTGTCTTGAAATCTGCTAAGTATTTGAAGTATTGCACTCCAAACTCACGTTTAATAGCATACACATTCAACTCCTTGAACCACCCCCAACTTAGGATATCCCCAACGACACATCTTTATCTATGGTAAAGAATGCTAGAGGACGTTGAAACTTACGTTCGCGTGGCATCTCTTTAAACCAGGATTTCTTCGTTGAGCTATTTCCTCCTTCGTAATTGGTTTTGGAACTTTACCTTCTTGAATTGATTCTTCAATTTTCTCTTTCAACATATCTTCATTTAAATGCTTGTACATCTCCTCAAAAATAGGAAAACTATCATTGTTAGGACCGACGTATTTCGCAGTTTCATCTCTTTCATCATCCGAAGACCAATCCTCTACTATCACCCTGTTATACTCATCTGCCTCAAACCTTCTCTGATAGTGATACTCATTTGGATCGAATGTGTTTACGTTTAGCACTTGCTCCTCAAAATCAAAATCCAGAGAATCTGCATCAACCTCAATCAATTTGCCAGATCTTCCTTCGTATAGTTGTGCCATATTCTCCCTCTTCAACATTATGTTCAAGCATAAGTATCAACGGTTTTGTTGGAACTGCAGCAACAGGATTAGCAATAGTGATTGCATCAGACATTTCAATATCTTCAGTAGGCCCTGTTTGCCCTGACTCGCCCTCAATTTGATCATTCATTTTGTTTGATTCATCATCCATCAGAGAAGAAAAATCAAAGTCATCAGAGACTTTTGCTTCACTCATTTTCATACCAACTCCTCCTTGATCATCATCATCATCATCATTAGCATTATTCCAATCTTCATAATCAGAGTCGTCTTTATTATCATCAGCGTCTTTATCCTCATATTCCGCTTCTTCATCGTCTTTTTCTTCAGAAGCAATTACAGACCAGAAGGCTTGACAGATTCGTCAACCTTTGCAATATCAGACTCAGAAGCTTTTTCAACATTCTTTTCAACAAACTTTTCTGCAGCTTCAGAAGATTTAGGTGCTTCACCTTCAACACCTTTGCCTTTGCCGCTTTCTGCAAGTTCTTTCTTAGATCTTTCTTTAGCCTCTTGTCTATCCAGACGATCATACTCAGCAATGAAATCAATACCAAGTGTATTAGATAACACTTTCTGCATCCTTGTAAACCTTCGATCGTTTAGGGCTTGAATCGTCTTTAGTTCAGTAATTTCTGTCTGCAGCTTCTCATTCGCGTCTTGCAGACTCTCAATTAATGCTTTGAAAAATTCTCTTTCACTTTCCAACACCTTTATCTTGTCATCCTTCATTTCTTTCTCCGCTGAGCTTTGATTTACTTTCTTTGTTAGCTCGGCTTTCTCCTCTTCATTCTTTTGAACTCTGTCTTCCAACTCTTTGACATGCTTTTCTAAAACATAGATATCTGTGTCAGGGAAGAACTCATCTAAATCCTGAAGATCCACTGGTTCATTTGGAATATCACCAAATAGATTTGACTGTGACTTCTTTGGTGTTGACTTAGGAGTAGCAGCTTTTGGAGTTGACTTCTTTGGAGTTGATTCCGGTGTAGAGCCTTCAGGTTGAGCGGCTTTTGGATCTGGAGATTGTATCACTGGAACTTCAAGCAAATTAGACTCAGGAGGTTCTTGTGTTGCTCCTGGCCTTTCTGCTTCAAAAGAAATTATAACAAGAGGTTCGTGTGTAGGAGGTTCTTGTGTAACTCCTTTCTCCTGTGCGCCAGAAGGTTCTTGTGTAACTTCTGCGCTTTTAGATTTTCCCTTGTATCGACGACTAGCTGGTTTCTGGGCTTTCTTCATTTTCTTTCTGCCTTTAGTATGAGGAGACCATGTGGTTTTTGTTGTTGAAACCACTGCAGATTTTGCACGCTTTGTCTTTTTCTTAGGTCTCTCCTCATCAGAATCTTTTTTCAAACTCAGACACATAGTCAACATCGCCTTTAGTTAGCTTTTCTTTTTCAGCTTCGGCATCAACAACCTTTTGCCGCTTTTCAAGAGAATCATCAGAATCATCGTCATTTTCAGAGGTAGCCGAGATAACAGCATCTTATTGAGTCGTATTTTCAATCTCTCGGCTTTCAGTAACAACCGCTGCGCTAGAACCAGCTTCAGTTTGCACATTTTCTGGTTCATCTTCATCAATCAACATCGTATCTACTTTCTTTGCTGCACGCTTCTTTTTAGGCTTTTCAACTTCAGTTTTTAGGAACCATTCATTTCGTGCTTTTGGCTTGAAAGCTTTAAACCATTCTTTCTCTGCGTTTAACTCTTTCTCGTCACCACTTCCATCTTTCCTCCACTTGTTATCGGCCGGCGCAATATAATTTTCATCTTTAATCGCCCCAAATACTGGCTTTGCCACCGGTGCTGAGTCTTGTTTCTGGAACTTGATCAACTTTTTCACTGTAGTATCATCAAGGTGACTGAGATATAAAACATCGTTTGGATAGCGTGCAATATTTGTAAACTTTTCGTCAATTAGCATCTGCACGAATCTTGGATATAAGCATAATCTCGAGTCTTCCATATTCTTCGTCATATGTGTGAAAACAAGCTTAGAATAGTTGAACGGCTTCTTTAGAATTAACACCGTTGCCATGCAGGCCATGTAATCTAGAACGTCATCGAGGCTCGCCTTTCTGTGGCTAAACGTGTGTATAATAGCGTGCAAAAGAAGCTTGTAAGGATTACGCACTTCCCCTTTCTTTAACGTTGGTTTATTCACACTACCCTTGTAACCCATCCTATAGAAACATCCTCAGACCATCTTCTCATCTAAGAATATCGGATCATCTTTATTTTCATTGAATTGCAAGATCCTTCGTATATTATCTTCAGTAACTGTGATCTCCTTAACTTCATTTCCGACTTGAACAGATGAAATAATAGTCTTCTTATCTGCACCGAGCGACGCATTCATCCAGAAACGATATGTATGTGATCTATAAGAAACTGTATGCTCCGTGATAGCTCGATGAATAGGACACTCCTTTAGAAACTTCAGAATGCTATCGTACTCCTTCAGAGACGGACATAACGTCTTATCAAGCGCAATACAGGTGTTATGGAACTTGGAAAAGTCCATCGTGATTACCCGAGCTGGTGCTTGAACCTGAAAATCGATGCAAATCACTTAGCACGCATTACGAGAATAAATTACAAATTTTTCAACATACTAACATCAAGTTTGGGCGAACTTGATGTGTGTATAACACTCTGTTTAAGCCAAGTTCGCCCGAACATGCAACACAAACATGTTCAACAATTTAGTTTAAGTTCGGGCGAACTTATGAACAATCAAATTTCAATTTTCTAAATACTAAGTTCGGGCGAACTTCAAGATAACTTTCACATTCAGATTTTTCATGAAGTTCGGTCGAACATGTATTAGATTCAATATTATTCAGGTTTTATTAGCAAGTTCGGTCGAACTTGATAACAAGTTCGGCCGAATTTGTTATCTTCTTCATCAACAAACCTGCACAACTCAATAAGGTCCATTTTAATCAATTTCAGATCAAATTTGCGGTCGGTTTTGATACTTAAGACAATACCGATCCTGATAGCATAGGAATCTAGATTTGATATCTAATGTCCATAATAGCGGAAATATTACGACATGATTACCAAACAACAAGAATTAGTCAATTAATCGTCAATTTTATTGATATAATGTTGAGTCTCCAATTTGACAGAGCTCCGCCTCAAAGATGCCAAAGTTACAAATGAGAATGACAAGCTAGCTATTTATAGAGGAGCAAGTTCGCTGGTGGGATAGGAAGTTCGTCCGAACTTGACTTCACACAACAAACTCAAGCGAACTTGACCTCTAGAACTATAAATACTTCGTTACGCTAGCCTATTCACTTCTAATCTATACAGACTCAATATAAGACTAAGACATAGACATTCTGCACCAACAAAACACCTCATTCTTCTTCCTACTTGCTTGGATAATCTTTGGGTTGAATTCGTAGGGTTCTCCATGGAGAATCCAGACCTGGAAATGCCCCGAAATTGTCCATGAACTTTCTGTTGAATCAAAACTTTTCAAAACTTGTTTATGTTCATCCAACTTTAGTTAAACTCATCTCAAACCTATGTCCTAATGCTTACAACACTTCTTGTGGTTGGTTAGGCTTAAAAACAAGGTTGAGACATTCAAACAAGAGGATTTATCCTCACAATAATTCTGTTTTCATAGAGCTTCAAGCTCACAAGTGGTGCAAGTTCATAACTTGTTCATGTGTGTCCACCTTGGTTAGCCTTGGCTATCCTAAACTTTGAGACCACACATCACTTGATGTTTTTCATCATTATCTCAAGTAGTTTACTACTTCTAAAGTGTCACAACCCCGACAAGTCGTTGACGTGTGTCCTTGTGTGCTCTCCGGCTTGCATTCACTTGGCTGCTTGATATCATGGTGACACACTTTACGATTCTTGTCATTCACATTCTTGTTTATGTTATTCATTCATGACCCTCCTTGTTGTTTATGAAAACTTGTGTAGTGGTGAATCATATAATGAGGTTAAATGGATGTTTATCATCCTACCTCCATGCTTGACTTACTTGAATACTTAGAGGTACCAAAGTGGATGGTTCATCCTCCTACATGATCTTACTACTATGTATATATTATAGCCTATAATATAATCCTAAAACCGAAACCTTGATAATGACTAAATAATCACCTATCAAGTTATTAAGTTTATAACTAAAGTATGTAGTTCCTTGTCACGATTCTAATAGGTCTCGAACCTATGAAACCATATTAACCCCTTTCGGGTTATCATAGTGTCAAGAACAAGTGCTATGTCTTAGTGAATATTTTCATACATAATACTTTAATTCTTATTTCGGTAATCTCTCTCGAATACTCCAAAGCCACCGTTGCACTCATAACTAATACCTAAGTTCTTCTTGTAGAAGGACAAGGTGCCAAACTCTAAATCAACACAATAAAGCTCCCGGGATTACTTAAGTGGAACACTTAGCAACACCGTGAGTACACTCGACCCATTTACCGTTTTAGTCACTTTTGGGTTGTAACATGTTTACCTATCAAAATACACATATCACAAACTCATGCTTTACATGCTCAATCCTTATACATGAATACTTGTTATGCCTAGATACATGCTCGTTTATACATGCTTGATCATTAACTTAGCTAGCCCAACTTATCATATATAGCGCTATCGGAGTAGCACACCACCCGTCGGGGTTATGTTAAGATTATCATACTCATTTTAGTCTTGTCGCTTTTGTGACAAGGGAAGCTCGATCTCTTAAAACTTTTGTGGAAACTCGGGGTTTGATCTAGTATTTCATGATTAGTATGAACTTTGCTTACAATTACCATGTGGATTCGGGTTACACTTTTATACTTATGCTATGTATCACCAAACTTCTGTACTCGCCTTTACTTTTGCATTAAATTCGTATTTTTAACATGTTACAGGTTGATGAAGATTTTGCCATGAAATTGGAGTAGTGATGATGCTTAGATACACATATAGACGTTAGGTTTATAAAATGTTGTATCAAAATTTTCCTTTGTTATTGTTGTATTTGAAATTCTTGTATTGTATGACAATGTTATTATGAATGAAATATGGGTTTTAGTTAAATATTGTCACCAATTAGAATTTAAGAGCAATGAGCAATCTCGTTCGTCTCACTCCGATGTTTACGCCATCGGTTGGGGTGTGACAGATTGGTATCAGAGCCATAACTGTAGGGAATTAGGTAGAATTGCCATGTTTGACCTAGTCTATAGTTTAAGTGTCCATTTTTGACCATTCTTATATCATGCTTAATACTTTATGCTTCCTCATTGCTTCTTTCTTATCTTTTGGTCTTAAAATTTACATAATGTCTTTCCTAAGACATTTTACACAATACACTTGAAGACTTGAAGACACTTATGATGCAAACGATGCGATTTGCACCAAAATAGGTCCAATGACTTCGAATTTTTGGTGAAACCCCTCATTCCGCGTATTCGATTTTTAACGAAGTTATACCATCAAGTTAGGAGTGACATCCACACCTTGATGAAAACTTCCATTTCATGCTCTAGTGGATCTTACAAACGAGTTGGAATATGCTCCTCGTTTAGTAAGGGACAAACCAAGGGTATGAAATCTTCAAGTTAGGGGTGAAACCCGCACCTTGTCGATTAAGTCCCATTCCTCGATTTTCGCTCTCGCCAAAGTTTCGATTTTCTAATCGATTAGAGACGTGTAGTAACTGGAAGGGTAAAATACTGTTAGTCGCTTCTTGATGAGAGTATTTCACCTATAGGCCAAAGCACGTTTCTCTAATTGGAAAGGATCTTCGATTTACTTTAGAAATCTCGAAGTTTCTCTACCCGAAACAATCTCATGTTTTATTTAGCCAATCTTTTATGTTATCTCAATTTTTATGTGATTTTATACCCGTTACCTTATTCATTTCAAACCGTTACACATTTCGCACGTTTATCTCAATAAAAAACAATACTAATCCTCGTGAACACACTAAATTTATACTCCTTATTCGCATCCATACGTGATATTACATGCTATGCTTAATGAATTCATGCAAACTTTGTGAACCATACTTGACGAATCCATGCAAACTTTGTGAACCATGCTTGAACCTTATACATGTTTATTCATGCACAACTTGTTTAATTTCCATATTATGATCAAGTCTCATCCTTTTTCTTCTATGTTGAACCTCTAGATGAATTCTCCTAACTCATCCAAGAAATCCAAGAGGTCCAACAAGGGTTCCAACAACAACAACAATGAAGACTCCATCTCCAAGCAAGAACTCGTCGGTCTTGTCGCCGAGAAAATGGCCGATCAAATGGCCCGTGTCATACACGATATCGCTAGCCAGCTTCAAACCATCCATAACGAAGGCACACCCAAATCTTCTGCCGACTCTATGACCGACAACCCCAAAGCGTCCTTCAAATTCAAGCATTTCATGGCTTGTAAACCGGTAGAATTCACTGGCATGGACGGTGCCAGCGCCATGATCAATTCGTTTGACCCTATGGAGCTCACCTTTCTTCAGGGCGGGTGCCCTGATGAACTTTGAACCCTCAACGCTACCGGGGTCTTTCGCGAGAGAGCCCTCGAGTGGTGGACTACGGAACGTAACAAGCGTGGCAACGAAGTAGCCCATGCTCTCACTTGGGATGAGCTCAAGAAGCTCATGAGAGATCAGTTCTGTCCTCCCCACGAGACCCAGAAGCTCGAAAACGAATTCTGGAACCTCACCCAGCAGGGCAGCGATGCTGAAGGACTGATCACTCGCTTCAAGCAATTGAGTATCGTCTATCCTGGACAGGTGGATACGGTCCCCAAAGCGATAGCTAAGCTCATCCATTTGCTTTCGCCTGTGATCATGAATCACGTAGCTGTCGCACTCCCCAAAACCATCGAAGAAGCCTATAGTACCATCATAGAGCTTAACCACACTGCATACTTTAGGGGGCCTATGACAAGGTTCCTACGAAACATGCGCATCAAGCCACCGCCAACACCACTACTACCGAATCACCTCCCCCTCAAGCCAAAAAGAACCCCATCAAGAACAAGAAGTGGAAGGCTCCTGTTCAAAACAATGCGGTTGTCACTCCGCCTGCCCCTACGTCTTTAAATGCCATCCCTCCACCCAAAACAACGATCCACCCAAACGAAACTACACCGGCACTTGGCCTAAGTATGATCGTTGCACCTATCACCATCTCCCTAATACCCCGTGTCGAAAATGCGCCAACTGTAACAGGATGGGGCATTTCGCTAGCCGTTGTCGCCAAACCCAAAGCAACCAAGCCATTGTCCCTAACCCTAACCCGAATCAAACCCAACCTCAGCGTCAGAATGCTCCTGTGCGAGCATGTTACGAATGTGGCGATCCCAACCATCTTGCCAATGTCTGTTCTCTTCTCAACTAGCAGCATCAGCATCAGCAGCAGCAACAGTAGCCTGAGCCTGCTAAAGGACGAGCTTTCATGCTTACCTCCGCTCAAGCCCAGAGCTCTAACGACGTCATTACTGGTACGTTCCTTGTGAACCATATTTATGCTACTTTTCTATTTGATATTAGCGCCGATAGGAGTTTTGTATCGCTAGAATTTTAACGTTTGCTTAAGTGCGAACGATCTAAAATGCCTAATCCTTTCGCTGTCGAAGTCGCAAATGGTAAAACCATCTCCGTTGATTCCATTATTTTTGGTTGGTCTTTGATTCTTAACGATCATTCGTTCTCCATTGACCCCATTCCCATGCAAATGGGAAGTTTCGACATCATAGTAGGCATGGATTGGCTTATGCGAGTTCGTGCCGAAGTTGTTTGTTCTGAAAAATTTATTCGCCTCCCTCCTCCCCAAGGTGATTCTCTACACGTCTATGGCGAGAAATCTTCTAAAGGTCTCAAGCTTATGTCTTGCATCAAAGCGTACAAGTACTTGCGTAAGGAGTACTTTGCCTTTCTCGCCCAATGTTGTGGAAAAGAAAGACAAGGGTCCGAGCATAAGTGATGTTCCAGTCGTTTGTGAATTTCCTTCTGTTTTCCCGGAGGATCTTCCTGGTCCTCCGCCTCCGAGCTGTCGATTTCCGTATTGATCTTATCCCTGGCGCAACTCCTGTTGCGAAGGCTCCCTATAGTCTAGCACCCTCGGAGATGCAAGAGCTATCAAGCCAACTTCAAGAGCTTCTTGATAAAGGCTTTATACGCCCTAGTACTTCCCCGTGGGGCGCTCCCGTTCTCTTCGTTAAAAAGAAAGATGGATCATTCCGCATGTGCATTGACTATCGTGAGCTCAACAAGCTTACAGTCAAGAACCGTTATCCACTTCCTCGTATTAATGATTTCTTCGATCCAATTGCAAAGCGCGAAGTGCTTTTCAAAGATTGATCTCCGTTCTGGTTATCATCAACTTCGGGTTTCCGAGGAAGATGTACCCAAAACCGATTTCCGCACACGTTATGGACACTACGAGTTCGTGGTCATGCCTTTTGGGTTGACCAACGCACCTGTAGTGTTTATGGATCTCATGAACCGCGTGTGTAAGCCTTTTCTCGATCATTTTGTCATTGTATTCATCGACGATATCCTTATCTACTCCAAGACGAAAGAAGAGCACGTTCGGCATTTGCGTCTCATTCTTCAGCTTTTGCAAACCGAACGTCTTTATGCCAAATTCTCCAAGTGTGAATTTTGGCTAAAAAGGTTCAATTCTTAGGTCACACCGTCAATGAACTCGGTATACACGTTAACCCTGCAAAGATAGAAGTTGTGAAGAATTGGATTGCACCTAAGTCGCCCTCTGAAATTCGTTCGTTCCTTGGCCTAGCTGGGTATTATCGTTGTTTCATCTCGAATTTCTCCAAGATTGCCGTTTCTTTGACTTCGTTGACTAAAAAAGATAAACCTTTTGTTTGGGGTCCCGAACAAGAGGAATCTTTCCAAACGCTTAAGGAAATGCTTTGTAATGCTCCTATCCTCACTCTCCCCGATGGGAACGACGATTTCGTCGTGTATTGCGATGCCTCTAACCAGGGTCTTGGTTGCGTACTCATGCAACGAGACAAAGTAATCGCTTACGCGTCGAGACAACTCAAAATTCATGAGAAAAACTATACTACTCACGACCTTGAATTTGGTGCAGTTGTTTTTGAATTAAAGATTTGGCGACACTACCTTTACGGTACGAAGTGTACGGCCTTCACCGACCACAAGAGCCTTCAACAAATCTTTGATCAAAAGGAACTCAACATGCATCAACGTTGTTGGGTAGAATTTTTAAACGGCTACGATTGTGATATTCGCTACCACCCTGGCAAAGCGAATGTCGTGGCCGATGCACTTAGTCGTAAAACTCATGTTAAGAGTGTTCGTTGCTACCAAATCGTGGGAAAACTCAACTAGTTGATTCGACAAGCACAATTTACCGTCATTAATGAGGGTAACCTCGATAGTGAATTGAATTGTGGAGTCAAAAACCCGCTCGAAGCTAAACCTGATGGTATTCTTTACTACCATGGTCGTATTTGGATTCCCAATCGTCTCAATCTTCGGTCTACTTTGATGGATGAAGCCCACAAATCCCGGTACTCCGTTCATCCTGGCGCTGATAAATGTATCATGATTTACGTGCATCCTATTGGTGGCCTGTGATGAAACGTGATATCACTCTTTACGTGTCCAAATGTCTTACGTGTTCCAAAGTCAAGGCAGAACATCAACGTCCCTCTGGTTTGCTCGAACAACCAGAAATTCCTATCTGGAAATGGGAAAGCATAGCCATGGATTTCATTACGAAATTGCCTCGTACTTCGTCTGGTCATGACAACATTTGGGTTATCATTGACCGATTGACCAAATCCGCGCACTTCCTTGCCATTCGTGAAGATTACAAAGTCGAGAAATTGGCTCGTATCTACACGGATAAAATCATTAGCCGTCATGGTACTCCTCTTGATATTATCTCTGATCGCGATGCTCGTTTCACCTCTCGCCTTTGGCAAACTTTTCAATCTGCCCTTGGCACTCAGCTTAATCTTAGCACCGCTTTTCATCTTCAGTCTGATGGTCAAACCGAGCGTACTATCCAAACCTTGGAGGATATGCTTCGGTCATGCGTAATCAATATTGGCGGCAATTGGGATTCACACTTACCTTTGCTTGAATTCTCGTACAACAATAGTTATCACGCTAGTATTCAAATGATTCCATTTGAAGCATTGTATGGTCGCAAGTGGCGTTCGCCTATTTGTTGGCACGAGATTGGAGACGCACAAATCACCGGTCCTGAGCTAATACAAGAGACAACGGACAAGATCTTGCAAATACGTATACCTATCTTGTGCAAGAGTCAGACGACAAATAGGTCTGAGCTATCAAAGAGCAAGCTGGAAAAGATATTGATACTCATATTTCTCAAAGACGCGCCGAAAGAGTTGTCACGCATGACAAAATGACGCAAATGCCATTGGAATTTATAAGGTTGATCATGTATTTCTCAAGTTCCTTGAAAGAACGTTATCCGTTTTGGTTAAAATCAAAATGCTCTCGCAAAAACGTGGTCCATCAAAATCTTAAATAAGGAATGCAAGGGAGAATCATTACCTAACTCAAATCATACAATGTTAACATCCTGTCGTTCATAGTATAAATTCTGAAGAAATGTCTAGCCGAAGATTACTTAGTAATCGATCATAAGATCTTCAAATCACGAACATTGACATTTGCTGAAACTTCGAAATTCATGGACGAGATGTAACGCTCGCGCTTTTAATATCCTATCTTAAGTTCGTGGAAGGAAACGTTGCAGTTTATTGGGAATCAATATATTGAAGCTATGTATCCACTTATCGACCTTTCTAATTTGGAAAATTTTCCTAATAATGTACTTAACGTCTGGTTTTCCCATAAACCGGGTTAACTATTTAAACATATATCGTAAACTCTTTCATGAAACGTTTTTAACAATTTGGAATATACGCCTAACTTATATTCATACGATATTACATGCACCTTTTACATTTGATGTACCACTTACATGATACATGCTTTTAATTACTCGATCTCGATCACCTGATGCATACACATACATTATAATACATTACCTATGCTTATGATACCTTATAATACTTAACAAGTCCGTAAAATAACCTTAAAAATGGTCCAAACTCGTCAAAATTAATTAAAACAACAAAATAAAAAGGATGTGTCCCGGCCCGGTCCTTACGGACCGTAAGGGGATACCCTTACGGTCTATAAGGGTATCTGGGCGGGACAGATTGGTTTTGGCTCGCGAAAATGCACGGATCCACACATCTACAACCTCACCAATCACCTTCTAACCTCCATTTAACACCTCGTAACAACCCTAAACCCTTCCACTATAAATACAACACTCCTCCAAGGCATTTGACACTTTCACAACCTCCTAATCTCATCAAACCACTCTCAAATCATCTCAAGATCCTTGCAACATCAGATTTTCGGGCAGATTGTATACCTTCTACAAAAGTGAGCATAACTTGCTCATTTCTTAACCAAAACACCTCATTCTTCTTCCTACTTGCTTGGATAATCTTTGGGTTGAATTTCTAGGGTTCTCCATGGAGAATCCAGACCTGGAAATGCCCAGAAATTGTCCATGAACTTTCTGTTTGAATCAAAACTTTTCAAAACTTGTTTATGTTCATCCAACTTGAGTTAAACTCATCTCAAACCTATGTCCTAATGCTTACAACACTTCTTGTGGTTGGTTAGGCTTAAAAACAAGGTTGAGACATTCAAACAAGAGGATTTATCCTTATAATAATTCTGTTTTCATAGAGCTTCAAGCTCACAAGTGGTGCAAGTTCATAACTTGTTCATGTGTGTCCACCTTGGTTAGCCTTGGCTATCCTAAACTTTGAGACCACACATCACTTGATGTTTTTCATCATTATCTCAAGTAGTTTACTACTTCTAAAGTGTCACAACCCCGACAAGCCGTTGACGTGTGTCCTTGTGCGCTCTCCGGGTTGCATTCACTTGGCTGCTTGATATCATGGTGACACACTTTACGATTCTTGTCATTCACATTCTTGTTTATGTTATTCATTCATGACCCTCCTTGTTGTCTATGAAAACTTATGTAGTGCTGAATCATATAATGAGGTTAAATGGATGTTTATCATCCTACCTCCATGCTTGACTTACTTGAATACTTAGAGGTACCAAAGTGGATGGTTCATCCTCCTACATGATCTTACTACTATGTATATATTATAGCCTATAATATAATCCTAAAACCGAAACCTTGATAATGACTAAATAATCACCTATCAAGTTATTAAGTTTATAACTAAAGTATGTAGTTCCTTGTCACGATTCTAATAGGTCTCGAACCTATGAAACCATATTAACCCCTTTCGGGTTATCATAGTGTCAAGAACAAGTGCTATGTCTTAGTGAATATTTTCATACATAATACTTTAATTCTTATTTCTGTAATCTCGCTCGAATACTCCAAATCCACCGTTGCAGTCATAACTAATACCTAAGTTCTTCTCGTAGAAGGACAAGGTGCCAAACTCTAAATCAACACAACAAAGCTCCCGGGATTACTTAAGTGGAACACTTAGCAACACCGTGAGTACACTCGACCCATTTACCGTTTTAGTCACTTTTGGGTTGTAACATGTTTACCTATCAAAATACACATATCACAAACTCATGCTTTACATGCTCAATCCTTATACATGAATACTTGTTATGCCTAGATACATGCTCGTTTATACATGCTTGATCATTAACTTAGCTAGCCCAACTTATCATATATAGCGCTATCGGAGTAGCACACCACCCGTCGGGGTTATGTTAAGATTATCATACTCATTTTAGTCTTGTCGCTTTTGTGACAAGGGAAGCTCGATCTCTTAAAACTTTTGTGGAAACTCGGGGTTTGATCTAGTATTTCATGATTAGTATGAACTTTGCTTACAATTACCATGTGGATTCGGGTTACACTTTTATACTTATGCTATGTATCACCAAACTTCTGTACTCGCCTTTACTTTTGCATTAAATTCGTATTTTTAACATGTTACAGGTTGATGAAGATTTTGCCATGAAATTGGAGTAGTGATGATGCTTAGATATACATATAGACGTTAGGTTTATAAAATGTTGTATCAAAATTTTCCTTTGTTATTGTTGTATTTGAAATTCTTGTATTGTATGACAATGTTATTATGAATGAAATATGGGTTTTATTTAAATATTGTCACCAATTAGAATTTATGAGCCATGAGCAATCTCATTCGTCTCACTCCGATGTTTCCGTCATCGGTTGTGGTGTGACATCAACAATCACGGTTTCCTGATCGACCTCATACCTATGCAATTAGGTAGTTTTGATGTCATAATAGGCATGGATTTTCTTAGCGAGAATCGTGCGAAAGTCGTTTGTTTCGATAAAATGATTCGTTTTCCCCTTCCAAACAGAGATCAACTACACGTTTACGGTGAAACTCCCTCAAAGAAGTTGATGCTTTTGTCATGTACTCAAGCGAACAAGTGCTTACGCAAGCAGTACAACGCTTTCCTAGCCCATATTGTGAACCTGGAAAAGGAAAAGGAAACCTTGAAACACATATCTGTTGTTTGTGATTGTCCTAAAGTTTTCCCTGACGATTTACCTTGTTTACCTCCTACTCGTGATATCAAATTCCGTATCGATCTAATCCCTGGTGCTACACCTGTTGCTAAAGCTCCCTATCGCCTTGCACAATCCGAAATGCGCGAGCTATCCAGCCAGCTTCAAGAACTTCTTGATAAAGGCTTTATACGCCCGAGCACATCATCTTGGGGTGCACCCGTTCTTTTTTTGAAAAAGAAAGATGGGACATTTTGAATGTGCATCGATTAACGTAAACTTAAGAAACTCACGATAAAGAACCGCTACCGTCTTCCTCGAATCGATGATTTGTTTGATCAACTTCAAGTGCTACTTGTTTTTCCAAATGATTTACGTTCTGGATATCACAAGCTACGTGTACATGAGCAAGACATTCCAAAAACCGCCTTTCGTACTCGCTATGGCCATTATGAATTCGTGGTCATGCCTTTTGGACTCACAAACGCACCTGCTGTCTTCATGGATTTGATGAACCGTGTGTGCAAAGCCTTTTTGGATCTTTCGTCATTGTTTTTATCGATGATATCCTCATTTACTCGAAGTCGAGAGCCGAACACTCGCGACATCTTCGTTTAGTTCTCGAAGTTCTCCAAGGTAACTGTCTCTATGCCAAATTCACCAAGTGTGAATTTTGGCTTAGTGAAGTTCAATTTCTCGGTCACGTCGTTAATGACCAATGAATCCACATCGATTCCGCCAAAATTGAAGTTGTAAAGAGTTTGAATACTCCGAAGAATCCGTCCGAAATCCGTTCCTTCCTCGGATTGGCAGGTTACTACCGCCGAATCATCGCCGACTTTTCAAAAATCATCGTGCCTCTTACCTCTTTGACTCATAAGGATAAACCTTTTGTTGGGGTTCCGAACAGGAGGAAGCCTTTCAGACCCTCAAGCATATGCTTTGCGACGCTCCCGTTCTCACACTTCCTGACGGAGACGACGATTTCGTTGTTTATTGCGATGCCTCTAACCTAGGTCTCGGTTGTGTCCTGTGCAACAAGATAAGGTTATCGTGTATGCGTCTCGATAACTCAAAATCCATGAGAAGAACTACACTACCCATGATCTTGAGCTCGATGCAGTTGTTTTTGCGTTAAAGATATGGAGACACTACCTTTATGGTACAAAGTGTACGGTCTTCACCGACCATAAGAGCTTACAACACATCTTTAACTAGAAAGAACTAAACATGCGCCAATGCAGATGGGTGAAACTTCTCAATGACTATGATTGTGAGATACGCTACCATCCCGGCAAAGCAAACGTCGTAGCCGATGCTCTCAGTCGACGAAGCTATGTGTATAGCATTCATCAAATTCAAGCCAAGAATAAACTCGAAACCCTTATTCGTGAAACCCAGCACGCATGTTTCATTGAGAACTCCTTGGTTGAGGAAATGAAATGTGGTGCCGAAACCCAGTTGGAGAATAAGTCTAACGGGATCTTTTACTTTCTGAATTGCATTTGGATCCCTAGCCGCAATAACCTTCGAGAGTTACTGATGCCGACAAGATGTACCAGGGCCTCCGTTCCAGGTATTGGGGGCCGGGCATGAAAAAGGATATCACTCTCTACGTTTCGAAATGCTTAACTTGTGCGAAAGTTAAAGCCGAACATCAACGCCCCACTGGCTTACTCGAACAGACCGACATCCCGGTGTGGAAATGGGAGAGTATAGCTATGGATTTTGTTACAAAACTTCCTCGAACGTCTTCTAGTCACGATAACATTTGGGTTATCGTCGATCGCCTTACAAAATCTGCTCATACGAGAAGACTATAAGGTAGAACGATTAGCACGAATATATACCGACGAAGTCATTTGTCGACACAGGATGCGTGACATCATCTCTGATCGCGACGGTCGCTTTACGTCACGTCTCTGGGAGACTTTCCAATCCGCACTCGGTACTAAGCTTAACCTTAGTACTGCATTCCATCCTTAAACCGACGGTCAGACTGAACGCACGATTCGAACCCTCGAAGACATGCTTCGTTCGTGCATTATAGATTTTGGTGGTAATTGGGATACGCATTTACCTTTAATAGAATTTCGTACAATAATAGTTATCATACTAGTATTCAAATGGCACCTTTTGAGGCATTGCACGGTAGAAAATGTCGATCGCCTATTGTATGGCACGAGATCGGTGACGCTCAGATCACCGGTCCCGAGTTAATGCAAGAAACGACAGACAAAATCCTCCAAATCAGAGACAACCTTTTGAAAGCTTGGAGTCGTCAAAAGAGTTATGCTGATAAATGCCGCAGGCCCCTACAATTTGAAATTGGAGATCACGTTCTCTTAAAGGTTTCACCTTGGAAAGGAGTGATCCGATTTGGAAAGAAAGGGAAACTAGCGCCACAATACGTGGGTCCCTTTAAGATTCTGGAAAGAATTGACAAAGTGGCCTACCGACTCGAATTACCAAAAGAACTCAACAACGTGCATCCGACTTTCCATGTCTCAAACCTCAAAAAGTGTTTAGCCGAAGGAAATCTTAATGTGCCACTTGAAGATTTGCAAATAGACGAGACTCTACACTTTGTGGAAAAGCCAGTAGAAATCATGGACCAGGAAACCAAGAAGCTTCGACGCTCTCGCATTCCTATTGTGAAGATCCGATGGGAAGGCAAACGCGGCGCCGAGTTCACTTGGGAACTCGAAAGTGATATGAAAGCTAAATATCCTCATCTCTTCGTTACGGCTGCCACCTGAATTTCAGGACGAAATTTCCTAAAGGAGAGGAGACTGTAACAACACGATCTTTCAGATTGTTATCCAAATTATGTTACTTTCATTATTTATGTTTATTTTCGTTTAAAACTCCTTTGTACTATGAGATTATTATAATGGTTTACAAATATTTTGATATTCATATTACATCGCTTATTTATCGCATTTAAATCTCTTAATAGTCGCAACTCTCAACGCAAATTCAAATCGCGGTTAATTATGTTACATTATGTTACTTATGTGTTATGTGTGCTTTATGATTTATGGTTGTACTCGCTATCGCAAAGCTCTCACTTGCACGAATCGCTTAATCGCATTATTTATTATCCCAACGCTTAACACCTCGCCAAAACGCTTAACGCAACTAGCTAATACGAATCGAATCACCAAACAAGCACCTAACGAACAAATAACGAACAAAACTTCGCCACCAGGCCAAGTTCGCCCGAAGTTGTGTTTACACAACTTCGCCCGAACTTGACCAGCCACCACAATAACAAGCAAGTTCTCTCGAAGTTGCACAATTCAAGCAGAACTGGCCAAGTTTGCCCGAACTTGTACCAAGTTCGCTTGAAATGTGTTAAGTTCACCCGAACTTGTTCCCTGCCACCTTAATTTCTTCTTCACCTATAAATACCCAGCACCTCCATTCGTGCTCTCCTTGCTGCAACTTCGCTCCAGAGCTCCCAAAACCGACTTCCCTTGTTTTTCCAAGTAAGAAACACTCGTTTGATGCAAACCACAACGTTTTCCACTATGATTTCACACAAGGATTACCTTCGTTTCCATAAAAATTTCTCTGTTTATAAAAATCTTCATCTTTTTATATAAAACTTCTTGTTTTAGCTTAGATCTACATTTAAATGGGTTTATTGGACTTAGCCTTGGCTCTCCAAGCTAGAAATCTTGATGATTTCGACTCACCGAGTGTTAGATCTAAGAAAACTATTCAAAGCATTGATTTACACCATATACGGACTAACCGACGTATGTTTCGTTCACTAAGTAGTGGGACGAGGCATTGTCAACGAAAATACTTGAAATAGATTCAGAATCACGTCTGTTTCAAGCAAGAACTCAGATCCAGAAGCACAAGGACGATACAGTCACTTTGCACGAACTGGACTAACTCGTATGAACCGACAGGTTCGCATGGATTAGCCCGAGTTCATGTAAAATGGCTAAAACTCGCTCTCAAAGACCTCTCCAGCCTATGTTTTGCTCAGTAGCACAAGGTTGGAGGGATAGACACATCGATTTCCTCAGCAAACGACGCGAAAACACTCGATTTTGGCCTAAAAACAGACAAGTTCACTCCAAAAGGGACAAGTTCGCTCGAAGTTGTCACCTGACTAGTGCCAACTTCGCCCGAACTTGTGTTGACCAAAGAGAATTGGAACAACTTCGCCCGAAGTTGTTACCAAACCTCAGTTTTGAGACAACTTCGCCCGAAATTGTCTACTGCCTCTTCACGTTTCGACCGTTTCAGCACTTCGGAAGACTGATGCATTTCTGTTCTTGCTTACAGGCTGATCCCGGCGCTCCTTCAATCAACAGCAGTTCGTGTTGCTTTGTTGAGCACCGATGTGGAGTATACTTGAACCATTTTCGCTTAAAATGCACTTTTGGGTGTTACATACATTCTCTATATCAAAACACGCTACACACAACGCTATACTCTTTTTAATGCTAACCGCTCTCGCATGTTATACGTGAATCGATGAATATTTGTTTGCTATGTGTGAATAATGAGGACTCGCAGACCGCCCTTAGCAACGATAGTACTATAGTTTGGACTCAACACCCGATTGGTTCGGGGGTTGTTAAGGCTCGCAAATTTACTTTACGTACATGTTCGCTATTGTGAACACGTATCACGCATACTCCACATTGCTGTCGTGTTGGTTAGCTTGTATCGTTATTGTTAGCTTACTTAGATTCACTTTCTCTACGTATACATGTTGGTTATGCGTAATCGCTTTATCACTATTATTATGCTATTAAACCTGTATGCTCACCTTTACTTTATTGTATTGACTTGTATTTTAACTTATGTAACAGGTTAAGGATGTTATTGCTGCAAATCGGACTTAGGGTATTACTTTAGAAACTTGTAATAAATTAGTTATCGACTTTTGAATTGTTTGAGAATATTTGAATTTGTAATGATTATGGAATGATTATATGTTGATTGTATGGGAAATTGACGCTTAAATATTGTCATTTAAAATAGTCGTTACGGATTCTCTCGAACAATCTGAACCGCTTAGTGTTGCGCCCCGATGATTTCGCCATCGGTTGGGGTGTGACAATACCGAAAGAGTATACATCTTGTCCAGCTGCCGGAGTTCCTGGAGAGAATCCGGCAGCACCTTCCCGTCTGGGAGTGCAAAAACTTAATCACAAATGAACACAGACCACCTATATATAGACATCCTATACTAATTCGTACGAACAAGAACATTGTAATTCGTACGAACTTGGCTTGCCACTTCGTACGAAGTGGTACTTCGTACGAATTGACCTATTTTCACCATTTCAGTTCATACTTTGGTCGTGTGTTCATTTCTAACCTATACAATATTCAACACACGCTCTATCTAGCCTATTCGAACAATGACGGACACAAAGTGCATCAACAAATTCCCCCTTGTTCGTTACTGTCGAAGCTTGATCTTGAACTTTAAATCTCTGAGCCGTGTTTGATTATTCTGCAACTTTAATCAAGGTATCTGCCGATGTCGTTGAAACGCGTAAAAAAAATTCCCCCTTAATTGATGATCCGGGTTTGCATTTTCAACATTAAAATTCCGCTGAAAACTCCAGTTCAGATCTCTGTTTTCACGGTTTCCGACCTCCTCTGATTTGCTTGACTGACAAATTTTCTCGAACAAAAACCAACATGAAGCTAATCAATGCAGCTTCTTTTCCGTTTCAACGATAACTGCATCCGAGTTCAGTTTTTGAATAAGCACTGTAGCACCGAGAGTCTATTCCGCAAACTCCTAATCTTTCAAAATATCAACCGGCAATTGATAGAAACTTCGAATCACCACACCGAAAAACTTCAAATGATTGAATACCCATGAAAATCTGAAACCCGATTTCCGTAATTGCAGTTAAGCATACTCCTGAAAGATTGAGTAGAAAATCGGCAATCTGCTCAATCAGCAAATCATCATTGGAATCAAATAATCTGGTAACACATCAACTCTGAGAGACATTCATCCGCGATCCGAATCACACTCTTCCTCTTCAGTCACAATATCAGATATATAGCTATCTCCGCTGAAGCGGGCGCCTTGAAACTACAAAACATCCCTAATTTCGGATTACCCGCCCAAAATAGTTCATTTGCTTTGCATAGTTAAAGATAAGCAGTCGTGTATGCACCAAACCCACATCGAATATCAGGATTCTAACCCTATATCCCTTAAGCATCAATCTGTCTCAAGATCTCAAAATTCGGAACTTCCTGTGATCATGAAATCCCAAGTATAATCTATTTCGAGAGCAACTGGTACACAACTTTGTCTGAAAGATTCAGTATATCATCTTCTTTAGTCATGATTCCTCGTACAACCCAGAGCTACTGAAACTACAAGAAATCCCTATTTTCTGGCGGTTAGTCCGGAAAATAGTTTATATGCAATGCAGAGTTAATGATAGGCAGTCGTGTGTGCTTCCCCCAACCATACGAAGACTTTGGTGTCAATCCACGATCATGACCTTAGAATCTGATAAACAACTCCTGCAAAACTCAGTTATGTAACCCTCTGCTTCAACGAAAAGTAGATATCAACTTGATCTCTTTACAAATGAATCTAGATCCTCTACATTTCCCAGATAATCTGCAGTTGGTAACCACCCGGATACTGTTCCAGTGTCAGGAATTTCAGAAATGCCGGAATCTTCAAATATACTTTAATTTTTATTCCCCTTCATTTTTGTAAATTCTGACTATATCAAATTTTCACTGAAATTCCCCCTCAAATCGAAAAATCAGTTATTATCAAATGCAGATTTAACGTTTAGGCCCATTAGTAATCACTATACCAAAAGATCATCGTTCAGCATTAGTATCAGTGACTACCCCTGTCACACCCTCAATTTCCACTTGCGGAGTTTTACCGCGAGGCGTGTGAACAAACCAGAATCTGAGACACTAGTACGTCGAACGACTCTATATGATTTGATAATACGTTTTCCAAAATTATTTGTTTAACCATTCATTGTAGATTTTATGTTTAGCGGAAGCATTAGTTATTATGGTTGAGCGGAAGCATAAAAATAAGTAGAGAAACGGCGCCAACACAAACGCCAAAACAAATGAAAAACCCAAAACAATGTTTGTAAATGAGACTCGATAAAAGGTGTCTTGATCAATGCAAGTGAGTGCACCTAGAGCTCCTAGCGTCCTGAGAAACATGTAAAGAAACAAGTGTCAACATTAAAGAAGAGTGAGTTCACAGGTTTTCATAAATTCGTTTGTTCGGTTATAAGTTTGTTTCCCCCGTTATCCCTAACCCGGGATAACGATTTAGTTCCATTATTCCCAACCCGGAATAATACTGATAGTTCCATTATTCCCAACCCGGAATAATACTGATAGTTCCATTATTCCTTACCCGGAATAATAATGCTGTCCCATTATTCCTAACCTGGAATAATAATGTTGTTGGTTCCATTATCCCTAACCCGGGATAATATTGTTGATTCGTAATTAAGTTCAATGTTAATATATATAGGTAGCTAGCCTAAAGTTATGTCACGTAAGTGTTCGCGATCGAAGCTGACTGTTGTGCCTCCGTGTTGCCAGGCCTATCACTGACCATGGCGAAGTTAGGCCAAATTATTCACCCGTTGACCATACCCGGTCGGCTAGCGCGACTAGCTCGGATGGGGCTTGTCGGGCCCAGTAGTACTACTTATAATTTCCCCGCTATTTAAACCCAATACTAACGATCCGAGAGATTGTCGAGGACTTGTGTGATATAGCTGCTTAGTGACCATAACGTACATTAACATTAACTTAGTTACCGAATAGTTAAGTGACGTTAATTTCGTATAACGTAAAGAGATAGAGTTGTAGAGTGTATACATGTTTCTCCCCCTGTTTTTTAAAACCGGATAAAATTAGGGGCCGTGAACTCACCTTTAGTTGCTCGGTTAGTGTAAGACAGAAGTTGCAAATGATGGGACCGCTAATTGCGTCCTAACAATTCAATTGATTTCAAGTTAGTGTGTGAACACACCAATACAAATCCTACACATAATTAACGCACAAAGCGGTACACACAATCATAATTCCTAACACTCAAACATGCATGCAAGTATCCTCATATGCACATAGTGATCAAAACAATTTATCATGAACACAATCCAATCCATGCAACACTTTGGTGCACACATTCGCAAGTTATCAAGTTTCAGCTTATATCTCATAATTCGGCTGTTTTCGAGGATTTTTATAAAATAGTTCCAACGTTCTCCAATTATTTTACAGAAGGTGACAACTATACTGTAGAATTTTATATAAAATTTTCAAGTCCTAACACTTTACCAATTATTCGTAAATATGAATATGCTAGGCTGCAGTCAGATTCGTCACTTTCTGACTGCAGTTCACGGAAGAATTTATTTAAAAATCACCGTTCATCCAATTAACAAAATTCCAGTGGGAGTTTCCCGGAAATTTCCATATCTAGTTGCTGTACAAATTTCATGACTCGACTCCCTACAGATTATTAGATCCGACTTGATAAACAACTAACAAATTTTCAGGATTTTCACAGCTTTAGTTACTGAACTTAATTGGCCACTTAAAAATATCAAACGACTTCAGAAAAATATGAATCCAGCGCCATTAGAATCGTTTTTCAAAAGTCTACGTTTTAGACTTCAGAAAATCCGTTTTTCGATAAATAATAACCAAGTTACAGCCAGTTGAAGTTGGCTGTAACCACCATTCAGCATTCTGATTCAGCACTTTATCACAATCTAACTCGCTTAAACCCTCGATACATTGAACATATGCGACCAAAAACAGAATTTCCAATCATATACTATCATATATATCATACCCATGCAAACCCTAATTATAACCTATAGTTTTTATCAAACAAAACGCAGCCTAATGTTTCTAGATTCGCTAATCATCTTAACCACAAACATCATAAATAAATCGGATAACATAACCCTACATTCAAACATATAAATCCGAATATGATCTTGCAAACAATGATAATCCTAACCTTTAATAACAAGATCAATGAGCCGAGACTTGGACAAGAGCCGAGAACTAGATGGGACTGATTCGGATGTTGGCGAGGCTTGCGACCGAGAAGAAGAATGGTGAGGGGAGGGCTGCCGCGATTCAAGAGGAGTGTAACAAGGCTGTCTTGCGATCGAAAGGATGAATGAGGGCTGCCGTCGGCTGTTTTCTCCACTAGGGTTTTGTGTTTTGTTTTTGTGAAGCAAGCTCATGCATGTGTATGTATATATAGCGCAAGAGTAAGGAGAAGAGGGAAGGGTTGCGGTTGGGTGTGTGCTCGCGGCCGAAAGGGTTTGGGTGGGTTGGTTTGGGTCTAACACTTGGTCCTCAAGTTTAGATGAACTACTTGAGTTGCAAGGAAGTGAAGTTGGCTCGTGTCGCGGCTCGATTCGATTCATTTATCTATGTACTACATCTATACTTTATAACTAAAATAAAACACGAAATCGGATATCACATAATAACGCACCAACTTATAAACGTTTAATACGTAGCACATAATTTATTTGACAAGTACACGAAATTATCGTAATTATTTCGAGTGTGCAATTTAAGTCTCCGAACCAAATTAACGTAGGAACAAATAACCGTGAAGTAGCGCGTTTAAGATATCTGAAAAACCGGGATGTCACAACCCCAATATCTTCACAATTTTGTAATCGTATCATCAAATCTATACTTGAAGCTCTAGACGGTGTCCCCGAACATGTCGTTTCGGTCATCGAAAACTCGAAAAAATTTCTATCACCAAATTTTTTTTGAACACTCATCCCGTCAATACGATCAACAAAATTTTTCCATGCCTTTTTTAGGCACTAGTCTCACTTCATACGAATGGGATCCCTACTTCGTACGAACTAGCTCCCTAATTCGTACAAATTGGCCACTTCGTACGAATTACAGCTCTCAGAAATTGATTCTAATTACGTTTTTTGATCCAAAATATTTATTTCTTCGAGTTTTGAGATGATTCCACCATAGATCTGGTCGAAAATGGTTTCTAACAATCCTATCCGTTCAATTTTACTTTTTGTCCATGGATTGTCCTTTATTTTGATGTTTTACGTCTAAAACCCCTCCTAAGTCCATAAATGTCTAAAATTCATGAACGTAGGTGATAACCGTAGCTCTGATACCAATTGAAGGTCCTGATAAGGCGGTTAGCTCTGATACGATTGCAGCGGAAGTTATATATTATTCATTCATACCGAAAGAGTATACATCTTGTCCAACTGCCGGAGTTCCTGGAAAGAATCGGGCAGCACCTCCCGTCTGGGAGCGCAAAAACTTAATCACAAATGAACACGGTCCACCTATATATAGACATCCTATACTAATTGGTACGAAATAGAAAATTGTAATTCATACAAACTTGGCTTACCAGTTCGTACAAATTAACCTATTTTCACCATTTCAATTCGTAATTTGGTCGTGTGTTCATTTCTAACCTATACAATATTCAACACACGCTCTATCTAGCCTATTCAAAAGTGACGGACACAAAGTGCATCAACACAGACTACAGGGCGAGGACGTGGACGCGGTGTTAATGTGAATGCGATGAGTGGAGCGCAAATTGGAAGCCCTCCAGGTAGAATGATGATCGAAAACATTTTGGTAGTTCCTGTGTTATGATATAATCCAAAGAGTAATCTTGATTTTTCATTAACTTGTGAATAGTGCACAGATGTACGCACAAAACATTCTAGGGTTGTAACCCAAGATCATTTACTGGTACCCTTTGCGATGAAGGGATAGCGCTATACGTGGTGTTGGGCCATCATAGTGGTTCAACCATTCGGTTAGAGCAGTGCTCTGAGGATAGGTCTAGGTACTCAAGGAAGCGAAAGTCTGAGAATTCAAGGAAGGATTCAAATAAGAAGCATAAGAAGAGGCGAAGTGATGATAAAGCGGTCACGGTAAAAACCAGTGGATCAAGAAAGGATGTGGATAAGGATAGCAAGAGTAGTGCAGGGAGGAAAGCTCATGGTGATGAGCAAGGGGGATGTGCCACATGCGGATGATCTAGGCATGCAACTCGTGAGTGCTATGCTAAAAGCACATCGGATGGAGTCAAACTCGAAGGATGCTTTCAGTGTTGAGAGCATTGGCATTTCATGCGGAACTGCCCATTGTTGAAGAATCAGAATGCTAAGGGCAGAGCATTTGAGCTGAATGCTGGGAAGGCACGTGACGATCTGTAGTTGTTACCGGTACGTTCCTAATCAATAACCATTCTGCATTCATATTATTTGATACTAGAATTGACTTGAGTTTTGTTTCTAAAAACTTTGAACCATTTTTGTGTTCTCAAGCAAGTAAACTAGACAAAAAGTACTCGATCGAATTAACAAATGGTAAATTGATAGAAACTAGCGAAGTCATTCGTGGTTGTAGTATTCGGTTATGCGATCATAGTTTTAGTATCGATTTGTTACCTGTAGAGCTCGGTAGTTTTGATGTAGTTGTTAGAATGGATTGGCTATCCAAGAACGGAGCTGAGATTGTTTGTTCAGAGAAATTAGTGCGTATACCCCGCCCCGGTGGTGAAGCATTAGTGATTTATGGAGATCGATCTGTTTGGAAATCGAGAGTCGTTAGTATTATGAAGATGCACAAGGTGTTGCGTAAGGGTTATCCTGCGTTCTTAGTAAACGTGGTTGATACGAAGATTGAAGGTAGGAAGATCGAGGAGATTCCTGTAGTTCGTGATTATCCAGAAGTTTTTCCTGAAGACTTACCTGAATTGCCCCCTGAGAGACAGATCGAGTTTAGAATTGATCTTTTTCCTGGTGCTTCACCGATGCAAAATCTCTCTATAGATTAGCACCATCGGAATGAAAGAATTGTCGAATCAGCTTCAAGAGCTATTAGATAAAGGCTTCATTCGCCCAAGTTTTTCTCCATGGGGAGCACCTGTTTTGTTCGTGAAGAAGAAGGATGGTTCCTTTAGGATGTTCATAGATTATCGGGAACTGAACAAACTAACTATCAAGAATTGGTACCCACTACCGAGGATTGATGATCTGTTTGATCAATTGCAAGGATCCAGCTACTATTCGAAGATTGTTTTGCGTTCAGGCTATCACTAAGTGAAGATTGTTGATGAAGATGTTCCGAAGACAACCTTCAGAACACGTTATGGCCATTATGAGTTCTTAGTCATGCCCTTTGGCTTAACTAATGCGCTTGCAGTGTTCATGGACCTCATAAACAGGGTATGCAAACCTTATTTGGATAAATTCGTGATAGTATTCATTGATGACATACTTATCTATTCACGAACCAAAGAAGATCATGAGCAACATTTGAAGACGATTTTAGAGCTGCTGAAGAACGAGAAGTTGTATGCCAAGTTCTCTAAGTGTGAATTCTGGATTCGAGAAGTTCATTTTCTCGGACATGTCATAAATGAGAAGGGTATATCTGTGGACCCTTCGAAGATTGAAGCAATTAAGAATGGGAAGCACCAAGGACTCCTTCAGAGGTGCGACAATTCTTAGGACTTACTGGATACTACAGAAGATTCATTGAGAATTTTTCCAGGATAGCGCAGTGATGTGCTAAGAATAGTTTAGTAAAAACAACTAAATTAACCTAATTCTAGACTCTAAGTAATACTCTAGACTCACTGAAACGCACTAAACTACTAACCGGCAAGTGTGCCGATCGACTCTAGTATAGCTAAAGTAAGTCCGGATATCAAATCCACGAGACTCTATTGATTAAGTTAACTACTCTATTTAGACTCTGACGGACACGGAAGAAAATGTTTGTTTATTTGATGGGGGGGGGGGGGTTCTAACAATTTCTAAGAGAACAACTAAAATAAACTAAATTAATTAAATAAGTTAACTAAACGAATTACTCTGGACTTAAACTCTGATGATGAAGAAACACTACCTAGACTCTTCAAGTAATGATTTTTGTTCGGAAATTGTCAACTATGGAACCAGGATCATAAAGTTCTCACCTTTCAGGATATCTAAAGGACCCCTGACCCTTCTCAAGAGGTACGATGACACCCTAGAGGTTGTTTAGACTACCGGTTATTAGACTCTCTCACAAGACCTCTAATGGGTTTATGGAAGTACCTTACAAGATTCACTCCCTCACAGGATCTAAATCTAAGGTAAACTTGGACTCTCGATTAGACTTGCTAGACAATAGCTAATGGGTTTACTCCTAAGAAAGCTCCTACCTTGCGGCTTAATGACTTAGACCAAGCAATAATCTCACACCTCACAACTATTGATGATTAGTAGAACATTTGATTTTATAAGATTCCGAATATTACTCCTAAGGTTAATTGGCCAATTTCACCTTAAAGATTAAAGATTTATTATGTGATATAGACACTCACCTAAATCTTAAACCTAGCAAGACTCTATTATGTGATAAAGACCGTCACCAAGAATCGAGCAAAGCAATAAACAATATTCAAACACTACCAAGCATGCATATACATCTAATCGAAAGAACAAATCGCCTACAACTCATAAACAATCCATAGAATCCATAAATCAAATAAAAATAAAAACTTTAACGCAATCATTCATCCAATATAGGTAGTCTAAGAAATTAGCCAAACAAAGTCACTGAAACAACCATGAACAAAGTAGTTTTAGGAAAACAAAGCATAATCAAAGACTAAAAAGCACAAACGAGAACACCCGGACGACGAGATGACACCCAAACGATTTCTGCACTTTAGATCTTCAACCGAATGATTCGAAGGCTCTAAACTACTCCAGTTATGCTCCAAAATTCGCCCAGGGTTTTCTTAATTCGCCAAAGTTAGGGGTTTTGATGATAAAACATAAGTTTTTATATATCCCCTTCAAAACCCTGCAGCAGCTCGATATTATCTGCAGATACAACTCTCTCACGCCCAGCGAGAATATTGATGATGGTTCTCGCGGCCCACCACCGTGTCCATTTCTTGTGCTTCCTTTTTCCCCTCTCGCCATCCGCGAGAGAGTCCTCACATGTTGTGTGGGGAAGACTTCGGTGTGAAGTCAAAATTCGGTGGTTTATAGTGGAGTGTAGAGTCAGAACAGGTGGAAGATGATGGTATAGGAGTACTTACCTTGAACGAAGAGGACGAGAAAGAAGACTTGTCCGTGGGTGGCTTCGGCTGAGGTCCTTGCAAACGTGTATGGGGCATCCACTGAAAAACCACAAACAAACAAGTAAGAAGACTCTAAAGACGACTAAACTAAAACAAAAAGAAATTGACACCAATTTAGACTCCTACGACGCGAACACGATAAATAGCACGTATGATATCAAGAAATTCAAAACAAAGTAATTAACGCAATCGCCAAGAGTCCCCGGTAACGGCGCCAAAAACTTGATGTGCTAAGAATAGTTTAGTAAAAACAACTAAATTAACCTAATTCTAGACTCTAAGTAATACTCTGGACTCACTGAAACACACTAAACTACTAACCGGCAAGTGTACTGATCGACTCTAATATTGCTAAAGTAAGTTCGGATATCGAACCCACGAGACTCTATTGATTAAGTTAACTACTCTATTTAGACTCTGACGGCCACGGACTAAAATGTTTGTTTATTTGATGGGGGGATTCTAACAATTCCTAAGAGAACAATTAAGATAAACTAAATTAATTAACTAAGTTAACTAAACGAATTACTCTGGACTTAAACTCTGATGATGAAGAAATACTACCTAGACTTGAATCCTGATTGCTTCAAGTAACGATTTTTATTCGAAATTTGTCAACTATGGAACCAGGATCATAAAGTTCTCACCTTTCGGGATATCTAAAGGACCCCTGACGCTTCTCAAGAGACACTATGACACCCTAGAGGTTGTTTAGACTACCGGTTATTAGACTCTCTCACAAGACCTCTAATGGTTTTATGGAAGTACCTTACAAGATTCACTCCCTCACAGGATCTAAATCTAAGGTAAACTTGGACCCTCGATTAGACTTGCTAGACAATAGCCAACGGGTTTACTTCCTAAGAACGCTCCTACCTCGCGGCTTAGTGACTTAGACCTAGCAATAATCTCGCACCTCACAGCTATTGATGATTAGTAGAACACTTGATTTTATAAGATTACCGAATATTACTCCTAAGGTTAATTGGCCGATTTCACCTTAAAGATTAAAGATTTATTATGTGATATAGACACTCACCTAAATCTTAAACCTAGAAAGACTCTATTATGTGATAAAGACCGTCACCAAGAATCGAGCAAAGCAATAAACAATATTCAAATACTACCAAGCATGCATATACATCTAATCGAAAGAATAAATCGCCTACAACTCGTAAACAATCCATAGAATCCATAAATCAAATAAAAATCAACGCAATCATTCATCCAATCTAGGTAGTCTAAGAAATTAGCCAAACAAAGTCCTGAAACAACCATGAACAAAGTAGTTTTAGGAAAACAAAGCATAATCAAAGACTAAAGAGCACAAACGAGAACACCCGGACGACGAGATGACACCCAAACGATTTCTGCACTTTAGATCTTCAACTGAATGATTCGAAGGCTCTAAACTACTCCAGTTATGCTCCAAGATTCGCCCAGGGTTTTCTTAATTCGCCAAAGTTAGGGGTTTTATGATAAAAAATAAGTTTTTATATATCCCCTTCAAAACCCTGCAGCAGCTCGATATTATCTGTAGATACAACTCTCTCGCGCCCCGCGAGAAGATTGATGATGGTTCCCGTGTCCATTTCTTGCGCTTCCTTTTTCCCCTCTCGCCACCCATGAGAGAGTTTTTACATGTTGTCGCGGGCCGCCAGAAAAATGATTTCCCGAATTTTAACTTGTTTTCAGCACCCGCACTCTCCAACTCGCTCTAGGACTTGACCACTTCGTGTTTTATCTCAATTTCCACACTTTCCAGCCGTTTTAAACTCACAAGTCCTGCAAAACACAATTGGATCAATAGTATGCACATCCTAACGGAAACGACACTAAAATTAACGGAAATTTATACAAACTATACACGAATAACCGATGTATTTTGCAATACATCAAATATCTCCACACTTACTCTTTTTTTGTCCTCGAAAAAGAATCTATGCAAACGGAATCAGAGATAAGTAAACAATTAGGTCAAAAGCTATATATACTTATTAACGTCAAAACTTGTGTTAGCCATGATTGCAAATATATTTGTCCTCCTAAACCCGAACCCAGTTCCAAGCCCCTATCATGCAAATTTAGTTCAAGTGCGGTCAATCTACCTAAGGTCTCACACTAAAAGCAACAGTCCATCTAATCTCGCTTCAAGCTTATAGAACAAAAGGAACGATCACTTGACCAATTCCTAACCGTTTTATACCAAAATTCAAAGAATTTATAATCAAAATTTTTCTCTTGCTTTTCTCTTTTTTTATCTTTTGATTTTTTTCCATATGAGCTTAGACGTTGCTTTACCTAACTCAGAGGCTATCTCAACTAGAGTCACCATCCCCGAGAGCGACAAAGTGAGCGTCAGTAATTTTTTCACAATTTGGATTTCACACATTCCAGAGGTATTCTAAGTCAGAGTCACTATTCCCAACCTAGATTACGTAGGCCTGCGCTACTTTTCTTAGTTTCTAGCTCAATTATATTTTTTTATAATTCTTCATGATCAAAAATTCTAAAAATTTTAGCTCATAACGACATTCCTTATACTATTTTCGGTGTTTTAACTTCCCGTTTTTCCTAGATGAGTACCCACTAGCAAACCAACAATTATGTATATTAAGATCAAAGGAACCTAGAACCAAACCAGGCCTATTCACATATCCCAAACTAGACACAAGCTCGACTATTTCTATCCCCTATTATCATTATTTGAACCCGAATTAAAACCCATCTTTTCTTTCATTTTCCGTTTTTATTTTGCAAACTTCTTCATTCAAAAGACATTTTCTATTTTTTTTGAATTTTTCACATTTTCTATATTTTTTCTCAAATTTTAAGACTCAAGCTAAACTAAAAACTATGTATCCCATCCCCACACTTAAAGATTGTAGTGTCCCTGATGCAAGAACGAGACACGACTCAAACTACCTAACAAAAAAAACTATACTAAATACTAAATAACAAAGTAAATAAATATTTACAAGTGAAACGACTTATCTGAATATATACGAGACTGTCAACGTGCCAGTCAATTCCACATATGCCCTCCACTCCGAACACGCTCAGCAAACAATTCCTAACTCTCGGACACACGCTCAGCAAATCACCAAACCCGGTCTCCATCCGATCATACAAAGAGTCTAACATAAGTGGATCAGGTCGTGGCTGCCTAAGAGGATACTGAGGCGCTGGAATCTCATGCCTAGTACGGGGTCTCTGATATCGAGTAGGAATAACCCCTTGCATGGCTGCTCTGCATCCAACCCTGGTGGGGGATGAACCTGGGGTCCTTGGCGAACTCCCGACCAACTAATAGGATCCCCATACGTAATGATATCCGCTGCTTGCAAATCACGAACGCTCATCAAACAGGGGTCTGGCCCCTCTCTCATCCTATCTGCTGGATACCTGTTAAACACCCCGAGGCTCTCGGCCAACCATGTAACATACGGACCACAATAAATACGAGCTCCTGCACCACCCCTCAATAACCTCTTCATCGACCAAGCAAAAATAGTAGCCAAGTTCACCGGCCGTTGCTCCACCATGCACATCAAACAGAACAAACTCACTTGATTCACCTTGTTATCTCCCTGACCTCTTCCAACCAATGTAGCTGCCAAGATCTTATGGATAAAACGATAAACCGGATCCACAATGTCATTAGTAACCAGAGCAGTAGAGTAAGGAACCAATGATATCTTACTCCAAAATCGAGCTAACTCATCAACCTGAACAAAATTCAGACGTCTCTTCTTAGACATCCCTTGCAAACAGTTACGAAACTCAGCAGACTCTACTTCCTGAGGTGTGTAAAACTGGGTAGCAATAGCAAACTGGGGAATAGTCATCTCATAAGATTGCCTACACAAGGCAAAGAAGATTGCTTCCTTCTCATCAAACTTTCCCTGCTTTTAGTCAAAAGTGGAATGGAACTCAAGAGTGATCTCCTTATATTGCCTCGCACTACAATCAAGAACTCTTCTAAACCTTGGACCTAATAACTACTCCACCCGGCTCTTGCTCCCAACCTATCCATTAAGTCCCAATCTATTCTTCAAAACGGCAGCAACTCAACCGTTATCAGTGTCATCAAACGCTGATACTCCCCTGAATCGACTTCAAATTGTAGAAGCGGACTGTCTCTTACCTGAGTACTTTGACCATGGGGTACCCCTGCCCCCATATTCTCAATGACCCTCACATATTCCAGTTGTGGTTCTGGGTTAGCCGGACCTCCTTGCGGCTGAGCTGGTGGACCTCGCTTCCTTCCTGACCTGCTTGATGATCCTTCACCTGACATTATGCAAAAACATTCAAATTTGACAAAACAAAGCGAAGCAGGCTATTAGCAACAAACTATTTTTGGTATTTTTTTAATTTTTATTTTTTTGGGATTTTTGAAAATTTAATAAAAATTGTAACAACTGTATAGCATTTTTTTTGCGATTGAAACCGAAAAAATAATTTAGAAGAAAAACGGGTTACCGTTTACAAAAGCATAAGTCTTAAACAACCTCGTCCGAATGGAGATTGAGTACGGGCGAAGCGTTTTAAACATGTGCGTGCATATAAGTAAACCCAAGACCTCAAAACTAGATGACTCAATATACACTACCTCCTCCCGGCACTTTAATTGTCCTCAATTAAATCCCAAGTTCCAAAACAAACTACATTGAGTGCCAACCCAAGTAAAGTTAAAAACTTTATAGTGTAATCAGCGAAACGGGTCAAAATTATGTTAAAAATCGCATTTTTATCTCAAACATTACTAACCCGAATCCCCACACTCAATGTTGTTAAACCCAAACCGATGGCAGTCGTGAAACACAAGTCCTTCAACCCAAACCAACCCGTTTGCAACCTGCATTAAGCTTAACTACCCACCCCAAACCATTCGCAACCTCCTACCTGCCCAGCATGCTTAAAACACAAACCTAAACCAAGACCCGACACTAAACTAGCGCTATTCTAACTAAATACTTAAATAACGGACTTAAAGTACAAGAAACCACAAGAAAAGATACCTTGAAGTTGGATTAAACGAGAAGAACTAAGGTAAATCCGGTTGAACTTGAAACCTTCGTGAAAATTCCGATTTTAAGGTACAAGAATGAAGATTGATGGTAGAAAATGGTGGAGAAATGGTTGTGGGTGAATGGGGGTGACGGATTTGAGTGAAAATGGCAGAATTTCGGAGGTTTATGTGACGTATGGTGGTTTTCGGCGGAGTGAAGAAGAGAAACTAGGTTAAAACTGATAGGATTTGGGGATAAATCGTTCACGGCTGTAGATATGGGCTCTCGCCCCCCGCGACAACAGAGGGGATTCCTCTCCTAGGCCGCGACCGAATCAAATATTTCCGGAGCAATAACCCTCTCACGGGCCGCGACCGAGAGAGGAGTCTCTCCGGCGCCCCGCCAGAGGGCAATTTTAACAGAAAGTTTCGAGTATTTGGCCAATTTCATGCCTTAACCAAACCTATCAAAACACAACCTAAAATTTTTCTAACACTGGAACTTACCTGAAACTCGTTTTTTTGCCAACTGTTGAACATCTTCGGTAATGAATTCCTGCAAATCAACTCAAAACACAAAAACAAAGACTGAAACACTACCAAAAACAATCATTAATTACGAGAAATTACCAAAGTAGATGAAAATACAAAAGGTACAAACTCTACACTTGAGCTTCCACTCAAGACACTAAGCGGCTGTATTTGGCAAGTCCTCGAGAGGAGTTTCCTCCTTCTCGGTGTTATCGATTGGTCCACCTAAATAGTGCTTTAACCTATGGCCATTCACTTTCCATACGCATTCATCGGCTTCATTCAGTAACTCGACCGCCCCATGCGGAAATACTTCCTTCACAATGTAAGGCCCCGTCCACTTGGACTTCAACTTCCCTGGAAACAACTTAACCTTGAATTATAGAGAAGTACCTTATCACCGGCCTTAAACTCTTTCAACTCCTTCAACTTTCGGTCATGCAAAGCTTTCGTCTTTTCTTTTATACTCCACGACCTCTCATACGCCGCATCCTGAAGCGCTTCTAACTCATGGATTTGAAAGTACCTTCGCCTAGCCGCTTCGGTCATGTCTAGATTAACTATCTTAAGAGCCCAAAGTGCTCGATGCTCTAACTCTACGAGAAGATGGCAAGCCTTTTCATATACGATCATGAATGATGTGGTCCCTAGGGGTGTTTTATAGGCGGTACGAAACGCCCACAAAGCATCATCAAGCTTATCCGACCAATCTTTCCTAGACTTCCCTACCGTCTTCTCCAGTATTCTCTTTACTCCCCTATTCGCATTCTCAACTGGACCACTCGTTTGGGGATGGTATGCGGTGGAAAAACGGTGGGTAACTCCATAACGCTCTAATGCCTTCTCCATCACGGCATTGCAAAAATGAGATCCTCGATCACTAATGAGGGCCTTTGGAACTCCGAAACACGTGAACAACTTTTTAAGGAATCTCACCACCACCAGGGCATCGTTCGTAGGCAAAGCTTGAGCCTCAACCCACTTAGAAACGTAATCGATTGCCACGAGGATGTATTGATTCCCACTAGAAGGGGGAAAAGGTCCCATGAAATCAATGTCTCATAAGTCAAAAATTTCAAGAACTTGAATCGGATTTTGGGGCATCTCATTCTTGGATGAGATACTACAGGTGCGTTGACAAGCTTCGCACCTCCTAATGAATTCTACCAAATCCTCAACTACCGTGGGCCAATAGAAGCCGCAATCAAAGACTTTTTGTGTGGTAGTGTGTGCACCATGATGGCCACCTGTCAATCCCTCGTGGACATGCCAAATAATCTCTACCCCCTCCTCCTTACTAACACACCTTCAAAGAATTCGATCGTTCCCTATCATAAACAAGTAGGGATCATCCCATATGTACCTTCTCGCATCCCTATACAACTTCTTTTTCTGTTGGGCATTCATATCCTTCATGACATACCCATTGGCCAAATAATTCGCAAAATCGCTAAACTAAGGTAAACCCTCTCTCTCGGCCTCTATGAAATCTATGGACTCGTGAGGGAATCTATCTCCTATCTCCTCCTCACGAATCTCCTTTCTACTCGGATCCTATAACCGCGACAAATGATCGGCGGCTACATCTCTCGGCCCCCTTTTGTCCCTAATCTCAATGTCAAACTCGGAAAGCAAAAGAATCCACCGAATGAGTCGGGGTTTGGCGTCTTTCTTTTGAAAAAGAAAACGCAACGCGGAATGATCGGTGAAAACGATGGTTTTGGAAAGCACGAGGTAGGAGCGAAATTTATCAAATGCGAATACTACGGCTAAGAGAGTTCCTTCTCCGTGGTGGTTTAGTTCTCTTGAGCAGCATTAAGCGTTTGCTAGCGTAGTAAATCGGATGGAAATGCTTGTCCTTTCTTTGTCCTAAAACCGCTCCAACAGCATAGTCACTCGCATCACACATGAGCTCGAACGGTAAGCTCCAGTCAGGCGATATAAGAATAGGGGCACTCACCAACTTCTCCTTCAAAAAGTTTAAGGCTTTTAGACACTCCTCGTCAAAGATGAATGGAACATCTTTATCCAAAAGACGGGTCATGGGGCGAGTAATCTTTTATCTCTAATGAAACGCCTATAGAAGCCCGCATGACCTAAAAATCTTCGAACCGACTTGACACTAGTGGGTGTGGGTAATCGGTTAATGGTATCTATCTTGGCCCTATCTACCTCTATCCCTACTCTCGAAATCTTGTGTCCCAACACAATCTTCTCCGTCACTATAAAGTGACACTTCTCCCAATTCAACATCAACTTAGTTTCCACACACCTCTTCATCATTCTCTCCAAATTACCTAGACATTGATCAAAAGAACTACCATAGACCGAGAAGTCATCCATGAAGACTTCCATAGAGTTTTCTACCATGTCTTGGAAGATGGCTACCATGCACCACTGAAAGGTAGCCGGTGCATTACATAATCCAAAGGGCATGCATCGGTACGCATAAGTTTCGTAAGGACATGTGAAAGTGGTTTTCTCTTGGTCTTTCGGCGCGATTGGGATTTGAAAATAGCTGGAAAAACCGTCGAGAAAGCACTAGAACTGCTGGCCCGCAAGACGCTCGAGCATCTGATCGATGAAGGGCAATGGGAAAGGGTCCTTCCGGGTGGCGTCATTAGGCTTGCGGTAGTCGATACACACACGCCAACCGGTGACCGTACGGGAAGGAATAAGCTCATTTTGGGCATTCATGACAACGGTCATCCCTCCCCTTTTAGGGACGACTTGGGTAGGACTAACCCATGCCGAATCGGAAGTAGGATAGATTAACCCGGCTTCCACTAACTTAATCACCTCTTTCCTAACCACCTCCTTCATGTTAGGATTTAGACGCCTCTGAGGTTGCACTACCGGTTTAAATTCGTCCTCCATGAGAATCCGGTGTGCGCAAAACGTGGGGCTGATCCCCTTGATATCGGACAATCTCCAAGCTATGGCAGCATTGTGCTCTCGTAGTACCTCAATCAACCTACACTTCTCCTCCTCTGTCAACTTGGAAGATATGATGACGGGTAAACTAGACTCATCTCCTAAGAAGGCATACTCTAAATGGGATGGAAGTACTTTCAGCTCTAAAGGTGACAATTCTAAAGGTTTACTCTCTACTTCCTCCCTAACCTCACATAACTCTAATGTTTCCGGAATCCACTCCGGATCCTCTTCAACTCCCTCATCCTCACTCTCAAGCTCAATCTCATCTCTACCAACTAGATCACCTCCACTAATGTAACTAATACACTGATCAACGCATGATATGAAGGAATCTAAGAAGTAAACGGAATGACACGGACCACTATGATCATCACTACCCCTAGGGTGTTGCATGGCTCGATCTATCTCAAATATGACAATCTCGTCATCCGCACGAAGTGAAATTTTACCGTCATAGACAGCGATTATTGCCTTGCGGTACGGAGGAATGGGCGGCTTAGAATGATTGGAACTTTCTCATCGGCCTCCATATCTAAGACGACGAAGTCGACGGGGAATACGAACTTATCGACCTTGACTAAGAGATTCTCTATGATACCCCTAGGATATTTGACCAAATGGTCGGCTAAAGACAATGACATACGCGTGGGTGTAAGCTCTCCTAGACCTAACCTCTCATATAGGGAAAATGGCATCAAGTTAATGCTCGCACCTAAATCGGCTAACGCATGAGCCGGGGCAACGACATTCCCGAAAAGACACGGTATAGTGAATGTGCCCAGATAGGTTAATTTCTTCGGTAGCTTGTTCAAAACCACCACGGAACAACCACCGGTTAACGGAATGTTAGAGAGCTCACCTAGCCCATCTTTTCGCTTAAGAAGATTCTTGAGGAATTTGGCATATTTAGGCATAGATTGCAAAGCTTCGATGAAAGTAAGGTTTATCTTCAAATGCTTAAACATCTCTAAAAAGTGCCCATATTCCTTAACATATTTCTGATGCTTGAGGCGGGCGGGATAAGGAACACGCGAATGATCAACCAAAGGGGATGGCTTAACTCCTACTGGTTGCTTCTCTACCCTCTTCTCTACTAGAGGTTCGTCGGTTTGTGCGGTACTTGCTGGGACTAGCCTATCGTGCACCTTACCGGGAGCTTCCATCTCTATCTCCTCATCTACCTCTTCCTCACTCTTTATCTCTCCACTCTCCCTAACCACCTCTCCTAGGTTCCTACCACTACGAGTAGTAATAGTCTTAGCTGAATGATTAGCCGGTTTTTTTATAGTTTAAAGGGTTACCCCGGTAAAATTTATATCAATCAAACAAACCAGAACAAGTGGGGGATAGAGTATCCCTCAGTTCTCAAGCATGGCATACCATACCAGAGTTACAATCAAACATGAAAGCAACACAAAAACAACCAGACAAACTAGTCTAACAATTGTTGCCCGAAAACTGGCCAGGAGGGTTCTCTTGCAACTGTTTGGAAAGACCACCTACTTGTCTCTGAAGGTCTAAGAGTGCAGCCTATTGGTTTTTATTGTGAAGTTCCTGATTTTTATTTAATTGATCTTGACTTTTCATGAAACCATTGAATTCAGTTAGGTTTTCTGGGTGGCCTGGTCCCTAACTATAAGCTGAGCAAACATCTCCTCGATCCTACTTAGACTGCTCCCGAACCCTTATCACTACCCTGACCCTCTTGATTTGACCCCGAACTACCAAATTGACCCTATTGACCCGAACCTGAACTAGTGAACAAACCCTGCCCCCTGTTTTGATACTGACCAGATGGAAAACCAGGGGGTTACCGGAAGAGCGGAAATTGGTATTATTGTTATTTCGCCAGTTGGAGTTATAATTAGAATTGTTGTTAAACTGACCCCTATTCTGACCGGCTATGAACTCTACCTGCTCTAACGTAATGGTAGGACAATCTATGGTGTCGTGGCCCCCTCTACATACTTCACACCTATCGACCTTTTTCTTAATCTTATTAAGATTCTTAGTGAAAGTTTTCTCCATTCGATCTAGAGCCGCAACCACCGATGAATCCCAACCAACTTGGTTCACCCCTGGAGTAGTCGAAGAGGTGCTAGTAACATGAATGGAAGTCCTACTGGCAGCGCTATAATCCATGTCGGAATGGGCAACACTCTCGAAAAGATCGTTACACTCGACTGTTGACTTCTTGCCCATAAGTTGTCCACTAGCTGAAGTGTCAGACCGGGCTCAGATCTCGGGGGTGAGTCCATTGTAGAACTTTTCTACAAGTGCCCAATCTGACAAGCCATGCTGCGAATAACGAGCAAGTAGGGTTTGGAACCTCTACCAGGCCAGGTGGTACGGCTCATCAGGTTCCATCCGGAACGAATGGATCTGATCGCGTAGACGGATGCCTTTGCGGGTGGGTAATAATTAGCTAAGAAGGCATCCCTTAAACCTTCCCAAGTAGTGAAAGAACCTGCTGGCTGAGAATCGAACCAGACGGCTGCGCGGCCAGCAAGTGAGAATGGGAAGACCTGCAAGTAGCGAGCATCAAGGTTGACACCTTCAATAGAGAAAGTGCCACAGAGACAAGTGATGCGGTTGATGTGAGCCAGCGCATCCTCATCCTCACGACCGTGGAATTAACAGGAGTTGGTAATCGCGGTCATGATGTAGGATGGGATTTGCCAAGAATTTTCGTTGGTGATTTCGGATAGGGTGATGGGTGAGTTCGCACCAGTGAAGCCGGTGGTGGCTTGTTGGTAAACGGTTCGGTGGGCCATTTGGGCAACTGGTGGAGGGCTTTGGGGATGGGAGGGTGGTGGGGAATTATGTGGGGAAGACTTCGGTGTGAAGTCAAAGTTCGGTGGTTTATAATGGAGTAGAGTCAGAACGGGTGGAAGATGATGGTATAGGAGTACTTACCTTGAACGAAGAGGACGAGAAGGAAGACTTGTCCGTGGGTGGCTTCGGCTGAGGTCCTTGCAAACGTGTATGGGGAATCCACTAAAAAACCACAAACAAACAAGTAAGAAGACTCTAAAGATAACTAAACTAAAACAAAAAGAAATTGACACCAATTTAGACTCCTACGACGCAAACACGATAAATAGCACGAATGATATCAAGAAATTCAAAACAAAGTAATTAACGCAATCGCCAAGAGTCCCCGGTAACGGCGCCAAAAACTTGATGTGCTAAGAAGAGTTTAGTAAAAACAACTAAATTAACCTAATTCTAGACTCTAAGTAATACTCTAGACTCCCTGAAACACACTAAACTACTAACCGACAAGTGTACCGATCGACTCTAGTATTGCTAAAGTAAGTTCGGATATCGAACCCACGAGACTCTATTGATTAAGTTAACTACTCTATTTAGACTATGACGGCCACGGACTAAAATGTTTGTTTATTTGATGGGGGGATTCTAACAATTCCTAAGAGAACAATTAAATTAACTAAATTAATTAACTAAGTTAACTAAACGAATTACTCTGGACTTAAACTCTGATGATGAAGAAATACTACCTAGACTGGAATCCTGATTGCTTCAAGTAATGATTTTTATTCGGAAATTGTCAACTATGGAACCAGGATCATAAAGTTCTCACCTTTCGGGATATCTAAAGGACCCCTGACCCTTCTCAAGAGATACTATGACACCTTAGAGGTTGTTTAGACTACCGGTTATTAGACTCTCTCACAAGACCTCTAATGGGTTTATGGAAGTACCTTACAAGATTCACTCCCTCACAGGATCTAAATCTAAGGTAAACTTGGACTCTCGATTAGACTTGCTAGACAATAGCCAACGGGTTTACTTCCTAAGAAAGCTCCTACCTTGCGGCTTAATGACTTAGACCTAGCAATAATCTCGCACCTCACAGCTATTGATGATTAGTAGAACACTTGATTTTATAAGATTACCGAATATTACTCCTAAGGTTAATTGGCCGATTTCACCTTAAAGATTAAAGATTTATTATGTGATATAGACACTCACCTAAATCTTAAACCTAGCAAGACTCTATTATGTGATAAAGACCGTCACCAAGAATCGAGCAAAGCAATAAACAATATTCAAACACTACCAAGCATGCATATACATCTAATCGAAAGAACAAATTGCCTACAACTCATAAACAATCCATAGAATCCATAAATCAAATAAAAATCAAAACTTTAACGCAATCATTCATCCAATCTAGGTAGTCTAAGAAATTAGCCAAACGAAGTCACTGAACAACCATGAACAAAGTAGTTTTAGGAAAACAAAGCATAATCAAAGACTAAAAAGCACAAACGAGAACACCCGGACGACGAGATGACACCCAAACGATTTCTGCACTTTAGATCTTCAACCGAATGATTCGAAGGCTCTAAACTACTTCAGTTATGCTCCAAAATTCGCCCAGGGTTTTCTTAATTCGCCAAAGTTAGGGGTTTTGATGATAAAAAATAAGTTTTTATATATCCCCTTCAAAACCCTGCACAGCTCGATATTATCTGCAGATACCACTCTCTCACGCCCCGCGAGAAGATTGATGATGGTTATCGCGGCCCGCCACCGTGTCCATTTCTTGCGCTTCCTTTTTCCCTCTCGCCACCCACGAGAGAGTCTTTACATGTTGTCACGCGCCGCCAGAAAAATGATTTCCAGAATTTTAACTTGTTTTCAGCACCCGCACTCTCCAACTCGCTCTAGGACTTGACCACTTCGTGTTTTATCTCAATTATCTACACTTTCCAGCTGTTTTAAACTCACAAGTCCTACAAAACACAATTGGATCAATAGTATGAACATCCTAACGGAAACGACACTAAAACTAACGGAAAATTATACAAACTATACACGAATAACTGATGTATTTTGCAATACATCATGCAGCCATTAACGTTATTGACCTAGAAGGACAAGAAGTTTGATTGGACATAGAAGCAGGAGAAAGCTTTTCGGTTGTTGAAGGAGAAGTTGTGTAGTACACCTATTCTTTCTATGCCTGAGGGAAATGACGGTTTTGTTGTATACTACAATGCATCACGTTTGGGCCTTGGTTGCGTGCTTATGCAGAAGGACAAAGTGATAGTCTATGCATCCAGACATCTAAAAGTGAACGAGAAGAACTACACCACTCAGGATTTGGAGTTAGGAGTCATTGTGTTTGCCTTGAAGATTTGGAGACATTATCTGTATTGAACAAAGTGTATGATTTACACTGATCATAAGAGCCTCCAACATATCTTCGATCAAAAGGAACTCAACATGAGACAACGACGTTGGGTAGAATTACTCAATGATTACGAGTGTGATATTCGCTATCACCCAGGTAAAGCAAACGTTGTTGCAGAGTAGGAAAGAGCGAGAAAATCCTCTTTGCGTACGTGCTTTGGGTTTAACCATACAGACGAGTTTGACCGGTCGAATTCGCAATGCATAACAAGAAGCTTTGAGAGATGAGAATCTGAGTAGAAAAGGCTTGAGAGGTTTGGAATGTGAACTGATACCAAAAGCGGATGAAGTGATGTACTTCATGAACCGAGTTTGGGTTCCGCTTAGAGGTAACCTCCATGAACTGGTATTGAACGAAGCTCATAAATCCATCTATTCTATTCACCCAGGTTCTACCAAAATGTATCAGGACATCAAAGAGTTTTATTGGTGGCCGAATATGAAGAGAGATATTGCTGTGTATGTTAGTAAATGTCTGACGTGCTCAAAGGTTAAGGCTGAACATCAGAAGCCATCTGGGCTTCTACAGTAACCAAAGATTCCTAAATCGAAATGGGAGCATCTTGCTATGGAATTTATCAACAAATTACCCTATACCTCACGTGGACATGACACCATATGGGTAATTGCGGATTGATTGACAAAGTCTGCTCATTTCTTACCCATTAAGGAAATAGACGAGACCGAGAAGATATCGTAGTTGTACCTTAACGAGATTGTAGCCCGACATGGAGTACCAATGTCAATTTTCTCTGATAGAGATGGACGATTTGACTCTAGATTTTGGCGATCTCTCCAAGAGTTGCTGGGCTCTCGATTGGACATGAGTACTGTGTATCATCCTCAAACGTAAGGTCAGAGTGAGAGAACCATTCAGACGTTAGAGGATACGTTGAGAGCGTGTGTGATAGATTTCAGTGGAAGTTGGGATACTCATCTACCATTAGCTGAGTTTTCTTACAACAATAGTTATCACGCAAGTATCAAAGCCGCTCCATTTGAAGCTTTGTACGAAAGGAAGTGTCAATCACCCCTTTACTAGGCTGAAGTCGGCGAAAGGTAACTAACCAGACCTGAGCTTATCCAGGAAAGCACTGACAAGGTTGTCCAGATCAAGGAAAGGTTGAAAGCTGCTGCCGATCGACAGAAGAATTATGCAGCCAACCGAAGGAAACCGTTGCAGTTTCAAGTGTGTTCTGCTGAAAGTGTCACCTTGGAAAGGTGTTTTTAGGTTTGGGAAAGGGGGAAAACTAAGCCCGCATTACGTAGGTCCTTTCGAAATCGCATCTTGAGTTAGATCAGTCGCGTATAGGCTTAAGCTGCCACAGGAATTGAGTGGAGTACATGATGTGTTTCAAGTTTCCAACCTGAGAAAGTGTCTGTCGGATGAGACACTAATCATCACCCCTGGCGAGGTTTAAGTAGACGATAAACTGAGATTTATTGAAGAACCTGTTGAAGTTCTGGATAAGAAGATTCAGAAGCTTAGGAGGAGTCGGATTACGCTGGTCAAAGTTCGCTGGAATTCTAAACGTGGACCCGAGTTCATATGGGAACAACAGGACCAGATGCAACAGAAACATCCGCATCTCTTTAGGCCTAGTGCGAAAATGAAACATGTAGTATAAGTATTTCGGGGACGAAATTCCTTAAAACAAGGGGAGACTGTGACACCCGGTTATTTTGGGCCTGTACTAGTGTGACACGTGCTATGAATAAATAAAAAGACAAATTTTACTGAAATTGATGTTAATTGTTGTTTATTTGATGTGTTAATAAATTTAAATTTATTAGAAATTATGTTGGCAATTTTAAGATAAACGTTTATTGCGTAACGGTTAAAATACGAAACGAACGTCGGTGACCGCCCGATTAATGTTAAAATTCTAAAAATAGTCCGTTATGATTAAAATAATATATTTAATCTTGTTCGTGAGGAAAAATAAATTAAAACGCTTAGAAACTCTATTTTTCGAGTTTAAGCGCGTACTGCGCAACACAATGCGTATACTGCCAAATACAGACAACGCCGTCAGTCTAGGCAAATAAAATATTGTTCTGCAATATTTTGGTGAGTTTATTTTTATAGAGTGATAAAAATAATTTAAAACACGTTAAAACGAGATTAAAACGCTAGGTAATATACTCGGTAACCAGTTAAATACCTGTATTTAACTAATATGCATTATATATTTGCATGAGTATATGTGAGAATGTGTGTGTGGGGACATGTGGCGGCACTTAGATCATCCAAAAACATCTATTTCTAGCCTCCATCATAACCTACACTCTAGAACTCAACACTTGGCAACCACGCATAAGAGTTATGACAACATTTCACCTTTTCATTTATACACAAGCCGTCCCCTTCCACCATTCTTTCATTTTTCATTTTCTTTTAACCTTCCATGGAGTTTCAAATGCATTCCAAGCTCCCTCCATGTAAATTCGATGATTTGAAGCCTATTCCAAGATTTTTTTGAAGAAAGTGCAAGCCCCTTTTCATCAAAATCTCATCAAGAACCCTATTTATTCTTGAAAGGTATAAACTCGTTTTCAAATTCTTATTCTTGTTCTTGATGATGATGATAAAAGATTGTTTCTCAAGCTTGGATTCTTCACATACTTGAATTTTAAATAAGGAAATGGTTAATAAACAAATCGAAAATGGAAATGTAGATGTGTGAGAGAGGGCCGTAGGCATGCATGTAAATGTGTAAGAGTTTGTGTCTTGATTGTTAGTTGATTTTTGGTTCATGAAGTTATTGAAATTTGATGCATGCATGATGAAAAGGCTTTTAAAAAAAGTTCCATATGATTATAGAATATTACATGAAAAGTGAAATCTTGGAAGTTATATGTGTATGTATATATGTCGTGTATGTATGTATATGTACACATGTATGTGGGTTTTTGTCATACGTTCATAAATAGAAGTATAACTTAGATTTATGTTAACACGATTGGATGATGATGTGAGGAATATGTTTTGTATTATTTGGACATGAGTTAAATGCATGTAGATGTATTTAAGTACATGAAGAATGATGATGACATTATATGTGTGCATTAGATGCTTGTACATAAACATGCATGGTGGTTAAATGATCATAAGTTGATGAACATGAAATGATATGATGAAAGTGAGTTAAATCAGATTATAAACACCAGAAATAATGTTATTTAGTGTGTTATAATGGCATGCAACACTAGAAATGATATGATGAAAATGGATGAAATGATATGATTTGTGTATCTTATGTAAGACCTGCACTATCAAGGGTATAACCATCATTTTAATCAGTAGATAACATGCATTATGTTAGAATATCAAGTTGTTTCGATTTGGGATGCCTATGGTAAAGTTCGGTACAAAACTATGCGTTAAAAACGGTAAAAATCGTCATTTTAAGAGATTTTTGTAAAACTGTTTTAGATCAGTAAATAAACTGATATTTTTATATAAATATAAGTATATAAACTTATATTAAGTATCTTTGGTGTTTGGTTAGTCATACGTGACTTCCGACGCCCGAAAATGATACCGAAAACGCTAAATACGCATATTTTAATTACACGAATGTAGATTGTTCAAGAGTGAACTTTGTGTGTATTATGATGTGATAAATGAGAATATCTGATATGATATGCTAAGTGATGACGTGATAGTAGGAGTTTAGACTATGCATGTACACTTAGGCGGATAAATCGGTAATATTGGTAAATATCGCGTTATGTGTGTTACTTGTTGTCGAGCATGAAAATGATACATGGGTTAACTTAACAAGATTCATGTATGAATGTTTTAAAAATGACAGAATATATAAGTTAACGAAATACGTGGGTTACGATATTTGTTTATATGTTCACGTTTATGTATGTATATTACGACGCGCAAATTGTAGATATATTACTTATAAACGGGTGTGATAATGGATATAACATATTGAGGGTCACCAATAAATCGTTCAAGTCACAAAAATGTTAAAATGTAAATATGAACTCATATATATAAATAAATACGCCAACATAATCAAAATAAAGACTTTTCGAGAAAATCTCAAAGTTATGTGAAAATTCTAAGTATCGGAGAAACTTAGGGATTTTGTAGAGTATTGATCGTTAAATCATTCTTATAAATATTAGGACGTGTAGAATCAATTTGTGGGAATTGCGTGAATTTAATTACGCACACAAAGGCGAGTGTCACTAAACCCCTCTTTTTACTGTTTTATAACTGTTTTGGGGGAAGAACACGCCTTAAAAGGTTAGGTATACGCTTTATATAAAATATACCTTTGATTAAACTATGAATATATTTTCGTGGAAAATATATAGTTCTGATATAAATATGTGTTTCGGGGAGAAAACGGTTTGATATAAATTATGTTTCAGGGAGAAACGGGTTTTGATTAATGATATATGCATTTCGGGGATGAAACGGGGATTATTGCTGTGTTTTGGGGATAAAACGACCGTGTAGATTTAAAAATGCTAAAATCTAAGTTGGGACGAATTTGCTCGGTCTCAAGAGAGTGAGTAATGGAATAGGCTTACGTTTCGGTGGGGACGCGGGAAATTCGTACAACACTAAGTATTAAATTTTTCATTTTAGTAAGATATATGTATTATACGTGAGGCAGGCATTTTATAAAAGACCCATTGCGGGCTCTTGATCAAGTAATGTCGCTTAATCCTTAATATAAATGCGTGGAATTGTTGGTAGATCTATCGGGTTGACCACCCCATCGTGACGGTAGATCCGAGTCAAGTCAAGCGACGAATTTATATTCTGAATTGTCTAGCTTTGATTATACCTTCATAGTAAATATATAGCTCGTAACGTCTTGCAAACTTACGAATTTGAACATTTGATGCTAGAAATTTAATACTCATAAACCTTGGGAAGACGTCAGGATTACGTAAGGCTTTCATAAAGGAAAAATTCTTACGATGACTGACCCTCGGCATTTTTATTAAGGAAAATTTAAATTGACTTTCTTAAGATTATATGGATGTTTTATCAATAAACACATAGTATGAAAGTTTTTCCTTGGATCAAATTAATTATAATCTGAATTATACGTGAACTCACCCTCCTTTGTGTTGACACTTGATTTTAACGTGTTCTTCAGGTACATGAGTTCGGCTTCGGGAATCTTTGGCGTATCTTGTGGTTGTGATGCTTGTTTTAAATAACAATTTTTTAGACAACTTTTAAAACTTTTATGGGACCATGTTTGTACTAAGATCCATAAGGATCAAGACAAGTTATTTATGTTGTGGTTGTGTTAAGACGTTAAACGTTAAAAATTATGTTTTAATTAGGTTTAAAAGTCCAAAACCGAAGATGCATCGTCCACTAAGATATTTTTGGGCACCAACTTCCGTCACCATTATGTTTGGATTTCCACTACGACGTTTTTGGGGGTGTTACACCAAATGTCACTTAAACTAACAACACTTTGATAAGTCAATGTGTCCGTGTTAAGACATGGATACCCTCAAAACATCATTTCATATCACCCCAAACTTTGATCATATATCATTGTCATGATTTCTTTGGAGTAAGTGTATGTCAATGGGTGGATATATGCAAACCATGCAAAAGCTCGGAAATTGCGAGGGCCAACGTGATCACGAAAGTGACCCTACGACGTGCCAAACCAATCAATTTCCAATATTTCATTTTGAAATATCATTTTATCATGAGTTTATTCCTATTTTTGTGGTTCATGTGGTTTTAAGTGGGATTTGTTGATTATACTTGTTTCATAAAATGTCATGTTTCGAATTTTGATATATCCTAAGTTTTGAATTTTCATATCATAAGTTTCACATTTGTCACTTTATACATTATGTCAATGAATTTCTACTCACGGATTCACGAATTGTTTGCGTTTGATCCTTGTAGATTTCGACTATACGTCACCGTACCGGAAGCCTGCCGGTAACTCCAGTTGTCGCATGGCCACCCACATCACGGAAAATTGTGTTAAGTCGGGTGACCTTAAATGAAAGGTGTATAAAAGTCCAACTGATAAAGCCTTAGTGGAAGAGTCAAAAGAGGTGAAGGAAATGAAAGCTGAATCTTCCTCCCGCCTTGGTTCTAAGAGGAAGTGAAAGGTAAATGGCAAGAATTATGTTGTTACCACTAACCCACCCATACTGTTAACACTAACTCACCCATACCAGCTACACCTATATACAAAGTCGCACCCAACACAGCACCCCACAAGAAACCATACACTGGCCTATACCCTTTGTGCAACCGTTTTCAATATCACCATCCAACCACTACCCCATGCCGCCAATGTACCAATTATGGTTACCATGGCCATCTGGTCAACACGTGTCACATCACACCACGACAAGTGCTCAATCAACACCGAACTCGCCAAAACAATCATTTTGTGACTCAGCCCATGTACCAGCCACCCCAAATCATGGCTACACCTCCCCAAAACATGATCCAACCCTACTATTAACCCAATCCCCCTATGATGCCACCCTACTCACTTTCGAAAAAACCTGCCCAAAATTGGTCAACATAATAAATGCTCAACCTCATGCCAATCCCATTAAACATGCAAACCAAACGACACAGGCTGCATGGGACAGAGTGTACAACATTAACGTAAACCAAGCACGGCCCGATAACAAATTTAAAGATAAATAACGGGGTCCACTATTCCCACACCCCTATTTTCTTATTTTCACACCCCTACTTGTATACGGGTCGTATAACGTTATAGACCTGTATACAAGTATGTTGCACGGAAAAAAATACAGTGGAATGTTCTTTTTGTTTTACATGTATACGGGCCGTATAACATTATACGACCCACATACAATTTTATACGAGCAACTTAATGTTATACGGCCTCATGTTTATTTCTTTTTGAGGTTTTATCAGATTTTTGGGTGTTTTACTTCTGTACACGGGTCGTATAAGATTATACGACTCGTATATAATAATATTTTTTTCTAGTTTTAGTAGTTGTTTAGATAGCGTTTACCGTATTATTTAGATGTATCGAATTATGTTACGAGTTTGTAATTAAACGTACTACTAGCGTCAATTAATTTTCCATTTATTATGTGAAACCCACATATCGGATTATGTTACGAGCTTGTCGATACGTGCATTTAATTCAACTACATCAATACGATTTTCATTTCATACATCTTTTCAATTCCAGGGGTTTCTCTATAGCAGACAAAAAAAGCCTTTTTCAAGTTTCATTACAACAATTTGCAGGTATTGGTCAACTGTTCGTTTGTTTGAGTCCTAACGAACCACTTTCTTTTGATCACGGATAAATGGAACCTTATAACCAGATCTTAAGAGCATACGAAGTTGCACATACTCAAATAGATACAAAAGGTTTGAGTTTTTGACTGAAGTGGCAAAAGTGTCCAAACCTCAAGGACCATTTTGGCAGTTTACTCTAAATCTAATTAATCCCAGCGTTAAATGCAATCTATCATTACCTTTTCACCTAGGCGGCACCACCAGTAGTCTACTAGTTACCTTAACTCAAAACTTCTCATCATCCCTTCCTCACCATGATCTTACAAAAAAACACTAATGGAGTATCTCCGTCATTATTATTCACTTACACGGTCCCTACAGGTCCGAGCGAAAAGGCAGTGGATTACCGGTATTGTAACTTTGATTGACATCTATCATTGACATCTATTATTTAGATATATCGAATTATGTTACAAGTTTTTTTATTAAATGTACTACTAACGTCGATTAATTTTCCATTTATAATGTGAAACCTACATATCGGATTATGTTACGAGCTTGTCAATACATGCATTTATTCACTCACACCATTAGAAGTTATCAAAACATGAAATAAGATCAAGTTTACTTTGCTTTTGCTTTATGTTTATTAACTGTTCGTTTGTTTGAGTCCTAACGAACTACTTTCTCTTGAGTCCATACATGCATTTAATTCACTCACATCATTACAAATTGTCAAAACTTGAAATAAGATAAAGTTTACTTTGCATAATAACAATAAGAACAACAAAAATAACAACAATAACAACAAAAAGAACAATAACGAAGAACAACAAAAATCTGAAAACAGCAACACCAATGAACCAGAAGAGAAGTGAAACGAGCAAAAATCTGAAAAAAATAACAAACAAAATGCAGGAGCAATTATTTTAGGAATTTGCCTTCATTGTCAAGGGTGTGTTGAAATGGTTATAAAATCACTCAGAGGATTTGATGGTAAATTAATTACTACTAGTTATGAGTGTAGGATCGGACCCAACTCGTGTGCTTCCGGTGAGATTTGCTCAGCTAACAGAGGCAGAATTCATTGTTAACCGTGTGAACAAACAAACAACAAGTATGATGATTACTGTTAAACACGTCTCTATCTTGTATTAATCAACTTTGGAAAGATTACAGACTCGAGTAGGGCTTCGCCTCTGATCAACAAAAACAGCATACCTAACAAACATCCCAAGTCACCTATTTATAGGCAAGACATGATAGCATCAAGGGACTTAGGACACAAGGATTTTCGCACGAAATTTTCGTGCAAAAATCTTCAAGAATTTTTGTGCGAAAATTCTTGATTTAAACAAAATATAACTTTTAAAACATAAGCTTTTGACACTGCGAAACCCTATCTATACAATAGACTCGTCCTAGACGTAGGCAATAGACATATGTGCACCAACAGACTCCCCCTTGGATGTTGCCGCAGTCTTGGACAGTCTTCAAAACTTTTCTGCAAAAATCTTCAAACATATTTGACTTGATCATCCGAAAAAGTGTTTAGGAGGCTTTCGACGCTCCTCAGAAGCAATAGGAGTTTGATCTGTTGGAGGAGGTCGATTGTATGTATTGCCAAACTTGAGTCTTTCATGAGCGGCCACCTTTTGTCTTGCCTCAATCCCCTCTTCCTTCTTATCTACCTTTCTCTTCTCTCTGGCTTCAAGCTTTCTCCATGATGTGTTTCAATTTTTGCCTGAATTAACATTGTTAGCATAACACACATTCACAATACGTTGGAACTGCAAGGCCTGCTCTTTATCTTTTTCTTCATAACTAATCTTGAGAAGAATAATCTTTTGATATCTTTCTTCGAGCAGTTTATAAGCCACATTGGATCCAAAACTCTAATTGCACGCCATAGCCCATAAATTCTTTTGTGCATGATCACTGTTTTTGATAAATCTTCAGACATATCCCATGATCCTTCATCGGGCTCTACACAGATAACTTCCTCACTAGTGCTTGAATCATAGTGCCACCATTTGAAGATCTTGTAAAAATCTTGTTACATCTTTTTCAAGGGCATGTTCTTCATAACATGTGGCCGTTTGACAATCAAGGTCATCTTTCTCTTGCGTGACTGGATCAATCTTTGTGATAGTTTGTGTGGTTTCCAGTAGTTGAAACCATGAGCAGCTTCAAACTTGATTAACTTACAAAGACGTTGATCATTTAGCCTCAACTTCATACTAAACGTCTTAGTTTGAACTAACTCCTTTACATCCCTCTTAGGCAGAGTCTTTATATCTCCCAAGTATTTGAAGTATTGAACTCCAAACTCGCGTTTCAATGCATAATCATCCAGTTCCTCAATCTATCCCCAACTGATAATGTCACCCAAAGATGCATCAGGGTCTCTGGTGAAGAAAGCTAAAGGACGACGGAACCTCCTTTCTGGAGGCATTTCTTTGAACCACTTTTTCTTCATTTTTATGATCTCTTCTTTTGACGGTGGTTTAGGAGCCGTCCCATCTTTCACAGCCTCTTCCACTTTTCGCTTCAACTGCTCGTCATTTATTTCAGAAGACATTTTAGCAAAGGTTGGAAACACATCTGTTCCTTCACCTGTATACGTTGCCGCTTCAATATCATCATCTGATTCCCAATCTTCAATAATCACTATGTCATAATCGTTTGCCTGTGGGACATCTTCAAATACATAATCATTTGGCTCTGAACTTGTGTTCTTCAGTTCTTCCTCAAAATCGAACTCAAATGTATCTTCATTTATTCCCAACATCTCAGCAAGATCAGCCTTTGAGTAGTTATGAACATACTCTCTTTCTTCGACATCATGCTCAAGATAAATGACTTTAGGCTTTGGCACTGTCTCATCAACATCGTTCGACGACTCCCCCTGAACCTGTTCATCTGTTAGTTCAAATATAGAGTCATTCATGTAAGCATCAACGATCACCTTTTCATTATCAAACAAATTTAGTACAAATTCGATTACTTCCTCCTCTATCAAGTCAAATGTTCCATCTACCATTTCATCAATCTCTTTCTCTAACTTCCTCTGAGCTAAAACCTTTTCTTTCGTCATCGACTCTAAAACCCCTTCTCCCATAAGTACAAACCTCTTCCCTACATGAACAGCTGGATCATAAACAACTAGTTCAGAAGATACTGACACGGATTCAGCTTCCGGCGCAGTTTGTTCAATCAAAGGATCCGAGGAAACCACAACTTCATGCTCAGGCTGGCTGGATATAGGAATATCATCAATCTTGTGCTTTCCTTTGCCTTCAGCATCTGATAAGGCTTTTGAAGCTCGTTCTCTTTATGCAATTCTCTGCCTTCCTTCCTCTCTCTCTATGTTCTCAATCTCATCTGCTAGAGAGATGCCCAGAGTTCTAACAAGTATTTTCTTCATTAAATCAATCTGTTTGTTATTCGACTCTCTTTCAGCTTCATATTCTTCCATTTTCTTTATAATCCTTTGATTTTCTGTTTCGTAGCTCTTGAGAGTAGCCTTCAGAACTTCTCTTTCATTTTCCAACAATTTAATTCTTTCATCATAAACACTGACCTTCTTTGCTGCTTGAAAGAATTTGTCATTGTCGTCAGTAACGCACCTCAGAATCTCCCTGATGCTATCTCTATCAGATTCAAGCACCTTGATTCGATCCTCAACATTCTTTAGTTGTTCCTATAGTTCTCCCAACCTACCTTCATAAACTTTATCTGCTGAGAAGGCTTCTCCCCCGGGAACTTCTCCAAAATCTAGATTGAAATAGTCAAATCCTGCGTCGAATGTTTCTTGTGTAGGATGAGACATGAATTGATGTCCTGGCTGAGAAGTAGCAGGAGGAGTGCTAATAGGAGGACGTGGAGGAGATGCAACAGGTGGTTCAAATGTTGGAGGAGGAGATGGAGCACGTTGAGGATATTCAACTGGAGGATCAACTGTTGGAGGAGGAAATGGAGGACGTTGAGTAGATGTTTTAACTGAGGGAATAACTGGGGTATCAGCAGTCTTTGTTCTTAACTTGATTCTGAGCTTCATTGTGGTAGACTCAGGTTTCCTGACTGCAGTATGCTTAATTCTTTTTCCAGCTTTCTTTTTTGTAGGCTTAACAATGGATGTTTCCTCTCCAGATTCGGAAGGTTCATACGTAACATCATCATCCCAGTTGCCTTTAGTTTCTTTTCCTCTGCCAATCTTTTCTCTCTTTCAATTCTTTCTCGCTCCTTCTCTTCTCCTTCCTTTCTTTCACCTTCTCTCCTCTCTTCAGAGTCAGTGCTTGACGATGGCCCTTCATCATCACCACCACCTGCTTCGGTATCTCCACCAACCATTCTTTCTATCTCTGTAGTGGTGTCTTTAACAGACTCTTCAACATGTGCTATTTCTTCAGTTTGCATAGTTTATTCAATATGTACCTCTTCAACATCAGGTTCATCGATCAAACCTGTACCTACACTGGGCTGTTTCTTTTGGCGTTTAGGAGCAGAGGAGGAAGTTTCTGAAGCTTTCTTTCTTTTCGAGGTAGAAGATGCTGATCCTACTTTCTTACGGCCATAGTGACCCTTTCTTTTCTCACCCTCGCTTTTTACAAACCACGTGCTTTTCTTTTCAATAAAATCTTCCATCATGGTTGATTCTTCGTTCTCATCACCACTTCCCTCATTTCTCACTTTCCTTCTGGAGGAGCAACGTAATATGTCTTCACAAATGTACCAAAGATTAGCTTAAACGCTGGTGTCTTTCCTCCCTTTCGGTAATTGTTGATGTTGTGGAGGTCTGATGGAGACATGTGCTCTAAATCCAACATATCATCTTTCTTCTTCTCAAGATTAGGGTGTAGATGGTCGAGAATCATTTGAATGAACCTTGGATACTGCAAGAATCGACCCTTTCCCATATTCATGACCATCTGCTCAAAAATTAACTTGCTGAAGTTGTATGGCTTGTTTAGAATGAGCGCCACAATCATGCACATATGATAATCAACGAGATCATCCCAACCCCCCTTTCTGTGACTCAAAGAACGAGTAACACAGTGAGCTAAGAATCTGTAAGGCAGACCTAGTCTGTTGATCTTGTAAGGTGCTGAATTTAAGTAACCGTTGTACCCCATGCGACCAAAACATCTATTGACCATCTTTTCTGTGAACCCTGTAGGATATCGCTTTCATCTTTCAGCTGTAAAACTGTTCGGATAAGATCTTCTGTAATAGTAACTTCAACATCTTCTTTTCTGATTCTAACTGCTGATGTAAAAGCCCTTGGATCGGCTTGTAGCTCTGCTACACTCCAGAAACGGTAAACATGTGACGCATACACATTATGCTTATGTGTGAGAGCATAAAATATCGGTAGTCGTTCCAGAAATTCCAAATACTGTGAAAACGGAGCAAATTCTGGCACATCTTTGTCAATTAGACAACATGAATTGTGCATAGGATGGAACTCGTGTGCGGTTTTTTGTGAAACAGAGAGACATGCAAAAGTTAGACAAAAATTCTCAAAACACAGACACCTTAGAAATTTTCGTGCGAAAATTATCCATCAAGATAAGCAAGAAATTTTCGTGCGAAAATATTTCAAACATTTTATAACATATTGGCATTATTAATTTTCATGCGAAAATATGCTTCGTCCCCAACTTTTATGCATACTTGAATCGACTCAAACCACTTGTAATTTTTGTGATTTTTATGAAATTGAAACGGTAAAACTAGGTTAAAGTAGCCGATTTTAAGATTAGTGAGTTCAATTTTAAGTTTTACTGGCTAGTTTATCCTAGAACTACGTGTTTGGCCTGATTTAGTCCAAATCACTCAAAATCACGGTTTGTTTTCGATGGTATACCTTCATCATTATGAGAGGTGTGCGGATCAACCTCCCTAATGTGACGAATCGAGGTATAAACAAGTAGAATCAACAAATCTCTCAAGTTTGTTCAGAGAGAATATGTGAAGCAGATGGCAGATTTCGTACGAAATCTAGTGCATCTCTCCATATATATAGCATTCCGATTTTCGTAGGAAAATGTGATTTACATTTTCGTGCAAAAAGTTTTCCCAATTTTCGTGCGAAAATTTTGCAATTCTTTAAAATATTTTAAACTTTCCAACTTTTTCGTTCGTTTTCAGTTTAATTTATCCACACAGTTGACCAAGTCTAAGTTAATGACCTTGTTTAACTATTTTTGTCACACCCTCAAAATTTCACATGCGGGGTTCTACCGCGAGGCACGTGACAAACCAAGATCATAGTCATTAGTCATATTTAACAAACACTATATGCGTATAACAATTTTGTTGTTTGCTCATTCATGAGAAAATATGGTTTATACAGTTCAGTTGCGGAAGCGTAAATAAATATAAAACTAAAATAGCTAATGTAATTAAAATTGATTCTAAAAGTTTGGTGAAATCAATGCGACTCCGAAATGCATCCTAGTCCTGATGTGTGCTACCTTAGCAACCTGAGAAAGACATGCAAGAACAAGTGTCAACACATAATGATGAGTGAGTTCACAGGTTTTAAGTTACAGATATAGAGTAAGTTGTTTCTCAAGCGTTTTCCACTGTTTCAAACCCGAAAAATTAAGTTGTAGTACTTAGCAGTTCCTTGTTATATTTGTAGGTAGCTAACCTAAGTCATGTCAACAAAGTGTTCGATCCGAAGCTGACGTTGCTGCCCCTGTTGTGCCAGGTCTATCACCAACCATGGCTAAGTGTTAGGCAAATTCTACACCCGTGACCATCAACGTTCGGTCTAGCTGGCGCGACCAGCTCGAGTGGGGCTTGTCAGGCCCAGTAGCACTACTAAAAATTCCCTCGCTATAATCCAATACTATCGGCATCATAAGTTTTAAGGGGACTGACATGTGATATAATGCTACTTTGTGACCATAACTAATATAACAAAAACCCTAATAGTTGTGATGTTACCTCATCGTAACATCTTGACATTACTTTACCGTAATGTAGCGCATGCTTTCTCCCCCTGTGTTTTTAAAACATTTAAAAGAGTAGGGGCTGTGAACTCACCTTAGGGTGCATGTTATATCCAAAAGTAGTATGTGCTAACGACACGAACTAGCATAGCATGTCAATATTCACCAAGACATCCCTAGTAATTTTAGCACATCATAAGTAACCAATACTAGAATAAAGTTGTTTCACGTGTGGTCGAGCTCTACCGAATTGCTAAACGTGCGACCCGATTGTAAGGCTATTACCGTGATGCAAACAGTAATCCTAAGTTTTTTGATCCCACATATATCCCATATATGTACCGTGTCTTACGATCAACTTAGCTCTTGAGTAGTTAAATATATACTTAAATATATTTATAAAAATCGTGTCAATATGTATACAAGTGTGTGTCTGTGTTAGAATAGCACACGTTATAAAAACGTCTAATATATTAACATGGTTTTCCAAATAATAGTCATACATATAAACAATCAATTTACATAGAGCAAACTTCTCAAGGTTCACGTAAACTATATAACATGTATGGCACACGTAGCATAATAACAAGTCAAGGACACACTAGCGCATCATTTATAATTGTTAAAATAATAATCGCTACATATTTATTCATTTCATTCGGATAATGTGAATAATATTATCTATTATCATACTCTAATTCCGTTTCTATGTAGCCGATTAAGTGTAGCTTATTATATGTAGCATTTAAACGTATGAATTAAGTGTAGCCGATTATATGTAGCATTTCTAAAATAGTATGTAATTTAAATACCAAGTCAAAATATACACTTGTTTTTATAAAACTGTTTAATCCCGCTATGTTCCATTTGTTTTAAACACGTAAGTTAAGATTCTTACAAAAACCAGGCAGAGTTTCCTCTGTTTATAGGACAAACCTCGACAACACAAATTGTCGATAATTATCTCAACATAAAAAATTCAAGTCATTGTTGCACATTTACAATAATACATATGCATGAGACATGTACAAGTATAATTACAACTGAATATCTCGTTTAAATTTCCATATATTATTATTATACAAATTTATTAATCGGGTCGGGTTCGCTAGAGCTCAGATCGATACACAAGTTTACATATTTTTACAACAAATACATATACACAAATATTGTTTACGTAGGCGTAATACCATCTCGAGTCGAATCTGACTTGGACACCAAGACCCCAGCGTTGACCAGAACTGGCAAGTTAACCGTGCTTGACCAATTGACCGTCTGTGACCCACTGACCCGAAGTTTGACCAGCTTTGACCCGCCACTTTTCTTGTGCCTAGCAAACCAAAACTCAATCCTCAAATATCAACAACCACACCACCGGCTCTGCCACCACCGCTAACCGTCACTACTTGACGGGGAAAAACGTCCACAGAGAGTTGTTAGATCTAATCTGATAAGAAAGAAAAACGAAACCCTACACCTTCATACTTACCCGAATCGTGCCCTAAACATCAAGAATCTGCCATTGCTGTTGCTCAACTATGGCCGCCATCGAGGGACGGCTGAGCCGCGGTGCTCCAGCGAGTTCTGCAGTGGGGCTTGCCTCGGAAGACCACCATAACAGATTAAATTAAATGAGTTTCATGGATTACTAGCACAAGTCGAGGCCCTAAATCACCATTTTCGTCGCTGGTCGAAGCCCTAGGTCAGCGATTCCGTCCAATAATGCTCCTGCTCGATAACCAATTCCAAAAGTTGGATCCTCTTCCACAAACCAGCATCTAAACGCTAAACATCACCACCCTTACCGAACTGAGTGCGGCTCTCACTACTGCTGCGTGAACCACAAGACGCCTCCACACCCTTGTCCGCTATCACTGGAGCCCTATCTCCCTCGAGACTCTCTCTAAAACGACTGAATGTAACCGGGTTTGAGTTATGTGTGTTTTTAGTGTAGAGAAAAAGAAAAGAGGATATGAGGGCTAGGGTTTTCGAAAGAGATGAGAAAATGATGAGATAACGATAATAAGGTGTTTAAATACCTAGGGTTTGGGTAGGTGGGTTGGGTTTAACCCGCGCATACGAACCGGGTTTTACGTTCTCGCTCAAAATGAACCCGCTTGTTAAAATTATATAAACAAAAAGATTATAACGGTTAAAAATACCTTTACTAGTTTCACTTAGAATGAATATTCGCAATGTATTTTGTATACATGCCTACAAAATAATTATATATATATATATATATACATATACATCTATATGTGCTAAATTAAATACGTTTGACAAGGATTGTCGATTAAATAACATGTTTCACTCACCGCAAGTTTTTTTATTTAAATTACTAATAATAAATATTTTAAAAATGTGTAACCCTTTCCAATCATTAGGGTCAAAAGTATGACTTGTCAGTTTGTCACAGTTTTTGCTACCAAGTCCAAGTTAATGACCTTGGTTGACCACGTTTTGACCAAAACTGACATTATCCTTTGGTTTTAAGTTTCAAATTAATGAACTTTTAAACGTTTCAAACCAGACTTTGTTTCCAGATTAGCTCCCAGCCCATAATACTTTAGATTTTCTTCTGCATTCTGTCGCTTTTTGACTTTGAAGATCTGTTTTCCATCACCGGTAGTAGAAACTTAAAGTAGAAACATAGAAAATCTTTTTGAATTTTGAATATTTCTTAAACTAAAGAAACTTTTAACGGAGTATGTACAAACATATTTACAGGCATATTTTTGCGAGTTTGTGTTAGAGGATCATATCAGTTTATTGAGACACATTACAAGCACCATTTCTCTAGATAAAACTTTAAGTTTTTAAACAGATTTTCTTTAGATTGTCAGTATACTGATCCACTTAAACCTTTACACGTTTCTCAACTGCTTCAAGATATGTTAGGTAATTGTTTAGCAACATGGCTTAATCTGTGTTTCCCACCTCAGAATATACTCCCGCATTGAGATTCCCTAGATTTCATCTCACAGGTGAATATATCTAACTGATATCTGTAGAGGGGTGAATTGGGAACCTTGAGAGCTCAGGTTAGTACTTCCGTATAGAGAAAAAGATGAAGGCTCGACTTTAGGTGGTGTTCCTCTTAGGAATCTTTTAATTTTTGTACTGCAAAATGTCGTATCTTTTTATGACATTTTTCTTTATTTTTTATGCAGCTTTGGGGTGAATAATGCGAAAGTATTATACAAGTTCTAGGCCATTGCTGACGCAAAATCAGAAGAACTCGTATAATACCCCAGATATCAACTAAATATAAAGACCTAGTATCTCAGAATCTGGCATTCTCTAAAACGAAATTTTGGGGCACCAAGCCCATGTATCCGAGAGATATTAAACCACAGATTTACCAGTTTATCTTTTTAGGTTTATATTCTGAAAGCAGTTTACTGAACATGCGAAGCCTACTGGCATATCCTTATAAAGACCTGTTTAGATGCTTTTAAACAATACATTTCTTTAGCGTACTGTAATAGTCCACTGATGTACTATCATTGCCTCTTATACACAAAACTCTTTTTAATTTTTTTAATGTTTTTGTATTTTTCATGATGTTTTCAATGTTTTTGTATTTTTCATAACTTTTTCTCCCCCTAAAATCAAAAACATATTTTTCGATTTTTGTTTAAAAGAAAGCATAGAAACTATTTACAGAAAAACGTTTTGACTTACTAGTGAGGATCACATCACAACATCGTCATCCTCAAATTCAAGCTCATAAATATCCCATGATGTCAGATTCCTTAAACCATTTAATTTTGAAAAATTTCAAAATCTTGCTCTGTCAAAAGCTTTGGTATAAAAATCTGGTTTTTGGTCATAAGTGTGGATTTCTCAATTCGTACCAACCTTTTCTCGTGACAGTCCCGGATAAAGTGGTATCGAATCTCAATATGTTTAGTGCGTGAGTATTGACAAGGATTGATTGAGATATAAATAGCCGCCTTGTATACATGCCTACAATATATATATATATATATGTATATATATATATATATATTTATATATATATTTATATATATATATATATATATATATTATCAATAGCCGCCGACCACGTTTTGACCAAAACTGACATTATCCTTTGGTTTTAAGTTTCAAATTAATGAACTTTTAAACGTTTCAAACCAGACTTTGTTTCCAGATTAGCTCCCAGCCCATAATCCTTTAGATTTTCTTCTGCATTCTGTCGCTTTTTGACTTTGAAGATCTGTTTTCCATCACCGGTAGTCAGAAACTTAAAGTAGAAACATAGAAAATCTTTTTGAATTTTGAATATTTCTTAAACTAAAGAAACTTTTAACGGAGTATGTACAAACATATTTAGAGGCATATTTTTGCGAGTTTGTGTTAGAGGATCATATCAGTTTATTGAGACACATTAAAAGCACTGTTGCTCTAGATAAAACTTTAAGTTTTTAAACAGATTTTCTTTAGATTGTCAGTATACTGATCCACTTAAACCTTTACACGTTTCTCAACTGCTTCAAGATATGTTAGGTAATTGTTTAGCAACATGGCTTAATCTGTGTTTCCCACCTCAGAATATACTCCCGCATTGAGATTCCCTAATTTCATCTCACAGGTGAATATATCTAACTGATATCTGTAGAGGGGTGAATTGCGAAACTTGAGAGCTCAGGTTAGTACTTCCGTATAGAGAAAGAGATGAAGGCTCGACTTTAGGTGGTGTTCCTCTTGAGAATCTTTTAATTTTTTTACTGCAGAATGTGGTATCTTTTTATGACATTTTTCTTTATTTTTTATGCAGCTTTGGGGTGAATAATGCGAAAGTATTATACAAGTCCTAGGCCATTGCTGACGCAAAATCAGAAGAACTCGTATAATACCCCAGATATCAACTAAATATAAAGACCTAGTATCTCAGAATCTGGCATTCTCTAAAACAAAATTTCGGGGTACCAAGCCCATATATCCGAGTGATGTTAAACCACAGATTTACCAGTTTATCTTTTTAGGTTTATATCCTGAAAGCAGTTTACTGAACGTGCGAAGCCTACTGGCATATTCTTATAAAGACCTGTTTAGATGCTTTTAAACAATACATTTCTTTAGCGTACTGTAATAGTCCACTGATGTACTATCATTTCCTCTTATACACAAAACTCTTTTTGATTTTTTTAATGTTTTGTATTTTTCATGATGTTTTCAATGTTTTTGTATTTTTCATAACTTTTTCTCCCCCTAAAATCAAAAACATATTTTTTTATTTTTGTTTAAAAGAAAGCATAGAAACCATTTACAGAAAAACATTTTGACTTACCAGTGAGGATCACATCACAACATCGACATCCTCAAATTCAACCTCATAAACATCCCATGATGTCAGATTCCTTAAACCATTTAGTTTTGAAAAATTTCAAAATCTTTCTCTGTCAAAAGCTTTGGTGTAAAAATCTGCTTTTTGGTCATCAGTGTGGATTTCTCAATTCGTACCAACCTTTTCTCGTGACAGTCCCGGATAAAGTGATATCGAATCTCAATATGTTTAGTGCGTGAGTGTTGACAAGGATTGACTGAGATATCAATAGCCGCCTTGTTATCTACATATATGGCCGTATCAAGAAATTGCAGTCCGAAATCTCTCATCTGTTGTTGTATCCACCGTATTTGGGAACAACTGGATGCTGACACGTATTCAACCTCACAAGTAGAGAGACCGACCGCGGTCTGTTTCTTTCATTGCGACGTTAGCAAACGTGTTCCGAAGAACTGGTAGCCAGCCGTTGTAGAATTAGCGTTCTACTTGAAACAACCAAAATCAGAGTCAGAGTAACCCGCAAGGTTGAAGTCGTCATGGTGTGGATACCACAAGCCGGTGCTTGGGCATCCTTTCAAATAGCGCATGATTCTTTTGACGATCAACAGATGTGATTCCTTCGGGTTTGACTGATATCTGGCGCAAAGGCATGTGGGGTACATGATATCTGGTCTTGAAGCTGTGAGATACATCAAGGATCCGATCATGGAGCGATATAATGTTTCATCGACTCTTTCTCCATGTTCGTCTGGACAAATGTCGTGGTTTGTGGATAAAGGGGTAGATGCGGGTTTAGTCCCTGTCATGTCAAATCTCTCCAACACGTCATGACAATACTTCGTCTGGTGAATGAAAATACCATCTTGTAGTTGTTCAACCTGAAGCCCCAAAAAGAATTTCATCTCTCCCATAGCACTCAAAAGGAATTTCTCTTTCATGACTTTCTCAAAGTTCTTACACAGCTGTTCATTTGTCGATCCAAAGATGATATCGTCCATATAGATTTGCACAATAATCAGATGTCCATCTACTTCCTTGGTAAAGAAGGTGTTGTCTATTGTTTCTCTGGTGAAACGGTTAGCCAGAAGATGTTTGAAAAGCGTCTCGTACCAGGCTATCGGGGCCTGGTGTAAACCGTACAGTGCTTTGTTCAGCAAGTAGACCTTATCCTTGTGTATCGGATCGACAAACCCCGGTCATTGGCCAATGTATACCTCCTCTTTTACCTTACCGTACAGGAAAGCAGACTTCACATCTAATTGGTACACTTTAAACCCTTTCCATGAGGCGAATGCCAGGAAAATGAGGATAGCTTCTAGACGTGCGACTGGGGCATAGACTTCGTTGTAGTCTATCCCTTCCTGTTGACGAAATCCTTGAACTACGAGCCGAGCTTTGTTGTGCACAACCACTCCTCTATCATCTCTTTTGCACTTGAACACCCACCGAGTGTTTATCTTTTTCTGTTTTGGTGGTAGGTCAACAAGTTCCCAGACTCCTAGTTTCTGAAACTGCAATAATTCTTCCTGCATTGCTTCCACCCAACTGTCATCCTTAAGAGCATCTATATAGTTTCCTGGTTCCACCTGAGAAACAAAACAACTATGAGAAAATCTATTTCGAAGTGGAGCAACTTTAGACTAAAAACTACTTAGATCATTATTGATTTGATTTCGTGTTTTCAGGCCGGCTTGGAGTTCTCCTATGATGTTGTCTGACGGGTGGTAGGTGACTGTTCTTGGCATTACTTCGCCTGGAACATTTACTGTGTTATCCAGATTAGTGATATTCTGATCAGCAACTTGTTCTGAAGAAGTAGCCTGATTTCTAGCACTGGTTTCACCAATTCAGGTATCCAGGCTCTGATACCACTTGTTAGATCGTTCCATGTTTAGCATAGGAACCTAAATTGGTATCTAACGTTCGTATAGGCGGAAACTATATGATGTGTTAATCCAATATGCAAAGATTTACTGTTTAATGTTGTTATTGATCATAAAGTTCATTTAAATGTCAAATCCAGATCGGGCAGATCTTCGCCGTACAAGTGACAAAGTTGCTGAAGTTACAAATGAAAATCACAAGTCACCTATTTATAGTGTGATAAGTTCGCTGGTGGCTACACAAGTTTGGGCGAACTTACAGAACAAGTTCGGCCGAACTTTTTCTCACATGACATTCCGAGCGAACTTGATCATACTATTTACATAAATACGACATTTCTAGCATAATCTAGCCAAAACTAAACAGACTCGATCTAAGACTAAGACATAGACATTATGTACTAATAGACTCCCCCTTGGATATCGTCTTCGTCTTGATCAGTCTTCAAATCTCTACTTTTGTCTGACACGTCCAAAGAAGTTCTTGATTGGCTTCTTTCTTCGTTCTTGTGATGGAATCGGCGTTTGATCTGTAGGTGGCACTTTGGTCATAAACTTAAAACGTCTCAGTCTTGCCTCCTTTGTTCTTTATAGAAATTGTTCCTGACGCCTTTCTTCTTTCAGAAACTCTTCTCGTTTTATCTCTCTCCAACTCGATTCCCACATTCTTCCAGAATTAACTTCATGTACATAACAGACATTCACAACCCTCTGATATTGCATCGCTTGTTCTTTCTCACGCTCTTCATAACAAATCTTACTGAAGAATAAACACTTGATATCCTCCTTCGAGCAATTCACTAGCCACATCGGGTCTAGTATTCGAATAGTTCTCCATAACCCTCTCAAACCTTCTGTTCCAAAAATTTCAACCCTTTCTTTAGTGATATCCAAATGATCTTCAAACCTTAGCCCAATCACTGCTTCACACGTTGTCGGATCTACTTGCCACCACTTAAATAATGAATAGAAATTATGTTCAATCGGCATTAGGGGCATGTTTCTCATAGCTCTCGGACGGTTCATAATCAATGTTATATCCTTTATACCAGTCTTCTTATCTGTTTTGATTCGGCGCTTCGGAATGAACGGTTTCCAGTACTAAAAACCCTGCGTCGCTTCAACCTTAATCATCTTCCATAGCAACTGATCAATAAACTTCATATGATATGTGACATTTTTGGTCTGCACCAACTCTTCTACATCCCAGTAAGGAAGAGATTTGAAATCTGCCAAGTATTTGAAGTATTGAACTCCAAATACACGTTTAATGGCATAAACGTTCAATTCTTTAAACCATCCGCAGCTCAATATATCCCAAAGGAAACATCTTTATCTCTGGTAGAGAATAATAATGGACGTCAAAATTTTCTTTCTCTTGGCATTTCTTTGAACCAGGATTTCTTTGCTTGTGCAATTTCTTCCTACGTCATTGGTTTAGGGATTTTACCTTCACGTACAGACTCTGCAATCTTATCTCTCAGCAGATCTTCATTCAATTGCTCATACATCTCTTTGAAAGTCGGAAAACTATCAGTGTTTGCACCAACATACTTTTCTTCTTCGTCTTTCTCATCGTCTAACGACCCATCTTCAATGATCACTTTGTTGTAATCATCAGCTTCATATCTACGTTTGTAACAATACTCATTCGGCTCAAACGTATTAACATTCATCACTTGCTCTTCGAAATCAAAATCGAACGTTTCAGCATCAACTTTAAGTAGCTTAGCCATATCTTCTTTCAAATAATTATGCACAAACTTGCCTTCCTCAACATTATGTTCAAGCATCAGAATCAGCGGTTTTGTAGGTATAGCGCACAACAGGCATAGCAGTAGTAATAGCATCTGTCATATCAACATCATCTTTTTGCCTTGTTCCCCTTGTTTGCTCCCCCTGGCTTTGATCATCCATTATGTTCACATCATCATTTAACAACGAAGAGAAATCGAATTCATCAGTCACTTTGGCATCAATTACTTTTAGACCAACTCCTCCTTGATCATCATTATCACCATCATCATTGTCGGAGTCGTCTTTCGTATCATCTGCAGGTTCATCATCATCTTTATCTTCAGCTTCTTCATCGTCTTTCTGTTCAGTTTCTGTTTCAGGTGCCGTAACAGACTCAGAAGCTTTTGCAGACTCAACCATAGGCTCAGTTATCTCAAGCATACTTTCGATAACATGTTTACCCTTCCCTTGTTCAGCCAATTTTCTATGTGCTTTTTCCTTAGCCTCTTGCAAATCAATTCGAGCATGTTCAGCAGCAAAGTCAATCCCCAAACTATTCAATAATACTTTCTGTAACCTGTTAAATCTTCGATCATTCATATCACGTTCTGATCGTAGCTCTGCTATCTCTTTCTGCAATCGTTCATTTGCGTCTTGCAAGCTTTCAATTAGGGCCTTTAAATACCCTCTATCACCTTCTAGAAATTTAACTTTATCATTCAAAATCTCTTTTTCAATTTCCCCTTACTTCACCAACTTTTCTAACTCAGCTTTCTCTGTTTCATTCTTCGTAACTTTGTCTTCCAGCACTTTAACACACTTTTCTAGATCATCAATGTCTGTATCTGGAAAGAAATTGTTCAAGTCTTGAATATCAATAGGCTCATTTGGAATATTTCCAAACAACTTTGTCTTCGGAGTAGTCTTTGGTGTAGACTTTGGAGTACTTTTTGGTGTAGACGCTTTAGGAGTTGAGCTTTCAGGTTGAGCAACTGTCGGAGGATCTTGCGATTGAATGATTGGAATTTCGAGCAATTCAGACTCAGGAGGTTCTTGGGTAACTCATGCCTGTACTATCGTTTCTTGAGCTTCAGATTTCTGAATTGTAGCAGCCGCAGGAGGTTCTTGTGTAACTCCTGATTCTTTTGCAGCAGAAGGTTCTTGTGTGTCTTCTGTGATTTTCTTCTGACCAATGTATCGGCGGCTTTTAGGCTTTTAAACTTTCTTGCCTTTTGTCTTTGGAGATCCTGTTGTCTTAGTTGTTGTAGCTTTCGCAGAAGACTTAACTCTTTTCGCTTTCTTTTTCGGTCTCTCCTCATCAGAACCTTTTTCAGTCTCTCCTCATCAGAACCTTTTTCAGTCTCTGGTTCATAATCTGCATCAGTTTCTTTAACTTTTTCAGCAGCTGTTTCGGCGATTGATTTCTTTGTAGCCTTCTCTAACGAATCATCGATATCTTCATCATTATCAGATGTAGCAGAAATCACATCATCTTCCTGTGTAGTTTTCTCTGCTTCTTGACTTTCAATAACTACTACAGCACTCGAACCAGCTTCAGGTTGAACATTAACAAGCTCATCTTTGTCAATTAACATCGTTTCAACCTTCTTTGACTTTCGCGAGACTTTATTCTTCTCTTCAACCACAACTTTCTTTAAAAACCAATCACTGTGTTTCTCTTTGAATGTAGACATCCATGCTAGCTCAGCGTTTTGTTCCTTTTCATCACCACTGTCATCTTTTCGCCATTTGTACTCTGGTGGCGCAATGTAATTTTCAGAAGCAATGGCACCAAATAAAGGCTTTGCAATCGGTGCTGAAGCTTGTTTCTGGAATGTAATCAGCTTCTTGACAGTTGTATCATCCAGGTGACTAAGATAGATGATATCGTTTGGATCCTTTGCAATTTTCTTGAATTAGTCATCGATCAACATCTGTGCAAACCTCGGATACATCACGAGCCTATTCGATCCCATATTGTTCTTCATATATGTGAACACCACCTTAGAAAAGTTGAATCTCGTGTTAAGAATAAGCGTTGTAGCCATGCATTCCTTTCTTTAAAGTAGATTCATTAACGTGCCCCTTATATCCCATTATGCAAAAACACCCTCTAACCATTCTCTCATCGAGCATCATCGGATCATCTTTATCATCGTTGAAGTTTAGAACCTTTCGGATGTCAGCCTCTGTCACCGTTATCTCCTTATCTTCTTCTCCAACATGAACCACTGATTTGATCACTATATCATCATCATTCATCGCCGCAGAACTCCAAAACCTATAAACGTGCGACCTGTAAACCATTGTCTTTTCTGTAATCGCCTTGTGTATCGGAATCCGCTCCATAAACGCGAGAATACTATCAAATGCTTCGAGTGATGGACAGATAGCCTTGTCTAGCATAATGCACGTATAGTGGAATTTATTAAACAAGAGCTTAATATTCTGCAAACACGAAGATCGAGACAAAATTAGTCGAAAATTTACAATTTTCATTAATTACTTATCAAGTTCGGGCGGACTTGTTTAAAACATATAAACATTACAATTCAACTAAGTCCGGGTGAACTTGTCTAAACAAGATGATCGAAACTTAAACAAGTTCGGGCGAACTTGCTAAGCTTTAACATTTGAAACACTTCCAGACAAGTCCGGGCGAACTTGTCAAGAGATAATGAATTTTTAACTTTTGACAGACAAGTTCGGGCGAACTTGTCAGGAAAACATTTTACAGGCTTCACGATAAGTTCGGGTGAACTTATCACTTTTAAAACGTTTTAACACCTGAGGACAAGTTCGGCCAAACTTGGTTCAAAGAACCATTTGACAAGTTCGGGCGAACTTGTCACCATCTTCATCAAAACCTGCAAACATCATATCCTAACATTATGTTCAAATTTATGAATTGTTTATGGTCAATTATTGTTATTTATCATGTGTTAGTCTTTAATTTGTCCTTTAACAATCTAAAACAAGTCCAATTGTTCATTTCAGATCCAACATACTCAAACTTGATCAATTCACGTTCCAAAAATGAATCACTCACCAAGCCATGATACATAGTGTGTAAATCACCACAAATCACTATCAATTTCGGCAGCAATTCGACACACGATTGCCAATTTCGAAAATCTCTCAAAATCGCCTTCAAGTTTGCTCTGAGTCTGATGACAAGTAATAAAGTTCGGGCGAACTTATGATCTATATATACCTTAACAAGTCCGGGCGAACTTGCATCACTTAATCAATTAAGATAAGCAACAAGTCCTGGCGAACTAGTCAACTGTTTACAGTTTTCAAGCATATACAAGTCCGGTCGAACTTGATTACAAGTCCGGGCAAACTTGATCAATTTCAAACTCAAAATTTTCAAAATTTTCAATTTAGACCCTGAACTTTTCAGATTTTACCAGTTTTAACAATCCACTCAGTAGACCAAGTCCAAGCTAATGACCTTGGTTAACCGATTTGTCTACCGAGTCCAAGTTAATGACCTCGGTTTGACCCGTTATGAACAAACTTTGGTTTTTCTCAAAATCAAGTTTCAAATTAATGAACTTTTAATCCTTTTGGCTTATCAGATTTTACAGATTAGCTTCCAGCCCGTTGTCAATTAAATTTCCACCAGTTTAGCACCTTACCAGACTTCGAAGATCCGTTCTCCAACATTGGCTTGTTGAAACTAATGTAGAAACAAAATCTTTTATATTTTATAAAGTTTATGCTAAAACACACTGAAAATCTTTTTGGTTTTAATCTGTAAAGCAGATAAACTATGTACAGAACAAGTAAACTATGTACAAACATATTTACAGACATATTTTGTGAATTCATGTCTAAGGTGTAACATCCGTCAAAAACCGGGTTAACCAAACCCGCTTCGTTTATTAACCGAACAACCAGTTAAAAATTTCGTTGCATATTTAATGGTCAAATTAATTTTAAACGATACATAATTAATAAGTATATTAGAATATAAAATTTATATTTGAAAATTTATTAAAAATAGTGAGAAAAAAATTAAATGCTGAAGCCGGGTTTCGAACCCGGGTCAGCCGGGAACCCCAAAGTCTTAACTCGCGCTCATATAACCACTCTGCCACTTGATGTTTTTGTGAGTTCTATGAAACAATTAAATCATATCTACAACTGGGAATCGACCTGTTACGCCAACTGAAACCGATATCGGCTTTCAAACCATCCAAGACGTTTGAGTGCTCGCGGAATCTTGAACATAACCGATAGACCGACATTTTAAATCAATTCAGTCGTTAATGAACTTGAATTCAGGTGATGTTTGATTTTTATAACCGAAAACATTCATTTCTAGAATTACTTCAACAAAATCTTCATCTCGCGACTCAATTACATTCCCAGAGCATCTAATTTCACGTTTACTCTATTTTCTGGTCGTCGGAATTTCTTTTTGAACATCGCCGGAATTCTCTGCAAGTTGCCGGAAAACCGAGACTTTCATCAACACGGTAAATACCTCGACTTTTTCTATTTCATTCCATTGTGAGACCAATTCTAACATCACTCCATCACCCAGAATCAACCCCAGACGATGTTGCCGGATTTTCTGTTTTAGCCGGAAAACTTCTGGAATTTCCAGAATCACGCCGTGAGCCGGTATGATCATTTAAACCTACTAAAAATCGTTGCTCAGTAGTTCAATTTCACATCTAATCCATCCAAATTGTTAATTGATCCTAACAGCCAAGTTCATAAAACAGAGCCGACGATCTTTGCCGAATTTCTGAAGAAGATAATCTGTTCCGGTACTTTCTTTCCCCAAACCCTTTCTGTTCAATATTTTTCAATTGCTCATAATATTCGTTAACCGAATTAATCAAGAAACAATTGGTTTAATCATTGTCTGTGTTTTGAACGAAGAAGACGAAGTCGTGTTTGATTATAAGATTAATTAAAATCAGTATTATGAACGGGTTAGACACACAGTCCAGCGGTGGACTGTGTGCAAACAAATACGCATACGTCCCGAGTTCGATCCTTGACACACGCACACTCGCTGTAATAAAAATGTTTTTTTTATAAAACCGAACCGGGAATCATGTTAAGTATAATAAAAACCATAATATTTACCAAGTTAGACACACAGTGCAGCGGTGGACTGTGTGCCAAACTAAACCACAGGTCCCGGGTTCGAGACCTGTGGGGATCACCGAGTCGCTACCATTAAATCCTTTTTAAAATAAATGATTTTCGGATTAACTTAAATAGTGTATAAACATAATTAAAAACAGAAATATTTCGGGTTAGACACGTAGCTCGGTTGGTAGAGCTGCGTGCACGCGTACGGGAGGTCATGGGTTCGAGTCTCACCCAGCGTACACATACAAACGACCGAACCGGTCAACGGTCAACAGTAATGGTCAACGGTCAAGTCAAAAAAGTCAACATTTTTTTATTATTTTATTTATTTATTTAAATTAAAAATCAATTAAAAATATTTAAAAATAATATTTTTAAAGTTAGAAAATAGCCTTAAACTCACAAAAATATATCCAAAAATCCTATTAAAATTGTTAATAAAATCCATTTATTTACCTTACTTTTTTGTTAATAATTAGGTTAGTTTTTCCTCGAACAATCCTCTAAACTCGTGCGCATTCAACATCATCAACCGAACGCACCCAATGTGAGTGAATCTCTACAAATTCCCCGTTTAATCACGTTTTTTGGGTGTATCATGTGTCTTATTATTTATTATATTTAAACTATTGTGCATCCATCATATCCATGAACAAATGTGTATTCAACATGTATCAACTGTTTGTGTGGTTATTGTTTAGATTAAATTTATCATTTTCAGTACATACATTTTCATAGGCCGCCGCTCCCCATTACATTATGAGCGTTGATCTGTTCCCCATTACATTATGAGCGTGAACCAGGCGTTGCCAACATACGATCGGCTCCGTTTGATTGAGCCTTGATCGCACATACATTATCATAGGTCGCCGCTCCCCATTACATTATGAGCGTTGAGCTGTTCCCCATTACATTATGAGCGTGAACCAGGCGTTGCCAACATACGATCGGCTCCGTTTGATTGAGCCTTGATCGCACAGACATTTATCATAGGCCGTCCGTTCCCCTTTACATTATGAGCGTGAACGTGACGTTGCCAACATATACAGTTTCATTCATGTTATATATTCATGCAAGTTGGGTTGTTATGGTATGTTATGGTATGTTATTGTATGTTATTGTTTTGTTGTTGTTTGATATTGTATGCTATTGGTTTGTTATTGTATGCTATTTATTTGTTATTGTATGTTTATTTATGTTTGTTCATATATGAATATTGCACAATTTTTCCATATTAAATACAATAAGAAATAAATAATAAATGTTTTCTAACAAGGTTCACTCGCCAACTTTTGTTGATCCAAAAACCATTTTTACACATGATACAGGTGAACAGGATGAAGCAAGGAAAACATAGGAAATTGCCTTAGAAGAAAAATAGTGAAGTTTAGAAGGATGAATAGAACATGTTGTATTTGTTTGATTTGATTGTAGGATTCCTTGTAAATTGTAATAATAAATATGAAACATTTTAATAAATGTCATGAGCTTTAATGAAAACCCAATCATGCCCCGATCACCTTTTCCGCTGCGGGTCGGGGTGTGAAAGATTGGTATCAGAGCTTTTGACTATAGGATATAGGATAGGTTATTTGACCCTTAGAGCCTATACTATAGTTGATTAGATTTTAATTGTTTATGTGGTTACATGCAAACTCATGATGTTTATTTCTTTCATATTTATTACATATACAAATACATGCAAACACTTCCAATATTACATTTTGTGATACATAATGAATTATACTTACAGTCAAACATACATACTTACATACATATTCATCATACATATTTCAATGTTCACATATTCAATTCATCTTCATACTTCCGTTATTCAAGATTTTGTCGCATTTTTTATTTTTCAAATCTCATCAAAGTGAGTTCTGCGACGGGCATGTAGTAACTGTAAGGGTACAAGTACCGGTAGTCGGAACGTCCTGTCTAGGTTGGCATTCGTATAAATCCAATATAACGGACCAGTTTGCCTACCTGGGGACGAACGATGAGAGTACGAAGGACCTATTAGGCCAAAGCATGCCACACCAAACGTCGTTCGAACTAACCCCACTTTGAGGTGTCACCGTGTCCACACCTGGATACATTCCGAATATCATACGTTACATACTTATTTCTCGATTTTCTCCGGGTTTTAGTGTACGTAACTAGGCTAACACATGCGAACCATATGAAAAACCCGGTAATCATGGGGGCCCACGTGATTACGAAGGTGAAGTATGGCGGCATGCAAGGTCCAATTACGAGCAAAGCCCAAGACATCCTATGGATGTAGTAGATTTATTATGCTATGTTTATTTTATGAATGTTCATTCCTAAATACGACACATGATCCCAAAAACATCCAACTCATACTCTTGATATGTATTCCTTGTAGATGTCTTCTAATTCCACTCGTAGGAAGATGAGAGCAGGAAAAGCTCACGAGCGTATGGCTGCCCAAATCGCTCAACAAATTGCTGCCGTAATACCCAACATTGTAGTTCAAGTTCAACAAGCCCTTACCGCTAATCCCGTCAACCAAGAAGATCAAAATGTCATCAACCCTCCCCCAAATACCACTAAATGCACCTTCAAGCATTTCAAATCCTGCGACCCTCCAAAATACGAAGGGACTGAAGGTGTCACCGCTCTCCTCCATTGGTTTGAGGAAATGGAAAACACTTTTCTAAATTGCGATTGCCCCGATGATCGCAAAGTGCGATATGCTACCGGTCGTTTACTTGGAATAGCACTTACATGGTGGAACACAGAGAAGGCCAAACGAGGTGTTGAAGATGCTATTGGGAAGAGTTGAAGGAAATCATGACAAGACGATTTTACCCAAGGAGCGAAATCAAGAAATTAGAGGATGAGTTCTATTCGTTGAAACAAAAGGAAGGCGACCACACCACGTACAACAAGAGATTTCTCGAGTTAAATCAAATGGTCCCCAACTTGTTCACTCCTCTTTACCGTTTGATCGAGCACTACATTCGAGGTCTTCCTTCAAAAATTCAAGACTCTGTAATAAGTACCACACCTGCAACTTTGGAAGCAGCTATGGAGTTAGCTACAGAACTCACCGAGAACCGCATACGGAATAAAGACTTCAAGGAGGAGAAGAAGAAGGATAAAGCATCAACTGAAACCTCGAACTCCACCCAAACCGAATCCCTTTCTCAACCTATTTCTAAGAGAAAACGAGATGGGCAACTTTTCGCTGTCACCCAACACAATCAACCAACGTCACAAGCCATACCCCTCCAAGCTATTCCAATCACTCAAGTAGCACCCAACTCAACTTACCCAAATAAGAAACCTTACTTTGGACCTCACCCTCAATGCAATACCTGTTCTTATCACCATCCATTTACCTTACCTTGTCGACTATGTGCGAATTGTGGACTCTATGGTCATTCGAGCAAGGTTTGCCGCACCTCTCAAAACCAAACCTTACCCCCTACTCAAAACATGATCCAAACATATCAACAACCTCAATACCCCATGCTCCCAAATGTTCGAGCTTGTTTCAATTGTGGCGACCCTACCCACTTTAGAAACACGTGCCCTCGATAGATTAACATCATAAACGCCCAAGCTCATGCAAACCCAGTTAACCAAGCAAATCAAGAAAACCTAACCACTAGGCCACCAGCAAGAGGAAGAGTTTTCAACATCAACGCCAATCCTGTTGAAGATAATGACGGCCCAAACGAACCATCCAACTAGTTTCTTCACCAAAAATCAAGAATTCAACTCCAACCGCTTAGTGTTTATGTTTTATTTATGTTTATCTTAATCTTCACGTATCTCATTTGTAAATTGAAAATTGAATCCAAGAATCTTAATGCGAATTACTATCTCAATTTTGTTTTATACACATTGTGTTAACATTCATATCATCAGACATCTCGACGTACCTCGATCTCATCATTTAAAGAAGTTGGGTTGTGTCTCACTTTTATATAGACCAACCCCTTCATCATAACAAACGAGAGAGGTACCGTCATCATTCAGTCATGTATCCTTTCAGAATTGCGACTCAAGCTTTGGTTGTTGTGTTTACTTATGTTTTAGAGTCACATAGAACTAATCATAATTTACTGACAAAACCAGTGAAAATTTGACAAGAATATGGTGGATACGCCGCTGGTATTTCCTATATATAAGTATTCTTGCCAAAGGATCAGAGGCATTGTCAGGCGGTTATGAAAAGTTCCATATAGGATTTAGTAATGTCTTGGTTGAAGTTTGTTTTATACTCACTGATTTAGCATTCATATCATTTCAATCTCATCATTTAAAGAAGTTGGGCTGTGTCTCACTTCTACATAGACTAACCTCTTCATCATAACAAACGAGAGAGGTACTGTCTTTATTCAAGCATGTATACTATCATAATTAAGACTCAAGCTTTGGTTGTCGTGTTTGTTTATGTTCTAGAGTCACATCATAGAACTAATCATAACTTACTGATAAAACCAATGAAAACTTGACTAGAAATTGGTGGATACGCCGCTGGTACTTCCTATATATAAGTATTCTTGCCAAAGGATCAGAGGCATTGTCAGGCGGTTCTGAGAGGTTCCATGTAGGTTTTAGTAGTAAAAGTTTGTTTTAGGATATAACCTTATCTTTCCAAACATATCAAAACTCTTGCGCATGAAATTATACTTAGTCAATCAACTCTGGGTATCCATGTTCCGTATTCATACACTTTAGGCAACAAAAAGCGATTCCTGTAGCATGGTATTCAACCCCTACAAGGAACGTTACCGCCTCAAACAAAATTTAAACTCCTACTCCCTTCCAAGTATGTAACTGTCAAATTAAACACCATCCTTTTGAGTCAAACATGCCACTACTTAAATTTCGGGACAAAATTTCTAAAAGTAGGGGATACTGTAACATCCGTCAAAAACCGGGTTAACCAAACCAAATTCGTTTATTAACCGAACAACCAGTTAAAAATTTCGTTGCATATTTAATGCTCAAATTAATTTTAAACGATACATAATTAATAAGTATATTAGAATATAAAATTTATATTTGAAAATTTATTAAAAATAGTGAGAAAAAAATTAAATGCTGAAGCCGGGTTTCGAACCCGGGTCAGCCGGGAACCCCAAAGTCTTAACTCGCGCTCATATAACCACTCGGCCACTTGATGTTTTTGTGAGTTCTATGAAACAATTAAATCATATCTACAACTGGGAATCGACCTGTTACGCCAACTGAAACCGATATCGGCTTTCAAACCGTCCAAGACGTTTGAGTGCTCACGGAATCTTGAACATAACCGATAGACCGACATTTTAAATCAATTCAGTCGTTAATGAACTTGAATTCAGGTGATGTTTGATTTTTATAACCGAAAACATTCATTTCTAGAATTACTTCAACAAAATCTTCATCTCGCGACTCAATTACATTCCCAGAGCATCTAATTTCACGTTTACTCTATTTTCTAGTCGTCGGAATTTCTTTTTGAACATCGCCGGAATTCTCTGCAAGTCGCCGGAAAACCGAGACTTTCATCAACACGGTAAATACCTCGACTTTTTCTATTTCATTCCATTGTGAGACCAATTCTAACATCACTCCATCACCCAGAATCAACCCCAGACGATGTTGCCGGATTTGCTGTTTTCGCCGGAAAACTTCTGGAATTTCCAGAATCACGCCGTGAGCCGGTATGATCATTTAAACCTACTGAAAATCGTTGCTCAGTAGTTCAATTTCACATCTAATCCATCCAAATTGTTAATTGATCCTAACAGCCAAGTTCATAAAACAGAGCCGACGATCTTTACCGGATTTCTGAAGAAGATAATCTGTTCCGGTACTTTCTTTCCCCAAACCCTTTCAGTTCAATACTTTTCAATTGCTCATAATATTCGTTAACCGAATTAATCAAGAAACAGTTGGTTTAATCATTGTCTGTGTTTTGAACGAAGAAGACGAAGTCGTGTTTGATTATAAGATTAATTAAAATCAGTATTATGAACGGGTTAGACACACAGTCCAGCGGTGGACTGTGTGCAAACAAATACGCATACGTCCCGAGTTCGATCCTTGACACACGCACACTCGCTGTAATAAAAATGTTTTTTTATAAAACCGAACCGGGAATCATGTTAAGTATAATAAAAACCATAATATTTACCAAGTTAGACACATAGTGCAGCGGTGGACTGTTTGCCAAACTAAACCACAGGTCCCGGGTTCGAGACCTGTGGGGATCACCGAGTCGCTACCATTAAATCCTTTTTAAAATAAATGATTTTCGGATTAACTTAAATAGTGTATAAACATAATTAAAAACAGAAATATTTCGGGTTAGACACGTAGCTCGGTTGGTAGAGCTGCGTGCACGCGTACGGGAGGTCACGGGTTCGAGTCTCACCCAGCGCACACATACAAACGACCGAACCGGTCAACGGTCAACAGTAATGGTCAACGGTCAACGGTCAAGTCAAAAAAGTCAACATTTTTTTATTATTTTATTTATTTATTTAAATTAAAAATCAATTAAAAATACTTAAAAATAATATTTTTAAAGTTAGAAAATAGCCTTAAACTCACAAAAATATATCCAAAAATCCTATTAAAATTGTTAATAAAATCCATTTATTTACCTTACTTTTTCGTTATTAATTAGGTTAGTTTTTCCTCGAACAATCCTCTAAACTCGTGCGCATTCAACATCATCAACCGAACGCACCCAATGTGAGTGAATCTCTACAAATTCCCCGTTTAATCACGTTTTTGGGGTGTATCATGTGTCTTATTATTTATTATATTTAAACTATTGTGCATCCATCATATCCATGAACAAATGTGTATTCAACATGTATCAACTGTTTGTGTGGTTATTGTTTAGATTAAATTTATCATTTTCAGTACATACATTTTCATAGGCCGCCACTCCCCATTACATTATGAGCGTTGATCTGTTCCCCATTACATTATGAGCGTGAACCAGGCGTTGCCAACATACGATCGGCTCCGTTTGATTGAGCCTTGATCGCACATACATTATCATAGGTCGCCGCTCCCCATTACATTATGAGCGTTGAGCTGTTCCCCATTACATTATGAGCGTGAACCAGGCGTTGCCAACATACGATCGGCTCCGTTTGATTGAGCCTTGATCGCACAGACATTTATCATAGGCCGTCCGTTCCCCTTTACATTATGAGCGTGAACGTGACGTTGCCAACATATACAGTTTCATTCATGTTATATATTCATGCAAGTTGGGTTGTTATGGTATGTTATGGTATGTTATTGTATGTTATTGTTTTGTTGTTGTTTGATATTGTATGCTATTGGTTTGTTATTGTATACTATTTATTTGTTATTGTATGTTTATTTATGTTTGTTCATATATGAATATTGCACAATTTTTCCATATTAAACACAATAAGAAATAAATAATAAATGTTTTCTAACAAGGTTCACTCGCCAACTTTTGTTGATCCAAAAACCATTTTTACACATGATACAGGTGAACAGGATGAAGCAAGGAAAACATAGGAAATTGCCTTAGAAGAAAAATAATGAAGTTTAGAAGGATGAATAGAACATGTTGTATTTGTTTGATTTGATTGTAGGATTCCTTGTAAATTGTAATAATAAATATGAAACGTTTTAATAAATGTCATGAGCTTTGATGAAAACCCAATCATGCCCCGATCACCTTTTCCGTTGCGGGTCGGGGTGTGACATAAGGATCATATCAGTTAATTGAGACATATCACCAGTACTGTTGACCTTTTTGTCACACCCTCAATTTCCACTTGCGGAGTTTTACCGCGAGGCGTGTGAACAAACCAGAATCTGAAACACTAGTACGTCGAACGACTCTATATGATTTGATAATACGTTTTCTAAAATCATTTGTCGTAGATTTTTTATTGTCTTGATTAGTTACCAATATTTAGCGGAAGCATTAGTTTTTAAAGTTGAGCGGAAGCATAAAATAAGTAGTGAAGCGGGCGCCAACATAAACGCCAAAACAAATGAAAATCCCAAAACAATATTTGTAAATGAGACTCGATAAAAGATGTCTTGTTCAATGCATGTGAGTGCAGCTAGAGCTCCTAGCGTCCTGAGAAACATGTAAAGAAACAAGTGTCAACATTAAAGATGAGTGAGTTCACAGGTTTTCATAAATTCGTTTGTTTGGTTATAGTTTGTTTTCCCCGTTATCCCTAACCCGGGATAACGATTTAGTTCCATTATTCCCATCCCGGAATAATAATGATGTTGGTTCCATTATTCCAAACCCGGAATAATAAGTTGTTGTTTCCATTATTCCAAACCCGGAATAATAAGTTGTTGTTTCCATTATCCTCAACCCGGGATAATATAGTTGATTCGTAATTAAGTTCAATGTTAACATATATAGGTAGCTAGCCTAAAGTTATGTCACGTAAGTGTTCGCGATCGAAGCTGACTGTTGTGCCTCCGTGTTGCCAGGCCTATCACTGACCAGGGCGAAGTTAGGCCAAATTATTCACCCGTTGACCATACCCGGTCTGCTAGCGCGACTAGCTCGGATGGGGCTTGTCGGGCCCAGTAGTACTACTTATAATTCCCCCGCTATTAAAACCCAATACTAACGATCCGAGAGATTGACGAGGACTTAAGTGATATAGCTGCTTAGTGACCATAACATTACATTAACATCAACTTAGTTACCGAATAGTTATGTGACGTTAATTTCGTATAACGTAAAGAGATTGAGTTTGAAGAGTGTATACATGTTTCTCCCCTGTTGTTTAAAAACCGGATAAAGTTAGGGGCCGTGAACTCACCTTTAGTTGCTCGGTTAGTGTAGCAAAGATGTTGTAAGGGATGAGACCGCTAATTGCGTCCTAACAAACCAATTGATTTCAAGTCAGTGTGTGAACACACCAATACAAATTCTACACTTAATTTACGCACAAAGTGATACACACAAACAAAATACCTAACACTCAAACATGCATGAAAGTATCCTCATGTGATCATAGAAATCAAAACAATTTATCATGAACCTAATCCAATCCATTCAACACTTTGGTGCACACAATCACAAGTTATCAAATTTCAGCTTAATACTCATAATTCAGCTGTTTTCTAGGATTTTTATAAAATAGTTCCAACGTTCCAAAAATTCCAATTATTTTACAGCAGGTGACATTTATAATTTAGAAATTTATATAAATTTTCCAAGTCCTAAATCTTTACCAATTAACCATAAATATTAATATACTAGAGGCTGCAGTCAGATTCGTCGCTTTCTGACTGCAGTCCACGGAAGAATTTATTTAAAAATCACTGATCGTCCAATTAACAAAATTCCAGTTGGAGTTGCCCGGAAATTTCCATACCTAGTTGCTGTACAAAATTCATGACTCGACTCCCTACTGATCATAAAATCCAACTCGATAAACAACTAACAAAATTTCAGGATTTTCACAGCTTTAGTTACTGAACTTATTTGGCCATTTAAAAATATCAAACGACTTCAGAAAAATATGAATCCAGCGCCATTAGATTCGTTATTCAAATATCTACGTTCTAGACATCAGAAAATCCGTTTTTCGACAACTAATGACCGAGTTACAGCCAGATGAAGTCGGCTGTAACTATTACTCAGCAACCTGTTTCAGCATATTGTTATCATAGATTTGCATAAACCGTCCATATAATTAACCTAGGCGATCAAGAACTGATTTTCTAATCATAGATCAATACCTATAACATATCCATGCGAACCCTAATCAACATCTCTAATTTTTATAAACAAATACAGCCTATGATTTCAGATTTTCAAACAAGCATCCAACTTTCAATCTAGCATTAACAATCCGGAACAACACAATCACTTCATTCAATCATACAATCCGAAAGCAACAAAATCAAAGCACATGTATCCGAATATGATCTTGTATCATATGATAAATTCTAATCTTTTAATGGTAAGGTAAACGAACCGTGAGTAAGATAGGGAACCGGTGATCAAAGATGCTTGCGGCCGAGAGATGATGATGAAGTAGGCTGTTTGTGATCGAGGAACTGAACAATGGGCTGATATCGCGACCGAATGGAATGTAACAAGGGCTGATCAGATCAAGGTGATGAAGGGAGAGGTTGCTTCGCGATCAATGGGACAAGAGTAAGGCAGTTTGCGGTCGAAGAGGATGAAAGGTTGGCTGCCGTCGGCTGTTTTGCTTTTAGGGTTTTGTGTTTGTGAATGAATCATGCATGTGGGTTTGTATATATAGCGCAAAGAGAGATAAGGGTTACGGTTTGGGTTTGAATTCGTGGCCGAGGACTTGGGTTGCACGCAATGGGTTTGCGGTTTGGGTTTGATCCTTGTTCTCGGCCGAGAGTGGTTTGGGTTTATTCGGTTTGGGTTGCACGCGGCCGAGTCGTTGGAGTTTAAGGTTTAAAACTTGGTTAACTCCTAGAGTCACAAGGAATCAAAGTTGGTTCGTGTCGCGGTTCGGTTCGGTTCGTGTATATATTTACCATAATTATTTTATAACTAAAACAATCACATAATTGCACAACACGTATTCACTAACTCGTACACGTTTAATACGTAGCATACAATTTACCCGACAAGCATTGCGTTTAAGTTATCCGAAAAACCGGGATGTCACATTATCCCCATGTTGAAAGAATTTTCGTCCCGAAAATTGAGTAAACGCGGTCTAGAATGTAGCGTACATGTTTAGAGTGCCACGCACAAAGAGTTAGTTCGTTAATGATGGTACGCGAAGTTACAAGAAGTTTCCAAGTGCCATGCACAAAGATTCCCAAGTGCCATGCACAAGGATTTAGTTAACAATGGTACGCGAAAGTATGAGAAATTTCCAGGTTGTCACATCATCCCCATGTTGAAAGAATTTTCGTCCCAAAAATTTGGTTACTGGTATCGTTAGTTTGCTGCTCAGTTGCGAAGAGGTGTGGGTATTTGATTTTCATTTGGTCCTCTCTTTCCCACGTGAACTCCGGTCAACGCTTAGAGTCCTAACGAACCTTAACGATCGGAATCTTGCTGTGCCTTCGAGTCTTGATCTCACGATCCATGATCTCGATAGGCTGTTCCACAAAGTGTAGTTGTTCATCCACTTGGATCTCATCCAATGGAATGACTAGAGTTTCATCTGATAGACACTTCTTAAGATTTGACACGTGAAATACGTTGTGAACTCCACTGAGTTCGGCAGGAAGGTCTAATTGATAAGCTACGGGTCCAATACGTTTCAAGATTACAAACGGACCTACGTACCGTGGGTTAAGTTTGCCCCGTTTTCCAAAGCGGATTACCCCCTTCCAGGGTGACACCTTTAGTAGGACGCGGTCGCCTACTTGAAATTCGAGCGGTTTGCGTCGTTGATCAGCGTAGCTTTTCTGTCGATCTCGTGCCGCCGCCATGCGGTTTCTGATTTGTACAATCTTTTCAGTAGCCTCAAGTATTAACTCAGGGCCTGTGAGTTGACTGTCACCGACTTCTGCCCAGCAGACCGGTGATCTACATTTATGACCGTATAATGCCTCAAACGGTGCTGCCGAAATACTCGTATGATAACTGTTGTTATATGAGAATTCTACTAGAGGTAGGTGGATTTCCCAACTATTTCCGAAGTCTACGACGCATGCCCTAAGCATGTCTTCCAAGGTTTGTATGGTCCTTTCACTTTGACCGTCAGTTTGAGGGTGATAGGCTGTGCTCATATCTAAGCGTGTTCCCAACGCTTTCTGAAGTGACTGCCAAAAGTTGGACGTGAAGCGAGCATCTCTGTCTGAGATGATGGATGTTGGCACTCCGTGCCGAGAAACTACTTCCTTAATGTAGATGCGAGTCAACTTCTCCATCTTATCTGTTTCTTTAATAGCTAGGAAGTGTGCGGACTTAGTTAAACGATCCACAATCACCCAGATGGTATCGCAACCACCCAAAGTTCGCGGGAGTTTAGTGATGAAGTCCATCGAGATCTGATCCCATTTCCACACTGGGATCTCAGGTTGTTGGAGTAGCCCCGATGGCTTTTGATACTCTACCTTGACTTTTGCACAAGTCAAACACTTGCTCACGTAGGTGGCTATATCGGCTTTCATGTTGGGCCACCAATACGCAGCTTTAAGGTCTTGATACATCTTACCCGAACCCGGATGGACAGAGTATCGGGATTTGTGAGCTTCATCCATGACTAGCTCTCTGAGGTTTCCGTAGAGAGGTACCCATATGCGATTCATGAAATACCGGGCTCCATTGGGTTTTACTTCCCAATCGCTTTCCATTTTTCCCACCGATTCGGCCTTGATGTTCTCCTCCTTAACTGCTTCTAACTGGGCATCGCGTATCTGTTCGGGTAGCCCCGAATGAATAGTGAGTTGTAATGCTCGTACACGACGAGGTTTCAAGTGTTCCTTCCTACTGAGGGCATCAGCTACCACGTTAGCTTTACCCGGGTGATACCGAATGGCACACTCATAATCGTTCAAGAGCTCGGCCCAGCGACGCTGTCGCATGTTCAACTCCTTCTGATCAAAGATGTGTTGGAGGCTCTTGTGGTCTGTAAAGATTGTGCACTTCGTTCCATAGAGGTAGTGTCTCCAAATCTTAAGTGCAAACACTACTGCTCCCAATTCCAGGTCATGCGTCGTGTAGTTTTTCTCGTGACCCTTCAGTTGTCGCGACGCATACGCGATGACCTTATCGCGTTGCATGAGTACGCATCCCAATCCCTGAATGGAAGCATCACAATATACTACAAAGTCATCTGTCCCTCCCGGCAAGGACAGAATGGGTGCACTGCAAAGTTTCTGCTTCAGCAATTGAAATGCTGCTTCTTGCTTGTCACCCCAAGCATACTTGATGCCTTTCTGGTGAGGGTAGTAAGCGGTTGTGCGATCTTTGAAAACCCCTCGATGAAACGTCTGTAATTACCAGCCAAACCCAAAAATTGGCGGATCTCCGTCGGTGTCCTGGGTGCTTCCCAGTTTTTGATGGCTTCAATCTTGGCAGGGTCTACGTGGATACCCTTTTCATTCACGATATGCCCGAGAAACTGAACTTCCCGAATCCAGAAATCACACTTCGAAAGCTTGGCATATAGCTTTTCCTGTTGAAGTAATCCTAGCAGTAATCGTAGATGTTCAGCATGTTCTTCTTCACTTTTGGAGTAGATGAGTATGTCATCGATGAACACAATGACAAATTTGTCGAGGTATGGTTTACACACACGGTTCATGAGGTCCATGAACACCGCAGGTGCGTTGGTGAGACCGAAGGGCATGACCAAGAACTCATAATGGCCATACCGAGTACGAAATGCCGTCTTAGCGATGTCCTCCTCCCTGACGCGTAGCTGATGGTAACCAGACCGTAAATCAATCTTGGAGTAGTAGCTTGACCCTTGAAGTTGGTCGAAGAGATCGTCGATGCGAGGTAACGGGTATCGGTTCTTGACAGTAACCTTGTTGAGTTCCCTGTAGTCGATGCACATGCGGAACGTCCCGTCCTTCTTCTTGACAAAAAGGACTGGAGCTCCCCATGGCGAAACGCTTGGTCAGATAAATCCTTTTTCTAATAGCTCTTGAAGTTGGGTAGACAGCTCCTGCAGCTCGGCTGGAGCTAGGCGATATGGAGCCTTGGCGATAGGAGTTGCATGGTTCGCCAATACGATTTCAAACTCCAATTGTCGATGGGGTGGAAGACCAGGTAGTTCTTCTAGGAATACATCGGAAAAATCACGGACGACAGGGATGTTTTCTATGCGTTTCTCGTCCTTAGGTTGTTCGGTAATCAGTGCGAGTAAAGCGAAGGAGTTCTTTCTCCGAAGATACTTCTGCGCTTGCATGTAAGAGATGATGTTGGTGACGGCGCTTGCCTTATCGCCTTGTACCGTCAGGATTTCGTCGTTCGAGAGCGGAATACGGATAGATTTTTCGAAGCAGAGAACTTCAGCCCGGACGTCGGATAGCCAGTCCATTCCGACTACCACGTCAAAACTACCCAGGGTAGTTGTCATCAGATCAATGGTAAAGGTGTGGCCCGCGAGTTTGAGTTGACAGCCGGATACTATTTGGGTCACATCTACAGATTTACCATCGGCTAATTCTATAACATAAAGGGTCTCTAATGGTTTAGGCGTGAGGTTTAGGTTCTTCCTAAAAGACTCAGATATAAAGCTCCTATCCGCACCCGTATCAAAAAGCACAGTAGCAAAATGTTCATTAAGGGAAACTTACCGGTGACCACGTTCGAGTCGTTTCTGGCCTCTCCGCAGCCCAATGTAAATGCGCGACCTTTGGTACCTCCTGTGCCACCGTTTCCATTATTGTTGTTGTTATTATTGTTGTTGTGGTTATTGTGGTTGTGGTTGTTCCCACCATTGTTGTTGTTGTTACGCAGCTGTGGGCAGTCTCTTTTGAGGTGGGCGGTGCTACCACACTGATAGCATCCCCGGTTAATACCCTGCTGCTGACCCTGGGGTTGATTTTGATTTTGTCGGGACATGATTTCCCCACGATAATCCTTTGCCGCATGTCCCATCTTGCCACATCGTTGGCAGCGATTTCCGGCACAAGGGCCGTTATGATGGAGATTACAGCGGTTGCACTGCGGCTTTCGACCTGCATAGCCGCTTGCGTTCTGGTTGTTGTTGTTGTTGTTGGCGGGCTGATTTTGGTGACCCCGGTGGCTGTTGTAATGATTGAACCGTTTCTGGTTCCCCTGTTGCGGCTGGGATGACGAAGACTGTCGAGCAGACGAGTCTTCAAACTTTCTTTTGTTATCAGGGGCAACTTCAATTGTACCCCGTGCTGGCAACTTCTTTTGTTCCACCGCCTTATCGGTGAGTTTGTGAGCCAATCGGATTGCTTGATGTTCAGTTGCAGGGTTACTAGCCATTACCATACCCTGAATCTCCGGAACCAGACCCACGAGATAGAACTCGAGTCTTTTCTCCACAGTGTTGGCCAAATCGGGACACAGAAATACCAAGTCATGATGTTTTGCGGTGTAAGCTTCGATTTCAGATCCCACCATCTTGTGTTTCCATAAGGCTTGCTCCAACTGTTGCACTCTGTCTTGTGGACAGTACTCCTCTTTGATTAGGGCCTTGAACTCGGCCCAGGCCATTGCATTGGCAGCAATAAGTCCACGCGTTTGGACTTGTGCATTCCACCATGTCAGTGCCCCATCTTCCAGTGTTGAGGCTGCATACTTGACCTTGTTAGCCTCCCGACAGTTGCACATTCCAAATACCGATTCAGATTTTTCGATCCAGCGGACAAGTCCTATGGGCCCTTCTGCCCCCGAGAATTTGCTTGGTTTCGCGTCGAGGAACATCTTGTAGGGGTTAAGACCCCTCCTGCTGCTGGTGGGTTTTGAACACCTGCCAGAGCAGCATTCACGTGTTCTTGGATCATTGCGGCTAATTCTTAAGGCGTCATGTTGAGATTTCCGCGACGTCCAGTTGCCATTTTAGATCTAAGTAGAAAATAAATAGACTGAAGGAAAGTAAAAAAAATAAGCGAGACGTGTCAGTCTTCTACGTCTCCATCCCCCAAATCACTGTCGTTGCCGTCATCCTGCACGGCATTTCCAGCTTCTACAGCTGGGTCCTCCTCCGGATCCTCCTCTGGATCCTCCTCAGGGTCCTCCTCTGGATCCTCTTCTGGATCCTCTTCAGGGTCCTCCTCTGGATCCTCTTCCGGATCCTCCTCTACCGGCACTGGAGGGGCCGGTGCTGGTGCAGGTACTTGATTTTGCTCTAACTCATGAATGTTCCAACTATTCTCCAGGACTCTGTCCTCGAGCCAGTCGGCTCTTATCTGCTCAGCACGCAGATCTCTGGCTAAGGTGTTACGAGCTATCTTGCTCGTATGTTGCTCTTCCTTGAGCGAGTCGGTTTTACCCGTCAGTTGTCGGATCATCCATCCCTGTGCTAGGATGGTTTCCTGCATTCTTTCTAACTGTTCTTGTTGTTTCTGTATCATGATTCTAAGTAGGTCATTTCCTACTTCTACAGAGTTAACCGGTTCAACCGGCACAACGATGATTGGGCGTGATGACGACTCCTCCCCCAGAGCGACCCTTTTCCTCGCAGCTGAGCGTGTCTCCACGCCATAAGATGGTAAGGGTTCCACCATAGGTGCCTTTCCTGGCGCTCTTGGTGGCGTAAGTTTGTCGGATGATGATGACGATGATGATGATGACATTGCATGTTAGGTTGTGTAGTTAGTTACGAGTTGTTTTCATTTCTTATTATTAAGTCATAATCCACATAACACTGTTGTGGTACATCGCATAACAAGATATAACAGTTCGGTGCCAAACTACGTCTAGTGTCGTGTATTCAGCTATAGTTTAGGTCTACTTCTAATGCAAACCTGGTTCTCTATAGCTAGTGGCTCTGATACCAATCTGTCACACCCTCAATTTCCACTTGCGGAGTTTTACCGCGAGGCGTGTGAACAAACCAGAATCTGAAACACTAGTACGTCGAACGACTCTATATGATTTGATAATACGTTTTCTAAAATCATTTGTCGTAGATTTTATATTGTCTTGATTAGTTACCAATATTTAGCGGAAGCATTAGTTTTTAAAGTTGAGCGGAAGCATAAAATAAGTAGTGAAGCGGGCGCCAACACAAACGCCAAAACAAATGAAAATCCCAAAACAATATTTGTAAATGAGACTCGATAAAAGATGTCTTGTTCAATGCATGTGAGTGCACCTAGAGCTCCTAGCGTCCTGAGAAACATGTAAAGAAACAAGTGTCAACATTAAAGATGAGTGAGTTCACAGGTTTTCATAAATTCGTTTGTTCGGTTATAGTTTGTTTTCCCCGTTATCCCTAACCCGGGATAACGATTTAGTTCCATTATTCCCATCTCGGAATAATAATGATGTTGGTTCCATTATTCCAAACCCGGAATAATAAGTTGTTGTTTCCATTATTCCAAACCCGGAATAATAAGTTGTTGTTTCCATTATTCCAAACCCAGAATAATAAGTTGTTGTTTCCATTATCCTCAACCCGGGATAATATAGTTGATTCGTAATTAAGTTCAATGTTAACATATATAGGTAGCTAGTTTAAAGTTATGTCACGTAAGTGTTCGCGATCGAAGCTGACTGTTGTGCCTCCGTGTTGCCAGGCCTATCACTGACCATGGCGAAGTTAGGCCAAATTATTCACCCGTTGACCATACCCGGTCTGCTAGCGCGACTAGCTCGGATGGGGCTTGTCGGGCCCAGTAGTACTACTTATAATTCCCCCGCTATTAAAACCCAATACTAACGATCCGAGAGATTGACGAGGACTTAAGTGATATAGCTGCTTAGTGACCATAACATTACATTAACATCAACTTAGTTACCGAATAGTTATGTGACGTTAATTTCGTATAACGTAAAGAGATTGAGTTTGAAGAGTGTATACATGTTTCTCCCCCTGTTGTTTAAAAACCGGATAAAGTTAGGGGCCGTGAACTCACCTTTAGTTGCTCGGTTAGTGTAGCAAAGATGTTGTAAGGGATGGGACCGCTAATTGCGTCCTAACAAACCAATTGATTTCAAGTCAGTGTGTGAACACACCAATACAAATTCTACACTTAATTTACGCACAAAGTGATACACACAAACAAAATACCTAACACTCAAACATGCATGAAAGTATCCTCATGTGATCATAGAAATCAAAACAATTTATCATGAACCTAATCCAATCCATGCAACACTTTGGTGCACACAATCACAAGTTATCAAATTTCAGCTTAATACTCATAATTCAGCTGTTTTCTAGGATTTTTATAAAATAGTTCCAACGTTCCAAAAATTCCAATTATTTTACAGCAGGTGATATTTATAATTTAGAAATTTATATAAATTTTCCAAGTCCTAAGTCTTTACCAATTAACCATAAATATTAATATACTAGGCTGCAGTCAGATTCGTCGCTTTCTGACTGCAGTCCACGGAAGAATTTATTTAAAAATCACTGATCGTCCAATTAACAAAATTCTAGTTGGAGTTGCACGGAAATTTCCATACCTAGTTGCTGTACAAAATTCATGACTCGACTCCCTACTGATCATAAAATCCAACTCGATAAACAACTAACAAAATTTCAGGATTTTCACAGCTTTAGTTACTGAACTTATTTGGCCATTTAAAAATATCAAACGACTTCAGAAAAATATGAAGCCAGCGCCATTAGATTCGTTATTCAAATCTCTACGTTCTAGACATCAGAAAATCCGTTTTTCGACAACGAATGACCGAGTTACAGCCAGATGAAGTCGGCTGTAACTATTACTCAGCAACCTGTTTCAGCATATTGTTATCATAGATTTGCATAAACCGTCCATATAATTAACCTAGGCGATCAAGAACTGATTTTCTAATCATAGATCAATACCTATAACATATCCATGCGAACCCTAATCAACATCTCTAATTTTTATAAACAAATACAGCCTATGATTTCAGATTTTCAAACAAGCATCCAACTTTCAATCTAGCATTAACAATCCGGAACAACACAATCACTTCATTCAATCATACAATCCGAAAACAACAAAATCAAAGCACATGTATCCGAATATGATCTTGTATCATATGATAAATTCTAATCTTTTAATGGTAAGGTAAACGAACCGTGAGTAAGATAGGGAACCGGTGATCAAAGATGCTTGCGGCCGAGAGATGATGATGAAGTAGGCTGTTTGTGATCGAGGAACTGAACAATGGGCTGATCTCGCGATCGAATGGAATGTAACAAGGGCTGATCAGATCAAGGTGATGAAGGGAGAGGTTGCTTCGCGATCAATGGGACAAGAGTAAGGCAGTTTGCGGTCGAAGAGGATGAAAGGTTGGCTGCCGTCGGCTGTTTTGCTTTTAGGGTTTTGTGTTTGTGAATGAATCATGCATGTGGGTTTGTATATATAGCGCAAAGAGAGATAAGGGTTACGGTTTAGGTTTGAATTCGTGGCCGAGGACTTGGGTTGCACGCAATGGGTTTGCGGTTTGGGTTTGATCCTTGTTCTCGGCCGAGAGTGGTTTGGGTTTATTCGGTTTGGGTTGCACGCGGCCGAGTCGTTGGAGTTTAAGGTTTAAAACTTGGTTAACTCCTAGAGTCACAAGGAATCAAAGTTGGTTCGTGTCGCGGTTCGGTTCGGTTCGTGTATATATTTACCATAATTATTTTATAACTAAAACAATCACATAATTGCACAACACGTATTCACTAACTCGTACACGTTTAATACGTAGCATACAATTTACTCGACAAGCATTGCGTTTAAGTTATCCGAAAAACCGGGATGTCACACTTTTGATGACTTTAAGTTTTAAATTCGTTTACCTAGATTGTCGATATGTTTGTCCACTTAAACTTCGACACATTTCTCAATTGTTCCAAGATATGTTAGGTATGAATTATGAAACTTGACTTAACTATGGTTCCCATTTCAGAATATATTCCTGTATCAAGATTCCCTAGATTTCATCTTACAGGTGAATATAGCGTAATTGATATCTGTATCTGGGTTAATGCGAAGCCTTGAGAGCTCAGGTTAATACTATCGTATGGACAAAGAGATGAAGGCTCGACTTAAAGGTGTGTTCCATTTAAGGAATCTTTTAAGCACTGCAAATAGGTCTTTCAATTCTTTTCAACTTTGCATGGAGTTTAGGGTTTTTTAGCAAAAGCATTATAGAAGTTCTAGGCTATTGCTTCCGCAAAATCAGAAGAACTTGTATAATACCCAGATATCAACTATCTATAAAGATCTCGTATCTCAGAATCAGGCAATCTCTCAAACGAATTTCGGAGTACTAACTCCATATATCCAAGAGATGTAAATCCACAAGATAAGCAGTTGTAAAATTTAGTTTATATCTCAGAAACAATTTATCGAACTAGTAAAGCCTATCGACACATCCACAGTAAGACTTGTTTATCACTTTTAAACTTTACAATTCTTTAGCATACTGTGATAGTCCACTGATGTACTATCATTTCCTTTGTGACACCAAATTCTTTTTGTCTTTTTCAATGTTTTTGTACTTTTTGAATTTTTCATATGTTTTTGTATTTTCTCAAATATTTCTCCCCCTAAAATCAAAAACATATTTTTGTATTTTAGTTTTTAAGAAATACTAATCTAAAAGATATACAAACCAATGCCTGCGCACCTATCAACAAATTTTTAATACCGTTAAGCCTCATTAGATATTTAAATCTTGTTAAAGGAAAAGCTTTGGTATAAAAATCAGCTTTTTGTTCATCGGTGTGGATTTTTTCTATTCGCACCAACTTCTTTTCGTAGCAGTCACGAATGAAGTGATAACGAATTTCTATGTGTTTAGTTCGAGAGTGATGAACAAGATTTTTAGTGATGTCGATTGCTGCCTTGTTATCTACATATAAAGGCATATCAAGAAATTGCAATCCAAAGTCCCTCATCTGTTGTTGAATCCATAGGATTTGAGAACAACAGCTGGAAGCAGAAATGTATTCTGCCTCACAGGTAGAAAGAGAGACTGTGGTTTGTTTCTTGCATTGCCACGTTACTAATCGAGTTCCGAAGAACTGGCAACCAGCCGTTGTAGACTTAGAATTCAGCTTGTCCACCCCGAAGTCAGAATCAGCATATCCCGTCAGATCAAAGTTATCGTTTTTTAGATACCACAAGCCGGTGCTTGGACATCCCTTCAAGTAACGGAATATTCTTTTGACTATCTGCATGTGAGATACTCGGGGACTGGACTGATATCTCGCACAAAGGCAGGTAGGATATATAATATCTGGGCGAGATGCCGTCAGATACATAAGAGATCCTATCATCGACCGATAGAGCGTACATCCACTTTGGTTCCTGTTTCGTCAATGCAAATCCCGTGATTCAGCGCTAGATGAGTCGAAAGCGGCTTCGAGCTATCCATTTCAAACTTCTTCAGAATATCATGGACATATTTGGTTTGATGAATGAATATGCCGTCTGGTAACTGATCCACCTGTAATCCGAGGAACAATTTCATTTCGCCCATAGAAGACATCTCGAATTTCTTCTTCATGATCTTTTCGAACTCTTTGCAAAGACTATCATCCGTTGAACCAAAAATGATATCATCCACTAGATTTGTACGATGATTAAATGATTTCCGACTTCTTTGGTAAACAATGTACTATCCATTGTGCCTCTCGTAAAGCCATTTCCAACGAGATGTTGAGATAACGTCTCGTACCAAGCTCTCGCGGCTTGGTGTAATCCGTATAAGGCTTTGTCTAGGAGATAAGCTTTGTTCTTGTTCAGTGGATCGACGAAACCCGGTGGTTGGCCGACGTACACTTGTTCGCGTAGCTTACCAAAGAGAAATGCGGATTTCACATCTAACTGGTACACCTTAAAACCTTTCCAAGCTGCGAATGCAAGGAAAATGCGGATTGATTCTAAACATGCAACTGGTACATAGACTTCCGTATAGTCAATTCCTTCTTGCTGGTGGAAACCTTTGACAACCAACCGAGCTTTGTTTCTAATGATCACACCTCGAACATCCCTCTTACACTTGAAGACCCACTTCGTATCTATTGCTTTCTGCTTCAGTGGTAAGTCTCCAAGCCTCCAGACTCCCAATTTCTCAAACTGTAACAATTCCACTTGCATTGCTATCACCCAGTTCTCGTCACCCATAGCTTCATTCACAGTCTTCGGCTCTATCTGAGATATGAAACATGAATAATAACAATAGTCTTGAGTAGGAGCCACTCGGGTATAGAAACAACTTAATGCTTTGTTGATTTGACTTCTTGTTCGCACACCAGTCTGTAACTCTCCAATAATATTTGTTGAAGGATGATAAGAATAAGATCATGGCATCTCCTCGCTAGGACCTCAACCGTACTATTCTAATTTGTGACATTCAGATCAACATTCAAATCAACTTCAAGAGCACTAGATGTAGCTTCATTTTGATTGCTCGGGCCAGCAGATTGATTTAACATGTTGGATATCTGCTTTGATTCATCATCGGAAGAGGATTCTCCATCATCGAATGTCGGAGCTTCATCAGAGTCGGAATTCTGATTCTGAGAAGTATTAGGCTCTGAGGTTGTATTTCCTGGTTCGGTGGAAACATTTGCTGGAGTTGTAGTAGGTTCTGGTTCTGCTCAGAAACTTGTTCAGCCGGAACACCACTATTACTCGGACCCGCACTAGAAGACGAAGTACCATTAGTGGGTTGATTAACAACAATTGGCCTTAGAATCTGTTCTTGATTTGCCGACTGTTGAAGATAATAAAGAGCTGCAAGTTCTTCATCAGACGGTTCTTTTGGCAAGTCGAATGACTTCCACAAATCTTGGTAATTGAACAACCATGCATCGCCTTTTCTCTGAATAGGAGTTGTATAACGAAAGCAATCAACGTGTTGTGCTTCGATCACCCTTCTCAAAGCAGGAACATAAACTCTCCTTAGCGGACTAGCATACCCGACAAAGAAACCTTCAAGCAATTTGGCACTGAACTTACCATCTTGATCAATCACTGTACATGGTGCACCAAATGGCTCTAAATATTTCAATTTGGTTTCCTTCGGTTGATCATTTCAAAACATGTCCTTTTAGTCGGTTTGATAGTTAAGACCCTGTTTGTGTAGCATGCCGCTGTAACCGCCTCACTCCAGAAGCTAACAGGAAGTTTCGAGTGTGCAAGCATTGTTCTTGCTATTTCGATTAAAGTTCTATTCTTCCTCTTAGCTACGCCATTTTGTTGTGGAGTATAGGGCACACTGAATTCATGCAGAATTCCTTTGGCATTGCAAAACTCTTTCATCTTGTTGTTCATGAACTCCGTGCCGTTGTCACTGTGAATACGGCTGATAGGCAGATGATAAAGATTTTCGAGCTTCTTAAAGAGAATCACCAGATTATCGAACGTTTCATCCTTAGACTCTTGAAAGAAAACCCATGAATATCGAGAATAATCATCTGTGACAACCAAACAGTATAGATCTCCGGATATAATTCGAACATTCACCGGACCGAAAGATCCATATGTAGACGTTCAAGCGGTAGCTTTATGAAATTTAGAATCTTCTTAGGATGTGACTTCTTCTTCTGCTTTCCTTTTTTACATTCAAGACAGTGATCCGTCATGTGGAAGCTTCGAAGATTCACCCCCTTGACTAAATCGTTATGAACCAGAAAATTCATCTTCCTCAAATGTCTATGCCCCATTTTCCTGTGCCATAGAATTGAATCATTCTCCATGGCTTTTGTGACAAAACATTGAGCCGATTTCGATGATGTTGTAGCATTGCCCATATCTAACACATAGAGATCGTTTAGCGTGGAGCACGCATAAGAATCCAATCATCCAGAATTTTGAAACCCGGATTAAGTATCATACACTCTTTATCATTGAAATGAACAGTGAACTGTTTATCATAAATCTGCGAAATGCTTAGATGATTGTTCTCTAGCTCAGCAATGTAATTAACACGATCAAACGGTACCATGACATTTGAGAGCTTTCCTTCAGCTACAACCCGGCCTCCTTGGTTTCCAACGAAGCCAACATATACACAGTTTATAGCTTTGATGTCAAAGAGAAGAGCTTTCATCCCTGTCATGTGCCTTGACGCTCCGCTATCCAGAATCCACTTTGATAGAATGGATCTCTGGAGCCCCTGCACACATTAGCAATTCAGTTAAAAAGCGCAACCCAAGCTTTCTTGGTCTTGGGTTTAGGATAATAAGCTTCATAATCATCCTCAAAATCACCATCTGAGACTTCACTGTCATTAACATTTTCAAACTGAACCTTCTTTTTATCTTTTGAAGATTTGACAGTTTCATAATCTCAGATTTAGACTCTATGTTGTTACCAGTCTTAACTTGCTCAGACTTGATAACTTCAGATGTTGTTGATTTCTTTTTAGCAATCCAGGATTGTGATTTAACCTGTGCCTTTTTAATGTAAAACCTTGAATCTTTGTTTTCATTTGTTTTGAAAGTTTCACCTTTCTCAAAAGTTGAGTTCTTAAACTTCGATTCATTTTAGGTTTAACTTCAATTTTAGATTTATTTCTTTTCAGAATTGTGACGTGTTTTACAAAAACTGGTTGCTTAGGCTTTTCAACATCTGAACTTGTCTTTCTTCGAAGATAGACAGGCTTAGATTTTGGACACTTGCGAGCAATATGACCAACTTCATTGCATTTGAAGCCAGGCCGATCATCATGAGAATGTCCCCTAGTGGATTTACACCACTTGTGGCTTTAGCCTTATCTCGAAGTTCTTTTTCTTTCTTAAATTCATCGTTTGACTGTTTTCCAATCAAACTTTCTTCCTGAACCATGCTTGCCCCATATACGGATGTCATGTTTTTATCTTTATATTCGCGAAATGGTGACTTTTTATTGCTCGGTTCTTCTTCCACATCCAAACCCAACCCAGCTCTCCTATGTTCTAGAAAATAACCACCATTCCTTCGGTAGTTGTTTCTTTTAGGTTTAGAGTAAAATTTCTTTTCATTAATTTCCAAATCCTCTGATGAAACTTCAACGAGTTTGAAGAATTTATCAAGCTGGTCCTCTTTCACATTCCGAATCGGAAAGCTATCGTCGAAGTATAGTCTATCAGAATCCTTAACTTTGTACATGACAACGTTAGGATCATCACTTAGACTATCTTCTGACGATGGCGTCATCTTCAGATTGTGAATCAGAATTGTTCGAACTCGACTTGGCGCTTTTAAAGCTGCCGTCATCAGAATCATTCAAAACATTTTCAATAACATTTTTAACCACTGCTTCACCATTATCACTTGTGTAGGTTATATCAATGTTCTCAGGCAGCCTCATTTTTCTTTTCGGTTAAAAGTTCAATATTGAATGCCTTTTCCATTCCCTCAGCTTTCTTGCGACAATATTTCTCGCACAAGGGTGGTGGAACATTGCTCTAATCTCCACGTTTCTTACCTTCGGCTTTCTGAACATCTTCTTCCGACTGAATCTTTGGAAGAATGTGATTAATGACATAAGCATTTGTGGTATAACTTTTAAAGAGCTGTCTTACCCTTTCAGTTTCGATTTTCATGTCTTGAAGCTCTTGTTTTACTTCAGCAATGTTGTTTATGTAAACGTTAATAGCTTTTTGTTTTTCCATTAATGTAGCTTTTAACATTCTGATTGTGTCGTGCTGTTCAATGTTATTATTATCAAGCCTGTTGTAGTCATCTTTCGTTTTGTCATAGGCCTCTTTCATTGTGCGATAATCGTATGTGAAATTGTTATCATGCGCATTGATTTCGCTTATGATCTGAGACTTTTCAGCACATTGAACACACGGTTCAGCACATTTTGTACATGGTTTTACAACCTCAACAACTTGTACCTTTACCTTTGGACCTACCTTCGTTAGATTTGCTGTCATAGCTTTATTGGCGATCTCTATGAGGTTTTCTTCATTCATTTCTTTGGTTACATTGATAACTTCCTCAACCATAGGTTTTTCCTCAGCAACATGCTCCGAAGATGTTGTATCTCCAAAACAACCTGCAAAACTAGTAGTCATATTAGGATAAAGGACACCTTTGTGTGGTGATAGATTTCCTATTCCTCAGCTTGATTCATATATTCTTCTAGCATTGCATTCTCCATGGCTGCATCTTCAGCAGATGCATCCATGATTTCAGCCATTAGAGCAACTCCCGTCTTTTTGCCAATATAAGAATTCCAGTCAAAACCGTCATCTTCATTTGAAGCAACCTTGCCTTTTCTGCGGTATTGGATGGTTTCTCTTGGATTTCGACTTGAGTCTTTTTTGGGAAAGGCTTGTATTGTAATGACTTCTTGTAGTATTCACTGCCACCTCCAAATGGACTTTGGTTACCAGTTGCCTCTGGATTCTTGCATTCTCTTTTGAAGTGCCCTTTTTGTCGGCATCTGAAGCAAGTAACCTTCATTTTGTCGAATCCCAATTTGTTGCTTGAATTCCCGATATCTCTGTCAGTTAGTGCAACAAACTTAGTAACCCTCCGGATAATCGATGCTAAGGACCACTTGATGTCCATCAGCTCAAGCTCTTCTTCATCCACTTGATCATAGTCTTCGGCAGTCATCTCAGGATTACCTATCTTCCCAGCCACCAAACTTTCATACGATTCCAACACTGTGGCAAGAAGTGCCATGTGTTGTTTGGCGACTTGTTCAGAAACGACGTTGCTTAAATTGACAGCAATGTTGCATTTAAACACATTTGGATCAGAATTTGATTGATTGTTCTGATTTGTCTGATTCTGATACGAAGAATTTGATCCTGTGCTTGAAAATTATGAACTCTGAGGACTCTAATCATATTTTGTACATGATTGAGCTTGACTTTGTGGCGAATGATTCAAGGAATTCAGATTCGCGCTAAAAGCGGTTTGGATCTTCGGGCTAGTGATATTCTCTTGAGCTCCTGTCTTGTAGTAGAGCCCTACATCTTGAGTGACGTTTGAATTCTTTGATTTGGCTATCTTTAACAACTCCATCTCATGCCCCTCCAGCTTATCAATGAAAGTGGATAGTTTGAAGAACTCCCAGCTAGCACTTTCTTTGAGCACCATGAGATAAGTCGTCCATTCACCCTCAGGCAATGCGTCAGCCAGTTTATCAATGTATTCTTCTTCCTTTTTCTCAAGCTCGTGTCTTCTCATTATCACTTTTAGATGACAAAACCTTTCAATCACCTGTTTCATTGTTTCGCCCTTGATCATCGTAAATATGTCAAATTCCTTCATGATCAGTGCTTTCTTGCTTTTGACCATTTATGCACTTACCTGGTATTTGTTCTTCAAGAATTTCCATAATTCATGTGCAGTCATATATTCCGGTAGCAGTACCAATATATCTTCTTTCACCGATTGTTGGATCAAACTTATCATTTTCTTCTCGGTGATGTAGGCATCCTTTTGTATAGTAGAGAACTTGCTGATGTTGATAACATTCCATTCTCATCTTTGGGCCATGTGTAGCCAGTCTGTACTGCAACCCAACTGTGGAAATACATAGCTTGCACCCAGTTAGAGAACTTTTCTTTCCAACCCTCATACTCATCTATACACATGAGTTTTGGCGGTTTCACGGATGTGCCAATCTCGTTATCGATGTTCACTTGATTCACCATTTGAGCATTTGATGCTGTAGCAGTCATGAATGCACTGTGAAGATCTTCCATCTTGAAAAACTGATGAATTTTTCTGAAAATACACATTCATTAACTTTGAAAAATGATCAGTACACTGACAAGTTCGGGCGAACTTGCAGTTTGAGAAAAATCAGGTTTTGTTTTACACAAGTTCGGGCGAACTTGTGTTGACAATTTTGAAAATTTTTCGGGCTTATGTAGATTTTCAAGTGAAAACTCACGTTCGGGCGAACTTATGCTAGATTTTCAACAAGATTTAATCAAGTTCGGGCGAACTTAATAAAAATTGAAAGCAAATTAGGTAAGTTCGAGCGGACTTGTATGAAAAAACCTTGAGATATCAGTCAAGTTCGGGCGAACTTGATTAAAAATCAATGAATTTTAATCAAGTCCGGCAAACTTGATCCCAAGTTCGACCAAAACAAGTTTGCAAATGAATTTGATGTTCAAACTCTTAGGGTTTACCACAAGTGTATTTTACATGACATATTCAATAATTAGCAACTTTTATCCGTGAATTCATTGTTTTTCTTGAAAGAATTAAGAAAAATGGTAGAAAGGAGTAGAATAAGAGTAAATCTTGCAATGATTTCACCAATTCAGGTATCCAGGCTCTGATACCACTTGTTAGATCGCTCCATGTTTAGCATAGGAACCTAAATTGGTATCTAACGTTCGTATAGGCGGAAACTATATGATGTGTTAATCCAATATGCAAAGATTGACTGTTTAATTGTTGTTATTGATCATAAAGTTCATTTAAATGTCAAATCCAGATCGGGCAGATCTTCGCCGTACAAGTGACAAAGTTGCTGAAGTTACAAATGAAAATCACAAGTCACCTATTTATAGTGTGACAAGTTCGCTGGTGGCTACACAAGTTTGGGCGAACTTGTATAGAACAAGTTCGGCCGAACTTGTTCTCAGATGACATTCCGAGCGAACTTGATCATAATATTTACATAAATACGACATTTCTAGCATAATCTAACCCAAACTAAAAAGACTCGATCCAAGACTAAGACATAGACATTATATACTAACAATGATAACCTGATTCATGCTTGGACGATAGACTCTCTTTTACGGACTTGCATACCCTACGAAGAATCCTTCCAAAGATCTGGCTCCAAATTTTCCGTCCGGGTCCAAAACGGTACACGGTGATCCAAAAGGTTCCAAGAACTTCAGATTAGGCTTTCTTTGGTTAAGAAGTCCGAAGCATGTATTTTTGTGTGGCTCAACCGTCATTACGCGATTAAAGGGTGTAACACGCAGATGCAACTGCTTTGCTCCAAAAGCTAATAGGCAATTTTGAATCAGCAAGCATCGTGCGTGCAGTCTCGATAAGCGTTATGTTCTTTCATTCAGCTACTCCATTTTGTTGAGGAGTATAGGGGGCACTGAACTCATGATGAATACCCTTAGCGTTGCAGAATTCGAGCATCTTGTTGTTCTTAAACTCAGTACCATTGTCACTTCTGATTCTTTTGATAGGAAAATGGTAAAGATTTTCAATCTTTCGAAACAAGATCATCAAATTTTTGAACGTTTCATTCTTGCTCTCTTGAAAGAAAACCCACGAGAACCTTGAGAAGTCATCGGTTACGACAAGACTGTATAGATCTCCTGTGATACTTTTCACATTGACAGGACCAAAGAGATCCATGTGAAGCCTTTCTAGTGGAAGCTTGATTGAGTTTAGTAACTTTCTTGGGTGTGATTTCTTATGCTGCTTCCCCTTATTCCAACTAAGACAATCATCTGATAAGTGGAAACTTTTAAGATTCACCGCTTCCACTAGATCGTTGTGCACCAAAAAATTCATCTTCCTTAGGTGAATGTGGCCCATCTTTCTGTGCCATAGAATTGATTCCTTCTCAGTGGCTTTTGATACAAAACACTGTCCTTCCTTTGAAGTAGTGGATGCGACGCTCATGTCCAAGACATATAAATCATTTTCACGTGGAGCGCGCATAAGGATCCACTCCTCGGGTATTATGAAACCCGACTTAAGAATAAGACACTCTTTGTCATTGAAGTGAGTTGTGAACTTCTTATCACATATCTGTGAAATGCTCAAGAAATTGTTCTCGAGCTTAGCAATATAGTTCACTTTGTCAAAAGATACCACTCCGTTGGTCAGAATTCCTTCTCCCACGATCATGCCACCCTGTGTTCCAGCAAATCCAACATAACCTCCCCTGATGGCTTTTACGTTGTATAGTAAAGCCAACATCCATGTCATGTGCCTAGAAGCTCCACTGTCCATGATCCACTTTGAAATGATTGACCTTGGAAGCCCCTGCACACATGAAAAACATATTACTTAAAGAGAGAGACCCAAGCCCTTTCGGTCTTGGGTGGGATGGCAATGTCAACATTTGGAACATTGGAAACTTTGAAATCTTTCTTAGTCTCAACCCATTGTCCAGTCTTTGATTCAGTCTTATCTTTGGTTTAACTGGAACATTGGTTGATATTGTGGTTACAGAAGATGTTTTTGCTTTAGCTACCCAGGTTTGTTCTTTTGAAAATGCCTTTTTGATGTACAGTTTAGATTCTTTCCTTTCATTTTTCCTTGATGTTTCACCAACTTCATATTCTGAAATGATTTCAGTCGTTGGTTCCTCATAAGGACTGAAATTATCTTTTCTCTTTAAAATCTTTGTTGGCACAAACTCTGGACCCTTTTTCTTCTCATCTACTGTAAACCTCTTTTGTTCATGAACAGGTTTTGGACGATTTTGATAACATTGTCGTGCAATATGCCCAACTTTGTTACATCTGTAGCACGTTCTACTGTCGTTTCCAACAGTGTGTTCCAAAGCATGTTCACGAAGTTCCTTTTATTTCTTAAACTCATCATTGGTTTGTTTGTTAATGATTTCTTTTTCATCAACTGTGTTTGTTCCAAACACAAACGCAACTTTCTTTGTAAAATTCGTCTTTCGCGATTTGTTATTTCTTTTCTTTTCAAACCCTAACCCAACCCTCTTGTTTTCAAGTTAACTTCTACCTCTTAGATGGATGGTTTTGTTAGACTTCTTTGGTTTTGAGTAAAAACCAGCAACTTGCTTTTCTAGATCAGATGTGTCAACTTCAATGAGTTTAAAAAATTTGTCAACACGGTCAAAGTTAACATTCTGGATTGGAAACTCTTCATCAGTATATAGTTTATCTGATCCTTTTAGTTTGTAGATCACTACATTAGGATCATCATTTAAACCATTATCTGATGTTGTGATAAAATTCATAATTTTCTCACTTCCAGAAGGTGCACTTGACTCTGATTTCTCATTGTGCGACTAAGCACTCTCATAAATTGTGCTATCAGGCTCATTTTCAAAAACATTTTCTACCACTTTTGTTACCACCTCGGATTCACATTCCTTTTCAGATTTGGAATATGTTACGTCAAGATTTTCAGGCAGCTGGTTATTCTTTTCAGTGAGTAAATTTAAATTCAGCGCCTTATCCACCCCGTCAGGATATTTCATAGCATAGCTATTCCACATAGGGGGTGGAACATGATCGTAACATTTTCCATGATTTTTATCATTCTTCTTACCTTCTTTGCTATTTTCAGTTTTTGGAAGAATGTGATCAGGGACATACTTGCTGGTAGAATAACTGATTAACCATTTGTTAACTCTTTCAGATTCAATTTTTTAGTTTTCTCCATCTCACTTTTCAGCTCAGCAATTGTGTCAATCTGCAGATTAATGCCCATTTGTTTGTCCATCACAGTTGCTTTGAGCATTGAAAGTGTTTTGTCATCTTCTTTGACTGCTTTCTCATACTATCGAATGGTCCTGCTGAGTTTATCATGATTCTTTTACAGTGTTATAATTATATGACAACTTATCATTGTATGTTTTAAGTTCCTTAAAAGCTTTCTCTATCTCAGCACATTGTTCACATGCTTTGGCACATTTAAGCATGGGCTGACCATTTCGACAGTTTGAGCTTTGATTGTTTCTTTTACCGCTTCAACCTTTTCTACATGTTCAGCCATACTGACTACCTCTTTTGTGTTGGCGATGTCAGTTAAGCTCTCCAGTGTGACAGGCTTGGTTACATCAATTACTTCCATACACTTTGTCTTTGTCTCATCAGAGCTTTCTCCTTTATGGCTAGAATCAAAATTACCTGTAAAAGTTTTAAGAATTGTGTCAAACAAACAAGGTTTAGGAGTACCTCTCAAACATTCTTCTTCTTCTGCTGATGATCTGAAGTAGCCTGCCAAAACTTCTTCCATTTCTTCTTCTGAGACTTCTTCTGATGCTTCAGGCTCTTCCATAATTTCGGCTATGAGAGCAAGACTTTCCTTTTTGGAGATGAAGTTATTCCAGTTGAACCCCTCATCTTCTTGCGTGACCACAAGAGCTTTGTCTTTTGTGTTCGAAGGTCGATCTTCGATTTGCACCATTATTTTCCCTGGTTGTGGTTGATGGTAAATTGCCTTCTTTTAATAATCATCTCCAAATGGATTATGATTTCCCTTTACTTCTCGATTTGGACATTCACGCTTGAAGTGTCCTTTCTCCCTGCATTTAAAGCATGTAACTTTGGATTTGTCAAACCCATGAAACGTTGAGCTCTTCGAACCACCGATGCCATACACCACATAATATCAACCAATTCCATCTCTTCCGGATCAATCTGATCATAATCTTCTTTTGCATTTCTGGATTGCCAATTCTTCCAGCTACTAAACTTTCATAAGATTCCAAAACTGCTGCAAGTAGTACCATGTGTTGTTTAGTTGTCTGCTCATTGAAATCTTGAGCATTCTGAAGGTTTACTGCAATATTGGATTAAAGAATTCACTGGTTAGGATTAGATTGATTCTGATGATTGTCTTGTGGTTGGTTGGAGCTTTGAGACGATTGTTGCCCTTGCGAAATATTTGGATTGAAGGAAGCAAACGATTGAAATCCGCTTGATTGATTGGAGGCTGGACTAGCATTAGAGTTGGCACTGAAAGTTGTTTGAATCTTGGGACTCGAACAGGTGTATTTGGATTTCCTTTGTAGTATAGACTCACATCCTGTTCTGCATTCGACTTCTTGCTCTTTGCCATTTTCTGCATCTCTAATTCATGCCCTTCCAATTTTTCGATGAATCTTGGCAGACTAAGACTATCATACTCGGCTCCATTCTTTAATATGGTTAAATATGTTGCCCATTCTCCTTCGGGTAGTGAATCTGCCAATTTATCGACTAATTCTTCATTAGTTTTGACAATTCCTATACGCTTCATTTGAACTACCAAGTGGCAGTATCTTTCTATGAGCTGTTTCATTGTTTCGCCTTGAAGGAGATTGAACACTTCAAATTCTTTGTTCAATAGCGCTTTCTTTCCTTTTCTGAGCTGAGTACTACCTTGTGCCCTTAATCGTAAAGCGAGCCACAAAGACTAGGCATCGTCGTCATGTTGTAAAAGAACCAAGATATCTTCCTTTATGGCTTGCTGTAGAAGATTCATTCATCTTTTTCTCATTAACATATTTTCTCGTTCGTCACCGGATAGACGAGCCAATGTTTTCTCAATACCAAGTTCATTAAGTGGTGCTTGGTATTTGTTCTCGAGTGCAAACCAGCAATTTAAATTTGTTGCTTGAACCCAGTTTTTGAATCGCTCACTCCAACTTTCGTAATCTTCTATGTTCATGAGTTTCGGAGGCTTTGTAATGGTTCCCATTTCATTTTCGAGATTCATATTCTGAGCCGCTACGGAAGTTGTAACTGCTTGTGTGGCAAACGTGTTATGAAATTCTTCCTCACCTGACATCTTAAAAATGCTTTAAACAGAAAAACATATTCGAACTAATTAGCCTAATGCAAACTGAAAGTCAAGATTAGTCAGGAAATTTTCGTACGAAATAGTGACCTAAAATTTCATGCGAAATTTTGATTTTCATACGAAAATTTAATTTCGTGCGAAAATTTATAGCTGTTGACAGTTCAAACTTTTAAGAATTTTAACCTTCTAATTTTTCGTATGAAATATAGTATTTCGTACGAAAATTCTTATCTGCTTCGAACACTTGTTCACAATTTCACGTTTTCTGCAATTTCAAGCACGATTTTGATGAATTTTAGGTTTGTATGTTTCAGTGAACTGTTTAGTATTGATTTTAACACATTATACTAAAAACCTAGTCCAGATTGTCCATGAAATCCCTCAGATCTAGATTAAGTTCCAAGAAAAGGTAGAAGAAGAGTTTCAATGGATGAATCTTGAACTTTGAAGGTTGAATCCAGCTGAAACTTGGTTGTTTGTTCTCAAATCAGACCTCAAGGCTCTGATACCACTTGTGAGTGTAGGATCGGACCCAACTCGTGAGCTTCCGATGAGATTTGCTCAGCTAACAGAGGCGGAATTCATTGTTAACCGAGTGAACAAACAAACAACAAGTATGATGATTACTATTAAACACGTCTGTATCTTGTATTAATCAACTTTGGAAAGATTACAGACTCGAGCAGGGCTTCGCCTCTGATCAACAAAAACAGCATACCTAATAAACATCCCAAGTCACCTATTTATAGGCAAGACATGATAGCATCAAGGGACTTAGGACACAAGGATTTTCGCATGAAATTTTCGTGCGAAAATCTTCAAGAATTTTCGTGTGAAAATTCTTGATTTAAACAAAACATAACTTTTAAAACATAAACTTTTGACACTGTGAAACCCAATCTATACAACAGACTCGTCCTAGACGTAGGCAATAGACATATGTGCACCAACACTAATTATTCTCTAATATTTACTATTATTATTGTTAATTATGATTACATTAGGTAGGTTTAATTAGTATTAGTGATGGATATATTGTTGTTTAGGAGTTGAAGAGATTGACCGAATACGAAGGATAATCGGGTGACTATGAAAGGCAAACTGGCTGACACTGTTAAGGTTGCAGAGCGTGTAAGGCGACAATTTGTAATGATGTGAGGGAATTTTAATGCATGTATGGACTCAAGAGAAAGTAGTTCGTTAGGACTCAAACAAACGAACAGTTAATAAACATAAAGCAAAAGCAAAGCAAACATGATCTTATTTCATGTTTTGACAATTTGTAATGATGTGAGGGATTAAATGCATGTATGGACTCAAGAGAAAGTAGTTCGTTAGGACTCAAACAAACGAACAACTAATAAACATAAAGCAAAAGCAAATTAATATTTCATGTTTCAGCAATTTGTAATGATGTGAGAGAATTAAATGCATGTATGGACACAAGGGAAAGTGGTTCGCTAGGACTCAAACAAACGACCAGTTAATAAACATAAAACAAAAGCAAAGTAAAAATGATCTTATTTCATGTTTTGACAATTTGTAATGATGTGAGGGAATTAATTTGTATCTGTCGTCTTGTATTCATCAACGATCTTCTCATATTGAATTATATGTTCCTTGTAAAAGTTTTCCCAGCTCACTGCTAGTGTATGCCGTGTCGGTTGTCGCCAGTATCATGACAGGGTAGGCATTGGATATTCCCCTTGTAACTTGACGTGAATAAACCGAAACCCAGATATATGAATATTAACTCCAAAAAAATGGAAATCCGATGTATACGGACCGTATAACTTTGTACGGCCTGTATAACTGTATCGTATACATTGTATACAATCAAGTAATAGTTGTATCGTATACATTGTATACGATCAAGTAATAGCTTATTTTCACATAGTATATACAAGAGTTTATTTTGTTTTATACGGGCCATATAATGTTATGAAGTGAATATAAGCTTTTACTTAGGACCCTAAATAATAAATGAAAGCAAGCGGTTGTGTTGCAAATCAAACATGTAAAAAACCTAGTCACGGATTATGACATAATCTATGAACAAAGTAGAACAGAAGTTTTTGGAGTTTGTAGGGACCAAAATTGTAGATTGTTAAAAGTATGTTGATGACGACAAATACTAGCAGTCAAGTCAATTTTGAGGGCCGAGCAGCAACCTACAAGCAGCACGAGATTAGATCACCAATTTCAAATCTGGAGCACTTCATCTTTCATTAACTTGGGTTGGGTCTCCTTCAAATTTGTAAGAATCTCTCACTTAATTCATATGATAAGTGCTTCATGTTTATAAGAATCCCTTGTCCCCTAAGTTTAGTTTAGGGGTGAGCATGGGCCGTTTCAGTTAGTTAGGATCAGAACCAAACCTTTTTGTTTTGCTTCGAAGTAGTGTTTGCCTTCTGTTTCGATGTATTAGTTTGCAATCTAATTTCCATTTGTAATATTAAAATGATGCTGTGTTAAAAAAAAAAAAAAAAAAAACCAACCGACCAATTTTGTTAATTTGATATCGATAATTAACCTTCATCTATCTACTTGATTTTTGGGATGAGCATTTGTTTGATTTGTGTAGGATTAAAAGGGGAACCTACAACCAATGTTCCTGTTTCTAGAATTTAATATGTGATTGGTTTGGTTATGTTGATTTTGATTTATCATGGGTTGGTTTGGTTAGTTATGTTAATTTTTATAGTTAAGATTTGTCATGGGTCGGTTTGGTTTGGATCAAAACCAAACCGATATCCGTTGTTGACGTTTTAGAAATTTGTAAGTGATACCTTTGGTTATATTGATTATTGGGAAAGACAATTCGGTTAGTTTACCATGGTTAACTGTCGGTACTCTGTATGGGCCAATTAAATTGACATTCAGATAATAAATCCAATTTAGTTTTGGGCCAAATAAATAAGAAAAAAAAACATGGTAATTCTTATACAATAAAGAGGGGACAAGTATTAGATAATTTAAAAAAAGTTGTAACAAAAGTCTTCTGATATATTGTTCATAAAAGTATAACTTGGTTTTAGTGACTGTCTGGCTCGATTATTTAGTTATTATTAATACACATATAACCATAATCTAACCATAAAACTCGATCATAGAAAAAACTAACCAAACCTTCAGTTATTTTGGATAAGTTAAGATTTGGTTATTCTGCTCACAACTACTGCTTATGGTGATGTATTAGATACTCAGTGAATCATGGATATAAGTAGCTTAAATCGCGAAGAGCTTACAATGCTGGGAGCTGGTGCTTGCACTATGCTTACTCTGCATTTTTCATCCCAACTTGCTTCACAGCATCTTTATTACTGGAAAAATCCAAAGCAACAAAGCGCCATTATGGTAATTATTCTTATGGCCCCGGTTTATGCTGTTTATTCTTTTGTGGGTGTGCTGGATCTCAAGAGTAGCAAACCATTTATCGTGCTTTTGGATCTGATTAAAGAATGTTACGAGGCATTGGTATGGAATCATTGCATTCAACATTTAATCTTATGACCCTTTGACTTTTATGTTGACTTTTTAATCACAGGTTGTTGTTAAGTTTCTTGCTTTACTTTATGGCTATGTGAATATGGATGTTAGCAAAGATATAGTTCCTGATGAAATCAAGGGAAGGGAAATTCGTCTTGGGTTCCCGATGACTATTTGGCAAGTGAGTATATGTTCTTATTGCAAAACTGACAACTGTTCTTGAGAAATATTTTAAATATTTATAACAATGCAAAACTAAGAAATTAGTCAGTTTCGATTCAAAATGACTCTTCTCTTTAGGTTTGTATTGTGATTTAGAGGTGACACTTTCGACTCGATTATTTATTAATTGGTCAGTTTATGTTGTGTTTTTATTTCAAACAAGTAATAACGTCAAATGAAAAAGAATAGCTAAACAAGGAACAGGTCAAAGTGCTGAAAGTCAACGAAAGTGCAGTTACAATAGCTTAATAGGGGTGTTCACGGTTCCGTTTGGCTGGATTTGAGGAAAATACCAAACAGCTTAACTTCGGTTTCAGATGACAACAAAACAAACTGGCTGAGCTGGGTTGGTGGCCTGACCGGCCTGTTTGATGGTTAATGGTTCGAACCATTTGTTTTCTTCAAAATCATTAGTCTTGTATATAAAAAAATAATAACTTTAAATGATAAATATATTTCATATCATAATACAAATACAGAAATGGAAAATTTTAATTAATAAAAGTTGAATGGCAAGTGAAGTTTACACCGCTTAATCGTGAAAACCTAACCACTTGATCTGGGTTCTTATTATAATAAGAGTGTTCCTGTAACAATTTATGAAATAAAAGTTGACTAAAAGCATTTGTGGGTTAACCCTTCTTGACCTGACCTGTATCATTAACTATATTTTTTGTGCTGGCAGCCTCGTGCAATTTATGTGAATCACCAAACGTTGAAGCTTCTGAAGTACTGCACTTGGCAGTTTGCTGTCACACGACCAACATGCTCAATTCTCATGATCGGTTTACGGTTACTTGGAATGTATCCTAGTTCGGTCAGCTGGACATTCACCGTTATTCTTAGCATGTCATTTTACGTGGCTTTGTATTCTTTACTAGTCTTCTACCATGCTTTTGCAAAGGAATTGAAGCCTCACAAGCCAGTAGCAAAGTTCTCATGCATCATTGGGATCATCGTCTTCGGTTTTTGGCAGGTAAAATTTATTTGAAAGCCCTTGTAGTATTAATATTTATGACCTTCATCACTTGAAAATGTGTGCTACGAGGGCTATATTTTATTAGTATTTATGATCATCTGGTCAGATGGGTTAAATTTGAAAGAGTACTAAAAATGAAACAGACCATTGATTTTTATAAAGGGTCAACCCATTATTAATCCGCCTTGGCCAGCCTCTACTTATGTTATGCATGTGTGATTACATATCATCTCTTAACTTGATGCTCTTTTTCTGATGTTTGACTTTATTCAGGGGGTACTGATCGACTTGTTAGTAAGATCAGGTGTCATAAAATCACATCATTTGTGGCTGGAAGTTGAGCATGTTGGGGAAGCGATTCAAAATCTTGTGATCCTTGTTGAGATGGTTCTATTTTCGGTTTTCCAACAATACGCATTTCACTTTGAATCGTATAGTGGAGATGTCCAGACGATGCTGCAAAAGGGGAAAAAGGAGTGATCGTTCTTCTATTCATTTTGGTGTTGTAGAGTATGTGAACTTAATGTTGTATCATGTTTGGCACCGTTAACACATAGCCTCGTTTGGTTAACAATCAAATTTTATAGAACACCTACTTGCTTAGGGCTTGTTCTTAGCATAAGAAATTAAGAAGCATTATGCGATTAGGCTGCAATGCATGACTGACTGCTACATAAGCTCCAATGGTTTGGTGCTTTCCCGACCCGTGCACTTCTCTTAGTTGGATGGGATCTTGTAGTGTTGTCGATAATTTCTTTTATTTTAGCGCAACGTATTGGATACTATCGCAACAATACCGTCCCCTTTCAGTTTCACCTAGTCCTCCAGGTGCAAGGTTGGAAAATATTATCACTTAATTATTAAATCATCAAGCATCTCTAAAATCCTTTACACATACACCTATAGGCTGTTACACAACTAAGATTAGATGTGAAACCAACCAAAACTACGTAGTTTTTGTTAAAATAAATTAAATCCCATTTTGTTTCTTAAAATCTATACTAAATATTAACTAAATCTATTTAATTTGGAAACTATCATCGTTCTTCAGCAAATTCGGTAGAATTGTTCGTTCTCCGATATTCCATCCGATTAACATCAACCTACAAGTAATGTCATTGTATCGTTTTCCTAAAATTGTATCCATTAACAACGACCTCCGACCAATATTTATCAAACCAATTGCCAACCAATCTATGGTACATCATTTGAAACCCATTAATTTTAATTTCCCCATGTGATTAGTAGATCATGGAGGTTTTGGTTTGAATGTCTAAACTTTCTATCTCCCTGTATATTTGATCAACAAGTATCAAAAAACACATAAAACATAAGTTTCTAATAGGATATATATTAGTAATCTGGATTATTCAATTACGATTCCAAAGTAGGACGATCCAGTTAACACCTTTGATTAATCAACTAAATTACGCAACAAGTAGCAAGTAGAGCTGACAGGACCAAGCTTTTGTTATATATATCTTAATAAATTCAATTCTACCAACTGGAAATGAAGAAAAACACATAAAACACAAATGTTATATGAAAAAATTGTTGCTACGAGTACCAAGAGCCAACAAATCCAAGGAAAATGGTGAGATCGATCGGTAGTGAAAGTTTACGTTTAACTAATCATCATGACCTTCAGCTTGTTCGGCGAGCTTAGCAGTGTAGATGAAGATCTCACGATCGGAAGTAGCCTTGGGGATGGATCTGCGAAGATGAAGAGGTTTTGTTTGGTATTTTCTTGTTTGAACGTAAATTGTCAAAATAGTCCCTGAGGTTTGGTCCCTTTTGTTACTTTAGTCTAAAACTCAAACATTTTGAATCTGGGTCCATGTGGTTTTAATTTTGTTGCCATTTTCATCCAAAATCAAAACCTGGTCAGATTTTTCAGTTAACATCCAGTTTCTTTTTGTTTTTTTCTCCCTTTTAATGAAGCCAAAATGGTCTTTTAACGTTTTATTATAACAAATTATAAAAAAAATATGACCATTTTGTCTTTCATTAAAAAGGAGGAAAAAGACAAAAAAGCTGGATGTTAACTGAAAAATCTGACTATGTTTTGCTTTTGGATAAAAATGGCAACAAAATTGTAATCACGGGGACCCAGATTGAAAAGGTTTGAGTTTTGGCTAAAGTGTCAAAAGTAACCAAATCTCACAGACCATTTTTGCAGTGTACTCTTTAATTTATTTTAACAAAAACTACGTAGTTTTGGATGGTTTCACATCTAACCTTAGATGTGTAAAATTGATTATTTTATATAATAAAAATACAAGAAAAGTTTCTTTATGGAATTTTTAGTAAGAGTAAAGTGTAAAAATGGTCCCCGAGATTTGGTCACTTTTTCCACTTTAATCTAAAATTCAAACCTTTTGAATTTGGGTCCCTATAGTTTCAATTTTGTTGTCATTTTCATTCAAAAGCAAAATCTTGTTAGATTTTTCAGTTAACATCTAGTTTTTTGTTTTTTTTCCTCCCTTTCAATAAAGGGTAAAGTTGTCAGATTTTTTTAATTTGTTATAATAAAACGTTAAAATACTATTTTTCTCTCCATTAAAAGGGAGGAAGAAGACAAAAATAATTGGATGTTAACTGAAAATTCTGACCAGATTTTGATTCTAAATGAAAATAACAACAAAACTAAAACCGTAGGAACTCAGATTCAAAAGGTTTGAATTTTGGACTAAATGATAAATTTATTCTTTTAGTAATTACTAATTAGAAATAGTCAATGACAGACCAATAAAAACAAATTATGAAAGGTGGAATTTTTTCTCGAGGTCGTTCATCTTATCACTATGTATTTCTTTATTTTTTTGTCCGGTTTCGGGTCAGACCGGGTTACATTAAAAAAAGAAAATCAAACTAATTTTATATCAAAGAAAATTTTATATAAAGTTGTTTTCTACGACTTTTATTTTGTATGAAACTAGTAAATTTCTCCGCGCGTTGCGGCGGATTCAAATGTAAAGTAACTCGGATTTGTATAGTAAAGATCCGTATGTTTCAGAACAAAAGCTACGTTAAAACGTAGATAAACTGATAATGTACATAAAAATAAGCACGGAAACGCATTATGTATGGCCCCACTTATTTGCAAAAGAAATTTACGTCGACCACCAACCTGAACTTATACTGACATGTAGGAAAAAAAAGGAAAAAATATGTTTTTTATGGCGTTGGTGCGGTTCGAAATGTAAAGTAACTTGAATTTATACCGTCTGAAAATACAAATAATTTATGTCAAAACGTAAACCAAGTGAACATGTATTAAACCAAGTGAACATGTATATATGAATAAACACGAAAACGTATTATATTTGACGCGACATATTTATGAAAGAAATTTACGTCAAAACCTTAAGCAAGTTATTTATATCAGGACGTACATAACAAATAAGAACTTAAGAAAATTATGTTTTTTAAAGTTAAGGAATTGTACGACACGTTGGGCGGCGTCGAGACGTAAAATAACTCGGATTTACACTGTCTAATGAGAATGTATTATATTTGTCCAGACTCGTACACACACACATATAATTACATCTGAGCCTAACCATCTTAAAAAAATTACGTTAAAACGTAAACCAACTTGAATTTATATTGACACTTACATTAAAATAAGTACGTAAAAACTAATAAAAAAGTTTTTAGAAAGTTGAGAAGCTGTAAATGACAATGCTAAATGTTGAAGGGTAAATGTAAAAAAAAGACACTAAAAGAGGAAAAAAGAAGGGATATAATCGTCGAAAAAAATGTAGACATAACTTTCTTAGTGCTATGTTGTGGGATAACACTTTCTATTGTAATTATGTGTGTGCTATGTGATGGGATAACACTAAAAGAGGAAAAATCTAAACGAAAAAAAAACGCACTAAGTCACGATGCATCTATTAAGCACGAAAAACTAAATCGATGTAAAAAAATACGTTATAAAAAACAGAAACAATTTTTCTTTAAGATAAACAAAAAAAAGAAATGGGAAAAAAAAGTAAAAGGCAAAAATCTAATAAAAAGGAAAAATAAAATCCAATTATGTAGGTGGAAAAGTAATCTAAAATATCAAATCAAAAAGCTAAAAAAAAAAAGGAAAACCTACGCATTGGTAGTTGGAGTCGAACCCGAGTGGAAAAAACAAATGGGTAAATCAACTACCACTACACCAGCCTTCAATATATCTATAAAATCATGTGAATATTTATATATTAATAAATCAAGTGGTGGCTGACAAAAAAAAAATCAAACCAGTGGCTAGCTGCACTGGTCATCCAACTTTTCAATTTTAGCTTTATACAATGAGTTTGAGGTGTTAATTATAGCCAAGACTATCATCAATATTTGTTGAGTTTTGTACACAGTATATCATAAGAACTGTATATCTACGAATAAAATAATGAGATAAATTGAAAGGTATTGGAATAAAAATAAAGTAAAACATAAAACAAATTATATAACTTGACATTTTTATACTAAGGGGCTATCTTAAGAATGCTAAATATTGGGACAACCGTAAGAACAAATGTAAAAATCAATCAAAATTATTTTTTTTAATACAAACCTCATTTTTAATTAAGATACAACATTAAATAAAAAAATTTCAACATCAAATAATTCATTTCTCCTCTTAATCACTTTTATTAGATTTTTACACATGTGTACTTATAACAAATTTACATAGAATTTTCTATATTTACGAATACATGTAAATTTACACGTGTAAATTTAATTTCTAATACTCTTATCCAATAATAACGATAAGTGTAAAAAGAAATTTTGAATTTGAATTGTTTTTTACCAAGTTCTCGATGTTTTTTCATTCGTTCTCACGGTTCTCGTGATATTTAGCGTTCTCATTTAAACTAGTCCAATAAGTTAATAAGAAATGAATACCCATTAACTCATCTGAGATTTTTTATATTAGAGTTAATTACGTTTTTTTATCTCTGTGGTTTGTTAAAAATAACCATTACAGTCAATTAGTTTAAAAACTGCCAAAACAATCCAATATCTTAACTTTTGTAACAATTATAGTCCATTCCTGTTAACTCCATCCAATTTACCGTTAAGTTTTTATTGAAAACACAAAAATATCCCTTTGTTAAAAAGAAAAAATATATTTCATTATAAATAAAACTCACATATATACCTGTCATACTCCAACCGGTAGCGGAAACATCGGGGTAGGATGAAATAGATTGCAAGGGACTTCATAACGACTAAATATGACAATTATTTAAAAAGTAAATTTCATTTCATTGCTAACGGTTCAAGTACATGATTTGGAAACAAAGTGCAACAAGTATCATATGACTAAACTAATAAACATGAATTAAAGTTTAGTGTGTTTCTAGTCCTTCCTACTAGATTCTTTTTAACGTGTCATGATCACAATCCTGCGATACATAAAGTATTGGTGAGCATACAAGTTTTTAATGTACTAGCATATGTAAAAAAAGAGTTTATAAAGATCCACATGACAATAACGTATACAAAGGCATAGCATAACATAAGTTAGCATGCAATACCTACTTGTCAACTCAAAGATTCCCGCTAGCGTAATCTTGTTGTAGCAATGACAAGACCATTTTGTTTGACTTAACATGACCTCAAAAATATGGGTGGTCCGTTAATCCTATAGCGCTATACATGTTAAGGGAGGCTTGTATGAAGTTAATGACAAAGTAACGTGCATGTAAGTTTCTAGCATATAAGTATTTCTATGTATAAACATATAAAGCATGTACGATTGTATGAATAATTTGTTTGCGAATAAGTGTTCGTGTGAATTTTTATATGATATATGTATTTCACTCAAAAGTGTAAAAATGAAAAAGGGGTCATGTATACTTACGGTTTTGCAAAGCTTTCCGATTAAACACAAGTTGACCCTTTGATGAGAGTGGAGCACTAAAGTTACTTTACATTGGGGAAACGAAGGCTTTTGAGTATATGGAATTTGTGGAGAGTTCGAATTCAGCATTAACTATAAAAAGTATATGTATATGAAAATATATCTTGTCTAAATACTCGTTTGGACACTAAGTTGTCATGTGTTTTTATGGGTCCTAACTTGCCCATTAGAATTACAAACGGGGAGTCTAGAAACGAAGATAATCTAACCTAAGTCATTGACATTTAACCATAACTCGATAGTATAAAGAATTCGGTTAAAAAGTATATATCTAGTGTAAGTTATAATTTAGTCCATCATGTATTATCATGTAAGTCAAGCATAGAGGTAGGATTAAACCTCATTGTACGATTCACCAAGCACAAAGTCATCAACTTAGTTGACGACCCGGTTAGTCATGAATAAAATAAAAGTATAACTAGCTAAGTTTGCTAAGTAGCCAAGTAAGAACAACTCGGGCGTGTCATACTCAACATGGCAAATGTTGGACGCGAGGCAGGGTTATCTTACTTTGATTCTTGGAAGCTACTTAGGTATTCTCGCCATTAAAATAAGTGAGGTAGGTGGAATCATGGTTGGAAAGCCAAGGCTTCCATTGTTAACACCTTCACTAAAACACAAGTCTTTCAACTTTGAAGTTTGAAAGCTTGGATGGTTCCAACACCTTGAAGTCACTTGGAACTTTTTAGGGCATAATTTTATAAGGGTTTTGAGCCCTTTTTCTTATGGAAATCAACCACTACACAACCCCACAAATGTTAGCTTAGTTGAGAGTAAGGTGAGTACAAGATTCCACTAAGTTTTAAGCATCATATATAAGAAACAAAAAGATAAATTAGAGCAAAATTTTATGTTACTTTGGACCTCAAATATGGTGAGATTTCACCTTAGTTTGCAATGGAAAACTTGTGGAAACCTTACTAGAGGTTACTGAAGTAGCTTGAAAAACGATTAGAAGAAGAAAGGTGAAGAGAAGTGGGTGAAAACTCACTTAGAACACTTGAAAGTATTATTTCTTGCTTGGAATTCTTGAGAGAATTAGAGAGTTTGGGAGTTGTGTGGAAAGTGTTTAGGAGGTGATGGAGACTTGTATTTATAAGTGAGGATTAGGGTTTGAGAGTTAATGAAGGTGAAAGGTGATTGGAGGAGAAATGAGGTGGAGAATTGTGACATATGATTGGCTAAAAAAAGGGTGGAAGGTGATTGGGGAAGAAAGTGGGTGGAAAAGATTTTGGTTTTGTTCACTTTTAATCCATGCACTTTGTAACTAGGTTATTTTATGCCGTTTTCTTGTATTTTAACTTGTTTTGTAGGTATCCAAAGTGTATTTTAAGTTTCGGTTTTGCATATAAACACGTATTTAAAGATTGATTGTGTATATAACACAAATATGAAAGGTAACATGTATGAATATTAAAGTGAATTCCAATTATGATTAACACCTCGAATTGTGAAATTGAATTTGAAATACGGATGTAAGGTTTCTAAAAAAATAATGTGAATACGAACTTTCTAAAAATAAGAATACGAAAATACGAGGCGTTACAGTCTCCCCTACTTTAGGAAATTTCGTTCCAAAATTTATTTAAGAGGAAGACTTGGGATAAGATGGTATTTTGGTGGTTGAGTGATAATCGGTTAAAATGTTTAGCTAAACGCGAAATTTTTTATGCTTAGTGTTCAAGTAGCGTTTTATGTATTAGCGTGTTTAAAAATGTATGGGTCAAAGTCTTGGCTAAATTGATAGTTTACGGTTAATTGGGCGTACGTGATAAATTCGAAGGGATAGGAGATAAGTTTGTAAAAGTAAATCATTTGGCTAAAGTGAATTTGAACATCAACCATAAGTAAGTGTAAAAAAAAAAGAAGTAAAATGGGTGTGTGTGCATATAGGCAATGTCAAGTTGCTCGAGTTTGGATGACTCGGTGAAAGGAGTGTTTAAGGAAATGCGACTTATGGAATGAAACCGTTTTAGGATAAACAAGGATGTAACCTTATGTAATGCGGCGACCAATGTCATTGTTGTGAGAAAAGTTTTATCGGTTCAAAATGTATTAGAACCACTCCGTTGAGAGCTCCGTGACTCATTCAAGGGAAGGTCCACCAATGATTGCCATTCTCCCCCTATCTGTCTCTTGATCCCTCATTCCACTAATCCGTTGTTACTTTACTGATTCATTCAAGGCATAGACTCCCTCTTTGTCTTATTAGCGCAGGAACGATGAAAGCCGCTTAAGACTCGAAGCGCTAGGCCCCCGGGAGGGCTTTCAGGGACTGGGTAGGGTGGATTATAGAGCTAGGGGCTAAGGTTTGTCCATTGGGATTGGGCATGGACGACTGGGCCAGCATTAAGTGTTATTGGTGAGAGAATGGGATGGTAAACATTTTATGGTTGTCAAGAGGTTTTGACGGGTAAATGGGCCGACTAGTTGGTGTTTAAGTGTAATAAAGGATGAAAGATAGTTTCAAAAATATTTTGGGCTAAGTTGAGCTTTGTGAGGATGTCTGGCAAAATAAATTGGACGTTTAGGCCGAGTTACTATAGATAAGATTTATACAGAACGTTGAGTAAATAGTTAAGAATAGTTATGGCATAGTAGTGAGTGAATGGTTTGGTAGCTAAACGCGAAGGGTAAAATAGTAAGGGTACTGGATGGAATGTGAGCATAAAGCGTCGAAGGACGTGAGTGTTAGTTGTAGCCGCCAGGGCTAACGATTTTAAGAATGGGATTTTGTTATAGATAAACCGAGTATTAAGTGTTTCAAAGTGAGTTTGGGTATAACCAAGGAAAGGCTTGTGAGGCACCATAGTTTGTTGTTAGATGATCATATTTACTAAGGTCCGAATAACACCGAATTTCACATGGCATGTTTTATGAAACTTTGTTAACATGGTATGTACACTTTATATATAGGAAGTAACAGCGGCATATCCACCATGTCCAAACCATGATACGTCTGTTTCGCTATCCGGTGTCATGTTACATTACATGCTACAACACAGTAGGAACTACTATGGTTTTCATGCGCCTACCATTATAATCTCGTGTGCACCCATGATTATCTTGGTCATTGCATGATCCGAGAATCTGTACTAGTAGCGTATCAAGCGAGAGAGAATTTTAGTATTACGAGTGAGGAAGTGTGTGCGATAGTGTATGAAAATTTTTAACATATATATATGATTGTATTTAAGTATGCGCGTATCTAACATAGGCAAAACCACTCGGTTGTGCCCATGTATAGATTTCAAGTATAACTATCACGTAGCAAGAATGTATGAGTATGAGTATGATTGCCGACAAACACGTATGAGATTAGCATGTAATATCGAGTTATAAGTTGAAGTATAAACGAGTTTGAACATATATAAGTCTAGCATATGGTTTTGAGTGTATAAAACAAAATGCGAATGTTGGTATGTGTTAGATTTTTATGAAATATTGATGGTATAAGTTAAAACGTGTATAACGATATGCATACGTATATAGTTTTTTAAACAAAATCCTTGAGTTTTGTCGAACCAATTAGATCGGGTCCGTTGAGAATGGGGAATTAGACTCGTGAATGTCGAGTGGGTATTGGGAGAAAATAGTAATTCACGACGAAAGGTATAGTTTGTAAAGGGATTGTTATATTCGTTTAAAATTCGGATTCGCACACGTCCTAGGTTTTCCGATCTTATGAAATTATACTGCCCACGTGTTTAGATTTAGAATCGCATATTAGCAATTTTGAGAAGGGTTTTAAGTAGTGAGCTTGCTCTATTGAAAGTATGTTACAACAAATGAGAAAAGTTGTGCTTGAAATTTTCGAGGAAAACTTGGTTTTAAAAAGTTTTTATTTTAGCAAAATGAACTTATAGATAGTCAAGCTTTGTTGGTATAGGCGTGTATGTTTAGGGTTACTGGGCCTAAAGTATGTATGGGGAGTTAGGTTGACCGGTAAGATGGTTGTGGTAGATTGACTGAATGGTAGTTTGATGGTAAGGTGCCGGTATAACAATACCAAAAAACACCCTAAAACGAGCCTTGATCGGAACCCTGGACATGCACAACGAGACCGGACACGAAAAATGGAGAAATGTTATCCTGGCAGCCTAGGAGCCACACGCCAGAATCCCTGTCATCTCCCGCGACGCGCAGGAGAGGTTCAAGCCACGTGGCTCTGTTTCGCAACAAGTGGCAAGGCTATGCTGGTGATGAGGCTGACCTAGGCCTAGATAGGTGTCCCCGCACCACGCGAGAGGAACCCATGATTCCCGCGCGATGCGCGGGAGAAACCCAGGTGAGCTATATAAGGACAAGCTTGGGACAAGTTCAGACCGCTCAGTTCGATCGTTTAAAACGACGTCCTACTCCTCGTATCTTTGCTTCTTTCAACAAAAACGCTGTCGCGATATCAGGGTAATAACTCTAATCACTGACACGGTACTATAACCAATCGATTGAAACCAATCCAATGGATTTTTAAGTGTTGTCGGTACTTGGCTATACTTTGTCATTCGTTGTGGGTTTAGATCTCGGGATTATCGTAAAAGTTGAACTGAGTTAATACACTAATAGGTGTCATTGTGTATTTAATTAGGTATGCCAACCTTAAACCAGTAGGCAAGACCTGTCAATGTAAACCTACAATGTGAGTCATACTTTCTTTTTCTGAAATGATTTGCAAAACCCTAAATGTTTTTTTCCAGTTATATTTACAGTGATTAAGTTTTTGTATTCTACAATTACTACTGGTATATGGGGTTTTGTATACAATACTTGATAAGCTTCACCATTGGACAACGGGTTAGCCAATGAGTGATATGACCATAGTCACAGATCCGGTCGAGTGACAATTACCGATTTGGGGTCCTTAATGCTGTAAATTAAAACAATGTGTTTTCTTACAACTGAATGAACTCACCAGTATTTTCCACTGACCAAATGTTTTTTAAACGCGTTTCAGGGGACTTACTGTGAAGAAAGGAAAAGGTGTCGTGAAGCACTTCAGCTTAAATAAGTGGCTATGTAACCCTGAAATAAACGTGTCTTATGTAACCAAGGATTTCCCAGTGAAATTCCTTTATGTAAATATGGGATTTATCCCACAATTTAAGAAATGAAAATTTGGTGTTTGAAAACTCTGATAAATTTTTCTGACACCCGGTTCTGATGAAAATTCCGCTGCGGAACTTATAATGAACACCGGTACCACTTTATCTGGTCACGGCTCCCGCCCAGGGTGGGTCGGGGGTTGTAACAGAAGGTGGTATCAGAGCCACAAGTTTAAGCGAATTAAGTATTGTGAAAATACTTAAAATTAGTAGTCGGGAAATACATGAAATAACTTCTGTGAATACTATAATGCTAACTAGATATTATATATTCGATTTTCAGAGTTTGTTGTTTTTATTGTTTTTGGCTAACAGTATGAGCGATAGAGGAATAGTCGAGGCTTTTCAGAATATATCCGTTAATAATTCTGACATGGATGCTGTCGAGAATCAACCCGGTGCACAATCTGGATACGATGCTGATGCGGAGGAACCAAGGGTCTTTCGAGCTCAACCAGTCAGTAGGAAACCCCCGAAAAAGAGAAGGTTGGACTGGAAAGTAAAAAGAAACAAAAAGAAGAAAACCCACAACAGCAACTAAACCAACCAGAAACCCTACCGGAAATCAAACCATAGGTGAAAGCTCTAACCCAGTTCCCGCACCACTTACCTGGATAGAACTAGATCAATGTCTATCAAATTACCAAATGTTTAGGCATGTACCCAACCAAATTGACCTTAACATACCACCAATACCCAATAACCCTCAACCTATGAACCTAGACCCAAACCTGCCATAGCAACCACCATTAAACCTAGCTGAAGAATGGTGGAGTAATGACTGGGCAATTGAAGATCTCGTGACTGACCCTTGTCAGTTCTACCCAGACTACCAACCCACACCCCCAGCCTTTCCCCAATGAACCCTGAAAATGTGGCGGAACTACGCCACTATGGAGAAGAATTAATGGATGCAGGAAGCAGAATCCGGAATGTGGGAGAAAATCTCATCTAGAAGTATGAAGAGAGGGAGCACCACTTCTAAGACCGGAACAAATCCTATACTATATATATATGTGTGTGTGTGTGTGTGTGTGTGTATGTGTCACACCCCAACCAATGACGGAATCATCGGGGCGCGGCACTAGGCGAACCAGATTGCTCAAGAGAATCCATAACAACTAATTAAGCGATAATATTTAAAAGGTCCGATTTCCCATACAATCAAACATAAAATCCTCAACTAGTCATTACAATCAAATCTCTCAAACAACATAGGTCGATAACTAAATTCATTACAAGTTTCTAAAGCAAAATCCTACGCCCGATTTGCAGCAATAACATCCTTAACCTGTTACATACGTTAAAATACAAGTCAATACAATAAAGTAAAGGTGAGCATACAGGTTTAATAGCATAATAATAATAGAGACAAAGCGTTTACGCATAACCAACATGTATACGTAGAGAAAGTGAATCTAAGTAAGCTAACAATGATGATACAAGCTAACCAACACGACTTCAATGTGAGTATGCGCGATACGTGTTCACAATAGCGAACACGCACGTAAAGTAAATTTGTGAGCATTAACAACCCCTGAACCAATCGGGTGCTGAGTCCAAACTATAGTACTATCATTGCTCAGGGTGGTCTACAAGTCCTCATTATTCACACATAGCAAACAACATTCAGCGATTCACGTATAACATGCAAGAGCGGTTAGCGTTAAAAGAGTTTAGCGTTGTGTGTAGCGTGTTTTGATATAGAGATGTATGTAACACCCAAAAGTGTGTTTTAAACAAAAAAGGGTTCAGGTATACTCACGTTGGTGCTCAATGAAGAAACCCGAACTGCTGTGGATTGAAGGGAGCGCCGGGATTAGCCTGTAAGCGAGAACAGAAGTGCATCAGTCTTCCGAAGTGCTGAAACGGTCGAAGTGTGAAGGAGCAGTAGACAAGTTCGGGCGAACTTGTCTGAGAATCCAGTCAGTTTGACCAACTTCGGGCGAAGTTGGCATTATTTCGCAGAATCTTGTACAAGTTTGGGCGAACTTGTCACCCTCTACTGAAGTTTAGTACAAGTTCGGGCGAACTTGACCTGTTTCCTTAGAATCAGTACAAGTTCGGGCGAACTTGATGTTTTTCTTCAGATTTGGTACAAGTTCGGACGAAGTTGGCACCAATTTGGTGACAACTTCAAGCGAACTTGTCTATTTTTGGAGCTAACTTGACGGGTTTTGGTCCAGAATCGTGCGTTTTCGCGTCGTTTGCTGAGTAAATCAAGTGTCCATCCCTCCAACCTCGAGCTACTCAGCAAAACATACGTTGGAGAGGTCGTTTAGAGGGAGTTTTAGCCATTTTACAGGAACTCTGGCTAATCTGGGCGAACTTGTCGGTTCGTACGGGTTAGTCCAGTTCGTGCAATGTGACGATATCGTCCTTGTGCTTCCGGATCTGAGTTTCTTGCTTGACAACACCTCGTTCCACTTCATAGTGAATGAAACATACGTCACTTAGTCCGTATTTTTTGTAAAAATCAATGCTTTAAAAGGTTTTGCTCAGATTTAATACTTGGTGAGTCGAAATCGTCAAGATTTCTAGCTTGGGAAGCCAAATCTAAGCCCAAATACACTCGTTTAGTGTAGATCTAAGTGAAAAGAAGAAGTTTTATAGAAAAAGATGAAGATTTTTATAAACGGAGAGGTTTTGATGAAAACGAAGGTAATCCGTGTGTAAAATCATAGTAGAAAACGTTGTAGTATAAAACGAGTTAATTCTTACTTGGAAAACAGTGAAATTGAGTCTCGGGAGCTCTGGGGCGAAGTTAGCAGCAAGGTTGAATGAATGAGGAGCTGGGTATTTATAGGTGAAAAGAAATGAGGTGTCAGCCAACAACTTCGGGCGAACTTGGCCAGTTTTGCTTGAACTTGTGCAAGTTCGAGCGAACTTTCTTATTCTGCTTGTCACACCCAACCGATGGCGGAAACATCGAGGCGGGACGAAATAGATTGCTCATTGCTCATAAATATTAATTGCCGACAATATTTAAATAAAACCCATATTTCATTCATAACAACATTGTCAAGTACAACATTTGAAGTCAAATACAATAATTCAAAATAACAACAAGTACAACATGATTATAACAAAACTAGTCTAGTAAGGTTAAAATGTGTATCTAAAGCATTTCCTACTAGCTTTCATCATGCGTATCCTCTTCAACCTGTAACATGTTTAAAATACGAGTTCAATGCAAAAGCAAAGGCGAGTACACAAGTTTGGTAATACATAGCATAAGTATAAAATGTATAACTCGAATCCACGTGGTAATTGTAAGCAAAGTATATACTAATCATGCAACACTAGATCAAACCCCGAGTTTCCACAAAAGTTTTAACGAGATCGAGTTTCCCTTGTCACAAAAGCCGCAAGACTAAATGAGTATGATAATCTTAACATAACCCCGACGGCCTATATATGATAAGTTTGGGCTAGCTAAGTTAATGATCAAGCATGTATAATCTAGCATGTATCTAAGCATAACAAGTATTCATGTATAAGTATTGAGCATGTAAAGCATAAGTTTGTGATAGTGCATTTTGATACGGAAACATGTTACAACCCAAAAGTGATAAAAGGTAAAATGGGTCGAGTGTACTCACGGTTTTGCTAAGTGTTCCACTTAAGAAATCCTGGGAGCTTTGTTGTGATGTTTAGAGTTTGGCACCTTGTCCTTCTACAAGAAGAACATAGGTATTAGTTATGAGAGTAACAGAAGATTCGGATTATTCGAGCGAGATTACGAAAATAAGAATAAAGTATTATGTATGAAAATAGTCACTATGACATAGCACTTGTTCTTGACACTATGATAACCCGAATGGGTTTGATATGGTTTCATAGGTTCGAGACCTATTAGAATCGTAACAAGGAACTACATACTTTAGTGACAAAGTTAATAACTCGATAGATGATTATTTAGTCATTATCAAGGGTTCGGTTTTTGGGATTATATTATAGTCCATAATATATACGTAGTTATGTAATCATGCAGGAGGTGGGAGGATGAACCATCCACTTTGGTACCTCTAAGTATTCAAGTAAGTCAAGCATGGAGGTAGGATGATGAACATCCATTTAACCTCTTTATATGATTCACCACTACACAAGTTGTCATAGACAACAAGGAGGGTCATGAATGTACAATAAGAAATGAGCTAATACACAACTAATCTAAGAGAACATCAAGTGATGTGTGGTTTCAAAGTTTAGGATAGCCAAGGCTAACCAAGGTGGACACACATGAACAAGTTATGAACTTGCACCACTTGTGAGCTTGAAGCTTTACGAAAACAGAAAGTTTGTAAGGATAAATCCTTTAATTTGAATGTCTCAACCTTGTTTTTAAGCCTAACCAACCACAAGAAGTGTTGTAAGCATTCTGACATAGGTTTGAGACGAGTTAGACTCAAGTTTGATAAGTTTAAACAAGATTTGAAAGAGTTGAAATCATAACAGAAAGTTTGGGATACTTTGGGTGTACTTCCATGTCCGGATTCTCCATGGAGAACCCTAGGATTCAAACCCAAAGATTACCCAAGTAAGTAGAAGAAAGAATCAAGTAAAAAGATCAAGTTTTGAGCAAGTTATGCTCACTTTTGTGAAGGTGGTACAATCTGCTCGAAAATTCTGATATGAGTATTCTTGAGATGATTTGAGAGTGATTTAGGAAGGATTAGAGGGTTGTGAAAGTGTCAAATGGCTTGGAGGAGTGTTGTATTTATAGTGGAAGTGTTTAGGGTTGATAGGAGGTGATTAAATGAGGTTAGAAGGTGATTGGTAGGGTCGTGGATGTGTGGATACGTGCTAATTCGCGAGCCAAAAACAATTATGCATGCCCAGTAGGTCTTACGGACCGTAAGGCTACACCCTTGCGGTCCGTAAGGATCTTAGCCGGGTTGAAAATTTGATTTTTGTTATTTAACTCAAAGGTGACGGGTTTTAATGCTTATTTAAGGTATTTTATGGACTTGTTAAGTATTATAAGGTATCATAAGCTCATGTAACATGTCATGATGTATGCATATGTATGTATTGATCGAGATCGAGTATCCACATTGCGTATAAAGTATGTATCGTGCATAAATATCGCGTATTTATCAAATATATCATGTATTCGAGTATGTGTATCATGTGTTAGTATTGTATGAACAAGTATGATTTGTGTATAACAAGTATGAGGATAAACATGTTTATTCCATTACGATTCAAGTCTCAATTGCAACGATTATAACGACATGGAGAATACGAATACAATAGATTCCAAAAATAGAATTCCAACACTAGCTTGCTATAAATAGAAGTTCGGAAAATGCGAGGCGTTACAGTCTCCCCTCCTTTAGGAAATTTTGTCCCGAAGTTTAGAAAGTTGCAACAAAGAGATGCGGATACTTAGTCTTCATATCACTCTCGAGTTCCCAAGTAAACTCGGCGCCACGTTTCCATTCCCATCGAACCTTGACGATAGGGATCCGACTGCGCCTTAGCTGCTTGACTCCTCGGTCCATGATTTCGACTGGTTTTTCCACAAAATGCAGTGTCTCGTTGATTTGAAGATCTTCGAACAGGACTTGAAGTCCTTCTTCAGCTAGACATTTCTTTAGATTTGAAACATGAAAAACTGGATGAACATTGTTGAGTGTTTAAGGTAGGTCCAGTCGATATGCTACCTTGCCAATCCTCTCGAGAATCTTGAAAGGACCTACGTAGCGAGGAGCGAGTTTGCCTTTCTTATCAAAATGGACAACGCCTTTCCAAGGGGATACCTTGAGAAGTACATGATCACCTACATTAACTTCCAAGGGCTTGCGTCTTTTGTCAGCGTAGCTCTTTTGTCGGCTTCGTGCTCTGAGGAGATTATCGCGTATTTGTAAGATCTTGTCCGTCGTCTCTTGTATTAGCTCGAGACCGGTGATTCATGCGTCTCCAATCTCGTGCCAACAAATAGGCGAACGGCACTTACGACCATACAATGCTTCAAATGGAGCCATTTGAATACTAGCGTGATAACTATTGTTGTACGAGAATTCAACCAAGGGTAAGTGCGAATCCCAATTGCAGCCAAAATCGATTACACACGACCGAAGCATATCCTCCAAAGTTTGGATAGTACGCTCGGTTTGACCATCAGACTGAGGATGAAAAGCGGTGCTAAGATTAAGCTGAGTGCCAGGGGCGGATTGAAAAGTTTGCCAAAGGCGAGAGGTGAAACGAGCGTCGCGATCGGAGATAATATCAAGAGGAGTACCATGACGACTAATGATTTCATCCGTATAGATACGAGCCAATTTCTCGACTTTGTAATCTTCACGAATAGCGAGAAAATGCACGGATTTGGTCAATCGGTCAATGATGACCCAAATGCTGTCATGACCAGACGAAGTACGAGGCAATTTCGTGATGAAATCCATGGCTATGTTCTCCAATTTCCAGATAGGAATTTCTGGTTATTCGAGCAAACCAGAGGGACGTTGATGTTCTGCCTTGACTTTGGAACATGTAAGGCATTTGGACACGTAGAGAGCGATATTCCGTTTCATTCTAGGCCACCAATAGGATGCACGTAAATCATGGTACATCTTATCAGCTCCAGGATGAACGGAGTATCGAGATTTGTGGGCTTGTAGACCGAAGATTGAGACGATCAGGAATCCAAATACGACTATGGTAGTAAAGTATACCATCAGGTTTAGCTTCGAGCGGGTTTTCGACTCCACAATTTAATTCGCTATCAGGTTACCCTCGTTAATGACGATAAATTGTGCTTTTCGAATCAACTACTTGAGTTTTCCCACGATCTGGTAGCAACGAACACTCTTAACATGAGTCTTACGACTAAGTACATGGGCCACAACATTCGCTTTTCCAGGGTGGTAGCGAATATCACAGTCGTAGTCGTTTAACAATTCTACCCAACGGCGTTGACGCATGTTGAGTTCCTTTTGATCAAAGATATGTTGGAGGCTCTTATGGTCGGTGAAGACCGTACACTTTGTACCATAAAGGTAGTGTCGCCAAATCTTTAATGCAAAAACAACTGTACCAAGCTCAAGGTCGTGAGTAGTATAGTTTTTCTCATGTATTTTGAGTTGTCTAGACGTGTAAGCGATTACTTTGTCTCGTTGCATGAGTATGCAACCAAGACCCTGGTTAAAAGCATCGCAATACATGACAAAATCGTCATTCCCATCGGGGAGAGTGAGGATAGGAGCATTACGAAGCATGTCCTTGAATATTTGGAAAGATTCCTCTTGTTCGGGACCCCAAACAAAAAGGTTTATCTTTTTGAGTTAACGAAGTCAAAGGAACAACAATTTTTGAGAAGTTCGAGATGAAACGGGGATAATGCCCAGCTAGGCCAAGAAACGAACGAATTTTAGATGGCGACTTAGGTGCAATCCAATTCTTCACGGCTTCTATCTTTGCAGGGTCAGCATGTATATCGAGTTCATTAACGGTGTGACCTAAGAATTGAACCTCTTTTAGCCAAAATTCACAATTGGAGAATTTGGTATAAAGACGTTCGGTTTACAATAGCTGAAGAATGAGGCGCAAATGTCGTCCATGCTCTTCTTTCGTCTTGAAGTAGATTAGGATATCATCGATGAATACAATGACAAAATGATCGAGAAAAGGCTTACACACGCGGTTCATGAGATCCGTGAACACTGCAGGTGCGTGGGTCAACCCAAAAGGCATAACCACGAACTCGTAGTGCCCATAATGTGTGCGAAAGGCGGTTTTGGGTACATCTTCCTCGGAAACCCGAAGTTGATGGTAGCCAGGACGGAGATCAAACTTTGAAAAGCACTTCGCGCCTTGCAATTGATCGAAGAGATCGTCAATACGAGGAAGTGGGTATCGGTTCTTGACTGTAAGTTTATTGAGCTCACGATAGTCAATGCACATCCGAAAAGACCCATCTTTCTTCTTGACGAACAAAACAGGAGCGCCCCAATGGGAAGTACTAGGGCGTATAAATCCTTTATAAAGAAGCTCTTGAAGCTGGCTCGATAGCTCTTGCATCTCCGAGGATGCTAATCGATAGGGAGCTTTCGCAACAGAAGGTGCGCCAGGGATAAGATCAATACGAAAATCGACAGCTCGAGGAGGCGGAGGCCCAGGAAGATCCTCAGGGAAAACGGATGGAAACTAACAAACGATAGGAACATCACTTATTCTAGGACCATTGTCTTTCTTTTCCACAACGTGGGCGAGGAAGGCAAAGTACTCCTTACGCAAGTACTTGTTCGCTTTGATGCACGACATAAGTTTGAGACCTTTAGAAGGTTTCTCACCTTAGACGTGTAGGGAATCACCTTGAGGAAGAGGAAGGTGGATGAATTTTTCGGAACAAACAACTTCGGCACGAACTCGTGTAAGCCAATCCATGCCTACTATGATGTCGAAACTACCCATTTGCATGGGAATGAGATCAATGGAGAACGTATGATCATTAAGAATCAAAGAGTAACCAGAAGAACGTAATCAACGGAGACGGTTATGCCATTAGTGACTTCGACAGCGAAAGGATTAGTCATTTTAGATCGTTCGCACTTAAGCAAGTGCCACACCCCGATTTCCACGTGTATTACGGTGGACCCGGTGGGGAGTATCGTGATGTACAGCTGATATCATCATAACCAATTGCAACACAGCGGAAGGTTTGGAGTAAAATATAAACTATTACAAACCATAAAGTGTCCAGAGTTCGAAACATAAATATATATATACAGACAAGGTTTGTAATAAGATCCACTGGTGGATCGGATAACATACAAAAAAAAACAGACTCTACAGGCTCAACTCTAAGGTCGCAACTCCTTAATGTCAACGCCCCGTAGCTTCTGGCCTATTGCGTACTTGTACCTGTATTTTAATCTTTGAAAATACGTCAGTTTACACTGGTAAATACTGTCAACCGACTCATTTTGAAAACCATTTCGAAAATGATTTAGGTGCATTAGCACATTTTGTAAAATAACTTGGGACAGTATAAATGACCTTGTATACATATTTACATGTCAGGCTTTTACATATGGGGCTCGGTACAGAAACCGAGACATGATCGACTGACACACCACTCTGAACTTTCACAAAGAAAGCAGTTAGCAATTTCCCAGTGTATGCCTACACCCCATGCTTTAGTCGTGGCCACTAACACTTTAGTGAGCCAAGGATATCCTGGACACGGTCAAGCCCACCCCCAATGTTTGAGTTTCAGACAAAACAGATCAAAACCGGGTTATGCAATTTTAGTTAATTATCACAACTGGATAAAACATAATTTCCATACCCGACCAAGCGGTAATAATTTACTGTATCCCAAGCCCGTATATGGAAAATAGGTTAAGAGTATATACCTGAGCTAAGTCTTCGAGAAGTCCATAACTCCGTCGCAATTTCCAAGATAAGTACAGGTACAATTTATCGGAAGGCGTTCAGTCTAGAGTGATGGTAATTATTAACCAATATTAGAATGCTAACGGGTCCTTAGTTAAGTCTTAGACTTGAACCGGTTAGTCTTACGCTAAAACAATACAGTACGATATGCTAGATTAAGCGGTGACCGGAATAGGATGTTAGTTGGACCCGAAAAGTATATAAGCTTGTCTAATATGGGTAAACCAACAACATTCTAGATTTTGATAAGGAATGATAAAGTTCAACCCGTTTTGGTTAAATTACGTAAACAAGTCACGTATGCTTATCCGTAAGCGTATAAGCGAAACCGGGTAACCGAGAGAGTCATATACAAGTTCCATATGAATATATGTTTAAAATATGTTATAAAATCAGTATCTTTGCAAAAGATAGGCCCGATGTATATTTAAAACCGAATTATGCCTTAGGGCATTTTGGTCATTTTAGAGTTTATAAAAGATGTTTAAATGAATCTGATGTCAAGGTCGTTAATATTCTGTAAAAATACTTATTATGTGATGTTATAACCGTATAATATCAAATATATGTGTGTTTGACGATTTTGAAATAATCTATGTCCCGTAAGGGCATTTTGGTAATTTCACACATAGCTTTGAAGTCAAAATTGAGATTCTGAGTTCGGGACTTGTACTTACTGTTATGATGTTGAAAATAAGTTTATAAATCAGTAGGTATCATGTCACACCCCAACGGATGACGGAAACATCGGGATGAGACGAACAAATCGTTCAAAAGCATCATAACACTAAAAGTGACAATATAATTAAATTCCATTTCATAAATAACTAGATTCAAGTACAAAGTTCAAATAAACCAAAAAAAGATTTCATAACGACAATTGTTTATTTAATGGGTTTCTAAAGTCCACCCTACTCATTTCTTCACTCCGTCTTGACTATCAACCTGCAGCATGTACTAAAATATGATCAACAATAATGTTGAGCGAGTATACAAGTTTATTACATAGCATAATAGATTAAAAAGTCTCATTACTCAAATCCACCATGAAACAAATGATACAAGTTACAAATATGCTGAAACGATGTCACATATGATAAAACCCAAGAATCCAATGCGTTAAAATAGCCTATCCCAAAGAATAACGGGAGGTAACAAGTTTCACTTAACAATACCCCAAGACTCGTGGGCGGTGCATTACCCCTATAGCATATGCATAGTACAACATATAGACATAAATATTTACAAAGCATACAAGATTGATAAGCATCAAGATGTTTATGTATAAATGTGGATAGAGTGTGCATAAACAAGTTTCAAGTGTCACGTGTTTTGATATAGTATACATGTTGCACCCTAAAAGTGATAAAACAAAAAGGGGATTGAGTATACTCACCTTTGGTTGCGTTTGATTGTTGGGATTCGCACGAATAACACGAAGGATCGACAAGGAGTGATTAACCTAGGATAAGAATAAATTCGTTATAGTTTATTGTTTTAAGTTATGTTACTTCCATAAGAGAAACGTCTAATTAGTGGTGGAGTTTTGACTGATTAGGCAACGACTAAGTATGAGTGTTATTATAATATAGTTTAAAAATTATAGGATTAATATTTATAACTAAGAATAATAGTAGTTTAACTTTATTCTTGATAAAATTAATAATAATATCAGTATTAATGATAACGGGAATATTTATACTAATAATAATAATTATGAGAAGAATAATAATATTAATAATAATAACAATATTAGTTTAATAGTAATATTAGTCTGTCATTTATAAATGATAATTATAAACTTAATCAAAATAAATCAAAGAATACTGATTATACACTTGATTAGAGATGGGCATAATCGGGTTTTAGTATTACCCGGAACCGGTTCCAACCCGGAACCGGTTCTGCCTGGATGTCATTGGAACCGGGTATGGTGTGGAACCGGGTCCGGTTCCTACCCGGGTTCACACCCAAGAATATGGAACCGTGTAGAACCGGGTACGGGTATTATGGAACCGGGTATGGTGCGGAACCGGTTCCTGATAGTGTTCAGAACCGGTTCCTGACAGTAAAAAGCTGACTTTTACTGTTCAGAACCGGTTCTGAACAGTAAAAACCTGACTTTTACTGTTCAGAACCGGTTCCTGACAGTAAAAACCTGATTTTTACTGTTCAGAACCAGTTCCTGATAAAATGTTACCGGTGGAACCGGTTCCTGATTAAAAAATCGTTTTTTTTTTATATAAACCCCTTCCTACTTACCGGTTCCTGATAAATGTTATCGTTGGTGTTTTAATAAAGTTTGTGTAATGTTTCTTTCTATTGTGTTTGTTATATTTGATTTTTATTATTGGTTACATTGATAAATAAAAATAGTAACAATAATCGGTCAAAATTAAAAAACAAATTAATCGGTTACAATATATAAAAAAAATTAACCGGTTACAAAAAGAAATAAAAAATTACTCAGAACCGGTTCTAGTAAGATTTTATTTCTTTGATCGTTTACTAGCGGCAGGTGCAACACTTTCCGACGAGTTTCTCTTAGGTGCGGGTACCTCGGTACAATCATCGTCCGAATCGTTAGTCTCCACTTCTTCGTCCTCCTCTTCGTCAACAATTTTATGCTCTAACTCAACTTCATCTTCTAGACTAGTTTTATGTTGAACACGATCAACGGCATCCAAATGGTCCTTTAAGCATATTGCCATCTCTAGCGATTTCGGAGTTAGTCTTTTTCTTCTAATTGACAAAACCCTGCCACTAAGAGAAAACACACTTTCCGAAGCTACCGTGGAAGCTTGGACCGTTAGTATATCACGAGCCATGGTGGCTAGAATCGGGTATTCGGATTCTTTCGATTTCCACCATGCCAAAACATCAAATTTCCTATACTCCTCGGTGGTCATAGTAAGCGAATACTGATTTTTTTTATATCTCCCAAGTTCACTTGTTGGTTCACTACCCCTTTGTTGTCTAGCGGTCTCGTCTCTAACGACATTCAACATGGTTATAAGTGGATCCCGCTTGTTTCATCGTTAGAAGCCGTGGACCGAGACTCAAACAAATTTGTATGATTTTTTTCACCATATTTTTTTAAATAATGATCATAAAGTTTGGCCATACACTCATTGAATATTTTTTTTGTTTTTGCTTTTAAAGTTGGATCCTCCTCATGCATATCCAACTTGTCATAAATTTCATCAATTAAAGCTTCAACACCCGGTACGTTTAAAGCTGGATTTAAAGCAGCGGCACATAGAAAAACGGGTGGTAATTCTAAAAAATATTTTTAAAATTTTTGAATCATTGGTCTCGCCATATTCCTTAACATGTCACTAGAATTTTCAAACTTTTTAAAATTAGTTGTTATCAAATACAATTGGTCCACAACTTTAGAACTAGTAGGATAATAAACACCGGAAATCAAAGTCGTTGTAGTTTTAAAAACTTGTAAAAAAGTACTTAGGTTACTAATATTTTCCCAAGCCGTGTCGGGAAAGGGGACGACAAGGTACTCATCACTTAAAGTTGTATGAAAAGATTTTAAAGTGCCCATTTGCTTTATAGCCATTTCAAACATATGACAAGTTGAATTCCAACGAGTCGGTATATCCCAATTCGGTCCAATAATTTTTTGGTTGACATCTTTACAAAGTTTTTTTATTCTTGATATCTTTCTTTTCCACTTTTGAAAACATCTTGGAGCATAGCTCTAAATGCTATAATAAAATCCGATACAAATTGATCTTTTAAACCGGTTTGCACTACTAAGTTAATAATATGTGCAACACATCGTGTGTGGAAAAAAAACACCATCAAGTATTGGTTTGTACTTCAACTTTAATTTTCAATCGCCGTTGTGTTGTTTGAAGCGTTATAAAAAGATATTGAAAAAATTTTATCTTCTAAACCATATTTAATTATTGTGCCATTTATAATTTTATAAATATTTTCTCCCGTATGAGGAGAAGGAAACTCGTCAAACGCAATCGTCGAAGTGTCCAAACGGCAACGCTTTTTGTATCACCAACTTCGTCATCCGATCGCGAGCTAATTTTTGCTCATAACGAAAAATGGTATCATCTTTGGATAGTGGAACTTGACCGGATGTCATTTCCTTTAAAACTTTGCAATACTTATTAATATGCTTCGTTAACGTTGAGTTTGATTCCTTGGCTAATAACGATCCACAATGTTTACATTGAGCTTTTTGCGAGCCGTCACTCATCTCGACCAACTCCCAATTGCTCCAAACTTCCTTACTGCGATTATGAGACAATGTTCCAACCACATATGGAACCGATTGATCTTGAGGAACATTGTTAACGGATTGGGAATTTGCGTTTTTGGAACTCTTTGAGGCCATTTGTTGATTAGAATGTGAAAAAGAACAAGAAAGAAATGTAACAAGAAGAATAGATATGAGAAATTGTGTGCTAAACAATAGATTTCAAAAAAATATATATAGAATCGGTTCTAACGGTCAGGAACCGGTTCCAACGGTAACATTTTTAACGGCTATAACCGGTTCCAATGGTAATATTATAACGGTCAGGAACCGGTTCCACGTAGGAACCGGGTACGGGTAGGAACCGGGTACGGGTAGGAACCGGGTATGGTTAGGAACCGGTTACTACCCGATTCAAATGGTAAAATTGTGGAACCGGGTTGGAACCAACGGGTATTTTGAACCCGGAACCGGTTCTACTTAATCTCGGGTAGGAACTGAAACCGGTTCCAGTTCGGTTCTACCGGTTCGGGTTCGGAACCGGTTTTTATGCCCATCTCTACACTTGATAAGTTATAAATAAATATTGATTATATTACTAATCAATTTAACCCAAATAAAAAAAACATTTGGCCCAATCTGTTGGCCCAGTACATATTAAAAAGAAGTAATAAAAAGTAAGGCCCTTTGGACCGGACCATATGAGGACCATCAACATCAACAGACAACAGCACAGCAACAGAACAGAACGACAAACGGGAGTCGAACCCGGGACGCACAAGTAACGCAACGGCGTCGATACCACTAGGCTACAGACCAGTTGGTGATTGATTTTAGTTTTAAATTAACTTATACAGTATGCCCAGTTCATCTTCTTCAACACTTAAACATAACATTTGCAGGTTTCGTTATAACATTTATACATATATGTTTATATCTTTAAATGAACTGATTGCGTCAATAAATAACATACAACGACAAATGAGAGAAAAATATACCGATTCGGACGAGGGCGGGATTCCGGCGTTCCGGTCGTCTTTTCCGGCGATGTTTTTGCAGGTTTCGGGCGACGTCTTGTTGCAGGTTTCCGGCGAGTTTCGAACAGAGTGAGAAAGAGGGAGATGCATGCGAGAGGTTGTGAGGTCGAAAAAAAAGCTTTGGTGGAGTATTTATAAGCACAAAAACGTAACCGCCGGATTTCAATCGATTCCAAGAATCAATTCGCCGGAATCTCGAGAGTTGTTAAAACTCCGTTTCAGGCGTTAAAGGAACTGGTTTGAACTTTATCGTTTATATATATATTATACGTTTGGAATATGGAGCGGATGACGGCTTAGTTCGATTGGTTCTTGTGTGCCTCACTAATTCCCTGAAGCGGGTTAGGCGCGGTTTAGATTCCCAGCCACCCTTTTCTTTTTGTTTCAGTTTTTCAAGTTTAGAAGAAATGCACAATTAGCCCCTATAACTTGGGTATATAATTGCACTTTTGGTCCCTTAACTTGCTATTTAGAAATTAACTAAATTAACTTAAATAACTTCATTTACATCAAAAGTTAACTAAGTTAACCAAGTTAATCAAGATTAACATAATACTTAATTAAATAGAATAAAATGATTAAATAAATCATTTAATAATTTAAAGAATATTGACTATTCACTGAATAAATGATAAATAATTTAGATAAATAAATAGTCTAATTAAATGATTAATTATATAATAAAATAAATGTACATATAATTGTTTACTTAATAATTAATTAAAGAGTAAATATAATTATTCAATAAATATAAATAAATAATGATTAAATAGTTAATGTATTTAAATGAATAATGAATTTAAATAAATAAATTGAATAATTTGAATAAATAATGCTGAATAAATAAATAAATAAATAACGCGAAATTACGGAGCGTTACATATCAAGTCTTAGCTCATAGTTATGGTTTTAAACCATGCTATGCACTAAAAACGCGTAAAAGTCGCTAAAATGCCGTTTAAATCGATGTTTAAGATAAAATGAGGTTAGGACCAGTTTATATACCAAAAATATGTTGTTTAACTTATTACATTAGTAGGTTTAAGTTTTGATTACAAAAGATTGATTTAAGTCATTTTTTTGTAAAAAGGATAATTTAGTCATTTATCGGCAATTAACGAATCTTAAGCCTTCATTCATGTTATAATCTGAATGAACATCCTAAATGGTCCTACTTATCATATTATATCAGTAAACATTTCATTTTGATGATAAAACCATATTTAATCTTTCTAATATGCTAAAAGGGCATTTTAGTCATTTAAGTGTAATAAACGTATCTTTTGCGAAAACCTAGATTATAATCAGATTCTTGACATCAACATAATCAAATTATGTTTACAAATCAGTTTATGTTTTATATTTACATGCATGGGTGTTTAAAATCATGATTTGCACAAAAAGGACCTTTTTGCAAAGTTTATGTAATTTTAGCGGAACTTGTATGTAAACTCATATTTCTGATGAATCGAGTGACGAAACTTTAGGAGGTCATCCTATACTTAGATATGGTCTTAGAGTGACCAAAAGTCAGTAGCCAAAATGGATAAATCGGGTCAGAACCGAAAATCAAAGGAAAAGTCAAATATAGCGACTTTTGGTTGCAAACCGACCCTAGACCAAAACTTGACGAGCCAAATCAGTTGGTATAAGTTCTAATACTTATTTTTAGGTTATAAGTGCATCAAAACATATTTTATAACATCTGGATCATTAGTTATGAAATTTTTTTTTACAAATCTGGACAGTTTGAATTTTGTTGACTTTTAGTTTGACTCGTCAATCGGTCAAGAATTCATGGTAATTAGGAGGTGCCCTTTTAAGGGATTAACACCCACATAATTACAATCACATAGCCACTTTCGTTGCACTCAATGGCTGGACTATCAAGGATTTAGATCAAAGTCAAGGCGTATTTACGACGGGACTTTGATTTAAGCTCAAAACCATATTGATTCAACTTCGCACGAGGTTGGATACTTACATATGGTTCAAATGGAGCTACGAACAGAATGCAATGCTTGAGAATGACCAGGAACTCCTTTAGGATGAACTTGATGAAAGTTGATGAAGAAAGTGTGTTGCTACTTCAATTTTCATCAATTAAATGGCCAAGGGATGATCACAGGGGGTTACCAGGTGTTAAGGGACGAATACAAGTGTCCCTAGATGTGGAAAGCATGCAAAGATGGTGCCAAAACTCGACAAATGTGGCAGAACAGGCTGCTGCCACCTTTCTGTTAGCTGGCAGGTCCTTACGGACCGTATGGGTTAGGCCTTACGGTCCGTAAGGACCTTAGGCGCCTATAGATTCAGATAGCCTTGTGGACCTTATGGCTACAGCCTTGCGGTCCGCAAGGGGTCTTCAGAACTTGAAAATTTTTCAAAATTTTATATTTAGCTCCTTGACTCTAATTCAAAGCGTAACGAGGATAATAACGCAACTCAACGACTCTGGTCCTTCCTATTTTTGCATGAGGCAACACCAGGATTACCGAGACACGTGTCGGAAAAATACTGGACGTAAAAACACGAGGTGTTACATTCTCACCGCCTTAAAATAAATCTCGACCCCGAGATTTCAATTGAACAAGTATGGGTACTTTTGTCGCATAACGGACTCAACCTCCCACATATACTCGGGACCTCGACGAGCGTCCCATTTAACTTTCACAATTGGCATGTGCTTCCTACGAAGATTTTTAACCTGTCGATCTTCAATCGCTACGGGTTTCTCAATGAAGAGGTTTACGCCTCTTATCCGCATAACTTTTCTGCATATCCCTGGCAGCCTTGAGACGGTCACGAATTTGTAAAATCTTATCCGTTGTTTCCAGGATAATCTCCGGTCCTGTTAGTTGAGCTTCGCCAACTTCTGCCCAGCAAACGGGCGTCCTACACTTTCTCCCGTAAAGAGCTTCAGACAGGGCAGCTTGAATACTTGCATGATAGCTTTTATTGTAGGAGAACTCAACTAGAGGCAAGTGTTTGTCCCAACTTCCTCCTAGATCTATTACACACGCGCGCAACATATCTTCCAATGTTTGTATAGTACGTTCACTTTATCCATCTGTCTGCGGATGGTATGTCATACTAAAGTTCAAACGTGTGCCCAAGGTTTGCTGAAAGTTCTTCCAAAAGTGAGAAGTATACCTGGTGTCTCTATCGGACACAATGGATACCGGCACGCTGTGTAAAGATACAATCTCATCCACATACAGTTTCGCCAGCTCATCCGAAGTGTAAGTTTCCTTAATGGGCAAAAAGTGTGCCGATTTAGTCAACCTGTCCATAATTACCCATATCGCGTCATTTCCACGATTTGTCTTTGGTAATTTGGTGATGAAATCCATAGTTACGCATTCTCATTTCCACATGGGAATTTCCAGCGGCTGGAGTAGTCCCGATGGTTTTTGATGCTCGGCCTTAATTTGCGGACACGTCAAACATTTAGCTACATACGTAGCTATAGATTTCTTCAGCCCTGCCCACCAATAGTCGGGCCTAAAATCTTTGTACATTTTATCACTACCTGGGTGAACAAAGTATTTAGAACTATGCGCTTCTTAGAGAATTAAATCCCTGAGTCCTCAATATACTGGAATCCAAATTCGTCCACAGAATCTAAGGATTCCGTCACTTCCTGGCGTGAGTTGTTCCACAACTTTACCCAATTCTTCACCTGGAAGATTTGCCTCTAACAAGGCTTATTTTTGCATATCTAAAATCTTTTCATTTAATTTGTTCTTTATTTCCATTCTTTTGGTGTTAACCCGAATGGGTTTAACCCTTTTCTTGCGACTTAAGGCATCGACAACCACATTTGCCTTGCCTGGGTGATAACGAATTTCACAATCTTAATCGTTAAGTGTTTCCATCCATCGCCGTTGTCGCATATTCAAGTCTTTCTTGTTGAATAAATGTTGGAGACTTTTATGATCAGTGTATATAATACACTTTGTCCCGTACAGATAGTGTCTCCATAACTTGAGCGCAAACACCACGGCACCTAACTCCAAATCATGCATGGTGTAGTTTCTTTCGTGAACCTTCAGCTATCGCGAGGCATAAGCAATTACCTTTCCTCTTTGCATGAGCACACATCCCATGCCGGTGTGCAATGCATCACAATAAACCACAAAATCTTCAATGAGCATTACTTAGCTTCTGCTTCAAACCTTCAAAAGCTTCCTGTTGTTTTAGACCCCAATTGAACTTAATATCCTTGCGAGTCAAAGTAGTCAGGGGCGTAGCAATTCTTGAGAAATTTTCGATAAATCTTCGGTAGTAACCAGCTAATCCCAAAAAGCTACGTATCTCTGATGGGTCTTAGGAGCTTGCCAATTCATAATGGCCTCGACCTTAGCGGGGTCTACTTGAATTCCACGTTCACTGACAACGTGTCCTAAGAACTAAACTTCACGCAACCAAAACTCACACTTTGAAAACTTTGCGTAGAGCTTTCTTGTCTTAACAATTCTAGAATACACCTTCAATGTGTCTCGTGGTCAGCCTGACTGCGAGAATATATAAGTATGTCGTCTATGAAAACAATGATAAACTTATCCACGTACGGTTTGCAAACCCTATTCATTAAATCCATAAATGCAACAGGTGCATTCGTGAGCCCGAAAGGCATTACTAAAAACTCGTAATGACCATACCTTGTTCTAAATGCCGTCTTTGGAACATCTTGTATACGAACCTTGAGTTGATGATATCCATATCTCAAATCAATCTTTGAAAAGTAGCTCACTCCCTGAAGTTGATCAAATAAATCATCGAACCTGGGTAATGGGTATCGATTCTTGATGGTTAACTTGTTTAGTTCACGGTAGTCGATGCACATCCGCATCGATCCATCCTTCTTCTTTACAAACAAGATTGGAGCTCCCCAAGGTGAGGAACTGGGTTGAATAAAACCTTTTCCAGTAGTTCATCTAGTTGGGTTCGCAATTCCTTCATTTATGTAGGTGCCAATCGTATGGAGCTTTTACAACAGGAGCGGCTCCTGGTATGATATTGATTCTGAACTCTACCTGTCTGTCTGGAGGCAGACCAGGCAAGTCTTCGGGAAAAAACCTGTAAATTCATAGATAACGGGCATGTCTTCAATCCTTGGCTTTGACTCGTCGATGGTCACTTGTGCCATATAAATGACACAACTTTTCTTCAAACACTTCGACGCTTTGAGTAATGATGCTTTTTTCCGACAACCCATAACATTGGTCTCCTTGTATAGCGAGTGTATCTCCATTTGGGGTTTTGATTTCGATGAGTTTCTTGTTACAGGCTATATGGGCTTGGTTACTAGATAACCAATCCATACCAAGGACTACATCGAATCCTGCCAATTTCATTGGCAGAAGTGAAATAGGAATGGAATGATTCTTGATGGATATGGAGCATCCATCTAGAATTGTGGAAGCGGTCTCAATCGTTCCATCTACAAGTTCTACGTCATATGTTACGTCTAGAGTTCTTATAGGCAAGTTTAAGGCACTAAACTTATGGTCTACAAAAGATTTATCGGCCCCTGAATAAAAAAGAACTCTTGCATAAACATAATTTATAAGGAATGTACCTGTTATCACATTGTCGTCATTCACGGCCTCCTTAGCTTTCATCTGGAAAGCACGAGCCTTTCCCTTCTTCGACCGATCGTCCTTAACAGCGTCATCTTTCTTATACTTAGGGCAGTTGGGTTTGATGTGCCCCTTCTCACCACAATTGTAACAAATGGCTTCCTTTAAATCCTTACAATTTAAGGCCTTGTGCCCCATCTTCTTACAGATACCACAGGGTTTGGATTGACGTCCCGACATGACCCAAAATGTCGCCGGTTACACTTCCTGCATCTTAGCCTATCATCCGACTTTTGCTGAAACTGATTCGCCCCAAACCTTTGATTTTTGTTCGACCGATAACTTCGGTCATCCTCTCTTTTTCTCTTTCCCTCTGCTTCAGACTTGATGGATCGCTGCCTCTTCAAGTCTTGAGTGAGTGTCAAAGCTAACTCTACTGCAGATCTGAAAGTTTCAGGCCTTGAAGCCTTGACATTCCCATTGATTTCCGGTTCTAATCCACCAATAAAACGCGCAATGCGTTTGGGTTCAGGGGTAATCAGGTAAGGTACCAATCTCGACATGGAGTTGTAATCAGACAAACACTTCCTGCAGTCTAAATTCTTCATTTGCAAACCCAGAAAATTTGTTTCAATCTTTTCCACCTCGTGAGGTGGACAGTAAGTTTCCTTTATCAACTCAACAAATTTCTCCCAACTCAAATTATACAAATGAACCTTCCTAGATGATTGAATCATTGACTTCCACCATATAAGATGAACACCCTTGAATGATTGTGTGACATACTTCACGACATCCTTTTCAGCACACCCGCTAATCTCTACAACCGTCTCAATCTCGTCCAACCATCTCAGAGTTTCCACTGCTCCTTTCTCTACAGTAAAATCCCGTGGCTTGCAAGACAACAAATACTTATACGAGTAACCGTCCTTTGAAAACTTAGTCTTTTTATGATATTCCTCTCTCTTTCTCCTCACATTCGAGGAGTGTTCCGAATATTCTTTCTTTTCTGAAAAAGATTTTGAGTGTTGTTTGGTGGTATGCTTGGAGGAGTGCTTGGAAGAGTGTTTAGAATGCGAAGCACTTGAATCTAATGGCTTATCAGCATGATCCTTTATTGCCTTTTCAACTTCCATGGCAATGAGTGCTTGAAGATCACCTTTGGTTATAACGATGTTCTCATTTGCGTCATCATCCTTTCTTTGACTATTCACTTCGTTAGAATCCGCCATCTTGCTTGATGTAACTATAATATGAATAATATAATTTAAATTATGCTTGATGACTTGCAATGTATGGTATAGCATAATAAAGCCATACAAACTTGTCAATTTTATGGGGGTGTTTAAGTATGGCACAAAGGCTTGTCACTAAGGACAAAAGAATAGCGTCAAGGGTGTGCCGCAATGTCTTGGTTTACTAAATGCCAAGATCACAAAAGAATCACGAAGTTTCGAGGTTCGAACATAGTTTTACTACCTCGAGACAGGGAGTCGTAGACTACAGCTGTCATTTGTCACTATTGGACATAAATATAGCTCGTAAGCATCACACCACTAATGGGTGTTAAGTAATATGACCATTATACTGATGGTTGATCAGGATCAAAATAGATCATGTAGGTTTGGACGTAGTCCATTACCTAGACGGCTCGTGTGGTTCCTCAAGTCACACTTACCAGGAGGTTAATTCTTGAAAATATTAACTTTTAGAATAAGCTCTTAAAATGATTTAAATAACTAGTCCAGATCAGGCAGACTAGGGAGGTTTAGAACATAGTTCACCACCTCTGGATAGAAGGGAAGATCTCAACATTAACTATCATGGTAGAAAACCATATAACTACCGTTTTGCCATTTCGTGTGACCTAATCACTTGGCGGGTGTAAATCATCAAGAGGATCTTTTGGAAATAATTCGCAGATCATAAATTTCGAATTAAAATCGAGACGATTGCTTGAACAACTTGGTGAAAGGAAATAAATAACTAAAATTCCAAAATTCCATTAATAATAATAATGCGATACAATAGTGTCCATAAATAGGAATTTTAATAAAGGAAAAATTGTCCTCGCAGGGACTATACTTGAAATAATTAAAATGTCCACGCAGGGACTAAATAAGACTTGTCCACGCAGTGACTTAATTTAAAATAATAAAATACGAAGATAGTTATGAATCTAATCTTTTTTCCCTCTTTGCTTCTTTACTAGCGTTTTCAACAGCTTGTTGTTCTTCTTATTGTCCTTGGCTGTTTGTTCCTGAATTTCCTTGACCTTTTCTATTGCTTCAGTAAGAACTTCCATGGTTGGCGGTGGCTGCTGTGGTTGCGTTTGAGGTTGGGGTTGAGTTGGTGCAACCGGATGTTGATACCCATAATAGGGATATCTGCCTGGTTGATAGGGATAGGGGTTAGGATAGTGTGCATTCATGGCCATTTCTAGATACGGGTCATGAAGAGGTACATTATGACTGTGGCTATGGCTGGCCAGGTAGAAGGTTCAAATGGGTTGTATCTAGATGGGTTTGAATAAGAAGGGATAGGGTTATCAAAACCCGATGGTGGTAGTGGTGGTTGTGGTGACGGCTCACCAGTAGGAAATGGTGGTTAAGGCTCAGGCTCTGTAGTTGGTTGTGGTTGGTTCTCCATAAAAGGTGAGTATGTGAGGGTCCACCCATTTGTGGGTCCTCGGGAATAATAGGGTAAGGTTTAGGTGAGAGTGACCCCATTCTCGATCCTAGGCGCACTGACATGCGCGCCCCACATCTTCTTGGAGGTGGAGGTGGTAGTGGTTGCTCTATCGGTGGTTCTTGTGGTGGAGTGTGGTATGAAGGTGTGTTGTGGTAGGGTGGGGTATCATGAAATGAAGGAGTATTGTAGAAAATGTATTGTCCCCACGTCTCCTCGTAGCTATTAATGTAATGATGTGGGGTTCTAATGTACGAGTTAGAACCGCTGGATATGTCAATGGGGTGACCCATCGATCCTGTTGCTGGCATTTCGGGTTCTGAATCTTCTTCCATTGGTTCTGGAGAATCTTCTGGAGGAGTTACCGAAAGTGAGCAAAGTTGAATATCATGTTATAATTCTCATGAGAAGAATGAGAATGTGAATGGTAGGATTGATGGCTATGGTGCGAATGTTGCAAATGATGGGAGTCTGGCGGTGGCGAGTACTCATGAGGTAAGTTAGTGTAAGGCTCCCATTGTGATGAAGAGTCGTCTGAGCCCTCATATGGGTTATAAACGGGGGCGTTGGAAGGCCCTTGCTTCGAGGATCCACTCCTCATTAATCCTTTTCCTTTCGCTCCTCGAGAGAATTTTGGCGGCATGATTCCTGCTTCAAAAATAATTCAAAATACAAAACAAAGCAGAATAATAATAAAACAAGAAAGGAATAATCCTAGATCAAAGCCCAGACTCGAGAGTCTATGGATTGTGTTACTGTATCGTTTGAGATCAAACACTAAAGACAAGAGTCGAATTCCCTCCAACATTGGCTCTGATACCAACCTGTCACACCCCGATTCCACGTGTATTCCGGAGGGGAGTATCGTCATATACAATTGATATCATCATAACCAATTGCAACACAGCGGAAGGCTTGGAGTAAAATATAAACTATTACAAACCATAAAGTGTCCAGAGTTCGAAACATATATATATACAGACAAGGTTTGTAATAAGATCCACAGGCGGGTCAGATAACATACAAAATGAAAACAGACTCTACAGGTTCAACTCTAAGGTCGCAACTCCTTAATTTCAACGGCCCGCAACTTCTGGCCTATTGCGTACTTGTACCTGTATTTTAATCTTTGAAAATACGTCAGTTTACACTGGTAAATACTGTCAACCGGCTCATTTTGAAAACCCTTTCGAAAATGATTTAGGTGCATTAGCACATTTTGTAAAATAACTTGGGACAATACAAATGACCTTGTATACAGATTTACATGTCAGGCTTTTACATATGGGGCCCGATACAGAAACTGAGACATGATCGACTGACACACCACTCTGAACTTTCACAAAGAAAGCAGTTAGCAATTTCCCAGTGTATGCCTACACCCCATGCTTTAGTCGTGGCCACTAACACTTTAATGAGCCAAGGATATCAGGACACGGTCAAGCCCACCCCCAATGTTTGAGTTTCAGACAAAGCAGATCAAAACCGGGTTATGCAATTTTAGTTAATTATCACAACTGGATAAAACATAATTTCCATACCCGACCAAGCGGTAATAATTTACCGTATCCCAAGCCCGTATAGGGAAAATAGGTTAAGAGTATTTACCGAGCTAGGTCTTCGAGAAGTCCACAACTCCGTCACAATTTCCAAGATAAGTACAGGTACAATTTATCGGAAGGCGTTCAGTCTGGAGTGATGGTAATTATTAACCAATATTAGAATGCTAACGGGTCCTTAGTTAAGTCTTAGACTTGAACCTGTTAGTCTTACGCTAAAACAATACAGTACGATATGCTAGATTAAGCGGTGACCGGAATAGGATGTTAGTTGGGTCCGAAAAGTATATAAGCTTGTCTAATATGGGTAAACCTACAACATTCTTGATTTTGATAAGGAATGATAAAGTTCAACCCGTTTTGGTTAAATTACGTAAACAAGTCACGTATGCTTATCCGTAAGCGTATAAGCGAAACCGGGTAACCGAGAGAGTCATATACAAGTTCCATATGAATATATGTTTAAAATATGTTATAAAATCAGTAGCTTTGCAAAAGATAGGCCCGAGGTATATTTAAAACCGAATTATGCCTTACAAGGGCATTTTGGTCATTTTAGAGTTTATAAAAGATGTTTAAAGGAATCTGATGTCAAGGTCGTTAATATTATGTAAAAATACAAGTCTTAGCTCATAGTTATGTTTTTAAACCATACTATGCGCCAAAAAGGCGTAAAAGTCACTAAAATGCCGTTTAAATCGAAGTTTAAGATATACTGAGGTTAGGACCTATTTTATATACCAAATATAGCGACTTTTGGTTGCAAACCGACCCTAGACCAAAACTTGATGAGCCAAATCAGTTGGTATAAGTTCTAATACTTATTTTTAGGTTATAAGTGCATCAAAACATATTTTATAACATCTGGATCATTAGTTATGAATTTTTTTTTACAAATCTAGACAGTTTGACTTTTGTTGACTTTTAGTTTGACTCGTCAACCGATCAAGAAATCATGGTAATCAGGAGGTGCCCTTTTAAGGATAACACCCACATCATTACAATCACGTAGCCACTTTCGTTGCACTCAATGGCTGGACTATCAAGGATTTAGATCAAAGTCAATGCGTATTTACCACGGGACTTTGATCTAAGCTCAAAACCATATAGATTCAACTTAGTACGACGTTGGATACTTACATATGGTTCAAATGGAGCTAGGAACAGATTGCAATGCTTGAGAATGACCAGGATCTCCTTTAGGATGAACTTGATGAAAGTTGGTGAAGAAAGTGTGTTGCAACTTCAATTTTCATCAATTCAAGGGCCAAGGGATGATCACAGGGGGTTACCAGGTGTTAAGGGATGAATACAAGTGTCCTAAGACGTGGCAAGCATGCAAAGATGGTGCCAAAACTCGACAAATGTGGCAGAACAGGCTGCTGCCACCTTTTGTTCGTTGGCAGGTCCTTACGGACCGTATGGGTTAGGCCTTACGGTCCGGTAGGACCTTAGGCGCCCATAGATTCAGATGGCCTTGCAGACTGTATGGCTACAGCCTTGCGGTCCGCAAGGGGTCTTCAGAACTTGAAAAATTTTCAAAATTTTATATAGCTCCTTAACTTTAATGCAACGCGTAACGAGGATAATAACACAACTCAACGACTTTGGTCCCTCCTGTTTTAGCATGAGGCAACACCAGGATTACTGGGACACGTGTCGGAAAAATACTATATGTAAAAACAAGAGTGTTACAGCAAGGGTTCAAATTCTAGAGATACAAATCTTCTCTCGGTACCAGTTCAAATAGGCATGTAGCATAAATATGGTTCACAAGGAACGTACCAGTGATGACGTCATTAGAGCTTTGGGCTTGAGCGGAGGTAAGCATGAAAGCTCGTCCTTTTTCAGGGTTAGGCTGCTGCTATTGCTGATGTTGATGCTGTTGGTTGAGAAGAGGACAAACATTGGCGATATGATTGAGATCGCTACATTTGTAACATGCTCGCACAGGAGCATTCTGACGTTGAGGTTGAGTTTGGTTCGGGTTAGGGTCATGGACGATGGCTTGGTTGCTTTAGGGTTGGCGATGATGGCTAGAAAGATGCCCCATCCTATTACAGTTGGCGCACTTTCGGCACGAGGTGGAAGGGAGATGGTGGTAGGTGCAACGATCACACCTAGGCCAAGTGTCGGTGTAGTTTCGTTTGGAGGGATTGTTGTTTTGGGTGGTGGAGATGGCATTTAGAGGTGTAAGGGTAGGCGGAGTGACAACCGCATTGTTTTGAACAGAAGCCTTCCGTTTCTTGTTCTTGATGTTGCCCTTTTTGGTTTGAGGGGGAGGCGATTCGGTAGTGGTGGTGGCTTGGTGCGCATGCTTTGTAGGAACCTTGTCTTAGGCCCCCTGAAGGATGTAGTTGTGGTTAAGCTCTATGATGGTGCTATAGGCTTCCTCGATGGTTTTGGGGCGTGCGGCGGCTACATGGTTCATAATCACAGGCGAAAGCAAACGAATGAGATTAGCTATTGCCTTCGGGACCGTATCCACCTATCCAGGATAGACGATACTTAACTGTTTGAAGCAAGCGATCAATCCCTCAGCGTCGCTCCCTTGCTGCATGAGATTCCAGAAATTCGTTCTCGAGCTTCTGGGTCTCGTGGGGATGACAGAACTGATCCCTCATGAGCTGCTTAAGCTCGTCCCAAGTTAGAGCGTGGGCTGCTTCGTTGCCACGCTTGTTGCGTTCCGTAGTCCACCACTCGAGGGCTCTCTGGCGAAAGACCCTAGTAGCATTGAGGGTTCGAAGCTCATCAGGTCACCCGCCCTGGAGAAAGGTAAGCTCCATTCCGTCAAACCAATTGATCATGGCTGTGACACCCTCCATGCTAGTGAATTCGACTGGTTTACAAGCCATGAAATGCTTGAATTGGTAAGACGTTTTGGGGTTGTCGGTTTTCGAATCGGTGGAGGATTTGGGTGTTTCGGTGTTGATGGTTTGAAGTTGGTAACGATATCGGGGATGACACGGGCCATTTGATTGGCCATTTGCTCGGTGACAAGACCGACGAGTTCTTGTTTGGAGATGGAGTCTTAATTGTTGTTGTTGTTGCTGCTGTTGGACCCCTTGTTGGACCTCTTGGACTTCTTGTTAGAGATTGGGAAGTTCATCTAGAGATTCAACATAGAAGAAAAGGGGATGAGACTTGATCATAATAAAGAAAACAAGTTTTGCATGCATAAATATGTATAAGGTTCATGTATGGTTCACATAACATTGCATGGGTTCATCAAGTATAGCATGTATAATCACGTATGAATGCGAATAAGGAGTATAAATTTAGTGTGTTCACGAGGATTAGTATTATTTTTGATTGCGATAAACGTGCGAGTTGTGTAACGGCTCGAAATGAATAAGGCAACAAGTATAAAATCACACAATAATTGAGTTAACATAAAAGATTGGCTCAATAAAACATGGGATTGTTTCGGGTATAGAAACGTCAACAATTCCAAAGTGAATCGAAGATCCTTTCTAATTAGAGAAACGTGCTTTGGCCTATAGGTAAAATACTCTCATCGAGAAGCGACTAACGGTATATTACCCTTTCAGTTACTACACGTCTCTAATCGATTAGAAAATTGAAACTTTGGTGAGATTGAAAATCGAGGAATGGGACTTAATCGACAAGGTGCGGGTTTCACCCCTAACTTGACGATTCCGTACCCTAAGTGTGGTTGCTTCTTACTAAACGAGGAGCATATTCCGACTCGTTTGTAAGATCCACTAGAGTATGAAATGGAAGTTTCCATCAAGATGTGGATATCACTCCTAACTTGATGGTATAACTTCGTGAAAAAAAATCGAATACGTGGAATGAGGGATTTCACCAAAACTTGTAAGTCATTGGACCTATCTTGGTGCAAATCGCCTCGTTTGCATCATGAGTGTCTTCAAGTCTTCAAGTGTATTATGTAAGTTGTCTTAGGAAAGACATTATGTAAATTTCAAGACCAAAAGATAAGGAAGAAGCAATGAGGAAGAATAAAGTTTTAAGCATGATATAAGAATGGTCAAAATGGGACACTTAATCTATAGACTAGGTCGAACATGGCAATTCTACCTAATTCCCTATAGTTATGGCTCTGATACCAATCTGTCACACCCCAACCGATGGCGGAAACATCGAGGCGGGACGAAATAGATTGCTCATTGCTCATAAATATTAATTGGCGACAATATTTAAATAAAACCCATATTTCATTCATAACAACATTGTCAAGTACAACATTTGAAGTCAAATACAATAATTCAAAATAACAACAAGTAAACTAGTCTAGTAAGGTTAAAATGTGTATCTAAAGCATTTCCTACTAGCTTTCATCATGCGTATCCTCTTCAACCTGTAACATGTTTAAAATACGAGTTCATTGCAAAAGCAAAGGCGAGTACACAAGTTTGGTGATACATAGCATAAGTATAAAATGTATAACTCGAATCCACGTTGTAATTGTAAGCAAAGTATATACTAATCATGCAATACTAGATCAAACCCCGAGTTTCCACAAAAGTTTTAACGAGATCGAGTTTCCCTTGTCACAAAAGCCACAAGACTAAATGAGTATGATAATCTTAACATAACCCCGACGGGCGGCGTGCTACTCCTATAGCGCTATATATGATAAGTTTGGGCTAGCTAAGTTAATGATCAAGCATGTATAATCTAGCATGTATCTAAGCATAACAAGTATTCATGTATAAGTATTAAGCATGTAAAAGCATAAGTTTGTGATAGTGCATTTTGATACGGAAACATGTTACAACCGAAAAGTGATAAAAGGTAAAATGGGTCGAGTATACTCACGGTTTTGCTAAGTGTTCCACTTAAGAAATCCCGGGAGCTTTGTTGTGATGTTTAGAGTTTGGCACCTTGTCCTTCTACAAGAAGAACATAGGTATTAGTTATGAGAGTAACGGAAGATTCAGATTATTCAAGCGAGATTATGAAAATAACAATAAAGTATTATGTATGAAAAAAGTCGATAAGATATACCACTTGTTCTTGATACTATGATAACCCGAATGAGTTTGATATGGTTTCATAGGTTCGAGACCTATTAGAATCGTAACAAGGAACTACATACTTTAGTGACAAACTTTATAACTCGATAGATGATTATCTAGTCATCATCAAGGGTTCGGTTTTTGGGATTATAATATAGTCCATAATATATACGTAGTTATGTAATCATGTAGGAGGTGGGATGATGAACCATCCACTTTGGTACCTCTAAGTATTCAAGTAAGTCAAGCATGGAGGTAGGATGATGAACATCCATTTAACCTCTTTATATGATTCACCACTACACAATTTGTCATAGACAACAAGGAGGGTCATGAATGTACAATAAGAAATGAGCTAATACACAACTAATCTAAGAGAACATCAAGTGATGTGTGGTTTCAAAGTTTTGGATAGCCAAGGCTAACCAAGGTGGACACACATGAAGAAGTTATGAACTTGCACCACCTGTGAGCTTGAAGCTCTATGAAAACAGAAAGTTTTGTAAGGATAAATCCTTTATTTTGAATGTATCAACCTTGTTTTTAAGCCTAACCAACCACAAGAAGTGTTGTAAGCATTCTGACATAGGTTTGAGATGAGTTAGACTCAAGTTTGATAAATTTAAACAAGATTTGAAAGAGTTGAAATCATAACAGAAAGTTTGGGATACTTTGGGTGCACTTCCAGGTCTGGATTCTCCATGGAGAACCCTAGGATTCAAACCTAAAGATTATCCAAGTAAGTAGAAGAAAGAATCAAGTAAAAAGATCAAGTTTTGAGCAAGTTATGCTCACTTTTGTAAAGGTGGTACAATCTGCCCGAAAAATTCTGATTATGAGTGTTCTTGAGATGATTTGAGAGTGATTTAGGAAGGATTAGAGGGCTATGAAAGTGTCAAATGGCTTGGAGGAGTGTTGTATTTATAGTGGAAGTGTTTAGGGTTGATAGGAGGTGATTAGAGGAGGTTAGAAGGTGATTGGTGGTGTTGTGGATGTGTGGATCCGTGCTAATTCACGAGCAAAAAACAATTCTGCCCGCCCAGTAGGTCTTACGGAACGTAAGGCCACCCTTGCGGTGCGTAAGGACCTTAGCCGGGTTGAAAATTTGATTTTTGTTGTTTAACTCAAAGGTGACGGGTTTTAATACTTATTTAAGGTATTTTATGGACTTGTTAAGTATTATAAGTGTCACACCCCGACCCGCAGCGGAATAAGAGTCGGGGCATAATTGGGTTATCACCAAAGCTCATGACATTTACTAATATGTTTCATATTTAATAAAGTCAAAGTTACATTTTCAAATATCCAAACATGTTCATTCAATACAAAGGAAATAAACCAAACATAACAATCCCAACTCTAAATCGTTTTATTCTTCTAGTCCAAGTCCTATGTGTTCCTAGCTGCTGCTAGTTCACCTGTATCATGTGTAAAATGGGGGTTTTTGGGTCAACATAAGTTGGCGAGTGAACCTTATTAGATAAACATTTATTAATGAATTAATGGTTAGTTTATTCAATGAAAAATTGTGCATAATCATAGATGAGCAAATGTAAATAATCAAGCAATGGCAAATAGCAGTCACAACTATAACATACAATAACACATGACAGCATACATGAACATACCAACATCATACTGTAAATAACATAAATGAAACTGTGCGATCAAGGCTCAATCAAACGGAGCCGATCGTATGTGGGCACGCCAGGTTCAACCTCATAATGAAATGGGGAACATGCTCAACGCTCATAATGTAATGGGGAGCGGCGGCCTATGAAATTGCATGTACTGAAAATAATAAACTTGCATCCAACAGTAACAACACAACAGGAAACAAACTGAATACACTAGTTCATGATATGATGTATGCACAATGGTTTAAGTATAATATATATATATATATATCAAGACAAATGATACAGCTGAACCAGCAGCAGCTAGGAACACATAGGACTTGGACTAGAAGAATAAAACGATTTAGAGTTGGGATTGTTATGTTTGGTTTATTTCCTTTGTATTGAATGAACATGTTTGGATATTTGAAAATGTAACTTTGACTTTATTAAATATGAAACATATTAGTAAATGTCATGAGCTTTGGTGATAACCCAATTATGCCCCGACTCTTATTCCGCTGCGGGTCGGGGTGTGACAGATTGGTATCAGAGCCATGACTATAGGGATATAAGATAGGTTATTAGACCCTTAGAGCCTATACTATAGTCGATTAGAAACTTATAAGATTTTTGTGTGTTACATGCCAAATTTCATGATGTTTATATGTTTTATGTTAAATGTTACATTTAATATTGTGCAAGCATGTTCATAAGTATGTATTATCATATAATGCCTATCATGAATCGTATGCTCATAACATATCACATCCATGAAAGCACACACCACATCATGATTGCTTTTACAATGATTTTCGTGTTTTCAAATCTCATCAAAGTGAGTTCTCATGACGGGCATGTAGTAACTGGAAGGGTACCAGTACCGGTAGTCGGAACGTCCTGTCTAGGCTGGCATTCGTATAAATCCAAAATAAAGGACCAGTTTGCCTACCTGGGGACTAACGATGAGAGTACGAAGTACCTATTAGGCCAAAGCATGCTATACCAAACGTCGTGTGAGCTAATCCCACTTTGAGTTGTCATTGTGTCTACACCTGGACACGTTCCGCCCAAACATCTCATGAACATATTTTGTGGTTTGCATTCGGGGATGCGAGTATTAAATTGCCAATACTAATGTGAATCCTACCAAGCCAATAGCCATGGGGGCCCACATGACTATGTAGGTGAAGGTATGGGGGACATTTGAGGCCCAACATGAGCGAACCCAAGACATCCTATGGATGTAGTTGCATTATTGATATTTATGTTATTTTCATTTTCTTAAAGACACATGACACCTAAAAAGACACCATAAACTCACAATCTTCTCATTTTATGATCCTGTAGATGTCGTCTAGACAGCAACGAAGGGGTAAAAGATCGGGAAGGTCTCAGGAACGTTTGGCCACTCAGATCGCGAAACAAATGGCCACGATACTGCCTGACATTGTGGTCCAAGTACAACAAGCCCTTGCTACAAATCCTACTAACCCACCCCAACAACAGGACCAGAACATCGACAACCCTCCTACCAGCAAGTGCTCTTACAAACATTTTAAGTCCTGTGATCCTCCTAAATTTGAAGGGACCGAGGGTTTCACTGCTCTCCTACATTGGTTCGAGGAGATGGAAAACACCTTTCTAAACTGCGATTGTCCTGAGGATCGCAATGTTAGATACGCCACCGGGAGACTATTTGGGGTAGCTCTCACTTGGTGGAATACTGAGAAAGGGAAAAGGGGAACTGAAGATGCGATGGCCTTAACTTGGGAGGAGTTAAGGGAAATCATGACTAGGCGTTTCTGTCCTAGAAGTGAAATTAAAAAGCTGGAGGACGAATTTCATTCTCTAAAGCAAAAGGAGGGTGATCACACTACATATAACAAGAGGTTCTTGGAGTTGAACCAAATGGTTCCAAATTTGTTCACCCCAACCTATCGTCTGATCGAGCACTATATTCGAGGACTTCCCTCGAAAATCCAAGATTCAGTTCTCAGCGTTTCACCAGTAACACTTGAAGCTGCTATGGAGTTAGCAACTGAACTGACCGAAAACCAAATTCGCAATGGGAAGTTCAAAGAAGAGAAGAAGAAAGCCCCTGTTGAGGGACAAACTTCAAACCACCCCATTCCTTCCTCTAAGTTCGCTAATAAGAGGAAGCGCAACACCAGAAATTTTGCAGTTACTCAAACCAACTCCCCTATTCCTGCTGTACCCATTACTCAAGTCACTCCTTCACCCGCACCATACAGAAGACCCTACACAGGCCCGTTACCAAAATGTAACCGTTGCCAATATCACCATTCCCCTGATCATCCTTGTCAATATTGCACCGGCTGCGGTCGCGCGGGTCATAATGTTCAAACTTGCCGCATGCCTCAACGAACGAACCGCCATCAACCTATAACCCAAACCCACCAACAAAAAATGGGCCAAGGCCAACAACCCCTACTACCACCCACTCAACATTTAGCCCAAACATATTACCAGCCCAATTATCCTATGGGTCAACCAATGCGGGCTTGCTACAATTGTGGTGACCCAAGCCATTTCCGAAACACTTGTCCAAGGTTGGTTAATATTATTCATGCTCAGGCCCAAGCCAACCCGGTGAACCAAGCAAACCAAGCTCCCCCACCTGCAAGAGGGAGAGCTTTCAATATCAACGCTAACCAGGCCAGAGCTGACGGCAATGTGGTCAACGGTACGTTCCTTATAAATGGTAGATATGCCTCTATGTTATTTGATACTGGTGCGGATAGAAGTTTTGTGTCTTTAGAATTTGAACCTATCTTAAGCAAAAATCGGGATAAGCTCACGGAATCCATAACGGTGGAAGTTGCGGACGGAAACCAGTTTTATTAGACTCTATTTTACGCAACTGTACACTCACCTTAAACGACCACGATTTCTCAGTCGACCTTATTCCTATGAAGCTGGGAAGTTTTGACATCATAATCGGTATGGATTGGTTCAGTCAACATCAGGCGGAAGTTGTATGTCGTGAAAAATTTATTCGTATTCCTCTTTCAAACGGTCAGACTCTTCGAATCATTGGAGAAACCTCGTCAAAAGGGCTCAGCTTAATGTCTTGTCTTCAAGCTCAAAAATATCTTCGCAAGAATTATGTCACGTTTTTAGCCCATATCATCAAAAAGGGAACCACAGAGAAGAAACTTGAAGACATTCCTGTAGTAAAAGACTTCCCACAAGTTTTTCCTGACGACATTTCAGGACTTCCTCCAGTTAGAGACGTCGAATTCCGTATTGATCTTATACCTGGTGCTACACCAGTTGCAAAGTCTCCATATAGGTTAGCCCCCTCTGAAATGCAAGAGCTAGCCAGTCAATTGCAAGAGTTGACTGACAAGGGATTCATACGTCCTAGCTCGTCGCCTTGGGGTGCACCTGTCCTTTTTGTAAAGAAGAAAGATGGATCTTTTCGTATGTGCATCGACTACAGAGAGCTCAACAAGTTAACAATCAAGAATCGCTATCCTTTACCTCGCATTGATGATCTTCTTGACCAACTACAAGGTGCCAGCTGCTTTTCAAAAATCGATCTTCGATCTGGCTATCATCAACTTAGAGTGCATGAAGAAGACGTCCCTAAGACTGCTTTTCGAACTCGTTATGGTCACTATGAATTCATGGTTATGCCATTTGGATTAACCAACGCACCAGTTGTCTTCATGGACCTAATGAACAGAGTTTGCAAGCCTTATCTTGATCGATTTGTTATAGTCTTCATCGACGATATTCTTATTTATTCAAAATCTAAAACTGATCATGAGCGTCATCTTCGACTCGTTCTTGCACTTCTAGATAAGGAAAAGCTTTACGCCAAGTTCTCCAAATGTGAATTCTGGTTAAAAGAGGTGCAATTCCTCGGGCATGTAGTCAATAACAAGGGAATACATGTTGACCCTTCAAAGATCAAAGCCGTTCAGGAATGGCAAGCTCCATGTACACCAACTGAAGTAAGATCTTTTCTTGGACTAGCTGGCTATTATCGTCGGTTCATTTCAAACTTCTCTCGCATTGCTGTACCACTCACGGCTTTAACTCATAAGGGAAAACCTTTCGTATGGGGACCCAAGCAAGAAGAAGCTTTTCAAACTCTTAAACAAAAATTTTGTGATGCACCAATCCTCACTCTTCCTGAAGGTTGTAATGATTTTGTAGTCTATTGTGACGCGTCAGGGCAAGGATTAGGCTGCGTTCTCATGCAAAGAGGAAAAGTCATAGCTTATGCCTCGAGACAACTCAAGACGCATGAAAAGAACTACACCACTCATGACCTAGAACTTGGAGCCGTTGTATTCGCTCTTAAGATATGGAGACATTATCTCTATGGTACTAAGTGTGAAATATACACTGACCACAAGAGCCTTCAACATATCTTCAATCAAAAAGAGTTAAACATGAGGCAACGAAGATGGGTCGAACTTCTGAATGATTACGATTGTGAAATTAGATACCACCCTGGTAAAGCAAATGTGGTGGCTGATGCACTTAGTCGAAAGGGTTATGCGAACTCCATTCATCTTCTATGTTCGCAAATTATAACCGACATTAAAGATCAAATTCGAGAAGCCCAACACGTTTTAATAACAGAAGAAGATGTACGAAAGGAGATGTCCTGTGGAGCCGAGCTAAAACTTGAAACTAAATCAGACGGTATTCTGTATTACCTAGATCGTATCTGGATTCCTAACCACAACAATCTGCGTGAAACTCTTATGAATGAAGCTCACAAAACGCGATATTCTATACACCCAGGAGCCGATAAGATGTATCAAGACCTACGATACACCTATTGGTGGCCTGGAATGAAGAAGGATATTGCCGTTTTTGTTTCCAAGTGCCTCACATGTTCCAAGGTGAAGGCTGAACACCAAAGACCATCAGGACTTCTAGTCCAACCGGAAATACCTGTATGGAAGTGGGAAAATATAACCATGGATTTCATTACCGGGTTACCTCGCACTTCTGGTGGGTATGACACAATATGGGTAATTATAGACCGACTTACAAAATCAGCTCACTTTATTCCTATCCGCGAAGATTTCAAAAACGAAAAGCTTGCACGTATTTATATCAACGAAATCGTAAGCCGACATGGGGTACCGTTAAGTATTATTTCTGATCGTGATGGTCGTTTCACCTCACGAACATGGCAAGCAGTACAATCCGCTATGGGCACACGATTAGATCTCAGTACCGCCTATCATCCTCAAACTGATGGACAGTCTGAGCGCACCATTCAAACTCTTGAAGATATGCTTAGAGCATGTGTCATAGACTTCAAGGGAAATTGGGACGCCCACCTACCATTAGTTGAATTTTCGTACAACAACAGCTATCATTCGAGCATCGGCATGGCACCTTTTGAAGCCTTATATGGTCGTAAGTGCCGATCTCCTGTATGTTGGCACGAAATTGGGGAAGCACAAATTACTGGTCCAGAATTGATCCAAGAAACCACAGACAAGATTCATCAAATTCGGAACAATCTTCTAGCGGCTCAAAGTCGTCAAAAGAGTTATGCAGATAAACGACGGAAGCCCTTAGAGTTTAACATTGGTGATCATGTGCTTTTAAAAGTATCACCGTGGAAGGGAATAGTTCGTTTTGGTCAAAAGGGGAAGCTAGCACCTCGTTACGTAGGACCTTTCAAGATCTCGAAAGAGTAGGTCCTGTAGCATACAAGCTTGACCTACCAGAAGAACTCAACAGGATTCATCCCACATTCCACGTGTCGAACTTGAAGAAGTGCCTCGCTGATGAGAATCTCCATATTCCACTGGAAGATATTTAGATTGATGAATCTATGCATTTTATTGAAAGACCAGTGGAGATCATGGACTACGGGGAGAAACGTCTTCGACGAAGTCGCATTCCAATTGTTAGGGTACGCTGGGAGTCGAAACGGGGACCTGAGTTTACTTGGGAACGTGAAGACTCAATGCGTGAAAAATACCCACATCTTTTTCCTACTACTTCAACTACTTAAATTTCGGGACGAAATTCCTAAAAGTAGGGGATACTGTAACATTTGTAAAAAATCAGGTTTTCAAAACCCGCTCCGTTTTGTAATCGAATATCAAGTTATAAAAGTTACGTCGAATATTTATGATTATTTTGATTTAAAACAATACATAATTAATAAATAAACTAAACTATAAAAATTATATTTGATAAAAAGTTAAAATAAAATAAAAAAAAATTATGATGCTACCGGGACTCAAACCCGGGTCAGCCAAGACACACTTCAGCAACTTAACACACACTCACAAGACCACTCCGCCACATTGTGTTTTCTGCTAACTCTAGAAACACAAACGAAATTTATACACAAACCCAGTTAAAACCGGTTGCGCTATCTGAGAAACGGTAATCGGCAAACCAATCGTCAATTCGTTGTTTATTCACACATTCAGTTTATAACCGATGCACCGACGGTTTTTAATCAAATCGGAAATTGATTAAACTTAAAGCCTCATCATTATCGGTTTTTAAAACCGAAAAATCATCAAGTCCGGAGTTCTTCAAACTTCAGACCACTCTCGCGACTCAGAGATATCATACCAATACTCCATTTCATTTTCGTCGCATTTTCAGACCATCAGAATGCCTAAATCAGCTCGCCGGAATTTTCTGCAAAAGTCGCCGGAAAACCGTATTCAACTCAAACCGGTAAAATACTTCTACTTTACTGTTTCAATCAATTGTTAGAACCTTACTAACATTAACCCATCGCTCATAATCAACCACAGACGACATTGCTGGACTTTCTGTTTTCGCCGGAAAACTTCTGGAGTTGTCGAAAACTCGTTGATTACCGGTATGCTCATTCCAACGTGCTGATAATCAATACTCATTAGTTCAATTTCACATCTAATCCCTTAAACCTGTTAATTGATTCTCACAGCCGAAGGTTCCAAAAACAGAGCCGACGAGTTTCGCCGGATTCTCTTAAGAAGACGATCTGTTCGGTATCTTCTTTCCCCAAACTTTTCGGTTCAATGCATTCCAACTGGACATCATGTTCATTAACTAAATTAATCGCGTATCAGTTGTTTTGATTGATGTCTGTGTTTGTAATGAAGAAGACGAGTTCAGAGATGACATAAGATTAATTAAAATCGGAATTATAAACGGGTTAGACACACAGTCCATTGGTGGACTGTGTGCAAACAAAAACCATACACGTCCCGAGTTCGATCCCTGCTACACACACATCTTGTGTAATAAAATGTCTTTTTGATTAAAAACTAAACCGGGTTAACTCAGTTAGTTGTTAAGTATAATAAAAACCGAGATAATAACCGGGTTAGACACACAGTCCAGCGGTGGACTGTGTGCAACATGAACCATACGTCGCGCGTTCGAAACCCGTCACTTGCACCGGTCCGTTGAATTAAAATGTTTTTGAAATTAAAGAGAATTTCGGTTAAACTGAATAAGTGTATAAGTATAAATAAAAACAAGATTATTTCGGGTTAGACACGTAGCTCAGTTGGTAGAGCTGCGTGCACGCGTACGGGAGGTCACCGGTTCGAGCCTCACCCGGCGCAAACTAATACGCTGACCGAACCGGTCAACGGTCAACGCTAAATAAACAAATTTTTTTTTATATTCTTATTTATTAAATTTAATTTAAAAATCAATTAAAAATACTTAAAAATAACATTTTTAAAGATAGAAAATAGCCATAAACTCACAAAAATATATCTAAAAATTTCATTAAAATCCTTAATAAAATCCACTCGTTTAATATATTTTTCCGTTATATTTAGGTTAGTATTTCTCGTTGTTCCGCTCATCTAATTCGTGCGCATCTCACCATCTCCAATCCAACGCACCCAATGTGAGTGAATCTTTACAAATTCCCCGTTTTAATCACGTTTTGGGGTGTATCATGTGTCTTGATATATATATATATTATACTTAAACCATTGTGCATACATCATATCATGAACTAGTGTATTCAGTTTGTTTCCTGTTGTGTTGTTACTGTTGGATGCAAGTTTATTATTTTCAGTACATGCAATTTCATAGGCCGCCGCTCCCCATTACATTATGAGCGTTGAGCATGTTCCCCATTTCATTATGAGGTTGAACCTGGCGTGCCCACATACGATCGGCTCCGTTTGATTGAGCCTTGATCGCACAGACATTTTCATTTTCAGTACATGCAATACGATCGGCTCCGTTTGATTGAGCCTTGATCGCACAGTTTCATTTATGTTATTTACAGTATGATGTTGGTATGTTCATGTATGCTGTCATGTGTTATTGTATGTTATAGTTGTGACTGCTATTTGCCATTGCTTGATTATTTACATTTGCTCATCTATGATTATGCACAATTTTTCATTGAATAAACTAACCATTAATTCATTAATAAATGTTTATCTTATAAGGTTCACTCGCCAACTTATGTTGACCCAAAAACCCCCATTTTACACATGATACAGGTGAACCAGCAGCAGCTAGGAACACATAGGACTTGGACTAGAAGAATAAAACGATTTAGAGTTGGGATTGTTATGTTTGGTTTATTTCCTTTGTATTGAATGAACATGTTTGGATATTTGAAAATGTAACTTTGACTTTATTAATATGAAACATATTAGTAAATGTCATGAGCTTTGGTGATAACCCAATTATGCCCCGACTCTTATTCCGCTGCGAGTCGGGGTGTGACAATAAGGTATCATAAGCTCATGTAACATGTCATGATGTATGCATATGTATGTATTGATCGAGATCGAGGATCCACATTGCATATAAAGTATGTATCATGCATAAATATCGCGTATTTATAAAATATATCATGTATTCGAGTATGTGTATCATGTGTAAGTATTGTATGAACAAGTATGATTTGTGTATAACAAATATGAGGATAAAAATGTTTATTCCATTATGATTCAAGTCTCGATTACAACGATTACGACATGGAGAATACGAATACAATAGATTCCAAAAATAGAATTCCAACACTAGCTTGCTATAAATAGGAAGTTTGGAAAATGCGAGGCGTTACACTGCTGGCCTGACCAACTTTGGGCGAAGTTGGGGTGCCCAACTTCGGCCGAACTTGACCTGACGGCTAAGTTTTGTTTGTTATTTGTTCGTTAGGTATTCGTTTGGCAATTTGATTCGTGTTAGATAGTTATGTTAAGCGTTTTAACAAGGTGTTAAGCGTTGGGATAATTAAAATAATGCGATTAAGCGATTCGTGCGAGTGAGAGCTGTACGATAGCGAGTACAACCATGAATCATAAAGCACACATAACACACAAGTAACATAATGTACATAATTAACCACGATTTGAGTTTGCGTTGAGAGTTGCGACTATTTAATGATTTAAATGCGATAAATAAGCGATGTAATATGCGTTTTTAAAATAATTGTAAACCATCATAATAAATCTCAGAGTACAAACGGGTTTTAAGCGGAAATAAACGGAAATAACGGAAGTAACAGAATTCGGATAACAATCCGAAAGATCGAGTTGTTACAATGTGTATAATTTCGGTGTTTTTATGTACAGAAAAAAAAAACCTATAACTAAAAATATAAATATGTAAAATATATAGTATGGTGTGTAATATATACATGATGCATAATATATAAAAAGAGTAAAGTCGCAATGATCGACGTTTTTGGCAATATGCTCTGGCCAATTGTGTTCTTAATATTTTGTATTTGGATATCTATTCTGTGATATTGATATTTGGAAAATGTTTATAATACAGATGTCGAATGAAGCTAATCAATCTGCTCAGAATAATCATGAAAACACTTTGGATAAAAGTGCCATAGAGAATATAATAGCTCAGGGAATAGTTGATACCATACCCCTGATTATTGAAGCTGCTAAAAACCCTATGCCTATAGAAAATAATAAGGTTGTGAATAGCAAGCGTAACCGTAGTCAAGATTATAGTCATAGTGTTAATGGGGATAACGATATCTTTATCAAAGCTCCATTTCCTAAGAAAATGAAAGCAATAACTTCTAGATGTACTTACAAGGAATTTCTAGCTTGTAAGCCAACTGAATTCGCAGGCAACGTAGGAGCTATGGCTGCTCTGCTATGGTTGGAAAAGAGTGAGGTTGTTCTTAAGATCAACTAATGCGCTGAAGAAGATAAGGTGATGTATGCTTCATATCTCTTTTGAGATGAGGCATTAGAATGGTGGAACACTATTCTACAGGTAAAAGGGAGCGACATGGCTTATGCCATGAGTTGGAAAGAATTTAAGGATATGACGAAAAGAAAATTATGTCCTCCTTATGAGAAGGAACAAATGGAAAATAAGTTCCTAAATCATAGATGGTCGATGTAAAGTGTCATGAATATACGGCAATGTTCATCGAATATGCAAGAATGGTACCAACCCTGGCCTCGCCAGAACCTGTACTTATTTCTCGCTATATTTGGGGACTGATTAGTGAAATCCGTGATATAGTCAAGGCAGCTAGACCTCAGACTATTGAGGAAACACTTGAGCTGGTCAATACATTGACTGGCGGATTAGTCCGCACAAGAGAAGAAAATAAGAAGAAAGAGTTAGCTTAGAAGATTACCCAAGAGTATCACCCAGGTAATAATTACAGAAGGAAAGGAATCAAGCAGTCTTCTGCACCTTCTTTCTGCAGAATTTGCAAAAAGAAGCATTCAGGAAGGTGTAATAGGTATTGCAATTTCTGCAAAATACCTAGACACAAGGAAGAAGAATGTAGAAAGAAATCTACTATTTGCTACAATTGTAGAGAAGCAAGGCACATTAAGCCAGATTGCCCTAAACCGTCAAAGGCACCTGATAACAAGGCAAAAGCAGCAGACGGAGCCAAGAAGAACCCAAGAGCATTCGTGCTGACTGAACAGGAGGCGACAATGATTCTCGACGTGATCGCCTGTATGTTCCCTATTCATGACGTTTATGCAAAAGTATTATTTGACTCTTGTGCAAACCAAAGTTTTATAAAACTGCATTTTGTCAAGTTCTTAATCAACCACTAACTAAGCTTAGTCAAGCTTGTACGGTAGAAATGACAGAAGGAAACTCCACCAACATATGCAAAGTACTTCAAGGAGCGAAGATAAAATTATTAGGATATAAGTCAGCGACAAACTTGCTACCTATGAATCTAGTTGGGTTCGATGTAGTATTAGGAATGGATTGGTTAGTACCCAATCATACTCGAATCCTTTGTGAGCAAAATACTGTTGAGATTCGTACGCCAACTGGAGAAATGATCATGATTCGAGGAGATAAGCCAACTAAACCAACGAAACTCATCTCGGTGATGAAGGCTGCAAGTTATGCACGGAAGCAATGCTCTCTATAATCATTAACACTAGAGGCAAGGAGCTGAAAGAAAATTTGGTAGTATGAGAATACCTTGATGTTTTCCTAGAAGATCTACCTGGACCGCCACTGGATCGGGAAGTAGAGTTCAGAATTCATCTGATTCCTGGAACTGCACCGATAGCTAAAGTGCCATATCAACTGGCATAGTAGAGATGCTAGAATTAAAGAAGCAATTACATGAATTGCTAGAAAAAGGATTCATACAACCGAGTTCATCCCCTTGGGGAGCACCCGTGTTGTTTATCTAGAAGAAGGATGGTTTGATGCGTATGTGTATCGATTATAGGGAACTGAATAAGGTCACAATCAAGAATCGTACCCATTACCGAGATTGATGATCTATTCGATCAACTCCAAGGAGCTCGATATTTTTCCAAGATCGATTTACGCTCAGGATACCATCAACTGAAGGTACATGAAGAAGATATTCCTAAAACGGCTTTCAGGACTAGGTATGGTCATTACGAGTTTACAGTCATGCCATTTGGCTTAACAAATGTTCCTGTAGCATTTATGGACATGATGAATATAATATGTAGCCGTATCTAGATAAATTTTTAATTGTCTTCATAGATGATATACTTATTTATTCCAAGAGCGAAGATGATCATGTTAAGCATCTACATACACTTTTAACATTGTTAAGAAAAGAGAAACTTTATGCAAAATTCTCTAAGTGTGAATTTTGGTTGCAAGAGGTGCAATTCTTAGGACACATGATTAATCATGAGGGAATTCATGTGGATCCTACAAAAATCGAGGCGATTACCAAATGGAAAGTCCCTAAATCAGCTACCGAAGTCAGAACTTTCTTAGGGTTAGCATGTTACTATCGACGATTTATCCAAGACTTCTCAAAAATAGCCATTATGTTAACCAAGTTAACATGTAAATTGGTTAAGTTTGAACGGGGACCCAAGCAGGAAGAAGCTTTTACAACTTCGAAGCAAAATTTAACAAATATGCCAATACTTGCATTACCAGAAGGAGCCGAAGATTTTGTAGTCTTTTGTGATGCTTCTAAATTAGGATTAGGATGCGTTTTAATGCAACGAGAGAAGGTGATTGCTTACGCGTCTAGACAACTAAAGAAGCATGAAGAGAACTACACTACTCATGATTTAGAAACAGGAGCGATAATTTTTGCCCTTTGTTGATGCATATGTCTGTTGCGTATGTTATCGTATAATATCGAGTCAGTATTTAGGAGCGAAATGTCAAAGTTTATGTATATTTAGGGTCAAGTTCGCTCGAAAAGGAAGTTTTGTAGTCAAGTTCGGCCGAACTTGACTAAGCAAGTTCGCCCGAACTTGCATTCCCTCCAGCGAACTTGCACTCCTATAAATAGGAGTCTTGACATTTCATTTGTAACTTCAGTGATTTTGGCACAGAGACGGCGAAGCTCTGTCCAAGTGTTTCCAGGATCTGTAACGTTGAATATTAATGAAACGGTGATTAAATAGAAACAAATGAGTGTATCCAATGTCGCCTAAGCAAACGGATTCTGCATGTTTACTTTAGGTTTGTCAGATTAGTGCCTGAACGATCCGTATAACGGACCTACAAGTGGTACAGAGCTAGAACAGCCTGATTTGATAGTAATCAAGACAAGAACACTTCTATTTCATCTCCATTCTTCTACTTTTTATTACTTTTTCACAAAAAATGAAGAATTCACGGTCAAAATCTTTTCAATTTTGAATATATCATGTAAAATACAACAAAGATAAACCCTTGAAGATTGGAGACCAAAATCAATCGAATTGGTGTCGGAATGTTGCAAAAACCATGTTTGACAAAACACTTTCCATCGAACTTGTTAGCCAAGTTCGGTCGAACTTGTGCTAAAAAGTTACTTTTTCAGTGACTTTTTACCAAGTTCGCTCGAACTTGAGTGAATTTTGAGGAAATTTGGTTAAGTTCGCTTGAAGTTGCTAGATTTTTATTGATATTTTGTCAAGTTCGACCGAACTTGATATAAATTCAAGAAGTTTAGCTAAGTTCGCCCGAACTTGCTAGTTCCTCATCAAATTCATTTGATAAGTTCGCTCGAAGTTACCTCAGGTTTATTTTCAAAACTGTTGCAAGTTCGACCGAAGTTCAAAAATTATGTTTCAAATCTGAAATCACAAGATCGACCGAACTTGTGATAATTTCTGAGAATTCTTCATTGTAGCTACAAGTTCAACTGAACTTGTAGTAAAACTAATTGTTTTCAAAGTTTTCAAGTGTTTTCAGTATACACGTCTCGTTATTTGCGATGGATGATCTACAAAGAGCATACTACGACTGTGAAATTCGGTATCATCCTGGCAAGGCAAACGTGGTGGCCATAACTCTTTTGACGACTTTGAGCCGCTAGAAGATTGTTTCGAATTTGATGGATCTTGTCTGTGGTTTCTTGAATCAATTCTAGACCGGTGATTTGAGCTTCCCCAATTTCGTGCCAACATACTGGAGATCGGCACTTACGACCATATAAAGCTTCAAAAGGTGCCATGCCGATACTTGAATAATAGCTGTTGTTGTACGAAAATTCAACTAATGGTAAATGAGCGTCCCAATTTCCCTTGAAGTCTATGACACATGCTCGAAGCATATCTTCAAGAGTTTGAATGGTGCGTTCAGATTGTCCATCAGTTTGATATGACAGCAGCGGGTTCGTCAAATGCCAATGTGATCTAACAAGTCAATCTTGACAATGAGATGGGCACGACTGTTAAACCGCCAAAGCTAATGAGCATGGACGAGTATGAAGGATCGAAGGAGAAGTTTACATATTGGGTTCAAGCCATGCATTTCCGCAGTTGGGTTGCGATTGAGATAGGTTATGTCGTTCCTAGAGATGAGAATCAGAAAATTCTGGAGAAGTGCAAATATTCTACTCAACAGAAAGATGATTATTTTGCTGAAAAGAAAATGATTAATCTTATCCAGCAATCGGTTAAGGAAGACATCCTGATACTTTTACCAGAATACAAGACTGCGAAAGAGTTATGGACATCTCTGAAGAATAAGTTTCAAGAGAGTGTAGTGGTTAAGAACTGTGAAGCTCTAGTTTCAAGTATATCCACAAATGAGTCTTTAAGTTCTAAACCAGTCTGCCCGGTCTATGATGTAGAAAATTATCAGGCAGATAATGCAAAACTCTTGAGTAAAATTGAGAGTTTGACATTAGAAAATAAAAAGTTAAAAGAAAATGAAAAGAATTTTGAAAACAAAATAAAAATTTTAGAAAATGAAAATTACAAATGGTAATATATTTTCAAAATGAAATAAAAATGCTTAAAAATGAAAATATTGTTTTTGAAAAATTAAATATAGAAAATCAAAAAGCAATAAATTCTCATATTAAGAAAATTGCTCAACTTGAAAAAGAAGTTGAGACTGTTAAAAATAAAGCTGTTAATTCAGAAAATTTATTGAAAGGTTTTGTGACTTCCTCTTTAAAGTTAGATCATATATGTCCAAAACCAATCAATAATAATAAAAAGGAAAGTCCAATAAGTGACAATGTCATAAATTATGACGATGTCACAATTGGTAATTGTGATGATAATATCGATGATGAAAATGACAAAAATGATAAAAAAGAAATATTTTTGAAACTAAAAGAAAATTTTCAAGAAACTGTTCTACAATCTGCCGAAAAAGGTGAATGCTCATCGCAAAAACCTTCTAAGCAGAATGGAGAACAAAAACAATATGAAAAACGAAATTCTAAAAATTTTCAAAACAAAAATAAAAGCTCATCGGTACGGTTATCCAATCATTATAAAAACTCACAAAAAATTGAGAATAAGTGGTGCAGGTCGGACCATAGTGCTTCAAAGTCAAATCAATTTTATAGAAGAAGCAGGAAAGATGACTACTACATGTCAAATCAATGTGCTGATTTGGGTGTTTGGTCTGAATGGAGAGATTGGTACGATAACAGAGTGTGTTACAACTGTGGATTTGGTGAACACATTGCTGTTAACTGCCTAAAAAAGAGATTTGATACGAGAAGATGCTATAAATGTCAAATCAAAGGTCATATTTCCAGGAATTGTCCGACTAATCTGAAAAGAAGATCGGTTAAATCTCAAGGGGAGAAAAGACCAGAAGAGAAGAAAACAGAGAAGAAAAATGAGAAAATTGTAGAGAAGCTCAAAGAACAAAAAGTCAAGTTATCACAAGGACAAAAAGACAGATTGAGAAAAAAAGAGAAAAAAAGTTAGAGAGTATTTGGAAAAGATTTTGTCCTCGGATACGTCTAAAAAATCAGATAAAAGTTCTAATGAATCATTTTACTCACAGTCAAGTAAAACGAATTCATCAGATACAAATATGAGGACAAAAGAGAGAGAAGTGGAGAAAAATTTGATAATTCAAACAGTTAAAAAACCAAATAAAGTAAAATTTTCAAATAAAGTTTCTATCAAATTGTTTGAATATCAAAAAGAGTGTGAATGTTTGTTTACTTTAAATGTTAATGATTTTGGTAAACCTAAACCAGAATGGATTGGGTTCCAATTCAAAACTGATTAAAGTTTGTTTGAATGTGCAGGATAACCAAGTTTCAAGCCAAATGTCATTTCAGAAGCAGTGGTTGTTCATACAGAGAGACAAGAGACAAGAGTGATATTCCACACAAACAAAATGGTAGTCTCGCGTTCACATTCGTAAAAAGTCGTTAAATGGTTAAAATGAAAGATTCTTATTTTCGATTTTAATAAGATGTTTTCAATTTTAGGGGGAGAAAAAATTTTAAAAATTTTAAAAAATTCTTGTAAAATTGAAAAACATCATTTTAAAATGTTTCCAAAAACAATAGAAAATCTCAAAATATCAGAAACATTGAAAAATGAAAAATGAGATTACTTGTGCGAATAGAGGAAATGATAGTAAATCAGTGCACTATCAGTGCATGCTAAAGATATGTAATGTTTAAAATGGTTAAACAATCTCACTAAAGATGTGTCGGTAGGCTCAGCTAGACTAGTAGTTTTGCGAAAATGATATAAACCTAAATAGAAAAGCCTAGTTCTAGTGGGAAACACGGTTGAAGGCATAGTACTTAGTTTTGTCCTTCATGACTGTGTACCTACTCGGTAATAGCCAAATGTTGAAAAGCATAAAAACCGGTTAGTTTGTGAACTTTCATATCTTACTGAAAAAGTCACTGTGATTGTGTATTTCATTTTGCAAAGATTTAAACTTGTTTTATTTCTTTATTTCGTTTAAGCATTGGACATCCTCTGCGTATACGAAAGTATCGAACTGGATGTTAGTGCCTAAACGTTTCTGCTTTATTTTATTTGGTGTTTCGTTTAAATCTTGGATCATCTCTGCGTATATGTGAATATCGAACTGATGGTTAAGATCTAAACAATTTCAACTTGTTTTTTATTTCTTATTTTGTTTAAACATTCGACTTTCTCTGCGTATTGAAAGATCGACCTGATTGTTAATGTTTAAACATTCTGCGTTTTTTTCACTCATATCACAGTTGATGAAAGTTTAAAGGCATTACTTGAGTTAGTGTATTACATGATGAGGGGAGATGCTAAGATCGTGGGGTCCATAAGAACTTAGTGCAAATTAATGTACCTTAACATATCAGTAAGCATTAGAAAAGTTTTTAGATTGAGTTTAAGTGGGCAACAATACCGACAATCCATGTGAACTGTTTAAACTGAGTGTTTCATCTAGATCAACGGTGCAGCTGATATGTCTCAGTAAACTGATATGATCCTCTAGCACATATTCTCACAAAAATATAAACTGTAAATATTACATTTCAGTTTGTTTACATTTCGGCATTCAATAATAAAAATCCAAAATATTTCCTTTCAAAACTTCCATGGAAACTTGATAATGTTGAATGTGAGCCGGACCAACGAGACTATTAAGAAACTGTTTGTGTGTGGATACGTGTGATTGTTCTTAATCGTCAAACCTTATAGATTCGAAGCATCATTTGAGGGGGAGCTATATAAACACGTTGATTAAAGATACCAGAAAGCTCAAAGCAAGGGGGAGCATGGATGTTAAAGTTATTCAAGATATAAAGATCAAGAGAACATTAAAGACTCAGGAACTTAATTGAAGAATGATGACTACGGCAACATCCAAGGGGGAGTCTGTTGATGCATATGTCTGTTGCCTACGTCATCGTATAATATTAAGTCAGTATTTAGGAGCGAAATATCGAAGTTTATGTATATTTAGGGTCAAGTTCGCTCGAAAAGGAAGTTTTGTAGTCAAGTTCGGCCGAACTTGACTAAGCAAGTTCGCCCGAACTTGCATTCCCTCCAGCGAACTTGCACTCCTATAAATAGGAGTCTTGACATTTCATTTGTAACTTCAGTGATTTTGGCACAGAGACGGCGAAGCTCTGCAAGTGTTTCCATGATCTGTATCGTTGAATATTAATGAAACGGTGATTAAATAGAAACAAATGAGTGTATCCAATGTCGCCTAAGCAAACGGATTTCGCACGTTTACTTTAGGTTTGTCAGATTAGTGCCCGAACGATCCGTATAACGGACCTACACCCTTAAAATTTGGAGACATTATTTGTATGGAAGTTTACCATCTTTACAGATCATAAGAGCTTAAGGCATATTTTCGGGAAAAAATAATTGAACATGAGGCAAAGATGTTGGATGGAGATTTTAAGCGACTACGATTATGATATCCAATATCACGAAGGAAAAGTTAATGTAGTAGCTAATGCTTTAAGTCGTAAGTATCATGAGAAACCAAAATGAGTACGTGCTCTCAGATTAAATCTGCATGTAGATTTAATAGAACAATTAAAGAGTACCCAGAAAGCAGCAATCAAAGATGATACAGAAGGATTGAAAGGAATAATAAAAGAATTAGAACAAGGAACAGATGGAATTTGATTCCATAGGAAGAGAATTTGGGTACCTATCCAAGGGAACTCAAGATATATAATTTTAGAGGAAGTCCATAAGTCTAACTATACGATGCATTCTGGTAGCGACAAGATGTATCAAGATTTGAGGAAGAATTTTTGGTGGATAGGAATGAAAAAGGACATAGCTAGTTATATTTCTAAGTGTTTAACTTGTTCGCAAGTTAAAGCTTAACATCAAAAACCTTCAAGTTTACTTCAACAGATAGAAATGCCAGTATGGAAATGGGAATTGATAACAATGGATTTTGTTACTAAATTACCCAAAACAAGAAAAGGCAATGACACAATCTGGGTGATTGTGGATCGATTAACCAAATCAGCTCATTTTCTACCAATAAAAGAAACCTTTAGCATGGAGAGACTAGCTAAATTATATGTGGATGAGGTAGTGTCAATACATGGAGTTCCACTATGCATTGTATCAGATAGAGATAGTCGTTACACTTCTCATTTTTGGACAAGTTTCCAAAAAGCTATGGGAACACGACTAAATTTAAGTACAACCTATTATCCTCAAACTGATGGGCAAAGTGAGAGTGAAGGTCCGTGATCAGGCGGTTCTAGACGGAAGTTAGTGCATAAACGTAAACCGATTCGGTAGAATGTTATTAAGAATGGAGTAGAAGTAGAGTGCATCGGAAGTCTTCATTCATATCAAAAGAGTATACATCTTTGTCAGGCTGCAAGAGTTCCTGGAGAGAATCCGGCAGCACCTCCCCGTAGGGATTGCAAAAACTTAAACAACAAATGAACACACCACCTATATATAAGGCAACAAGTTCGCTTGAAATGTGTATAGGACAAGTTCGGGCGAACTTGTCCACCATATGACAAGTTCAGGCGAACTTGTCCATCACATATCAACTTCGGCCGAAGTCCACCTCATGACAAGTTCGGGTAAACTTGTTCCCATTTTCACTATAAGCTCCGTATTTTGGTCGTGTGTTCGATTCTAACCTATACAATATTCAACACACGCTCAATCTAGCCTATTCGACAAGTGACAAACACAAAGTGCATCAACCAAGAGGACAGTTCAAACATTATAAGACATGTTGAGGGCATGTGTAATAGATTTTGAAGGAAGTTGGGACGATCATTTACTAATTAATGGAATTCTCCTATAATAATAGTTATCACACCAGCATTAATGCTGCTCCATTTGAAGCACTTTATGGACGAAAGTGCCGAACCCCAGTATGTTGGGCAGAAATAGGAGAAAAGCAATTATCAGGTTCCAAAATTGTACAAGAAACCACTGATAAAATAATCCAAATCAAGGAAAGATTGAAAACAGCACGAGATCGTCAAAAGAGTTATGCGGACCATTGACGGAAGCCGTTAGAATTTCAAGTTGGAGACAATGTGCTATTGAAAGTTTCTCCTTGGAAAGGAGTAGTTCGATTTGACAAGAAATGGAAGTTAAGCCCAAGGTATGTTTGACCATTTAAGGTTATTAAGCGAATTGGTCCAGTAGCTTATCAGCTACAATTACCAGAAGAGATGACTAGTATACATGATGTATTTAATGTATGTAACCTGAGGAAATGTTTAGCTGATGTTTAGCTGATGACTCACTGATAATACCTCTTCAAGATATAGAGGTAAGTGAAAGGTTAAAATTTGTTGAGACACCTCTCCAAATCGAAGATAGAAAGGTTAAGAATCTCAAACATAAAAGATTGATTCTGGTCAAGGTAAAATGGGATTCAAAAAGAGGACCCGAATACACATAGGAATTAGAATCAGAAATGAAACGGAAAAATATTCGTACTTGTTTCAGTGAATCTCGAGGATGAGATTCTAAACAAGGTGGGGAGGATGTAACAAGACCCAAAAACACCCTAAAACGAGCCTTGATCAGAACCCCGGACATGCACAACGAGACCCGACACGAAAAACAGAGAGATCTTATTCTGGCAGCCAAGGCTCCACGCGCCAGAATCCCTGTCATCTCCCGCGACGCGTGGGAGAGATCCAAGCCACGTGGCTCCGTTTCGCGAAAAGTGGCAAGGCTATGCTGGTGATGAGGCTGACCTAACCCTAGATAGGTATCCCCGCGCCACGTGAGAGGAACCCATGATTCCCGCGCCACACGCGGGAGAAACCCAGGTGAGCTATATAAGGAGCAGTCTAGGACAAGTTCAGAACGCTCAGTTCGATCATTTAAAACGACGTACTACTCCTCGTATCTCTACTTCTTTCAACAAAGCCCCTAAATTCCGAAACGCTGCCGCGATATCAGGGTAATAACTCTAATAACTGTCGCAGTACTATATCCGATCGATTGAAACCAATCCAATGAATGTTTAAGTGTTGTCGGTACTCGGCATGCTTTGTCATTCGTTGTGGTCCTAAAATTTGAACTGAGTTAATACACTAATACGTGTGCATTGTGTAATTAAATAGGTATACCAACCTCAAACCAGTAGGTAAGACCCGTCAACGTAAACCTGCAATGTGAGTCATTCTTTCTTTTTCTCAAATAATTTGCAAAACCCTAAATGTTTTACCTACAGTGATTAAGTTTTTTTTATTCTACAATTACTACCGATATGGGGTTCTGCATACAATACTTGATAAGCTTCACCATTGGACAACAGGTTAGCTAATGAGTGATATGACCATAGTCACAGATCCAGTCGTGTGACAATTACCGATTTGGGGTAATTGATAGATATAAACAAATATAAAAACCTTTAATGTTGTAAATTAGAACAATGTGTTTTCTTACAACTGAATGAACTCACCAGTATTTTCCACTAACCAAATGTTTTTAAAACGCGTTTCAGGGGACTTAATGTGAAGAAAGGAAAAAGTATCGTGAAGCACTTCAGTGTAAATAAGTGGCTATGAAACCTTGAAACAAACGTGTTTTCTGTAACCAAGGATTTCTCAGTGAAATTCCTTTATGTAAATACGGGATTTATCCCACAACTTAAGAAATGAAAATTTTGTACTCTGATAAATTTTCCTAGCACCCGGTTCTGATGAAAATTCCGTTGCGAAACTTATAATGAACACCCGTACCAATGTATCTGGTCACGGCTCCCGCCAAGGGTGGGGTCGGGGGTTGTGACAGCCGGGTTTCGACTAAATGTCTATAGGTACGACGTTTGGTGCACATGGCATGATGTTATCGATCGTGGGTGTTGGGAGATTCCCTAGGTATGGTTCTTGCCAAGTTTCTTGGTTTGTGAGTATAGTCGAGGTTTGTAAGAGTCTTGGGTGTTTCATCCTCGTTCTAAGGCGTTGATAGAATTACCGGTAGGGGAGCTAGTTCTAAGTTGGGTCTATGTTGTGAATCGAAGCCTCGAGGGTGTATGGGTCGGCTATTTGTGTTCATCGGTTAGGTTGACTATTGGTTGATTATGTTTTACCAACTAAGCGAGGTTAACGAAGCGACATTTATAATAATTATATGTATGTGAGAGAAAGTTTTCTTTGGTTCCTTATTGGGAACAAACTGTCTTTAGTATAATAGTATAATGTGAGTGTGTGGCGTTTTGGCTCGAAATAAGAAATTTGTGGGCAAGAGATTCATTAGACCAACTAGGTTGATAGGTAACATTTTATAAAACTTTAGAAAATCGGGTAAGGAAATATTTAAGGCATGAATGGGATTTCCACGCATGTGATTTAAGTAAATAGGTTGTAGAATTAAGATACCTTTGGTAAAAGATTGAGATTTGAGATTTTTGCATAAGTAGAAAATTTGACACAATGATAAAAGGTTTAAAACCTTTGACTTGACCAAAATGGTCTGAACCGAAAGTCAAAGCAAAAGTCAATATGATTGACTTTTGGCTAATAACTAGCCTGATAATGGAAAAAGACTGAGGAAGAACACTTTAAGGGAAGTTTATAACTTTAGGTAGGAGGCTCCAATATGATAGAGAGAAAGAATTTGAAAGGTGCACTTGAAATGTGTAGTATGAACACTTATTTATACTAACCCCAAAGTCTCCCAATTCATGCTAAGTGTGTCCTGAAGTGTTTAGGGATAGATTAGTGGTAGGACACACATCCTAAGGAGGCTAGAATGTGGCACAAATCGAGCAAAGGTGGCATAATGCAACAGTTGCAGCTGCAAGGTGCAGTCTGCTGTTTGCAGACCCCTTAGGGACCGTACGGGTTATGCCTTGCGGTCCATAAGGACCCCTGGCACGCCCATTGTTTGAAACGCAATTGTGGACCGTAAGGGACCGTCAGAAGCTGAAAATTTGTATTTATACAGCTTTGACCCCTTAACTTGTTTCCACATCCCACTTTATGTATTTTGTCACTGTTTTCCAATAAATCTAGAATATTTGAAGAGTTTCTGGACACGTGTTGCCCTATGATTCGATATAAATTTCCAAGGTGTTACATGTATTTTTTTTAATTAAAAGAGGTGTTACAGCCATTTCATACAAACTAACAGAAAAAGTGGATAGGATTAACGGAGATGAAATGTAATTGTTACAAAAGTTAATGTATTGGACCGTTTTGACAGTTTTTAAACCAATGGATTGTAATTTTTTTTCAACAAACCACAGGGACGAAAAACGTAATTAACTCCTTATATTATTAAGTGTTAAAGTAAATAAATAATTTTTTATATACATTTAAGATATAAGGAGTAGGATCAAATACAAACCACCTTTCGTATACAAACGGTAAGAACCATTCAAAAAGTGTTATGTGGCATCCAACCAGTTAATTATCTTGAATTCCTTATAATTATGCTAACAAGCAATTAATTCTTTATATCGATCTTTCTTTTCTTTTAAATGTGCTGATAAAGAAAAGTACTAATATAATTCACATATGTGCTAAAATAAGTTATCTTGATTAATTTTCATGTACTAATATAATTCAAAATGGCTACTTTTATGTATGTATTGTTTTAGTATGAGCTAATTTAACTTTTTTTAAGTGTTAGGATCTGTTATTACGGTTTATATGATAAATATGGTTTGTACCGGAACCCAACCCATATAAACATTAAACTCACTTGAGATTTCTTATATCATTTAACTCATCTATACATTTAAGAAATAACAAGATGATATAAGATGACATTTTGTAGGGTGAAAATTGTAGTTCAAAATTCCTACTAGAACAATATGAACATTCTATCAAAATAAAAGGATCCAAAAAAAGCTCACGTGTTTTTAAACTTTTTATACCGTTAGAGACCATCTTCTCCACCGAAACAAACGCACACAGCACAGAAAGGTGAAAAAAACAAAAACAGGTCCTATGTTTAACATACGCATGGTCCTGTTATTCTCCATCGTCTTTGCATCGGTGGTTATTGGGGCCGAAATCGCCGTTCCGTTGGTGTTAAACTTTGATTTCCCGACGGTTTGTTCAGCTCTCAACTCGTGGCTCAAACCAGCGTACCTCTACCTGCTCATCAACGTTATCATTCTCACAATCTCAGCCACCTCATATCACGATGATCAATCTCAGCCGATTCAACAGAGTTTTGGCCTTTTCGACAGTGTACACCAAGAGCCGATTGTACGTGTGGAGGAGATTCTGCCGGCCAGAGAAAAACCGGTACTTGATTCCGGATCTGCTCAATGGAAACGGATAAAAACCAGTCCGGATGGTAGGTATTTTTTTTTTAAATTGGATTAATTATGTGTAATTGCCGTTCAAAACAATAAATGTATAGTTTAGTATTAGTTACTTAGATATGGTTCTTGGTAGGTATGAGCTTTAATGTAAAACATTATATAAACGAGTTAATAAAATGGATGTAAAAGAGGTTAAAGGGTCGGTGGGTGGTTGTAAATGGTTCACGCAGGAGTGTTTACTTAATTTAGGTTCATATATTCGTTACTTTGTTTATTAAATGTTGTCTACATTAATAAATTTGAGAGTTATATTTTGATGAAATCAAATGAAAAGATTATTATTATTATTATTATTATTATATCGCCTTTCAAATTTTGGAACAATTCAAAATCGTAACGGCTATATTAATATTCTGATCATATAATAATGTAGGTGCTAGAGCCCTAAAGGTGGCGACGGAGGTTGCAGGGGAAGACGGAGGCCGCCGTCACACGCCGCTCAAGAGACACCTCCAGAAATCGAAGACCTTGGAGAACCAGGAAATGGAAATGGCAGCAGGGATTAAGAAGAAAAAGAAGGCGGTTAGGAAATCTGTGACCCTCAAAGATCGTACAAACTACGACGACAAAAAACACCGTCCTTCGTCGCCGGATTCTGCTGGAAATCGGAGGAAAGATGGATCACTGAGTAACGACGAGTTGAACCAGCGAGTTGAAGCATTTATAAAAAAGTTTAATAACCAGATGAGGCTGCAGAGACAAGAAGAGTCTATGACCAACCGTTAGAAAATAAAATACAAAAGACACTACGCATTACAAGTGGTACTTTTAGATAAGTGCATACACTCTTTTCCTTTGTTAAACAAAACGACTCTTTTATCTTTTCCTAGGATGCAATGGTTCTTTGTAAATTATTAGGAAAAAAATGTTTTAGTTTATTGTTTGATGCAAAAGTTGATTTTTTTATATCATAATTTACATCAAAATGCTAATATGGTATGAGGTGATTGGCAATAACAATGGAATCATTGTTGAACAAAAGTGGTAGCTTACATTATGATACCCTAGTGCCACACAAGTATATAATGTGTGACCTAACAAACCATTATTATCACATTCAAAGATTATTTTTTAGAGTAGTTTGCTTCCTATTATTTCGTTTTGACGCTTTTCCTTCTATAGTTTAAAAACAGTCATGTTCCTCCCTAATTAATGTTTCTGTATACTGTTAGTTTGCTCCTCAATTCTAACTCAGTTAAAAATAAAGGTATTTTGATAATTTTACATTTTTAATTAAAAAGACAATTTTGTAATTTTTCATATAATATTTTAATAACTTATTATTATTTCAAAAGTCAAAAGTTTTCATGTGCTAGTTCATGATCTGCAGAGCAAATTGAGCAATTCCAAATTCAAAATTCATTCTTGTTTTCCTATATCACCATACATGTGCAGAACCCTCAGTCAGACATAAATTAGCCTTCCAATACCAACCACCTCCACCAACACCGCCAATTACCACCGTCGCCAATACAAACCACCAACTTAGGGGTGTTTATCGAATCGAATAACGTATTTTCGAATTATTCGAATAATTTTTATTTTTCCTTGAATTCGTATTCGATTCGAATTCGATTAAAACATACCCAATTCGTATTCGAATAAAAAACCCAATTCTTAGTCGATGCGTATTCGATTAAAAATTCGAATTTGATCCGAATTCTTTTAAAACATGTAAAAAACTATCAAAATGAAACATAAATTTTAAAGCAGCCATAAACCACTATATCACATTAAAAAGTTCCATATAAAGTACCTAAGTCTAAAATTCAAAATGAGAAGTCGGGAATAACCACTCCACAATATTAGTTAATATTTTTAAGGTTAAAAATCTATCGATAGATTTGTTACTTAGGTTTTAGTTATGGAACATATAGTGGGTTTGATGATGGGTAATTTTAATACATGAATAATTTATGAAATAATTTATAGTATAGTCCAAAAAAATGTTATATTTGTAATATATATAAAAAATAATAAATAAAAAATTATAATTTTTATTCGAATTTCGAATAGAATTTGAAATTATAAATTCGTATTCGATTTACTTGACTCGAATTTGAATTCTTATAATCGAAATGAATTCTTGATAATCAAATCGATTTAATCGAATTTAATCGAATTTCGAATTTTTCGAATTCGAAACGAATTCTGAACACCCCTACACCAACTAACTTCAACAATCAACTACCGCCATCACCAACATTAACCACCACCACCAATACCAACCACCACCTTTCTTTTTCTTTAAACTACAGCCGCCATCAGCATCATCTTCATAACACGAAACCCTAGTCATATTCATCTGCATCCTCTTCATCAGATCTGAGCAAACCCCAGCCACCAAATCAGAGGCTCGATCTGAAACTTCTGGCGGCCGCATCAAATAATCTTCATCACATGAAACCCATAGTGTATAAACTCCAACTACCAGTCTGAAACCTACGACGACCACAGGGTTTATCCAAAGAGTGGTGGTGGTGGCAGATGTAGAGAGGGAGAGTGGTGGTAGCAACCACCTAAAGAATCCATTGCCACCACCAGATCTGTTTTTTCACATGGCTTCAACCCCCAAATTGTGCCTAAGACGAGTTGACTGTGAACCATTTTCCAGACGAATCAGTGTTAGTTGTGGTGGTTTTAATGACGAGTGGTGGTGGCGGTTTGACGAAATTACTGTGGTGGTGATCACAATCATTGAAGAAGATGTTGGGTTTAGAGAGAGAGATAGTAAGGGTGAATGAGATAGACAAATTATGTTATTAGTTTTTAGAATCTACATAACTTAATAATAAATAATTAAATCTTTAATTGGAATTGGAACAGACTGAAAGGCGCTCATGTGAGGGGCATGTGACCAAGTTTTAACAGTGGAAATGGATGTCGTTTGAGGCGTGGAGCAAAATGATGATAAGTTAGAAAGATCAAGGAGGAAAATGGTTGTTTATAAACCATTGGAGCAAAACAATTAAAACGACTAAACCACAAGGAGCAAAACGGAAGTTAACTCTTATTTTATTTCGGCAAAAACCCATTAAATAACAAAGAAATTAAATAATTCAAGAGAAGAAACAAGGTCATACTGAAAAATCTAAACAACATGTACTCTCAATCTTTTTGGTAGTGCTTCTAAGATCATCTGGTTTAATCTCGTATATGGAAGTGGTATTTGAGGGAGAGAGAAAGAGAGAGAGAGTATAGTGTTGTTTATATTTCGGTGAAACCGTCATAGTCATCCTAACTGAACATAGTCGGGCGGTTTGGTCGGTTTGAGTTAGAGCAACAACAACGGGCAGTTTGCTTACCCCGTCCGAATTCCAAACTCACACCAAAGCCGGACTGCTTGTTAGAGGAGATGACTATGATGGTTTAGGGGTGTGTTGGTCTTGTAACAACTCCGATTTTCTCGTTGTTGTCTTTTTCTTTGTTATCGATTGTATCTATCCTTTGTAAATCCAAGATTCGCTTATTAATAAAGTTTATGTTAACTAATTATGAGTATGTATGTTATATCGCATCTAATCACTTATTAAATCGCATCGCAAATCTCATCGCATCGCAAATCGCAATTATTTATTTGGTTTTATATTACTTATGTGTTATGTGTGTTTCTGGTTTGATTACGCTCGCTATCGCATCGCTCTCGCATTCTCGAATCGCTAAATCGCACTATTATATCAACTATAACGTTTAATACAACTAATTAATATTAACCGAATCACCAAACGAACCCTTAACGCGAAATAATCGAAGAAAACCCAACATTTGGGTCAAGTTCGGCCGAACTCGACTGGCCAAACCAAAATCCCTCCTTTACTCTCAAGTTCGCTCGAACTTGTTTGATTCTCCACAGAATCAGCAAGTTCGGCCGAACTTGACTGATCTCCTTTGAAAGCATAGCAAGTTCGCCCGAACTTGCATGAAACCATACAAGTTCAACCGAACTTGGCCCCACCAGCTCATCATTTTTGCCTTCTCCTATAAATACCCAGCTCATTCCTCTCATTTGAACTTGCTGTAAGTTCGCCCAGAGCTCTCAAAACCCGAAACCTTCATGTTCTAAGTAAGAATCAACCCGATTTCAGCTACAACAATGTTTATCAACGATTTACAAAGGTTTACAATGATTTTGGCACAAGGCATAGCCTTCGTTTTCAACAAATCTTCTCTGTTTACGAAAAATCTTCATCTTTTTACATAAAACTTCTGTTTTTCACTCAGATTTATGCTTATATCTGAGCAAAACCTTTTGAACATTTGATTTTTACACAAAATACGGACTTTTGATGATGTTTTGTTCATTTTCTGATATGAAACGAAGCATTTGTCATTCAAGATCCCAGATCTGGAAGCACAAGGACGTTTGTGTTGGTTTACACAAGCCGGACTAATCCGAACGAACCCCGAGTTCGCCGGATTAGCCCATGTTTTTGTAAAACGGCTAAAACCGCTCTAAAAGACCTCTCCGACCTAAGTTTGCTAAGTAGCACAGGGTTGGAGGGATGAACACTCGATTTCCTCAGCAAACGACGCGAAAACACAAGATTTTGGACCCGAAAACATCAAGTTCGCTCAAGAATCACCAGCTCACTGGTCAAGTTCGACCGAACTTGCACCCATATGGGCCAAGTTCAACCGAACTTGGGCTATTCTTCACAAGAATTCTCACAAGTTCGACCGAACTTGTCTAGTTTCCTAGGAAACTACACAAGTTCGCCCGAACTTGTCTTGTCAGTAAGAATTTCTTACATGTTCGCCCGAACTTGACAAGTTTCTCAGGAAACTCATCAAGTTCGACTGAACTTGACTCAAAACTTACCAAAATCATACAAGTTCACTTGTCTACTGCCCAACCAAAACTTCACCGTTTCATCTTTTCGGAGACTGATGCACTTTGCGTATGCAGGCTGATCCAGCGCTCTTCTTCACCTCTCAGCAATCGTCTAGTCTCTCCTAAATGCACCCACAGTGAGTATACTTGACCCATTTTCGCTTTAATGCACTTTTTGGGTGTTACATACGTTCCTATATCAAAATCACTTCACAAAATTGTTTATCACACGCGAATAATCTGATTGTATATGCTTGATACATGATACTAGAAACATGTGACTAGGACTTATTTTTGTTTACTTGCCTCCTTAGCTAGTATGGTACTATAGTTTGGCTAACACCCGACGGGGTCTAGTTAGGATGGTCGCGCAAGCCTTTTCACGATAGTTAGCATGAGAAATGAGCCTATGTTATGTTAAGTGTTTTGGTGTATCATGATATGTAATTAGATTGTTTCGCAAACGATTTCTCGACTATGCTAGTATTATTCAAACTCGTATGCTCAACTTTACTTAATTGTATTGACTTGTATTTTAACGTTTGTAACAGGTTGAGGATTTAGCTTGGATGCCTTGGATGTTGCATGCGTAGTTTAGTATGTTTTATTAGTTTGTTTAGAATGGTTTGTAATAAAATCTAGGGGAGATCGAATTGGATTGTGTTTAAGGGATTTTTGTTGAATTGTAATGGTTGTTTGAAGATTATATGATTTTGATAGTATGGGATATTAAATGTTGATTATTGTCTTTGAATTAATCATTATGAAATCTCTTGATCAATCTGATTCGCCTAGTGCCACTACCCGATGATTCCGCCATCGGTTGGGGTGTGACAGATTGGTATCATAGCGCCATAACTTTAGGATAATAGGTAGAATTGCCATGATTCGACCTAGTAGCATGTTTAAGTACCCGATTGACCTATCTTTGATTTAAATGTTAAACTACTTGCCATAAATGCTTAAATGTGCCTTTCCTAAGGCTAATACAATAATACACGCTTGGAAACACTCGTATCTCACCAACAAGTGATCAAGTCGAGAATAGGTGTGAAAACCGAGAACTCTCGATGAGATCATTCACTCCGCGCATTCTCTCGCACGAGATATCTTCGTTGAGTTAGGAGTGACATCCAAACCTCGACGAACATCTCCCTTTCTATCTAATGGAACGCCCGATATGATCGGTGAGCGTGGCCACAACTAGGAATGATGTTGTTAAGTTAGGGGTGAAACCCGCATCTTAGTAAACTAATTCGCAATTCGATTTTCAATCTCACCAAAGTCTCGGTTATGCCGATGGTTTGGAACACGTATTAACTGGAAGGGTAAACGTCGTTAGCCGCTTGCGGTGAGAACGTTTATCTATTAAGCCAAAGCGTGGGTCCAAATGCAAAGGGTAGTCGAATCACTTTGGCGTGTCAAATGTCTTAAAACCCCGGACACTCCCAATTGATTTAAACCTATATCGTCGATTTACGCATCATCGAGTTTATTATTATTTATGTGTTTAAAATTTTGAGAATTTTCGCTTTATTCGATTTCTCGCTTTATTTATTTATTTCTCGCATTATCGATTTCTCGCTTTATTGCCTTACGCTTCATAAACGCATGCACTACTCGCACAGCTCTCGTAATTTAAAACGCTAAATTAATACACCAACCAAACTAAAACGCTCATCTCTCTTATACGTATGGGTTCATACTTGGTATTATCTCGCTTATATATACATCGCTTATATCTCGCTTATATCTCGCATCTCATGTGGCGCTGCGTAGGATGTTAAATATAGGTGAATACGTGCAAGATATATGCTTACATGCTTATGTGATTACGTGCTTGCTTGCCTATGTGCCTACGGCTTACGTGATTGCTTGCCTATGTGCCTACGTGCTTACGTGATTATGTGTTTACGTGGATACGTGCTTATGTGTTTTTGTGTCTTGTATGAGTAATTATAATAAATATTTTAAACATAACTCTATTATAATCAAATCTCGTGTAATCCAAATCTTTGTGTAGATGTCCTCACTCGGATCCCATACTCGCCGTACTGCTCAACGCCACAGCGGCAACAAGCGCATCGCTTCACTAGTCGCCAAGGAAGTGGCAAAAGTCATCCCGCAAATCGTCTCAGAAATTCATGCTGTGAGCAGCAACTCATCAGTCGACTCGAAAACTGAGAATCCCAAGCCGTGATTCAGCTTCAAGAACTTCAGGGCTTGTGCACCTCTCGCCTTCACGGGCAATGACGGACCGACTTCTATGTTTCACTGGTTCGATGCTATTGAGGTCACTTTTAGGCATAGTGGATGCCCCGATGACCTCCGCACCGTGAACGCTACCGGAGTCTTCCAATCCCGTGCTCTCGACTGGTGGACAGCTGAAAGAAACAAGCGTGGAAATGATGAAGCCTACAGTCTATCTTGGGAGGAACTCAAGGAAGTAATGATGAAGGAGTTCTGTCCTCCGCATGAAATGCAAAAGCTCAAGAATGAGTTTTGGGGTATCAAACAAGATGGTCCAGACAATGCTGGTTTTACTGCTCGGTTTAAGATTTTGAGCATCATCTGTCCCAGCTAGGTTGATACGACGGAGAAATCTATCAACAAGTACATCCGTGGTTTACCCGAGTGTGTTGCAAGTTTCATGAAAGTTGCTCGTACTACAACCATCGAGGAAACCTACATGCTCGCCGCTGAGATCAACGATCAGCGAGTTCAGGAAGGTTATTTCAAGAACTCTGCTAAAGTCGCCAATCAAGCCATCGTCGAACCACCCGCTGCTACCGAGTCATCCAGTGAACCAAATGGAAAGTGTCAGGGATGCAAAAGAGGAAACCCGAGTAAGAACTATACTCTCGCCACTCCAGCAAACCCTCAGCCACTTCAGTCAGCCGCTCCGAACGCACCCCCAGCTAAGCGTGCGTATACCGGACCTCACCCTCTGTGCCCTAAGTGCACTTATCATCATGCCGTTGGTGGCAACTGCCATTTTTGCACAAACTGCAATAACTATGGCCATTTTACTGTGAGTTGCCGATCAGGCCCTCACCAGCCAGCTCCTCAGGCTCCAGCAGCTCCAGCTTTACCCGCTCCTCCTCAAGCCAATCAGCAGCAAGCTCCAAAAGCATGTGTGTGCTATGTTTGTGGTGATCCGAATCATTTCGCCAATGTCTGCCCGAATCGTCCTGTCAAGCAAGATCAGCCAGCACCGCAGCCTCAACAGCAGCAGTAGCAACCACAAGCTGCGCGTGGCAGAGCCTTCAATCTCAACCACCGCCAGGCCCAGAATGACAACAATGTTATCAATGGTACGTTTCTCGTTAATGGTATTTATGCTTCATGTTTATTTGATACTGGTGCCGATAATTGTTTGGTATCGTTAGAATTTGGAAAGGTTTTAAAATGTAGGCGCGCTAAACTCCCAAAGACTTTCGATGTGGAAGTCGCCACCGAAAGAACCATTATTGATAATTCCGTCTTACGTGGTTGTTCTCTCGATCTCAGCAGCCACATCTTCTCGATCAATCTCATACCTATGCAGTTAGGTAGCTCGATATCATAGTAGGCATGGATTTTCTTCATGAGAATCATGCTAAAGTTGTATGCTTCGATAAAATGATTCGTTTTCCTCTCCCAAATGGTGATCAACTTCATATATACGGTGAACCTCCCTCAAAGAAGTTGATGCTTTTGTCATGTACTCGAGCACACAAATGCTTGCAAAAGCGATGTGTTGCTTTCCTCGCCCATATCATGAACCCGGAGAAAGAAAAGAAGACTTATAAAGACGTTCCCGTTGTCTGTGAATTTTCTAAGGTCTTTCCTGATGATTTACCCGGTTTACCCCCTACTCGAGATGCTGAATTCCGTATCAATTTGATTCTAGGTGCTACTCTCGTTGCTAAAGCTCCTTATCGCCTCGCACCATCCGAAATGCGCGAGCTATCAAGCCAACTTCAAGAGCTTCTTGATAAAGGTTTCATACGCCCAAGCACTTCGCCATGGGGCGCACCCGTTCTTTTCGTGAAAAAGAAAGATGGGACGTTCCGAATGTGCATCGATTATTGTGAACTTAACAAACTCACGATAAAGAACCGTTATCCTCTTCCTCGAATCGACGACTTATTTGATCAGCTTCAAGGTGCTACTTGTTTTTCCAAGATTGATTTACGCTCAGGTTATCATCAGTTGCGCGTGTTGGAAGAAGACATTCCTAAAACCTCCTTTCGTGCTCGCTATGGCCATTTTTAATTCGTGGTCATGCCTTTCGGTCTTACCAATGCACCCGCGGTTTTCATGGATTTGATGAACCATGTGTATAAAGCTTTCTTAGATCGTTTCGTCATTGTTTTCATCAATGATATCCTTATTTATTCGAAGTCGAGAGATGAACACGCGCGCCATCTCTGTTTAGTCCTCGAACTTCTTCAAGGAAATCGCCTTTATGCTAAGTTCTCTAAATGTGAATTCTGGCTCGAAGAAGTCCAATTTCTCGGCCACATCGTTAATAGTCAAGGAATTCACGTCGACTCTGCAAAGATTGAAGCCGTCAAGAGTTGGATTACACCGAAAATTGCTTCCGAAATTCGTTCATTTCTTGGATTGGCGGGTTATTACCGTCGATTCATCGCCGACTTCTCGAAAATCGCCATACCGCTTACTGCTTTAACTCATAAAGATAAACCTTTTGTTTGGGATTCCAAGCAAGAGGAAGCTTTTCAAACTCTCAAGCGTATGCTATGCAACGCTCGCATTCTCGCTTTACCCGATGGAAACGACGATTTCGTTATTTATTGTGATGTCTCGAACCTTGGTCTTGGTTGTGTTCTCATGCAACGAGACAAGGTTATCGCGTATGCATCTCGACAACTCAAAATCCACGAGAAAAACTACACAACCCACGATCTCGAACGCGGTGCAGTTGTTTTTGCATTGAAGATACGGCGACACTACCTTTACAGTACCAAGTGTACGGTCTTCACCGACCATAAGAGCTTACAACATATCTTTAATCAAAAGAAACTAAATACGCGCCAACGCTAGTGGGTTGAACTTCTCAATGATTACGATTGCGAGATACGCTACCATCTCGGCAAAGCAAACGTCGTCGCCGATGCTCTAAGTCGACGAAGCTATGTGTATAGTGTTCGTGACTCTCAAGCTTTGAATGATCTCGAAATCATGATTCGCTCCGCTCAGTTTGCTTGCTTTAACGAGAATACTTTGGAGGAAGAAATGAAATGTGGTGCCGAAACTCAGCTCGTATCTAAGCCTAATGGTATTTCTTACTATCTCGATCGCATTTGGATTCCTACCTGTGACAACCTTCGTAACTTGCTAATGACCGAAGCTCATAAATCTCGATATTCCATTCACCCCGGTGCTGACAAGATGTACCAGGACCTTCGTCCTAAGTATTGGTGGCCGGGCATGAAAAAGGATATCGCCTTGTACGTGTCAAAATGCTTAACTTGAAAGTTAAAGCCGAACATCAAAGGCCCTCTGGTTTACTCGAACAACCCGAAATCCCGATGTGGAAGTGGGGGAGTATAGCTATGGACTTCGTTACTAAACTTCCCCGCACTTCATCCAGTCACGATAGCATTTGGGTTATCGTTGATCGTCTTACCAAATCTGCGCACTTTATTGCTATACGAGAAGACTTTAAGGTCGAACGGTTAGCCCGAATCTATACCGACGAAGTTATATATCGACACGGGACGCCTCGTGGCATCATCTCTGACCGAGACGGTCGCTTTACTGTAGGACCGATCCTTGATGCTTAGGAACCTAAATTTGATATCTAACGTCCATAATAGCGGAAATATTACGTCGTGTTTATAAATAGACAAGATTTAATCAGTTAATCGTCAGTTTTATTGATCAAACATTCTGGTTACAAACTGACAGAGCTTCGCCTCCAAAATGCCAAAGTTACAAATGAATGAGGCAAGCTAGGTATTTATAGAGATTCAAGTTCGCTAGCAAGAGGAGTAAGTTCGCCCGAACTTGCCTTAGCAAGTTCGCCCGAACTTGTCTATACTTGACAACATGGGCGAACTTGCATCTCTTTTACATAAATAGTCCATACGACTAGCCTATTCAGCTTTATACAATACAGACTCGATATAAGACTAAGACATAGACATTATGCACCAACAGACTATCCCTAGGATATAGTCTTCGTCTTGTATCAGTCTCCAAAACTCTGTCTTCATATAAACGTTAACGCACACGACCGAAGAAGTTCTTGTACGGCTTCCTTCGTCGTTCTTGCTTTGGATCAGGCGTTTGATAAGTTGGCGGTGGTCTTTTAAAATTGCCATTCTTAGAGAACTTTTCCTTACCGCTTTTTTCCATTCTTTCTTTAATCGCCTCATTTCTTTTTTCCTCCTTTAAAACTCAACTCTTTCTAGCTCTCTCCACTTCGTTTGCCACATTTTTCCAGAATTGACTTCGCGCGCATAGCAAACATTCACAACTTTCTGAAACTGCATAGTTGTACCTTTTCACGTTCTTCAAATACAATCTTGTTGTAGAACAAGGTTTTGATATCTTCTCTCGAGCAGTTCACAAGCCACATAGGATCTAGAATCCTTATCATCCTCCATAAACCCCTCATGCCCTACCCTTTCCTTTGTAATATCCAAATGTTATTCAAACTTCAGCACAATAACAGCTTCACACGTAGCTGGATCTATTTGCCACCACTTGAACAATGGATAGAAGTTTTGTTCAATCGGAATAAGTGGCATATTTCTCATGGCTCTTGGACGTTTCATAATTAACGTTATGTCCTTTTTCCCGTTTTCTTGTTTGTCTTAATTATGCGGCTAGGAATAAAAGGCTTCCAGTAGTTGAATCCTTTCACCGCTTCATACTTGATCATTTTCCATAATAACTTATCCGCAACCTTCATATGGTATGTAACTTTCACAGTTTGTACCAACTCTTCCACATCCCAATACGGTAATGTCTTGAAATCAGCAAGGTATTTGAAGTATTGCACTCCAAACTCCCTCTTGATTGCATATACGTTCATCTCTTTAAACCATCCCCAACTCAATATATCCCCCAAAGAAACATCTTTGTCTCTGGTAAAGAATGCTAGTGGACGTCTAAACTTTCGTTCACGTGGCATCTCTTTGAACCAAGACTTCCTCGCTTGAGCTATTTCTTCTTTGGTCATGGGCTTGGAACTTTACCCTCTCGAACTGATTCAGCAATTCTTTCTTTCAACATGTCTTCGTCTAACTGCTTGTACATTTCCTCAAACGTAGGAAAACTTTCTGAATTAGAACCAATGTACTTCGCTTTCTGATCTGTTTCATCATCTGAAGACCAATCTTCAACAATCACTCGATTATATTCATCTGCTTCGAATCTTCTCACATACTGATAGTCATTTGGCTCAAAAGTGTTTACATTCAACACTTCTTCAAAATCGAACTCTAAATTTTCAGCTTCAACTTCAACTAATCTCGCAAGATCTTCTTTCGAGTAGTTATGCACGTACTCCCCTTCTTCCACATTATGTTCTAACATCAACATTAACGGCTTCATGGGTACTGTAGTAATAGGCTTAGTAGATCGATCAACATCTGTCCCATCAATATCATCTGAAGGCCCTGTCTTTCCTGACCCCCCTGACTTTTATCTTCCATTTTATTTGACTCGTCATCCATAAGTGAAGTAAAGTCAAAATCTTCAGAGACTTTCGCTTCAGTGATCTTTATACCTGTACCACCCTCATCAAAATCATCACCACCTTGATCGTAATCATCATCATCATCACCAACATTCCAATCCTCATAACCTCCTTCCTCTTCATCCTCTCTATCATCTTTCTCAGCTTATTCATCGTCTTTTTCTTCAGAAGCAGTGATAGGATCAGAAGGATTGACAGATTCGTCAACCTTTGGAATATCATATTCAGAAGCTTTCGAAACATCTTCAACAGGTTTCTCTGTAGCATCAGAAGACTTAGGAGCTTCACCTTCAACTCCTTTACCTTTGCCACTCTCAGCCAATTTTTTCTCAGATCGTTCTTTAGCTTCATGTTGACCTAGACGATCATATTCTTTGATGAAGTCGATACCCAGTGCATTAGATAACACTTTCTGCATCCTGGAGAATCTTTGATCATTTAGGGCTTGAATAGACTTCAGATCAGCTATCTCAGTTTTCATTTTTTCATTCGCATCCTGCAAACTTTCGATCAACGCTTTAAAGTTTTCGATCAACGCTTTAAAGTACTCACGCTCATTCTCTAACACCTTCACTTTGTCGTCCAACATTTCTTTCTCAACCGCATTTTGATTCATCTTTTGAATAAGCTCTGCTTTTTCAACTTCATCCTGTGCCACTTTGTCTTCTAGTGCTTTGACACGCTTTTCCAGAAGTTCAATGTTAGTCTCTGGAAAGAAATCGTTTATATCCCGCAGACTTATCGGATCGCTATGCATACCACCAAAAATATTAGGCCCTCTTGGAGTTTTAGGTGTTGACTTTGGAGTCGTAACTTTTGGTGTAGACTTCTTTGGCGTAGAACTTTCAAGATTCTAAGTCGTTGGAGCAACCGGTGATTGAATAATCGGTACTTCCACAAAACTAGACACAGGAGGTTCTTGTGTAGCTCCTGGCCTTTCCGCTTCCGATGCAACAATCACAGGAGGTTCTTGTGTAACTCCTGGACGTTCAGCTTCACTTATATCAACAACAGGAGGTTCTTGTGTAGGAGGTTCTTGTGTAACTCCTTTCTCCTGTGCGCCAGAAGGTTCTTGTGTCACTTCTGCGCTTTTCAACGATCTTTTGTACCGTTTGCTTACAACATTTTGCTCTTTCTTTGACTTTCTATTTCCTTTAGTCTGAGGAGACCCTGTAGTCTTTGTTGATGAAATAGTAGCAGACTTTACACGTTTTGCCTTTTTTCTTAGGCCTATCCTCATCGAACTCTTTTTCTGCATTAGGATCAAAATCAGCATCCAATTCTCTTTCTTTCTCTGCTCTAATCTCTGCCTCAGTCTTTTCTGGCTCTTTCACCGGAATTTCTTCATCAGAATCATCTTCTTTTTCAAAAGTAGCAGATATAACATCGTCTTGAGTCGTTTCACAGTCTCTTGACTCTCAATAACAACTACAACACTTGATCCAGCAACTGCTTCAACATTCTCTGGTTCATCTTCATCGACAAGCATAGTTTCGACTTTCTTCGCAGCACGTTTCTTTTTAGGCATATCAGCTTCTGCCTTTAAGAACCATTCGCTCCTTGCCTTTCGTTTGAAATCTTTAAACCACTCCTTCTTAGCATTAAGCTCTTTCTCATCGTCGCTACCATCTTTTCTCCATTTGTTGTCTGGTGGCGCAATGTAATTAGAATCTTTGATCGCTCCGAATATAGGCTTTGCAACAGGAGCTGAAGCTTGCTTTTGAAACTTTATGAGCTTCTTCACTGTGGTCTCATCAAGATGAACTAAGTATAACACATCGTTCAGATCTCATGCAATATTCGTGTACTTTTCAACAATTAACATTTGCACGAATCTCGGATAAAGACATAATCTTGAATCCTCCATATTCTTGGACATGTGAGAGAAAACTAACTTCGAGAAGTTGAATGGCTTTTTTAGAATTAATGCCGTTTCTATGCAAGCTAAATAATCTTGGACATCGTCTAAACCGGCCTTGCGATGGCTGAATGTGTGAATTATAGCGTGCATTAGGAGCTTGTAGGGGTTAGGCACTTCCCCTTTCTTCAGCGTTGGTTTATTCACGCTCCCCTTGTATCCCATTCTGAAAAAACACCCACGAACCATCTTTTCATCGAGATAAATTGGATCGTCTTCTTTATTGTTGAATTGTAACACTCTGCGTATATCATCTTCAGTTACAGTAATCGGTTTGACTTCATTGCCGACTTGCACTATTAAAGCAATTGTCTTCTGATCATCACTTATGCTTGCGTTCATCCAGAAGTGAAAAATGTGTGATCTGTATGAGACTGTTATCTCTGTGATAGCCCGGTGAATAGGACTATCTTCCAAAAACTTCAATATACAGTCGTATTCCTTAAGCGATGGACAGAATGATTTGTCGAGCGTAATACAGGTATTGTGCGTCTTTGAAAACTCAATTGAGATTATACGCTCTGGAACTTGTGCCTGAAAAACGACGCAAAATACTTAGCATGCATTACGAGGAAAAATCACAAAATTTTCTAACACTTATATCAAGTTCGGTCAAACTTGTTTCAGTGTTCATACATTGTTTTATTCAAGTTCGCCCGAACATGCCTTATCAACATGTTCAATTATAACCATAAGTTCGGACAAACTTATAACAAGTAACAACTTTTATTAGTGCTAAGTTTGGTCGAACATGAAATTTCAAAAACATTTCAATAATCAAGTTCGGTCGAACATGCTACTGGTTGTTTTTATTCAGTTTTGTTAACAAGTTCGGTCGAACTTGACAACAAGTTCGGCCGAACTTGTCGTCTTCTCCAACTTCAAACTTGTTAACCATGTAAATGTCCACTACAATCCAATCAAAACCAATTATACGGTCGATTTAAAGTGTAGATTATAATTTTGAGTTCAATTTAGTCCAGAAACACCTAGTTCTACCAATATTAACAATTTCAGATGTAATATGTCCGATTCAGTTCAAACCATAGTTCTAATATCGAAATTATACCTCGGCCATTGTAGTTGGTGTGCCAATCACCAAAAACAATCAACAATCGGGCAGTATAACGACATTAAATTGCCAATTTCGCTCAAAAACTCTCACACAGATAAGTTCGCTTCAGAGGATTAGGTTTGCTGTTAAATGAGTTCGGCCGAACTTGATTGGTATTTATACCATGTCAAGTTCGGGCGAACTTATTAAGCCCATCTTGAAAAGCCCAACTGAAGTTCGGGCGAACTTAGCAATTATCAATAACCAGCCATCTGCAAGTTCGGTCGAACTTGCTGTTTGTTAAACTTGATTTGTTTAGCAAGTTCGGCCAAACTTGCCAAACCACAATTCAAACTTTTTTCAAAAATTTTCATTTTAACCCCTGAAACTTCCAAATTTTTACCAGTAATGAAAATCCACTCAGTTGACCAAGTCCAAACTAATGACCTTGGTTAACCGATTTGTCTGCCGAGTCCAAGTTAATGACCCCGGTTTGACCCGTTACGAACAACTGTTGATATTTTTCAAAATCAAAGTTTCAACTTAATGAACTTATTTATTGTTTTGACTCTTCTGATTTTATAGATTAGCTCCCAGCCGGTTGTCAATGAGATTCCCACCAGTTCTAGCATCTTTCCAGACTTCGAAGACCCATTCTCCAACACTGGTTTGCTGAAAACAATGTAGAAATAAAACCTTTTTGAATTTTTTAAAGTCTATGCTAAAACACACTGAAAATATTTTTGGATTTAATCTGTAAAGCTGATAAAGTATGTACAGGACTATCTAGACTATGTACAAACATATTTACAGACATATTTTTGTGAATTCGTGTCTAAGGATCATATCAGTTTATTGAGAGATATCACCAGTACCGTTGTCCTTTAAATGACTTTAAGCTTTAAAATCGTTTACCTAGATTGTCGATATGTTTGTCCACTTAAGCTTGTACCACATTTCTCAACTGTTTCAAGATATGTTAAGGTAAGAATTATGAAACTTGACTTATCTATGGTTCCCACTTCTTGAATATACTCCCGTATCCAGATTCCCTAGATTTCATCTTACAGGTGAATATGATATCTGTATCTGGGTTATGCGAGACCTTGAGAGCTCAGGTTAGTACTACCGTACAGTCAAAGAGATGAAGGTTCGTCTTTAAGGTGTGTTCCACTTAAGGAATCTTTTCAGCACTGCAAATGATTATATCTTTCGATACTTTTCAAGTTTTGCATGCAGTTTGGGGTTTATAGCGAAAGCATTATAAAAGTTCTAGGCTATTGCTTCCGCAAAATCAGAAGAACTTGTATAATACCCCAGATATCAACTATCTATAAAGACCTCATATCTTATAATCAGGCAATCTTTCAAACGAAATTTCGGAGTACTAAGTCTATATATCCAAGATATGTTAATCCACATGAATAAGCAGTTGCTAAATTTAGTTTATATCTCGAAAACAGTTTACTGAACGTGTTAAGCCTTTCGACACATCTACAGTAAGACTCGTTTATCACTTTTAAACTTTACATTTCTTTAGCATACTATGATAGTCCACTGATGTACTATCATTTCCTTATATGACACTAAATTCTTTTTGTCTTTTTCAATGTTTTTGTACATTTTGACTTTTTCATATGTTTTTGGATTTAAAATTTTCGAATGTTTTTGTATTTTCTCTAACATTTCTCCCCCTAAAATCAAAAAATCTTTTTGGATTTTAGTTTTTAACAAAATTCTAAACTAGAAAGATATTTACAAACCAATGAGGATCACGCGAACTCGTCGTCCGATCCGTATTCAACCTCAGCGTCCGCACCTGTCAGCAAATTTTTCATACCATTAATTCTCAACAAGTATTTAAACCGTGACAAAGAAAATATTTTGGTATAAAAATCAGCCTTTTGTTCGTCAATGTGGATTTTTCTATTCGCACCAATTTCTTTTCGTAGCAATCACGAATGAAATGATAACGAATTTCAATGTGTTTTGTGTGTGAGTGATGAACCGGATTTTTAGTTATATCAATGGCTGCCTTGTTATCAACAAACAGCGGAGTGTCTACAAATTGCAGACCATAGTCTCTCATCTGCTGTTGAATCCACAGAATCTGTGAACAACAGCTGGAGGCCGAGATATACTCAGCTTCACAGGTAGAGAGAGCGACCGTAGTCTGTTTCTTACACTGCCAGGTTACCATTCTTGTTCTGAAAACTGGCATCCCGCTGTAGTTAATTTGAATTCAACTTATCTACACCAAAATCAGAATCAGCATAGCCTGTGAGGTCGAAATTGCCGTTCTTCGGGTACCACAAGCCGGTGCTTGGGCATCCTTTCAGATATCTGAAGATTCGCTTCACGATCTGCATGTGTAAGATCCTCGGGCTTGACTGATATCTGGCGCAGAGGCAGGTTGGATACATAATATCTGGGCGCGATGGCGTCAGATACATCAGCGATCCAATCATTGATCTGAACGTCTCGTCAACTTTGGCTCCAGTCTCGTCAACGCAAATCCCGTGATTTGAGCAAGAGGCGTAGATAGAGGCTTCAAGCTTTCCATTCCAAACTTCTTCAAGATGTCGTGAACATACTTAGTCTGATGAATGAAAATACCATCCGGAAGCTGATCTACTTGCAAACCAAGAAAGAACTTCATTTCGCCCATCGAGGACATTTCGAATTTCTTTTTCATGATTCCCTCAAACTCCTTGCAGAGACTATCGTTTGTAGATCCAAAGATGATGTCGTCGACGTAGATTTGAACTATAATCAGATGACCATCAACTTCTCTGGTGAAAAGAGTACTATCCACAGTTCCTCTGATAAAGCCGTTGCCGACGAGATGTTGCGATAACGTGTCGTACCAAGTTCTCAGGGCTTGGTGTAGACCATAAAGAGCTTTATCCAGTAGGTATGCTTTCTTCTTGTTGAGTGGATCGACAAGCCCTGGTGGTTGTCCAACGTACACCTTTTCGCGTAATTTTCCGTACAGAAAAGCCGATTTGACATCCAATTGATAGACCTTAAATCCTTTCCATGATGCGAAAGCTAGAAAGATTCGAATAGATTCCAAGTGAGCTACTGGTGCATAGACTTCCGTGTAATCTATCCCTTCCTGCTGGTGAAATCCCTTGACAATAAGCCTAGCTTTGTTACGAACAATAACCCCTCTATCATCACGTTTACACTTAAAGACCCATTTTGTATCAATCGCTTTCTGATTTTCTGGTAGGTCTTCAAGCTTCCACACTCCCAACTTCTCAAACTACAATAGTTCTTCTTGCATTGCCTGTACCCAATTTTCATCGGCTAAAGCTTCATTAACTGTCTTTGGCTCAATCTGAGAGATGAAACATGAATAAAAGCAATAGTTCTGGTTTGGAGCAACGCGAGTGTAGAAACAACTGAGTGCTTTGTGAATTTGACCTCGAGTTCTAACACCAGTTTGAAGTTCTCCGATAATATTAGTTGACGGATGATAGGAATATGATTGCGGCAATTCTTCCCTTGGAACATCTACTGAGTTTTGCTGATTCATGATGTTGAGATCAACGACCAATTCAACGTTTGGAGAGCTTGATGAAGCTTCATTTCTGTTGCTCGGGCCTTCAGATTGATTAAGAAGACTTGTTATCTGCTCCACTTCCTCGTCTGAAGAAGATGATTCCCCATCAGCATCAGATGTTGGTGCTTCATCTGAGTCAGAATTCTGATTCTGAGGCACACTAGGCTCCGTTGTTGTATTCACTGGTTCAGTAGAGGCATTTGTTGGAGGAGTAGTAGGTGTTGCTAATGTTTCAGAAACATTTCCAGCCAGAACACCACTATTACTTGAACTTGCGCCAGAAGAAGATGGATCCAACGTGGGTTGATTAACCACAATTGGTCGAACAATTTGTTCTTGATTTGCTGACTGGTGAATATAATATAACGCTGCAACTTCTTCGTCAGACGTTTCTTCAGGCAAGTCAAATGACTTCCAAAGGTCTTGATAGTTACACAGCCATGCGTCACCTTTCCTTTGAATAGGATTGGTATAGTTGAAACAATCCACTGTGCTGTGCTTTAATAACCTTTCTCAACGAAGGAACATATACTCTTCTCAACAGACTCGCATATCCGAAAAAGAAACCCTCAAGAGATTTAGCTCTGAATTTGCCATCTTGGTCAATTACGGTACATGGCGCACCGAATGGCTCTAAGAACTTCAAATTTGGCTTTCGTCGGTTTATCATCTCAAAACATGTTTTCTTTGTTGGTTTGACAGTGAGAACTCTGTTTAGCGTGTAGCAAGCCGCAACAACCGCTTCACTCCAGAAGCTGATTGGAAGTTTAGAATCTGCAAGCATGGTTCCCGCAATTTCAATCAAAGTTCTGTTTTTTCGTTTAGCTACTTCGTTTTGCTGTGGAGTATATGGAGCACTAAACTCATGCAGAATCCCTTTTGCGTTGCAGAATTCCTTCATTTTGTTATTCTTAAACTCTGTGCCGTTGTCACTTCTAATGGGTCTGACCGGCAGATAATAAAGGTTCTCGAGTTTCTTGAATAGAATAACCAAGTTCTCGAACGTTTCGTCTTTTGATTCTTGAAAGAATACCCACGAAAATCTCAAATAGTCATCTGTCACGACCAAGCAGTATAAGTCTCCTGAGATGCTTCGAACATTGACAGGACCAAATAAATCCATGTGGAGACGTTCTAATGGCAACTTAATTGAGTTCAGAATTTTCTTCGGATGAGATTTCTTGATCTGCTTTCCCTTTTTACACTCTAAGCAGTGATCAGTCATATTAAAACTCGAAGATTTACGCCTTCTACAAGATCGTTATGAACCAAGAAATTCATTTTTCGCAAATGAATATGCCCCATCTTACGATGCCAAAGAATAGAATCCTTTTCAGTAGCCTTTGTCACAAAACACTGTGCTGATTTTGATGAAGTGGTAGCAACACCCATATCAAGAACATATAGATCATTCTCTCGTGATGCTCGCATCAGAATCCACTCATCGGGTATTTTGAATCCCGGCTTCAAGATAATACACTCTTTGTCGTTGAAATGCACCATGAACTTCTTGTCACAAATCTGCGATATACTCAGAAGATTATTCTCAAGTTCTGCAATATAATTCACGAGATCGAATGACACGACGCTATTGGAGAGTTTTCCCTCGGCGACTATCCTTCCACCTTGGTTTCCTGCAAATCCAACATATCCATCATTGATAGCTTTAATGTCGAATAACAATGCTTTCATTCCCGTCATATGCCTGGACGCTCCACTATCCAAAATCCACTTAGAAAGTACGGATCTCTGGAGCCCCTGCACATTTCAACAATCTATTTAAAAAGCGAGACCCAAGCCTTTTTGGTCTTGGGTTGAATTGGATAACCATCGTCAAAATCAAACTCACACTCATCAGCATAATCGAATCCACACTCATCTGCATAATCAAATTCATATTCATCATCTGGATTTTCTGAGATGTTTATGTTTGAAATTTTCACTTTCTTTTTATCTTTTGAATTGTTACCACTTGTAGTTTTGACATTTTCAGATGTGGTTTCAATTATGATTTCATATTTTGATTCTTTCATGCTATCACTAGTCTTAACAAGCTCAGATTTAGTGATCTCAGATGTTGCTGACCGTTTCTTTGCAATCCAGGCTTGAGATTTTATGTTAGCCTTCTTGATGTAAAAATGGTTTTCATTAGCCTTTGAAGTTTCACCTTTTTCAAAAATTGAATTTTCAAACTTAGGTTTAACTTCAGCTTTTGATTCATTTCTTTTCAAAATCTTTACAGGTTTTTGGGTTGCTTCGGTTTCACAACATTTGAACTTTCTTTCCTTTGAAGATAAGCCGGCTTTGATTTCGGACAGTAACGTGCAATATGACCAATTTCCTTGCACTTGAAACAAGTCCGAGAATCATGTGGATGTCCTTTAGTGGGTTTTACACCACTTGCAATTTCGGCTTTATCTCGAAGTTCTTTCTGTTTCTTGAATTCATCGTTTGATTGTTTCCCGATCAAACTTTCCTCATGAACCGTGTTTGTCCCATATACAAAATTCATGTTTTTATTCTTGTATTCATGAAATGGTGACACTTTCTTTTTAGGTTCATCTAACTCTTCTAAACCCAACCCAGCTCTCCGGTTATCCGGATGATCACCACCATTCCTTCGGTAGTTGTTTCTTTTAGGTTTGGAATAGAATTTCTTTTCATCAATCTCCAGATCATCTGATGTGACTTCCACGAGTTTAAAGAATTTGTCTAACAATTCTTCCTTCACGTTCTGAATCGGAAAACTGTCATCAAAGTATAATCTATCAGATTCCTTGATCTTGTACATGACAACATTAGGATCATCACATAGATCATTCTCCGATGATGTATCATCATCTTTGGACTGTGAATCAGAATTCTTTGAGCTCGAGTCGGTGCTTTTAAAGCTGCCTTCATCGGAATCATTCAAAACATTTTCAACAACCTTTTTAACCACAGCATTGTCATCGTCTGTTTTAGTATAGATTACATCAATGTTCTCTGGCAACTCAGTTTTCTTTTCAGATAACAACTCAATATTGAGTGCCTTATCCATCTCATCAGCGAATTTGCTACAATACTTCTCGCATAGGGGTGGAGGAACATTGTTGTATTCTTTACCAATTTTCTTTTTAGGTTTCTTTTCCGATGAAATTGTCGGAAGGATGTGATCAATGACATATGCGTTACAAGTGTAACTTCTCAAAAGTTGTTGAACACGTTCTGTTTCAATTGTCATGTCCTGGAGTTGTTGCTTAGTTTCAGCAATGGTGTTAATATAGATATTAATCGCTTTTTGCTTATCCATTACTGTTCCTTTTAACATCCTTATGGTATCATGTTGTTCGATATTGTTTCTATCGAGTCTACCATAATCATTTTTCATTTTATCATACGCTTCCTTCATTGTGCGATAATCATTTTCAAAAGTTCATTATGCACATTGTTTTCAGCGATGATTTTTGATTTTTCAACACACTCAGAACATGGTTCGGTACACTTTGTACAAGGTTTCTCAACCTCTACAACTTGTACTTTGAAAACTTCATTTACCTCTGGACCTACCTTAGTTAGATTTGCCATTAAAGCTTTATCTGCCATGTCCTTGAGGTTTTCGGCATCCACTTCTTGTGTAACATTGATGATCTCTTCATCAATTTTTTCTCATCAACCACTTGTTCTTTAGAACTTCCATCAATATGACTTGCAAAACTATCACACGAGTTAGGAGATAAAACTTGTTTCTGCATGTGGATATACTCATCTTCTTCTCGTTGTTGATGCAAGTATTGTTCCAGCAGAATCTGTTCTACAGCCGCTGCTTCTGCCGCTGCCGCTGCTTCCTCCGCAGAAGTATCTTTAACTATCTCAGCCATCAACGCAACTTCGGTCTTCTTACCGATGTAGGAATTCCAGTCGAAACCATCATCTTCGTTTGATGCTACCATAGCTTTCTCATTGCTGCTGCTATTTGGTTTCTCTTGGATTTCAACCTGAGTCTTCTTTGGAAATGGCTTGTATTGAAGTGACTTCTTATAATACTCGTTGCCTCCTCCGAACGGACTTTGATTTCCCGTTGCTTCAGGGTTTTTGCTTTCTCTCTTGAAGTGACCCTTTTGACGACATCGAAAACTTATAACCTTTGACTTGTCGAAGCCCAACTTGTTGCTAGAATTTCCGATATCTCGGCCAGTGAGAGCAACAAACTTTGTGCCTCTTCGGATGATAGAAGCTAAACACCACTTTATATCCATAAGTTCCAGTTCTTCTTCGTCCACCTGGTCGTAGTCTTCTGCGGTCATCTCGGGATTTCCAATTTTACTGGCTACAAGACTTTCGTATGACTCCAGAACAGTGGCGAGAAGAGACATATGTTGTTTAGCGACTTGTTCCGAAACAACATTATTCAAATTCACTGTAATGTTGCACTTGTATAAATTCGAATCAAAATTTGATTGTTGATTCTGATTTGCTTGACTTTGATAAGATGAATTTGAACCAGTGGTTGAGAACGAACTCTGTGGACTCTGATCATAATGAGGCTATGATTGACTCTGGTTCTGTGGAGAAGCATTCATGTTCGCACTAAATGTTGTCCCAATTTTCGGACTTGAAATGTTGTCTTGCATTCCACTCTTGTAGTATAACCCAACGTCTTGAACTACATTAGCGTTCTTTGACTTTGCAATCTTCAAGAGTTCCATTTCATGGCCTTCGAGTTTATCGATAAATGTTGACAGCTTGAAGATATCCCATTTATCACTATTCTTCAGAACCATCAAATAAGTAGTCCATTCACCATCTGGTAGTGCGTCAGCAAGCTTGTCGATGTATTCTTGTTCTGACTTCTCGAGACCGTGTCTTCGCATTTGAACTTTAAGATGACAGAATCGCTCAATCATTTGCTTCATGGTCTCATTCTTTAACATGGTGAAGATATCGAACTCTTTCAGAATAAGCGCCTTTTTATTTTTTATCATTTCGGCACTGCCTTGATACTTCTTCTGTAATGACAACCAAAGATCTCTTGCAGTAGTATACTCTGGCAGCAAAATCAGGATATCTTCTTTGACAGACTGTTGGATGAGACTGATCATCTTATTCTCAGCAATGTATTCGTCTCTCTGTACTGTCTAGTAATTGTACTTCTCAAGGACTTGCTGATGTTCATATACCGGAACAGTGTAGCCGCTTTCAATCGACACCCAGCCAGCGAAGTGCATGGCTTGCACCCAATAGGTAAATTTCTCCTTCCATGCTTCATATTCGTCCATGCTCATCAGCTTGGGCGGTTTAACAGTCGTCCCCATCTCGTTATCAAGATTGACTTGATGAATCACGTTGGCATTCGACGAACTGGCTCCGGACATAAAAGCTCTTTGCATATCATCCATTGTGAATAACGAGACGTGTACACTGAAAATATTTAAAACTTTTGAAAATGTTAGAAATACTACAAGTTCGGTCGAACTTGTAGTTTGGAATGAAGAATTCTTGATTGTATCACAAGTTCGGTCGAACTTGTGATATTTGTTTTGAGAAAAATTGTTTTAACTTCGGTCGAACTTATGACAAACACATAACCGATCTTCGAGCGAACTTGTATTCAAGAATTTGAAACAACACTAGTAAGTTCGGGCGAACTTACTCAAACTTTTCTTGATATTACACAAGTTTGGTCGAACTTGATGTAAAATCAATGAAAATTGATAAGTTCGAGCGTATTTGGCAAGAATCTCCTCAAAAACCACTCAAGTTCGGGCGAACTTACTAAAAATCACTTGAAAAGTGATGTTTTAGACCAAGTTCGGTCGAACTTGGCTAACAAGTTCGGTCGAACTTGGCTAACAAGTTCGATTGAAAGTGTTTTCCAAAACATGGTTTTTTCAAAATTTTAACATGAATTCGGTTGAATTTGGTCTCCAATCTTTCAAGGGTTTATCTTTGTTGTATTTTACATGATATATTCAAAATTGAAAAGATTTTGACCGTGAATTTTTCATTTTTGATGAAAAAGTTAAGAAAAATAGAAGAATTGAGTAGAAATAGAAGTGTTCTTGTCTTGATACTATCAAATCAGGCTGTTCTAGCTCTGATACCACTTGTAGGACCGATCCTCGATGCTTAGGAACCTAAATTTGATATCTAATGTCCATAATAGCGGAAATATTACGTCGTGTTTACCAACAGACAAGATTTAAAGTTTTATTGATCAAACGTTCTGGTTACAAACTGACAGAGCTTCGCCTCCAAAATGCCAAAGTTATAAATGAATGAGGCAAGCTAGGTATTTATAGAGATTCAAGTTCGCTAGCAAGAGGAGTAAGTTCGCCCGAACTTGCCTTAGCAAGTTCGCCCGAACTTGTCTATACTTGACAACATGGGCGAACTTGCTTCTCTTTTACATAAATATTCCATACGACTAGCCTATTCAGCTCTATACAATACAGACTCGATATAAGACTAAGACATAGACATTATGCACCAACATTTACTTCACGTCTCTGGGAGACTTTTCAATCCGCTCTCGGTACTACTCTCAATCTCAGTACCGCTTTTCACCCTCAAACCGACGGTCAGACTGAGCGCACGATCCGCACCCTCGAAGACATGCTTTGTGCGTGCATCATAGATTTCGGTGGTAACTGGGATACGCATTTACCTTTAACCGAATTCTCGTATAATAATAGTTATCATACCAGCATTCAAATGGCTCCTTTTGAGGCACTGTATGGAAGAAAATGTCGATCGCCTATTGCATGGCACGAGATCGGAGAAGCACAAATCACCGGTCCCGAGCTAATCCAAGAAACGATAGACAAGATACTCCAAATCAGAGACAATCTCTTGAAAGCTCGGAGTCGTCAAAAGAGTTACGTCGATAAACGCCGCAAGCCCCTGCAGTTCGAAGTGGGAGATCATGTTCTCCTAAAGGTTGCACCTTGGAAGGGAGTGGTCCGCTTCGGCAAGAAAGGAAAGCTAACGCCTCGATACGTTGGACCCTTTAAGATTCTGGAAGGATCGGTAAAGTAGCCTATCGTCTCGAACTACCGGCGGAACTTAATAATGTACATCCGACTTTCCACGTGTCTAATCTCAAAAAGTGCCTAGCCGAAGAAAATCTGCATGTCCCTCTCGAAGATCTGCAAATTAATGAAACACTCCATTTCGTGGAAAAACCCGTTGAAATCATGGATCGGGAGACCAAGAAACTTCGACGCTCTCGCATACCTATCATGAAGGACCAATGGGAAGGCAAACGCGGCGCCGAGTTCACTTGGGAACTAGAAAGTGATATGAAGACGAAATATCCGCATCTCTTTGTTACGGCCACTCCTTAATTTCGGGACGAAATTCCCTAAAGTAGGGGAGACTGTAACAACTCCGATTTTCTCGTTGTTGTCTTTTTCTTTGTTATCGATTGTATCTATCCTTAGTAAATCCGAGATTCGCTTATTAATAAAGTTTATGTTAACTAATTATGAGTATGTATGTTGTATCGCATCTAATCGCTTATTAAATCGCATCGCAAATCTCATCGCATCGCAAAACGCAATTATTTATGTGGTTTTATATTACTTATGTGTTATGTGTGTTTGTGGTTATGATTACGCTCGCTATTGCATCGCTCTCGCATTCTCGAATCGCTAAATCGAACTATTATATCAACTATAACGTTTAATACAACTAATTAATATTAACCGAATTGCCAAACGAACCCTTAACGCGAAATAATCAAAGAAAACCCAACATTTGGGTCAAGTTCGCTCGAACTTGGTGTTACCAAGTTCGGCCGAACTCGACTGGCCAAAACAAAATCCCTCCTTTACTCTCAAGTTCGCTCGAACTTGTTTGATTCTCCACAGAATCAACAAGTTCGGCCGAACTTGACTGATCTCCTTTGAAATCATAGCAAGTTCGACCGAACTTGGCCCCACCAGCTCATCATTTTTGCCTTCTCCTATAAATACCCAGCTCATTCCTCTCATTTGAACTTGCTGTAAGTTCGCCCAGAGCTCTCAAAACCCGAAACCTTCGTGTTCTAAGTAAGAATCAACCCGATTTCAGCTACAACAACGTTTATCAACGATTTACAACAGTTTACAACGATTTTGGCACGAGGCATAGCCTTCGTTTTCAACAAATCTTCTGTGTTTACGAAAAATCTTCATCTTTTTACATAAAACTTCTGTTTTTCACTCAGATCTATGCTTAGATCTGAGCAAAACCTTTTGAACATTTGATTTTTACATAAAATACGGACTTTTGATGATGTTTTGTTCATTTTCTAATATGAAACGAAGCATTTGTCATTCTAGATCCCAGATCTGGAAGCACAAGGTTGTTTGTGTTGGTTTACACAAGCCGGACTAATCCGAACGAACCCCGAGTTCGCCCGGATTAGCCCACGCTTTAGTAAAACAACTAAAACCGCTCTAAAAGACCTCTCCGACCTAAGTTTGCTCAGTAGCACGGGGTTGGAGGGATGAACACTCGATTTCCTGAGCAAACGACGCGAAAACGCAAGATTTTGGACCCGAAAACATCAAGTTCGCTCAAGAATCACCAGCTTACTGGTCAAGTTCGACCGAACTTGCACCCATATGGGCCAAGTTCGACCGAACTTGGGCTATTCTTCACAAGAATTCTCACAAGTTCGCCCGAACTTGTCTTGTCAGTAAGAATTTCTTACAAGTTCGCCCGAACTTGACAAGTTTCTCAAGAAACTCATCAAGTTCGACCGAACTTGACTCAAAACTTACCAAAATCATACAAGTCGCTCGAACTTGTGTGTTTACACACAAGTTCGCTCGAACTTGTGTGTTTACACACATGTTCGTCCGAACTTGTCTACTGCCCAACCAAAACTTCACCGTTTCAGCTTTTCGGAGACTGGTGCACTTTCGTTCGCGTATGCAGGCTGATCCGGCGCTCTTCTTCACCTCTCGGCAGTCGTCTACTCTCTCCTAAACGCACCCACAGTGAGTATACTTGACCCATTTTTGCTTTAATACACTTTTTTGGGTGTTACATACGTTCCTATATCAAAATCACTTCACAAATCAAAATTGTTTATCACACGCGAATAATCTGATTGTATATGCTCGATACGTGATACTAGAAACATGTGACTAGGACTTATTTTTGTTAACTTGTCTCCTTAGCTAGTATGGTACTATAGTTTGGCTAACACCCGACGGGTCTAGTTAGGATGGTCGCGCAAGCCTTTTCACGGTAGTTAGCATGAGAAATGAGCCTATGTTATGTTAAGTGTTTTGGTGTATCATGATATATAATTAGATTGTTTCGCAAACGCTTTCTCGACTATGCTAGTATTATTCAAACTCGTATGCTCACATTTACTTAATTGTATTGACTTGTATTTTAACATATGTAACAGGTTGAGGATTTAGCTTGGATGCCTTGGATGTTGTATGTGTAGTTTAGTTCGTTTTGTTAGTTTGTTTAGAATGGTTTGTAATAAAATCTAGGGGAGATCGAATTGAATTGTGTTTAAGGGATCTTTGTTGAATTGTAATGGTTGTTTGAAGATTGTATGAGTTTGATAGTATGGGATATTAAATGTTGATTATTGTCTTTGAATTAATCATTATGAAATCTCTTGATCAATCTGATTCGTCTAGTGCCACTACCCCGATGATTCCGCTATCGGTTGGGTGCTCTAGCTGTTTAGGTGTTGGGTGGATCCATGGGTGGGGTTTTGTATTAGATATAAAAAACTAATTTCAGTTAAAAAATCGTTAATATTTTTAATTTCAATAAAATAAAACCTAAAATAACATAAGTTTTAAAAACAAATATAAAAATAAAAATAATACAAACTTAAAAAACCAAATTTATTAAAATAAAAAAACGTTACACAAACCACACAATTAAGCCTAAACAAACCACACAATTAAAACTAAACACACTAGATAATCAAACTTAAACAAGACGAGATAATTAAACCTAAACACACCAGATTCACGAGATAATTAAACATAATTGTCAACCCCTGAACCTAGCCGATGCAAAAGTAGTCATTTGAAAGCCGCCGTTGTAAGAATTAAATAACCATTTTTACTATTTTATTTAAATTTACAAATAAATAAAAGAGTAAACTTTGTCCGCTAGTGACATTTTTTTCTGAAAAAAGTAGGCGTGCTCATTTGTCCTGAAAAGTTACAATTTCCCCCAGTTTAAAATTATAGTTTTTCCGTCGTTTTTGTTTTTTAAGCAAAAGTATGATAATGTTTTATTTTAATTGGTTGACTCAATATAATTTTTTTGAGATCGTGTTGTGAGTAGTATGTGCAAGTAACCGAGACACAGACGTACATATTAGGAGAGAGAAATATTTGCTTAGTGCCCCGTAACGTGGACGGGACAAAATCTAGTTATTATAAAAACCTGAATGTATGCTAGTGAGTAATGAACAGTCATTCACATTTCTATGCATATCATAATTTTCAAGTGTTGTCAGATGAACTTAAAAAAAAAGATTTAGAACCGGTCTCTGTAATATTTTAACGTTAAAACTATTTATGTTATCATCTACGCTGTGTTTCATAGCAACTTATACCCAACATTACTTTAATGTTTTAATGAATTACGATTGAATGTATTAGCATTCTAAAACATTAAAAAAAGTTATAACCATCATTCGAGTAGTACTATAAAATTATCATAAAAAGATGCGTAAATTACGATTTTGGTCCCTATGGTTATATCACTTTTACCTTATTATCCCAAAAAGGAATTTTTTAACATATGTGCCCTCAACGTCAATTTATCTAACTATTTTGGCTCTCGTTACTAACTCCATCCAATTAAAATGTTAAAAGGTGGTCATGTGCCCATCACATGAAGGGCATTTATGTCATTATACATTATGATAAACTTTCTGGTCCTTCCTGAATAACAACTCTAGCAATGGCACATATCCGACGACCGGCGCCGATAAGCGTCTGGGCAGCGAAGCCACCGGGGAGTCTGGATCTGACGTACTTCTCGATGTTCCAAGTCTCCAAAAGTTCTGCAGCAATGGCAGTGGCAGTGCCAGCTACGGTTAGATAAGGGCTTTTGGTTTTAAGAAATTGAGAAGATTGGATTGATTTTGCAAGTGAGAGTGAGAGAGAGTGAGGTTTTTGGGAAGAGAGAGAGATGACAAGGAAGATGTGAGAGTGGAGATTGATATCTCATGGTTGTTGGTTTGAGGTTTCTTGTTGGTTTGAGGTTTCTGGTTATTTGGTTGAAAATGAGTTATGAGGTATGTATGGATAATGTAATCTGATTAACATTTATTTGGGGATATTGACTTCAAAATGTCAGCATTTGGTATTAAGAAAATCAGATGAAGAACATTGTGGAATTAGGGTTTGGGGGTTCTAAAATTGAAGAAGATGAAGACCACATCAATGCATTGGGGTTTTTTATTCAAGGGGGTTAACTGGGTTGGTGTGATGATATAAATGACCTTTTAACCTTTCAATTGGATGGAGTTAGTAACGAGGACCAAAATAGTTAGATAAATTGACCTTGGGGCCACATATGTCAAAAGATTATTTTTTGACTAATAGGGTAAAAGTGATATAACCACATGGGCCAAAATCATAATTTGGTTCAATACACCCGAGACGTTTACGGTATTTTGAAAAAATAATCACTGAATGTACTAAAAAGGACCCGAAAACGCTAATAATACAGATTTAGACTGGTGTAAACAAAGTAGCCAGCCCTTGATCCAGGACAATTTGCAGCTTATCATAACGCATCAACGAGTTTAAGTGGCACTTGTAGGTTCCTTTGCCTCTTGCCAAGACTTCCCCATCTGAATCTATAATTCCTTCCTTAGATGAGTCACCCGTCCTGGAACCCGGCTCCAAGATCACTGCCTTCACCTGTTCATAAACATAGCCACTATTCATCAAGTTCAGGTTATGGTTATATTTTATATCTTACAAGTTAGAGTTAACTACAGGACTTGACAAAAAAGGAAACGGGTCAAACAAGTTAAGCAGGTCATGTAGGTTGAAAGTAATTCAAAATGTATATAGATCCATGGAACCTCCTAAATAGCTTTACTATATAGATCCATGGAAGCTCCTAAATAGCTTTACTAAAGTAGGTTAGATTTATTAGAAAATTGAATAAAACAGTGTTTTTGGGTCAACCCAACCTAACTCGTTTCTGATGTAGTTTCTAGTGCAATCAAATGGCTCAAGATCAAATAGTTAATCAAAGACGATAAATGGAACCAACAAGTTCAAGAACAAAGTTCTTCTCGTTCAAATTCAATCAAAAAACAATAAACCCTAAATCCCTTATTAATAGTTCAACCACAAGACTTATCAAATAGGAAACAAAATAAAAAAAGATTAGGAAATTAAAGTTTGAATAAATAAAAGATATTGTTGATGCTCTGCATCAGTTTCAGCATGTACTAAATAATTACCCGTTTTGACTCATTACCCAACCCACCCATCTTCACCACCCTGGTATCAAATGAGATATATTTGAACCACAACACAAATGAGAATCCTTTCGTTGTTACATTCTTTTACTCTGTCCATCTACATATAAATGCAACAACGGTATCTCTAACCGGGAAAATGTTTAAATGAAAAGAAAAAAACCTCATATAAAACAGGTCAAATGGGTCGAAAGATACCCAGGCATGTTTTTAATGCACACAACCCCCTAAATCGTTTTATTAAAGAAAAAGGATATTATTCTTTAAGTAATATAACTATTGTCACTATAACAAATGTCGTCCAGGCCACCCAACCCAAACTCAATCGTTTAGATTAGTTTTTAAATCCGCTTGACCAACTCGTATAATCACCTCTAGGAAAGAAGCATAGCACTAAAGGTGCCATTTAACGCACTCACCTTCATATACAAAACATGTGGGGATCTTACATATTGCCCATTGCTCATTTCAGACATCAAGGACATCAACCTTAACTTTGGGCATTCCTGCATTACAATCAAGTCTAGGTAACCATCATCAAACTGCATGTGAAACAAGCACAGTGTAAGCAATAGTCACATGTATTACTAAATTAGCAAAATATTCACATTCAGATAGATTACATACAACAAATGACAGGTGCAAAACTAGTTTCTAACTGTTAATGCAACCCCAAGAACCAGATCCCCATGAGAGTTAGGTTCTCATCTTCATTACCAAAAAATAAGTAGGAGTGTGAACTACTGACACGACACGAATCTACCACGAAATTTGTGGGTTTGGGTGTCAAAATTGAAAGCATATATGCCATCTCCCTAACAAAATATTGAACAAACCATGGCTCAAGCCAGTCAGAGGTAAACACACCAAGAAGATATGAATATTTATTTGTATTCTTCTTTCTTAATTTGCAGGAATGTTATAAAAAACATTTAGTATAGGCAAACTCTCTACAGCCTCACACTATTTTCTGGAAAACTATGCCAACAGCTTAGAAAGAACCATGGTGGCGTGTGATAAACAACATTACAATTTACAGCGTATTCTAGATGATAGTCGACTCTTTGCCTTGAAGTAAGTGTGGCAATCATGACCCACTAATAACAGATGGATTGATTTGGGTAAATAAAATTACATCTGGGTCCACTCAAATTATACACCATGTCAAGTTGGGTTGACTCAAATTACACAGGTCAATGCGGGTCACTCTTACACACTTGCTGACTTAAAACAGATCAAATGAACAAGCAACAGCCACAATCTTTGCTTCTTGTAACTGTTGGGTTTAATCTGTGAGGTCCTTGGGCTAAACTAAGTGCCATTGAGCTTGGATGATTAGAAGACTTGGATGGACCCGTCGAGTTTTCTTGTTCATTAAATTGTTAACCCTAATATGTTCTCCATATATATCATGTCTATTGTAATTCTTGTACTGAGCTTAATAAAAAGATCCCTAGTTGCAGCACGTGGACGTAGGTTCCCCACTGGAACCAAACCACATAAAATTCTCATGTCATGTCATGCTTTATATTTTCTATTTGCGTGTTCCTTGTGAATCGGTATTCCGCTGCGCCACTTGAGACCCAACAGTAACCACCTATCAGTCGTATCAGCCGGTGCCATGACTGACACAACTTCCACCGTTTCCAAAACAACCGCGACACAACCACCACCCCAACCGTCATCACCGCCGCCACCTCAACCACCGTCGAAACCACAGCCGCCTACGTAACCTTTACCATCGTCACCAACACCACTTCAACCCTATTGAAACCACCACCACCCCAACTGGTCACCAAAACCGCCAACACAATCACCACCGTCACCGTCACCGCCACCACCTCCACCATGTTGGCATTGCCACCACCTTCCCTGACATCACTAACCACATTTACCATCGCTGCCTTCACTGGCGCCACTACCAACACCACCGTTCTGATCCAGCCCGCCTGTTTGCCATGTTTACCTTAAAGGCTTAAAGTTACTTCAGAAAGAAGAGAACCTGATAAAGTGGGTCCCAATAGGGCACAATAAGATGTGGAAATTTCAACAAATTAACTTATGAAGGGGTATTGTCGGTTATGTATCATTTCTAACTTATAAAGGGGTATTGTCGGTTATTTATCATTTAGGAAGGGGTATATTATGTTGTTAGATTGTCAAAACGGCCGATTAAGCATAATAGTAAAGTGTGAATCAGTATCCACATGTCCATTTTGTTAGCATACATGTATAATATTATAGATAAAAATGAAAAAAAACTAACCTTAGCATTAGGTGCGGCCATGGCGTTTTCAGAACCCCAAGCAACATTCTGAAGCCAAATACCAATAAACGGACCATTAAGTTTTCTCCAACTTAAAGTCCCCAAATCAAGCTTAGGGCCCTGGTAACCATGGTGCTGAGTTGTAAGAGGTTCAACAGCAGCACTGGTTGGTTCTCCTGCATCTTCAAATCCGGGAGCAGGTACAAAAGAAATACAGCCGTTATATTTCCGCAGACTTAGAATTCGTTGTAGACCCTAAATAAGTCGTGTGGTAAATAGTAATCATAAATAACACATTAAATTAGTTGTAAATTATAATAGATTTCAAATTACGACTACCCTTACAAGTAATCAGGAATTCAACAACAAAACATCACTGCCAACTTGAAAACCACCTAATAAATCATATTGTTTTGTTTTTCTTTTTTCAATAGAGACATTGTTAAGACTTAAGATTTAAAACTATAGATGTTAATAGTCCTGTAGACTTTAGCATTACTATCACCTCCATATGTAACTTCTATGTATATTGTTCCATTAATCTTTTCTGCATAACTATTTTGATTTTATACTGTTTCTTGAGGTACTGTCCTCCTTTACTGGAGAAAAGTTTTAAATAAAAAAGTAAGATCAATGTATATTCATATCCGAGTCATGCAGGATATCCTCATATTAGGGGATCCACCAAAATGATATTGTTCCTAACATCATAGAGAGATATCTTGTTTCTTGCTATATTTGATCTACACACAACTGACCAACAAACTGCATATGTTTACAATGACAGTAAAAAACAGAAACTTACGTATAAATCCATTCGAGCACTTCCCATCCACCGATACTGCTCAGACTCGATATCTATGTCAGCTATCAGTCCTTTAGAAAAGAAAAAAAACATAACAAAGAATAAGCATTCTTAGTACTATATGCATAACCGTGAAGTAAGTTGTAAACACAGAAAAGCAGGTACCAATGTTGCAAAAACTACAGTTAAAAAGACGAGCATGTAAAAGTTAACTACATTAATTGTACCCCATGCAAGCATCAAGACACTGAAAAATCTAGACTGCTCTTGCCAGATTGTGGCCACATCCAGAGAGCGTTTATGCCCTGCGAAAAATGGATTATGCAACAGAATTTCAGTTAATAAACAAAAGCAGATTTCTAAAAGAAAATATCATATAAAACTACACCTTGAATGACAGCAAGCATAGCATAAGCAGCTGTACATGGTTGACCAGCTGAATCGAGAAGAGATTTTATCATTCCATTTCCAGTACCTAACAAAATATTCATGTCAATACAAACATATTTCATACAATCGTACAAATTACGTGAACCTTAAGATTGGTAACACTAAGTAACAAGAGACCTGCAGGTATAACTCCAATAGGTATCTTAAGCGCGACTTGCCAGTCTTTTCTTTCAAGCAATCCATTAACAACCTACTAGAATATCCAACCAATGGCAAAAAGGCAAAGAAGTTAAAGTGCTATGACGGGTTTAGTGGCCATGCATAGAAGATAATCTATTAACCCAAATAGCATTAACCTAGTACTGATTAATAACAACAAACCAACCTCAACTAAAATCCCATCTCCGCTTACACAAAGAATGCCATCGTACTTTGTAAGATCCAAATCATGAGCAACTTCCTTCGCATGAAGTTGATATTTAGTTTCTGAGGTCATAAATAACCCGAATGAGAAGTAAAACATGGTGCGCATGCTTAAAAGATACACGTTTAACAAACCTTGTAAAGTATACTCTATATTAGCATCCTCGAGTATAGGTTTAACATCATCGGTAAAAACCTTGGAAGCAGATTTCCTCCCTCCAAATGGGTTAACAAATACAAACAGCTTCTTTGGCCTGCCTGTCATAATAAGAATATGAGAAGTTGGAAAACCTAATAAGATATATAAACAAAACCTTCTTTAAAGCCAAAGCAGGTTGAAATAACAATTTTAGGTCATCATTTGTCAGAAAATGGATCATTGCCATATGCATTAAAATTAAAAACCAGCAGTGGCCAATGGCTCCATATCTCAAGTTTGGTTTTAAAAAGGAGGCACGTGAGGCGATCTGGAAAACACCTGCGCTTCATGCACATATGAGTCAAAATTGGTGAAAGTTAGGTAGTGTGCGTTTCATGGATTGTAATGGAATTGGAATAGGAATTCACGCAGAAATTAAAATTTGATTGGTAATTTAGGTGTGTTTGTTTTGCAAAATGGAATGAAATTTGGATGGAAATAGAATGTAGATTCCTTTGCTAATGTTGTTGTTCAATTCCAAATGATTTTCTTGTTGAAACCAACATAATAAGGAGTGAAATCAACATTCCAATTCCCTCAGGATTCCATTCCATTCTGTGAAACGATTGTAGGAGGCTGAGACCAAAGGGATGGAGAGATTATAAATGGTTTAGTTGATAAAAAGGCTTGTATGTATGTATGTATGTATGTATGTATGTATGTATGTATAATATGAATGTATGTATAATATGAGAGAGAGAGAAAGAGATGCAGCTTGTGGATGTGCATAAGCTTATTTCAAGGACTGCCTTTGAAAGTGTTTGGTGCAGACAGTGCCTGATCAATACACAAAGTAACTTAAATGAACAACTAACTCCATCAATACAAACAACTCATTTACCAAAATTGACTAATACCTCATGAATAACAAACCACCATTCATAAACTGAAATTATTATACCTAGTGAATCGATGTATCCTTGAATCTTGTCTCCCATATTACGTGCTGAATCATCCGACGAAGCCTGAAACACGAAGGTCTTCCGTACCAAACCTCCAGCGCAGCTTGAAACGCAAGATCCGTCAGTCTCAACAAATGACCTAATCATGATCTGCTCTTCAGCAATTGATACTCCGAGAACTTCTCTGTCGACGGAGAGGCAGCGGAGGACGTTGGCGTCGTCATGCCACCGGAGTATGCCGTCGGGGACAAAGTGAATGCCGTCTCCTTGCCGTTGACTACAACTTCATCGTAGAGTATATACTGCTGTTGATGTTGATCCATAAGATAATCTGATGATTCAGTGAGAGTCAAGGATCTGTGGCGTCCGAGCGGAGATATTTAAGTTTTCCCCGGAGATCCACTCAAGAAAGATAAAGTTTATCTTTTTACGTTACTCCATCAAACTTTCACTTAAATTTACACTAATTTATTTATTTTAGGGTTGATTCCGTTGACCTATGGAAGCTTAACCATAACTCATAATGGAGGTCTGGTTATGGAATGTTGCTTAATCATAACCATAATAATTACATTTATTTTGTTTAACGGCCAACTAAATTAACGGATAATCATCCTGGGATACTCTCAATCGAGCAAATGCATCCCTCCTCCATAACGGTTAGAGTTGGATGCATACCCTAGCCACCAGTTCCGGGAAAAACCCACCCGCCCGAAGGCCCACCGCTCTAAAACTCGATTTAGCTAGGTTTCGAACTGGCGACCTCCAGAGAGGCTTATTTCTAAACTTCATTGTCACCACCAATATCCTTCAAATTGATGCAAGTGGGAGTTGAACTTGAGACCTCAAGAAGAGAAACCAAGTGACTAACCACTGGACCAATTTATCAGGACTAATTACAGTTCAGTTATGGGTAGATTTCCGTTATGTTTAGTTAATAATCCAATTTTTTTTAGTTTTTTTTTCCACAAGAGTGTGGTTAGAAAAGTTATTTACCAAATGAGTAAATTTCCATTTTAGTCCCTGAGGTTTGGTTTAAATTATCACTTTAATTTAAATAGTTTTTTTTCTCATTTGGGTTCCTGACTTTTCTCATTTTGATCACATTGCCTAACTCAGTCAAAAAACTTAGTTAAAACCAGATAGGCCTGTAAACGAACCGAACTTTCATGAACTGTTCGTGAACTTGTTCGGCGGGAAGTTCGTTTATTTAATAAATGAACGAATACGAACAAAAAATTGTGTTCGTTTAATTAAATGAACGAACATGAACACACCTTGTGTTCGTTCATTTATGTTTGTGAACGTTCGTTCATTTATATTAATGAACGTCCGTTTATGTTTTAGTAAATACATAAACAGTTATAATTATATAAATATTAGATTTTCTAACTACTTATATAAATATAACTAGTTAGTAATTGAGTTTTCCAGTAATAAAAAATGAAATTTTATTTTTTTATCCACGTAATATTTATATAAAAAGACTACTTAATTTTAGTATCTATAAACCCTAATTTAGATGTGCTTTCGGATTAAATGTAACATATTAGACATTTTTGTTTGTATTCACTAATGTTAATTTGTATTTGTTTATATAGTTAATTACGTCCGTTTGTGTTCGTTTATATTTATTCAACCATGTTAGTTTATATTTATTCAATCATCTTAGTTTATGTTTATTCAACTATGTTCATTTAATTTTATTTGTTTATGTTTGTTCGTGTTCGTTTATGTTCGTTTAGGCTTTAAACGAACGAACATAAACGAACACGAACATGGCCAATTTCTTAATGAACGAACACGAACAAAAAAATGTGTTCGTGTTCGTATTCGGTTAAAGTTAAATGAACGAATACGAACAAGGTTTCTAAATTACCATTTTAGTCCAAAACCACTTTTATATATTTTTTTTTCTTTTAATCATGTATATATGTTATAATCTAATTATAATAACAATTTGTTTATTTATATATATTTCACCCAAAACCATTTTTCTTTACATTTATCTTTTTTTAATCATTTATAAAATATATATAAATCATTATAATCTAACTATAATAACAATTTTTTTTATTTATATATAAATCATTTGTAGATATATTATATATTATATTTAAATGACTAAAATAAACGTACACATTATTAATATTAATATGTTAATATAAATATATATTTATTATACCAAGAATAAACATATATCCATAACCTGATGTTCTACAACCTCCGCCATCAAAGTCAAAGCCCCTTTGAATCATCTAACACCCTGATTTTCACGTATGTTTCGGTGGGTCCTGTTGGGAATATTGTGACGTATGTTGATATCATCATAAACAAATAAAACAGAGTAACACAACAGAAGTCTTGGAATAAAATTACTATTACAAACGCATTGTTCAACGTTCAAAAATAATAAAATAGATCCACAGGCGGATCGAAAATATTACAAAATGAAATGAAGTTTAACAGACTATGGGCTTTCTAAGCAAGCAGTTGCAAATTCCTCTTAAGCTTCGCCGAGTACTTCCAGCCTATTTCGTAACCTTGTGTCACACCCCAACCGATGGCGGAAACATCGGGGTAGTGGCACTAGGCGACCAGATTGTCTCATGAGAATTCCATAACAATTATCTAACAATATCATTCAACGTCAACGTCCCATACCATTAACATAATACTTTAAACAATCATTACAGAATCTGAGTCTTCTCACTAAACAACAAGGTTCGATTTTCCCTAGATTTATTACATTTCAAAACTAAATAAGAACAAAACAAACTAAGCAACTACGTCCCATGCATCCAAGCTACAATCCTTAACCTAACACATACGTTAAAATACAAGTCAATACAATTAAGTAAAGGTGAGCATACATGTTTGAGTACTACTAGCATAATAGAGAAAGCGTTCGCGAAATAATCTAATTACATGTCATGATACACCAAAACACATCACACAACATAGGCGCATTTCTCATACTAACTACCGTGAGAAGGCTTGCGCGTCCATCCTAACTAGACCCCGTCGGGTGTAAGCCACACTATAATACCATACTAGCTAAGGAGGCAAGTTAACGAAAATAAGTCCTAGTCACATGTTTCTAGTATCACGTATTGAGCATACACAATCAGATTATTCGCGTGTGATAAACAGTTTGATTTGTGAAGTGATTTTGACCTGGGTGCTGGTCGAACTTGACCCAAATGGGCTCAAGTTGTGTGGAAATTGGTGAAAATGACCCAAGTTCGGTCGAACTTGACCCAAATGGGCTCAAGTTCGGTCGAACTTGACCTGGGTGCTGGTGATTCTTGAGCGAACTTGATGTTTTCAGGTCCAAAATCTTGCGTTTTCGCGTTGTTTGCTGAGGAAATCGAGTGCTCAACCCTCCAACCTTAAGCCAATGAGTAAAACTTAGGCTGGAAAGGTCTTTTTGGAACGAACTTAGCCATTTTACAGAAACTCGGGCTAATCCGGACGAACTTGGAGGTTCGTACGGGTTAGTCCAGCTTATGTAAAGTGACGATTTCGTCCTTGTGCTTCCGGATCTAAGATCTAGTTTCGACAACGCCTCGTTCCACTCAAAAGTGAACGAAACATACGTCATTAGTCCGAAAATGGTGAAAAATCAAGGATTTAAAAGGTTTTGCTCAGATCTAGTATAGATCTGAGTGAAAAACAGAAATTTTATGGAAAAAGATGAAGTTTTTTCGTAAATAGAAGAGATTTGTTGAAAACGAAGGCAATGCCTTGTGCAAAATCGTTGTAAAACCGTTGTAAAACGTTGATAAACACTGTTGTAGTTGAAATCGGATTGATTCTTACTTAGAAAACAAAGGGTTTCGGGTTTCGGGAGCTCTGTGCGAAGTTGCAGCAAGTTCAAATGAGAGAACTGGGCTGAGTATTTATAGGGGAAGGCAAAAAGTAGGGCTGGTGGAGTCAAGTTCGGCCGAACTTGCATGAATCTCATGCAAGTTCGCGCGAACTTGTGAAATCTGGGGAGAAAAGAGTCAAGTTCGACCGAACATATGTGTGGTTTGTATTTTAAGATCAAATTATGCACCGTAGGGGCATTTTGGTCATTTCACACATAGTTCGAAAGCTTATTCGAGATTCTGAGTTTAGAAAATGTACCTACTGTAAAAATATTTAAAATGAGTTTATAACTCACTAGGTAACAAGTCTTGATGGTCAAGTATGGTTTGAAACCATGCTATGCGCCGAAACGGCGTTTAAGTCGTTAAATGACGATTTATGTGATGTTTAGCGTGAACTAAAGTTATGAACAAGTTTATGTGACCAAAATAAGTTAATTAATATAACATATCAGTAGGTAAATGATTTTTGTATAAAAGGTTTGATTAAAACCATTTTATGTGCCGAAAGAGCGTTACGTCATTTATCAAAATAATACAAGAACTTGTATGTAAACTTAGAATGTAATCTGGTTTGATACCCCAAATAATTTCAATTATGATATTATGTCAGTAGGTTTCATGTTTGATATGAAAATTATGTTTAGAAACCGATTTATACCTCATAAGGGTATTTTAGTCCTTTTAAGGACATAATTTGCGAAAATTACCAAAACTCAGTTTATGATCAGTATTATAACATCATAACATGTTAACCAAGTTAACATATCAGTATATATTTGTAACAACAACCAAATAATCTCACACGCCATCTTGGCGGAGGTTCGAGGGCAGCGCCCATGAGAAGCAGGGTCCTAGGGGCGGCAGCCCCTAGCAGGGTCCAAGGAGCAGAGCCCCTGGCTGGGGTTGAGCTGCATCAATGTTGCACCTTTCGAAGCACTCTATGGGCGGAAATGCCGAACACCACTATCAGGTCCGGAAATCGTGCAAGAAACAACCGACAAAGTTATTCAAATCAAGGAAAGACTAAAGGCAGCACAGGATCGTCAAAAGAGTTATACTGACAACAGACGTAAACCCTTGGAATTTCAGGTTGGAGATAGGGTATTATTAAAGGTTTCTCCCCATGGAAAGGAATTGCCAGATTCGGTAAAAGAGGAAAGCTAAACCCAAGGTATGTTGGACCTTTTAAAATTACCAGAAGGATTGGCCCAGTAGCATATCAACTCCACTTGCTAGAGGAAATGGCCGGAATACATAACGTGTTTCATGTCTGTAATCTCAAGAAATGCTTAGCAGATGAATCATTGGTAATACCTCTTCAAGATATAGAGGTAAATGAGAAACTCAAGTTTGTAGAAAAGCCCATTCAGATTGAGGACAGAAAAATCAAAAATCTGAAGCGAAAGAGATTAGTTCTGGTTAAAGTGAAATGGGAATCAAAAAGAGGACCAGAATACACCTGGGAGTTAGAATCAGAAATGAAGTGCAAGCATCCACATCTATCCCAGTAATCTCGAGGACGAGATTCAAATAAGGTGAGGAGGATGTAATAGCAACCAAATAATCTCACACGCCATCTTGGCGGGGGTTCGGGGGCAGCGCCCCTGAGAAGCAGGGTCCAAGGGGCAGAGCCCCTGGCTGGCCGCGACAGGTTTTGAGAGGAGGGTCGCGGGGCGCGACAAGCCCTGGCTTGCCGGACACTTCTAACGCCACGTGTCACACACGTGGCACACCTATAGTGGTGACTGGTCAAACCTAGCCGTAGCTAGGGTTCCCTTGTGGGCCGCGAGAGGCCAGGCCTCACCGGTCGCGGGGAGCGAGCGACCCAGGTTTCAGCCTATAAAAGGAGGCTTCTGGCCTCAGTTTCGTTTGTTCAATTCTTTTCTTTCTCTCAGTCCCTATAATAACTAAACGTTGCTTGATATAATACCCCTAAATAGCAAAGCTCTGCTACGTTGTAAGTACGGTAACCCCTGTTCACTGATTTGTCACCCTGCCCGGTTGACATAGGACCCAACGGTGTATGTCGAGGCTCTATCAGACTAAGCCGTTGGAGTTCTGTCTCGTGATGTATGGCTAAAAGTGACTTATCCTACCCGGTTGACATAGGACCCAACGTGTATGTCGAGGCTCTGTCAGACTAAGCCGTTGGAGTTCTGTCCCGCGATGTATGGATTAATGTGACTTGGGTTATTTTACTAACACGCATGCATTGTGTATTTTTAATAGATAACAATCAGGAACAGTTGTAACATTTGTAAAAATCGGGTCTCCAAAACCCGCTCCGTTTTTGTAATCTTGTACCAAGTTATGAAATTTCATTAATTATTTATGATTATTTTGGGTTTAAACATTACATAATTAATAAATAAACTAAACTATAAAAATTAAATTGGATAAAAAGTTAAAATAAAATAAATAAAAATAAATTGTAGCTGACCGGACTCGAACCCGGGTCAACTGCCTCCAACAACTTAACATCCACTTCCCAAACCACTCCGCCACAATGTGTTTTCTGTTAACAATTGACAACCAAATGGATCTTATACGCGAACTTGAATTAACCATTGGTGCCATCTGAATAACGGAAACCGGCAAACCGAACGCTAAATCATTTCGACTTCTTTTGGCTAGCTTATAACCGATGAATATCGGTTTCTAATTAAGTCCGAATTGAATGAACTTAAAGACTTCATCATTTCCGGTTTTTGAAACCGAAAACATACAAAACTCTGATTTAATCCAAGTCCTGATCATTTGCGTGATTCATAACTATCACAACAACACTCAATTTCATTTTCGTCAAGATTCTGAACTGTAAGATCCTCTGAACTCGATCGCCGGAATTTTTCTGCAACTCACCGGAAAACCGGGACTTGCATTCTCACGGTAATTCCTTCTACTCTTTTTGTTTAAAACATGTGATTAGTGTAACATCCGTCAAAAACGGATTTACCAAACCCGCTCCGTTTATCAACCGAACAGTCAGTCAAAAATTTCGTTGCGAATTAAATGCCCAAAATATTTTTAAACGATACGTAATCAATTATTATACAAGAATATATAATTAGTTTTTGAAAAACTGTCAAAAATCTCAAAATAAAAATATTATACCTCTGCCGGGTTTCGAACCCGCGTCTGTACCGATTCCGGAAACATGTCTTAACACACACACACACAAACCACTGCGCCACGGATTTTGTTTGTTATATATTGAAATCATTTAATTGATATAATGACGTTACGAATTCAAAACCGGCGCCCAATAGTTCAGTCGTCGGAATCCCGGTAATCTCGCGAACTTTTAACACCACTTTCAGTTATAACGTAAACTAGTATTAAGACATCGGTTATAACCGATGTTTGAAGTCCGCGACCAAACCATAACCGCCGGAGTTTTTATGATTTACGAATACAGTCGGAAATCAGACCAAGTGCATCTCGATTTTCCCCTATAAATTCACCCTCAACCCATTGAAAACCTTTTCGCTCAAAACCACACTCTTTCTCGGCGAAAACTCCCCCGCCGGAACTTTTCTGTTCGTCGCCGGAAAACCGATTTCCTCATTTCCGAGCCTCACTGAGCCTCTGAAGCTTATACCGGAGATACCCATACTTTTTCCAAGCTTTCCGGAGACTTGCTGCTGCAAGACACCTGACGCCGGAGTTGATTGCTGTCACCGGAGTTTCTGCCGGAAAACAGAGGTCCAGTCGGTATATCTCTTCGCTTATTTTCTTTATCTTTTCACCCTTATCCCACCTTAAGAACTGTAAAACACTAATAAACCGATAAAAACTTTGAACCAGTCGATTTCCGAACTCTGGTTCTACCTTGATGAAGAAGACGATGTATTTCCGTATCTTATAAGTTTAATTAAAATCAACTTATTAATCGGGTTAGACACACAGTCCAGCGGTGGACTGTGTGCACATATAACGCAAAGGTCACGAGTTCGAATCCGGTTTCACTTACGCTGCCTAAATAAAAATCAAATTTTTGTTTAACTGAACCGGAGTCGATACTGGTATATGTTAAGTATATTAATAACCGGAATAATAACCAAGTTAGACACATAGTCCAGCGGTGGACTGTGTGTTTGTTTATATCACAGGTCACGAGTTCGAGTCCGGTCTAATGCACCGACTCGAACAATTATCTATTCTTTTTAATAAGGCAGAAAAGGAAATATCTAAATTGTATTTAAGTATAATAAAAATCGAATTATATAACATGTTTTACACACAGTCCAGCGGTGGACTGTGTGTTAGATTAAACCACAGGTCCCGGGTTCGAGACCTGTGGAGTGCATGTCCGATTCGCTTAAAACTATTTTTAAAATAAAATGATTTTCGGTTTAAACTAATTAATATATATATATAATTAAAATCAGATATATAACGGGTTAGACACGTAGCTCAGTTGGTAGAGCTGCGTGCACGCGTACGGGAGGTCTCGGGTTCGAGCCTCACTCAGCGCACTTGTGTTCCGCATTCGAACCGGTCAACGGTCAGGTCAACGGTCAACGGGCAGAAAAAAAATCAATTTTTTTATTATTTTTATTTAATTATTTTAATTAAAAATCAATTAAAAATACTTAAAAATAACATTTTTAAGGTTAGAAAATAGCCTCAAACTCACAAAAATACATCCAACAATCCTACTAAAATAGATTAATAAAATCCGTTTACTTACCAAACCATAATGCGATTATTCTAGGTTAAACTCACTCGTGGTTAAAACCACTTCGCGTGCATTCAACATCATCAACCGAACGCACCCACTGTGAGTGAATCTTACAACTTCCCCTTTTAAATTACACGTTTTGGGGTGTGTCATGTGTTATGAAAATAATTAATTTATTTATCTAAACTTGTGCCATACCACATCATGACCTAAACTTAGATTGTTTTTATTGTTGTGATTTACTTATTGCCTTTTGTCAAATTATATGAAACTCATACATTAAGCCCATCAGTTCCTCGTGGGAGACGAGTAGAACAACGCGTGCTTCAAATCAAATTCATTATTGTTCATGTGTGTATCAATGAGTTTATATTGTTTGTAGTTGTGTCATTCATATTATCATGTTTATGCAATTCAATCATCAGGCCCCTCAGTTCCTCGTGAGAGACGAGTTGAGCATCGCGTGCCTCTAATTGTTCCAATATTGTTCATGTGTGTGTCATTTAATATCTTATGATTGTTGATTAAGATTACATCTATTTTTACTCATGTTTGGTTGTGCACATATTTCATAATCAATTTAAATAAATTTGTTCAAATGTTTTCCATAGGATTCACTCGCCAACATTATGTTGATCCAAAAACCTTTTTTACACATGATACAGGTGAACAGGTTGAAGCAAGGAAAACATAGGATATGCCTTAGAAGAGAACAAAGAAGTTTAGATTGTTAGTTAGAACAGTTGTAACCCTTATTGTAAATTTCCATTTAATTTGTATTAAAGAATATGAAACGCATAATAAATGTCATGAGCTTTGATGATAACCCAATCATGCCCCGATCACCTTATCCGCTGCGGGTCGGGGTGTGACAGATTGGTATCAGAGCCATGACTAGGGATATAGGATAGGTTATTAGACCCTTAGAGCCTATACTATAGTCTGCCTAAATTTTAATTGATTAGGTGGTTACATACAAACTTGTGACATTTATTTGTTTCATATTTGTTTACATTTACAGTCAAACATACATGCTTATATACATATTCATTATACATATATACATATTCATTATACATATATCGATGTTCATGTATTCAATTTATTTTCATATTCTCATTATCCAAAGATTTTGTGCAATTTTCAAATCTCATCAAAGTAAGTTCTGCGACGGGCATGTAGTAACTGGAAGGGTACAAGTACCGGTAGTCGGAACGTCCTGTCTAGGCTGGCATTCGTATAAATCCAATATAACAGACCAGTTTGCCTACCTGGGGACCAACGATGAGAGTACGAAGGACCTATTAGGCCAAAGCATGCCACACCAAACGTCGTTCGAACTAACCTACTTTGAGGTGTCACCGTGTCTACACCTGGACACATTCCGAATATCACACGTTGTATACATATTTCTCGATTTTCTCCGGGTTTTTGTGTACGCAACCTGGCAGAAACCGTGCGAACCATATGAAAAACCGGTATTCATGGGGGCCCACATGATTACACAGGTAAAGTATGGCGGCATGTAGGGCCTAACAGCGAGCAAAACCCAAGACATCCAATGGATGTAGTAATTTATTTATCTATAATTATTTTATGAATGTTCATTCCTAATGCGACCCATGAACCCAAAAGCATCCAACTCATACTCTTGTCATGTATTCCTTGTAGATGTCTTCTAACTTCGCCCGTAGGAAGACGAGAGCAAGAAAAGCCCGCGAACGCATGGCTGCCTTAATCGCTCAACAAATGGCTGCCGTAATACCCAACATTGTAATCCAAGTTCAACAAGCACTTACCGATAATCCTGTCAATCAAGCAAACCAAAACATTTTCAACTCTCCCCCAAATACCACTAAATGCACCTACAAGCATTTCAAATCATGCGACCCTCCGAAATACAAAGGGACTGAAGGCGTCACCGCTCTCCTCCATTGGTTTGAAGAAATGGAGAACGCATTTCTAAATTGCGATTGCCCTGACGATCGCAAAGTGCGATATGCTACCGGTCGATTATATGGGATAGCACTTACTTGGTGGAACACAGAGAAGGCCAAACGAGGTGTGGAAGATGCTATGTCCTTAACTTGGAACGAATTGAAGGAAATCATGACCAGACGATTTTGCCCAAGGAGCGAAATCAAGAAGTTAGAAGATGAATTTTACTCATTGAAGCAAGTGGAAGGAGACCACATCACCTACAACAAAAAATTCCTCGAGTTACATCAAATGGTCCCCAACATGTTCACTCCCCTCTACCGTTTGATCGAGCACTACATTCGTGGTCTTCCGTCAAAGATTCAAGACCCTGTGATAAGTACCAAGCCTGCAACTTTGGAAGCAGCAATGGAGCTAGCAACAGAGCTCACCGAGAACCGAATCCGAAACAAAGACTTCAAGGAGGAGAAGAAGAAGGATAAAGAATCGACTGAAACCTCCGACTCCACTCAAACCGAATCCCCTTCTCAACCCAATCCTAAGAGAAGAAGAGTCGGGCGACTTTTCGCTGCTACCCAACGGAATCAACCAGTTTTACACGCTATAACCCATCCGAGCTATCCCAATCACCCAAGTGGCACCCAACTCAGCTTACCCAGATAAGAAACCATATCTTGGACCTCACCCTCGATGCAACAACTGTTTTTATCACCATCCCCATACCCTACCTTGTCGTCTATGTGCAACTTGTGGACGCTATGGTCATTTGAGCAATGTTTGTCGCACCTTTCAAAACCAAACCTTTTCCCCTACTCAAAACATGACCCAAACTTATTATCAACCCCAATACCCCGTGTTCCCATATACTCGAGCTTGTTTCAATTGTGGCGACCCTACCCACTTTAGAAACACATGCCCTCAATTGGTTAACGTTATCAACACTCAAGCCCAATCAAACCCAGTTAACCAAGTAAACCAAGAAAACCCAAACACTATGCCACCAGCAAGAGGAAGAGTCTTCAATATCAACGCCAATCCTGTCGAAGATAATGACGGCCCAAACGAAGATACTCAGCTAGTCCTCTTCGCCGAAGATCCAGATTCAACTCCTATCGTTTAGTTTTATGTTTTTCTTTATCACATAGAACCAAACATAACTTAAGGATAAAGCCAATGAAACTTTGACGAGAATACGGTGGATACGCCGATGGTACTTCCTATATATAAGTATTCTTGTAGAAGGATCAGAAGCATTATCTGGCGGTTATGAGAGGTTCCATGTGTAGACTGCTAGAGTAATTATTGTATATTATATATTGTTTTCAGTATATGCATTTGCCGAGGCCGTAGCTCCCCATCCATCGAGGTTGAGTTTGATCCCCATTTTATTATGCGGTTGATCAGGGCGTGCCCGCACGATCGGCTCCGTTTGTTTGAGCCTTGATCGGTTATTTCATTTTACATTTCAATACATGCAATACGTTCGGCTCCGTTTGATTGAGCCTTGAGCGCACATTTCAATTTACATTTCCAGTTCATGCAATACGTTCGGCTCCGTTTGATTGAGCCTTGAGCGCACATACAATTTCATTATCAGTATCTTGTGGTTGTGGTGTTTGTAGTAGAGTCGCATCGAACCAATCATAATTTGCGGATAAAGTCAATGAAAATTTGACAAGGATATGGTGGATACGCCGATGGTACTTCCTATATATAAGTATTCTTGTCAAATGATCGGAGGCATTATCAGGCGATTATGAGAGGTTCCATGCATAGGCTGTTTGTGTGATGGTTGTTTAGATTAAGTTGTTCAATTTCAGTACATTCAATACGTTCGGCTCCGTTTGATTGAGCCTTGAGCGCACATACAATTCCATTCAATACGTTCGGCTCCGTTTGATTGAGCCTTGAGCGCACAGACAATTTCATTATCAGTATCTTGTGGTTGTGGTGTTTGTTGTAGAGTCGCATCGAACTAACCATAACTTGCGGATAAAGTCAATGAAAATTTGACAAGGATATGGTGGATACGCCGCTGGTACTTCCTATATATAAGTATCCTTGTCAAATGATCGGAGGCATTATCAGGCGGTTATGAGAGGTTCCATGCATAGGCTGTTTGTGTGGTTAAGTTATTCATTTTCAGTACATGCAATACGCTCGGCTCCGTTTGATTGAGCCTTGAGCACACAATTTCAATTTCAGTACATTCAATACATTCGGCTCCGTTTGATTGAGCCTTGAGCGCACATCCATTTCATTTTCAGTACATGCAATACGATCGGCTCCGTTCGATTGAGCCTTGATCGCACAGATATATTTCATTTCAGTATTTTATGTTTGTTGTATTGGTTGTAGAGTTATAGGACTAATCATAATTCACTGATAAAACCAATGAAAATTTGACAAGAATATGGTGGATACGCCGCTGGTACTTCCTATATATAAGTATTCTTGTCAAAGGATCAGAGGCATTATCGGACGGTTATGAGAAGTTCTATGTAGGATTTATTAGTTTCTTGGTAACCAATCATAACTTGTGGATAAAACTAATGAAAATTTGGCAAGAATATGGTGGATACGCCGCTGGTACTTCCTATATATAAGTATTCTTGCCAAAGGATCAGAGGCATTATCAGGCGGTTATGAGAAGTTCCATGCAGGATTTAGTATTGCCTTGGTTGGAATTTGTGTTATATTTATATCATCATGTTATTTAAAGAGATTGGATTGTGATCCATTTCTACATAAACTAACCTCTCCATCATAACAAACGAGAGAGGAACTTCCATCATTCAAACATATATGCTATCAGAATGTGGATTCAAATATTTGCTGTTGTGTTTATTCATGTTCAAATATTTGCTGATGTGTTTATTCATGTTCAAATATTTGCTGATGTGTTTATTCATGTTCGAATATTAGCTGTTGTGTTTACTTATGTTCAAATATCAGTTGTTGTGTTTTTATTTATGTTCCATATAGGTTGTAGTGTTAGAAGTTTTGCCTTAGGATATAACCATACTTTCCCAAACGTATCTAAATTCTTATGCATGATATCATTTTTTTTAGCAAATCATTTCTGCTTATCAATACTTATACAGTAGGCAACAAAAAGCGATTCCTGAATAGGGTACTTAACCCTTACAAGGAACGTTACCGCCTCGAACAAAAACTTAAACCCTCATTTTTCTGAGCATACAACTGTCAAACAAAACATCACCATCCTTTTTAGTCAAAATATATCATTATTTAAATTTCGGGACGAAATTTCTAAAAAGCAGGGATACTGTAACATCCGTCAAAAACGGATTTACCAAACCCGCTCCGTTTATCAACCGAACAGTCAGTCAAAAATTTCGTTGCGAATTAAATGCCCAAAATATTTTTAAACGATACGTAATCAATTATTATACAAGAATATATAATTAGTTTTTGAAAAACTATCAAAAATCGCAAAATAAAAATATTATACCTCTGCCGGGTTTCGAACCCGGGTCTATACCGATTCCGGAAACATGTCTTAACACACACACACAAACCACTGCGCCACGGATTTTGTTTGTTATATATTGAAATCATTTAATTGATATAATGACGTTACGAATTCAAAACCGGCGCCCAATAGTTCAGTCGTCGGAATCCCGGTAATCTCGCGAACTTTTAACACCACTTTCAGTTATAACGTAAACTAGTATTAAGACATCGGTTATAACCGATGTTTGAAGTCCGCGACCAAACCATAACCGCCGGAGTTTTTATGATTTACGAATACAGTCGGAAATCAGACCAAGTGCATCTCGATTTTCCCCTATAAATTCACCCTCAACCCATTGAAAACCTTTTCGCTCAAAACCACACTCTTTCTCGGCGAAAACTCCCCCGCCGGAACTTTTCTGTTCGTCGCCGGAAAACCGATTTCCTCATTTCCGAGCCTCACTGAGCCTCTGAAGCTTATACCGGAGATACCCATACTTTTTCCAAGCTTTCCGGAGACTTGCTACTGCAAGACACCTGACGCCGGAGTTGATTGCTGTCACCGGAGTTTCTGCCGGAAAACAGAGGTCCAGTCGGTATACCTCTTCGCTTATTTTCTTTATCTTTTCACCCTTATCCCACCTTAAGAACTGTAAAACACTAATAAACCGATAAAAACTTTGAACCAGTCGATTTCCGAACTCTGGTTCTACCTTGATGAAGAAGACGATGTATTTCCGTATCTTATAAGTTTAATTAAAATCAACTTATTAATCGGGTTAGACACACAGTCCAGCGGTGGACTGTGTGCACATATAACACAAAGGTCACGAGTTCGAATCCGGTTTCACTTACGCTGCCTAAATAAAAATCAAATTTTTGTTTAACTGAACCGGAGTCAATACTGGTATATGTTAAGTATATTAATAACCGGAATAATAACCAAGTTAGACACATAGTCCAGCGGTGGACTGTGTGTTTGTTTATATCACAGGTCACGAGTTCGAGTCCGGTCTACTGCACCGACTCGAACAATTATCTATTCTTTTTAATAAGGCAGAAAAGGAAATATCTAAATTGTATTTAAGTATAATAAAAATCGAATTATATAACATGTTTAACACACAGTCCAGCGGTGGACTGTGTGTTAGATTAAACCACAGGTCCCGGGTTCGAGACCTGTGGAGTGCATGTCCGATTCGCTTAAAACTATTTTTAAAATAAAATGATTTTCGGTTTAAACTAATTAATATATATATATAATTAAAATCAGATATATAACGGGTTAGACACGTAGCTCAGTTGGTAGAGCTGCGTGCACGCGTACGGGAGGTCTCGGGTTCGAGCCTCACTCAGCGCACTTGTGTTCCGCATTCGAACCGGTCAACGGTCAACGGGCAGAAAAAAAATCAATTTTTTTATTATTTTTATTTAATTATTTTAATTAAAAATCAATTAAAAATACTTAAAAATAACATTTTTAAGGTTAGAAAATAGCCTCAAACTCACAAAAATACATCCAACAATCCTACTAAAATAGATTAATAAAATCCGTTTACTTACCAAACCATAATGCGATTATTCTAGGTTAAACTCACTCGTGGTTAAAACCACTTCGCGTGCATTCAACATCATCAACCGAACGCACCCACTGTGAGTGAATCTTACAACTTCCCCTTTTAAATTACACGTTTTGGGGTGTGTCATGTGTTATGAAAATAATTAATTTATTTATCTAAACTTGTGCCATACCACATCATGACCTAAACTTAGATTGTTTTTATTGTTGTGATTTACTTATTGCCTTTTGTCAAATTATATGAAACTCATACATTAAGCCCATCAGTTCCTCGTGGGAGACGAGTAGAACAACGCGTGCTTCAAATCAAATTCATTATTGTTCATGTGTGTATCAATGAGTTTATATTGTTTGTAGTTGTGTCATTCATATTATCATGTTTATGCAATTCAATCATCAGGCCCCTCAGTTCCTCGTGAGAGACGAGTTGAGCATCGCGTGCCTCTAATTGTTCCAATATTGTTCATGTGTGTGTCATTTAATATCTTATGATTGTTGATTAAGATTACATCTATTTTTACTCATGTTTGGTTGTGCACATATTTCATAATCAATTTAAATAAATTTGTTCAAATGTTTTCCATAGGATTCACTCGCCAACATTATGTTGATCCAAAAACCTTTTTTACACATGATACAGGTGAACAGGTTGAAGCAAGGAAAACATAGGATATGCCTTAGAAGAGAACAAAGAAGTTTAGATTGTTAGTAAGAACAGTTGTAACCCTTATTGTAAATTTCCATTTAATTTGTATTAAAGAATATGAAACGCATAATAAATGTCATGAGCTTTGATGATAACCCAATCATGCCCCGATCACCTTATCCGCTGCGGGTCGGGGTGTGACAATTAGTCAATCTCTAACACAATTCTATCATCAGAATCAATCTTAGCCAACAATTATCGGAAATCTCACCTTCGCCGGAAAGTTTCTGAAATTGCCGGAATTCCACTGTGAACGGGTAAGATATCCTACACTTCATTTAAACCTTGTTTAGATGATTTAAAATAATCGAACCACACTGTTAATTGTTTCAACAATCGGAGTTCAATTCCTGTACCGACAAAACCTTCGCTGGATTTCTGTGTTTATCTCCAATCGGTAAATCCTGTTCTTTAAACTCTTTCCATTCCTTACTATTGAATTACTGTTAGTGTTTAAGATCTTAGTAAACCGCAAAATCAACCTGAACCAGTTGAATTACGCTGACAGTTGTAAGCCGACGAAGAAGATGAATCTATTCAGAATATAAGAATAATTAAAATTCGGTTTATAAATGGGTTAGACACACAGTCCAGCGGTGGACTGTGCGCACATTTAATAATCACGTCGCGAGTTCGATCCTTACTACACACACGCTTTACGTAATAACATTTCTTTTTATTCATGAACTAACCGGGTTAGGGCGGGTAGTTGTTAAGTATAATATAAATCAAGAATATAACCGGGTTAGACACACAGTCCAGCGGTGGACTGTGTGCAAAATAAACTTCACGTCGCGCGATCGAGTCCCGTCACAAGCACCGGTCCATGAGATTAAAACGTTTTGCAAAATAAAGGAATTTTCGGTAAATTCGAATAAGTATATAAATATAATTAAAACTGGGTTTCTAACGGGTTAGTCACGTAGCTCAGCTGGTAGAGCTACGTGCGCGTGAACGGAAGGTCACCGGTTCGAATCCCGCTTGGCGCAAACATTTACCGCTGACCGAACCGGTCAACGGTCAACGGTCAAACAGTAAAAAAAATAATATTTTTTTTAAATATTTATTTGTTTATTTTAATTTAAAAATCAATTAAAAATACTTAAAAATAACATTTTTAAAGATAGAAAATAGCCATAAACTCACAAAAATATATCTAAAAATCCCATTAAAATCCTTAATAAAATCTATTCATTTAATATATCTTTCCATTATTATTTAGGTTAGTATTCCTCGTCGACTCGCTCGTCTAAATCGTGCGCATCTCACCATCTCAAATTCAACGCACCCAATGTGAGTGAACCCTTCAAATTCCCCGTTTTAATCACGTTTTTTGGGTGTATCATGTGTCTTGTTCATTTACATATTATAACCAAGTTATTGTGCATATATCATATCATGACATGTGTATTAGTTTGTTGCTGTTAAGTAGTTATTATTGTTTGCAAATTATTATTTCAGTACATGCAATTGCCGAGGCCGTAGCTCCCCATCCATCGAGGTTGAGTTTGATCCCCATTTTGTTATGCGGTTGATCAGGGCGTGCCCGCACGATCGGCTCCGTTTGATTGAGCCTTGATCGGTCATTTCATTTTACATTTCAATACATGCAATACGCTCGGCTCCATTTGATTGAGCCTTGAGTGCACAGTTCAATTTACATTTCCAGTTCATGCAATACGTTCGGCTCCGTTTGATTGAGCCTTGAGCGCACAGTTCAATTTACATTTCCAGTTCATGCAATACGATCGGCTCCGTTTGATTGAGCCTTGATCGCACAGTTCATTTATGTTAATTATTATATGATGTTGGTATGTTCATGTATGCTATCGATTGTTGATGTATGTTATAATTGTAACTGATGTTTGCCAATGTTTGATTTCATACATGTGCTGTTTTATGATTATGTACAATATTTTATTGATAAACTAACCAGAAAATCATTATCAAATGTTTATCTATAAGGTTCACTCGCCAACTTATGTTGACCCAAAAACCTCCCATTTTACACATGATACAGGTGAACCAGCAGCAGCTAGGAACACATAGGACCTGGATTAGAAGAAATAAAACGATTTAGTATTTGGATTATTATGTTTGGTTATCTTCCTTTGTAATGAATGGACATGTTTGGATGTTTGAGAAATGTAACTTTGATTTCATTTAATTATGAAACATAATAGTAAATGTCATGTGCTTTGGTGATAACCCAATTATGCCCCGACTCTTATTTCCGCTGCGGGTCGGGGTGTGACAACAGTTGCCAGAAAACCAGTAGGATTACCAAAGATACCAATGTGAGTCATTCTCTTTTTCTACTGAATTGTTTTACAAAACCTCAAATGTTTTAATTACAGTGATTGAGACTTTATATTCTACCAATACTGCCGGTATGTGGGGTTTTGTATACACTACTAATATAGCGTTGCTATTGGACGACGAGTTAGCCAATAGTAATATGACCACAGTCAACATGACAAATACTGAATGAGTACTTGGGTAGAAGTAAACATTGTAATCGCTCTTAATACTGTGAAGTATAATATTGTGTCATTATGTAAAATGGAATATACTCTCCAGTATTTCTTGCTGATAAAAAAATGTTTTTAAAACGCGTTTCAGGTAACTTAATGTGAAGCTATAAGAAGCCAGTTATGGAGCACTGAAGGCTTAAAGAAAGTGGCTATAAAAGTTACCTACATAAAAGTTTATGTTTTCATAAATTGGGGTTTACCCTTCTACGAATGTATTGTAATGGGAAACATGGGTTTTATCCATTTTGTTACTTATAAAAGTTGGTGTTTTGAAACTCTGATAATATTTCCTAACTACGATCCTAATGTTTAACTTCCGCTGCCAAATTAATAAACATCGGTACCACTTGACTGGTTCACGGCTACCGCTCCCAGGGTGGGGTCGGGGGTTGTGACAAAATTTCATTTGTAAGTTCGTTGTTGATTAAAACCTTATTTTTAACAAAAAGGGCAATATGGTCAAAGATTGGCATAATGAAGAACAAGTGCATAAATTCCGATTCTGATTATGATCTTGTAGTATAACCTTAGAGGGTTATACTACACTATATTAGGATCATAATGCAACTTAAAGGAAGTAGCTAAAGTTGCTAAATCGATTCATAATCGAAAGTCAAAGCAGAAGTCAAACTTCGTGACTTTCGGTTGCGAATCGACACTAAGACTAAGATTGACGGGCTGAACATGTTTACACATGTTCTATTATTTATTACTAAGTTATTTTAAGTGTCAAAACATTTTTATAACATATATAAACTCAGGTTATGAGTTTATGTAACACCCCAAAAATATTAAATGTATACAAATATGTATATATGTAAGTATATACATGTATATGTATTATTTTATAATACCAAAAAAAAACAAAGCTAATTAGTAACAAGACTTGGGTTAATTGAAAACATCAAGTTATAAATTAAAATAGGCATGAACTAACCTTGGGGGACTATAGTTGACAATTTCTAAACTATCAAGTTAATAATAAAAACAACACCAAAAACACACACTAAGTGTGTGTTCTGGTCGACCAAAGCCAGGGAAGAAAAGGGGGGAAAGCTTCCCAAGACCTAAGTTCATGATTTCTTCAAATTGAAAGGGAAATCGAGCCTAAAATTGATGCATGAACAGAAATTAGTGATCACCCAAGCTAGGAGATCATAAGGTATGTTGAAATTCGTTGTTTGGTAGTGATCTTGATTTTTATGTTTTGATAGTATGATGAATTTATGTTTTATGATCATCATTTAAGCTACTGTGTGTAAAATACATCAACAATTAAGAGATTCAAGTATGTGTTCATAGATGTCATCAAGTGGGTTTTGATGATATGATGAAATTGATGTTATAATAGTATTACAATCATTTTGTCTATTAGGTTGTATGAATAACTTGACTGAATTAAGTGTTCGAAAGAATACCTAATGATATGATGAGATGGGTTTTTTACATTGTGATGAAATCCCTAAATTCTTATGTGATAAGTTGATAAATTAGTCATGATAATTTAAAGTTTATGCTAACTTGATGTTGAGAAGTATGTCAACTTGTTGAACGAAAGATACATGGTGAGTATTGTATGATAAAATTAGCTAATTCGTTAGCTTAAGAACATTGCCCACCAAGTGTTGGATAAAATGCCTACATGAAAGCTTTAAAAAGTCATTTTTGCAAAGGCCGCATCCCACTCGTTATTAGGAGTTTTACGACGAGCCTTATATCGTTAAAAAGGTTGTTGAGCATACAACACTTCATATTTGGACATGATAGGCTGATTATGAGGTTTAGTGGGTCAAAACAACATATAAAGTTAGTAAATTCGTTTCGACAGCATGCTGATTGCAAAAATATGTTGTTGTCCTGATTTTGTAAAAATCATATAAAATCATAGACACCTCCGTTTAAGGTGATTCTTTTTTGGTTAGAAAGCTAGTTGAACCGTCTACGATCCATCTTTGAACAAGTTGAACTAGTTTGGATTTTAAATGGGTCAAAATGGTCAATTACAGTACTAAAAAGAAAATCGTTGCATGTTAATAATGTTATTATTAATTAAGAAAAGGCATAAGATTGTGTATGCTTGCCTTGGGCATGAAGTAACGATTGTTGGGAATAAATTGCACCTTATGCAACATGCTTAAAGTGTTTAAAATCACTTACTAACTAGTTTGTATAAGAAACTTCGCTAAAGGGTCAAACGGTTAGTGAATTGATTGATTTACGGTACAAAAACTAGTTGTTGAATATATATATAACATGCTTTGATGAATTGGTATGTGTGAAACCATGAGATGTTATAGTCATTTATATAATGGCTAAACTAACAAATCTTGTGGTGTTATGCGAAGTTTGACTTCTGACAAGCTAGATGGGAGCTTGGAGAGGAACGGGTCAAATGATACAAGTTCAAACATGAAGCAACCGGATGCAAGGAAAGTTATACTTACACTCTTAGGATAATAACACGATGAAGGAATTCTATTTATTGGATTAATCGTGAGAAATGGGAATTGTTAGTATCCTGGTCAAATGTAGTAAAGTCATGTAAATCCATGATTTGAAACAACAAGGTGTTGTGTGGTGACCAAATGTTGTAAGCCACGAAACGGGTCGAACAAATAAAAATAAATGTTTTGTTACAAATACTCGTCGACGCGAACCAAACGGGTCGAACTAGTAAAAAATTAGTTTGGTATAAAACTTGTTGGCGCGAACCGAAACGGGTCAAAGGAATAAGAATGAGTCTCTTATATAAACGCTTGTTGATGCGAACCAATACGAGTTAAATGAGAAAAAATGACAAGTAAAACATATGTTAGTGAATTAAACAATATAAGAACTTGCGTAGTTGTTTAACAAATAAACAAAAAAAATGGTTAAGAGACCAAACGGGTCATGCGGTTCAAATGGCGATGACATCACCATTTGAGCGTAATATTTAACGCTTGTTATTGTTAAGTGTTATGCTTACAGGTAAGCTTATTATACACGTACGTATTTCCATGACTAGTGAAAAGAAATTGTAAGGTGTCGAAAACGGGTCATGGCTTTTACCCGCGCCAGGTACGTAAAATTGAAATATAATGGTTTACCTATAATAACCCATCCCAAACAAGTTGGGATCGTAGATAAATGATAGTTTGAATGAGAAATACAAAGGTACAAAAATAATGTGAAAGTTTTAAGCTTAAGCGCTTAAATTTCATACCGGGTCAAAAAAGAACATGCGCACAACCGGGTTTCAGTAGTGCGAAACGTAAAAGTTGTAAATCCGGGTAGAGGATTTTGGGTTAATAATATGGGCAAATGTTTTACGGGCAATTAGAAACAAGTTTGGGGCGAAACGGATGAGTATTCGCGAAGTTACGGAGTTCTCGCCATGAATGTCAAAGATTTAAAAAATGCTACAGAGCTAAACCATAACCTACGGTTCTTTACCGTAGGCTACGGTGGACTGTTTCTGCCAAAATTGGTTCAAGGCCAACCGTAAGCTACGGTGGTCAGCCGTAGCTTACGGCGGGTTTCTTAAAAAAATATTGTTTAATTGTTTTGGGCCTCTGAGTTCAATCGGTTACACTTTAAACTCGTTATAACTAACGTATTTCGTAATTTATGAAATACAGGTAATATTTAGATGCACCGGATGACGACCAAGCTCATCGATGAACTGAACACATATCCGGATCAAGCTTCCGCGATTTCAATAAACGCTTATTTAATCGAAATAACCGGTTTATCCAGAATTCTTTTAATAGTTCAAAGTTTTTATTATTTTCAAAAATAATTATGGACTTGTGTTGTAAATATTTTATAAAATACATGTAAAACTAGTTAGGGTCTTACATTTTATATATGTTGGGATTATTAAAATCCATTATTCCTTCGTAATAAACCAACTTATATACACACACACACATATGGGAAATATACTTACATAAACATACAAAAAACACACACAACACAACACAAATGAAACACTTACCATCTGAAAAATTATTGGCTGGAACGTTCTCACCAGGAAACACAAAGTCCAACGAGTGATCAATGTCGTGTTACAAAAGAACCAATCAACATCGGATTTAGACAATTTTGAAAACTGGATAGCCATATCATTCTTTGACCTCATCTAAACTCAAAACAAGGAAATCAGAAGCAATAAGACTTACCTTCTTATAGAGACTGAAAGCAAAAACCTTCAATCGCTAGATAAAGATCAAGAAACCAAATAAAATTTGAGAAAAAAAGGAGGTTACAAAAGAAAAGTTGAAAGGGTTTTATAAAAGAGGGATTTTAAATTCAAATCCCAGAAAGAAGATCAAGGGCGGGATGATAACCACCTGCCAGCTCCTCCTTTACCTTCATAATAATTCCTACAACAGACATCTCATCGGTCACATCAAGCCACACAAATAGTTAAGGCAATAAGAAAACACCTAGAAGAAACAGGAAGCCATAAAGAACTTAGGGAATAAAAGAAAACAGGAAGTAAGCCTTGACACTCAAAAGTTGGAAGTATATATAACTTCAACGCTAATAAGCTCCACAACTTATTAACTTCTAATATAGAGCCTTACAAACTTATCAGCTTCTCATCATAGGCTTCAAAGCTAATAAGCTCCTCGTCGTAAGCTTCAAAGCTAATAAGCTTCTCATCACAAGCCTCATAGCTAACTAGTTTCTCATAACAAGCTTCATAACTAATCACCTTCTCATAAAAAGCTTCATAACTTATCAACTTTCATCAACAACTTATAAGTTATAAGCACCCATAACTATGTCATGAATACTTATGACTAGGGTGATGATGTGGGTACGTGGAACCCACCACTCAGCGAAGCTGAACCACCAGCGGGAAACAGAAGCTCGGAAGCTTAACATTCATCTCACTACAGTAATATCACAAATGCCGAGACCAGAAAAGTCAATCGATGTGACTTTAAGCCAAAAAAAACATATAAAGTTGTCTAGGGACTCACATGCCTCTCAGTTATCGCAAGACATGGTACTTTCACCAAAAGGACAAGACCACTTGCCCAAGTAAACATCAAGGAGATAAGCCTTACCATAAATAAAAGATGGTTGAGATAAGACTTACCATAAATAAGAGATGAGATTTCTGGAAGGCATCCTTTGGGCGGGAAGCCACGCCTATAAAAGGGTGCTCCAGGTAGCTGGGAAAAGTCTTCACGTTCATTATCAAAACTCTCTAACTATAATTATCTTTATACTAAATCAAGTTATGGGAAACATTCACTTAATTTCTGATAGGACCGTCCTTCTCAGCTCGGGAACCTAAATTTGTATCTATTGTCCATATATGCAGAACTTATATGACAAGTTAACCAAATACACAAGAATTACAGTTTAATCGTCAGTTTATTAATGTCCAAAAGTATTACAACTTGAAATCCAAACTGACAGAGCTTCGCCGTAGAAGTCGCAAAGTTGTTACAATGCTAGAACCTAGACTTCCTATATATAAGCATACAAGTTCGCTCGAACATAGTCTTGGCATGATCAAGTTCGGCCGAACTTGATCATCCGACTATAACTTCGGCCGAACTTGAATGTTAACTCATAAATACAATATGAAATCTAACAATTCAAGCTCTAATCATACAGACTCGATCCAAGACCTAGACAATAGACATTATGCATCAACAGACTCCCCCTTGGATATTGTCACAGCGTCTTGATCAGTCTTCAATCTCTAACATCTTCCGAAGAAGTTCTTGTACGGCTTTCGATGTCTCTCTTGCTTAGGAATCGGTGTTTGGTCAGTAGGAGATGCCCATTTCATGAATTGAATCTTATAATTCTTGACTCCCTACCCCTTTGTGTATCTTCTTTAAATGCTTTTCCTCTTTCAAGAACTCTTCTCTTTCAAGCTCTCTCCATCTCGATTCCCACATGTGCCCTGAATTAATACCATGTGCATAGCAAACGTTAATCACACCTTGGTATTGCTTTGCTTGGACTTCTTCACGTTTGTCAAAGCATATTTTGCAGAAGAACAAGCACTTTATATCTTCCTTCGAGCAATTAACTAGCCACATTGGGTCTAGTATTCGTATTGTTCTGCACAACCCCCAAATCCTCTTTCATTCTATCGGTTCTGGATCTTTTTCTTTCGTTATATCCCATGTAGCATCAGCACGTAGAACAATCACCGCTTCACATGTCTCTGGATCCGTTTGCCACCATAGAAAGTAAGGATGAAAATCTTGTTCGATGGGCTTCAGTGGCATATTCTTCATAGCTCGTGGACGCTTCATCACTAGCATAATGTCTTTTTCACCCGTTTTCTTGTTTATCTTTATTCTGCGTTTAGGGATAAACGGCTTCCACAACTTGAAACCTCTCGACGCTTCAAACTTTATCACCCTCCAGAGCCTTTGTTCATTAAACTTCATTTGCAGACTAATATTCTTCGTTTGAACCAACTCTTCAACATCCCAGAATGGCAATGTTTTAATGTTTGTCAAATGTCTGAAATACAGAATACCGAATTCTCTTTTTATAGCATAAACATCAAGATCTCGTATCCATCCCCAACTCAGAATATCTCCTAGAGAAACATCTTTGTCTCGTGTAAAGAATGCTAGCGGCCTTTTGAACTTTCTTTCCTTCGGTATCTCTTTGAACCACGATCTCTTTGCTTCGGCAATTTGCTCTTTAGTGTAACGTTTCGGTATGTTGCCTGTCTTTACAACTTTATCGATCTTTTGTCTTAATAAATCAACATCTATCTGGCTCATCAATTCTTCAATCATTGGAAACTTATCAGTGTTCAGATTAGAATACTTTTCAGCTTCATCTTCGTCAGAATCTTCAAATATAACTCTATCATAATCGTCACCTTCAGCCACACATTTATACACATACTGTTTCGGTTCAAACATCTTTATATTCACCAACTCTTCCTCCAAATCAAACTCAAAAGAATCAGTGTCAATTTCGAACATTCTTGCCAACTCTTTTTTGGTGTACGTGTGAGCAATCTCCCCTTCTTCTAAATTCGGATCTAACGTTATCAACAATGGCTTTTCATGCATAGCAGTAACAGGCATGGCAATAAAAGCATCAGAGATAGCAACATCCTGTGGCCATGTCTACTCAGTAGACTCCCCCTTACTTGGAGCATCCTCCATGTTAGCAACGTCATTAATTAGGGATTCGAGATCAAAATCTGAATGAACTTTAGCAGAATCAACTTTTAGACCAACGCCCCCTGATCATCATTGTCATCACCATCATGATCTGAATCATCTTTAGTATCATCACCGACAAGGTCGTCGCCGTTATTGTCTTCTTCTTCTTCGTCATATTTCTGTTCTGCTTCCTGGGCATCAACAATCTTTTCAGGAACAACTTCATGAATAATCTCTGATTCAGGAGCTTTCTCTGATTCGACAATCTTTTCTACAATATGCTCCTCTGAAGATTTAGGGATATCACTAATCACCCCTTTGCCTTTCCCCTGTTCTATCAACTCTTTCGCAGCTTTGTCCTTTGCTTCTTGAACATCGAGCTGATCATATTCAGCTATGCCCAAACTGTTAGTAAGAACTTTCTGAAGTCTGGAAAATCTTCTATCATTCATATCTCGCTCTGCTTTCAACTCTGCTATCTCTTTTTCTAGTTTTGCATTAGCAGCACCTAAGCTTTCAACCAAAGCTTTCATGTAACCTCGATCATCTTCCAGAAATTTCACTTTGTCTTGCAATATTTCTTTCTCAACTTCACTTTGGTTTAATTTCTCTTCAAGAGCTGCTTTATCGACTTCGTTCTGCTTGGTTTTTTCTTCTAAATCTTTGAGTTTTTTCTCTAATTTATCAATTGGAATGTCTTCAAACCATCCTGAAAGATCTTCAGCAGTGACAGGATGTGTAATGCTGTCTGGAATATCACCGAAAGCATCTTTAAAATCTCTTGCTCTGGCACTTTGAGGAGTTGATTGCTTTGGCTTTGGCATAGCTTTTGCGGCAGACTTTCATGTTGATTGAGGTGTAACTTGAACAGGAACCTCAACAGTGACAAAATGTGGTTCTTCAGTGACAGTTGGTGGCTCTTCAGTAGCAGTAGTTGTCGGAGGAATACAGATTCTATAATCAGAATATCTTGCAGATTTGAAACAGGAGGTTCTTGTGTCACTCCTTTCTTTGATTGACTTAAATATCTGCGGCTAGGAGTTTTCTTCCTTCCACGTGTGCTAGGAGAACCTGTGGCTTTCTTTGATTCTCCAACCTTAAACTTTGTGCATTTAGATTTCTTCTTTGGACGTTCAGAATCAGAAACCTCTTCAGCAAATGGCTTGTAAAGATCTTCACCGAGCTTTTTCAATCTTTCCTGCTCTTTTTACTTTTCTGCTTCTTTTATACTCACTTGGATCCTCAGATGATTCATCATCTTTATCAGACGTTGCAGAAATCACCTCATCATCCTTTTCTTGGCTTTCCACATTAGCTGCAGCGCTAGAACCTTCAACGTTCTAAATATTCTTGTCGATAAACATCGTATCAACTTTCTTTGATGCCCTTTTGCGCTTCTGCTTTTCTACAACAACCACACGCTTGATATACCAATCTCCACGTTTCTCCTTGAAGTTCGTTAACAAAGCAGCTTCCTCATTTTCATCACCATTGCCATCATTTCACCATTTGTTTTCAGGAGGCGCGACGTAGTCAGCTTTCACAATAGCACCAAAAACAGACTTTGGAATAGGTGCTAAATCTTGTTTCTGAAAGATTTTGAGCTTCTTCAGTGTGGTTTCATCCATGTGACTCAGATAGAGAATATCGTTTGGATCCTTTGCAATATCTTGAAACTTTTCATCTATCAGCATTTGTACAAACCTCGGATACATCACCAATCGTTCCTTTCCCATATTCTTCGCCATGAAATTAAAAATAACTCTTGAGAAGTTGTATTTCTTGTTCAGAATCAATGCAGTAACTATGCAGGCCATGTAATCTTGTATATCATCGAGCCCTGCTATTCGATGGCTGAACGCGTGAATAACGGCGTGAATTAGAAGTTTGTAAGGCAAAGGAACACTGCCTTTCTTCATCGTTGGCTCGTTCGCGTGACCCTTATACCCCATCCGGAAGAAACAACCCTTAACCATCCATTCCGCAAAACTGATTGGATCACTTGCATCGTCGTTGAATTCTAACACTCTTCGTATATCGGATTCAGTAATTAGAAATTCCTTATCTTCGTTCCCAACACGCACTGCAGACTTCATAACTTTGTTTGCCTCGTCGTACGATGCTGCGTTCCAAAATAAGTAGACGTGCGATCTTTATACAACGTGCTTATCCGTGATCGCCTTTGTAATAGGAATACGCCCCAAGAATTCCAAAATCTCTGGGAATGCCGTCAGCGTTGGATAAATCTTCTCGTCCAAAGAAATACACGTTTTATGAAACTTGTTGAACGAAAGTTTAATATTCCGCGGACAAGAAAATCAATCAAATTAGCAAACTTAACAATTTTCAACCATTTCAACCACAAACACATCAAGTTCGGGCGAACTTGATTGACAAAAACACAACAATTATCAAACAGACCAACAACTTCGGCCGAACATGTGACCATAACAATTTTTGACATTTTTCATACAAGTTCGGTCGAACTAGTATTAATTACAGAACTTTTGATATTTTTTAAACAAGTTCGAGCGAACTTGTTACACACTCAAGTTTAATTCAGATAATTGAACAACTTCGCCCGAAGTTAATGTTAAACATCAACAACAGGTTCGGGCGAACTTGTTGTCTTCTCCAATAACCTGCAACATGTCAAATTTGTTCAAATGATGGATTTTATGGTTTATTCAGCATGATTATATGTTTATTTCTCTTTTCATCGACCAATTTGTTCATTACAATCCTAGATCTAATCAATTTTAACAAATCGGCCCAAACCAGTCCAAAACAGTTCAATCCATGGTTCAATCAGGCAATATGTACCTCAGCCATGATACTAAGTGTGCAAATCACTTAAAATCACTTTCAAATCGGGCAGCACAACAACTTAATTCTTGCAATTTAATTTCTCTCACAAATCACCTCAAGTTCGCTCGAAGATGGATAATAAGATAAATGTCTGTTTGAGCGAACTTGGTTGTTATATAGTGAGTCAAGTTCGGGCGAACTTGACTATTATCCATCAATAACAAACCAGTAACTTCGCCTGAAGTTACACAGAAATGAACTAATTAAATTTCAGTAACTTCGGCCGAACTTGGTTACAACCAAATTCAAACTTTTCAAATTTTTCATTTTTTAACCCTGAATTTTCACATGTTTACCAGTTATGAAAATCCACTCAGTTGACCAAGTCCAAGTTAATGACCTTGGTTAACCGATTTGTCTGTCGAGTCCAAGTTAATGACCTCGGTTTTGTGACACCCGGCTATTTAGGTTGTCCCATACAAATGTAACACATGTCATGAATGAATAAAAAGGCTGTATTTGATTATTTATGATGTTTATATATGGTATTTGATGTGTTGGTAAATCCAAAGTTTGATAAAAATAACGTTGGCAATATGAAGATAAACGCTTATCGCTTAACTGTTAAAATGCGAAACGAACGTCGGTGACCGCCGAATCATGTTAAAATCCCAAAAATAGTCTGTTATGAGTTAAATAATATATTTAATCATAATCATGAGGAAAAATAATTTAAAACGCTAAGAAACTCTATTTTCCGAGTTTAAGCGCGTACTGCGCGATACTGCGCGTATCTGACAAAATACTGTCAACACAGCTAGTTCAGGGCAACCTATAATTATTATAGTAATAATTTGACAAGTTTATTTTTATAGAATGATAAAAATAAATTAAAACGCTTAAAATCCCTATTTTGCAAATTTAAGCGTGTACTGTGCAACACAGCGCGCATACTGCCAATTACCGACAACGTAACTGTTCCCGGCAAATAAAATATTGATTAGTAAAATTTTGGTGTGTTTATTTTATAGAGCATTGAAAATAATTTAAAACGCAGTTAAAACGCTAGATAAAACACCCGATATTTAGTAAAATACCAGTTTAAAAGCCTATATATGCATTATATATGTATGTATGCATGTGTATTGTGACAGAGAGGGGCATGTGGCTGCTCATAGGGCCACCTTTTATGGGGTCTTGACATGTGTTGGTTCTAGAAACTTGCAATAATGATTATAACTTCTTGAATACACTAAACATCTCCAATTACAAATCAAAACAACTTTCATTCTCTCTCTAAACCAAAGCTCGGCCGAAAACCCCCATGAACAAACCCATTTTCAAATTTCAATCTTGTTCTTGAAGATCCAAGCTCCATATCATCAACTCTTGAAGGATCAAATGTGTTTACAAAGTGTTTCAAGTAACATCCAAGCTCCATATCATCAACTCTTGTTCAAAACTCATCAAAACTTGAAGGTATAAGATTCACTTTAAAAATCTTGTTCATGAATCTTAATGATGTTGATGATGAAAGAAGTTTCTCATGTTCTTGGGTTTAGTCACTAACTTGAAAACACTATCAAATGGGTTTTTGTATAAAAATGAAAATGGAGATGTGTGTGTGTGTGTTCATGTGGCCGTGAGTATGTATACATGTGTGTATAAGATTGAGTTTTGATTTTGAATGTTTTTGATTGATGATGTTCATGAGGATTTGATGCATGCATGTTTAGAAGTTTCCATATGAAAGCTATGTGATTGAAAAGATGTATATGAAAAGTGGAATTTTGGAAACATATGAATGTATGTATATGTATATATGCCGTGTATGTATGTATATATATGCATGCATGTGGATTTTTATTGTTAAAACTTAAATGTGTAAGAATATAAATGTATGTATGTCTTGCATTTATGTTAAATGATTAGATGATGATGATCATATGAAAATGATGGTGTTCTTGAATGTTTGAACAAGAAGTAAATATGTGTTGGAAGTATTTAAGTTCAAGCAAGATGATGATGATAGGATATACATGCATTAGATGCTTGTACATAGGCATGCATGTGGATATATGGACATGAAATGGTGATTAAAAGGTGATTTGATAAAGATGATTTTAATCAGGTTATAAAAACTAAAAATAATGTTATTTGAAGTGAGAAATATCATGGAACTTTGATATAAAGTTTACTAGCTTTGCATGTTGTACTATGTGCTTAAAAGTGTTGTAAAATACATGAAATCGCATGATTTTTGTTCCTTACACAAAAACTGCACCAATCTGATTATAACCATCATTTTATTCAGTATATAACATGTATTGTGTTAAATATGAAGTCGTTTCGAGTTCGGATGGTTATGGTAACGTTTGACGTAAAACTATACGGTAAAAACGGTAAAAATCGCATTTTAAAAGGGTTTTTATGAAACTGTTTTAAATCAGTAAATAAACTGATATTTTTAGTATAAATATAAGTATATTAACTTATATTTAGTTTATTTGGTGTTTGGTAGTCATACGTGACTTTCGGCACCCGAAAACGTTACCGAATCGCTAAAATACGCATTTTTCAATGTACACTAGAATGGGTTGTTCATGGGTGAACCTTATGTGTTTAAATGGGTTATGTGATTTAAATATGTGTATATGATAATATGATAAGTGATTACATGATAGCGGAAATTAAGACTATGCATGTACGCTTGTATGTTTAAAATGGTAGAATCGGTGAAATCGCGTTAAAATGTGTAACTTATTTGTCGAGCATAAAAATTGATACATAGGTTAACTTAGTGAGTTATTTCATGTATGCATGCTTTAAAAATGATAAAGGGTATGAGTTAACGAGATTTCGCGTGTTATGATATTGTGTTTATGTGCACGTTTATGTATATATATTACGACGCGCAAATCGTAGATATATAGTACGTATAAATGGGAGTGTTAACGGGTACAACATTAAGATCACCAATAAAATCGTTCAAGTCGCAAAATCTTAAAATATATATATATATATATATATATATATATATATATTATTAATATGCCAACATAATCAAAAATAATAACTTTTCGAGAAAATCTCAAAGTTATGTAAAAATTCCAAGATTTGAGAAACTTAGGAATTTTGTGATGTGTGATTATTAAATCGTGCCTACGTATGTTAGGACGTATAGAATCAAATTTTGGGATTGCGCTATTTTAAATACGCACCCAAATGTGAGTGTCACTAAACCCCTCTTTTTACTGTTTTAGTATATGTTTTGGGGGAAGAACACGCCTTAAAATGATAAGTATACGTTTTCGTATAAAATATGCCTTTGATTAAACTATAAATATATTTTCGTGGAAAATATGATTTGGAAATTATGTGATATGTTTTTGGAGAAAAACATGGTTTTGAATATAAGTGTGTTTCGGGGATGAAAAGGGGATTTTACGGTGTTATGGGATAGAACGACCGTGTTGATTTAAAATGTTTAAATCTAAAGTTGTAACGAATTTGCCCGATCTCAAGAGAGTAAGTATCGGGATTAGGCTTACGTTTCGATGGGGACGTCAGGGATTCGTACAACGTGTTATATTAAATTTTATCATTTTTGTAGGATATATATATTGTTCATAACGTTGGCACCTTGGGTGACCCATTGCGAGCACTTTGCGCGAACTTAGCCATTTAATCATTAATATGGATTGCGTGGAATTGTTGATAGATCTATCGGGTTGACAATCCCGTCGCGACCGGTAGCTCCGTGTCATGTCAAGCGACGAATTTATATTCTGTTAATGTCTAGCGTTGATTATACACTTAATGTTAATATATAGCTCGTAATGTCTTGCAAACTTACGAATCTGAACAAATGGATATTAAAAATAAATTTAATATGTGAAACTTGAGAAGATGCTTAGTTCGGAGGTTTCGGGAAAACACTCGCGACAGCTGACCCATGGATTTTATTAAGGAAATAAATTAACTTTCAAAAATATTATTTGGATGTTTTGATAATAAACACATAATTAGAAAGTTTTACCTTGAATCAAATTATTTCAAATTTGAATATGTGAGCTCACCCTCCTTTGTGTTGACACTTGATTTTAACGTGTTCTTCAGGTACTTGAGCATGGCTTCGGGAATCTTTGGCATATCTTGTGGTTGTGATGCATTTTTGTTTAATAATAAACTTTGGACACTTTTAGAACTTATTTGGGACCGACTGTATTAAGATCCATAAGGATCAAGACAAGTTAACTATGTTATGGTTGTGGTTTATGTTTAAATTTGTAAACAATGTTTTAGTTAAGTAATATGTCCAAAATTAACGATGCATCGTCCACTAAGATATTTATGGGCATCAACTTCCGTCACCATTACGTTTGTATTTCCGCTGTGACTTTTTGGGGTGTTACAAAGGTTGGTATCAGAGTCAATGGTTGTTAGCGAACTAGATGTTTTCAGGGGAAAACTCTAGACTTCAACCAAAGAATTTTGAGATATAAGTCCAAAATTCGCGAAGCCAAAAGTTTAAATAAACATGGATTTTTATCATGTATGAGAACCATTGCATGTTATCGTGCATACGTGTTAATCTGTTTATTGGGCCTTTTGTTATTTTTCATTTGAGCACACACTTACTTTGTACGGTTATATATGTCACAGATGTCGCACGAGTATGAGGTCATCGAGATTACTGACTATGAGAGCGAGCCAGAATTCGAGACTTCACCTAGATCCGTTTTACCAGAGGTACCCCCACGATTCCACAGTTTGTCGATGCGGCCGAATTCGCTTCATCCTTCCAGGTTAACCTCCTGCGTTCGCAAGTCAGGTTGACCCACGTAATGCTTTTACAAGCAACGGTTGGATCGAAGACGATGATGATGATGCTCCACCCTCGATCTATGAGACTGGGCAATCGTCAGGTACCGTGCCAGTTATCGATGATGTGGGTAGAGGTGTTCCGTTGATCGGAGGATCTTATAGTGTCGCACCAGCAGTAGACGCTACCATTGTTACGGCTCAGCCATTAGAGCCATTAGTCGTCTCATCTGCTGTCCTTGCTGAGCCCACTACCGAGATCCCTCCACCTGTTGTTACCGAGTCGTCATTTCTGTCGATCGAGTCGCGCGCTCCTACTGCACCCCTGTTGGTATACTTTCGACGTAGGTAGAGGATACGACCAGCTGGAGACATCGCTTCAACTTCCAGAGCTGAGACTGCATCTGCTTCGAAGAAGCAGAAAGGAGTGTGGGTTGACCGATGCTCTCGCTGCGACCGTCAGTTGGGGGCCATACGCGGAGATCTGGAGGCGATTAGGGGATAAAAGTGAAGGATCTTGAGGGGCAAATGGACTGGTTTTATGAGCTAAAGGACTTGGATGACAGTGCAATTGATCAAATGCACTGGAGGATAGCTGACTTGGAGGAGCTTGAGAGGAAGCTTCTTGAGTTTGCGGGATTGAAGAAGTGATTGTTGGTTGTTTGTCCTTTGTATTATTTGTTTGTTTTGTATGTCTCTTTGATAAACCCTTATATTGGCTTGCATGCCAAATTTTTGGATATTTAGGAGAAAATTTCATCTAGACTTGTTATTGGTGGTTGATTATGTCACACCACATTTTGGTTAGTTATTGTACTATGAACAAGCTTTGTAATTTCCGTGATAAATATCAATGTTATGGGTTCTCTTTTGGTTAAATTATTCTCATTATTATGTGGATGCATGTGTATTGTTTAGTCCACTATTATGTAATGATTGAAATATTTAAACAATGTCTTATGTTGATATTATTATTGCAATAATAGAAACGACAAGATGCCGCTAAAAGCGAGACAGGGTACTGGACTACCTACCACCCCAGAAGAGTTGGCACAACTCATAGCCCAACACGTTAATACTGCCTTGGAACAGCGTGAAGCCAACCGGAATATTGGGCAAGGACGTGGACGTGGTGCTCCGGTGCATGGTGATGGTGGTGTGCAGATTGGAAACCCGCAAGGTAATATAATGATCGGAAAAGTTTTAGTAGTTCCTGTGTTATGATATAATCAGTGAGTAATCTTGATTTTTCATTAACCTTGTGAACAGTGCATGGATGTACGTATAAAGTATTTCAGGGCTGTAACCCACGATCATTTACCGATGCTGAAGGGCCTCTTGAAATCACCAGATGGATCGAGAAAATGGAATCTGTGATGGCCATCAGCGGTTGTGCTGCTGATCAAAGGGTGAGGTATGCTTCATGTTCATTTCTAGACGAAGCTTTATCCTGGTGGAACACTCAAGTTCAAGTTTTGGGCGAAGATGCAGCCTACGGTCTTACCTGGACTGAACTAAAAGATATGCTTCTAAAGGAATACTGCCCGCGTAGTGAGATGCAAAAGATTGAGACTGACTTCTGGAATTTGACCATGGAAGGCCTGAACGTCAGAGCTTATACGTCTCGGTTCAATGATTTGGCTAGATTGGTTCCACGAATGGTCACTCCTGAGTACGTTAAGGTAGAGAGGTATATATGGGGATTGTGGCCACAAATTCGTAGTATGGTTACGTCAGCGAAGCCCACTACTTATCTGGAAGCTACTACTCTAGCGAAATCATTAGCGGATGATGCTGCTTGCAAAAGTAACCTTAACAGGAAAGAGGAGACTGGGAAGTCATCGGGAAAGGTCAAGGCAGATGAGAAATCTGAACGATCGAAGCATGCTGAGTCTAGATCTGGGGATTCGTGGAAGCGAAGATCTGAGAGCTCGAGGAAAGATTCCGATGTGAAGCGTGAGAAGAAACGCGATTCGGGGAAAGCATATGTGGCTAGTGCTAGTGGGGAACAGTGGGGAACCGACTCAAACGAACTCCGATTGGACTCATTCCAGCGGCGTTGGAACCGGCTAGTCGAACCCTAACTAGGATCTCTTAACCCTAAACACTAAATCCTAACCCATAAACCCTAAATATATTAGGGTTTGGATTTAGGGTCTTATATTAGGGTTTAGCCTTAGGGTTTAGCTTTATGGTTTAGTTTTAGGGTTAACCATTAGTATTTAGGTTTAGCTTTAGGGTTTAGCTTTAGGGTTTAGCTTTTAGGGTTTATAGCTTAGATTTTACGATTTAGCTAAGGTTTTAGCCTTATTTTTTAGGTTTAGGGGTTAGGGGTTAGGATTTAGGGTTTAGGGTTAAGAGATCCTAGTTAGGGTTCGACGAGCCGGTTCCAACGCCGCTGGAATGAGTCCAATCGGAGTTCGTTTGAGTCGGTTCCCCACTGTTCCCCAATATATATATATATATATATATATATTGATCATTTTCTCGCTCATCAAGTTGCCTTTGGTTTTGCTGTGTGTCTCAGTTTTGTGAGTCATATGTTTAGATGTATGAATCTGTTAAATAATTTGTCTGTGGGTATTTTAGACTTTTGACCAATAGTCAAACACATACTACACTATGCATTATGGGTGTTGATATAGATTAGAAAGATTCTCTTGTTTTCACTATAAGACGTTCTTTTCACTTTTGACTAACAGTCAAACACATACATTTTACACTAAAAATCAACAAGATCCCCCGTTTCTCACTGAAAACTGTGCATTGGGTGAGGGTGTTGATTTAGGTCAACAAGAGTTCAGTATATTAACATTACCAAGTATGCCTGGCAAAATGGGCCAGTCAGATTCGGTAGTGGGTCAAAACGGGTTTCTTGGAAAACACAGTCAAACGGTTCAGGTCAAACTGGATTAGATCAGTTCAGACAGGCTCTTACTATTTTTTTTTATAAAAATCAGTTTATGTAATTTAATTTTAACATAATCATTTATTATTAGAAAATGTAAATTATTTTTTTTGTTTTTTAAAACAATTTTTTTTTAACAGATTAAGTGTTGGTCCTCTGGTTTCTATAAATAAGGGAGATTGTTGTAGACGGGAAAAAAATTAATATAACTATTTTAATAGTTGTGCGGTTGGCCAACATGCAACACGGCAAGGGTTGAATCATAACAAAAAACTGGAGCTAGGGCTTTAGGCCTAAAATTTTAGAGAGCTCGAAGAATTTTTGTTTTTATTTTTTTATACTTTTTGATTATTTGTTTTATAATAGTATATTGTGCCGCCCCTGAACAAGCACAATAGATCTACTTATTAGTAGAGTTAGAGCTTCTGTTCTCATTAGGGATGTAAACGAGCCGAGTCGGCCCTGAGCACGGCTCGTTTGAGCTATATTTCAAAAGCTAGCGCTTAGCTAGTGAGTAGTTATTCAAGCTGCTTGTTTATTATTTGTGTAGTTATTTTATTTATATACATTTTGTTTCTATACATCTTTTTTGGTTGTTATTTTCATATATAATACAACATAATTATATTTTTTAGTTACTTCTATCATAATTTTATATATGATTATAGTAATTATATTGTATCTAATAAATAAAAGTTGTATAAATAATAGTATCATTTAGGCTCACAAGTCTAGTCGAGCTCGATAAGTGAAGCTTGGGCTCAAGCTTGTATTTTAAATGAGCTCCAATATAGGCTTGAAATCGGGATCAGGCTTGAGCTTGAGCTCGTCTCATTTTGAGCTTTTAGTGAATTAACTCGAGTAGCTTTATTTTTTTTTTCTGCCCATTATGACCTGCATGAAAATTATTTAAGGCTTAATTTGACCTATAAAACTAAAATAAAACCCAAAGCTCCTCCATTTTGATGAATGGGTAAACTTTATTAGCACGATAAGTTAATGTCCTATGCGTGTCATAAGCACCTACGTTTTTAATTATGAGCTGAAAACACGTTTACCCCAAACATTATCTTTGTGTCATAAATAAATTGTTAGCTCTAGCTTAGCTTGGCAGATAGTCAAACCACTTATATTGAATTGTGTGGTTACCAGGAAAAACCCGTAGATGACTTGGACATGCTAGAGGAACTGGAGTTGACCGGGCAAGATGCCGTGCCATTGTGCCTATCATCACGCGTCAAAGAGATTGAGATCAAGAGGCTCGGGAGAGTGGACGAGGAAGAAATGCTAAAGTATCTTTTAAGGGATTAACGGAGTCTAACTTGTTGGTGGATTATATTTTCTTTTCTTTTTTCTTTTCCTTTTTGTGAATACTTGTAATTTAAACAGATATAAGATTGGCTAAGTTTGATCTCGATTTCACATTATATTAAACCGAATAGGCCAAATCAGCCAAAATCAGTTTGATGGTTTAATCTGAGTTTCATGTATTCACTAAACATAGTTTTCTTTGGTTAAATGGCAAGTTTAAAACTTACAACCACACATAAACAAACATGGTTTGAGAAAAAAAAATCCTTAAAAAGAAGTGCTTGTTTTAAATACAAAAGAGTATATTGCTATTTTAGTCACGAGGTTTGTCTCAAATTGTCACTTTAGTCCAAATAGTTTTTCTACTATAGGTCCTTGAGTTTTTATTTTTTGCCATTTTAGTCCAAACCACTAACTCCATCCAAAATAATCAGTTAATTTAGGGATATTTTTATCCTTTAATATATTTGTTTTTCTTATTTCTCACACACTATTATAATATACTAATTACTATTATAATAAGTACTGGGATCGACCCCGACCATCCCCTTTATCAAAACCCAACTGCTATAAACCCCGACCCTTAGACCTCCAACCGCTCCGGAACCACCACCGCAAAAAACGAACCCACTCCAAGAAAAGAATTCCGGTGACCACCACGTATCCGTCTCCGTCAACGTCCACCGCCACAACACCACCAGTCTACTCTTGTCTCTATGAACACCAACCACCAGTCCATCACCATCTCTAATATCAACTACGTCAATGCCCATCGAACTGGTGTATACCACCGCCATTACAGAGATATTAACAATTGAAACAGAGCTCAGTCCACCACCGCCAATGTCCTTATGATAATTTTAGCCCTAATTTCTTGAAATTTATAAATTGAAACAGTGAACATGATAGAAGATCGATGTATTTACCTTACATCTTGGTGTTCGGAACTCCGACTAAATCGCTGCTCAGTGCCCAGATTTCAGTCCACCACTGTCAATGTCACCACTGGCTCTATTACGAGTGGCGTTGATGTGTTTTAGGGTTTTGATGGCGGTGGTGAACGATGATGGTGGTGAAAGGTGATGATGCTCTAAGATATTGGTGATGGTGGTGAAATGTGGTGGTGATGGTGTTATCGAATTTAGGTGTGGTGGCGACGGTAGGGTTGTAAACGAACCAAACGAACACGAACAAAGCCATGTTCATGTTCGTGAACTGTTCACGAACACATGCCGAACAGAAGTTTATGTTCATGTTCATTTGTTAAGGAATTTCAGTTGTTCACGAATAGTTCGTTAACACTGGTCATGAACACAAACGAGCACAAATGGACATTAAACTTGAAATGAAAAAAAAACAAGCATTGTCAACCTTAAACATCAGATACAAGTAGTCAAATACAACCGCTCAATGATAAATCAAGAAGTTAAGACACAAGAAGTGTATTATAGTCGCCTTACGAATAAAGTTTACCCGACTTAAGACATAATTATCTAAAGTTACCTAGACATATCCTCAAACAATGTCTTTTGTGTCCAATTTATTCATATGTTTAGATAATGGTTTACATTTTACTGTTTCTTTTTTTGAATTTAATTGTTAACTAATGTTTAAGGGGGAAAGTAAAACTTAAGAGGAAAAGTAAAATATAAGAGTTAAATGCCATTTTAGTCCCTATCGTTTGGGTAATTTTTCAGTTTAGTTCAAAGGTTTTATTTTTCGTCTGTGGGTCCAAAAACGTTTCACCATTGCCATTTTAGTCAACCGGTTAACTTCATCCATTTTTCTGTTAACGAGAAGGGTAATTCAGTCATTTTACATATAAAATGACCGAATTGACTTTCTCGTTAACAAAAAAATGGATAAAGTTAATTCAGTAGATTAAAAAACAACGGTGAAATCTATTTTTACCCGCGCATGCAAAATGAAATCTTTGGACTAAACTTACCAAAACCACAACTGTTTAACTATTGAAAAAGAAAAAAGCAGTGCTAAAGGTGAAGTTTTACTCCATTGCTTTCATGGTCTCCTCTACTTTGTTTCTTCCTGATCTCTCAAAACATTCAACTTGAATTCCTGTAGAGAGAGATGAGCACGCAGTCGTTAGCCTTCCGGGTGATGCGCCTATGCCGTCCCACATTCCAGGTGGAAACCCCACTCCGATTCGACCTTTCCGATCTCATACTTGGTGAAGATCTACTCGACGATCCATCCGCCGCACCTCAACTCCGTCGTCTCCTCCACACCACTGACTCCTCCACCGATCTCACCTACACCAATCGCTTCCTTCTCCCTGATGACCCATCCGATGCCATGGGCCTTCCCGGCATGCTCGTCCTCCCTCAGTCATTCGGGTAAGTAAGACCATAATCACTATTAAGTTCTATCATTGCTCTCTGTTGCGAATTTCATATTCTATTGTGCTGCTGCTAATTTAACATAGGCTCTCTCTCTGTTTGCCTCTGCGTTATATCATTTATTTTTAGGGTTCTTTGTGTGTGATATTGTAATTTGGTTAGTCGGGTTCGGGTTGTTGGGTCCGGTTAGTTATTAGGTGTTGATGAGCTAGCACAGTTAATAGCCATACACATCATACATTTTTTCAGCTTGTTTCATTCATTGTTGTACAGTTAGATATATCTATATCTACCTGACTCAATCCGAAAACTGAATACCCGAATTGTAGTGTGGTTCGCTTATGGACGAAAATATTCAGACAGAAATTTACGCTATTACCTGAAATTCTGAAACCTGAAAATAATAACCGAACAGCAGCGCCATATATAGGATTAGATGCCTGATAGAAATTTGATTATATGTGTTTGTGCAGTGCCATATATCTTGGAGAAACATTTTGCAGCTATATAAGCATCAACAACAGCTCCAGTTTTGAAGTGAGGGACATTATAATCAAGGTGACGTTTTTGTTTTGATATTTTAATTTTACTTGGTTATGTTAAATAGCTTATGTGTCTTGGTAATTTGAGCATGTTTAGGCGCTTGCAAAGTTTGTGCGATTTTTCTTTGAGTGTGAACTTTAATCTCAATTAAAAAATGAGCTCACAAAAGAAAAGACGCTAATGTCTTGTTCAATGTGTTTTGCTATTATATGATTTTACAAAATCAACCTTAGACTATTGTTAATGTTGTTTCTTTTAGATTTTGTGCTTATAGTTTACTGACCAAAACTCTTTCGTACTTAGTGATGTTGTATAAATGACTAACTCACATGCATATATTCTGTATTTTGTGCATATGATATAATAAGCTGCAGAAAGTTTAAATACATCTTAGCTTGACATTTGCTGTTAAATTTGGCGATCCTTGATTGATTCACAACCATGCTTATAGCAATTAAGATGTGTATGTGAAGCAAGAAAATGTGTATGCAAGTATTGACCTGGCCAATTTGGACGACAGGCAGAGATACAAACAGAAAGGCAGAGAATACTGCTTTTAGATACAAGTAAAACACCAGTTGAAACAATAAGAGCAGGAGGACGCTATGATTTCATTGTTGAGCATGATGTTAAGGAGCTTGGTGCGCATACGTAAGTTACATATATCGAGTAGAGGTGGCAATTTTGACCCATTTATTCATGCGTGGGTCGTTTTGGGTTATGCTTTTTTTTTTCAAACAGTTTGAAATGGGAAAAAAGTCGCTGAAAGGGGAATGGATCAAATGGGAGGTTGAAAGTCGTTTGAAGTCTTTTTTCATAAACCGTTTTTATTCAGAGATTTGGTTTATTATTTTATAATAATGTTGTTGTAATTGTAATTGCATATAAAATATTTAAACAATTGTCAGAAAAGTATTTTCAGATCAAGCAAACCTAGTTTCAAGCCTGAGTTAATAAATGGCTTTTTTCAACGAAAACCTGTTGTAAACCACTACCCTACATGCTCATATCACTGCCTCTAAGACCGATGATGATGTCATATCTAAAGTTTCAAACATGTTTGCTTTTGTATTATCATGCAACTCATCATCTACCTTTGCTTCACAATCTTTAGTCTGGTCTGCACTGCGCAATATAGTGATGGCGACGCTGAGCGCAAATATCTCCCACAGTATTTCAAGTTTATAGTTTCAAATCCGCTTTCTGTCAGGACAAAGGTACCGCTCTTAACTGCTATAGTATTGCCTAAGAAAATGTTGATATTGAAATAGGGCATACTGATATTTTGTATTTTGGTTGGATCCTTCAGACATTGATATGTTACTTGCTTTCTTGACAGGTCCGCGTTGTGAAGGTAGGTTGGCATTGTTTAAAAATACATGGGTGTAAGTTCTTAATCTGCCTGTGTAAATGTTTTAAAATTTCAAAAAGTGGGTACACGTAGAGGTTACAAATGGGTTGACCATAAGCACTTTTGTTTAAGCGGTTTTTATATGGAAGTGTGTTGTTGTATGCACTAATGGTACACTTCGCAATATGACCATCTTGTTCTTTTTTACCTATTTTCATTGTACCCATTTGACCCGGATGAACCTGTTAAGGAGTAAATGGGTCGATATTGCCACCTTTATTATTACTATCATTCAAATCTTGTGATCATTCTTTGCCTCCATCTCAGGAAACGACATACTTGGAGGCATGTTTAGAAAATAATACAAAATCAAACCTGTATATGGACCAAGTGGATTTTGAGCCTACTTCAAACTGGAGTGCAACATTACTGAAAGCTGACAGTCACCTTTCTGAGAAGAGTGTTTTGACAAGGTTGCATAAATAAAATTATTTGACAAAGTTAAGATTGTAGTTATCAAGTGACCATTACCTTTTAGAGGAAGTAAGATGGATGATTATGGGGTAACCAGGTCATTTGTTAGTATAGAATTAGTGGGTCAAATATAATCACAATTTGTATATAATCTAATATATTGAATGAAGCAAATGGGACATGTTCCCTAAGCAATTTATTTTTTATATCTGATCGGTTTGAGATTATAAAAGAAAAACCCATATAGACCCACCCGTTCATAAGTAAGTGGAAAGGAATTTCTACCTCTGCTAATTTTTAATGCAACCAACTCCAACTTGACATGTATCTTTAACCTACTTTTTAATTCTAATAATGTGGAGCATACCAGAGAGATATTCAAGCCACCCATTTTGATTAAATCTGGGGGTGGAATTCACAACTATCTCTACCAGTTGAAGTCATTATTGGATGGATCTGCACCAAGCAAATTCGAGGGGAGTAATGTTCTTGGCAAACTTCAGATAACATGGCGTACAAATTTGGGTGAACCTGGCCGCTTGCAAACACAACAGATCATTGGTAATGTAAGTGGACTTGCTTCAACGTAACCTTAAATCCTTAATTATTATTGTTGTAAGTATATTTAGGCATTAGTGAAATGGGCAATTTGTCTTGTTTCTTGACTATTATAGCAATGTTACTTCAGCATCTGATAATCTATTTTCGTCTTTGTGTAGATCATTACACCAAGAGAGATTGAATTGAAAGCAACGAAGGTGCCATCTGTCATCATTTTAGAAAAACCCTTTACAGTAAGTACTATTTTATCATTAGTTACTGATTCTTTCTTTGACTCTTTGGATCATACTCTGTCCTCTCAACTACTTTAAAATAGGGATGTAAACGAGCTGAGCCAAGCTCTAAAGCTCGTTTTCAGTTCAGTGTCTAAAGCTCGGGATTGGCTTGTTTTTTTATTTTTAAGTCATTTAGTTATTTTATTTATATTTTTTATGGAATGTAACATTTAGTTATTTATATTTTATCATTATGCATTGTTTAAATTATATTTAAATAAATAATTGGTTTGTTTAGCGGCCTAATCATGCTCGGTATATGAAGCTCAAGCTTGTTTAGTATATGAGCTCCAATTTAGGCGAGCTCTAAGCTCGAGTACCTTTGCTTGGTTTGGCTCAACATTTTATTTTTGACACACTACTAGATGGAGATTGAACATTCTTTTATGTGCTTATTTGGAATATAACATCTTCTCTTGAGGTTTTTGTAGGTATGCTTGAGTCTCACAAACCTGACTGAGAACAGAGTTGGCCCGTTTGAAGTTTTGTTATCTCTGAGTGATAGCCAAGAGGATAAAACCCTTGTTGGTATTGGGCTTAAAAAGATGGTGAGTGCTTACATGATATGTAGTGGTCTTTATATGGCTAACTTTTGGAAAGATTTTGATGATGGCTACTTTAGGTGCCAATATTTTTAAATGATTTGATTTAGGCTATGTTGTAACCGCTACAATTTATAAAATAGTTACCTAAAATGGAAACGGCTGGGTTATGTTTAGGGAGCATAAAACCTTGTAAATCATTTTAGTGAAATAACTAGATAATCATAGTCATACTTGAGACAAACTACATAACAAAATTAAGATATCTATACACCTAAAGTTAGCCGTTTGACCTCAGGTGTTACCTCAGGTGGAGGCATTCAAATCTCTGGATTTTCAAATGGTAATGTGATTCTGGTTATATAGATGTTTTATGTAAGATTTCCTAAAAAAGTGCATATATTATTTGCAGAACCTAATTCCTATGGAAGCTGGAATGCAGAAAATCAGTGGTATCACAGTGTTTAACACTACAGAGAGGAAAAGTTATGATCCATTGCCCGATATCGAGGTCAGCTTACACATTTGTTACCTTCTAAAATTGGTCAAAATCAGGGTGGGTTGGGTTACGTGGGTTGAAGGTCAGCCAAAGTCCATTTTAAAATAGGGGTAGTGTTTCTAACCCGTTAAGTGAACATGTCGTGTTTGGTTTGACATGTTGTCACTTGTCAGACCCCGTCAACCATTCTAAAATTGGAATATAATAGTATTTTGTTACAGCCGATTTATGACCTGTTTTCACCTTGATTACAACCGTCAACAACCTGTTTCACTCGTTTAGATAGATGAGTTACCGGGTGTCCGGGTTAGGGTTAGGGTTAATGTCTTTTACATTAATGGATATATGATGCCAACCCGACTCGGTTGACTCCTAACTTCAATGCATACAACCTCTTTAACTCATTCCATTCAAAATGAAGGTTTTTGTGGGTCAACTCTACTGGACCCATACTAAAATTGAGCCGTTTAAACCCGAACCTAGTACATATCAGCAACAGAAGTTGAATCATATGTATGCTGTAATAGTTCTGATCGTAACGGTTTTATAAACTAGTGCAGATTTACGTTGATACATATTGACAAATTTGTTCTGAACAAGACTAAAAGCCGATTCGTCGTTCTTCAAGCATCTTGTAACGAAAACTGCATGTTAGTGTTGAAAAACATATTTTAGCCAATGGCGAAAAGTTCTTTTAAGAATATATTCTGAATCATATGTATGCTGTAATAGTTGTTCTGATCGTAACGGTTTTATAAACTAGTGCAGATTTACATTGATACATATTGACAAATTTGTTCTGAACAAGACTAAAAGCCGATTCGTCGTTCTTCAAGCATCTTGTAACGAAAACTGCATGTTAGTGTTGAAAAACATATTTTAGCCAATGGCGAAAAGTTCTTTTAAGAATATATTCGTGCATCATGGATCAGTTTAAGTCAAAACTTATGTATTGTACATGAAATCTGTTATATTAGTTTAAAGAGTAAATTATAAGTTTTGTCCTTTAGTCCTTTAGCGCAAAACTTTGCAAGTTTTGTGCTTTATGTTTTAAAATCTTGCACGTTCTATCCTTTAGGTCAAACCCATTTAGATTTTTTTTGGTTAAATCAGGTATTGTGCTTTGCACATGAGGACGTTCTTGTCATTTCACCTCATGAGGGACTATTTTGTAAAACAAGTTATAGTAAGGGATTGTTGTGTAAAAATAAAAAAAGATTTACATTTATAAAATATCGGCATACGTCTCTCTCTCTCTTTGAAATTTCCCCACTCTCTCTCTCTCTCTCCTCCCTCTCCAGCCTCAAGATGACGATAATGGTGGTGGTTTCATGGTAAAATCTGCAGCAATGGTGACAGTGTGGTGGTGGTTTCATGATGAATCGGCGGCGATAGTGACAGTGGTGGTTTCAAGATGAATCGGCGGCGGGTGTAAAGGTTCAAGATGACGACTGTGGCGGGGAATGGAAAAAATGGATCGGTGAAGTTACCTCCGGTGACGTTTCTGACGGGAAACACGAAGAAACTTGAAGAAATTAAAGATATTTTAGGGCAAACAATACCATTTCAGTCCATAAAGCTCGACTGTATGTATATTGTTCAATAATTTAAAATAATAATAATGATAATGCCCTAATAATCATGAAACATTGGATATTAATCATTTAATTGTTGTTATGATGGGTTGATTGTTTGATTTGAACTTGGGTGCAGTGGTGATGGTGGGTGCAGTGGGGTTGCGGTGGTCGATAGGTGGAAGTAGTGTGGTGGAGTTGGTGGTGGTTAGTAGGTGGGGGTGATGGCGGTGAAGGCTGGCGTGGATGGTGTCGGTGAAGGTTGTGGGGTGGTGGTGGGTGAAGTCTGAGAGAGAGTGAACGGTGGGGCTATGGTGGTGGTTTGTCGGTGCAGCTGTGGTGTGTGGAAACTGATGGTGGCGGTGACCTAAGAGAAAAGAGAGAGACTAACGAAAGAGATAGGGGGTATACTGTTTTTTTTGTTTTTTTAATTAAATGGATAAAATCACAAAGACACCCTCATCTACTAAAATTACAAAAATATATTAATCTAACAGAAAAAAATAACTGAGTTTGGCATAAAGGATAAGACGTGTAAGATTTTGACACATAAAACACAAGACTTTCAAAGTTTTGCGTTAAAGGACGCCGCCTATAAAATGATGTAAATATAAAGGACAAAACTTTTAATTTACTCTAGTTTAAATATGAGATATTGGATTCTAATGATCCCCAATAGACGTCATTGGTCATTATCGATCCCACCTTTGAATATTTCCCTGGCAGTCCCAACTTTAAACTATTTTGCTTTCAATAGTTCTCAGTTAAAAAAACTTAACAGAGTTGCGTTTTTTTTGTTTTTTTGTTTTTTCAAACCGATGTATTAGGGCTTTTAATTAGAACGAGGATACGAGTTGATTGATGTAAAACTTACGTTGAAACAGTGCTCCAAACGGCTTGATTTTTGTTAATTGGAAGTTTAAACAACCAAATTGCAGCACCGTTTTCATTGTTTGGAGCATCGTTGCGAGATAAGTTTTACATCAATCGACTTGTCGTTCTGATAAAAAACCATAAAACACCAGTTTATAATTCGGAAAAAAACTTAACTTCCCTAAGGACTGTTGAAGGCAAAATAGTTAACATGTGGATTGCAGTGAGAATATTCAAAGGTGGACTGTCAGTGGTTAACAACCTGTAGGTGAGATTATTAAAATCCAATTTTCCTTTAATTATTATCAAGGTGTCTTTATCATTATTGAGCTTTACTATTCTAAAGTGGTGACAAAAATTGCTTGGATGATAATTTGATGCCGGATTTGGCAAAAGATGATCCATGAATATGACATGATACTCTATGTTATAGGGATAGTTTTATGCATCCTTTAAAACTTGATGTATTATATTTACTTAAAACAATCATAATATCTTAAAAAGGATGTTGTGTGTGAGAAGTGTAGGAAGTGTTTTACTCCCTTGGATCTAGAATCTAATGGTTGAGTTCATAATGACAGAATTGTAAACAACATTTACTATTAAACTAATTAATTTTCTAGATTAAGGGTATAAAGCTAAATTTAGCATGTTTTAAATTCAAAAACTCACATGCAATGCACATGCAAGTTCTTTCCATCTTTTTTCATAAAACTGCAACGATGAACTTAGATCTTCAGATCTATAATGGATGACGAGGGCGAACTTAGAGCTTAACGGGCGACCACCAGCGGATCTAAAAGAGAAGAAACTGCAACGTTGGTAGTGTGGGCGTCAGATGTAGAGAGAGGGGGTGTGGGGTGCTTAGTGGTGGTGGCAGGAGGTGACAGTGGCTGCGACTTGTGATGGTGGCAGGAAGTGATTACGGTGACGGTGGTTGAAATCATGGACAAGCTTCAGATCGTGGTGGGTTGTTGGTGATAGGCTTCAGATCTGGTGGTGGTGGTGGGTTTGATGGTGGTGGCTGCTGGTTTGTTTAGAGAGAGAGAGGGGGGGGGGGGAGGGAGGGAGGGAGAGAGAGAGAGCGCTTGATGTTATTTTCTTTTATTATACTATAAATAATTAAGTAAAAAGACTAAACTGCCCTTGAATGAATAGACTTAACTGAACATATTAACATTGTTAGGGCTAAAGGACGAAAGGTATATTGAGTTTTCCCAATAAAGGATTATGACTGTAATTATTGAAGTTAAAGGGAATCTATCGTAATTCGATACAAACATAAAGGACAAAAAGTGTAATTTATCCAAAAAATTACGTTTCAATCAGATGTTTTAGTCCATGGTGTTTTGTCTATATTCATACAATCATGTTTAATTGTATTGTGATTCAAGGCGTGATGTTTTAAACATCTAAAAACATTGTATTGTGATTCAATTTATGTTGTTTTAACAGTTGGAATATGGAAAAATTGTATTGTGATTCAAGTCATAGTGTTTTAACATCTGGAATGATTGTAGTGCTATTCAAGTCATAATGTTTTAACATCTAGAATAGCAATACAATTATCCCCAGATGATGTTAAAACACTGTGACTTGAATATCAATACAATTATTCCAAATGTTAAACACCAAGACTGTATTACGATTCAAGTCGTGGTGTTTTTGAAATTATTATGGTGGTTTATAATATTGTCGATGAAGATCAGTTATTGATACGTAAAAATATAAATAATGTCACGTGTCCACAAAATTACCATATTTCCCTTAATCTATAATATTTAATAATAATGCCATGGGTCGTCCCCATAACATTTCTCACATTTCTCACAAACTTCACCTTTTTATAAGAAATTGAACCTATCATATGTATCCATTTTTAAATTTATGACACTAATACTGTTTTTAAAAGACTGAGGTTTGAAGTAGGAGAAGTGAACAGGTATTTAGATAAAATAAGTGTTCAAATTCAATGACAATGAAAAAAAAGATACAACGAAAAATAATTTATAAATCATATTAACTTTTTTTATCTAAAGCAATGTCGAAGTCAACCAAGAAAAAGTCAAACACCCCAAGTAGTCCAGTTAGCTTCACTTCCAACCCTTGGCATAGTTTGGGTCTTTGAATACACATCAACTTTGAATGTGGCACCACACATTACACCCTCACTATCAACCCTTGAAATTGCCTTCATCTTCTTCTTTGGATGCTCAAAGCTTATCAGCCCTCCTTCTGTATGGTACATGCATCCTAAAGAGCATGTGCACAAAATCAAATTGTCAAACATGGATGCTTATAGACCGTTAAAACTAATCGAACCGATTAATTTGATTCAAATCGGCTAGTTTGAGATCTATACGGTTCAGTTAAGGATTTGAAAAGCGTCTCTTAAAAACCAATCTGGCCATTTATTTTTGTATAGGCTAGGAGTTGGCTCGCTACAAAATCCAAGTTTTCGAAAAGAGTAAACTGCCATTTTGGTCCCTGAGGTTTGGGCAGTTTTGCCACTTTAGTCCAAATCTCAAACTTTTTGCATCTGGGTCCCCGTGGTTTCAGTTTTACTGCCATTTTGGTCCAAAAGTGATTTTTATCTTCTAAAATCCTGCTATTTTATCCTTTTCCTCAAGGGCAAAATGGTCATTTTAAGCAGAGTTTGAGGTTTATTTACATATATAATATATATTAATGCTTAAAATAACCATTTTGCCCTTGAAGAAAAGGACAAAATAGTAGGATTTTAGAAGACAAATATCACTTTTGGACCAAAATGGCAATAAAACTGAAACCACAGGGACCAGATGCAAAAAGTTTGAGATTTGGACTAAAGTGGCAAAACTGCCCAAACCTCAGGGACCAAAATGGCAGTTTACTCTTTCGAAAAAGTGTAAAAAGTCATTAAAACGCCAAAATTTCAACCATAAAACACACCAAAAACCCACAAATAACAAAATAGAGTTATCTTTATGCTTATAGTCTAGGGCCTCCTAATTTAGTTTGTTGGTTTTTAAAATGCAGTTACCTTTATACTTATATTTTAGCCAAAAGAGGCCAAACCACTCCATAAACATGTTAAGTCACAGCATACATTCCATTTAACCACCATAAATAGTAGTTAAATACACCATGTAATAGTCTAATAGACAATTTTACCCTCAATAAATAAGAGTATGAATCCTAACCGGTCGGGAAGGGAGCAAATGACTTGGAGCAGCTAGACTTAATGGCCACCAAGTTGTCAGAAATTACCACAGAGCCATCAGCTGCTATGCCCCAGAAGAGCTTCACTTCCCCATTTGCACCCTACAGATTAACAAAAAGTCAATATTACCCTTCTAGTTGTAATATTACACACGTCATAGGTAAGTCTTAAGCAACTTACAAGTGATACAAAGACAGTTTTAGACTTGACATCATAGGAGTATAAACCCAAAACTCCCATCAAGCTCTTTGAGAACCGAATGAGCCGGATATGGACCACGGTCTCGGAGGGTCTTGTAAGCTTGTATCACAAACATGGGTTCATTAGCTACCTTGGTTAACCCATATTGCTTGTTAAGGGTGCACAAGTTGTTTAAACCCCCCAAGAATATGCAGTAAATGTCATCCATGCTACAAAACAACCTGCATGCATATGCATATTATCAATGTCACAAAAGGCTTTCGATGAACACCTCTAGTATCTGCCTGACATACCTTTGTTGTGGTAACGGGGCGTGAGAAGACGGATCAAAAGCCAAAGAAACATCATTTCCGAACGAAATCGAGAACACATTGGTGTAGGATTTCAAGAAATGCTTCAAGGGATGTTGATCTTGATCTTCTGTGTTGTTGATGATGGAAAGAGGATGATGGGCTATTCAGTTCTTTTGGTGCACTCACCAACCCATTCTTGAAGACTCCCAACATGTTTGCTTGACACGAAATAAATATATGTGGATTGTATTACCAAGAAAGATGATGAATAGATGTAGGATGTTCATGTCTTATATCTATAGTCATCTTTCGTGGGGTCTGTTGGGGTTTGATGTGGTAGTATTATCCAAATCAAAGTAAAGGATATGCAACTTTGACCAACATATTCATTATTCTAATCAACGTCAAATTATAAATTATTTCTCTGAATATATAAAAATAAATATAAAAAAGATACTGGAATTGATATAATTTATGTATTGTTATATTAAACTTTTATATTTATATTTATATATCATCTACTAAACGGTATTAAAAATATACAAAGCTTTGATTTTACCAAAAAAAAAAAAAAAAATCAAACCGTACCAATGAGATCTTATAATATTCCCCACTATTATTTTGCAAATTTAGCTTATCACACGTTCAACTTTTATCTTATGGATGTAAATCTTAATTTCTTTTGTGGCTGTGAAGATAGTGCAAGACATTTTTACTTATCCCAACTTTTTTCCTATTATAAAACATTACTTCATTTTTAGCTTTGGTTTAACATTTTATAAATTCATATCATAATATATGATAACATAAAACAGTATATTTAATGCTCATTTACTTAAATAAATATGTTAAACTATAATATTTTGGTTTTCAATAATATTTGTAAATGAGCAATGTTTGATATATTATAAAGTTGATAACACATTACTGGAAAATTTAACGGTTAAGTTCTTTATTTTTTTATAAAATATATATATTTGTTGTCTAACTTAATTTTAGAACTAACTACACAAATGATTTATGTGGTTTATCTAAATTTACATGTCCACCTTAAAATATTAGTTAATTACATATATAGTCTCTCTCCTAATAAAGTTTATGAGATAAAAGAAATATTCTTTTTACTGTTAATCAAAATTTATTTCTTTTGGTTTAACGGTATAGCTTTTCGGATTAAATTTCGTTTTTGTATCGGTCTACATTTTGAAGTTAACACGGCGCAATGAGCGTGCATGGTTTAATACTTTTATATCTATTTTTTGTTCGGTTTAGTGGTCCTGCTGCAACACGCAGGATCCTGAATACTCGTTAAATTCATTTAAAAACTAAAGTGCACAACTTTTCATATCTGTAATATTAAGACTATGGGGTATGGGGCGGGGGTTGGGGTATGGGTTGGGTACAAACGCCCAAGTCACCACCCCGGGTGGGCTTGGGTTTCAGCGTGGCCCGTTGGGCGGGGGATTCAGCCCGGGCATTGAACGGGGCTACCCACATGACATGGCGGAACCTCATTGGCCAAGAGCACTAGCCGTTGGGGCATTAATTTAAAAAAAAAACTTTTTTTTCCTATAAATACCCTAACATATTTAACACCTTTATCAAACACATAAAACACAATGAGTTCTTCAAGTTCAAGTGAATCGTCATCATCATCTGACGATGATGCGGAAATATTTCTACAAACGATCGCGACGGTGGTGAAAGCTATCGTGGAAGACGATGAGGAAGAGAATTCGCAACCTAAACGAAGGACGTATATCGCTCGTGAACGGCACACCGCTAACGATTTGTTGGTAAGCGATTATTTCTCAGTCGAATCTAAGTATGATGAAAAAATGTTTAGGCGTCGTTTTCGTATGAGTAGAAACTTATTTTTAAGGATATCTAAGGATCTTGAGGAGAAGTATGATTTTTTCCAACAAAAACCGGATGTAACCGGCCAATTAGGATTTAGTACGTGGCAAAAGGTCATGACCGCATTTAGACAGTTAGCGTACGACAATAGTTCGGACATTATGGACGACTATTGTGTAGCTAGAGAAAGTCTTCACAACTTTTGCTCGTGTATTTTAGAAGTTTATAAGAAAAGATATTTGAGAAAGCTGTCGTTCAGTGATATGCAACAAATATTGGAACATCACGCCGATTATCATGGGCTACCCGGGATGCTAGGTAGTTTAGATTGTATGAAATGGCCTTGGGAACTTTGTCCAATCGCATGGCAAGGCGCTCACACAAGTGGATATCACGGAATGCCAGCCATCATGCTTGAAGCGGTCGCGTCCCAAGATCATTGGATATGACATGCGTTCTTTGGTATGCCAGGTTCACATAAAGATATTACCATCATAAACCACTCGCCCCTTTTGAATGATCGGGTAAATGGTACAGGACCCAAAGGAAGTTTCTTTGTAAATGGGGTTGAGTACGTGTATGGGTACTACCTAGTTGATGGGATTTACCCGGAGTGGGGGGTTCGGTAAAATCGTTTACAAAACAGGGTACCTTAGATCCAAAGAGATTAGAGTTTAACAGGGTCCAAATGGCTGCACGTAAAGACATCGAGCGAGCGTTCGGTGTTTTGAAGAAGAGGTGGCGAATTTTGGCAATGCCTTGTCGACTATGGGACAAGGATTAGAATGGAAACGTGGTGTACGCATGCATCATTCTTCACAACATGATTTTGGAGGATGAAGGTAGTGCGGTCGTTACCTACTATGATGACGATGACCCCCCAACTAGATAACGTAGGCGTTACAGACGAAGATAAATCAATAAACGAATTTATGATCAAGTCAAGGGATATACATCACAACCTTCGATCGGATTTGGTGGACCATGTTTCAACGATTCCTGGGTTCGACTCCAACGAAGACGACGATTCACGAAGAATGGTTGTTTTTATTTTGATACTATGTTTTTTATTCTTTATCTTTATGTGACAACCTTTTTTTTAAATAAAATTTGTAGTTTTTAATAGTTTATATATATATTATATTATAATATATATTAAAAATCATCATTAGCTACAAGATCTTTTTTTAATTTATCCTTTTAGCCACAAACCTTTTTACCTTTTTTTACTACATCATAATAGTTACAAGAGCTTTTATATTTTATTTTTTAGACACAAACTTTTTTTGTTTTACCACTAATATTGTACCAACATGATTTGTATGTGTACTACATTAACAAACGTCACCGTTGTATCAACATGTTTGCTATATTTATTGTATTAATAAACGTCATATACTTATATTTGTAGAAAGAGGCACTTCAAACTCCGACGAAGGGTTATTATTATTATAACTTCTCGCGTTCCGTACACCTACCAGCCGGAAACCACCATCTCCATCCACCGGACGAAACCCTGGGCCTCCACCGCCGGAATTAAGAGCGTAACACGGCGGACTATTGTCGAACGGGCGACGGTTGCCTAAGAAACCGCCACGGTGGCGATTGATCGGAGAATTGTCGGAAGACCGTGATGGCGGTGGACAGCGAGGGTGTATGTATGGTTGAGAATTGTTAGGATTGTTGTATCAATCTCCTCCCCTGTGGATAATTTGAAGGAAATGAAGGTATTTGGGTGATGGGGAAGGAACCCTAACCCTAGATGTATGAGATTTTGGAGTGAATTGTGAAATTAAGGGTTTGAGATTGGGTAATTATAGTTTGAGCTGCGACGACCGTGATTGTATTTGGTGGTTTGATGGTGATATATTTGTGTTTATAGAAAGATGTCCTTCTAGTATATATATATATATATATATATATAAAATTATGATGTGGCTTGGCTACGCCACCCCAGCCACGCCAAATCATACTCCTTTGAAATCGTTTGTTGGTCTTGGGTGCCCCATACTCCACGTGTTGCACCATGCCTCCAACCCAAGCCCCACATACCGCACGGTCTAAAACACACAGATTACTTTTTATATCGTTAGGTGTGTAAGTGATATACCTAAGAAACAAAATTAAAAGAAAAATAAGAGTGGTTTGAAAAAAAGTCAATATTTTACTTTAGCCCTGTCCAATGATTACCCGTGACGACAAATTTAGTGTAAAATATCTATTAGTGTAAAATTTAGCGCCTACTCATGTCACAAACTAAATTTATTTTATTTTTTAAATTAAATAAAGTAAAATGTTATATAAAAATTAAATTTCATTATAATAAAACTTAAAACTTATAACATTACATAAAAATAAAACCTAAAACTTACAACTGTACATTATAAAATAAAACATAATACTTAAAACATTACATAACATAAAACCTAAACATTTCATAAAATTAAAACATAAAACTTAAACATACGTCTTAATAATTTGCCACACCGGAACGTGCTCAAAGTCCTCGTCGTAGGCGTGTTTGTAATCCACAAGGGCCACTTGAATTAACTTCCGCCTTCGAGAGATCGCTGTGTGGATTTTCCACTCATGAACCTTCCATGGAACCTTGAACACTTGAAACGAACAAGTAAGAAACGTGAGTCTAGTTGATCCACATTTCAGTGGTCTCACCAACGTGGATACAAAATTGTTGGAACACTCGGTTCCAAAAAGAACCCCTTCTACTAATGGATGTGCGTTCGTTTGGATTGCGACATAAGACATCGCCAACGCGATGTCTTCCTCTTTGGTCCATGTGTTCCTTGCCATTTTCTGAAAATGGAAATATAATAGAGTTAAATGACATTTTAGTCCCTGTGGTTTGAGCCATTTTGGCAGTTTAGTCCAAAGGTTTCACTTTTCCCCTGTGGGTCCAAAAAGGTTTCACTATTGCCATCTTAGTCCATTGGTTTAACTTCATCCATTTTTTTGTTAACCAGAAGGGCAATTTGATCATTTTATATTGCGGAATTGCTCTTATAGTTAACAGAATTACATATAAAATGACCGAATTGCCCTCTCATTAACAGAAAAATATGGATGAAGTTAACCCCGTGGACTAAAATGACAACGGTGAAACCTTTTTGGACCCACAGAGGAAAAATGAAACCTTTGGATTAAACTAGCAAAATGGCCCAAACCACAGGGACTAAAATGACATTTAACTCAAATATAATATATATAGAGGTTTTGGTAGATGGAGATATAAAATTGAGAGAGTTTGATGTGGACATGGTAGATTGAATAATAGAATGGGTTGGTTAAATAGAGAAAGGCAATTGATTATTTGAATTTGTTTTTTTTAATATTAAACGATCAATTTTTGGGGTGCAACGATTAAAACATACATTGAAAACAGTAATCTCTAGCGAGTTGTGGTGCTAGGTTTCGGAACCCGCCTGCCTTACCTGCGAAGGTGACGTCGGTGTTCCGGCGCTAGTTCAAACTCGGACAGACCAACCCACACAATGCTCTAGATCCCCTTATAGTGAGATTTTTAACACATGCGAATAATATTTATATGATGATATGGCATTAAGTTTATCTTTTTATTGATCTAAGAGCATTCACAATCAAATCTTTTACATCTCTATAGTTACATTAAAAAACACTACATTTTTCTCTTATTCAATTAAATAATATTTTTTATACTTTTATCATTATCTTTTCTCTATCCTTCACTTATAACCACTTTAAAAAAATATAAAATAAGTTATAGAGTTGAATAATGTCTCCTCCAAATTTACTGATGAATAGTAATTTTTTCTTTTTTTTCTCTCTTTACAATCACTCCCACAAATAAAGAGGTTATACTCACGTAATACGGAGGATTCATTGTGAATGATTTAATCTATTTATGTATTTAAATCTTTTTAAACAATTCAAAATTAAAATATCACTTTTTTATGATATAAAGAATGTAGTACAAGTTTGTGTTGCTTTTTCAAACGTCAACTTGGTCCACACGTGCAGCTGACAATGATCCAACTCAATGTGTTAGATTCATCCTCCTCTTTTTATAATTCGGCAGTTCGGCCTGAAGTCTATTTTTAATATATTAGATAAAACTAGCTTATCTATTTTTTTAATATATTAGATAAAACTAGCTTATTTATTCTTACACAGGTTGAATAACACAAACTATTTAATTTATAATTCTATAAATACTTTCTATGACTAAGATTATTTATTACATATAATAGGTTGTACGTATTCACACACCCATCTATCTACTTGCATACCAATTGGGACCCACATACACATCTCGTACAGGCCTGTACGAGGCGTATAGGGGTTGTGTCTCCAACCAAGTGGTCAAACCTTGTATGGTGTCAAATCAGTCACATAAACAATGTATAGGGGTATAGGGCCTATACGATGCTTAGCCTCTTATTGCCCTGTTCGAGGCATATATCTGTCTGATTTGACTTTGTTACGGTGTTGTCGGGGCACGTGACTAAAGGTATATGTTGAGTACAAGGCTATACGAAGCGTATACATGTGAATTTGATTATACAAATAGTGACATGCAGATGCTTATTCATGAGCCATCTTCGAAGTTCAATCATTTTATTTGCATTCTTCCCTGGTTTATCAATTGTCGGACGAGTGTGAAGCTAAAATGTCATCGATCTGGGACGACAACTATTTCTTTGGGCTATATTTCAATGACTCATGGGGTGTGCCTGAAACCGATCCGGTAAGATTTATTAACTTAAGTTCTATGTTGTTTTGAGATTATTAAGTATTTATCATACCGTTGTCTTTAGGAGAAATCTGGCATTCCTGATTCTAACGAGGAGGAGGTTGCGTATGAAGTTCATGTTGATCAAAATAAACCGTTGCTAGACTTGAACAAGGCTCCTCTTTCCCCTGTTGATGAACCATGTTATCCGGTGCGATAAGGGTATCTGGATTACGGATACGGGTGCGAATCTTCGTACGTGCAACATGACTGTCCGGTTTGATATGGAGGATACACTGGTGAGCCTCCCCCTTTTGATCACCATATTATCCGACGCAACAAGGGTATTCAGATTATGGATATGGGTGTGAATCTTTGTGCGCGCAACAAGACAATCCGCATTGATACGGAGGATACGGTGGTGAGCCTCCATTCACACCACCCCATTATGATGAGCAACCGCGTAACTCGAGCAATCCTTACGAAAGTAACTATGCATGACATTCTTTGTACGCGCAACAACGCTTTCCGGACGGGGAGGATACGGTAGTGAGCCTCCGAACATACCATCATACGATAATGAGCAACCCCCTAACCCGGGTAATCCTTATGAAACTAAGCATGTATCACATTCATCCAGTTAAATGTTAGATATTAAAATTAGTCTATATAATAAAAAATAAATGAATAAGATTAATACATATATTTCATGTCTCTACAAGAACTGAAGGAATTGTTACAATTGTGACCCGTCAATAGAAGATAGAAGAATGTTGGTGGTAGGGTCGGGGGGGGGGGGAGGCTTGAATGCGACCCTGATGAACCAGAGTTAGAAAAGACGGTAGCAAAATAATTGGTTGCCCGTTTTCACTGATCGCAGTGCGGGCGAAGACGCATTACATCTAGGTGATAGTAGTGGGAAAGATGGAACATAATCATGAACCTGCCGAGCATCCGTCGGGCCACGCGTTTGTGCGAGCGGAGATCTACACAGGCTGATCGCCACATCCATCACGGCTCGTGGGAAGAGCCGCGAGTGGTGTACGAGCGAAGATCTGTTTTTCTTCTACTGCCTTCTGTACAAGAGGCCATGCACTCTCGCACACAGCCTGGCGTAGTACTTCGTCTTTGCTCATCATCGGAAGGAGCGCAAACAATTGTTCGGTGGTGCGTACGTCAGTGTGATAGCCCATTCGTTTGGCTATTTTTCTGCAGGGTGACCCACACTTACCGTCGGCGATAAAGCTGTCAAGGATCGGGAGGAGCACGATGTGGGGGATGAAACTTCATAAGAAGTTCCTTGTCTTTGGCCTGTGGTTCCACACTCGGGGCTGAGCGATCTTCCACTTGGTTCAGCTGCCGATACACTTTGAACCAGTGTATCCGCCACCGCCGTTCGGGGTCATGCAGGAGCCTGGTGGATATCAAAATTCCAAAGCCGCCATAACCGCCACCACAGCCCGGGGCGCCTCAATTTCCATGACATATTGTTCCAGGTCCTACCCTGGGAGCGTCAGTGTATTAGCAGTTACGAGCAGATGTTGACATGCTTACTGATATGGTTGACACGGTTACTGGTCTGGGGTAGTGGTGGTTGAGGAGGCACAAGAGCGATGACAACGCCTGCATTTACCTGAGTGCTCGCTCTCACCGCCTTCAGGATGACATCAGCAGCAACAACAACAGCCATAGACTAGCCAATTGTTCTTTTTTTTTATTTAGTGTATTCAGTTTATCTTTTGTTATGTATGTACAAACTTATGTTGTATATGTCTTATTCAGTTGTTTTTTAGTTGTTCGGTGACTTGATGTTTATTATATCACATAATATCTGATAATAATTTGTTTAAACCATAAAATTGAAATGCTATAATATTTGAAACAATAAAACTGAAACGGTATAATGTTCAAATGGTAAACATTTAAAAGATATAATATTTTAACGATAGAATATTGAAACAGTATAATGTTGAGAACGATGTAATGTTAGACGTAATATTTGAAACAATAATATTCAAACGATAAACATTGAATCGATACAATATTTGGAACGGTATAATGTTGATGTTGAAACTGTATAATATTTTGAACGATATAAACGATATAATGTTCGAGCCATATCCGAGTTTATAAAATAAAGTAACGGTATCTGTATAATATTTTAAACGATATTATTTTGAAACGGTATAATCTTTGTAACGTATCAGAGTCTATAAAAAAAATAATGGTATAAATTTTTTATCGATATCATAATTGAAACGGTATAATGTTCGAACCGGACTAGAGTTTATAACACCAAAAAACACGAAAACTCACCATATAAAAAATCATTTGCCTTATGTACGCCTCATACAACTCTGTACTCGGCGTACATAAACCCTCAAATGATGTGCCTGACATCATTCGGACCCTGATTTTGATGCAACCCAATACGCCTCGTACATGTATATACGAGGCGTATGTATACCCTAAAGTATGCAAATAGACACCCTAGGTGTGCGAATAGTTTGAGTCATATAATAATATGAGACTATAAATTGATAACATCAAATTCAAAACATGACGTGTGAACAAAGATGTTTACACAAATCTATTTCATAAATTAAAATAATACTCCAGTAACTACCTACATAAATCTATTTCATAAATCTTTGGGGATGGGAATGGAGATAGTTTATGTGGAGGTTTCTAATGTGGGTACCACAGAGGTGGGTTGATCATTGTGGGCATCAGGAGCAGTGAGCTCAGCAACATATGTTGTAACATTTGTTGCTTGGTTTTGTAAAACATTTTCTGCACGGGCATTTGCTTGACCTTTTGACGCCATCATGCTTGTAAATGTTTCATTTGAAAGACTATTTATTTCAAGGGCTTCACCCTGTTCAAAATTTTCTTGTTTTAAAACCTTTTGTAGGTAAAAACTTAATAGCCTTGGATATAAAAGAAATGGGTTGCCAATTTGCCTTTTGATTGCTTTTATGTTTGCCACCATATCCATAAACATTGTTTAGGATAGCTTGTAATCTGTGTTTGTCAGTATAGCGTATCCCAAATACTAAGTTTTTAGGGGTATTGGCAAACAAGCAAACCATAAGTGTATGGAAAAATAATTTCATTTTTGGTGGGAAATGTGGTTTGAAAAGTATGGCTCCCACCAGTTGAGCATCATATCCCCTTTCTATGAACTCATTTTGTAAGTCATTTTTAGGGATAGTTTCCACACCTGCCAAGTCGTTCAGGTTGAAGGTTGCAGAAACGGATTCTTGAGTTATTTGGATGTGTTCCCCTTTAACCTTTAAGGTGATTGTGAAGGGCTTTTTGTTTCTTAGTAATACATCTGCATTTGCCCAAAATTCACGGAGGGTATCAAGATAGACAGGTGTATTGATGGTGAGTATGGTATGGTATTTGGATGATGTAAGAATGTTGATGATGGAGTGAAAGTTTCTATTTTTGTCATGTTTGACTCTCACTTCAATAGAATGTCTATATTTGAGAGGTATACAACCATACAAAATACAAATCAATGAATTATCTTTCAATGGAATGCAACATTGTGTGTTTCGATTTTTTTTTGAAGAGTAACTTTTATTCACAAGCTAACCCTCATAACAAGGGCAACCACACAACAAGAACCGATTACAAGAAATTAAAAGAGCACCAGCTATTCCATAATATACTTCTATTTCTAGATCTATTTCGGTACCATAAGAATCCTAAGACTTTAACATCTTGAAAAATATCCAAATTCTCTTTCCTATTATTCTTGAACCTCCTGTCGTTTCTAGCTTACCATAAGCACCAACATCCAACCATAATAATACATTGAAGGTCTTCTTTAGCGGGTTTCTCAAATCCCGAGTGTTCATGGATAGACAACAAATCTCTAATAGAGAAGGCGTATATCGGACTAATGTTGCACCAACGGCTGATAAGGTACCATATGTTCGAGGCCACCGTACAAGAGCAGAGAAGATGCTAAGCCGTTTCCTCTACATCCTTGCACAAAGGACACTTATCACCACCATTGAAACAATTCCTTTCGAGAAGAGCATCGATCGTAGCTATCCTCCCCATCTCCGCTCTCCAAACTAAGATATTGCACTTCTTCGGGACCCATTTCGATCATTTAAAGACGAAATTGCTGCTATAGTCAATCCCACTTCTCAAAAATTCTTTAACTGCCCCAACTAAGAATTCCCTATTTCTCCCTCCAATCCACTCCCAAACATCCCGAGAGTTGGTGAGTTCGACATTATTCAGCAACGACTCCAAAGCTCTTAATTCATCAAGCTCCAGACCCGAATTGGGGGACCGAGACCAGTCCCATCTTCCCGAAAAAGCATTGTTGTTGGAGTTTTGTCACACACCCAACATTTCTTATCCACTTCGAGACGAAATATTAACGGGAATCGATCTTTAAGAGGCATACTGCAAGCGCATGGGTCAATCCAAAATTTGATATTGCCACCATTCCCTACTTTGCCTTTGAAATTCTGAGAAAGCAAGGTGTTCCAGCTTTAGCTTTATCAACCGTCAAGATAATATTTTTCCAAATCCCTCTTATATTCTTGTTAAAAGGCACAGAATTCCAGCACTGTTTAGTATTATGAAAAGAGTCAATCACCTATCTCCATAAGCCACTATCTTCATTCGTGTACCACCATAACCATTTTGAGAGCAGCGAAAGATTCACATCGCCAAGATTTGAGAGCCCAAGACCACCCTACACGAATAAACCCAATGGAATTTATTCACTGTATTGTTACTACCCCACATAAACTTTTTTTATGATTTTCTCCAGACCCTTTAAACTCCCACTTGAGCTTTGTATAGCGAAAGGAAATAGTTGGGTATGCTCTCAAGAACAGACTTAATAAGAGTCACCCGACCACCTATAGACAACATCGAGGACTTCCAAAGCGCTAACTGAGACTCGAAAGCGTCAAAAAATACTGTCTAATCTATGCATTTTTGCACCCACCAGAACCCCGAGATTGTCCGAAAGGAAGCTCTCCCACTTTACAGTTTATCAACGAAGCCATCCTGCTCACTTCATTCGAACCGACCCTAGACCTAAAAGCTGTGATTTATTCATATTAATTTTTAGACCAGAACATAAGTAAAAACATCTGAGCAATCTGGCCGCAATCTTGATGTTGTTATAAGAACAATCTCCCAAAATCACACAATCATCCGCGTACAAGAGGTGAGTAAGAATGGACAATCGTTAGGTAACATGATCCCCTTCATGGCTCCCACTCTACTAGCTTTCTGTAACAAACTAGAAAAAGCTTCCATCACGAAAAGAAACAGGAAAGAGGAGATGGGGTCTCCTTGTCTCATACCCTTATAACATTGAAATTCAAAGGTCGGAGAAACGTTGACAAGAACCGAAGAACAAGCTGATGATAAGATCCCATAAATGCACCGAGACCATCGAGAAAGAAATCCCAATTGGCTCATCACCGAGTTCACGAAATTCCAATTAACATTATCATAAGCTTTCGTGAAATCGATTTTTAAAAAGAAAGGCCTTATATTGCACCTTCTTAGCCCAAGCTACCACCTCGTTAAGAATGAGCGGACCGTCGAGGATCAACCTGTCTTTCAAAAAAGCAGTTTGAGTTTCCGAAATCATTGAACCGATAACCTTTTTAAGTCTGTTGCCCAAAACTTTAGACACCACTTTGTTGATGATACCGACTAAATTTATGGGGCGATAATCCCCTAAGCCTTCCGGATCTTTAGATTTCGGGATCAGTGTAATGAACTAGGACATTCAACCACAAGAGAATCTGCCCTCTTCGATTTTTTTTTGAAAATACCTTCAAAATCAGCTTCAAACATGCTCCAGAATCTTTTGATGAACTTCATGTTGAACCCGTCAGGCCCGGGCGCTTTCTCGCTACCACACTCAAAAACAGCCAACTTGATTTCCTCCTTAGAAAAAATAATCGATAAGAAAGTTAGCCTCTTCCTCGAAAAGCTTGTTATTGAAAGAACAATCTAACTCGGGGCGATACTTCATCTCTTCTTTATATTTGGACCGGAAAAAAAATCATATACAACTTTTTGAAATTTGGTAGGTTTAGAGACCCACTCATCATTGATCACAAGACCCGAGATACCATTTGACGATTTCCTTTTTGTAATACCCCGACCGCGTAAACAACAAACCGTGGCGGAAACTTCGGGGAGTCATGTCACAGAACCATTATTTCACAACACATGGTACATAAAGTTTTGTATTATTAAATTAATTGTTTACACTGTCTTGGAAATAAAACAGCAAAGTACAATAATTGTCTTGCAAATTTTAAAGTCACTAAGGCCTAAGTCCGCCCTATGTGAAGCATGCTCAAAGTCAAACATTAACTCCTGAAACATATGTGAAAATAAAACGTCAGTATAAAAATGCCTGTGAATAACATATGTTTTGTGATGAAGATTCATGCTTTGAATGTTTATAAAATGTTTCTTTTTTAAACTCATTTGAACACTAAATGATTTAAAAGAAATGATGCATGGTTAACTTAATAACCAAAATATGTCAAGCCTTGTATATGAAATATGTCCTGTCTTGTATTTTGTTTGAAATGGTTTAGATAACGCTACGATATGTAATATAATAAAAGTACTTATATATAGGAAGTACCAGCGGCGTATCCACCATGTTTCTATCATATTACACACGTCTCGTTATTTAAATCACTTACCATAAACCAACAAATGAAATGTCTTGCTTAAACAAATGTCATGTATAAACCAAATGTCTTGTATAAAACAATGTTTTTGAATGAACAAAGGTATTGTTTAATCAAGGATTTTGTTTTATAAAATCATTGCTTTTATTGTGTAGACATATAAATATGGATTGTTGACGAATACATTCAAGCCTTGTTGACTGTCGGATAAACCCTTATAAAGATAAAGGTTTATCAAATGTTCATCAGATTCTATCATTCCCTAAGGTCACTTCCAAATAAACCTAGGAAGCGGGAATTGGATTGTCAATCCTATGGTACCATTACATACTACCAGTCGGCGTGATCAATGTTAATGTATGTATCATCGTCGAGTTTAATGTACCAAAATGTCTAAAACAATGTGAGCATGTCGTGAAAATGTTTTGAAACTATGTACTAGGTATGCTAGGTCAACATACGAAGCAAAATGTCTTTGAAAACCATGTACTAGGTATGCTAGGTCAACATACGAAGCAAAATGTCTTTGAAACCATATACTAGATATGCTAGGTCAACATACGAAGCAAAATGTCTTTGAAAACCATGTACTAGGTATGCTAAGTCAACATATGAAGCAAAATGTCTTTGAAATCATGTACCAGGTATGCTAGGTCAACATACGAAGCAAAGTGTCTTTGAAATCATGTACTAGGTATGCTAGGTCAACATACGAAGAAAAATGTCTTTGAAATCATGTACTATATATACTAGATAAACAAAACATGTATAATGTCATGAAAACAAGAAAGTAGTGATAGGCACATATGAATCACCCTAAAGCATTTGAAAATGTAAAAGACGGGACTATGTACTCACTTGGGATTGCGTATAAGTCTTGTTCAAATGATCAAACAAATCTCAAGAGATCAAGGATTCAAGTGTGTCCTAAAATCGGATAACTATGTTAGTGCGCCGTGTGACACCCGACTATTTTGAGCCTGTATTGTACTAGTGTGACACGTGTTATGAATAAATAAAGGCAATATTTTATTGAATTTGGTGTTATTTGATGGTATTTGATGTATTGGTGAATTTAAACTTTGATAAAAATTTTGTTGGCAATAATAAGATAAACGCTTATCACGTAACGGATAAAATGCGAAACGAAATTAAACGAAATTTTGTTGGCAATAATAAGATAAACACTTATCGCGTAACGCTTATCATTTTTTCTTGCAAACATACGAGTCTGAACACTTATGCTAGAAATTTAATATGTAAACCTTGGGAACAAGTCTTGTTATCGAAGGTTTTTGGAAAACGCTTGCAATGACTGACCCTCGGATTTTGTAAGGAAATTAAACGGACTTTCTTAAGATTATATGGATGTTTTTACTAATAAACACATAATATGAAAGGTTTCCTTGGATCAAATTATTATAATTTGGACTATGTGAGCTCACCCTCCTTTGTGTTGACACCTGATTTTAACGTGTTCTTCAGGTACATGAGTTCGGCTTCGAGATTTTGGCGTATCTTGTGGTAGTGATGCAATGTAATATTTAATAATGTTTTGGACAAAACTTTTAAAACTTATTTGGGACCATGTTTGTATTAAGATCCATAAGGATCAGACAACTTAACTATGTTATGGTTGTGGGTGTGTTTAAACGCTAAACTTTAAATTATGTTTTAATTAAGTTAAACGTCCAAATCTTATTCCAAACTGGCATCTCCAATTGCTGAAGTAAACCTGAAGGTTTCTGATGTTCAACTTTAACTTGTGAGCAAGTTAAACACTTAGAAACATAACTTGCTATATCCTTTTTCATTCCTATCCACCAGAAATGTTTCTTTAAATCTTGATACATCGGGTTACTTCCAGGATGTATCGTATACTTAGATTTATGAGCTTTTTCTAAAATTCGGTTTCATAAATTTCCTTGGACAGGTACCCAGACTCTTTTCTTATGAAATTTCCAAATTCCATCTATTCCGTTTTTTAGTTCTTTCATCATTCTTTTTAATCCTTCAGCATCATCCTTGATTACTGCTTCATGAGTTTCTTTCAATTATTCCATTAGGTATATCTACAGGTTTAATCTGACAGGGCGTACCCTTCTTGGCTTGTCATGATACTTACAACTTAAAGCATCATCTACTACGCTAGCTTTACCTTCGTGATTTTGAATATCACAATCGTAGTCACTAAGCATCTCCATCCAACGTCTTTGCATCATGTTCAGTTCTTTTTGCCCAAAAATATATCCTAAACTTTTATGATCTGTAAAGACAGTGAACTTACTACCATAAAGATAATGTCTCTAAATTTTGAGGGCAAAAACTATCGCTCCTAATTCTAGATCATGCATTGTGTAGTTTTCTTCATGCTTCTTCAATTGTCTAAAGGTGTAAGCAATCACTTTCTGGTGTTGTAACATTTGTAAAAATCGGGTCTTCAAAACCCGCTCCGTTTTGTAATCAAGTACCAAGTTATAAAAGTTACATTAAATATTTATGATTATTTTGAGTTAAAACGATGCATAATTGATAAATAAACTAAACTATAAAAATTATATTTGATAAAAAGTTAAAATAAAATAAATAAAAAAAAAATGAAGCTGCCGGGACTCGAACCCGGGTCAGCCAAGACACTTCAACAACTTAACACTCACTTCCTAGACCACTCCGCCACATTGTGTTTTCTGCTAACTCTAGGAACACAAATGAAATTTATACACAAACTCAGTTAAAACCGATGGCGCCATCTGAGAAACGGTAATCGGCAAACCAAGCGTCAAATCGTTGTTTATCTCACACATTCAGTTTATAACCGATGCACGACGGTTTTTAATCAATCGAAAATTGATTAAACTTAAAGACTCATCATTGTTGGTTTTTAAAACCGAAAAATCATCAAGTTCCGAATTACACAAACTCCAGACCACTCTCGCGATTCAGAGATATCATACCAATACTCCATTTCCTTTTCGTCGCATTTTCAGACCATCAGAGCGCCAAAAACAGCTCGCCGGAATTCTCTGCAAAAGTCGCCGGAAAACCGTATTCAACTCAAACCGGTAAAATACTTCTACTTTACGGTTTCATTCTATTGTTAGAACCTTACTAACATTAACCCATCGCTAATAATCAACCACAGACGACATTGCTGGACTTTCTGTGTTCGCCGGAAAACTTCTGGAATTGTCGGAAACTCGTTGATTACTGGTATGCACATTCCAACGTACTGATAATCAATACTCATTAGTTCAATTTCACATCTAATCCCTTAAACCTGTTAATTGATTCTCACAGCCGAAGGTTTCAAAAACAGAGCCGACAAGTTTCGCCGGACTCTCTGAAGAAGACAATCTGTTCGGTATCTTCTTTCCCCAAACTTTTCGGTTCAATGCATTCAAACTGGACATCATGTTCATTAACTAAATTAATCACGTATCGGTTGTTTGATTGATGTCTGCGTTTGTAATGAAGAAGACGAGTTCAGTGATGACATAAGATTAATTAAAATCGGAATTATAAACGGGTTAGACACACAGTCCAGCGGTGGATTGTGTGCAAACAAAAACTATACACGTCCCGAGTTCGATCCCTGCTACACGCACACCTTGTGTAATAAAATGCCTTTTTGATCAAAAACTAAACCGGGTTAACTCAGATAGTTGTTAAGTATAATAAAAACCGAGATAATAACCGGGTTAGACACACAGTCCAGCGGTGGACTGTGTGCAACATGAACCACACGTCGCGCGTTCGAAACCCGTCACGAGCACCGGTCCGATTGAATTAAAATGTTTTTGCAAATAAAGGAAATTCGGTTAAATTGAATAAGTGTATAAATATAATTAAAAACGAGATTATTTCGGGTTAGACACGTAGCTTAGTTGGTAGAGCTGCGTGCACGCGAACGGGAGGTCTCGGGTTTGAGCCTCACCCGGCGCAGATTAATTCGCTGACCGAACCGGTCAACGGTCAACGGTCAACGGTCAACGGTCAACGGTCAACGCTAAAAAAATAATGTTTTTTTATTTTTATTTATTTAATTTAATTTAAAAATCAATTAAAAATACTTAAAAATAACATTTTTAAAGATAGAAAATAGCCATAAACTCACAAAAATATATCTAAAATTTTCATTAAAATCCTTAATAAAATCCATCCATTTAATATATTTTTCCATTATTATTTAGGTTAGTATTCCTCGTTGATCCGCTCATCTAATTCGTGCGCATCTCACCATCTCCAATCCAACGCACCCAATGTGAGTGAATCTTACAAATTCCCCGTTTTAATCACGTTTTGGGGTGTATCATGTGTCATTGTATATATATATTATTACTAAACCATTGTGCATACATAATATCAAGAACTTGTGTATTCAGTTTGTTGCTGTTAAGTAGTTATCATTGGATGAAATTTATTTTTCAGTACATGCAATTTCATAGGCCGCCGCTCCCCATTACATTATGAGCGTTGAGCATGTTCCCCATTTTATTATGCGGTTGAACCTGGCGTGCCCACATACGATCGGCTCCGTTTGATTGAGCCTTGATCGCACATACATTTTCATTTTCAGTACATGCAATACGATCGGCTCCGTTTGATTGAGCCTTGATCGCACAGTTTCATTTATGTTATTTACAGTATGATGTTGGTATGTTCATGTATGCTGCCATGTGTTATTGTAAGTTATAGTTGTGACTGCTATTTGCCATTACTTGATTATTTACATTTGCTCATCTATGATTATGCACAATTTTCATTGATAAACTAACAATTAATTTATTAATAAATGTTTATCTAATAAGGTTCACTCGCCAACTTATGTTGACCCAAAAACTCCCATTTTACACATGATACAGTTGAAGCAGCTGCAGCTAGGAACACATAGGACTTGGACTAGAAGAATAAAACGATTTAGTGTTCGGATTGTTATGCTTGGCTTATTTTCCTTGTATTGAATGAACATGTTTGGATGTTTGAAATGTAACTTTGACTTTATTAAATATGAAACATATTAGTAAATGTCATGAGCTTTGGTGATAACCCAATTATGCCCCGACTCTTATTCCGCTGCGGGTCGGGGTGTGACAGGTGTTGCATCAACACACATCCAAAACCTGATTTTGATGCATCACAGTATACTATAAAATCTTCAGTTCCTTCTGGTAGAGCAAGTATCGGTGCGTTAGTTAATCTTTGCTTTAGGATCTTGAAAGCTTCCTCCTGTTTTGATCCCCATTCAAACTTAACTGATTTATATGTTAACTTGGTTAATGGAATGGCTATCCTAGAAAAATCTTGAATAAAGCGTCTATAGTATCCTGCCAATCCAAGAAAACTTCTTACTTCCGTTGGTGAATTAGGGACTTTCCATTTGGTAATTGCCTCGATCTTTGTAGGATCCACATGAATTCCTTCGTGATTAATCAGATGTCCAAGAAATTGTACCTCTTACAAAACAGAACTCACATTTTGAGAATTTAGCATAAAGATTTTATTTTCTCAATACTGTCGGAAGTACTTGTAGATGTTCAATATGCTCTTCCTTACTCTTGGAATAAATAAGTATATCATCTATGAAGACAATTACAAACTTATCCAAGTATGGTTTACATATCCTGTTCATCATATCCATAAATGCGGCTGGAGCATTTGTTAAACCAAATGCATGATTGTAAACTCATAATGTCCATACCTTGTTCTAAAAGCCGTTTTAGGAATGTCCTCTTCCCTGCACTTTCAATTGGTGATATCCTGAGCGTAAATCAATCTCTGAAAAGAATCGATCTCCTTGAAGTTGATCGAATAGATCATCGATTCTCGGTAGTGGGTACCAATTTTTAATTGTAACCTTATTCAATTCTCTGTAGTCAATACACTTGCGCATCAATCCATCTTTCTTCTTGACGAATAACACCGGTGCTCCCCAAGGCGATGAACTAGGTTGTATGAAACCTTTTTCTACTAATTCGTCCAGTTGTTTCTTCAGTTCCAGCATCTCCACTGGTGCTAAACGATAGGGCGCTTTGGCAATCAGTGCATTTCATGTTATTAGATAAATTCTAAATTCAATCTCGCGATCAGGCGGTAGTCCAGGTAGCTCTTCTGGAAAAACATTTGAAAATCTAATACTACATAAATATCTTTTAATTCTTTTTCTTTACTGCTAATGATCGAAGAGATCATATACACTATTCCTCCTTTTCGTGCATAGCTTGCAACTTTCATCACAAAGATGCATTTTGATGATGTTGCCGGCTTGTCTCCCTGGATTGTTATCCCTTCTCCTGTTGGCGTACGAATCTCAATGCAATTTTGTTCACACAAGAATCGTGCATGATTGGTAACCAACCAATCCATTCCTAATACAACATCGAGTCCGACTAGATTCATTGGTAACAAGTTGGCTGTGACACAAGAATCGTGCATGATTGGTAACCAACCAATCCATTCCTAATACAACATCGAGTCCGACTAGATTCATTGGTAACAAGTTGGCTGTGAACTTATGTCCTAATAATTCTATATTTCCTTTCTGAAGGATTTCGCATATGCTGATAGAATTTCCATTTGCCATTTCCATCGTACAGTCTTGGCGAAGTTTAGTTAAAGGTTGATTGAGTAATTGACAGAAGTAGTATTTATAAAACTTTGGTTTGTACGAGAGTCAAATAATACTTTAGCATAGACATCATGAACGAGAAACGTACCGGTGATCACATCGGGAATTAATTCTGCTTCTTGTGCTGTTAGTACAAACGCTCTTACATTCTTATTGGGTCCTTCAGTTTCTTTTGCCTTGTTGTTAGGTGCTGTGGCTAGTTTTGGGCAGTTTGGTCGGATATGGCCTGCCTCTTCGCAGTAGAAGCATATTTTAGTGTCAATTTTTCTTCTTTATGTCCATGTGTCTTGCAGAAGTTGCAGTATATCGTACATCTTCCTGAATGCTTCCTTTTATAGAACTTACAGAAAGGTGGTGGAGAATACTCCTTTTCTACGGTAGGAATCACCAGAACGTAATTATTGGGAAATCTTTTGGGCTAAATCTTTTTTCTGATTTCATGCATGTGAATCAATCCATCTGTTAAAATGTTAGACAGTTCAACTGCTTCTTCAATAGTTTGTGGTCTACCTGCCTTGACCATGTCTCTAATTTCGCTAACTAAACCCCAAATATAACGGGAAATTACTGGCGAAGCCAGGGCTGGTACTATCCTTGCATATTCGAAGAATTTGGTAGTAAATTCGCAGCAATTTACACCAATCATCTTATGGTTTAGGAACTTATTGGCCATCTGTTCCTTTTCGTGAGGATGACATAATTTTCTTTCGATCATTTCCTTAAATTCATTCCATTCCATTGTATAAACCATGTCACTCCTTTTTGATTGAAGAATGGTACTCCACCATTCTAAAGCTTCATCTTTGAAAAGATTAGAAACATACATTATTTTATCTTCTTCAACACACTTACTAATTTTCAAAACTACTACAGTCTTTTCTAGCCAGCGCAAAGCTGCAATGGCTCCTTCATTACTAGGAAATTCAATCGGTATACAAGACAAGAATTCTTTATAAGAATAACCATAGGCGATGGTCTTCTTTCTTTTGGGAAACGGGGCTTTGACAAGGATACCACTGTCTCCATTGACACTGTTGCTAGGTTCAGTGTGACGAGTATGCAATTGCCTACAATAGTATTATTGTTTACAAGCGTAGGATTTTTAATAGCTTCTATGATTAGAGGTATAGCATCAGCTATTATTTGGGCTACTATATTTTCTATAGCACTTTTATCCATATGACTCCGTTATCTTTACTAGCATGAATTTTTGATTTACTTCATTCGACATCTGAATTGCAAACATTATCAGGTATTAATATCACATAATAATTAAAACAAAACAAATACTCAACACATTTTATCAAAATCGTCGAACATTGCGACGTTCTACTCTTTTTTATATATTGCATCATAAATATAAACCAACGTATACAAGTCGGTATTTTAATTTTAGTATGCGTTGATATATATATATATATATATGTGTGTGTGTGTGTGTGAGTTATATATATATATTATATTATTATATTGTTATATATATAGTATATCATAGTAGGCCGGTCTTGTCTTCAGAATTGATATTCTCTCTCGTCATACTTCCAGACGAGATTTTCCCAATTGTATGGATCTAGTTTCCTGCCGTCATCAGCTCCTCTCCATATTGCCTAAGCTCATCTACATTCTCGGGGCTCATGGCTGGATAGGCATTCTGTATGTATGGTGGGAATTGTGGTGGCTGGAGATAAGGGTCTTGCATGAGGTTTTGGAACTGCCAGTCATTAGTCCACCACTGTTCCATAGGATCCGGTGCTGGTATCAGTATCCTTGGGATTTCTTCTGGGTTAAAAACATGTATTGGTTGAGGATTGTTTAGTATAGGTTCGGGATAGAGAGGTATCGTGTCACACCCGCTCATAAGCGGAAGCGCGCGGTGTAATCTGATTGATTCTCGTTGCATACAATATAAGTGAACATACTAAATGAATAAAAAAAAAAACTGCAAATGCTATTCCATAATCGTTCCAAAACGCAACATAAATGAGTTGTTTACAAACCATAAGTTGAGAATTAAGTTGTTAAATATTTCACATCCAAAATACAAGTTTTTGAATACAAGGTTTTGACCACTATATCACCGCAAGGAGGCGGCATATAACGGGTAAATCCTTCAAAATTTGGTATGGAGTCTTGCTACTAGCTTGCTTGATATGAAATCCTTACTCGGTCCACTAATTTTCTGAAATACATGTTAAGTTGAAAATCAACAAAAGTTGGCGAGTTCATGAGATTTAGTTGAATAAAAATGAACCTTTGAACTATGAGTTGTATTCAAATGAAACTGGTATGCATAAACTCTAAGGAAGACGTTGATCATTAATGTGTAGCTAGGACATTAATATGTGTGCCGACATAGGAAGCAATCCAACCCTCGACGATTTTCCGTCGATTACACTTCGACTGGGACAACAAATGCGCTCTTCTATGTGGGTCCATGACCAAGAGTGGGGCTCGCCAAAAACCCGCTAGATCTAACATTTGTACCTTGGTCTAACATGATTAATGGTGCTTAAGTACCACCCTATTCGCACATGATCTAAGTTGCATTTCTAATTTGTATTTCCATTCCTTAGCTTATCATACGATTGAACATGTATTTCCCCTGATAGTTGTAAAATTAATAAGGGTTTAAAGTAGAAAGGGGGCATGAACTCACATATTTGCGTTCCGTAACATGTGTATGAATCAAAGATGATTCCTCAGTCTCGTGACGTAACCTACAAGTGTCCTAAACACCGTTAGACACTTAGGTCTACGTGTATTTGTGTGTACAAGTATTCCATCTTGAATATTTATTAAGATTTGTACTAATTGTATAAAGTTTTTGCAATTGTTGAGTTGTGTATTAGATGAATAATTCTAAAGTTGTACCTATATATATTTCACCATACATATATTCTTGTGTCTTATGAGTTGTATGAACGGGCCTAGCCTTCTTGACTTCATGCCTTGCACGAGTAAGATGTACGTGTCCTTGACATATCAAAGTCGGGTCTCACACGTTTTTCTTGACGATGTCGTGAATTGATATATTTCATATTCTTAAAATATATTTTCTTGTTTTTTTTAAAATAACCTTTATTCATCGTCTATTCGTATGTGTATATTTATTCTCCATTAAATATATGTATTTTCCAAGTTCGATGGGTTGTTAAAAAATAATATAATTTTTAACTTATTCTTGTATTTATACACTTACACTTTTTCCAAGTATTCTTGTTTTAGATGTCTTTGACCCAGTCAACGCATATGTTTAGTTGTATTTATTTTTTCCAAAAAAATATAAGTAATTTGTAAAATAATATTTCTAATATTATTTTTAGTATAAGTATGCTTGTATGGAGAATTCGTTTTTATTAGATGTATACTTAGGCAAGTATACATGTATTTGTGTATAAATACTCTCGTATCTTGTATTAAGTATTTCCTTACTTAATGTATGCTTCACTTTCCGGAATTATTATAATTCTTGATCTTGTGTTCTTAAAATAAATATTTTAAGATATACTTACGAAAACGTATATGTACGCATACCCTAGCTTGGTAAATATATGTATTTCCCAAATATCTTAAAAATGGTTTAGTTGTAGAAAAAAAATGTGTTTATATATATTTTTGGCTTTCCATCAAAATATTATATTTTTGAGGTGTTACGAAATATATATATTTTTATATGATTCAAGAACAATATAATTTTATGATAGACAAAATACGATATATTTTATATACTTGCAAAAATATATTTTTGTCACTCGTTCGGTTTCAAAAGTACAATTTACCAAGCTTCGATATATGATATTTCTAACCCGGAATATATATATATTTGTCCAAATGTCCAAGTCTATAACTTTGTCGGGAATATATATATATATAACTATATATTTTGGTATTTCTTGTCCATACACCCAAGTGTGGGTATTTGTGTGTATATTATACTTGAGTATTTTCTTTGGTATTTCGAGGATATTTTGTATTTATACTCATTGGGAGTAATTTGTGTGTTAAAGGTCCTACATGACTATTACTATAAAATACACATAAATATATAATTCTTGGTGATCACTTAAATATATATATTTTCTCGAAACTATGTACATTTATACTTGTTTAAACTCTTAGAAAAACCTTACTTTTCTTTAACTTATATTTTGTATAAAAACTAGGGGAAAGCTTGTTTAACTTCTTTTAACATTTTATTAACGAATAGTCTTGCAAAAATTATATTTTTCTAAGTGTTTAAATTCTACAAAAATTTCGGCATAGTTTCCCCTAGATTTAGGAGGTTTCCCATATTTCAAACATGTGTTTAAGTGATCAAAACTCATCAAGTGATTCACCATAACATCAACAAGTCTAATATGCTCATAAGAATGCATTTTGCATATGGTGATGAACTTCAAAGTTTGTAAAAACATGTCGCCTTTTAACATAAGGTTTAACATGTTTATTAACCTACAAAACATGGTTTATTCTTATTTTACACAAACGTTTTAGAAAATTATTTTTAACAACTTCATCCATCCATTTTTGTAAAAGTCCATAAGCATCTATATATCATTTTAATCATTTAACAAGTCCATAATCATAAGAAATAAGTTCATCAACATACATTCTCATGGATCATGTAAGATCCATATGTACACTTGTTAGATCTTCACATTTAACAAGTATACAATGATGGATTTCATCCATAGCATAAAATAAACAACTACAACTTTATTACACCTCAAGATTAGGATTGTTTTCTTTATGTGGTGTTACAAGTTCATGTGTTCATCATTTTAAGGTGAGTCTTTTAGATGGTTTAACTTGTACACCATATTTATACTAGTAACAAGAAGTGAAATGAAGATTAGAAGACTTACTACTAGCTCTTGTGGCTATGAAGAAACAATAGATTAATCAGATCAGAATCTAGATAGATCTAGGGTTTAGTCTCTGCATAAAAAGAGTTAATCCTTCGCTTCGTCTAATGATGATGGTCACAACTAGATTTCCGATGATACCTGCAAAACAGAACGCCGTCAACCTCGTCACGGGGAGAAGGGGGGTTCTCTCCGTGACCACCCTCCGACGTGAGAATAAGTATCGATAGTCGGAAACAGTTTAAATGAAGTAAGAGAGAGAGAGTAAGTGAAAGTGAATACCTTTTCCTTGTCCCCGAGATACTTATTTATAGCCGGATTTACGGCCAAAATAGAGAGAGAGATTTTACGGTGTTAATATCTACCGTTCATTTATCAACTTGTTCTTCAAGTCACACGGATCGTGATAGGATCAACGGTTGGGGAATTGCCATGTGGCTGACGATGACGACCTTGTGCCTTTTACAAAATCGTGCCATCATCGTGACTATCGAGAGTGTACCAGATCTCGCCACGTGTAATTCTGTTGTAACCGTTTGTACCTCTGCACGATTGTGTGTTAATAGCTTCTAGAACATATACAGCTGCAATCCTCTTATTGTTTGCCACGTGTATTTTCTGTTATAACAGAAAAGATTCTTTTTTGTTTCTGAGCTTTATCTCGTGCACAGATGCCATCTAGCCAAGGAAAGTATTTAAGGTTTAACTATCTCCTTGTGCAAGTCTGCGCAAGGTAGTTAAATGATCTCTTTCCTCCTTAGAGGGCCGACGTAGAGATTTATAATGACTTTCTGTGGCATTGTAATTTGCGCAAGGTTTATTTTGAGAGCAATATGATTACTTAGGAAAATCATTCAAGGTTAACTATTTTCCTTGCGCGAGCCCGTGCAAGGTAGTTAAATGATTCTTTCCCTTTTTAGGTGACGGCGCAGGGTTTTATGAAGCCCTTCTTTTGTACCATAGTCTGCGCAAGGATTGCTTGGTAGATAAAAAATGGGGATGGTCTCTTGCTTGGCGCAAGGATTTGGGACCATACCCCTTCAAGTCCCCCAGTCCAGTGTTACTCCTATGCGCAAGTAGCACGTAGGTGGAACACTAGACTAAAATAAAAAATTGTAGTCTTTGTTTGTATTCTTGTAAATGGTTTCGTTGCGCTAAAGGAAAGGAAAATTTCATGAAATAAACCTTTTGGGATAAGGAGAAACTTTTTTGAATTTTGAAAAAAGCTGTCCTTATGTCAGGGTTTGGTGAAAAGCACGTGGTGAAGTAACGTTTTGACGTACTGTATAACAACTGTCAACAGTACTATTTGTACAACATTAATTGCCTGACGGCTTTCGTTGACTGCACGTGCGCGTGGGGCGGTTACTGGTAACCACTCGCCCTTTTGTCGCCTAGGATTTTGGTGAAAAACCCTGAACTTTCGGCACGTTTGCTGCAGGCATTTATTGCGGTGCCTATATATATTTACCCCCATTGTGCCCCATCTTCTTTGTGCTTTCAAAAAGTACCATTTTTCTTCATCTTTTTCTCGACAATCTCTTTCCTTTGTGATCAGAAAATACTCCACTATTCTGCAGATTTGTTCATGGCTGAGCGTGCAACACCAGTAGAACAGTCAGAGATGCCGACAACATCCACTTGCCGACGTTGAAGTGGAGAAGAGAAGATTTCGACAGGATAATTTCGAATTTCTTATTTGCTAAATCTTGGGATGCTAGGTATCCCGAATAGACTGATACGGTAGCAAATGCCCCGGCTGGGTACATTACTCTGTTTTATGATTATTTTGCCGAGGGCAATTTTCCTCTTCCAGTGACACATTGCATGTTAGAGATTCTGGATTTCTATAAGTTTCATATTTCGCAGTTGAATCCCATGGGGATGGTGCGAATCAGGCATTTTGAGTTTGTGCTTAGGTCGATGAACCTCATCCCTACTGTTGAAAAGTTTAGGGTTTTTTATCAGTTACATTGTTCTCTGGGTTTCTATTCTTTCCAACAACGTCTTCAAGCAAAAAGACTGTTACTTGTCCCTCCCAAATCTTATCATGACTGGAAGCAGAAATTTTTCTATATTAAATCTGCTGTGCCTCCAACACACATGACATTCCGTTTGGGGGAAGATATTGAGTTAGAGACAACGGCGATCCCAAGCGACGAAGTATGGTATCAAAATCTGAAGGATGTGCCCAACATTATATTGCCGGAAAGGCATTGATCGCTGCCGGGATGAGTATCCTATGGAAATCCGATCATCGCGAGAAGCCAGTTTATATGGAAGATGGAGTTGGTAAGTTACTTGCGCAACTCCCTTTAAATATTATATGTGCCCTGCTCCTCATGTTCATCATGTTTCTTTGATATAGTTATGCTTTTGCATTTAGTGGCGTTTAAAAGGAAAACAGGAAAGATGGGAGTGGTGCGTACTGTTGAAGATGAGGCCCCTTGGTTTGAGCAAATCTTAGGGAATTTTGAGCTTCCTAAGAAAGAGATCTCCAAGCGTAACCTTCCACTACTGGTAAGTGTTTTTGACATCGAGCATGAGTTAATATTGCAATATTACTAATAATGTTAGATTTTGGGTAATATTTCAATATAACTTATGGCGCGCTGATGATTGTTGATTTTTGATCAAAATAGGTGTTTTAACAAACTTGGGCGTAGGCCCAGATTCAAAGAAGAAGAAACCTGCTTCCACTGTCCCACAATCTGAGAAACCCGAGGTTACAAAGAAGGGTACCAAGAAAGGTAAACACTTTGTATCTGACACTTGGTGTGAGTATGTGTTCGTGTCTGACTCCCTAGAAGGCCTTGCACGCCCATATGTTTGAGGATACCTAAGGCGGAGCCCATTAGTAGCGCATATATACCGTCAGCTAATCCTGATGATCCCATCGATCTAGAATCCAGCCCTGAGCCTTTGATTAGAGAACCCAAGAAAAGAAAGGCTGTGAGCCCCGAAAAACCTGCACCACCACCCAAAAAAGTTGCTAGGACCCGTATAGGGAAGAAAAGCAACCTGGATGCACTTGCAGAAAAATTTTCTCATGGTAAGGATACTTAACTTGTCCTTTATATACCGAAATTCCTTTTTTCAGAGTGTTTGTTATATGCAGAAAAAAAGTGAAAGTCGCGCACACCACGTCATCATCACTGCCAACGACGCGCAAACCTGAAGATGAAGGCGTTGAGAAGAGAGGAGATGATGTAAATCCAAGCGCAACTTATTCTGGTTCAGATCCCATCTTGCCTGACATGCCAGAGAAAACTACTCCAGAAGAAGAGCAAATAAAATCATTTGTTGAAGATCCTGCTGGCGAGCAGGTAAAAGATACTGCCCCTTCCAATGTTGAAAACAAACTGTTGAGGATCCCAAGATGCCTCCGCCTCATTCGGAGAAAGCCACCTAGCAAGCCAAGAATACCGGCTTTTCCTCTGTTGTGCCAAACTTTGAATCATTTTTTGATGATCAAACTGAAGAATCTCCCATTCGTCCTGAGGAGACGCCTGGGGACTATTATTATCGCTCCTATTCAACCAAGAGAGCCTCCAACCTTCATGAGCCGGTGTGGAAGTTAAAGCAAAGTGACAACTTTACTGACTTGCAAGCTTGCAGGGAGTGGTATAAGGGTATCTATCCGCCGGCGGAGGTGAAGCGTCAAGAAGACAAATCGCATGCACAAATATACCAAGCTTATCTGTTAGAGACGGCGCAAGCCTCTTCTGTGACACACAGGATTGTGCGTGAGTGGCGCAGTATGAACAAGGAGTGGGACGAATTTGAGTCCAAAATATTCAAGGTTGGGGTCGAAAGTGAGAAGTTGGGGAAGATGAAGATTGATCTAGAGGCGGAGAGATATAAATTTGAAGATGAAAAGAAAACGGAGGAGTGGTTCGCCCTGGGGTGGAAGAAAAAAGATGAAGCAGCAGCAGCGCAGTATGCCGAAGATCGCAAGCGGTGGTTGGAAGCTTGCGAAAGAGACAACAATGAAAAAATTTCCTTGCGCAATGAAATTGAAAAACTCAAGCAAGAGAAAACTGACGCTGTATTTTCTGCTGAAGAAGCTCGCTCACATAGAGAGCGGAGTGAACAAAAAGAAGTAAAGACGCCAATGATTCTTTTACTTAGAGATAAAGAACTTGCTGATCTTACTCTATGCTCTTTGATCAGGAACAAACGCGAGCGGAACTTGATTCTTTGAAGAAGAATGTCCAGTTGAGTCAAGTTGAGAAAGCGGAGCTGACGCGCAGTTTGTCTGAAAGTGAGAAGAAAATTGAAGAAACGGAGGTCGCTCGCACCACCGATGAAAGCCTTGCGGAATCTCTGATGAACAAGCTTACCTGGATACAACAATATGGATTGTAAAAGTAAGTTCTTTATTGCTCTTTAAATGTAAATCTTGTTGCTTATGTATTCTGACCCTTGTGTCTTGTTTTTTTGTAGATTGCTAATTCAATATTGAATTCCACTGAGCTTGATGAAGCGGTGGCTCAACTGATGGTTGCTGCGCGAACTGATGGCTATGCCCAGGGTTATAATGAATGTTCTTCCCGTGTTTCACATTCATTACAAGTACAATGGGACAATAGCCGAGCGGGTACTCATGGGTCAAATACTAGCTCCGTATTTACAAGGGCTAAAGAAAGATATGATCATTTGCAAATCCCATTAATGGATCTTGTGGACGATGCGCTACATCATGATGATTTTGTTGACCGTCTAAAGGACATCTTTGCAGCGGAAGAAGAAGAAGATACCACGAAAACCTTAAAATAGAGTGGTCTTGCTTCTCTATGTGTATATGCTTAAGACAATTTATTTTTGTAATAATATTTGTATGTACAGGTGCGCGGCCGCGCAAGTACTTAACTTTTAGTAATATATCTTTTGAATTACAATGTGTGTATGAGTACAATTACTTGTTTAGGACAGACAAATGAACATAATTGGCTAACTCATGTAAGAGCGTAAGTTGTTGTGTTATCTTGTGGCTCATGAGTTGTTAGTATGTGATAGTTGTGCCTCCAGTTGTCATTATCATATCTCGAACAATTTCATAAGCAATAAAACCTTGTGTTTTATTCATTGAATTATGGAACTTATCCATAACAATTGCACATATTCGATTATTACACGATAACAAACTCTCGAACAGCTTCTGGAAGTGAAATCGCAAAACGTAATAAGTTAAAACGTAACGTATAGTCCAGAATAGTGACATAAGCTAAACATACCCTAAATATCCTTTACATAACTTAGAAATAAGTTTTGAAGGGTTTAGTATGTCAAAAACAAGCTTATTCGATCATAAGGACTGTTTACGACAAACTACGAAAGTCTGCTGATTTTCATAGCGACGCACACTCCGGAACAATAATATAAGTTAAACTTACCTCAAATACCCTTTACATGACTTAGAAATAAGTTTTGAGGGCCTCGGTATGGCAAAATCATGCTTTTGCAAACTTTAGGGGCTATTTTGTAAATTCTGCGAAACTATGCCAAATCATGTATTTCTTAATTCGAAACATGTACGCACATCCCAAATATTTTTGTAATCATTATTTGATGATGCAATATTTTGTAGATCTTCCATATCTTGATGCAATCTTTTGTGATCTTCCATATCACGATGCAATCTTTTGTAGATCTTCCATATCTTGATGCAATCTTTTGTAGATCTTCCATATCTTGATGCAATATTTTGTAGATCTTCCATATCTTGATGCAATCTTTTGTGATCTTCCAAATCGCGTGCAATCTTTTGTAGATCTTCCATATCTTGATGCAATCTTTTGTGATCTTCCATATCACGATGCAATCTTTTGTAGATCTTCCATATCTTGATGCAATCTTTTGTAGATCTTCCATATCTTGATGCAATCTTTTGTGATCTTCCATATCATGATGCAGTCTTTTGTAGATGTTGCATATCTTGATGCAATCTTTTGTGATCTTCCATATCACGATGCAATCTTTTGTAGATCTTGCATATCTTGATGCAATCTTTTGTGATCTTCCATTTCACGATGCAATCTTTTGTAGATCTTTCATATCTTGATGCAACCTTTTGTGATCTTCCATATCTTATAAATCCAACATAATCTTCTCATTCCAAGAGAAGATCACTTCTCTCTCTCTCTTGAAACTCTCGCCGAACACCCCATCCTCCCTTCCATTTTCGTTTTTCAACCTTATCTTCAAGATTCAAGTCCCTTCCAAGGTGTTTCCAAGCACTTTTGAAGATCCTAAGGTGATTTGAAACCAAACCTCAACTCATCATACTTTGTCAAAAAAACCCACCAGAATCTTGAAGGACGAATAAACAATTTGAGGGATTTCGTTAGCACATAAAAACGCACCCAAGGTGAGTGCATAGTCCCCTATTTTACGTTTTCAAATGTTTTGGGGTGAAACATATTGTGCCTATGATTACTCTCGTGTTTTTCATGACTTTATACATGCTTTAATTACATAGTACATATACTACATGACTTTCATTGCATTTGATTTATATATTGAAAATGCATATTTATCACATTGATTTCAAAGAAACTTTTGTGGCATATGTTGACTTAGTATATGAGCACATTGATTTACATTACGTTTACTTGCTATGTATGTTGACTGAGCAAACTAGTACATTGGTTTTCAAAGACATTTACTTGCTATGTATGTTGACTGAGCATACTAGTACATTGGTTTTCAAAGACATCTACTTGCTATGTATGTTGATTGAGCATACTAGTACATTGGTTTTCAAAGACATTTACTTGCTATGCATGTTGACTGAGCATACTAGTACACTGGTTTTCAAAGATATCTATTTACTATGTATGTTGACTGAGCATACTAGTACATTGGTTTTCAAAGACATTTACTTGCTATGCATGTTGACTGAGCATACTAGTACATTGGTTTTCAAAGACATCTACTTGCTATGTATGTTGACTGAGCATACTAGTACATTGGTTTTCAAAGACATTTACTTGCTATGTATGTTGACTGAGCATACTAGTACATTGGTTTTCAAAGACATTTTTGCTACATTGTTCATAACATTTTGGTGCGTTGGAGATTGACTTAATACATTCATTAACTTTGATCACGCCAACCGGTAGTAAGTTATGGTACCATAGGACTTGACAAATCCCGTTCCCGCTTCCTAGGTTTGTTTGGAAGTTTGTTTAGGGAATGACAGAATCTGATGAAATGGATAGACCTTTGACTGATAGGGGTCTATTTGACTGTTACAAGGCTTGAATGTGTTTGCCAACAATCTGAATACATGTTTAACAATAAAAGCAATGGTTTATAAAATATATCTTTTGATTATTTCAAAGACGTATTTTATTTCAAGATATTTGGTTTATATTGACTTTTGGTTACACAAGACTTGTTCATATATGACTTTGGTTTACTTGACATTGAGTTACTTGACATTTGATTTATACTTGACGATTTGGTTTACACAAAAACAATGGCTTATTCATGACACTTTTTGGTTATTAAGATAACCCTACATTACTTCTTTTATATCATTGATTTTCATATGATTTATAAAAGAAAACATTTTATATGGATTCATGGCTATTTTGAAACCATTTAAACATTTCTTTAAATACTCAAAGCCATGAATCTAAATGAGAAAACCTATGTTACTCACAGACATTTTTATGCTGACGTACCTATTTTCACATATGTTTCAGGTTTATCTATGTGATGATTGTTGCTGCGTGCTACACATAGGATGGACTCGGGCCTTAGTGACTTTAAAATTTGAAAGACAATTTGATTGTATTTCGTTTTCGTTATTCCAAGACAATGTAATTCGTTATTTAATAAAACAAAACTTGAAATATCAGGTGTTGTGAAACAATTTGTAACGTGACTCCCAAGTGTTTCCGCCGTGTGTTGTTGTTATACGCGATTTGGGGTGTTACAGTAGTAGCCTTAGTGTTTTTGTATTTCCAAAGTAATTGCATGCATTTGTAAACAAAATATTCCTAAACAATTAGATGTAAGTAGTGACAGAGTAGAATTTCGTTGATAAAGCATTGAGCTAATACTGTCACTAAGATTACAAAAATAAGAAAAACTGTAAGCAGTCTCTTTACGCAGCGTGAGGGTATCGCATTAAGAGCTGAGATTACATGTAACAACGGTGCAACTATTGGGCGTTCCAGGTCTGAGGGACGCTAGAGCCGTCCATGCGCTTCAAAGTATATGCTCCTTTGACAAGGACTTCGTTGATCACATATGGGCCATCCCATCTTGGCGCAAGCTTTCATGATCTTTCAGCATTGGAGGCTTCATTATCACGGAGGACAAAATCCCCCGGTAAAAATGTGCAAACGCGTACCCGCTTGTTATAATATTTCTCCAACTGAGACTTATACTTTGCTTCACGAATAGCTGCGTTTTCGCGTCTTTCTTCAATCAAATCGAGATCCAAGCGACGTTGTTCCTCGTTGTTTTGTTTTTCCAGGGTAAGCATTCTTGGAGATGGGAAGCCTATTTCAGCAGAAATTACTGCCTCCGTTCCATATACCAAACTGAACAGAGTTTCTCCCGTGCTTGTCTTGGGCATTGTTCGATGCACCCATAGAATGCTGGGCAGCTCATCTACCCATCCACGCCACGCCGTGCCAAGGCGGGCTTTGATGCCATCAACTAATTGCTTGTTGATACTTTCAACCTGACCGTTCGCCCGAGGATGCGCAACGGAGGAAAAAAACATGCTTAATGTTCATCTCTTGCATCCATTTTTGTAGATCTTCAAATGCTAAATTAGAGCCATTGTCTGTGATGATGCGCATGCGCAACCCGAAACGACAAAGAATATGTTCCCATATAAATTTTCCGATTACCATAGCTGTCTTCGAGGCTAAAGGTTTCGCCTCCACCCACTTAGTGAAATAATCAACGGCAACAATAGTGAATTTTATTGCGCCCGACACATCAGGGAAAGGACCAACAAGGTCAATGGCCCATTGTTGAAAAGGCCATGCTGATGTTACTAGGACAAGGGGATTTTTGGGGCGCAAAGTTTTTATGGCATGTCTTTGGCAAGTCATGCATTTGCGCAAAATGTCAACGGCGTCCACGTACATCCCCGGCCAGTAGTATCCTGCGCTCATTACTTTGGCAACGACCATACGTGGTCCCGCGTGTATGCCACATAAGCCTTCATGTATTTCTTTGATTAAGTATTGCGCATCCTGCCTATGAACACATTACAATAAAGGACCCATGTATGACTTCCGATATAAAATACCGTCCGCATTTTGTAATCTAAGGCCTTACACCGTATCTTTCATGCCTGCGCCTTGTTTTCAGGAAGCTGACCATGTTGCAAAAACAGGATAATCGGAGACATCCAAGATGGACTCCCCATTGCAAACATATTGACTTGCTTTAGCTGTTGATGCATATGTCTGTTGACTACGTCATTGTATAATATCGAGTCTGTATTTAGAAGCGAATGTCGAAGTTAATGTATGTAAAGAGTCAAGTTCGCCCGATCTTGTCATTGCTAGGACAAGTTCGCCCGAACTTGTCATAGCTAGGACAAGTTCGCCCGAACTTGTCCATGACACAGTTCAAGCGAACTTGTTCTCCTATAAATAGGATACTTGACATTTCATTTGTAAGAGTCAGAGATTTTGTCATGACAGAGGCGAAGCTCTGTCCAAGTGTTTCCAGGATCTGTAACGTCTGAACATTAATGAAACGGTGTTAAACAGTAACAAACTTGTATCCAATGTCGCCTATGCAAACGGATTCCGCACGTTTACCTTAGGTTTGCCAAATTAGGACCTGAAAGATCCGTACAACGGACGTACAAGTGGTATCAGAGTAGGATTGGCCTAATTTGAAGACACTGGACATAGAAATTCACATCTTCTACTCATTTATTTCATTTTTAAACTTTTCTTGGACATTACACAGACAAAATGGACTGGTTTTCAAGTATAATACGTAAAATCCATAATATTAAAACCCTTGAACAGATCAGAGCTTAAAACAAACGAATTCATGTCGAAAATTTGAAAAAACCATGTTTGAAAACACATGTTCGCTCGAACTTGAGTGATTTTTCATCAAGTTCGCCCGAACTTGATTAGTTTTTCAAGGTTTTTAACCAAGTCCGCTCGAACTTGTTAAATTTTTCATCGAATTACATCAAGTTCGCCCGAACTTGATAACATTTTGTTGAAAACTTCTTACAAGTTCGCCCGACCTTGTTCTTTCTCTTGAAATCTCAACAAGTTCACCCGAACTTGTTTAGTAGCAGTTTTTCACAAGTTGAGACAAGTTCGCCCGAACTAAGGGTTTCTAAAAAAAAAGTTTTCCGAAAATCGTCTCGGACATTATATATCGTTAGATTTGTATCAACGAGACGAGTTTAAAGCTCTAATCTGGTAAAAACAGTTTTCCGAATAATTTTAAACGTTTTTAGCAAACCGGTACGTTAATATTGTCGTTTAAAAAGTCAAATTTTACTAAAATTGTATGTTTGCTAATCATTTTTCAAGTGTTTTTGAACGACAGATTAGTTTGGAAAACAAAATGGGGTCCGTGAAGCCGCTAATGTTGATGAGTATAGATGAGTATGAAGCCTGGAAAGGAAAATTCGAGAGCTGGGTACAAATAAGTTTCTTCCACGTTTGGGTTGCCTTTAAAACTGGATTTAAATGGCCAGTTGATAAACATGGAGCTATTCTCGCAATATCAAAGTTTACACCAGAACAGAATAATGCATATGTCCATGAGAAGAAGATGATCAGTTTGTTACAGAAATTGATAAATGAAGATATCTTGATTTTGCTACCAGAATGTCATACGGCACAAAAGCTGTGGAATGCTCCGCGTGCTAAATATCTGGAGTGTGCTGAGATGATCAAGAGCAAGAAGGCTCTAATCATGAAAGAGTTTAACATCTTCACAATGATCAAAGGCGAATTAATGAAACAAATGATAAAACGCTTCTGTCAGTTGAAGATTCAGATGACAAAACATGATCTTCTTAAAACAGAAAGAGAGTACATTGACAAGTTGGCTGATGTAGTTTCGGAGGGTGGATGGACAAAATACTTAATTGTACTAAAGGAAAGTCCAAGTTGGGAACATTTCATGCTTTCTACTTTCATTGACAAGTTAGAGAAATATGAAGTAGAATTGCTAAAGAAATCTGAACCTGTCAGTAATCAAAGGAATGATCAGGTGAAGAGAGAAGAGAATGTAGTGGTTAAAAACTGTGAAGCTCAACTTTCAAGTACATCTACAAATGGACTTTCAAGTTCTAAACCAGTCTGCCCAGTTTATGATGTAGATATCTATCGGGCAAATAATGACAACCTCTTGAGTGAGATTGAGAGTTTGACATTAGAAAAAAAAAATGAAAAGAAAATGAAAAGAATTTTGAAAACAAAATAAAAATTTTAGAAATTGAAAAATTACAAATGGTAGTAGATTTTTAAAATGAAATAAAAATGTTTAAAAATGAAAAAAATTGTTTTTGAAAAATTAAATATAGAAAATCAAAAAGCAATAAATTCTCATATTGACAAAATTTCTCAACTTGAAAAAGAAGTTGAGACTGTTAAAAATAAAACTATTAATTCAGAAAAGTTATTGAAAGGTTTTGTGACTTCCTCATTAAAGTTAGATCATATATGCCCAAAACCGATCAGTGTTAATAAAAAGAAAATTTCAACAAGTGATAATGTCATAAATTATAACATTGTCAAAATTAAGGATTGTGATGATGATACCGATGATAAAAATGAAATATTTTTAAAACTAAAAGAAAAATTTCAAAAAACTGTTCTACAATCTACTAAGAAAGGTGAATGCTCAACGCATAAACCTTGTAAGCAGAATGGAGAACGAAAACAAAAAGAAAAACAAAGTTTTAAAAATTCTGAAAATTTTCAAAGAAAAATAAAAGCTCATCAGTACGATCATCTAATCATTATAGAAACTCACAAAAATTTGTGAATAAGTGGTGCAGGTCGGACCGAAGTGCTTCAACGTCAAATTAAAGTTACAGAAGAAGCAGGAAAGATGGCTACCACACATCAAATCAATGTTATGATTTGAGTGTATGGTTTGTTAAAAGGATCAGTATGAGAACAGGAAGTGTCATAAATGTGAAGAACTGGACACATTGCTAGAAAATGTTTTCAAATTAATCCTAAACCTGTTCATATTGATAAGAAAATTTGAAGATTTGAAAGTACCAACTCAGGTTTGGAAACAATATACAGAAACTACAAACAAGGTGAAACCACCTATTACTAAGTTTTCAAATTTTGAACCTGGTGAATCCTCGAATAGTAATGAACAAAAGTTTCTACATTGTATTTTAAGAAAGCTTTAATGAAAAATCAATCATGGTTGGTGAAAGAAAAAGAATTTACACAATCAGTGAAAATTGAAAGTTTAGAGGATTTTGCGAAACTTGAGAAAGTCCAAAATAAACCTGATTGTGAAAAGAAAATCAAAATTAAGGTTGAAGAAACAACGCCTAAGACTAAAAAGGATTGGGTGTCATTATTCGACTAATTGTTTGAATTTTTGTGTAGGATCTTCCGAGGAGAAAGTAAATTACTAAGAATGGAGTTTCGTAGCACACAATGAAGACGAGCTGGGTTATCAAGTTCTATATGAAAGCCTTATTACATTCTAATAATGTTTACTTTAAAATTTTGAAAAATTTTTGAAAAAAAAACATTCCGATAACGTTTACTTGAAAATTTTTACAAATTTTTCTTTGAAAAATTTGAAAAAGTTTCACAGAACCCTCACTTTTGAAAAGACAAAATTCATGGGTATAGATTTGTTATATACACAAAAGCGTCATAGTTTTTGTCATCATGAGGGGGAGAGGTTTAAAAGAAAATTTGTGAAGCAGTAATGGATGGCGAATTGAAGTGATTCTCATCGGTTGGTCAATGTTTTTTTCTATAATTCAAAATTCCAAATATGTGTTTTTGAATTTTAGGGGAGAAATTTTTTCGGAAAATCCAAAAACATATTAAAAGCAAAAAGTACAAAAACATTGAAAAAGGCAAAAAGAGTTTTGTGGTTAAAAAGGAAATGATAGTAAATCAGTGGACTATCACAGTATGCTAAGGATTTGTAAAGTTTTAAAAGTTTAAACAAGTCTTACTGTGGATGTGTCGATAGGCTTTACACATTCAGTAAATTGTTTCTAGGATATAAACTAAATTTTACATCTGCTTAAACTTGTGGATAACATCTCTCGGATATATGGACTTAGTACTCCGAAATTTCGTTTGAGAGATTGCCTGATTCTGAGATATGAGGTCGTTATAGATGGTTGATATCTGAGGTATTATACAAGTTCTTCCGATTTTGCGTAAGCAATGGCCTAGAACTTGTAGAATACTTTTGCATTAAAACCCTAAAACTACATTCAATTGAAAATATTGAAAGATACTACAATTGCAGTTCAAAATATTCCAAAATTGGTGTGATATCTGTGGTAATCCGAGCATGTAACAATGACAAACAAGTTATCAATGAATGAAATTTTATGTTTTATATGTGAATTTTGTTTATTTATTATGACAATTGCACACATTCGATTCTTGCACAATTTCAAAACTCTTGAATCGCTTCTATAAGCAAAACCCGTAAACATATACGCAAACGAAACCAATTTAATGCAACGTATGTTCCGGAATAGTGACACAAGATAAACATACCTTAAATAACCTTTACATAACTTAGAAATAAGTTTTGAAGGATTTGGTATGTCAAAAACAAGATTACTCGATCACAGGGACTATTTACGACAAACTGTGAAAGTCTACCGATTCTCGTAGCGACGTACACTCCAGATCATTTACACAAGCTTAACATACCTTAAATACCCTTTACATAGCTTAGAAATAAGTTTTGAGGGCTTCGGATGGCAAAATCGCACTTTTGTAACTTCAGGGACTATTTTGCAAATTTTGCGAAACTATGCCTTTTCGCGTCTTTCGCCGTCCGAAACATGTACGGACATCCAAAAATTTTTGTAATCATTAAAATATCATATTTTAGTGATTGGAATGCAAAAATATCATTCGTTACGCTTTTACGGTCGCGCACGCGTTCGTTACGATTTTCGTCATAATTAACCGAAAACCGTGTACGACTTAACTAACTTACATCCGAAGAATTTTTGAGCACATTTCAATTTCTCTATAATTTATTGTCCTTATAAAGCTCAAAAAATGGAACGGGTGTTAAAAGTGCCAAAACGCGTCAAAAACAAGTTCAGGGCCATTTTTGCCAATTCTGAAACTTCAGAACCTGCAAGGGCCTTACGGTACGTATGGAAAAACCCCATACGGTCCGTAAGGGGTCCCCAGCTCATCAGAATTGTTAAATTAAGGTGCCAGCTTCTTGTTAAATGCCTTGTTGACTCACCAAACGAATTTACCACCTTCCCTTCTGCATTTGACACCTAAGGGGACACTAATCAAGTTCAGGGATGACTCATGGACACTTGTCATGATCACATGAACCCAATTCAAGTATAAAAACCATGGTGTTCTTCATTCTTGAACTTTTGCAACCATCTCTTTTGTCCCATTCTGCTTCAATCCGAATTTGGCAACCATCTTGGAGCTTTCTCTGGTGTTCTTGATCAATCTTTGGTGTTTGTAAGTGTTCTCTTTCATGCTTGTTTCAATTCTTGTAGTTTAATTGGATTAAAAGTCATAAAATTTGACTTTTGTTTTACTTTCAGAATTGATCAACTTAAAATCCAATTGAACCTTGCAATATCATGGTAATCAAGATGGTTAGGATCCCTATTGATCATACCTACTGATTTCTATCATTTCTAGTCATTTTGACAAGTCAAAGTTTCGGTCAAAATGCGATAAATGCGCATTTCACGACGGAACTAATTTCGGGTGTCAAAACAATTTGTTTTGATGCCAAAATTCTTTTATAAACTTATTTAAGCATGTCAAAACATGTCTAAATCGTCACCTCCATTTTGGTGCTTGTTTGGAGTCGTAAGTTGAACGGTTTGACCACCGCTTTGACTTTCGAATCTGACCCGTTTGTTGGATCTTTGGACCCGACCAAATACATGTTTGTGACCATAATTATAAAGGGAGTAACGCTCTGAGGTTATACCTTATGGTCATGTCAGTAGGTTAATGTTATGATAATTAGTTATTATGTTCTTAAAAAAAAGACTAAAATGCCCTTTATAAATAAATCAACTAGAATATATGGAACATAAAATTTGACAAGTATTCTGATCAAATAACATTTTCAAACATATTTAGGCATTAAAGACTTATCATAACACATATCTAACCATCCGAACGCGTTACACAGATGACACGTTAAAGTGGCTTAAACTACCTTAACGGGTCATAAATGGTCAAAAGCACTTAAAAATCTTTCCAACTCAGAATGATAACTTTATTAAACTATGTCATATGAGTCCCAATACTCATTTGGTTTATAAGGTACCATTCTACCCAAATCCTCCGATTTCAAGTTTCGATATTTACATTGTTATCCACTTATAGGACACGCTTGAATTCTCGGATCTTTAAGCTTTGGATTTTCTTTTAATCCAAGATTACCTTGCTATCACAAGTGAGTACATAGTTCCCCTATTTTATGTTTTACAATTGGTTTGGGGTGATTCATATGTGCTAAATGTTTTCAAGTTTTCAATTGCAAATACTATGGTTTATATTAAACACAACGATTTCAATAATGTGAACGAACTTGTTGGTGCGATATATTTATAACAAGAATGACATTCATTAACAATGGCCAAGCCAACCAGTAGTAAGTTAAGGCGCCTGGGACTGACAATCCCGTTACCAAAATTCCTGGGGGTTGTGGGGAAATTTGGGTAGCGACTGAAACTGTATTTGTAACATACCCTTTGGTGGTATGTTATACGATTAAGGGACACCGTGGGTGGTCTCGAACAAGTCAACAAAGGTTTGAATGTATTCACGAAACGACCAAAAGTTTTCACAACTAAAACGAGGAACGATGAACGATTGATTTGTAACAAGGAACAATGAACGATTGGTTTATAACAAGAACAATCAACAATGGGCGATTGGTGTATGGTAAGTGATTTAGATAACGGTACGTGTGTAATGTGATAAAAGCGTGGTGGACACGCCGGCCGCTGGTACTTCCTATATATAAGTACTTTTATCGTAGTAAATTCGTGATGATATTTGCATCACTGGACAAATGTTTTCAAATGATGACACACAACGATTTCAATTAAAGATATAAACCATACAAGTTATTTCAAGACGATTTACTACTCGAATTTACAAAACAAATGTTTTGGTCAAGATTTATGGCTACAAGTCTTAAATAAACTATAACTAACTTGTTTTAGATTGGTTATTTATCATTGCAATATCAAATACTTTTCGATAACAAGCTTTTCAATTAACGACTCTGGTAGTCTGACAAGGTATTGCAATACATATTCAAAGCCATAGACTTGTCACACACACAAAACCTATGTACTCGCCGGCATATTTTTGCTGACTCGTTTTCATATATGTTTCAGGGAACGATGCTAGATGATACTAATGCGTGCTCACGTAGAAATGGACTGGGACCTAGTGCCTTAATAACAAGAAAGACAATAATTATTCATGCTTGTTGTTTCGTTGTTTAAAAACTTCTAAGACAATTATGACAATCTAACCTATGTTTAATATCTAATTAAAACGAAATATGAAATACCATGTGTTGTTGAAACAATCTGTTAACGTAACTCCCCAAGTGTTTCCGCCGCGTGTTGTTTTAGGCGATTTGGGGTGTTACAGGTTGGTATCAGGCACTGTTTATAGGGAATCAGGTTATTAGTAATGCTTTGACCTAGACTATAACCTTCCTAGGACCTTAACACGAGTTGATTTGCATTTAGATTCATAAAATACAATACTATCACCTATCCTTAGGTGATTACCAAAACAAGTTCACAAATTACAAACTCGTTTTGAAAATCAATCATCTATCCTTAGATGATTTGTTTTTGGCTTTAAGCTTTCGAAGTTTTCAAAATCTCGTCAAAGTAAAGGTTTTAATAATGTGACCACGTGCAATCTGGAAGGGTGGATGCCTGTACCCTGAGTTTTCTATCTAGGCTAGAGTGTTCGTACAAATCCACTTAATCGGACCCGTCACTCTTACCTGGGAACTCTTGGGGTGAGTGTCCACTTATAGGCTAAAGCATGTCTTCGCGATACATTATAAGACCCATTTACTTTGAGTAGTCATCGTGTGTTGTTTGTTTGTTTTGAGAAACAAACAAGTGACCACCATCCTTATGTTTCGTCGATATTTTTGATGCCTCTATTGATTTTTTTTTCGAATGTCAATCTCACATATCTTTCATCATGTTTCTTTTCTAGAATGCCTCCTCGACGTGATACAACTCAAAATGCCGAAATGGCAGCCATGATCGCTCGACAAATTGCTACTATACTCCCGAACCTAGTAACTCAAATGAACCAAGCGAACAACAATAACAACAATAATAACAATGCACCAGCTCTGTGCAACTTCAAACAATTCTGTTCGGCTAAACCACTTAAGTTCACTGGGTCTGAGGGAGCTACGGGACTTCTTCAATGGTTTGAGAGTCTCGAAAGCACATTCCGTTTTGTTCAATGTCCAAATGAGCGAAAGGTTGAGTTTGCATCTAGTGTGTTCAAGAAAAGAGCTTTGACATGGTGGAATGGTATTATGAGAGATAGAGGTGCCGAAGTGGCCTTGGCTCAAACCTGGGAAGAGCTTCGGGCTCTTATGATGAAGGAGTTCTGTCCTCGCCATGAGCAAAGGGCACTCGAGAACGAATTTCATGATCTTAAGCAAGACAGTGGTGAGAGTCGTGCTTATACCTACCGATACAAGGAGTGGAGTTTACTTTGTCCATCAATGGTGATGCCTTTGGATAAGGCGATCAAGAAGTATATCGATGGTTTACCTGATCCTGTGCAAGATATCGTCACTGGTAGCAACCCTACCACCGTTCGACAAGCTATTGAATTAGCTGCAACCTTAACCGATTCACAAGTCAGGAAAGGTAACCTTCATCGCAAGGGCGATAAGAAATCCTCTGCTAAGTCAACTCAAGAGAAACCAAAGGGAAACAAAGCTGAGCCTTCGAAACTATCGAAGAAGTAAGAGGCTTCTCAAAACTTTGCTGTTACTACTCAACCTGTACAACCCGCTCCAACTGCTCCCCAAAACCAACCAGCTCAACCTCCAGCAAAGAAACCTTATGCGGGAACTGCACCGCTTTGCAACCGTTGTAATGGTCATCATCAAGTTCATATACCATGTCGTCAGTGTACTACCTGTGGAAAACTTGGTCATCTGGAGAATATTTGTCGCTTTAACCCAAACCCAGCTGTGCAGAACCCAGTTCAACCACAAGTCAATCCTGCTCGACCTCATTTCCCGCCTGGTTCCTGTTACAACTGTGGTGAAATGGGTCACTACAGGAACAATTGTCCGAGACTAGTCAATGCTAACCCAGCCCGTGGTCGTGCCTTTAACATCAACGCCAATGAGGCTCGTGCTGATAATGAAGTGGTTAACGGTACGTTCCTTGTCAACAATGATGCTGCTTCTGTTCTTTTTGACTCGGGTGCCGACAGGAGCTTTGTGTCATTAACTTTTGAGCCTTTGCCCTTGATGCCTAGAACTAAACTAGGAAAGCCCTTGTCAGTCAAGATTGCCAATGGTGAACCCCTTGTGCTTGATTCTGTTATTCGTGATTGCAAGTTAAATGTCAACAGCCATTTGTTTTCTATCGACCTCACACCAATGCAACTCGGAAGCTTCGATATCGTTATTGAACTGGATTGGTTAACCAAACATCATGCCGAAGTTATTTGTTTTGACAAGATTGTCCGTATACCCATTTCGTCTGGCGAAACCTTGGAAATTCATGGAGAGAAACCCACTAGTAACCTTAAACTCATGACTTGTATCCAAGCTCAGAGGTACTTATGAAAGAATTATGTCACCTTTTTGGCACATATTGTAGAGGAGAAAGCAAAGAACAAGAGTATTCAAGACATTCCGGTTATTCGAGGTTATCCTGAGGTCTTTCCCGAAGATCTACCTGGCTTACCTCCGGCACGTCAAGTTGAGTTCCGTATTGATCTTGTACCAGGTGCCAACCCGCTAGCCAAATCTCCTTAGCGTCTTGCACCGTCTGAGATGCAAGAGTTATCGAAACAATTACAAGAGTTATCTGACAAAGGTTTCATTCGTCCAAATTATTCTCCGTGGGGTGCTCCTGTTTTGTTTGTGAAAAAGAAGGATGGATCCTTTCGGATGTGTATCGATTATCGTGAGCTCAACAAACTCACGATCAAGAATCGATATCCTCTACCTCGCATTAATGATCTGTTTGATCGGCTTCAGGGTGCTACTTGTTTTTCAAAGATCGATCTACGTTCTGGGTATCATCAGCTTCGTGTTCACGAGGAAGATATTCCTAAGACTGCTTTTCGCACTCGGTACGGTCACTTTGAGTTTACTGTTATGCCTTTCGGTTTGACAAATGCTCCAGCAGTATTCATGGACTTAATGAATCGGGTTTGTAAACCTTATTTGGACAAGTTCATCATTGTTTTCATCGACGACATTCTCATTTATTCAAAGTCTCAAGCCGAGCACGAACAACATCTTCGTGTGACAATGGAACTTCTAAAGAAAGAGCAACTTTATGCCAAATACTCCAAGTGTGAATTCTGGCTGAAAGAAGTTCAGTTTTTGGGTCACATTGTCAATGAGCAAGGTATTCATGCGGATGCTTCCAAAATCGCTGCGATTAAGGATTGGAAAACACCCACTACACCCACAGAAGTTCACTCATTTCTTGGTCTTGCTGGTTATTATCGATAATTCATCGCAAACTTTTCAAAGATCGCGGTTCCCCTCACTGTTTTGACTCAAAAGAATAAACCTTTTGAGTGGGGACCTAAACAAGAGGAAACTTTCCAAACTCTGAAACAGAAACTCTGTGATGCTCCTATTCTGTCCTTACCCGATGGCAATGATGATTTTGTGGTTTATTGTGATGCGTTGAATCTAGGCCTTGGTTGTGTCCTGATGCAACGGGACAAGGTCATCACCTACACATCAAGACAATTGAAAACCCACGAGAAGAATTACATAACTCATGATCTTGAGTTAGGAGCTGTTGTCTTTGCTCTTAAAATCTGGAGACACAATCTTTATGGCACGAAGTGTGTGGTTTTCACAGACCACAAAAGTCTCCAACATATTTTCAATCAAAAAGAGCTGAACATGAGGCAACGACGTTGGGTGGAACTACTGAATGATTATGATTGCGAAATTCGCTACCATCCTAGTAAGGCGAATGTTGTGGCTGATGCGCTTAGTCGCAATGAACGTGTCAAGCTTCATTGTGTTCGAGTTCGATCCGATATCCAAATACGTATTCTTGAAGCCCAACGCACTTGTGTAACCCAAGGTTTGTTGAAAGACGAACTACCTCATCAACTTGAACTTCAACTCGAAACGAAAGACGATGGATTACTCTATTACATTAACTGTTTGTGGGTTCCGAATCAACATAATCTCCGTGCTCTATTGATGGACGAAGCTCACAAGTCTTGTTACTCGATTCATCCTGGTGCTACAAAAATGTACAAGGATCTTCGTACCCAATATTGGTGGCCAGGTATGAAGAATGACATTGCCTTGTATGTATCGAAATGCCTTACTCGTCTCAAAGTCAAGGCCGAACATCAATGTCCATCTGGTTTGCTTGAACAACTGGAAATACCGGTATGGAAGTGGGAGAACATAGCGATGGATCTCATCACTAAGTTACCGCGTACATCTAGAGGTCATGATGCAATTTGGGTAATCATTGACTGTCTAACGAAGTCAGCACACTTCATAGCGATTTGTGAAGATTATCCGGCTGACAAACTTGCCAAGATCTATGTTGATGAGATTGTGTCTCGTCATGGTGTTCCTTTGAACATCATATCTGATAGAGATGCTCGATTCTCATCTCGTTTTTGGAAGACTCTACAATCTGCTATGGGAACCAAACTTAATCTAAGCACTGCTTATCATCCTCAAACGGATGGACAATCTGAGAGGACGATTCAAACATTGGAGGCTATGCTTAGAGCTTGCGTGATCGATTTTGGTGGTAGTTGGGATTCACATCTATTGTTGGTCGAATTCTATTATAATAATAGTTATCACGCCAGCATCAACATGGCGCCTTTCGAAGCTTTATATGGTCGAAAATGCCGTTCACCTATATGTTGGAATGAGATCGGTGAGACGCAGGTCACTGGACCTGAACTCATCCACGACACAACCGAGAAAGTCAAGAAAATACGCGGTAACCTTCAGACAGCTAGAAGCCGTCAAAAGAGTTATGCGGACAAGTGAAACAAGCCCTTAGAATTTCAAGTTGGTGACTACGTCCTACTCAAGGTATCCCCTTGGAAAGGAGTAGTGAGATTTGGAAAGAAAGGAAGACTTGCTCCATGATACGTTGGACCATTCAAGATCGTCGAAAAAATCAGAAAGGTGGCCTACCGACTTGAGCTACCTCCTAAACTCGGGAATATTCACCCAACATTCCACGTGTCCAATTTAAAGAAGTGTTTAGCTGATACAAATCTTCACATACCACTCGACGAGATTCACGTTGATGATACTATGCATTTTGTCGAGAAACCGGTGGAGATAATGGACCGTGAAGTCAAGAAACTGAAATGAAGACGAATCCCGATAGTCAATTTTTTGTTGGGAATGCAAACGTGGCCCAGAATTTACTTGGGAATGAGAGGATCAAATGAAAGCGAAGTATCCACACTTGTTCTTACAAGTTTCCTCTAATTAAATTTCGGGACGAAATTTCCTGAAGTAGGGGAGACTATGATATCTGTGGTAATCCGAGTATGTAACAATGACAAACAAGTTATCAATGAATGAAATTTTATGTTTTATATATGAATTTTGTTTATTTATTATGACAATTGCACACATTCGATTCTTGCACAATTTCAAAACTCTTGAATCGCTTTTAGAAGCAAAACCCGTAAACCGATACGCAAACGAAACCAATTTAGTGCAACGTATGTTCCAGAATAGTGACACAAGCTAAACATACCTTAAATAACCTTTTCATAACTTAAAAATAAGTTTTGAAGGATTTGGTATGTCAAAAACAAGATTATTCGATCACAGGGACTATTTACAAAAAATTGCAAAAGTCTGTCGATTCTCGTAGCGACGTATGCTCCAGATCATTTACACAAGCTTAACATACCTTAAATACCCTTTACATAGCTTAGAAATAAGTTTTGAGGGATTCGGTATGGCAAAATCACACTTTTGTAACTTCAGGGACTATTTTGCAAATTTTGTGAAACTATGCCTTTTCGCGTATATCGCCGTCCGAAACATGTACGGACATCCAAAATTTTTTGTAATCATTAAAATATTATATTTTAGTGATTGGAATGCAAAAATATCATTCGTTACTCTTTTACGGTCACACACGCGTTCCTTACGATTTTCGTCGTAATTAACCGAAAACCGTAACCATACGACCAAACGAACCTATACTTTATTGTCCTTATAAAGCTTAAAAAATGGAGTTAACGGGTGTTAAAAGTTCCAAAACGCATCAAAAATAAGTTCAGGGGCCATTTCTGCCAATTCTAAACTTCAGAACCTGCAAGGGCCTTACGGTACGTAAGGCAAAACCCCATACGGTCCGTAAGGGGTCCCCATCTCATCAGAATTGTTAAATTAAGGTGCCAGCTTCTTGTTAAATGCCTTGTTGACTCACCAAACGAATTTACCACCTTCCCTTCTGCATTTGACACCTAAGGGGACACTAATCAAGTTCAGGGATGACTCATGGACACTTGTCATGATCACATGAACCCAATTCAAGTATAAAAACCATGGTGTTCTTCATTCTTGAACTTTTGCAACCATCTCTTTTATCCCATTCTGCTTCAATCCGAATTTGGCAATCATCTTGGAGCTTTCTCTGGTGTTCTTGATCAATCTTTGGTGTTTGTAAGTGTTTTCTTTCATGCTTGTTTCAATTCTTGTAGTTTAATTGGATTAAAAGTCATAAAATTTGACTTCTGTTTTACTTTCAAAATTAATCATGAATTGATCAACTTAAAATCCAATTGAACCTTGCAATATCATGGTACTCAAGATGGTTAGGATCCCTATTGATCATACCTACTGATTTCTATCATTTCTAGTCATTTTGACAAGTCAAAGTTTCGGTCATAATGCGATAAATGCGCATTTCATGACGGAACTAATTTCGGGTGTCAAAACAGTTTGTTTTGATGCCAAAACTCTTTTATAAACTTATTTAAGCATGTCAAAACATGTCTAAATCGTCACCTCCATTTTGGTGCTTGTTTGGAGTCGTAAGTTGAACGGTTTGACCACCGCTTTGACTTTCGAATCTGACCCGTTTGGTGGATCTTTGGACCCGACCAAATACATATTTGTGACCATGATTATAAAGGGAGTAACGCTCTGAGGTTATACCTTATGGTCATGTCAGTAGGTTAGTGTTATGATAATTAGTTATTATGTTCTTAAAAAAAGACTAAAATGCCCTTTTCGCAAATAAATCAACTTGAAGTATATGGAACATAAAATTTGACAAGTATTCTGATCAAATAATATTTTCAAACATATTTAGGCATTAAAGACTTATCATAACACATATCTAACCATCCGAACGCGTAGTTACGCAGATGACACGTTAAAGTGGCATAAACTACCTTAACGGGTCATAACTGGTCAAAAGCACTTAAAAATCTTTCCAACTCAGAATGATAACTTTATTAAACCATGTCATATGAGTCCCAATACTCATTTAGTTTATAAGGTACCATTCTATCCAAATCCTCCGATTTCAAGTTTCGATATTTACATTGTTATCCACTTATAGGACACACTTGAATTCTCGGATCTTTAAGCTTTGGATTTTCTTTTAATCCAAGATTACCTTGCTATCACAAGTGAGTACATAGTTCCCCTATTTTATGTTTTACAATTGTTTTGGGTGATTCATATGTGTTAAATGTTTTCAAGTTTTCAATTGCAAATACTATGGTTTATATTAAACCCAACGATTTCAATAATGTGAACGAACTTGTTGGTGCGATATATTTATAACAAGAATGACATTCATTAACAATGGCCAAGCCGACCAGTAGTAAGTTAAGGCGCCTAGGACTGACAATCCCATTACCAAAATTCCAGGGGTTTGTGGGGAAATTTGGGAAGCGACTGAAACTGTATTTGTAACATACCCTTTGGTGGTATGTTATATGATTAAGGGACACCGTGGGTGGTCTCGAACAAGTCAACAAAGGTTTGAATGTATTCCCGAAACGACCAAAAATTTTCACAACTAAAACGAGGAATGTTGAACGATTGATTTGTAACAAGGAACAATGAATGACTGGTTTATAACAAGAACAATCAACAATAGGCGATTGGTTTATGGTAAGTGATTTAGATAACGGTACTTGTGTAATGTGATAAAAGCGTGGTGGACACGCCGCTGGTACTTCCTATATATAAGTGCTTTTATCGTATTAAATTCGTGACGATATTTGCATCACTTGGACAAATGTTTTCAAACGATGACACGCATCAATTTCAGTTAAAGATATAAACCATACAAGTTATTTCAAGACGATTTACTACTCGAATTTACAAAACAAATGTTTTGGTTAAGATTTATGGCTACAAGTCTTTTATAAACTATAACTAACTTGTTTTATATTGGTTAGTTATCATTGCAATATCAAATACTTTTCGATAACAAGATTTTCAATTAACGACTCTGGTAGTCTGACAAGGTATTGCAATACATATTCAAAGCCATAGACTTGTCACACACACAAAACCTATGTACTCGCCGGCATATTTTTGCTGACTCGTTTTCACATATGTTTCAGGGAACGATGCTAGATGATACTAATGCGTGCTCACGTAGGAATGGACTTGGACCTAGTGCCTTAATAACAAGAAAGACAATAATTATGCATGCTTGTTGTTTCGTTGTTTAAAAACTTCTAAGACAATTATGACAATATAACCTATGTTTAATATCTAATTTAAATGAAATATGAAATACCATGTGTTGTTGAAACAATCTGTTAACGTGACTCCCCAAGTGTTGCCGCGCGTGTTGTTTTACGCGATTTGGGGTGTTACAATTGGAACACTACTTTAAGTCGAGCCTTCATGTCTTTGTCGGTACGGTGGTACTAACCTGAGCTCTCAAAGTCTCGGACAACCCAGGTACAGATATCAATTACGCTATACTCGCCCGTAAGATGAAATCTAGGGAATCTTGATGCGGGAGTATATTCTGAGATGAGAACCATAGTTAAGTCAAGTTTCATAAATCTACATAACGTATCTTGGAACAATTGAGAAATTTGTTGAAGTTTAAGATGACAAACATATCGACAATCTAGGTAAATTTGCTTAACACTTAAAGTTTCAAAAGGTCAATGGTACTTGTGATTTGTCTCAAAAACTGATATGATCCTATAACACAAACTAAACAAAAATATATTTGTAAATATGTTTGTACATAATTAGAGTTTGATTTTCATTACATAAAACAAAAAAGATTATATTATCTTTTAGTTTCGACCACTGATGATGAAAAGCTGACTTTCAAAGTCTAGAGTTGCTGAACAAAATCTAAAAACTTTTGAAATTGATCTGAAAAGTTTAAAAGTTCATTAAGTTGAAACTTACATTTGAATAAATGCGTCAGTTTAGTGTCAAAACGTTTAATCAAGATTATTAAGTTGAACTTGATACATGAATCAGATGTTCAAGGTCATTAATTTGGACTTGAATAACTGTGAGAGTTTTAAAACTGATGAGAAGATTAAAATTTGAAATGTTTGTGTTTAGAAATTTCAAAGTTTGAATATGAAATGTTTATTTGAATGTTTGAGGAATTTGAAACAGGAAGTTGATTTTAAGGGGGAGCTAGATAAAACAAGTTGATTGAAGATACCAGAAAGCCCAAAGCAAGGGGGAGCATGGTGATTAAAGTTTTTATCAAGACAAGCTCGAGAAGAAAAGAGAAAAGGATTATAGATGCTATGAAGATCAAGGAAGTTAAAGTTATTCAAGAAATAAAGATCAAGAGAACATTAAAGACTCAGAAACTTAATTGAAGAATAATGACTACAGCAACATCCAAGGGGGAGTCTGTTGATGCATATGTCCGTTGCCTACGTCATTGTATAATATCGAGTCTGTATTTAGAAGCGAAATGTCGAAGTTAATGTATGTAAAGAGTCAAGTTCGCTCGAAATTTTCATTGCTAGGACAAGTTCGCCCGAACTTGTCATGGCTTGGACAAGTTTGCCCGAACTTGTCATGCCTAGGATAAGTTCGCCTGAACTTGTCCATGACACAGTTCAAGCGAACTTGTTCTCCTATAAATAGGATACTTGACATTTCATTTGTAAGAATCATAGATTTTGTCACGACAGAGGTGAAGCTTTGTCCAAGTGTTTCCAGGATCTGTAACGTCTGAACATTAATGAAACGATGTTAAACAGTAACAAACTTGTATCCAATGTCGCCTATGCAAACGGATTCTGCACGTTTACCTTAGGTTTACCAACCCGAAAGATCCGTACAATGGACTTATATTATCTGAACAGATGGATTTTTTAAAACTTCAATTCTAACCTCTTTTGCCAAATGTTGGAAGCTTGTGGCTGCAAGTTTACTCAATGCATCAGCATGTTTGTTATCACTTCCGTTGACGTGCACGATTTTAAACTGCCGGAACTGACTGATAAAAGACTTGGCTTGTTCCAAGTATAACGCCATCATATCGCCCATCATAAGTACCATTGATTTGCTCCGCTACAAGGCGAGAATCAATGTGTGCAATTAAATTCGCAGCGCCCATCTTTATAGCGAGGTGCAAGCCTGCTAGAAACGCTTCATATTCAGCCTCATTATTTGTGCTCTTGAAATCCAAACGTATGGCTCAGTGAACTCTTGGTTATCTAGGTTAACCAATCGGAGGTATGCGCCGACCCCATCACTATTTGATGCGCCATCCGTATGTAATGACCATTCTCTGTTATCCATAACGGGAACCAGATTTTGGATTTCTTTGCAGTCTTAGACTTTGTCTGCTGGAACCTCAGCTACGAAATCGGTAAGGATCTGCCCTTTAATCGCTAGTCTTGGCTTGTATACAATATTATGACCTCCTAGTTCGATAGCCCACTTAGCTAATCACCCCGAGACGTCTGGTTTGGAAAGAATCTGGCCGAGATGATAATTTATTAGAACATTTATAACATGACCAGAAAAATACCTACGAAGTCTGCGCGAGGCATGGACTAGCGCAAGTACTAACTTCTCCATCATCAAATATCGAGACTCTGGATCATTCAACATCTTGCTAATATAATAAATAGGTGTCTGAACACCTTCTCTTTCAACAACTAAAACTGCTCCGACTGCCATTTCGGATGCAGCAAGATAAAGGACCATAGGCCCTTTGTCGCGCGGAGCTGTTAAAGTTGGAAACTGAATTAAACAATCCTTCATATCTTGAAAAGCTTTCTCCGCCTCTACCGTCCATTGGAATTTGTCTTTCTTTACGCAGTTTCGTAGAGTATGGATGAAAGGATAAGACTTTGCAGCGTGATTTGCGAGGAAACGGTTTAGGGCAGTTAACCGTCCTGCTAATCGTTGCATCTCCATAACACTTGACGGAGATGTCATGCTTTGAATTGCTTCGAATTTTCCTGGATTTACTTTGAACCCATCCTTTGTGATGATGAATCCGAGGAACTTACCTTCCTCCATGCCAAAGGAACACTTGCTTGGGTTTAGCTTCAGATTGACCTTTCGCAATGAATCAAAAGTTTTTTGAATGTTGGCAAACATCGTTTCTTCCGTGTGGCTCATGATGACTAGATCGTCAATATATACTTCTACAGTTACCCCAATGTCATCATCAAACATTGTATCCATAAGCCGCTGGTAAGTGGCTCCCGCATTGCGGAGACCAAAGGGCATTTTTGTATAATAGAAAATACCCTTCTCCGTGCGGAAGGCCTTATTGTCTTCATCCTCCTGTTTCATCAACACTTGATGGTATCCTTTATAACAATTGAGAAAACATTTCCAACGGAATGATGCCAAGGAGTCAAATTTCTTGTCAATCTCAGGAAGAGAGTAACAATCTTAGGGGCATGCCTTTGTTCAAATCTTTAAAGTTGACGCACATGCGCCAACCGCCATTATACTTTTTGACCATAATGGGGTTCGCCACCCAAGTTTCGTATCTAACTTCTCATAAAATGCCAACGTTTAGTAGTTCAGCAACTTGCTCGTTCATAGCTTGAGTTTTTTCGGTACCCAGGTTGCGCTTTTTCTGAACCACTGGTTCTGCTAATGGAACGACATTTAAACAATGCCCCCGCGACTTCGCGTGGGACACCCACCATGTCTGTAGGTGTCTAGGCGAAGATGTCCATGTTACGAAACAACAACGACTTGAGTTTTGCGCGAATTTCTATAGATAGCGCAGGATTAAGGATAATCGGCTGTTCTAGATATTTGTTGTTTAGGATCCATTTCTCAGGCTCAGTCAGTGACATAGGCTTAGCAGCCTTGGCAACTGGTTCTTCAGTAGACATGATCTCTTTACGGGCGTACATGATAGCTACGCCTGTTGGCGTTGGGAACCCACAAGCAGCGTGTGGCGCAGACGTGATCATGCTGAAATCACGTTGCGCACGACGCCCTAATAAAACGTCATGGCGAGAAGTTGCCGGCATCTACATAAAGTTTACTTGAATGGTTCGTGAGTGATTTCCGTCTGAAAGGGTGACAGCAAAAACTATCTGCCCGAGAGGAAAGACAGCCTCATTGCAGAATCCAGTTAAAGGAAAATCAACTAGTTCCAGTCGTGCCTTATCCTCTGGAGCCAATTGCTTGAAACACTGCTCATATATGATGTCCATGGAGCTCCCAAGTTCAGTAAACATGTAGTCAGTTTGGTAATGACCAAAAATACATGTGATCACTACCGGTCTCTCTTCCTGGGGTCCGCCTAGAACGATAGGAAAAATCACCTGTTGTTCGTGCTATTTGTCATTTCGAAAACGTTGGAAGTTGCGCTTGCGCGATGTGCCTCCTTGAATCATAGAAACCTGCTTCATCTTCTTGTTACTTGGACCCTCGTCCCCGCGCGTGAGTTGCCTGACTTCCTTACGTACTGACTATACTAAGTGTGTCAGTTTACCACTTTTTAATGCTTTTTCAATCTCTGTGCGCAAACTGATGCAGTTGTCAGTTGTGTGCCCAGTATCTTTGTGAAAGTCACAAAAGAGATTTGGATCCTGACCCTTCTTGTTCTTCATGGTTGAGGTTGCTTAAACTGAGAATTCTTGGTACTTAGAACTTCAGTGGGAGACTTCGTTAGAGGAGTCCATTGCCAATGACTGTTCTCTTGTTTGATTGCTTTCTGGGTAGTAATTTTGTTAATCGTTGCGCGAGCGTCTACTGGTGAATACGGAGAATACGAACCTTGGTTCAAGTCTTTCTAGCCTTTTTTAAACTTCCGGCTACCTCTACTCAGATCCTGAGGGCGATTCTGAGGTAGTGGTGGTCTGTTGGAATTAAGGTTCCGCTCTGTCGGCGCATAAACCTTGGCTGCTGCCATTAGTTTATCCCAGCTCTTTGGAAGGCCAGTTGTTCCAGAAAGTACTTTTATCATTTCATCACATCGTACCGCATATTTGAACTGTGCGCGGGTAAGATCCTCATGTACATCTCCAATTTCTAACACTTCCTTATTCTAACGAGTGATAAAATCTTCTAGGCTTTCGTCATCCTTCCGCCAGATGTTCATCACGTCTGAGGAATCTCTAACATATCGCCTCTGTTGACTAAAATGCGTAAGGAATTTCTCCTTAAGATCATTCCAAGAGGAAAGTTTACGAGTGGGCAAATTATCAAACCAAAGGCGCGCGGCGCCGATAAGAGTTTCTACGAACAGATGACACCACATTGGTAACGTCCAACCTCCAATTAGTGCTATGCTAGTGAAGAGGCGCATGTGATCATCAGGATCAGTTAAACCATTGAACTTCCCTACGTTGGATGTTAACTTCGCTCGTTCTAGCGGGGCCAACGCTATTTCTCTTACAAACTTCGATTGTTCCGCTGTTTTAGCGGGTCGATACACCATATTGTAATCATGCTCCGCTTACGTATCTTAGGTTTATAGTTGACATGATCCGTAGATAATCGATTAAAAACACTTACACTATCTCCTTCGTCATAAGTCTTATCATATTCATCATGTTGGGTGTCCCGCTTTTGTGATAGCCGCGGGCCCAAACGTGAATGAATAGATGTGCGACGTTGAGCATTTTCTTTTTGTTTTCGAGTTCCAGAATGAACAAAATCATTCCTGGTTCGAGAATACATCTCAGTTCCTTCTACCGAAACATGCGAAGGCGTACGTCCACAGATCTGTGAATCATAACTCAACACTCGAGGTGCCGGCGAAGCACGGACCTAAGGAGCATTAACCGGAGCTTGAAAAGCTGAAGTTCCGGTCTGAGCACATAGTTGAGCATACATAGCATTTAAAGCTGTTTGAGATTTGATTAGCCAAGACAACAGAGTCTCACCAGGCGGTAAAATTGATGCGACATCAACATGAGGAGCTGCCGGAGTTACTGGAATGCATGCATGATCTGGATGATATGGAGCATCAGCTTCGCGGGCCGAGTCCTCCACAATTTGTCCGTCAAACTGAGGACCAACGATGCGGCGGATCTCAGATCGAGGACCTCCTAGAAACGACGATCCATCAGCCATGATGTTGTAGATCTAAATGAAACGAAAGATGAGGAGATAACAGAAAATCAGTGGGTGCCAATGAAGAAACAATAGATCAATCAGATCGGAATCTGGATAGATCTAGGGTTTAGTCTCAGCATAAAAAGGGTTAATCCTTCGCTTCGTCTAATGATGATGGTCACAACTAGATTTCCGATGATACCTGCAAAATGTCAGCCTCGTCACGGGGAGAAGGGGGTTCTCTCCGTGACCACCCTCCGGCGTGAGAATAAGTATCGATAGTCGGAAGTAGTTTAAATGAAGTAAGAGAGAGAGTAAGTGAAAGTGAATACATTTTCCTTGTCCCCGAGATACTTATTTATAGCCGGATTTAGGCGCCAAAATAGAGAGAGAGAGAGAGAGAGGGAGATTTTATGGTGTTAAGATCTACCGTTCATTTATCAACTTGTTCTTCAAGTCACACGGATCGTGATAGGATCAACGGTTGGGGAATTACCACGTGGCTGACGATGACGACCTTGTGCCTTTTACAAAATCGTGCCATCATCATGACTATCGAGTGTGTACTAGTTCTCGCCACGTGTAATTCTGTTGTAACCGTTTGTACCTCTGCATGATTGTGCATTAATAGCTTCTAGAAGATATACAACTGCAATCCTCTTATTGTTTGCCACGTGTATTTTCTGTTATAACAGAAAAGATTATTTTTTGTTTATGAGCTTTATCTCATTCACAGATGCCATATAGCCAAGGAAAGTATTTAGGTTTAACTATCTCCTTGTGCAAGTCTACACAAGGTAGTTAAATGATCTCTTTCCTCCTTAGAGGGCTGGTGCAGAGATTTATAATGCCTTTCTGTGGCATTGTAATCTACGCAAGGTTTCTTTTGAGAGCAATATGATTACTCAGGAAAATCACTCAAGGTTAACTATTTTCCTTGCGCGAGCCCGCGCAAAGTAGTTAAATTATTCTTTCCCTTTTTTGGGGACCGACACAGGGTTTTAAGAAGCCCTTCTTTTGTACCATAGTCTGCGCAAGGATTGCTTGGTAGATAAAAATGGGGATGGTCTCTTGCTTGGCGCAAGAATTTGGGACCATACCCCTTCAGGCTAGGGAAGTGGCAAAGAAAACAAGAAGATGAAGATGAGACAATGTTGGAGGATAAAAGCACCTTGAAGAGGTCTTTCCACTTCTAAAGCTTGAAACCTTCTTAGATGATCTTCATGCACCCTTGGACATACTTGAAATGGTTGTAAGATCAAAGGAAAATGGAGGTGAAGGGAGGGTACTTGGGCCGAGATTTAGAGGGAGTTGGGAGGTTTCTTAGATGTGTGTTTTAGTGTGAGAGATAAGGACTCATGGGTCCTTCTTATAAGACTTCTTGCATCTATTAACCAAGGGATTAACAAAATAGCATCTTTGACTCAACAACAACCAAGTCAACATGAAGAAGTGGGTCCCCCTTCATGGGGACGATTATGGATAAGGGGGGGGGGGTTAAGTGTTGAAGTTTGAGAGTTAAGGGGGTTTAGATGCAAGTTGATGTTTAATTTAGATGTTATATGGAGTTAAGTGTTTTCAAGGGGAATGAGATGTTTAGTAACCCATACTAGCTTTATATCTCCATAATATTGTTAACTAGTTCGTATATGGTGTTTAGTTGTGTTCAGGTGCTTGTTCCAATATTGATTCGTTAAAGTGCCATGATATGAGTCTTGTAAGATATGAAGTGTCTTTGTTATCACGAAGATACTTTCAGCATCTGTTAGGTAGTTTAGGACGTTTAATATTATTTCATAATATTACATAGACTAGTGGATGCTGAATTTGCTGAAAGTTTTATTTGTAAGTTGTTTCTGGACAGTTTTTAGTGCTTGAATTATTTCCGGAAACTGTTATCATGAATCCTTACTTTCCCACATAGGATTTATTGTAGAGTTGCTATTGGACTTCCATCTATGCCCTAAATTTGTCTTTTAGTTGAGTACCGGAACCGTGCTGACATAGCTAGTCTAGCCGGCAAGTTGACTAGTTGTTTTAGTGCATTGCCCAAATTGTCTGAGTTGAAATCTTTAAAACGAACAACATGCACTAATAAGATGTACTTCATGATATTCATAGATGTATGAGATGTAAACATGCTAAAATGACGTTTTAAACACATAATTGCATAATATAAATGACGGTTAAATTGTATGGAAAGTACCAGAAAGTGCCGGTTGTCACATATCGATTCTAGTAGTTGATCTGGGTAAAGTGGTAGTATTGGTTCTAGTAGTTGATCAGGGTTTGCTGGTAGGCTTAAGTTTATCTCGTTTTCTATGGGTTGGAATAGGTCACAATTGGCCAACCTTTGGTCTAGTTCTTCCCACAAGGGTTTGGTAACAGGTATTTGGGCTTAACCTTCCATCAGGGTTATAGTGGCAACTTGGTTTTTCTTCTTCCTTCTATTTCTCTTTTTTCCTTATTAAACCAACCTCGTTTCTTAGTAGTTGATCGGGATAGAGAGGTATTTGTTCTAGTAGTTGATCAGGGTTTGCAGGTAGGTTTAAGTTCATCTCGTTTTCTATGGGCTGGAATAGGTCACAATTGGCCAACCTTTGGTCTAGTTCTTCTGTAACATTTGTAGTATTTCAACCAATGAAAACTTTCGGTCAAAATGATATTCACAACATTTCTGAAATAATATCCAAGTTATCGTAACATGTTCCCAAAATACACCTTACAAAGACCTTAATCGCAACTCCGGACACGCATGACGAAAGCCGACATGAAAAATAAAACTTGGACCTCGCAGGCGCCATGTGCCAGAAACCTTGGCATCTCCCGCGACGCGCGGGAGAGTACCAGGACACGTGGCTCCGTTTTGCGACACGTGTCCAACCTACCTATGACCGGTGGCAGTCTAGGCCTAGGTGACCTCCTCCGCGCCATGCGAGAGACACCCTGTCTCCCCGCGCGATGCGTGGGAGTGTTAAAAATTGGGTATATAAAGGCCGGTCTGGGACGAGTTCAAATTGCTCAAATCAAATTTAAATCGACATCTCTTTCTCTCTCGAAGCTCTGTCCAAGTTCTAAACCCCCTACACCCCTAAACCTGCGAAGCTCTACTCCGTTGTAAGTACTTTAACCCCCGATCACTAATTCGTTACCCTACCCGATTGATTTAGGACCCACCGACGCATGTCAAGGCTCTGCCTAACTAAGTTCGTTGGGGTTCTGTCTCGTGTTGTATGGCCACCCTACCCGATTGATTTAGGACCCACCAACACATGTTAAGGCTCTGCCTGACTAAGTCCGTTGTGGTTCTGTCTCGTGTTGTATGGCTAAAGTGACTTGGGTTATTTTACTAACACGTGTGCATTGTATGTTATTAGGAAAAACTTGAACTTTTCTAAACACAATTAAGCAAGTCATCCACAATCCAAGTGAGTACATAGTTTTTCCCCCTTTTTCATTTCTAAACACAGAAAAGCTACGCTGATCAACGACGCAAACCACTCGAATTTCATGTAGGCGACCGCGTCCTACTGAAGGTGTCACCCTGGAAGGGTGTAATCCGCTTCGGAAAACGGGGCAAACTAAACCCACGGTACATAGGTCCGTTTGTGATCTTGAAACGTATTGGACCCGTAGCTTATCAATTAGACCTTCCTGCCGAACTCAGTGGAGTTCACAACGTGTTTCACGTGTCAAATCTGAAGAAGTGTCTATCAGATGAAACTCTAGTCATTCCATTGGATGAGATTCAAGTGGATGAACAACTGCACTTTGTGGAACAGCCTATCGAGATCATGGATCGTGAGATCAAGACTCGAAGGCACAGCAAGATTCTGATCGTGCTATGTGTATTAAACGTTTGTGAGTTGGTGAATATGTGATGTTCGATTACGTGATTTGTTTTAGTTACGAAATATATATATAATAAATATATAAACGAATCGAGCCGAACCGCGACACGAGCCGGCCTCTTTTCTTGCGACTCAAGGAGTTAACCAAACTTGGGGATCAAGTCTTAAACCCAAACCGCCCCACCCAAACCCTTCGGCCGCGAGCACACACACCCGACCGCAACCCATCTCTTTTCCTTTACCTTCAATCCCTTGCGCTATATATACACACACATGCATGAGTCTTTCTTCACAAAACAAAAACATACAAAACCCTAGTATCTAAGGAAGCCGACGGCAGCCCATCTCTTCCACTTGTTCCCTCGATCGCAAAACAGCCTACTACACCCCTTCTCGGTCGCGAACAACATCTCTTCTCGGTCACGGATCTTCTCGGTCGCGATCTACCTTCAATCCGAATCGGCTCTTGTCCAAGTCTCGGCTCATTAATCTTGTTATTAAAGGTTAGCATTTATCATTGTTTGCAAGATCATATTCGGATTTATATGTTTGAATGTAGTGTTATGTTGTTAATCGGCTGATTTATCATAGTTTGCATGTGTGTTGTTTTCGGAAATCATAGTTTGCAAGTGTGTTGTTTTCGTATTGATAAAAACTATAGGTTATGATTAGGGTTGCATGGGTATGATATATATGATAGTATATGATTGGAAATTCTGTTCTTGATCGCATATGTTCAATGTATCGACGGTTTAAGCGAGTTAGATTGTGATAAAGTGCTGAATCAGATTGCTGAATGGTGGTTACAGCCAACTTCAACTGGCTGTAACTCGGTCATTATTTATCGAAAAACGGAATTTCTGAAGTCTAAAACGTAGAGTTTTGAAAAACGATTCTAATGGCGCTGGATTCATATTTTTCTGAAGTCGTTTGATATTTTTAAGTGGCCAATTAAGTTCAGTAACTAAAGCTGTAAAAATCCTGAAATTTTGTTAGTTGTTTATCGAGTTGGATTTAATAATCTGTAGGGATTCGAATCATGAAATTTGTACAGAAACTAGATATAGAAATTTCCGGGCAACTCCCACTGGAATTTTGTTAATTGGACAAACAGTGATTTTTAAATAAATTCTTCCGGGACTGCAGTCAGAAAGTGACGAATCTGACTGCAGCCTAGTATATTAATATTTATGGATAATTGGTAAAGTATTAGGACTTGAAAAATTCATATAAAATTCTACAGTATAGTTGTCACCTCCTGTAAAATAATTGGAATTTTTGGAACATTGAAACTATTTTATAAAAATCCTCGAAAACAGCCGAATTATGAGTATGTAAGCTGAAACTTGATAACTTGCGAATGTGTGCACCAAAGTGTTGCATGGATTGGATTGTGTTCATGATAAATTGTTTTGATCACTATGTTCATATGAGGATACTTGCATGCATGTTTGAGTGTTAGGAATTTTGATTGTGTGTACCGCTTTGTGCGTAAATTATGTGTAGGATTTGTATTGGTGTGTTCACACACTGACTCGAAATCAATTGACTTGTTAGGACGCAATTAGCGGTCCCATCATTTGCAACTTCTGTCTTACACTAACCGAGCAACTAAAGGTGAGTTCACGGCCCCTAACTTTATCCGGTTTTAAACAACACGGGGAGAAACATGTATACACTCTTCAACTCAATCTCTTTACGTTATACGAAATTAACATCATTAAACTATTCGGTAACTAAGTTAATGTTAATGTACGTTATGGTCACTAAGCAGCTATATCACACAAGTCCTCGACAATCTCTCAGATCGTTAGTATTGGGTTTAGATAGCGGGGAAATTATAAGTAGTACTACTGGGCCCGACAAGCCCCATCCGAGCTAGTCTCGCTAGCCGACCGGGTATGGTCAACGGGTGAATAATTTGGCCTAACTTCGCCATGGTCAGTGATAGGCCTGGCAACACGGAGGCACAACAGTCAGCTTCGATCGCGAACACTTACGTGACATAACTTTAGGCTAGCTACCTATATATATTAACATTGAACTTAATTACGAATCAACAATATTATCCCGGGTTAGGGATAATGGAACCAACAAACTTATTATTCCAGGAAAGGAATAATGGAACTATCAGTATTATTCCGGGTTAGGGATAATGGAACCAACAACGTTATTATTCCAGGAAAGGAATAATGGAACTATCAGTATTATTCCGGGTTGGGAATAATGGAACTATCAGTATTATTCCGGGTTGGGAATAATGGAACTAAATCGTTATCCCGGGTTAGATAACGGGGGAAACAAACTTATAACCGAACAAACGAATTTATGAAAACCTGTGAACTCACTCTTCTTTAATGTTGACACTTGTTTCTTTACATGTTTGTCAGGACGCTAGGAGCTCTAGGTGCACTCACTTGCATTGATCAAGACATCTTTTATCGAGTCTCATTCACAAACATTGTTTTGGGTTTTTCTTTAAGTTTTGGCGTTTATGTTGGCGCCCGTTCCTTTACTTTACTTTATGCTTCCGCTCAACTTTAAAAACTAATGCTTCTGCGAAACATTGGTAACTAACTAAGACAATATAAAATATACGATGAATGGTTAAACAAATGATTTTTGGAAAACGTATTATCAGATCATATAGAGTCGTTCGACGTACTAGTGTTTCAGATTCTGGTTTGTTCACACGCCTCGCGGTAAAACTCCGCAAGTGGAAATTGAGGGTGTGACAGATTGGTATCAAAGCCACTAGCTATAGAGAACCAGGTTTGCATTAAAAGTAGACCTAAACTATAGCTAATTACACGACACTAGACGTAGTTTGGCACCGAATTGTTATATCTTGTTATGTGATGTACCACCACTGTGCTATGTAAAATGTGAATGCATAGTAAGAAATGAATGCAACTCGTAACTAACTACACAACCTAACAAGCAATGTCATCATCATCATCATCATCATCGTCCGACAAACTTTCGCAACCAAGGGCGCTAGGAAGGGCACCTATGGTGGAACCCTTACCATCTTATGGCGTGGAGAGACGCTCAGCTGCGAGAAAAAGGCTCGCTCTGGGGGAGGAGTCGTCATCACGCCCAATCATCGCTGTGCCGGTCGAACCGGTTAACTCGATAGAAGTAGGGAATGACCTACTTAGAGATATGATACGGAAACAACAAGAACAATTAGAAAGAATGCATGAAACCATCCTAGCACAGGGATGGATGATCCGACAATTGACAGGTAAAACTGGCTCGCTCGAGGAAGAGCAACATACGAGTAAGATAGCTCGTAACACTTTAGCCAGAGATCTGCGTGCTGAGCAGTAAGGGCTGACTGGTCGAAGACAGAGTCCTGGAATCTAGTTGGAGAATTCAGGAGCTAGAACAAAATCAAGCACCTGCATCAGTACCTGCACCAGCACCGGCCCCTCCAGTGCCGGTAGAGGAGGATCCGGAAAAGGATCCAGAGGAGGATCCGGAAGAGGATCCAGAAGAGGATCCAGAGGAGGATCCAGAGGAGGATCCGGAGGAGGACCCAGCTGTAGAAGCCGGGAATGCCGCGCAGGATGACGGCAACGATAGTGATTTGGGGGATGGAGACGTAGAAGACTGACACGTCTCGCTTATTTTTTTTACTTTCCTTCAGTCTATTTATTTTCCCACTTATGTTCAAACTTGAGACTTTATAGTAAACTGATACGTTTGGTTGGCACTTTGTAAGACGTTGAAACTTTATTTAATCAAGTATTTCTTTTGACTATTTAATATATTTGAGCTGACATAACTTGATAATTATTTAAGTACGGAATAGGATAACTATATTGGATATATAGACTTATCGGTGTGTGTTTATGTTGTCTTACGAAGATCTAAATGGCAACTGGACGTCGCGGAAACCTTAACATGACGCCCGAAGAACTAGCTGCAATGATCCAAGAGCACGTGAATGCAGCACTAGCGGGTGTTCAGAACCAACCGGCAGGTAACCGTTATTAAATTTTCATGTGAAAATCTAATAGTTGGGCTAGTAGAATTCCTCGCTGACTACCTGTCCTCTGTCAGCAGGAGGGGGTTTTAACCCCTACAAGATGTTCCTCGACGCGAAACCAAGCAAATTCTCGGGGGCAGAAGGACCCATAGGACTGGTCCGCTGGATCGAAAAATCTGAATCAGTATTTGAAATGTGCAACTGTCTGGAGGCCAACAAGGTCAAGTATGTAGCCTCAACACTGGAAGATGGGGCACTAACTTGGTGGAATGCACAAGTCCAAACGCGTGGACTTATTGCTGCAAATGGCATGGCCTGGGCCGAGTTTAAGGCCCTAATCAAAGGAGAGTACTGTCCGCGAGACAGAGTTCAACAGTTGGAGCAAACATTATGGAACCACAAGATGGTGGGATCTGAAATCGAAGCATACACAGCAAAACATCACGACTTGGTATTTCTATGTCCCGATCTGGCCAACACTGTGGAGAAACGACTCGAGTTCTACCTTGGGGGTCTGGTTCCGGAGATTCAGGGTATGGTAATGGCTAGTAACCCTGCAACTGAGCATCAAGCAATCCGATTGGCGCACAAACTCACCGATAAGGCGGTGGAACAAAAGAAGTTGCCAACTCGGGGTACAACTGAAGTTGCCCCTGATAATAAAAGAAAGTCTGAAGACTCGTCTGTTCGACAGTCTTCGTCATCCCAGCCACAACAGGGGAACCAGAAACGGTTCAATAATTTCAACAGCCACCGGGGTCACCAAAATCAGCCCGCCAGCAACAACAACAACAACCAGAACGCAAGCGGCTATGTAGGTCGAAAGCCGCAGTGTAATCGCTGTAATCTTCATCATCACGGCCCTTGTGCCGGGAATCGCTGTCAACGATGTGGCAAAGTGGGACATGCGGCAAAGGATTGTCGCGGGGAAATCATGTCCCGACAAAACCAAAATCAACCCCAGGGCCAGCAACAGGGTGTTAACCGGGGATGCTATCAGTGTGGTAGCACTGCCCACTTCAAAAGAGACTGCCCACAGCTGCGTAACAACAACAACAATGGTGGGAACAACCACAACCACAATAACCACAACAACAACAATAACAATAACAACAATGGAAATGGTGGCACAGGAGGTGCCAAAGGGCGCGCATTTACGTTGGGCCGCGGAGAGGCCAGAAACGACTCGAACGTGGTCACCGGTAAGTTTCCCCTTAATGAACATTTTGCTACTGTGCTTTTTGATACGGGTGCGGATAGGAGTTTTATATCTGAGTCTTTTAGGAAGAACCTAAATCTCACGCCTAAGCCCTTAGAGACCCCTTATATCATAGAACTAGCCGATGGTAAATCTATAGACGTGACCCATATAGTATCCGGCTGTCAACTCAAACTCGCGGGTCACACCTTTACCATTGATCTGATGACAACTACCCTGGGTAGTTTTGACGTGGTAGTCGGAATGGACTGGCTATCCGACGTCCGAGCTGAAGTTCTCTGCTTCGAAAAATCTATCCGTATTCCGCTCTCTAACGACGAAATCTTGACGGTGCAAGGCGAGAAGGCAGGTGCCGTCACCAACATCATCTCTTACATGCAAGCGCAGAAGTATCTTCGGAGAAAGAACTCCTTCGCTTTACTCGCACTGGTTACCGAACAGCCTAAGGACAAGAAACGTATAGAAGACATCCCCGTCGTCCGTGATTTTTCCGATGTATTTCCAGAGGAATTACCTGGTCTCCCACCCCATCGACAATTGGAGTTTGAAATCGAATTGGCAAACCATGCAACTCCTATCGCCAAGGCCCCATACCGCCTAGCTCCAGCCGAGCTGCAAGAGCTGTCTACCCAACTTCAGGAGCTGTTAGAAAAAGGATTTATCCGACCAAGCGCTTCGCCATGGGGAGCTCCAGTCCTTTTTGTCAAGAAGAAGGACGGTACCTTCCGCATGTGCATCGACTACAAGGAACTCAACAAGGTTACTGTCAAGAACCGATACCCGTTACCTCGCATCGACGATCTCTTCGACCAACTTCAAGGGTCAAGCTATTACTCCAAGATTGATCTACGGTCCGGTTACCATCAGTTACGCGTCAGGGAAGAGGATATCGCTAAGACGGCATTTCGTACTCGGTATGGCCATTATGAGTTCTTGGTCATGCCCTTCGGTCTCACCAACGCACCCGCGGTGTTCATGGACCTCATGAACCGTGTGTGTAAACCATACCTCGACAAGTTTGTCATTGTGTTCATCGATGACATACTCATCTACTCTAAAAGTGAAGAAGAACATGCTGAACATCTGTGATTACTGCTAGGATTACTTCAACAGGAGAAACTATATGCCAAGCTTTCGAAGTGTGATTTCTGGATTCGGGAAGTTCAGTTCCTCGGGCATATCGTAAATGAAAAGGGTATCCACGTCGACCCTGCCAAGATTGAAGCTATCAAAAACTGGGAAGCACCCAGGACACCGATGGAGATTCGCCAATTTTTGGGTTTGGCTGGTTACTACAGACGTTTCATCGAGGGATTTTCAAAGATCGCACAACCGCTTACTACCCTCACCTAGAAAGGCATCAAGTATGCTTGGGGTGACAAGCAGGAAGCAGCATTTCAATTGCTGAAGCAGAAACTTTGCAGTGCACCCATTCTGTCCTTGCCGGAAGGGACAGATGATTTTGTAGTATATTGCGATGCTTCCATTCAGGGATTGGGATGCGTACTCATGCAGGCGACAAGGTCATCGCGTATGCGTCCCGACAATTGAAGGTTCATGAGAAAAACTACACAACACATGACCTGGAATTGGGAGCAGTAGTGTTTGCACTTAAGGTTTGGAGACACTACCTCTATGGAACGAAGTGCACAATCTTTACAGACCACAAGAGCCTCCAACACATCTTTGATCAGAAGGAGTTAAACATGCGACAGCGTCGCTGGGTCGAACTCTTAAACGATTATGAGTGTGCCATTCGGTATCACCCGGGTAAAGCTAACGTGGTAGCTGATGCCCTCAGTAGGAAGGAACACTTGAAACCTCATCGGGTACGAGCACTACAGCTCACTATTCATTCAGGGTTACCCGAATAGATACGCGACGCGCAGGTAGAAGCAGTTAAGGAAGAAAACATCAAGGCCGAATCGGTGGGAAAAAGGAACGCGATTGGGAAGTAAAACCCAATGGAGCCCGGTATTTCATGAATCGCATATGGGTACCTCTCTACGGAAACCTCAAAGAGCTAGTCATGGACGAAGCTCACAAATCCCGATACTCTGTCCATCCTGGTTCGGATAAGATGTATCAAGACCTTAAAATTGCGTATTGGTGGCCCAACATGAAAGCTGATATAGCCACCTACATGAGTAAGTGTTTGACTTGTGCAAAAGTCAAGGTAGAGTATCAAAAGCCATCGGGGCTACTTCAACAACCTGAGATCCCAGTGTGGAAATGGGATCAGATCTCGATGGATTTCATCACTAAACTCCCGCGAACTTTGGGTGGTTGCGATACCATATGGGTAGTTGTGGATCGTTTAACTAAGTCCGCACACTTCCAAGCTATTAAAGAAACAGATAAGATGGAGAAGTTGACTCGCATCTACATTAAGGAAGTAGTTTCTCGGCACGGAGTGCCAACGTCCATCATCTCAGACAGAGATGCTCGCTTCACGTCCAACTTTTGGCAGTCACTTCAGAAAGCGTTGGGAACACGCTTAGATATGAGCACAACTTATCACCCTCAGACTGATGGTCAAAGCGAAAGGACCATACAGACCTTGGAAGACATGCTTAGGGCATGCGTAGTAGACTTTGGAAATAGTTGGGAAATCCACCTGCCTTTAGTGGAATTCTCGTATAACAACAGTTACCATACGAGTATATCGGCAGCACCGTTTGAGGCATTATACGGTCGTAAATGTAGATCACCGGTCTGTTGGGCAGAAGTCGGTGACAGCCAACTTACAGGCCCTGAGTTGATCCTTGAGGCTACCGAAAAGATTGTACAAATCAGAAACCCGCATGGTGACGGCACGAGATCGACAGAAAAGTTATGCTGATCAACGACGCAAACCGCTCGAATTTCAAGTAGGCGACCGCGTCCTACTGAAGGTGTCACCCTGGAAGGGTGTAATCCGCTTCGGAAAACGGGGCAAACTAAACCCACGGTACATAGGTCTGTTTGTGATCTTGAAACGTATTGGACCCGTAGCTTATCAATTAGACCTTCCTGCCGAACTCAGTGGAGTTCACAACGTGTTTCACGTGTCAAATCTGAAGAAGTGTCTATCAGATGAAACTCTAGTCATTCCATTGGATGAGATTCAAGTGGATGAACAACTGCACTTTGTGGAACAGCCTATCGAGATCATGGATCGTGAGATCAAGACTCGAAGGCACAGCAAGATTCTGATCGTTAAGGTTCGTTGGGACTCTAAGCGTGGACCGGAGTTCACGTGGGAAAGAGAGGACCAAATGAAAAGCAAATACCCACATCTCTTTGCAGCTGAGCAGCAAACTAACGATACCAACAACTAAATTTTCGGGACGAAAATTCTTTCAACATGGGGATGATGTGACAACCTGGAAATTTCTCATAATTTCGCGTACCATTGTTAACTAAATCCTTGTGCATGGCACTTGGGAATCTTTGTGCGTCGTTTACTCAATTTTCGGGACGAAAATTCTTTCAACATGGGGATAATGTGACATCCCGGTTTTTCGGATATCTTAAACGCACTACTTCACGGTTATTCGTTCCTACGTTAAATTGATTCGGAGACTTAAATTTGCACGCTCGAAATAATTACGATAATTTCGTGAACTTTTCAAACGAATTACGTGCTATGTGTATTAAACGTTTGTGAGTTGGTGAATATGTGATGTTCGATTACATGATTTGTTTTAGTTACGAAATATATATATAATAAATATATAAACGAATCGAGCCGAACCGCGACACGAGCCGGCCTCTTTTCTTGCGACTCAAGGAGTTAACCAAACTTGGGGATCAAGTCTTAAACCCAAACCGCCCCACCCAAACCCTTCGGCCGCGAGCACACACACCCGACCGCAACCCATCTCTTTTCCTTTACCTTCAATCCCTTGCGCTATATATACACACACATGCATGAGTCTTTCTTCACAAAACAAAAACATACAAAACCCTAGTATCTAAGGAAGCCGACGGCAGCCCATCTCTTCCACTTGTTCCCTCGATCGCAAAACAGCCTACTACACCCCTTCTCGGTCGCGAACAACATCTCTTCTCGGTCACGGATCTTCTCGGTCGCGATCTACCTTCAATCCGAATCGGCTCTTGTCCAAGTCTCGGCTCATTAATCTTGTTATTAAAGGTTAGGATTTATCATTGTTTGCAAGATCATATTCGGATTTATATGTTTGAATGTAGTGTTATGTTGTTAATCGGCTGATTTATCATAGTTTGCATGTGTGTTGTTTTCGGAAATCATAGTTTGCAAGTGTGTTGTTTCCGGATTGATAAAAACTATAGGTTATGATTAGGGTTGCATGGGTATGATATATATGATAGTATATGATTGGAAATTCTGTTCTTGATCGCATATGTTCAATGTATCGACGGTTTAGGCGAGTTAGATTGTGATAAAGTGCTGAATCAGATTGCTGAATGGTGGTTACAGCCAACTTAAACTGGCTGTAACTCGGTCATTATTTGTCGAAAAACGGATTTTCTGAAGTCTAAAACGTAGAGTTTTGAAAAACGATTCTAATGGCGCTGGATTCATATTTTTCTGAAGTCGTTTGATATTTTTAAGTGGCCAATTAAGTTCAGTAACTAAAGCTGTAAAAATCCTGAAATTTTGTTAGTTGTTTATCGAGTTGGATTTAATAATCTGTAGGGAGTCGAATCATGAAATTTGTACAGAAACTAGATATAGAAATTTCCGGGCAACTCCCACTGGAATTTTGTTAATTAGACAAACAGTGATTTTTAAATAAATTCTTCCGTGGACTGCAGTCAGAAAGTGACGAATCTGACTGCAGCCTAGTATATTAATGTTTATGGATAATTGGTAAAGTATTAGGACTTGAAAAATTCATATAAAATTCTACAGTATAGTTGTCACCTCCTGTAAAATAATTGGAATTTTTGGAACATTGGAACTATTTTATAAAAATCCTCGAAAACAGCCGAATTATGAGTATGTAAGCTGAAACTTGATAACTTGCGAATGTGTGCACCAAAGTGTTGCATGGATTGGATTGTGTTCATGATAAATTGTTTTGATCACTATGTTCATATGAGGATACTTGCATGCATGTTTTAGTGTTAGGAATTTTGATTGTGTGTACCGCTTTGTGCGTAAATTATGTGTAGGATTTGTATTGGTGTGTTCACACACTGACTCGAAATCAATTGACTTGTTAGGACGCAATTAGCGGTCCCATCATTTGCAACTTCTGTCTTACACTAACCGAGCAACTAAAGGTGAGTTCACGGCCCCTAACTTTATCCGGTTTTAAACAACAGGGGAGAAACATGTATACACTCTTCAACTCAATCTCTTTACGTTATACGAAATTAACATCATTAAACTATTCGGTAACTAAGTTAATGTTAATGTACGTTATGGTCACTAAGCAGCTATATCACACAAGTCCTCGACAATCTCTCGGATCGTTAGTATTGGGTTTAGATAGCGGGGAAATTATAAGTAGTACTACTGGGCCCGACAAGCCCCATCCGAGCTAGTCGCGCTAGCCGACCGGGTATGGTCAACGGGTGAATAATTTGGCCTAACTTCGCCATGGTCAGTGATAGGCCTGGCAACACGGAGGCACAACAGTTAGCTTCGATCGCGAACACTTACGTGACATAACTTTAGGCTAGCTACCTATATATATTAACATTGAACTTAATTACGAATCAACAGTATTATCCCGGGTTAGGGATAATGGAACCAACAACGTTATTATTCCAGGAAAGGAATAATGGAACTATCAGTATTATTCCGGGTTGGGAATAATGGAACTATCACTATTATTCCGGGCTGGGAATAATGGAACTAAATCGTTATCCCGGGTTAGGGATAACGGGGGAAACAAACTTATAACCGAACAAACGAATTTATGAAAACCTGTGAACTCACTCTTCTTTAATGTTGACACTTGTTTCTTTACATGTTTGTCAGGACGCTAGGAGCTCTAGGTGCACTCACTTGCATTGATCAAGACATCTTTTATCGAGTCTCATTCACAAACATTGTTTTGGGTTTTTCTTTAAGTTTTGGCGTTTATGTTGGCGCCCGTTCCTTTACTTTACTTTATGCTTCCGCTCAACTTTAAAAACTAATGCTTCTGCTAAACATTGGTAACTAACTAAGACAATATAAAATCTACGATGAATGGTTAAACAAATGATTTTTGGAAAACGTATTATCAGATCATATAGAGTCGTTCGACGTACTAGTGTTTCAGATTCTGGTTTGTTCACACGCCTCGCGGTAAAACTCCGCAAGTGGAAATTGAGGGTGTGACAGTCGAGGTGTTACAGATTGGTATCAGAGCCATGGTTATAGGGAATTAGGTTATAGAAATACTTTTTGACCTAGACTATAACCTTCCTAGGACCCTAACGCGAGTTATCTAGCGTCTAGGTTTTCAATAAAATACCCTCACCTATAAAGACCCATTTACTTTGATCAGTCATTGTGTCATTTATTCGTTTAAAGGAATGAATAAATGATTACATCCCTTATGCTTCGTCGACATTTAATATTTCTTTTTAACTATCCTTTATTAACCTCATTCATTTTCACTCATACTTTCTTCTTTTTTAGAATGCCTCCTCGTCGTGACACTACTCAAAACGCCGAAATGGCAGCTATGTTCTCTCAACAAATGGCTGCGATACTTCCAAACCTTGTGACCCAACTCAATCAACTCAACAATAACAATAACAACAGCCATGTACTGTGTAATTTCAAACAGTTCAATTCGGCTAAACCACCCAAGTTTTATGGGTCTGAAGGAGCTACTAGTCAATGAGCGCAAAGTAGAATTTGCTTCGAGTGTTTTCCAAAAGAGAGCACTCACATGGTGGAATAGGATTATGAGAGATCGAGTGCAGATGTAGTTATGGCACAAACTTGGGAGAAACTTAGAGCTCTTATGATGAAAGAGTTTTGACCACGCAATGAAATAAGGGCACTTGAGAACGAATTCCACGATCTTAAGTAAGATAGTGGTGAAAATCGTGCGTGTACCGACCGTTACGAAGAGTTGAGCTTACTCTGTCCCGCCATGGTCACGCCTTTAGATCGAGCCATTGAGAAATATATTGATGGACTACCTGATCCTGTTCAAGACATAGTCACTGGTAGCCACCCAGCCACCGTTAGGGAGGCTATTGAACTAGCCGCAACTCTCACTGATTCTCAAGTCTAGAAAGGGAAACTTTTTCGCAAGGGCGACAAGAAACAATCTGCTTAGACTACCCCAGAGAAACCAAAAGAAACCAAAACTGAACCCTCCAAAAATTTAAGGAAGCGTAAGGCTTCAAGGAATTTTGCTATTACCACTCCAACCAATCAAGCTACCCTCAACCAACCAGCCCAACCTCCTGCTAAGAAACCTTATGCTGGTACTGCACCTTTGTGCAATCGATGCAACGGCCACCACCAAAATCAAATACCCTGTCGTCAATGTACTTCATGTGGACAATTTGGTCATCTGGCCAACGTATGTCGATCTGTTCCCAACTAAGCTATCCCGAATCTGGTTCAACCCCAAGCAAATCCTGCTCGACCTCACTTTCCACCTGGGTCTTGTTACAATTGTGGCGAGATGGGCCATTTCAAGAAAAACTGCCCAAAGCTTGTTAATACTAACCCAGCCCGTGGACGTGCATTTAACATAAACGCTAAGGAGGCTCATGTTAACCATGAGGGGGTAAATGGTACGTTCCTTGTTTACAATCATCCTGCTTCTGTTCTTTTTGATTCAGGTGCCGATAGAAGTTTTGTATCCTTAGCATTTGAACGTTTACTTTCGATGGTCCGAACTAAGCTGGTAAAGCCTTTAACAATTGAAATAGCCAGTGGTGAACCTTCGATTATGTCAACAGTAATTGTCAGTTAAACCTCAATGACCATATTTTTCCCATCAACCTCACGCCAATGCAACTTGGGAGTTTTGACGTCATAGTAGGCATGGACTGGTTAACCAGACATCATGCCGAAATCATCTGTTCTGATAAGATTGTTTGTAAACCTCTTCCATCTGGCGAAATCTTAATAGTTCATGGAGAGGAACCTTCTAGCAAACTCAAACTCGTGACATGTACCCAAGCCCAGAAATACCTACGAAAGAAATATGTAGTCTTCTTGGCACATGTCGTAGAGGAAAAAGGCAAGGGCGAGAATATTCAAGACATCCTCATTGTTCAGGATTTTCCCGAAGTGTTTCTAGAAGAATTACCTGGTTTACCCCCGGTACGCCAAGTAGAGTTCCGCATTGACCTTGTACCTGGTGCCAACCCAATTGCCAAATCTCCTGAAGGGGTATGGTCCCAAATCCTTGCGCCAAGCAAGAAACCATCCCCATTTTTATCTGTAACATCCGTCAAAAACGGATTTACCAAACCCGCTCCGTTTATCAACCGAACAGTCAGTCAAAAATTTCGTTGCGAATTAAATGCCCAAAATAATTTTAAACGATACATAATCAATTATTATACGGGAATATATATTTAGTTTTTGAAAAACTGTTGAAAATCGCAAAATATTAAATAAAATACCTCTGCCGGGTTTCGAACCCGGGTCTGTACCGGCTCAACAAACAAACTTAACACGCGCACTTGAACCACTGCGCCACGGATGCTTCTTGTGAATTATTGGAATCATTTAATTAATATTATGACGTTACGAATTCAAAACCGGCGCCCAACAGTTCAGTCGTCGGAAATCCCGGAAATCCCGCGATTCTTAACGACAATATACGTTATAACGTAAACCATTAACAAGACATCAGTTATAACCGACGTCTGAGTCCGCGACCAAATCATAACCGCCGGAGAAATTTAAATCAATGAATCCAGTTGGAAATCGGGCCAAATACATCGACGATTTGCCCTATAAAAACCACCTCGAACCTCTGCAAACACTTTCGCTCAAAACCACACCCTTTCTCGGCGAAAACTCTCTCGCCGGAATTTTTCTGTTCGTCGCCGGAAAACCGGTTTCTCCATCCCTGAGCCTCACTGAGCCTCTGAGCTTATACCGGAGATACCCACACCCTTTGTAAGCTTCCTGGAGACTCGCTGCTACAAGGAACACGTCGCCGGAGGTGATTGCTGTCGCCGGAGTTTCTGCCGGAAAACAGAGGAAAACTAGTCGGTAAACCTCACGCTTATTTTCCTTTCTTTTTACTTCTATCTTATCAGTAATTAACCTGAAACGCTAAAGAAACCTGAATAAAAACTCGAATCAGTCAGACATTATATCTGGTTATCACTTGATGAAGAAGACGATGTATCCGGATCATATAAGTATAATACAAATCAGGATATTACTCGGGTTAGACACACAGTCCAGCGGTGGACTGTGTGCACATTACGCATACAAACGTCTCGAGTTCGAATCCGGTTTCACACACGTCGCCTTAATAAAAATCATTTTTTTGTTAAACTGAACCGGAGTCGCCACAAATATATGTTAAGTATATTAATAACCGGAATAATAACCAAGTTAGACACACAGTCCAGCGGTGGACTGTGTGTATGTTTATATCACAGGTCACGAGTTCGAGTCCGGTCTTCTGCACCGACTCGGACAATTATCTATTTTTTTTAAGTAAGGCAGAAAAGGAAATAACTAATTTGTATTTAAGTATAATAAAAATCGGATTATATAACATGTTAAACACACAGTCCAGCGGTGGACTGTGTGTTAGTTTAAGCCACAGGTCCCGGGTTCGAGACCTGTGGAGTGCACGTCCGATTCGCTTAAACTATTTTTAAAATAAAATGATTTTCGGTTTAAACTAATTAATATATATATATAATTAAAATCAGATTTATAATGGGTTAGACACGTAGCTCAGTTGGTAGAGCTGCGTGCACGCGTACGGGAGGTCTCGGGTTCGAGCCTCACTCAGCGCACTTGTATACACAACTCGAACCGGTCAACGGTCAGGTCAACGGTCAGAAAAAAATCAATTTTTTTTATTATTTTATTTAATTATTTTAATTAAAAATCAATTAAAAATACTTAAAAATAACATTTTTAAGGTTAGAAAATAGCCTCAAACTCACAAAAATACACCCAACAATCCTATCAAAATAGATTAATAAAATCCGTTTACTTACCAAACCATAATGCGATTTATCTAGGTTAATCTCACTCGTGGTTAAAAACACTTCGCGTACATTCAACATCATCAACCGAACGCACCCACTGTGAGTGAATCTTACAACTCCCCCTTTTAAATTACACGTTTTGGGGTGTGTCATGTGTTATGAAAATAAATAACTTATTTATTTAAACTTGTGCCATACCACATCATGACCTAAACTTAGATTGTTTATATTGTTGTGATTACTTATTTCCTTTTGTCAAATTATATGAAACTCAATCATTAGGCCCCTCAGTTCCTCGCGAGAGACGAGTTGAGCATCGCGTGCCTCTAAATGTTCCATTTTGTTCATGTGTGTATCATTGAGTTTATATTATTTGTAGTTGTGTCATTTATATTATCATGTTTATGCAATTCATTCATTAGGCCCCTCAGTTCCTCGTGAGAGACGAGTTGAGCATCGCGTGCCTCTAATTGTTCCATTATTGTTCATGTGTGTTTCATTTAATATCTTATGATTGTTGATTAAGTTTACATCTATTTTTACTCATGTTTGGTTGTGCACATATTTCATAATCAATTTAAATAAATTTGTTCAAATGTTTTCCATAGGATTCACTCGCCAACATTATGTTGATCCAAAAACCCTTTTACACATGATACAGGTGAACAGGTTGAAGCAAGGAAAACATAGGATATGCCTTAGAAGAGAACAAAGAAGTTTAGATTGTTAGTTAGAACATGTTGTAACATTTATTGTAAATTTCAATTTAATTTGTATTAAAGAATATGAAACGCACAATAAATGTCGTGAGCTTTGATGATAACCCAATCATGCCCCGATCACCTTTTCCGCTGCGGGTCGGGGTGTGACAGATTGGTATCAGAGCCATGACTATAGGGATATAGGATAGGTTATTAGACCCTTAGAGCCTATACTATAGTCTGCCTAAATTTTAATTGATTAGGTGGTTACATACAAACTTGTGATATTTATTTGTTTCATATTTGTTTACATTTCAGTCAAACATACATGCTTATATACATATTCATTATACATATATACATATCCATTATACATATATCGATGTTCATGTATTCAATTTATTTTCATACTCTCATTATCCAAAGATTTTGTGCAATTTTCAAATCTTATCAAAGTAAGTTCTGCGACGGGCATGTAGTAACTGGAAGGGTACAAGTACCGGTAGTCGGAACGTCCTGTCTAGGCTGGCATTCGTATAAATCCAATATAACGGACCAGTTTGCCTACCTGGGGACCAACGATGAGAGTACGAAGGACCTATTAGGCCAAAGCATGCCACACCAAACGTCGTTCGAACTAACCCTACTTTGAGGTGTCACCGTGTCTACACCTGGACACATTCCGAATATCACACGTTGTATACATATTTCTCGATTTTCTCTGGGTTTTTGTGTACGCAACCTGGCAAACCCGTGCGAACCATATGAAAAACCGGTATTCATGGGGGCCCACATGATTACACAGGTAAAGTATGGCGGCATGTAGGGCCTAACAGCGAGCAAACCCAAGACATCCTATGGATGTAGTAGATTTATTTATCTATAATTATTTTATGAATGTTCATTCCTAATGCGACCCATGAACCCAAAAACATCCAACTCATACTCTTGTCATGTATTTCTTGTAGATGTCTTCTAACCTCGCCCGTAGGAAGACGAGAGCAAGAAAAGCCCGCGAACGCATGGCTGTCTTAATCGCTCAACAAATGGCTGCCGTAATACCCAACATTGTAATCCAAGTTCAACAAGCACTCACCGCTAATCCTGTCAATCAAGCAAACCAAAACGTTATCAACTCTCCATCAAATATCACTAAATGCACCTACAAGCATTTCAAATCATGCGACCCTCCAAAGTACAAAGGGACTGAAGGCGTCACCGCTCTCCTCCATTGGTTTGAAGAAATGGAGAACACTTTTCTAAATTGCGATTGCCCTGACGATCGCAAAGTGCGATATGCTACCGGTCGACTATATGGGATAGCACTTACTTGGTGGAATACAGAGAAGGCCAAACGAGGCGTCGACGATGCTATGTCCTTAACTTGGAACGAATTGAAGGAAATCATGACCAGACGATTTTGCCCAAGGAGCGAAATCAAGAAATTAGAAGATGAATTTTACTCATTGAGGCAAATGGAAGGAGACCACATCACTTACAACAAAAGATTCCTCGAGTTACATCAAATGGTCCCCAACATGTTCATTCCCCTCTACCGTTTGATCGAGCACTACATTCGTGGTCTTCCATCAAAGATCCAAGACCCTGTAATAAGTACCAAGCCTGCAACTTTGGAAGCAGCAATGGAGCTAGCAACAGAGCTCACCGAGAACCGAATCCGAAACGAAGACTTCAAGGAGGAGAAGAAGAAGGATAAAGAACCGACTGAAACTTCTGACTCCACCCAAACCGAATCCCCTTCTCAACCCAATCCTAAGAGAAGAAGAGTCGGGCGACTTTTCGCTGCTACCCAACGAAATCCACTAGTTTTACACGCCATACCCATCCGAGCTATCCCAATCACCCAAGTGGCACCCAACTCAGCTTACCCAGATAAGAAACCATATCTTGGACCTCACCCTCGATGCAACAACTGTTTTTATCACCATCCCCATACCCTACCTTGCCGGCTATGTACAACTTGTGGACGCTATGGTCATTTGAGCAATGTTTGTCACACCTTTCAAAACCAAACCTTTTCCCCTACTCAAAACATGGCCCAAACTTATCACCAACCCCAATACCCCGTGTTCCCATATGCTCGAGCTTGTTTCAATTGTGGCGACCCTACCCACTTTAGAAACACATGCCCTCAATTGGTTAACGTTATCAACACTCAAGCCCAATCAAACCCAGTTAACCAAGTAAACCAAGAAAACCCAACCACTATGCCGCCAGCAAGAGGAAGAGTCTTCAACATCAATGCCAATCCGGTCGAAGATAATGACGGCCCAAGTGAAGATACTCAACTAGTCCTCTTCGCCGAAGATCCAGATTCAACTCCTATCGTTTAGTTTTATGTTTTTTCTTTATCACATGTGTAGACTGTTAGAATAATTATTGTATATTATATATTGTTTTCAGTATATGCATTTGCCGAGGCCGTGGCTCCCCATCCATCGAGGTTGAGTTGGATCCCCATTTTATTATGTGGTTGATCTTGGCGTGCCTGCACGATCGGCTCCGTTTGATTGAGCCTTGATCGGTCATTTCATTTTACATTTCAATACATGCAATACGCTCGGCTCCGTTTGATTGAGCCTTGAGCGCACATTTCAATTTACATTTCCAGTTCATGCAATACGTTCGGCTCCGTTTGATTGAGCCTTGAGCGTACATACATTTTCATTATCAGTATCTTGTGGTTATGGTGTTTGTTGTAGAGTCGCATAGAACTAATCATAACTGACGGATAAAGTCAATGAGAATTTGACAAGAATATGGTGGATACGCCGCTGGTACTTCCTATATATAAGTATTCTTGTCAAATGATCGGAGGCATTATCAGGCGGTTATGAGAGGTTCCATGCATAGGCTGTTTGTGTGATTGTTGTTTAGATTAAGTTGTTCAATTTCAGTACATTCAATACGTTCGGCTCCGTTTGATTGAGCCTTGAGCGCACATTTCAATTTACATTTCCAGTTCATGCAATACGTTCGGCTCTGTTTGATTGAGCCTTGAGCGCACAGACAATTTCATTATCAGTATTTTGTGGTTGTGGTGTTTGTAGTAGAGTCGCATCGAACTAACCATAACTTGCGGATAAAGTCAATGAAAATTTGACAAGGATATGGTGGATACGCCGCTGGTACTTCCTATATATAAGTATTCTTGTCAAATGATCGGAGGCATTATCAGGCGGTTATGAGAGGTTCCATGCATAGGCTGATTGTGTGATGGTTGTTTAGATTAAGTTGTTCAATTTCAGTACATTCAATACGTTCGGCTCCGTTTGATTGAGCCTTGAGCATACAGACAATTTCATTTTCAGTACATTCAATACGTTCGGCTCCGTTTGATTGAGCCTTGAGCGCACAGACATTTCATTTTCAGTACATGCAATACGATCGGCTCCGTTTGATTGAGCCTTGATCGCACAGATGTATTACATTTCAGTATTTTATGATTGTTGTATTGGTTGTAGAGTTATAGGACTAATCATAATTCACTGATAAAACCAATGAAAATTTGACAAGAATATGGTGGATACGCCGCTGGTACTTCCTATATATAAGTATTCTTGTCAAAGGATCAGAGGCATTATCGGACAGTTATGAGAAGCTCTATGTAGGATTTATTAGTTTCTTGGTAACTAATCATAACTTGTGGATAAAACTAATGAAAATTTGGCAAGAATATGGTGGATACGCCGCTGGTACTTCCTATATATAAGTATTCTTGCCAAAGGATCAGAGGCATTATCATGCGGTTATGAGAAGTTCCATGTAGGATTTAGTATTGCCTTGGTTGGAATTTGTGTTACATTTATATCATCATGCTATTTAAAGAGATTGGATTGTGTTCCATTTCTACATAAACTAACCTCTCCATCATAACAAACGAGAGAGGAACTTCCACCATTCAAACATATATGCAATCAGAATGTGGATTCAAATATTTGCTGTTGTGTTTATTCATGTTCGAATATTTGCTGTTGTGTTTATTTATGTTCAAATATCAGCTGTTGTGTTTTTATTTATGTTCCATGTAGGTTGTAGCGTTAGAAGTATTGCCTTAGGATATAACCATACTTTCCCAAATGTATCTAAACCCTTATGCATGATATCATTTTTAGCGAATCATTCCTGCTTATCAATACTTATACAGTAGGCAAGCCTCGAACAAAAACTTAAACCCTTATTTTTCTAAGCATGCAACTGTCAAACTAAACATCATCATTCTTTTAGTCAAATATATCACAATTTAAATTTCGGGACGAAATTTCTAAAAAGCAGGGGATACTGTAACATCCGTCAAAAACGGATTTACCAAACCCGCTCCGTTTATCAACCGAACAGTCAGTCAAAAATTTCGTTGCGAATTAAATGCCCAAAATAATTTTAAACGATACATAATCAATTATTATACGGGAATATATATTTAGTTTTTGAAAAACTGTATCGCAAAATAAAAATAAAATACCTCTGCCGGGTTTCGAAACCGGGTCTGTACCGGCTCAACAAACAAACTTAACACGCGCACTTGAACCACTGCGCCACGGATGCTTCTTGTGAATTATTGGAATCATTTAATTAATATTATGACGTTACGAATTCAAAACCGGCGCCCAACAGTTCAGTCGTCGGAAATCCCGGAAATCCCGCGATTCTTAACGACAATATACGTTATAACGTAAACCATTAACAAGACATCAGTTATAACCGACGTCTGAGTCCGCGACCAAAATCATAACCGCCGGAGAAATTTAAATCAATGAATCCAGTTGGAAATCGGGCCAAATACATCGACGATTTGCCCTATAAAAACCACCTCGAACCTCTGCAAACACTTTCGCTCAAAACCACACCCTTTCTCGGCGAAAACTCTCTCGCCGGAATTTTTCTGTTCGTCGCCGGAAAACCGGTTTCTCCATCCCTGAGCCTCACTGAGCCTCTGAGCTTATACCGGAGATACCCACACCCTTTGTAAGCTTCCTGGAGACTCGCTGCTACAAGGAACACGTCGCCGGAGGTGATTGCTGTCGCCGGAGTTTCTGCCGGAAAACAGAGGAAAACTAGTCGGTAAACCTCACGCTTATTTTCCTTTCTTTTTACTTCTATCTTATCAGTAATTAACCTGAAACGCTAAAGAAACCTGAATAAAAACTCGAATCAGTCAGACATTATATCTGGTTATCACTTGATGAAGAAGACGATGTATCCGGATCATATAAGTATAATATAAATCAGGATATTACTCGGGTTAGACACACAGTCCAGCGGTGGACTGTGTGCACATTACGCATACAAACGTCTCGAGTTCGAATCCGGTTTCACACACGTCGCCTTAATAAAAATCATTTTTTTGTTAAACTGAACCGGAGTCGCCACAAATATATGTTAAGTATATTAATAACCGGAATAATAACCAAGTTAGACACACAGTCCAGCGGTGGACTGTGTGTATGTTTATATCACAGGTCACGAGTTCGAGTCCGGTCTTCTGCACCGACTCGGACAATTATCTATTCTTTTTAAGTAAGGCAGAAAAGGCAATAACTAATTTGTATTTAAGTATAATAAAAATCGGATTATATAACATGTTAAACACACAGTCCAGCGGTGGACTGTGTGTTAGTTTAAGCCACAGGTCCCGGGTTCGAGACCTGTGGAGTGCACGTCCGATTCGCTTAAACTATTTTTAAAATAAAATGATTTTCGGTTTAAACTAATTAATATATATATATAAGTAAAATCAGATTTATAATGGGTTAGACACGTAGCTCAGTTGGTAGAGCTGCGTGCACGCGTACGGGAGGTCTCGGGTTCGAGCCTCACTCAGCGCACTTGTAAACACAACTCGAACCGGTCAACGGTCAGGTCAACGGTCAGAAAAAAATCAAATTTTTTTTATTATTTTATTTAATTATTTTAATTAAAAATCAATTAAAAATACTTAAAAATAACATTTTTAAGGTTAGAAAATAGCCTCAAACTCACAAAAATACACCCAACAATCCTATCAAAATAGATTAATAAAATCCGTTTACTTACCAAACCATAATGCGATTTATCTAGGTTAATCTCACTCGTGGTTAAAACCACTTCGCGTACATTCAACATCATCAACCGAACGCACCCACTGTGAGTGAATCTTACAACTCCCCCTTTTAAATTACACGTTTTGGGGTGTGTCATGTGTTATGAAAATAAATAACTTATTTATTTAAACTTGTGCCATACCACATCATGACCTAAACTTAGATTGTTTATATTGTTGTGATTACTTATTTCCTTTTGTCAAATTATATGGAACTCAATCATTAGGCCCCTCAGTTCCTCGTGAGAGACGAGTTGAGCATCGCGTGCCTCTAAATGTTCCATTTTGTTCATGTGTGTATCATTGAGTTTATATTATTTGTAGTTGTGTCATTTATATTATCATGTTTATGCAATTCATTCATTAGGCCCCTCAGTTCCTCGTGAGAGACGAGTTGAGCATCGCGTGCCTCTAATTGTTCCATTATTGTTCATGTGTGTTTCATTTAATATCTTATGATTGTTGATTAAGTTTACATCTATTTTTACTCATGTTTGGTTGTGCACATATTTCATAATCAATTTAAATAAATTTGTTCAAATGTTTTCCATAGGATTCACTCGCCAACATTATGTTGATCCAAAAACCCTTTTACACATGATACAGGTGAACAGGTTGAAGCAAGGAAAACATAGGATATGCCTTAGAAGAGAACAAAGAAGTTTAGATTGTTAGTTAGAACATGTTGTAACATTTATTGTAAATTTCAATTTAATTTGTATTAAAGAATATGAAACGCATAATAAATGTCGTGAGCTTTGATGATAACCCAATCATGCCCGATCACCTTTTCCGCTGCGGGTCGGGGTGTGACATTATCTACCAAGCAATCCTTGCGCAGACTATGGTACAAAAGAAGGGCTTCATAAAACCCTGCGACGGTCACCTAAAAAGGGAAAGAATCATTTAACTACCTTGCGCAGGCTTGCGCAAGGTAAATAGTTAACCTTGAATGATTTTCCTGAGTAATCATATTGCTCTCAAAAGAAACCTTACGCAGATTACAATGCCACAAAAAGGCGTTATAAATCTCTGCACCGACCCTCTAAGGAGGAAAGAGATCATTTAACTACCTTGCGCAGACTTGCACAATGAAATAGTTAAACCTTAAATACTTTCCTTAGCTAGATGGCATATGTGCACGAGATAAAGCTCAGAAACAAAAAAGAATCTTTTCTGTTATAACAAAAAATACACGTGGCAAACAATAAGAGGATTGCAGCTGTATATCTTTTAGAAGCTATTAACGCACAATCGTGTAGAGGTACAAACGGTTACAACAGAATTACACATGGCGAGATCTGGTACACTCTCGATAGTCACGATGATGGCACAATTTTGTAAAAGGCAAAAGGTCTTCATCGTCAGCCACGTTGCAATTCCCCAACCGTTGATCCTATCACGATCCGTGTGGCTTTAAGAACAAGTTGATAAATGAACGGTGGGTCTTAACACTGTAAAATCCCCCTTCTCTCTATTTTGGCGCCTAAATCCGGCTATAAATAAGTATCTTGTAGGTCCATTGTACGGATCGTTCTGGTCCTAATTTGGCAAACCTAAGGTAAACGTGTGGAATCCATTTGCATAGGCGACATTGGATAATAGTTTGTTACTGATTAATCACTGTTTCATTAATATGTAGACGTTACAGATCCTGGAAGCACTTAGACAAAGCTTCGCACAAAATCTCTGAATCTTACAAATGAGAACATAAGTCACATATTTATAGGGGAACAAGTTCACCTGGAATGTGCCTTGGACAAGTTCGGGCGAACTTGTTCATGTACATTACAAGTTAGGGCGAACTTGTCTCTCAACATACATAAACTTAACGTTTTACTCCTAAACACAAACTCGACATTATACGATGACGTAGGCAACAGACATATGTATCAACAGACCCCGCCTTGGATGTTGTCGTTGTCATCATTCTTCAATTAAGTTCCTAAGTCTTTAATGTTCTCTTGATCTTTATTTCTGGAATAACTTTAACTTCCTTGATCTTCATAGCATCTACAATCCTTTTCTCTTTTCTTCTCGAGCTTGTCTTGAATCACCATGTCCACCTTGCTTTGAGCTTTCTGGTATCTTCAATCAACGTGTTTTATCCAGCTCCCCTTTTAAAATCTATTTCCTGTTTCAAAGTTCCTCAAACTTTCAAATAAAACATTTCAGATTCAAACTTTGAAATCTCTAAATACAACCATTTCAAATTATAATCTTCTCATCAGTTGTAAACCCTCTCAGTTAATCAAGTCCAAATTAATGACCTTGAATAACTGATTTATGTATCAAGTTCAACTTAATGATCTTGATTAAATGTTTTGACACTAAACTGACACATTTATTCAAAAGTAAGTTTCAACTTAATGAACTTTTAAACTTTTAAGATCAATTTTCAAAAGTTTTTAAAATTTTGTTCAGCAACTCTAGATTTTGAAAATCAGCTTTTCATCATCAGTGGTCGAAACTAAAGGATAATATAAACTTTTTGTTTTATGAAATGAATATCAAACACTAAGTATGTACAAACATATTTACAAACATATTTTTGTTGAGTTTGTGTTACAGGATCATATCAGTTTTTGAGACATATCACAAGTACCATTGACCTCTTCATGACACTAAGCTTTTAACAAATATACATAGATTGTCGATATATTTGTTCTCTTAAACTTCAACACATTTCTCAATTGTTCCAAGATACATTATGTGGAATTAAGAAACTTAACTTAACTATGGTTCCCATCTCAGAATATACTCCCGTATCAAGATTCCCTATATTTCATCTTACAGGTGAATATAGCGTAATTGATATCTGTATTTGGGTTATGCGAGACCTTGAGAGCTCAGGTTAGTACCACCGTACCGAAAAAGAAATGAAGGCTCGACTTATAAGGTAGTGTTCCAAAATGGAATCTTTTTGTACTGCAAATTGTAGTATCTTTCGATATTTTCAATTGAATGCAGTTTTAGGGGATTTTTGCAAAAGGATTAAAGAAGTTCTAGGTCATTGCTTACGCAAAATCAGAAGAACTTGTATAATACCCCAGATATCAACCATCTATAAAGACTTCGTATCTCAGAATCAGCCAATCTCTCAAACGAAATTCCGGAGTACTAAGTCCATATATCCAAGAGATGTTAATCCACAAGTTTAAGCAGTTGCAAAATTTAGTTTATATCCCGGAAACAATTTACTGCACGTGTAAAGCCTATCGGCACATCCACAGTAAGACTCGTTTATCACTTTTAAACTTTACAATTCTTTAGCATACTGTGATAATCCACTGATGTACTATCATTTCCTTTTGTGACACAAAATTCTTTTAGTCTTTTACCAATGTTTTTGTACTTTTCGTATTTAATATGTTTTTGGATTTTTTGAAAAAATTTTCTCCCCCTAAAATTCAAAAATATATTTTTGTAATTTTTTATTTACAAAAACATTGACCAACTGCTGAGAATTACTTCAATTCTCCATCCATTACTGCTTCACAATTTTATTTTTAAAGCACTCTCCCTCTCATGATGACAAAAACTATGACACTTTTGTGTTTATAACAATTTATAACCCCTGGGTTTTGTCTATTCAATAGTGAGGGTTCTGTGAAATTTTTCAAATTTTTCTTCAAAAAATTTATACAAATTTTCAAGTAAACGTTATTGGAATGTATTTTCGAAAAATTTTCTTCAAAAATTTTCAAAATTTTAAAATAAACATTATTAGAATGTAATAAGGCCTTTATGTAGGACTTGATAACCCAGCCTATCTTCAAAGTGTGCCACAGAACTCCATTCTCAGTAATTTGCTTTTTCCTCGGAAGTTCCTGCAAAAGATTCAAACAATTTGTTGAATAGTGACACCCAAGCATTTTTAGTCTTAGGCGTTGTTTCTTCAACCTTAATTTTGATTTTCTTTTCACAATTAGGTTTATTTTGGACTTTCTCAAGTTTCAGAAAGTCCTCTAAACTTTCAATTTTCACTGATTGTTTAAATTATTTTTCTTTCACCAACCATGATTAATTTTTCATTAAAGCTTTCTTGAAATACAATGTAGAAATTTTTTGTTCATTACTATTGGAGGATTCACCAGTTTCAAAATTTGAAAACTTAGTAATAACTAGTTTCACCTTGTTTGTAGTTTCTGTACATTGTTTCCAAACCTGAGTTGGTACTTTCAAATCTTCAAAATTTTTCTTATCAATATGAACAGATTTAGGATTAATTTGTAGACATTTTTTAGCAATGTGTCCAGTTACCCCACATTTATGATACACCTTGTTATCATACTGATCCTTTTTATTAAACCATACACCCAAATCATAACACTGATTTGGTGCGTGATAACCATCTTTCCTGTTTCTTCTATAAGCATGATTTGACGTTGAAGCACTGTGGTCCGACCTGCACCACTTATTTTCATATTTTTGTGAGTTTTTATAATGATTGGATGATCGTACCGATGAGTTTTTATGTTTCTTTTGAAAATTTAGAACTTTGTTTTTCCTTTTGTTTTCGTTCTCCATTCTGCTTAGAAGGTTTTTGCGTTGAGCATTCACCTTTTTCAGTAGATTGTACAACAGTTTGTTGAAAATTTTCTTTTAGTTTCAAAAATATTTCATTTTTATCATTTTTATCATCGGTATCATCATCACAATCTTCAATTATGACATCGTCATAATTTGTGACATTGTCACTTATTGGAATTTTCTCTTTATTCTTATTGATCGGTTTTGGACATATCTGATCTAGAATCAATGACGAGGTCACAAAACCTTTCAACTTATTTTCTAAATCAACAACTTTATTTTTAGCATTCTCAACATCTTGTCCAAGTTTCCTGATTTTTTCAAGATGTGAGTTTATTATAATTTGTTTTTCAAAATCATTTTTTATTTAAAACAGATTTTTCATTTTCTAAAATTTTTATTCTATTTTCAAAAATCTTTTCATTTTCTTTTAATATTTTATTTTCTAATGTCTAACTCTCAAGATTACTCAAGAGTTTGACATTATCTGCCAGATAGTCAGTCAGATCTACATCATAAACTGGGCAGATTGGTTTAGAACTTGAAGGCTCATTTGCAGATGTACTTAAAATTTGTGCTTCACAATTCTTAGCTACTATACTCCCTTCTCTCTTCAACTGAACATTCCCTTGATGACTGACAGGATCAGACTTCTTTAGTAATTCCACTTCATATCCCTCTAATTTGTCAACGAAGGTAGAAAGCTTGAAAAATTCTCAGCTCTGACTTTCCTTTAACACCATTAAGTACGTTGTCCATTCACCCTCCGGAAGAGCGTTAGCGAATTTGTCAATATACTCTGCTTCTGTCTTATCAAGACCATGCCTTCTCATCTGCACTTTCAAATGACAAAATCGATCTATCATTTGTTTCATTGACTCGCCTTTCAGAATTGTGAAGATGTTAAACTCTTTCATGATTAGAAGTTTCTTGCTCTTAATCATCTCAACACTATCCAAATATTTAGCACGTAGAGCATTCCACAACTTCTGTGATGTATCACATTCTGGTAGTAGAATCAAGATATCTTCATTTATCGATTGCTGTAACAAGCTGATCATCTTCTTCTCATGAACATTCTGGTATAAGAAATTTGTTCGTTTCCAGTTCTCAAAATTTTCTTTCCAGCTTTCATACTCGTCCATACTCATCAACTTTGGTGGCTTCACGGACCCCATTTCATTTTCCAAATCTATCTGTCGTTTAAAAACACTTGAAAAATGATTAGCAAACAAACATTCTAGTAAGATTTGACTTCTTAATCGACAATATTAACGTATCGGTTCGCTAAAAACGTTAAAAAAATTTCAAAAACTGTTTTTTTAGAAACCTTTGTACAAGTTCGGGCGAACTTGTATTGAGATTTATGAAAATATCACCCTGAGAACAAGTTCGAGCGAACTTATGTGAAAATTCAAGAGAAACAGCAAGTTCGGGCGAACTTGTAAAGAATTTCAACAAATTTTGGTCAAGTTCGGGCGAACTTGCTTAAATTTGATGAAAAACAGCTAAGTTCGAGCGGACTTGACTGAAAATCTTTGAAAAATCAATCAAGTTCGGGTGAACATGATGAAAAATCACTCAAAAAGTGAATTTGTCAGTCAAGTTCGAGCGAACTTGATGATAAGTTCGAGCGAACATGTGTTTTCAAACATGGTTTTTTCAAATTTTCAACATGAATTCGTTTGTTTTAAGCTCTGATCTTTCAAGGGTTTTACTATTATGGATTTTACGTATTATACTTGAAAATCAGTCCATTTTGTCCGTGTAATGTCCAAGAAAAGTTTAAAAATGAAAGAAATGAGTAGAAGATGAGATGTTCTATGTCCAATGTCTTCAAATTAGTCCAATCCTGCTCTGATACCACTTGTAGGTCCGTTGTACGGATTGTTCTGGTTCTAATTTGGCAAACCTAAGGTAAACGTGTGGAATCCATTTGCATAGGTGACATTGGATACTAGTTTGTTACTGATTAATCACTGTTTCATTAATTATAGACATTACAGATCCTGGAAACATTTGGACAGAGCTTCGTCGTCCAGTACACAAAATCTCTGAATCTTACAAATGAGAACGCAAGTCACATATTTATAGGGGAACAAGTTCGCCTGGAATGTGCCTTGGACAAGTTCGGGCGAACTTGTTCATGTACACTACAAGTTCGGGCGAACTTGTCTCTCAACATACATAAACTTAACGTTTTACTCCTAAACACAGACTTGACGTTATACGATGACGTAGACAATAGACATATGTATCAACATATCTCTGGTATAAGGAAAAGGTATTCATTTTCACTTACTCTCTCTCTTACTTCATTTAAACTGTTTCCGACTATCGATACTTATTCTCACACCGGAGGGTGGTCACAGAGAGAACCCCCCATTATCCCCGTGACGAGGCTGATGGCGTTCTGTTTTGCAGGTATCATCAGAAATCTAGTTGGGACCATCATCATTAGACGAAGCGAAGGATTAACCCTTTTTATGCAGAGACTAAACCCTAGATCTATCCAGATTCCGATCTGATTGATCTATTGTTTCTTCATTGGCGCCCACCAATTTTCTATTCTCTCCACATTTTTCGTTTCGTTTCATTTAGATCTACAGCATCATGGCTGATGGATCGTTGTTTCCAGGAGGTCCTCGATCTGAGATCCGCCGCGTCGTTGGTCCTCAGATTGACGGACAAATTGTGGAGGACTCGTCCGGCGAAGCTGATGCTCCGTATGATCCAGATCATGCAAGCATTCCAGTAACTCCGGCAGTTCCTCATGTTGATGTCGCATCAATTTTACCGCCTGATGAGACTCTGTTGTCTCGGCTAATCAAATCTCAAACAGCTTTAAATGCTATGTATGCTCAACTATGTGCTCAGACCGGAACTCCAGCTTTTCAAGCGCTAGTTAATGCTCCCCAGGTCCGTGCTTCGTCGGCACCTCGAGTGTTGAGTTATGATTCACAGATCCATGGACGTGCACCTTCACATGTTTCGGTAGAAGGAACTGAGATGCATTCTCAAACAGGAATGATTATGTTCATTCTGGAACTCGAAAACAAGAAGAAAATGCTCAACGTCGCACATCTGTTCATTCACGTTTGGGCCCGCAGCTATCACAAAAGCGGGACACCCAACATGATGAATATGATAAGACTTATGACGAAGGAGATAGTGTAAGTGTTTTTAATCGATTATCTACGGATCATGTCAACTCTAAACCTAAGATACATGCAACATACAATCCTGAAGTGGAGCATGATTACAATCTGGTGTATCGACCCGCTGAAGCAGCGGAACAATCAAAGTTTGTAAGAGAAATAGCGTTGGCCCCGCTAGAACGAGCAAAGTTACCATCCAACATAGAGAAGTTCAATGGTTTAACTGATCCTGATGATCACATGCACCTCTTCACTGGCGTAGGGCTAATTGGAGGTTGGACATTACCAATGTGGTGTCATCTGTTCGTACAAACTCTTACCGGCGTCGCGCGCCTTTGGTTTGATAATTTTCCCACTGGTAAACTTATCTCTTGGAATGATCTTAAGGAGAAATTCCTTACGCATTTTAGTCAACAGAGGTGATATGTCAAAGATTCCTTAGACGTGATGAACATCTGGCAGAAGGATGACGAAAGCCTAGAAGATTTTATCACTCGTTACAATAAGGAAGTGTTAGAAATTGGAGATGTACATGATGATCTTATCCGCGCATAGTTCAAATATGCGGTACGATGTGATGAAATGATAAAAGTACTTTCTGAACAACTTGCCTTCCAAAGAGCTGGGATAAACTAATGGCAGCAGCCAAGGTTTATGCGCCGACAGAGCGGACCTTAATTCCAACAGACCACCACTACCTAAGAATCGCCCTCAGGATCTGAGTAGAGGTGGCCGAAAGTTTAAAAAAGGCTGGAAAGACTCGAACCAAGGTTCGTATTCTCCGTATTCACCAGTAGACACTCGTGCAACGATTAACAAAATTACTACCCAGAAAGGAATCAAACAAGAGAACCGTGATCGGCAATGGACTCCTCTAACGAAGTCTCCCGCTGAAGTTCTGAGTACCGAGAATTATCAGTTTAAGCAACCTCAACCCATGAAGAACAAGAAGAGTCAGGATCTAAATCTCTTTTGTGACTTTCACAAAGATACTGGGCACAAAACTGACAACTACATCTATTTGCGCACAGAGATTGAAAAAGCATTGAAAAGTGGTAAACTGACACACTTAGTACAGTCAGTACGTAAGGAAGTCAGGCAACTCACGCGCAGGGATGAGGGTCCAAGTAACAAGAAGATGAAGCAGGTTTCTATGATTCAAGGAGGAACATCGCGCAAGCGCAACTTCCAACATTTTCAAAATGACAAATGGCGTGAACAACTGGTGATTTTTCCTATCGTTTCGGGCGGACCGCAGGAAGAGAGACCGGTAGTGATCACAGATATTTTTGGTCATTACCAAACGGACTACATGTTTATTGATCCTGGGAGCTCCATGGACATCATATATGAGCTGTGTTTCAAGCAATTGGCTCCCGAGGATAAGGCACGCCTGGAACCAGTTGATTTTCCTTTAACTGGATTCTTCAATGAGGTTGTCTTTCCTCTCAGACAGATAGTTTTTCCTGTCACCCTTTCAAACGGAAAACACTCACGAACCATTCAAGTAAACTTTATGGTGATGCCGGCAACTTCTCGTCATGACGTTTTATTAGGGCGTCATGCGCAACGTGATTTCAACATGATCACGTCTGCGCCACACGCTGCTTGTGGGTTCCCAACGCCAGCAGGTATAGCTATCATGTACCCCCGTAAAGAGATCATGTCTATTGAAGAACCAGTTGTCAAGGCTGCTAAGCCTCTGTCACTGACTGAGCCTTAGAAATGGATCCTAAACAACAAATATCCAGAACATCCGATTATCCTGGTCCTGCGCTATCTATAGAAATCCGCGCAAAACTCAAGTCGTTGTTGTTTCATAACATGGACATCTTCGCCTAGACACCTGCAGACATGGTGTGTGTCCCGCGCTAAGTCGCGGAGCATTGTTTAAATGTCTTTCCATCAGTAGAACCAGTGGTTCAGAAAAAGCGCAGCCTGGGTACCGAAAAAACTCAAGCTATGAACGAGCAAGTTGCTGAACTACTAAACGCTGGCATTTTACAAGAAGTGAGATACCAAACTTGGGTGGCAAACCCCGTTATGGTCAAAAAGCATAACGGCGATTGGCGTATGTGCGTCGACTTTAAAGATTTGAACAAGGCATGCCCCAAAGATTGTTACTCTCTTCCTGAGATTGACAAGAAAGTTGACTCCTTGGCATCGTTCCGTTGGAAATGTTTTCTCTATTGTTATAAAGGATACCATCAAGTGTTGATGAAACAGGAGCATGAAGACAAGACGACCTTCCGCACAGAGAAGCATATTTTCTGTTATACAAAAATGCCTTTTGGTCTCTGCAATGCAGAGCCACTTACCAGCAGCTTATGGATACAGTGTTTGATGATGACATTGGGACAACCTTCGAAGTATATATCGACGATCTAGTCATCATGAGTCATACGGAAGAAACGATGTTGGCCAACATTCAAAAAACTTTTGATTAATTGCGAAAGGTCAATCTGAAGCTAAACCCAAGCAAGTGGTCCTTTGGCATGGAGGAAGGTAAGTTCCTCGGATTCATCGTCACAAAGGATGGGTTCAAAGTTAATCCAGAAAAAGTCGAAGCAATTCAAAGCATGACATCTCCGTCAAGTGTTAAGGAGATGCAACGATTAGCAGGACGGTTAGCTGCCCTCAACCGTTTCCTCGCATATCATGCTGCAAAGTCTTATCCTTTCATCCATACTCTACGCAACTGCATAAAGAAAGTCAAATTCCAATGGACGATAGAGGCGGAGAAAGCTTTTCAAGATATGAAGGATTGTTTAATTCAGTTGCCAACTTTAAAAGCTCCGCACGACAAAAGAGCCTATGGTCCTTTATCTTGCTGCATCCGAAATGGCAGTCGGAGCAGTTTTACTTGTTGAAAGAGAAGGTGTTTAGACACCTATTTATTATATTAGCCAGATGTTGAATGATCCAGAGTCTCGATATTCGATGATGGAGAAGTTAGTACTTGCGCTAGTCCATGCCTCGCGTAGACTTCGTAGGTATTTTTCTGGTCATGTTATAAATGTTCTGACAAATTATCATCTCGGCCAGATTCTTTCCAAACCAGACGTCTCGGGGCGATTAGCTAAGTAGGCTATCGAACTAGGAGGTCATAATATTGTATACAAGCTGAAACCAGTAATTAAAGGGCAGATCCTTGCCGATTTCGTAGCTGAAGTTCCAGTAGACAAAGTCCAAGAATGCGAAGACATCCAAAATCCGGTTCCCGTTATGGATAACAGAGAAAGGTCATTACATACAGATGGCGCATCAAATAGTGACTGGGCCGGCGCAGGCCTCCGATTGGTTAACCCAGATAACCAAGAGTTCACTTACGCCATACGTTTGGATTTCAAGAGCACAAATAATGAGGCTGAATATGAAGCGTTTCTAGCAGGCTTGCGCCTCGCTATAAAGATGGGCGCTGCGAATTTAATTGCACACGTTGATTCTCGCCTTGTAGCGGAGCAAATCAATGGTACTTATGATGCAAGGGGCGACATGATGGCGTTATACTTGGAACAAGCCAAGTCTTTAATCAGTCAGTTCCGGCAGTTTAAAGATGTGCACGTCAACATAAGTGATAACAAACATGTTGACGCATTGAGTAAACTTGCAGCCACAAGCTTCCAACATTTGGCAAAAGGGGTTAGAATTGAAGTTTTAAAAAATCCATCTGTTCCGCTAAAGCAAGTCAATATGGTTGAAATGGGGAGTCCATCTTGGATGTCTCCGATTATCTTGTTTTTGCAACATGGTCAGCTTACTGAAAACAAGGCACAGGCACGAAAGATACGGTGTAAGGTCTTAAATTACGAAATGGCGAATGGTATTTTATATCGGAAGTCATACATGGGTCCTTTATTGCGACGTGTAGATAGGCAAGATGCGCAGTACTTGATCAGAAAAATACATGAAGGCCTATGTGGCATACACACGGGACCGCGTATGGTCGTTGCCAAAGTAATGAGCGTAAGATACTACTGGCCGGGGATGTACGTGGACGCCATTGACATTTTGCGCAAATGCATGGTTTGCCAAAGACATGCCCCAAAAACTTTGCGCCCCCAAAATCCACTTGTCCCAATAACATCGGCATGGCCTTTTCAACAATGGGCCATTGACCTTGTCGGTCCTTTTCCCTGATGTGCCGAGCGCGGTAAAATTCATTGTTGTTGCCGTTGATTATTTCACTAAGTGGGTGGAGGCGAAACCTTTAGCCTCGAAGACAGCTATGGTAATCGGAAAATTTATATGGGAACATATTCTTTGTTGTTTCAGGTTGGCCATGCGCATCATCACAGACAATGGCTCTAATTTAGCATTTGAAGATCTAAAAAATGGATGCAAGAGATGAACATTGAGCATGTTTTTTCCTCCGTTCCGCATCCTTAGGCGAACGGTCAGGTTGAAAGTATCAACAAGCAATTAGTTTATGGCATCAAAGCCTGCCTTGGCACGGCGCGGCGTGGATGGGTAGATGAGCTACCCAGCATTCTATGGGCGCATCAAACAATGCCCAAGACAAGTACGGGAGAAACTCCATTCAGTTTGGTATATGGAACGGAGGCAGTAATCCCTGCTGAAATAGGCCTCCCATCTCCAAGAATGCTTACCCTGGAAAAACAAAACAACGAGGAACAATGTCCCTTGGATCTCGATTTGATTGAAGAAAGACGCGAAAACGCAGCTATTCACGAAGCAAAATATAAGTCCCAGTTGGAGAAATATTATAACAAGCGGGTACGCGTTTGCACATTTTTAACGGCGGATTTTGTCCTCCGTGATAATGAGGCCTCCAATGCTGAAAGACCAGGAAAGCTTGCGCCAAGATGGGAAGGCCCATATGTGATCAACGAATTCCTTGGTAAAGGAGCATATACTTTGAAGCACATGGACGGCTCTAGCATCCCTCGGACCTGGAACGCCCAACAGTTGCGTCGTTGTTACATGTAATCTCAGCTCTAAATGCGATAGCCTCGCGCTTCGCAAAGGGACTGCTTACAGTTTTTCTTATTTTTGTAATCTTAGTGACAATATTAGCTCGATGCTTTATCAATGAAACTCTACTCTGTCACTACTTACATCTAATTGATTATGAATATTTTGCTTACAAATGCATGCAATTACTTTGGAAATACAAAAACACTAAGGCTACTAACAACTCATGAGCCACAAGATAACACAACAACTTACGCTCTTACATGAGTTAGCCAATTATGTTCATTTATCTGTCCTAAACAAGTAATTGTACTCATGCACACATTGTAATTCAAAAGATATATTACTAAAAGTCAAGTACTTGCGCGGCCGCGAACCTGTAGATATAAATATTATTACAAAAATAAATTGTCTTAAGCATATAAACATAGAGAAGCAAGACCACCCTATTTTGTGGTTTTCGTGGCATCTTCTTCTTCTTCTTCTTCTGCTGCAAAGATATCCTTTAGACGGTCAACAAAATCATCATGATGTAGCGCATCGTCCACAAGATCCATTACTGGGATTTGCAAATGATCGTATCTTTCCTTAGCCCTTGTAAATGTGGCGCTAGTATTTGACCCATGAGTAGCCGCTCGGATATTGTCCCATTGTACTTGTAATGCATGTGAAACATGGGAAGAACATTCATTATAACCGCGGGCATAGCCATCAGCTCGCGCAACAACCATCAGTTGAGCCACCGCTTCATCAAGCTCAGTGGAATTCAATATTGAATTAGCAATCTACAAAAAACAAGACACAAGGGTCAGAATACATAAGCAACAAGCTTTACATTTAAAGAGCAATAAAGCACTTACTTTTACAATCCCATATTGTTGTATCCAAGTAAGCTTGTTCATCAGAGATTCCGCAAGGCTTCCTGCGGTGGCGCGAGCGACCTCCGTTTCTTCAATTATCTTCTCGCTTTCAGACAAACCGCGCGTCAGCTCCGCTTTCTCAACTTGACTCAACTGGACATTCTTCTTCAAAGAATCAAGTTCCGCTCGCGTTTGTTCCTGATCAAAGAGCATAGAAGTAAGATCAGCAAGTTCTTTATCTCTAAGTAAAAGAATCATTTGTGTCTCTACCTCTTTTTGTTCACTTCGCTCTCTATGTGAGCGAGCTTCTTCAGTAGCAAATACAGCGTCAGTTTTCTCTTGCTTGAGTTTTTCAATTTCATTGCGCAAGGAAAATTTTCCATTGTTGTCTCTTTCGCAAGCTTCCAACCACCGCTTGCGATCTTCGGCATACTACGCTGCTACTGCTTCAGCTTTTTTCTTCCACCCCCGGGCGGACCACTCCATTTTCTTTTCATCTTCAAATTTACATCTCTCCACCTCTAGATCAATCTTCATCTTCCTCAACTTCTCACTTTCGACCCGAACCTTGAATCTTTTGGACTCAAATTCGTCCCACTCCTTGTTCATACTACGCCGCTCGCGCACAATCCTATGTGTCACAGAAGAGGCTTGCGTCGTCTCTAACAGATAAGCTTGGTATATTTGTTCATGCGATTTGTCTTCTTGACGCTTCACCTCCGCCGGCGGATATAGATACCCTTATACCACTCCCTGCAAGCTTGCAGGTCAGTAAAGGTGTCACTTTGCTTTAACTTTCGCACCGGCTCATGAAGGGCGGAGGCTCTTTTGGTTGAATAGGAACGATAATAATAGTCCCCAGGCGTCTCCTCAGGACGAATGGGACATTCTTCAGTTTGATCATCAAAAAATGATTCAAAGTTTGGCGCAATAGGGGAAGAGCCGGTATTCTTGGCTTGCTTATCGGTGGCTTTTTCCGAATGAGGCGGAGGCATCTTGGGATCCTCAACAGTTTGTTTTTCAACATTGGAAGGGGCAGTATCTTTTACCTGCTCGCCAGCAGGATCTATGGCATGTCAGGCAAGATGGGATCTGAACCAGATAAGTTGCGCTTGGATTTACATCATCTCCTCTCTTCTCAACGCCTTCATCTTCAGGTTTGCACGTTGTTGGCAGTGATGATGACGTGGTCTGCGCCACTTTCACTATTTTTTCTGCATATAACAAACACTGATGAAAAAAGAAATTTCAGTATATAAAGGACAAGTTAAGTATCCTTACTAGGAGAATTTTTTTTTTCAAGTGCATCCAGGTTGCTTTTCTTCCCTATACGAGCCCTAGCAACGTTTTTGGGGGTGGTGCAGGTTTTTCGGGGCTCACAGCCTTTCTTTTCTTGGGTTATCTATTCAAAGGCTCAGGGCTGGATTCTAGATCGATGGGATCATCAGGATTGGCTGCCGGTATATCTGCGTTACTAATGGGCTCCGCCTTAGGTATCCTCAAACCTACAGGCGCAAGACCTTCTAGGGAGTCAGACGCAACCACATAGTCACACCAAGTGTCAGATATAAGTGTTTACCTTTCTTGGTACCTTTCTTTGTAACCTCGGGTTTCTCAGATTGTGGGACAGTGGAAACAGGTTTCTTCTTCTTTGAATCTGGGCCTACGCCAAGTTTGCTAAAACACCTATTTTGATAAAAAATAAACAATCATCGGGGCCATAAATTATATTGCAATATTACGTAAAATCTAACATTAATAGTAATATTGCAATATTAACTCAGGCTCGATGTCAAAAACACTTACCAGTAGTAGTGGAAGGTTGTGCTTGGAGAAGCTCAAAAATTACCTAAGATTTGCTCAAACCAAGGGGCCTCATCTTCATCAGTAGGCACCACTCCCATCTTTCCTGTTTTCCTTTTAAACGCCACCAAATGCAAAGGCGTAACTATATCAAAGAAACATGATGAACATGAGGAGCAAGGCACATATAATATTTAAAGGGAGTTGCGCAAGTATCTTACCAACTCCATCTTCCATATAAACTGGCTTCTCTTGACGATCGGATTTCCATAGGATACTCATCCTGGCAGCGATCAATACCCTTTCCGACAATATAATGTTAGGCACATCCTTCAGATTTTGATACCATACTTCGTCGCTTGGGATCGCCATTGTCTCTAACTCAATATCTTCCCCCAAATGGAATGTCATCTGTGTTGGAATCACAGTAGATTTAATATAGAAAAATTTATGCTTCCAGTAATGTTAAGATGGGAGGCACAAGTAACAGTATTTTTGCTTGAAGACGTTGTTGGAAAGAGTAGAAACCCAGAGAACAATGTAACTGATAAAAAACCCTAAACTTTTCAACCGTAGGGATGAGGTTCATCGACCTAAGCACAAACTCAAAATGCCTGATTCGCACCATCCCCATTGGATTCAGCTGCGAAATATGAAACTTATAGAAATCCAGAATCTCTAACATGAAATGTGTCACTGGAAGATGAAAATTGCCCTCGGCAAAATAATCATAAAACAGAGTGATGTACCCAGCCGGGGCATTTGCAATTGTATCAGTCTCTTCGGGATACCTAGCATCCCAAGATTTAGCAAATAAGAAATTCAAAATTATCCTGTCAAAATCTTCTCTTCTCCACTTCAACGTCGGCAACATTGATGTCGGCGGCATCTCTGACTGTTCTACTGGTGTTGAACGCTCTGCCATGAACAAATCTGCAGAATAATGAGTATTTTCTGATCACAAAGGAAAGAGATTGCAGAGAAAAAGATGAAGAAAAATGGTATTTTTTGAAAGCACAAAGAAGATGGGGCACAATGGGGGTAAATATATATAGGCACCGCAATAAATGCCGGCAGCAAACGTGCCAAAAATTTAGGGTTTTTCCCAAATCCTAGGCAAAAGAAGGGCGAGTGGTGAACAGTAGCCGCCCCACGCGCGCGTGCAGTCGATAAAAGGTCGTCAAGCAATTAATGTTGTACAAATAGTATTGTTGGCAGTTGTTATACAGTACCTCAAAACGTCACTTCACCACGTGCTTTTCATCAAACCCTGACATAAGGACAGCTTTTTTCAAAATTCAAAAAAGTTTCTCCATATCCCAAAAGGTTTATTTCATGAAATTTTCCTTTCCTTCAGCGCAACGAAACCATTTAAAAGAATACAACAAACACTACAATTTTTTTATTTTAGTCCAGTGCTCCACCTACGTGCTACTTGCGCATAGGAGCAACACTGGACTGGGGAGACTTGAAGGGGTATGGTCCCAAATCCTTGCGCCAAGCAAGAAACTATCCCCATTTTTTATCTACCAAGCAATCCTTGCGCAGACTATGGTACAAAAGAAGGGCTTCATAAAACCCTGCGCCGGTCACCTAAAAAGGGAAAAAATCATTTAACTACCTTGCGCGGGCTCGCGCAAGGAAAATAGTTAACTTTGAATGATTTTCCTGAGTAATCATATTGCTCTCAAAAGAAATCTTGCGCAAATTACAATGCCACAGAAAGGCATTATAAATCTCTGCGCCGGCCCTCTAAGGAAGAAAGAGATCATTTAACTACCTTGCGCAGACTTGCACAAGGAGATAATTAAACCTTAAATACTTTCCTTGGCTAGATGGCATCTGTGCATGAGATAAAGCTCAGAACAAAAAAGAATCTTTTCTGTTATAACAGAAAATACACGTGGCAAACAATAAGAGGGATGCAGCTGTATATCTTCTAGAAGCTATTAACGCACAATCGTGCAGTGGTACAAACGGTTACAATAGAATTACACGTGGCGAGATCTGGTACACTCTCGATAGTCACGATTTTGTAAAAGGCACAAGTTCGCCATCGTCAGCCACGTGGCAATTCCCCAACCGTTAATCCTATCACGATCCGTGTGACTTTAAGAAAGTTGATAAATGAATTGTAGATCTTAGCACCGTAAAATCTCTCTCTCTCTCTCTATTTTGGCGCCTAAATCCGGCTATAAATAAGTATCTTGGGGACAAGGAAAAGGTATTCACTTTCACTTACTCTCTCTCTTACTTCATTTACACTGTTTCTTGGCTATCGATACTTATTCTCACGCGGGAGGGTTGTCACGGAGAGAACCCCCTTCTCCCCGTGACGAGGCTGACGGCGTTCTGTTTTGCAGGTATCATCGTAAATCTAGTTGTGACCATCATCATTAGACGAAACGAACGATTAACCCTTTTTATGTGGAGACTTAACCCTAGATCTATCTATATTCCGATCTGATTGATCTATTGTTTCTTCATCCCCTTACCGTCTTGCACCATCTTAAATGCAAGAATTGTCGAAACAACTCCAAGAGCTTTCAGACAAAGGTTTCATTCGCCCGAGTTATTCACCTTGGGGCGCTCCTGTGCTTTTTGTGAAAAAGAAGGATGGATCCTTTCGCATGTGCGTCGATTATCGTGAGCTCAACAAACTCACGATTAAAAATCGGTATCCCCTACCTCGTATTGATGATCATTTTGATCAACTACAAGGTGCTACCTGTTTTTCAAAGATCGACCTCCGCTCAGAGTATCATCAACTTCGTGTACAAGAAGAAGATATTTCCAAAACTGCTTTTTGAACCCGATACGGCCATTATGAATTTACTGTCATGCCTTTTGGATTAACAAATGCTCCTGCCGTTTTCATGGACTTAATGAATAGGGTTTGTAAACCTTACTTAGATACGTTCATCATTGTTATCATCGATGACATCTTGATTTATTTGAAATCTCGAGCTGACCACGAACATCACCTCCGTCTCACGATGGAACTTCTAAAGAAGGAACAACTTTATGCCAAATTCTCCAAGTGTGAATTTTGGCCAAATGAAGTTCAAGTCTTGGGTCACATTGTCAATAAACAAGGCATACATGTAGATCCTTCTAAAATCGCAGCGATCCCATACTACTCCTACGGAAGTTCGTTCTTTTCTTGGTCTAGCCGGTTACTACCGTCGTTTTATCGCAAACTTTTCCAAGATTGCGGTTCCACTCACTTTTCTAACTCAAAAGAATCAACCATTTGAATGGAGACCCAAACAAGAGGAAGCTTTCCAAACCTTGAAACAAAAGCTTTGTGATGCTCCTATTTTATCCTTACCCGATGGCAACAACGATTTCATTGTATATTGTGATGCTTCAAATCTAGGCCTTGGTTGTGTTCTCATGCAACGAGACAAAGTCATAGCATATGCATCAAGACAATTGAAAATCCACGAAAAGAACTACACAACTCATGATCTTGAGTTAGGTGTCGTTGTTTTCGCTCTTAAAATTTGGAGACATTACCTCTATGGCACTAAATGTGTGGTTTTCACTAACCACAAAAGTCTCCAACACCTTTTCAATCAAAAGGAACTAAACACGAGACAACGACGTTGGGTCGAACTTCTGAACAACTATGATTGCAAAATTCGTTACTATCTTGGTAAGGCGAATGTCGTAGCAGACGCACTTAGTTGCAAAGAACAAGTCAAACTTCACTATGTTCTTATCCAATCAGATATCCAAACACGTATTTCCCAATCCCAATGTACTTGCGTACCCCAAGGCTTGATGAATAATGAACTACCACATAATCTTGAGCTTCAGCTTGAAACTAAAGATAATGGGTTACTCTATTTCTTAAATCGTTTATGGGTTCCCAACCAAGATAATCTTCGTAACTTATTAATGGACGAAGCACACAAGTCACGTTACTCCAACCATCCGGGTACAGACAAAATGTATATGGATCTTCGTACCCAGTATTGGTGGTCGGGTATGAAAAATGATATAGCTTTGTACGTGTCGAAATGCCTTACTTGTCTTAAGGTCAAGGCAGAACATCAACGTCCCTATGGTTTGCTTGAACAACCAGAAGTTCCGGTATGGAAGTGGGAGAACATCGCCATGTCATCACTAATTACCACGCACTTCTATAGGTCATGATTCCATTTGGGTAATCATTGACCGTTTAACTAAGTCAGCACACTTTCTACCAATTCGTGAGGACTTCTCTACTGACAAACTTGCTAAGATCTATATTGATGAGATTGTATCTCGTCATGGTGTTCCTTTGAACATCATTTCAGATCGTGATACTCTTTTCTCATCTCGTTTTTGGAAGACCATGCAATCTGCCATGGGAACCAAATTAAATCTAAGCACTGCTTATCATCCTCAAACGGGTGGACAAACCGAATGGACAATCCAATCACTTGAGGATATGCTTAGAGCTTGTGTAATTGACTTTCGTGGTAATTGGGATTCGCATCTACCTTTGATCGAATTCTCCTATAACAACAGTTATCACTCCAGTATCAACATGGCTCCCTTTGAGGCTCTTTATGGTCGAAAATGTCGTTCACTTGTCTGCTGGAATGAAGTTGGTGAAGCTCAAATCACCGGATCTGAACTCATTCAAGAAACAACAGACAAAATCATGAAAATCCGCAATAACCTTTTAACAGCAAGAAGTCGTCAAAAGAGTTGTGTTGACAAACGACGCAAAACCTTTGGAATTCCAAATTGGTGACCATGTTCTGCTCAAGGTATCCCCTTGGAAGGGTATGGTCAGATTTGGAAAGAAAGATAAACTAGTTCCTCGATATGTGGGACCTCTTAATATCATTGAAAAGATCGGAAAGGTAGCCTACAAACTCGAACTACCTCCTGAACTTGGAAATATTCATCCAACCTTCCACGTGTCCAACTTGAAAAAGTGTTTAGCCAATGAAAATCTCCACATCCCTCTTGATGAAATTCGTATGGATGACACTATGTATTTTGTCGAGAAACCTGTGGAAATTATGGACCGTGAAGTCAAGAAACTCAAGCGAAGTCAAATTCCAATTGTTAAAGTTCGCTGGAAATCCAAACGTGTCCCATAATTTACATGGGAATGAGAGGATCAAATGAAAGCAAAATACCACATCTTTTCTCTCAAGTCTCCTCTAATTCAATTTCGGGATGAAATTCCCCAAAGTAGGGGAGACTGTAATGTTTGTAGTATTTCAACCAATGAACACTTTCGTTCAAAATGATCTTCACAACATTTCCGAAATAATATCCAAGTTATCGTAACATGTTCCCAAAATACACCTTACAAAGACCTTAATCACAACTCCGGACACGCACGACGAAAGCCGACACGAAAAAAAAATTTAGACCTCGCAGGCGCCATGCGCCAACAATCTTGGCATCTCCTGCGACGCGCGGGAGAGTACCAGGACACGTGGCTCCATATTGCAACACGTGTCCAACCTACCTAAGACCGATGGCAGTCTAGGCCTAGGTGACCTCCCCCGCGCGACGCAGAGGAGAGTCAAAAATTGGGTATATAAAGCCCGGTCTGGGACGAGTTGAAATTGCTCAAATCGATTTTAAATCGACGTCTCTTTCTCTCTCGAAGCTCTGTCCAAGTTCTGAACCCCCCTACACCCCTAAACCTGCGAAGCTCTGCTCCGTTGTAAGTATTTTAACCCCCGATCACTAATTCGTTACCCGACCCGATTGACTTAGGACCCACCGACGCATGTCAGGGCTCTGCCTGACTATGTTCGTTGGGGTTCTCTCTCGTGTTGTATGGCCACCCTACCCGATTGATTTAGGACCCACCAACGCATGTCAAGGCTCTGCCTGACTAAGTCAGTTGGGGTTCTGTCTCGTGTTGTATGGCTAAAGTGACTTGGGTTATTTTACTAACACGTGTGCATTGTATGTGATTAGGAAAAACTTGAACTTTGCTAAATACAATTAAGCAAGTCATCCACAATCCAAGTGAGTACATAGTTTTTCTCCCTTTTTCGTTTCTAAATGTTTTGGGTTGATTCATATGTGCTAAACTATTTTCAAGATTTCAAAACAATGAACATGGTTTATATATACAATATGTTTTCAATAAGGTGTGAAACTTGGTGGTGTGTTATCCATAGCACGAATACATTCATTAACTTTGATCATGCCGACCGGTAGTATGTTATGGTATCATAGGACCGACAATTCCGTTACCAAATTTCCCCAAGTTTGTGGGGAAATTTGGGGAACGATAGAAACTATGCAATTGATAAACCCTTTGGTGGTTTGTTACACGAGTCAACACAGGTTTGAATGTATTCACCACACAACCACACTTATTTACACAAAGACGATTAAAACACGAACAATTGATTTACATAAAACAAAAAGGATTGGGTTAGACAAGACCCAAGTGGTTTTCAATTAAAGGTATATAAACCATACAAAGGTTTCTTTTAAATCGATTACTTCCACTGTTTTACAAAGGAAACACTTTTATCAAAATTCATGGCTACAAGATTTTCTTAATCATACCAACTTTTATAGTGGTTAAACATGTTGCAATACCAACCAAGTTTGTTACAAGATTTTCACTTATCGACTCTCGTAGTCAAACGAGGTATTGCAAAACGAATACAAAGCCATGAATTTGCCTTACAAAACCTATGTTACTCGCCAGTATTCAATGTTGACTTTATTTTTACATATGTTTTAGGTACTAATACATGATCAAGTATGCTACACATAGGATGGACGCTGGCCTTAGCTTGATTAAAAATAAAGTAGTTGTTGTATTTTGTTTCAGATTCTCTAAGACAATGTCAATTATTAATTCAATAAAACAAAACTTTAAATACCATGTGTTTGAAACAATTTGTAACGTAACCCCCTGACATTTTCGCTGCGAGTTGTTTTATACGCGTCGGGGTGTTACATCTTCCCACAAGGGTTTGGTAACAGGTATGGGCTTAACCTTCCATCGGGGTTATAGTGGCAACTTTGTTTTTCTTCTTCCTTCTATTTTCTCTTTTTTTCCTTATTAAACCAACCCGTTTCTTAGGGGGTTGGGTTTCAATTGGCTAGGCTTGGAAAATGATAGGTTCATCTGTATCAGCCTCATATCCTGAGTTCGTTCCAGATGTCCCTTCGCCCGTTTTCAGATCAGAAATGTGTTGGAATGCTTCAGATACGTTTTCGCCACTCATACTATGGACTCAAAAATCGTTAAAAACAATATTTTCAAAAATTATTTATATATGTTTAATTTATTATTCATAGAAATAACACATGCGTTATTTTATATTAATTTCCTAACATTAGTATTCAAGTTTAGGTATTATAATAACACCTCAATGGCTTAAACCAGTGGCTCTGATACCACCTTCTGTCACAACCCTTGACCACACCTTGGACGGAGCCGTGAACAGTTACAAGTGATACCGATGTTTATTAAATTTACAGCGGATGATTTCATCAGGATCGTAGTTAGAAAAATTTCAAAGTTTGTAAAACACCAAAGTTTTGTAAAACACAAAAGTTTAAAATTATACAATTGAGATAAAACCCATATTACGAATAAAGGTTTTTATAGGGATAAACCCTATTTGATAAAACATGATTTCTTTTCCTTATTCTGGTAACATAGCTACTTTACCTAAGCCTTCAGTGCCTTATAGCATGCTTCTTTTACTTTCACATTAAGTTACCTGTAACGCGTTTAAAAAATTTATTAGCGAAAAATACTGGTGAGTTCTTCAATTTTATAAAAAAGACACATTGTTATAATTTATAGCATTAAGAGTTTTTACATTTATTTATATCTATCAATTACTCAAAGCAGTATTTGTCACTCGGTGGCAATTCCGATGTGACGGCGCACCTGTGGATACAAATATTATTACAAAAATAAATTGTCTTAAGCATATACACATAGAGAAGCAAGACCACTCCAATTTGTGGTTTTCGTGGCATCTTCTTCTTCTTCCGCTGCAAAGATGTCCTTTAGACGGTCAACAAAATCATCATGATGTAGCGCATCGTCCACAAGATCCATTACTGGGATTTGCAAATGATCGTATCTTTCTTTAACCCTTGTAAATGTGGCGCTAGTATTTGACCCATGAGTAGCCGCTCGGATATTGTCCCATTGTACTTGTAATGCATGTGAAACATGGGAAGAACATTCATTATAACCGCGGGCATAGCCATCAGCTCGTGCAACAACCATCAGTTGAGCCACCGCTTCATCAAGCTCAGTGGAATTCAATATTGAATTAGCAATCTACAAAAAACAAGACACAAGGGTCAGAATACATAAGCAACAAGCTTTACATTTAAAGAGCAATAAAGCACTTACTTTTACAATCCCATATTGTTGTATCCAAGTAAGCTTGTTCATCAGAGATTCCGCAAGGCTTTCTGCGGTGGCGCGAGCGACCTCCGTTTCTTCAATTTTCTTCTCGCTTTCAGACAAACGACGCGTCAGCTCCGCTTTCTCAACTTGACTCAACTGGACATTCTTCTTCAAAGAATCAAGTTCCGCTCGCGTTTGTTCCTGATCAAAGAGAATAGAAGTAAGATCAGCAAGTTCTTTATCTCTAAGTAAAAGAATCATTTGCGTCTCTACCTCTTTTTGTTCGCTCCGCTCTCTATGTGAGCGAGCTTCTTCAGTAGCAAATGCAGCATCAATTTTCTCTTGCTTGAGTTTTTCTATTTCATTGCGCAAGGAAAATTTTCCATTGTTGTTTCTTTCGCAAGCTTCCAACCACCGCTTGCGATCTTCAGCATACTACGCTGCTGCTGCTTCAGCTTTTTTCTTCCACCCCAGGGCGGACCCCTCCTCCATTTTCTTTTCATCTTCAAATTTACATATCTCCGCCTCTAGATCAATCTTCATCTTCCTCAACTTCTCACTTTCGACCCGAACCTTGAATCTTTTGGACTCAAATACGTCCCACTCCTTGTTCATACTGCGCCACTCGCGCACAATCCTATGTGTCACAGAAGAGGCTTGCGCCGTCTCTTACAGATAAGCTTGGTATATTTGCTCATGCGATTTGTCTTCTTGACGCTTCACCTCCCGCGGCGGATAGATACCCTTATACCACTCCCTGCAAGCTTGCAGGTCAGTAAAGGTGTCACTTTGCTTTAACTTCCGCACCGGCTCATGAAGGGCGGAGGCTCTTTTGGTTGAATAGGAGCGATAATAATAGTCTCCAGGCGTCTCCTCAGGACGAATGGGACATTCTTCAGTTTGATCATCAAAAAATGATTCAAAGTTTGGCACAACAGGGGAAGAGCCGGTATTCTTGGCTTGCTTATCGGTGGCTTTTTCCGAATGAGGTGGAGGCATCTTGGGATACTCAACAGTTTGTTTTTCAACATTGGAAGGGGCAGTCTCTTTTACCTGCTCGCCAGCAGGATCTTCAACAAATGATTTTATTTGCTCTTCTTCTGGCGCTGTTTTCTCTTGCATGTCAGGCAAGATGGGATCTGAACCAGAATAAGTTGCGCTTGGATTTACATCGTCTCCTCTCTTCTCAACGCCTTCATCTTCAGGTTTGCGCGTTGTTGGCAGTGATGATGACGTGGTCTGCGCCACTTTCACTATTTTTTCTGCATATAACAAACAGTGATGAAAAAAGGAATTTCAGTATATAAAGGACAAGTTAAGTATCCTTACCAGGAGAAAATTTTTCTGCAAGCGCATCCAGGTTGCTTTTCTTCCCTATACGAGCCCTAGCAACTTTTTTGGGTGGTGGTGCAGGTTTTTCGGGGCTCACAACCTTTCTTTTCTTGGGTTATCTATTCAAAGGCTCAGAGCTGGATTCTAGATCGATGGGATCATCAGGATTGGCTGCCGGTATATCTGCGTTACTAATGGGCTCCGCCTTAGGTATCCTCAAACCTACAGGCGCAAGACCTTCTAGGGAGTCAGACACGGCCACATAGTCACACCAAGTGTCAGATACAAAGTGTTTACCTTTCTTGGTACCCTTCTTTGTAACCTCGGGTTTCTCAGATTGTGGGACAGTGGAAGCAGGTTTCTTCTTCTTCTTTGAATCTGGGCCTACGCCCAAGTTTGTTAAAACACCTATTTTGATCAAAATAAACAATCATCGGCGCCATAAGTTATATTGCAATATTACGCAAAATCTAACATTAATAGTAATATTGCAATATTAACTCAAGCTCGATGTCAAAAACACTTACCAGTAGTAGTGGAAGGTTGCGCTTGGAGATCTTATTTCTTGGGAAGCTCAATATTCCCTAAGATTTGCTCAAACCAAGGGGCCTCATCTTTAGCAGTAGGCACCACTCCCATCTTTTCCTGTTTTCCTTTTAAACGCCACCAAATGCAAAGGCGTAACTATATCAAAGAAACATTATGAACATGAGGAGCAAGGCACATATAATATTTAAAGGGAGTTGCGCAGGTATCTTACCAACTCCATCTTCCATATAAACTGGCTTCTCGCGATGATCGGATTTCCATAGGATACTCATCCTGGCAGCGATCAATGACCTTTCCGGCAATATAATATATCCTTCAGATTTTGATACCATACTTCGTCGCTTGGGATCGCCATTGTCGCTAACTCAATATCTTCCCCCAAATGGAATGTCATCTGTGTTGGAATCACAGTAGATTTAATATAGAAAAATTTCTGCTTCCAGGCATGATAAGATGGGAGGCACAAGGAACAGTCTTTTTGCTTGAAGACGTTGTTGGAAAGAGTAGAAACCAAGAGAACAATGTAAGTGATAAAAAACACTAAACTTTTCAACAGTAGGGATGAGGTTCATCATCTAAGCACAAACTCAAAATGCCGGATTCGCACCATCCCCATTGGATTCAACTGCGAAATATGAAACTTATAGAAATCCAGAATCTCTAACATGAAATGTGTCACTAGAAGATGAAAATTGCCCTCGGCAAAATAATCATAAAACAGAGTGATGTACCCAGCCGGGGCATTTGCTATTGTATCAGTCTCTTCGGGATACCTAGCATCCCAAGATTTAGCAAATAAGAAATTCAAAATTATCCAGTCAAAATCTTCTCTTCTCCACTTCAACGTCGACAACGTGGATGTCGTCGGCATCTCTTACTGTTCTACTGGTGTTGCACGCTCTACCATGAACAAATCTACAGAATAGTGAGTATTTTCTGATCACAAAGGAAAGAGATTGCAGAGAAAAAGATGAAGAAAAATGGTATTTTTTGAAAGCACAAAGAAGATGGGGCACAATGGGGGTAAATATATATAGGCACCGCAATAAATGCCTGCAGCAAACGTGCTGAAAATTCAGGGTTTTTCACCAAATCCTAGTCAACAGAAGGGCGAGTGGTGAACAGTAACCGCCCCACGCGCGCGTGCAGTCGACGGAAGGCCGTCAGGCAATTAATGTTGTACAAATAGTATTGTTGACAGCAGTTATACAGTACGTCAAAACGTCACTTCACCACGTGCTTTTCATCAAACCCTGACATAAGGACAACTTTTTTCAAAATTCAAAAAAGTTTCTCCATATCCCAAAAGGTTTATTTCATGAAATTTTCCTTTCCTTCAGCGAGCGCCTAACGAAACCATTTACAAGAATACAACAAACACTACAATTTTTTGTTTTAGTCTAGTGCTCCACCTACGTGCTACTTGCGCATAGGAGCAACACTGGACTGGGGGGACTTGAAGGGGTATGGTCCCAAATCCTTGCGCCAAGCAAGAGACCATCCCCATTTTTTATCTACCAAGTAATCCTTGTGCAGACTATGGTACAAAAGAAGGGTTTCATAAAACCCTGCGCCGGTCACCTAAAAAAAGGAAAGAATCATTTAACTACCTTGCGCGGGCTCGCGCAAGGAAAATAGTTAACCTTTAATGATTTTCCTGAGTAATCATATTGCTCTCCAAAGAAACCTTGCGCAGATTACAATGCCACAGAAAGGCATTATAAATCTCTGCGCTGGCCCTCTAAGGAGGAAAGAGATCATTTAACTACCTTGCGTAGACTTGCACAAGGAGATAATTAAACCTTAAATACTTTCCTTGGCTAGATGGCATCTGTTCACGAGATAAAGCTCAGAACAAAAAAGATTTTTTTCTGTTATAACAGAAAATACACGTGGAAAACAATAAGAGGGATGCAGCTGTATATCTTCTAGAAGCAATTAACGCACAATCGTGCAGAGGTACAAACGGTTACAATAGAATTACACGTGGCGAGATCTGGTACACTCTCGATAGTCACGATGATGGCATGATTTTGTAAAAGGCACAATGTCACCATCGTCAGCCACATGGCAATTCCCCAACCATTGATCCTATCACGGTCTGTGTGACTTGAAGAACAAGTTGATAAATGAACGGTAGATCTTAACACCGTAAATTCTCTCTCTCTCTCTCTCTATTTTGGCACCTAAATCCGGCTATAAATAAGTATCTCGGGAACAAGGAAAAGGTATTCACTTTCACTTACTCTCTCTCTTACTTCATTTACACTGTTTCCGGCTATCGATACTTATTCTCACGCCGGAGGGTTATCATAGAGAGAACCCCCTTCTCCCCATGACGAGGCTGACGGCGTTCTGTTTTGCAGGTATCATCGGAAATCTAGTTGTGACCATCATCATTAGACGAAGCGAACAATTAACCCTTTTTATGTAGAGCTTAAACCCTAGATCTATCTAGATCCTCGTCTGATTGATCTATTGTTTCTTCATCCTCTTACCGTCTTGCACCTTCTGAAATGCAAGAATTGTCGAAACAACTCCAAGAGCTTTCAGACAGAGGTTTCATTCGCCCGAGTTATTCACCTTGGGGCGCTCCTGTGCTTTTTGTGAAAAAGAAGGACGGATCCTTTCGCATGTGCATCGATTATAGTGAGCTCAACAAACTCACGATTAAAACTCGGTATCACCTACCTCGTATTGATGATCTTTTTGATCAACTACAAGGTGCTACTTGTTTTTCAAAGATCGACCTCCGTTCAGGGTATCATCAACTTCGTGTACAAGAAGAAGATATTCCCAAAACTGCTTTTTGAACCCGATACGACCATTATGAATTTACTGTCATGCCTTTTGGATTAACAAATGCTCCTGCCGTTTTCATGGACTTAATGAATAGAGTTTGTAAACCTTACTTAGATAAGTTCATCATTGTTTTCATCGACGACATCTTGATTTATTCGAAATCTCGAGCTGACCATGAACATCACCTCCGTCTCACGATGGAACTTCTAAAGAAGGAACAACTTTATGCCAAATTCTCCAAGTGTGAATTTTGGCTAAATGAAGTTCAATTCTTGGGTCACATTGTCAAAAACAAGGCATACATGTAGATCCTTCTAAAATCACAGCGATCAAGGATTGGAATACCCATACTACTCCTACCGAAGTTCTTTCTTTTCTTGGTCTAGCCGGTTACTACCGTCGTTGTATCGCAAACTTTTTCAAGATTGCGGTTCCACTCACTTTTCTAACTCAAAAGAATAAACCATTTGAATGGGGACCCAAACAAGAGGAAGCTTTCCAAACCTTGAAACAAAAGCTTTGTGATGCTCCTATTTTATCCTTACCCGACGGCAACAATGATTTCATTGTATATTGTGATGCTTCAAATCTAGGCCTTGGTTGTGTTCTCATGCAACGAGACAAAGTCATAGCATATGCATCAAGACAATTGAAAATCCACGAAAAGAACTACACAACTCATGATCTTGAGTTAGGTGTCGTTGTTTTCGCTCTCAAAATTTGGAGACATTACCTCTATGGCACTAAATGTGTGGTTTTCACTGACCACAAAAGTCTCCAACACATTTTCAATCAAAAGGAACTAAACATGAGACAACGACGTTGGGTCGTACTTCTGAACAACTATGATTGCAAAATTCGTTACTATCCTGGTAAGGCGAATGTCGTAGCAGACGCACTTAGTTGCAAAGAACAAGTCAAACTTCACTGTGTTCTTATCCAATAAGATATCCGAACACGTATTTCCCAATCCCAACGTACTTGCGTAACCCAAGGCTTGATGAATAATGAACTACCACATAATCTTGGGCTTCAGCTTGAAACTAAACATGATGGGTTACTCTATTTCTTGAATCGTTTATAGGTTCCAAACCAAGATAATCTTCATACCTTATTCATGGACGAAGCACACAAGTCACGTTACTCCAACCATCCGGGTACAGATAAAATGTACATGGATCTTCGTACCCAGTATTGGTGGTCGGGTATGAAAAAGGATATAGCTTTGTACATGTCCAAATGCCTTACTTGTCTTAAGGTCAAGGCAGAACATCAACGTCCCTCTGGTTTGCTCGAACAACCAGAAGTTCCGGTATGGAAGTGGGAAAACATCGCCATGGATCTCATCACTAAATTACCCCGCACTTCTAGAGATCATGATTCCATTTGGGTAATCATTGACCGTTTAACTAAGTCAGCACACTTTCTACCAATTCGTGAGGACTTCTCTACTGACAAACTTGCTAAGATCTATATTGATGAGATTGTATCTCATCATGGTGTTCCTTTGAACATCATTTCAGATCGTGATACTCATTTCTCATCTCGTTTTTGGAAGACCATGCAATCTGCCATGGGAACCAAATTAAATCTAAGCACTGCTTATCATCCTCAAATGGGTGGACAAACCGAATGGACAATCCAATCACTTGAGGATATGCTTAGAGCTTGTGTAATTGACTTTCGTGGTAATTGGGATTCGCATCTACCTTTGATCGAATTCTCCTATAACAATAGTTATCACTCCAGTATCAACATGGCTCCCTTCGAGGCTCTTTATGGTCGAAAATGTCGTTCACTTGTCTGCTGGAATGAAGTTGGTGAAGCTCAAATCACCGGACCTGAACTCATTCAAGAAACAACAGACAAAACCATGAAAATCCGCAATAACCTTTTGACAGCAAGAAGTCGTCAAAAGAGTTGTGTTGACAAACGACGTAAAACCTTTGGAATTCCAAATTGGTGACCATGTTCTGCTCAAGGTATCCCCTTGGAAGAGTATGGTCAGATTTGGAAAGAAAGGTAAACTAGTTCCTCGATATGTGGGACCTCTTAAGATCATTGAAAAGATTGGAAAGGTAGCCTACAAACTCGAACTACCTCCTGAACTTGGAAATATTCATCCAACCTTCCACGTGTCCAACTTGAAAAAGTGTTTAGCCAATGAAAATCTCCACATCCCTCTTGATGAAATTCGTATGGATGACACTATGTATTTTGTCGAGAAACCTGTGGAAATTATGGACCGTGAAGTCAAGAAACTCAAGCGAAGTCAAATTCCAATTGTTAAAGTTCGCTGGAAATCCAAACGTGTCCCATAATTTACCTGGGAATGAGAGGATCAAATGAAAGCGAAATACCCACATCTTTTCTCTCAAGTCTCCTCTAATTCAATTTCGGGATGAAATTCCCCAAAGTAGGGGAGACTGTAACGTTTGTAGTATTTCAACCAATGAACACTTTCGTTCAAAATGATATTTACAACATTTCCGAAATAATATCCAAGTTATCGTAACATGTTCCCAAAATACACCTTAAAAAGACCTTAATCGCAACTCCGGACACGCACGACGAAAGCCGACACGAAAAAAACTTGGACCTCGCAGGCGCCATGCGCTAGAAACCTTGGCATCTCCTGCGACGCGCGGGAGAGTACCAGGATACGTGGCTCCATTTTGCGACACGTGTCCAACCTACCTAAGACCGGTGGCAGTGTAGGCCTAGGTGACCTCCCCCGCGCGACGCGGAGGAGAGTCAAAAATTGGGTATATAAAGCCCGGTCTGGGATGAGTTCAAATTGCTCAAATCGATTTTAAATCGACGTCTCTTTCTCTCTCGAAGCTCTGTCCAAGTTCTGAACCCCCTACACCCCTAAACCTGCGAAGCTCTGCTCCGTTGTAAGTATTTTAACCCCCGATCAATAATTCGTTACCCTACCCGATTGATTTAGGACCCACCGACGCATGTCAGGGCTCTGCCTGACTAAGTTCGTTGGGGATCTCTCTCGTGTTGTATGGCCACTCTACCCGATTGATTTAGGACCCACCAACGCATGTCAAGGCTCTGCCTGACTAAGTCCGTTGGGGTTCTGTCTCGTGTTGTATGGCTAAAGTGACTTGGGTTATTTTACTAACACGTGTGCATTGTATGTTATTAGGAAAAACTTGAACTTTGCTAAACACAATTAAGCAAGTCATCCACAATCCAAGTGAGTACATAGTTTTTTCTCCCTTTTTCGTTTCTAAATGTTTTGGGGTGATTCATATCTGCTAAACTATTTTCAAGATTTCAAACAATGCACATGGTATATATATACAATATGTTTTCAATAAGGTGTGAAACTTGGTGGTATGTTATCCATAACACGAATACATTCATTAACTTTGATCACGCCGACCGGTAGTATGTTATGGTACCATAGGACCGACAATCCCGTTACCAAATTTCCCTAGGTTTTTGAGGAAATTTGGGGAACAACAGAAACTGTGCAATTGATAAACCCTTTGGTGGTTTGTTACACGAGTCAACACAGGTTTGAATGTATTCACCACACAACCATACTTATTTACACAAAGACGATTAAAACACGAACAATGGATTTACATAAAACAAAAAGGATTGGGTTAGACAAGACCCGAGTGGTTTTCAATTAAGGTTTCTTTTAAATCGATTACTTCTATTGTTTTACAAAGGAAACACTTTTATCAAAATTTATGGCTACAAGATTTTCTTAATCATACCAACTTTTATAGTGGTTAAACATGTTGCAATACCAACCACATTTACTACAAGTTTGTTACAAGATTTTCACTTATCGACTCTCGTAGTCAAACGAGGTATTGCAAAACAAATACAAAGCCATGAATTTGCCTTACAAAACCTATGTTACTCGCCAGTATTCAATGTTGACTTTATTTTTACATATGTTTTAGGTACTAATACATGATCAAGTATGCTACACATAGGATGGACGCTGGCCTTAGCTTGATTAAAAATAAAGTAGTTGTTGTATTTTGTTTCAGATTCTCTAAGACAATGTCAATTATTAATTCAATAAAACAAAACTTTAAATACCATGTGTTTGAAACAATTTGTAACGTGACCCCCCGACGTTTTAGCCGCGAGTTGTTTTATACGCGTCGGGGTGTTACATCTTCCCACAAGGGTTTGGTAACAGGTATGGGCTTAACCTTCCATCGGGGTTATAGTGGCAACTTTGTTTTTCTTCTTCCTTCTATTTTCTCTTTTTTCCTTATTAAACCAACCCCGTTTCTTAGGGGGTTGGGTTTCAATTGGCTGGGCTTGGAAAATGATAGGTTCATCTGTATCAGCCTCATATCCTGATTTCGTTCCGGATGGCCCTTCGCCCGTTTCCAGATCAGAAACGTGTTGGAATGCTTCAGATACGTTTTCACCACTCATACTATGGACTCAAAAATCGTTAAAAACAATATTTTCAAAAATTATTTATATATGTTTAAATTTATTATTCATAGAAATAACACATGCGTTATTTTATATTAATTTCCTAACATTAATGTTTAAGTTTAGGTATTATAATAACACCTCAATGGCTTAAACAAGTGGCTCTGATACCACATTCTGTCACAACCCTTGACACACCTTGGACGGAGCCGTGAACAGTTACAAGTGGTACCGATGTTTATTAAATTTACAGCGGATGATTTCATCAGGATCGTAGTTAGAAAAATTTCAAAGTTTGTAAAACACCAAAGCTTTATAAAATACAAAAGTTTAAAATTATACAACTGAGATAAAACCCATATTACAAACAAAGGTTTTTATAGGAATAAACCCTATTTGATAAAACATGATTTCTTTTCCTTATTCTGGTAACATAGCCACTTTACTTAAGCCTTCAGTGCCTCATAGCATGCTTCTTTTACTTTCACATTAAGTTACCTGTAACTCGTTTAAAAAATTTATTAGCGAAAAATACTGGTGAGTTCATTCAATTTTATAAAAAAGACACATTGTTATAATTTACAGCATTAAGAGTTTTTACATTTATTTATATCTATCAATTACTCAAATCAATATTTGTCACTCGGTGGCAGTTCCGATGTGACAGTGGTCATATCACCCATTGGCTAACTTTCGTCCAATAGTGAAGATTATCAGGTAGTGTATACAAAACCCCACATACCGACAGTAATTTCAGAATACAAAAACTTATCACTGTAAGTATAACTGAAAACATTTAGGGTTTTGCAATGCATTTGGTAAAAAGAAAGAATGACTCACATTGTAGATTTAGGGTTTATTACTATAGTCTCTTGGTGTTAAGCCTAGGTCCTAATAAAAACACAATGTGATGGAGAGTGTGAATCCCGTGCTTTAATGTGTGTTAAATTACGTGTTTTAGTGCATTTTATGCGGTTAAATATTTCGAATGTGATAACTACGAGTTCGTGTGGTTTTACAGGTTAACCATCTAAAGCAGTGAAGTTAGGACACTTGCAAGTGAAGAGGAACAACCGTGGATGATCATCAAGACATATCATAGCATTCGGGACTTGTTCGGGTCGAGAGATAGATTGAATGTGCAAAGAACGCGAAACAAGAAGTCTAGGGGGCTGCTAGTCATTCATTCAAAGTTGAAATGCATGCAAAGGAGGAGGTTACTATATGCGACGTAAGCTACGGTCCTATGACCGTAGCCTACGGTTGAGATGGACTAGCCAACAAGAACGCAGCAGACCACCACCGTAACCTACGATTGTGGGGCGTAACCTACGGTAGGTGTCAGCACAAGGAACATAAACATGATACTGTAACTTACGGTGAGAGACCGTAGGCTACAGTGTGGCTTCCGGAAATACGTTGAGGTGTTCTTATTTGAAGATATAAAAGACATGTTAAAACCTAAGGAGGGGGCGACTTCTGGGACGAAAAATAGAGATACAGGCATCTTTCTTGGGCACCTTTTCGCATCAATCATCATACTTTTCATCAACATAAAGATCAAGATGATTCAAGCAACTTTTTCTCAAGCGCGTGAAGATCATACAACCGAAATGAGCGGCTAATCATCCAGTGGTTTCCAAAATCCGGATACAAGCATCTAGTGGTCAATTATAAGTCGACAAGGAATATCCATTATGTCCCTTCTGCCACGACCGTTAGTTATCTCTGGGGAGGAGGGTGGCAGGCGTCCTTGTTTTCTGGTCTTTCATCAGCGGTTAATGGAGATCGTGGGACAGTGGTCGGCACAAGCTGATTAGTGCCACGTATACGTCCTTGTGTACTTATTGTCTCCTGCACGAATGTTCATCGTGCAACATGATCCAACACAGCCTATCAGACGTCTATTGGCTCATTTTCCTGTTACCTATACCTTTCATATCTCACCGACGTTACCTTGCGCTTTGTACTTATTATCGGTGTAGGCTTGTCCTTTGTATTCGGCGCAAGGTAGGGGAACTTGGTCCTCTGTCTTCAAGAGGACAAGTGTTTAAGAAAGGTTAACTTTACTTCCTAATACGTGCGCGACCTTTGAAGCATCTATTTAGTCAGCGCAAGGTCTGTGGAGTTATTACTTGGGTGTGTTTAGGGTATGGTCTTGCGCGCGATCATGGGATTTTTTATCCGGTCGGCTCAGCTTTCGATACCATACCCCTTCACCTAGCTACTTAAAATATTTACCTATAAAAATGTGTATATCTATACGTAAAACTGAAAATTGCATATAAAAAACCTGATCTGATTAATCCCAAGTAGTCGCTAGTCCCCACCTCGCCGGCCGACTAACGACTAGCAAGTTCTTCAACCTTGATTCAATGTATACCCGTTCGACTAAAGTTTTTTTTTTTTTACCATCCATTCAAATTCAATTCGAAAGTCGAATCAAATTTGAAGTTGAATTGATTTTTTCGAATCTTGATCGAATACCAAACCAAGTTCAAATTAAAAAAATTTAATTAATTAGAATTCGGAGACACTTGATAAATTGAGGCGGTGTTCCGATTATTTTGGGTTTTTCCCTATTAAATACGCAAACTATCTTATGACAACAGAATGAATAATCTATCATCTTGGAAACCAACCCCGTCTGGAAACCAACCCCGTCCGTCCGGCTGCCTTGGATTCGATGTAATAATCTGAAAGATTTTAATACAAACATACTCGCTGTGTTTCAATCATATGCTGTTGCCAATTTCACACCGGCATAGATATTTGGAGTGATGGATGGAATTATGTGAGATTTGGTCAGTGATGAGTAGTAGTAGTAGTCTTAGATGGAACTTGGTTCAGGGCGTTTACATTCGTAGAATGCCTGTCTGGTTTGGTAATTGGCATAACTATCAATGAAATTGGAATGTAAAATAGGGTAATCCTCTTGTCTTGGTTGTTACATTAACAACCCTACCTAGTTTTGTTTTGACATGAGGTGGCAATAATAGGAATATTACCAAGCTCTTGTAGTAGTTAGTTACAAATGCATAATAAAATTTGAATTTACAAGTCAAATGAATCTTTGCTAGTCCTTTTATATTATTGATTGATTGCTTGGGCTTAGATTAGAAGAAGAAGAAGAAGAAGAATCTGCTCGTTATTTGATATGCAGATCAGATCAGATGGGATCATTGAAAGAAAAATTGAATACCTTCAACAGGCAACAAGAAAAATGTCAGTCAGACCTTACGAGCATTGCGGGTTCTAGACCTTCACCTGTTCCTGCAGTTAAGTTCTCTCATGACACCGCAAGGTTGCAACTTATTAATAAACAAGGAAGAGCACTGTGGGAGCTCAAACCAAATGCGTCATCGATCTACTATATCAGGTAGCTCATACATACATACATACATGCATACATACATACATGCATGCATGCATGCATGCATACATACATACATACATACATACATACATACATACATACATGCATGCATGCATGCATGCATGCCTCCGTTTTTATTGCTTGTGCATCATCAAAGTAGTAACCTAGTTGTCGTCTATTTACAGTCAAGGCAGTCCTTTACAGCTGACCAAATAAATGAAGCATGCTATGTTGATGTCAAAGGCAGTAAACCCGTGTTTGAAAGTTTGGCAAAGAACCCCAAAGTTAATTACGATGGAAGGCGTTTCTCTTATAAGGTAAACTCCATTTGTTAACAAACATTCCTTCATCTCTTTATGAAATAAATATAAACTTGTATGTTGATGTCAGTCGAAGCATAGTGTGAGGGACCAAAAAGAACTTCTACGCCTAATACGGACATTTGCAGAGGGTATTGCACTTGCTGATCTTAAAGATACGTACCCAACTGTCATGGAAGATTTACAGGTAACCACACAATTGTTTGTATCTCTAGGCCGTCAGACTTTGGTCATCATCAAGCGCCTATGCATTCATGAAACTGATTATTACTTGGTGAATTTCAGGTCCTGAAAGCTGGTCGACAGATATGGCTACTATCAACGATTGACTCCCAGGAAGAGATAGCGTACCCAATGATCCGAGGGTCCCCATCAAGGTCGATGATGAACTGAAACAGTTATTTAGGTCGATTGAGTTGCCACGAGACATGCTGGACATTGAGCGGGACCTACAGAAAAATGGGTGAAGCCCGCAACAAACACAGCTAAAAGAAGAGTGATGGCTCAGAATGGTAATATTTTGGTTAAACCAAAACAGAAGAAGAAGAAGAAGACTGGGTTCAGTAAAAGGACAAAACTCACCAATGCTCATCTTCCTGAGCTCTTCCAAACTTGAAGTTAGAGATTATGCTGCTGGTTGTTGATATGGAAATAAAACTTAATCATGTTTAAACTTTCTGTTAACGTATTATGCGTTCAAAAACCATCGATGACTTTGTTTTAGCTGTAAGAATACTTTTTATCATTTTCTAATCCGATATTGTTAGATCTGGTTTTGTACAGTTTCATGTTTTTTTGTTCACTTGTTGTTATCTAATCTCTTCCAGATATTGTTTTTATTACTTATAATAATTCTAACTTTTACAAATCAGTTAAGATGATATTCAAGAGAAGTAGATAACCTTTCCTTTTCGCTGTATTAAATGTGAGATTTTCCTTGGACAATGCATGAGAACTTGTATGGAACAAGAGTCTTGCAAAGCACCCTCATGGCCTCAACGACGCTAGCTGCCTTTGTATTTTTGAAGATTGATTGGTACCAAAGGGTACAGTTGCCTTTGTATTCAGGATTGCTTTGCTCAGTTGGTTCCGTCAACAATGTTCCCTCCCGATGCAAGAACCTGTTGCTGATGGCATTTGGTGCTGATACAGTTGCTAGCAGCATCAATTTGCTGCTTATGGCCATTCATTGACGATTTCACGGTGATTGCAAATTGTTGCCGATGGAAGTTCCTGCTGCTTGGGAACTGTTGCGTTGCTACTGCTGACAAGATGCGGCGACAAACATTCTTGTTGTTCATTGTGGTGAGGATTGAAGGAATTATTAAAATACTGAAGGAGAATTTTTGAAGTTTAAAAGGAAGTTGGAATATTTTTATGTATTTTTTAGATGGAAAATAATTGATTTATATAGATGTTGAAATTTAATATTTAATTTTTTTTATTGATGATCTAGGTAAACCCTAGCATCCCTGGTGGCACCCCACCCGAGGCGGTGTGCTGCGCCCCAGGTGCTAATGTGGTATACTCACAACGCAATGGTCCTACACTGAAGAAAAACTTCAAGGATCTTTGCTGGAGCTGCTTGGAAGGTAGGAGTATATTGCAAGTTTGTGGGTGACAAGTGGTCATTCAGATATCCCACTTCCTCCTAAACATATTATTGCAGTTAAAATTAGTAAACTAAACCTTAACGTTTATTAGTCTTAAACATGGTTGTAAAAGTCCAGACTAGGCTCCGAATACTCCCCGAGTATTCGCTACAAGGTAGCCTTCCGAAGCCCGAGTACTGTTAACCTAGGCCAAGTACTCCCGAATCCGACTAGGGAGCACCTAGCGACTTTTGCAACCATGGTCTTAAACTGTGACCCAGAAAATTCAATATTCTTTTACACTTGTATGTTAGACGATTGATAACGAATGATCATTTTTTAACGGTATACGAATCATATTGTGATGTAAAATATAATCTCAAGTCGCCTGGAAGAAAGTTAGTGAGATTGCAGGCCAAGTCTTGGGCGAACAAACAGAGCCTGCCAAACTGTAGGTCGAGTGATGGAGAGGTGATGTTTTCGGTGTGGGAAACCTGATGATGGAATTCCAGATACACTGGTGTGGTCCGAAAGTCTGTCCTCGAGGGGGTATACCATGGATAAAGGAGCCAGTACAATATTGTAGGATTATGAAGGGTACAACGTGTTTTAGAGTGGCAATGACAACAGGATATTAATTATATGAATATGTTCACTTAGGGTGTAATAGCTTGGCTCCGAGTTTGCTAACGAGCCGCGCCATTTTAAGTTGACCAAAAAAAGTAGCCAAATGGTCATTTTAATTAACATAAAAATAAATCCTCCAGCCTTTGAATTTCAAGGAAACATAAATAGAAAGTTAATTCTCACCATGCATTGCACACAGAATAAAAAGGCAACACGATAAACAACTTAAAATTGTATAATGAATTGCCAAAATGGCAATAGATCATCATCGCTCATTGCCAATATACTTGGTATCAAAAGACCTAAGCGAAAGCAAAATTGATAACATTTTCTCCAGTTTCTTACAATTTCAGGTAAGGATGTCAAAAAGTCATTTTACCTGGATAATAAAAATTCTACTGCTGCTGTTTATGCTGATGTGCAGGGTACGTCTTCAGAGACTTTTTTGGATTTGTCTACTGCTGGGTCACTTTTAGCGGCAGGTGGCGGTGGTGATGGCCGGTTTGGATGAATTTCAGTTACTTTTTCTGGTGGAATATCAAACTGCAATCAAACAGGTGGTGTTACTTTTAATCACAAGATCAAAGTTTTTATGCTTGCAGGCCTATGAAGGTGTTCCGGTTTTAACGGTTTATGAGCACCCCTAGTTTCTAATGAATAAAGTAAGTACCCAAGATAAGCACAGAGCTTAGAAAAACTTGTGGACCGCAATCGATATGACCAACAACTTGGATAGGAATCTTACCAGAAAGGATGTATCCTTTTTAGACAAAAGGAATGGTGGGTGTTATGTGCAGTTTAATGCGCACAACTTATTTGAAATCTTGTGATTATTAATACCATCTAGCAAATTCAAGTTGACCTATCTCATAATGCTATGAAATCGTGTTTATGTAACTATAGATGAGTAGTAACTTAAATAAGCTGACCTTATAGCCACAGCCGGAGACGCAAGCATGAAAGCAATCCTGAAGAAAGAAAACATTTTTTTTTGAGATTGACAAAATGGTAAATTCAGATATTTGATTAGAGAAATCAAAAGGTATTGTAATTTAAAATCAAGCACTAGATGTTTGCATCCAGGCTAGACTATTTTGGTTGACCTGAAATATGATTTAACATATGAAAAATTTCAACATTATCTAATCTTTAGAATGCGTGATTCAAGGGGTTTATGTATTAAATATACAATCCAGGGGACTATAACCTGACGAATTCATATCCTTTTTGGCAGGTATATTTACTTTAGCTGTTGAGTCAACACATTAGTAAATATGCACAATGCATAATTAATCTCTCTCTAAATCAAGCTAAGAGTTGACGACGCCACACAATATAAGAAGAAAAACCTGTGAGTAGCTGGCAGAACCAGGAGACCTATCAATGTAAGCACTCCACTGCTGATCTTTTAAAACTGGGTCTTTGTAGCATATCTCATCACACTCGCTCAAGCCTGAAAAATTGTCACATCAAATAAGACCATAGACACTTCAAAAGCACTGCAAGACATAATAAGCAGAGCCCAGAGAAATAAAAAGTTGTCCCAAATAATATATCACACACACACACACACATACATACAGGGGAGTGTTCTATACAAAACCAACTTTAAGTAAAGACCCATGAGAATCGCAATAAATACTTGTAGGTAGCAATAACTAGATGTAGAATGAGAGAGAAAGATAGGTGGTTATGCCTCAACATAACCACCTGATGTATCACATTTAAAGCAATCAGAGTCTATGTATTTATAGCATGTCCGTACTTAAACTTACTTTTGTATGGAACGTCCATAACTCCCTATCATAGTTCCTAATGGCAAATAGCGACAAATAGCGATAAGGTACCTATATGCTGCATAGCGAATAACGATAAATAACGGGCGGCTATTTTATAAATAGCGGTACACTAGAAATAAAATTAAAAATTTATATGTATATTATATCAAAATACCCTTGTATAAATGCTATTTTACATGTATATTTAACAAAAAATCTAAAATCCAGCTATTTTATGGATATATTTAATTGCTATTTATATTTAATAAATAAATAAAATGTCGCTATTCTCGCTATCCATCGCTACAACCCAAATAGCGACACTGGACCTATACGCTACGTAGCGCGCTATAGCAATCGCTACGATCGCTATTGACAACTATGCTCCCTATATAAATGAAGCGAAAACAAATCAATAATTTAATACAAAGTTGAAAAAGTAAAAGCGGTACTTACATTCCTCCCATGTATCACCATCAGCATTACACCCTTTCTTACAGAATACCCTCCCTGCAAGAGGCCCGAAACAGTTTTTGTGTCAAAGTAGAATCACCACAAACTGAATTTCTTATTACTCACGAGATGCTAATAAAATATAAAACGTTTGCCAAAGTGAAAAACACACAGCAATAAAGAAACCAGTAACTGTAACGATAATGAAAACAAAATAAGGTTACGGTCATAATGATGAAAGACAAGAGGCCAAGTAGCAACTATTTTGAAACCCCAAATAAATGAGCATTTTGCTGATAAGGTTTAGATTAGGAACCATCTAAGCTTGTCTTACTACCAAACACATGGGAAGTAAATAAGTCGAAAACATGATAAGGCAAAACCACATCATCTGCTTGAAAGATTTATGACCTGGTGGGAAAGCAAGCAGATGATACAACAACACAGATTTCTTTTTGAGTTGACAGACAGACAGACAGACAATAAGAAGGTCCCTTTAAAACATACAACATTACCATATTCCATCATTACCACATAAAGAAAGAACAACATGCTATGCTATCCGTATCAATTTCACTAGTGAAAATGTAGCTGAAAAAGTACCGATTACAATTGAAAAATAACAAATTAACATGGGGAAACGAACACCAAAGAGTGATACATAACGAATTAAAGATAAACATGATGAACTGTGGTTGACCAAAAACTTACAAGGAATCTGCATCAAAGCAGCGTATTTGTTCGTGCATTGATTGCCGCAAGGGGGTGTCCATTGTTGTGGAATCATGTTTAGAATTTTCAATTTCAATTTTGGTCGCCTGGATTTCTAGAGAAATAAGAAGATGGTGGTGGTGGTGAGAATTTTGGGGGAAAGAGGTGGAGAAACGCTCTCAGCGCCAGGGTATTTCTGGCATTTACTCATATGTGTACCCTCTTGCTAAAATTGTTTTCTTTTTCAAACGTGTTACAAACACAAACTAGAGTAATTATTTGCTTTGACCAGTTTTTACACTTTCATTCAAAAAGGATTTTTCGTGTATGTGGGTCCTAGTGGTTTTAATTTATTGTCCTTTGTATCCACTTCGTTAACCTCATCTATTTTTTAGTGTTAAATAGGGGGCATTTTCGTCTTTTTAGTAGCACTAATAATAATAATCCTCCCAAGCCTTTCTTCCCCATGCCATTTCGCCGGCCACACCTCCGCCACCATTTCAGGTCACCAATTTCCTCACCGGTAAACCCTCATGTCCGACACAACTCTCTGCATAATCATGCCATCATGGTGGAAAATTCTCATGACAGATCTAGTGTGGGAGTGTGAGAGTGTAACATCCGTAAAAAACGGATCCCCGAATCCTATCTCGAATAGTAATCCGGACCCGAGGAATTTAAAATAAAAATGCGAAATTTTATTTTTCTTACTTGTTACAATATTTGGGGAATTGGTTTAATTAAAATAAGTAATTACGAGTTTAAAATATTAATGTTATAAGTTAATCCGTTAGTTTTCTGTTAGAGTTTATAATATCAAACTAAGTTAGAGCCACCTAACTAAGTTAGGTTATCATATTAATCAAATTATAAAGAGTAAACTTTCGTTTTGCTCCCTATGGTTTGGTCGTTTTAATGGTTTTGCCCCAATCCTTGAAAAATAGCCATTTTACTCCCTGATGTTTCGGCTTTGTCGCTAGTTTGCTCCACGGACTTAACTCCATCCATATTGTATGTTAACTAGAAGGGTATTTTGGTAATCACAAATATTAAATAAGGATACTTTGGTAATTTGTATTTATATTTAAATATATACACACAAATACACAAACTCTACTCACTCTCTCTCTCCAAGATCTCTCTGTTCTATAGTCACCACCCACCACCTGACATCACAGGCACCGCCCGCCGCTGCCCGCCACCCACCACCCAGGTGCCCCACCTAATCAACTAACTCAAAACAACACTAAAATGCCCCACATTTTTTATAGTTCTTCGATAAACCCAAAAAAATAAACAACCAGTGTTGTTTTGAGTTTCTTAATTAAGGTGTCTGAGAATTAAATCAAACCAAAAAAGCCCTTTAAAGTGAATTTGTTTAATTGCAAAACAGAACAGACATGAACAGCCTTTGGAACGACCCGATCGGAAACCAACTTACCTTGATTATTGGCGAGAGAGAGAACAACCCTAGAGCGGCTTTGGTGGTGGTGAGTCAGAGATCATGGAGTCTCAGATTTTCTGGTCGCCGAATGGTAGTGTGCTCGGCGAGAAGGTTCAGATCTACGATAAAGATGACGGTGGATTTGGGATTTCGAGGTCCAAGGTTGCAGATTAAGATGATGGCGGTTAGCCGGCGGTGATTGTTGTTGGTTTAGGGTTGAAGATGAAGACGGTGGTGGTGCCCGGCTCTGATTTTAGGTGGCTTTGAGCTCCAAATCGACGGTTGGTGATCTCTTGAAGTGGTAACATTGAGAACGAGAGAGAGAGAGAGAGAAGGAGGGAGAGTTGTGTTGGTGACGGCGGCGGATGGTTGTGGTAGTGGCGGCAATGATGGCGTCGGCGTATGATGATGATGATGCTTGAGGGTGAGTCTTGAGAGATCAGTATTGACTGATGTTTTGTTTGTTATACTAAATATATATCAATTTTAGTATATATCAATAATCGTAGTGTATTTATTTTTTTATAAAAGGAAATTAATTTAATAAAACAAAATCAATTCAATATAATTTACTAGAATACCCTCACTTTATACTTGAAATTAACAAAATACCCTTTCAGTTAACATACAATATGGATGGAGTTAGAGACGGGGAGCAAAATGAGAAAAACATACTTAACTATTGGAGGAAAATGGTTATTTAAAGGATTGGAGCAAAACCGTTAAATTGACCAAACCATATGGAGCAAAACGAAAATTTACTCAATTATAAACCTAGGGGCTAAAGTGTTAATATTAGAAATCGTTAATAAAAAATGAAGGGAGGGGGTGGCCTAGGGTTCGAACCCGCGATCACACCCGGATAACCAAACTCACAAGCACACAGCCAACCACTGCACTACGGCTGTTGTTGTGATGGAAATTTAGATCACAGTTGTTATTAAACAAATCTAAACCCGAACCAGTACCTTTTCCCCTCCCCTTCGCGACATACCCAAGCCCAATCTATTTGTTCTTCATCAAACACACACATGATGTTTGGGATCCAAAATGGCATCATTGGGGTCGGATTTAAACAAGTTATTAAATCTATTACTTAATCAACCTATTACTACACTTAATTAGTCGAATTTACTCAAAATTGTATCACCATTAATGTAACCTTTGAGCTTCAAGAACTTGAAACAATTTCTAAAAATTCAATATCTTAACCACACAAGCTTTGATATTATAAGTCCTGAATCTGGATCTACGATGCTAATGAACGATTCCTATAAAGATCTAGATCCAAAACATCAATCGATTTGATGTTTGCACCAAAATATGTGGAATATATGAAGAACAAGATGAAGATAAAAATAATATGAACACATTTTTTGATCTTTAAAACCACAGATAATTTGCACAAGATGTTTACACTAAAACCCTGAAATTCCCCTTAATGTGTGTGTTGATGAACCCTAATTCACTCTTTCTATTTATAGCCTTACCAAGATAAGGCTAATTACACTTTAATCCCCTAAACTTAATAACTCACCAAAACTTTCACCTAATAAAAAAACCCTATATCAAAAGTGATAAATATATTTTGTATAAATTATATTTATTTCTTCAACCGTAAATCACAATCCTCCATATCTGAACATCACTCGACAATTCCTAGACCGAATGCATCATGTTGATATTGTGCCCATCCATCGACCAGTCTTCTTGTATCCCTGCGTCACGCGACTTTTACTTGGCGGCTCGTAAACAATTATGGGCACCCGCGACTCTGTGATTGTTGTCGGGTGACACTTGATGAGTGTCATGATAGAATGCCAAAACATGCTATATCAACTGAGCCTGCATATCAGAGTTTACAAGCTCTGATGAATAACATCTGATATAGCTAATGCCCTGCTAACAAGCATCTGATGAAGCTAAACACAAAGATATCCAAAGCTCTGCTGAAGACCAACAATGGACTGCATCAGAGTTTAGTTTATCTTATTATATTCAATTTAACAGTGTTTTAGTATTAGCAGAGTTTAAGCTATCAGAGTTTAGAAGTTAGTTATTGTATTGTTAGATGTCACTATCAACCCTGACATCAGCAAAGATGCTCAGAGGTTAGACATGTACTATAAATAGACAGTGCTTATGTACTGTTCTATCTATCGATCAAAAGATCATTTTACCAATCATCTTCTCTGCATTCTGTACGATCAAACTTAAGTTATAAAAGGCTGAGGGGGAGTTGTAATTCACATGGAAAACTTATAAAGTTTGAAAGCAAGATGATCAAAGCAATCTTCCATTAGTTGTGAAACAAAGTTTTTCTATTTCCGCTGTATTTCACTCTGTTTTATCTTCATCCGTAAAACCATCTTTTAAAACACTCACAACTAATTCAAACTCAGATCCTAACAATTGGTATCAGAGCTTGGTCAATCAAAATTTGATTTAATAATCAATTTGATTTGAAGGATCAGCTCTCGCTGCTAATTTTTTTGTTTGTTTTTCATTGGAAAACAAAGTTTAATTATGTTTAAAGTCTTTTAAGCAAAAGATGTTGGTAAACAATCAGAATGTCGCAAAACACATAGGATTCCAACAACACTGGATCCATGTTTAAACCTCTGATGCTTATCAGGAATGAGTATTACATATGGCAACGTTGGATGGGTCATATTCTTGCTCAGCAAAACACCAATTGCTGGAGGTCAGTTGTATTTGGACCACATGTTCCTATGGTTCCAAGTACAGAGGACCCAACGAAACAAGTGCCTAAAAGTACTGAAAATTATCCGAGCAGGATTTCCAAAAAAATGAGTTAGATGCTAAGGCTTTTAGCATTGTTGCTTCAGCTTTGCCTAACGAAATCTATGCTGGCATGTTGGACTGCAACAGTGCAAAGGAGTTATGGGATGCCTTGAAACAAAAAAGAAGTCTTAAATCAACAATACGAAACTTTTTGTCATGTCAAAGGAGAGTCTCTAACCCAACAGTTTGAGAGATTTAGTTGTCTCATAAGTGAACTTAAGCTGGTAAACGTTGAATTTGCTAATTCGACTGTAAACAGTCGTTTCCTTAGATTTTACCAGAAAAGTGGGACACAATAGCTTTTGTGACTCGTACATCTGATGGGTTTAAAGAAATGAATCTTACACAGCTTCATGGTAGACTCCTCACATATGAGAGAGAGTTGAACCAGAAAAAGAAGCTACAAGAATCTGGTAAAATGGCTGATGACTATGTTTTTTGTAGCACAACTCTTTTAGGCCAAGAAGAGGGATCTGGCAGTGGTAAGGATCAGAGTTATGATCATTTCATTGATATAACTTCTGGAGGAAACTTCAACTCTGATTCTTACTCACCCAACTATGCTTTTGTTGCTAGTGGGGAAAGACAAACCTCTGACAACTTATCTTTTGAGTTAAATGATCTTCAACACTTTGAACCATCTGATTTAGAAGAAAGGGACATTTTGCACCAGCTGGCTCTATTAAGTGTTAGAGCTAGTAAGTTTTATAAGAGAACTGGTAGAAAATTCCCAGGGTTGCATGGGGAGTTAAAAGTTGGGCTGGATAAATAAAAAATTAAGTGCTATTAGTGTAATAGGCTAGGACACTTTTCTAGGGAATGCAGATCTCAAACTTCTGGACCTATTGTGACACACCCTGGCCCTAGACCCCAACACACACAAAGCACTGCTCATTATTCCCAATATACCCATGTTCCTCAAATGCAAACACTGCTCATTTTGCACACCCTGCTACCACTGTTCCTGTGCACTATGTTCAAACCACTGTTCCATAGGTTCAGTATGTTCAAGAACCATCTCCTCAAGTGCATGTACAACCTGCACCTCATGTCACTCAAGCTACTCAAAACACTGCTCCGGCAGAGGTTAACCAACAAAGCTTATTTACACAAGGCTTTGTTGATTGGAATAGTTTGCCTGAGGAATTAACTGATGAAAAATTTTCTTTAGTAGCCAAAAATGATTTAGAAAACAATTTTTGCTTTATGGCTCTAGATACAATAGTTGAAGGTGATGAATCTATGGAAGAAGTGTCTAAATCTGATGTGTCTGAAGTTCATGATGAAACAATTGTTATAAAAGAGAATGTTGATGAAGATGTGAAACCTCTGTCGGACCCATGGGATACCAATGTGTGTGAAGGTGATTGTGACTGTGCCATGATGGTTGCTGCCAAGGTATCACCTCAGATCCTTAAAGATATATGTTCAGAGAAATGCATAATTGCTTTTGCTTTCATAAAAAAGGTGAATGAAAATCTTAGAAACAAAATTTTAGATGATGAACCTTCATTTTGATAAACTCACAAAAGAGTTGAAAACAAAATTGGTTAACAAATAATCTGAAATCAACAATCTTGAAGGGGTATGGTCCCAAATCCGTGCGCCAAGCAAGAGACCATCCCCATTTTCTATCTACCAAGCAATCCTTGCGCAGACTATGGTACAAAAGAAAGGCTTCATAAAACCCTCCGCCGGTCACCTAAAAAGGGAAAGAATCATTTAACTACCTTGCGCGGGCTCACGGAAGGAAAATAGTTAACCTTGAATGATTTTCCTGAGTAATCATATTGCTCTCAAAAAAACCTTCCGCAGATTACAATACCACATAAGGGCATTATAAATCTATATGCCAGCCCTCTAAGGAGGAAAAAGATCATTTAACTACCTTGTGCAGACTCGTATACGGAAATAGTTAACCTTGAATATTTTCCTTGGCTAGATGGCATCTGTGCACGAGATGAAGCTCAGAAACAAAAAGAATCTTTTCTGTTATAACAGAAAATACACGTGGCAAACAGTAAGAGGATTGCAGCTATATATCTTCTAGAAGCTATTAATGCACAATCGTGCAGAGGTACAAACGGTTACAACAGAATTACACGTGGCGTAATATGGCACATTCTAGAGAGTCACGATGAAGGCACGATTTTGTAAAAGGCACAGGGTCATCATCGCCAGCCACGTGGCAGTTCCCCAACCGATGATCTTACCACAATCCGTGTGACTTGAAGAACAAGTTGATAAATTAACGGTGGATCTTAACATCATGAAATCTTTCTCTCTCTAATTTTGGCACCTAAATCCGGCTATAAATAAGTATCTTGGAGACAAGGAAAAGGTATTCACTCTCACTTACTCTCTCTCTCTCTTAATTCACTTAAACTATTTCCAACTATCGATACTTATTCTCATGCCGGAGGGTGGTCACGGAGAGAACCCCTGTTCTCCCTGTGATGAGGCTAACGTCGTTCTGTTTTGCAGGTATCGTCAGAAATCTAGTTGTGATCATCATCTTCAACCGAAGTGAAGGATTAACCCTTTTATGCAGAGACTTTAACCCTGGATCTATCCAGATTCCGGTCTGATTGATCGATTGTTTCTTCATTGGCGCCCACCTATTTTCTATTCTCTCCTCATCTTTTGTTTCGTTTCATTTAGATCTATAGCATCATGGCTGATGGATCATCGTTTCCAGGAGGTCCTCGATCTGAGATCCGTCGTGTCGTTGGTGGTCCTCAGATTGACGGACAAATCGTGGAGGATTCGTCCGGCAAGGCTGATGCTCCGTATGATCCAGATCATGTAAGCATTCCAGTAACTCTGGCAGCTCCTCATGTTGATGTTGCATCAATTTTACCACCTGGTGAGACTCCGTTGTCTTGGCTTATCAAGTCTCAAACAGTCTTGAATGCTATGTATGCTCAACTATGTGCTCAGACCGGAACTCCAGCTTTTCACGCTCCGGTTAACGCTCCTCAGGTCCGTGCTTCGCCGGCACCTCGTATGTTGAGCTATGATTCACAGATCCGTGGCCGTGCACCGTCACATGTATCTGTAGAAGGAACCGAGATGTACCCTCAAACCAGGAATGACTCCGTTCATTCTGGTAATCGAAAACAAGAGGATAATGCTCAACGTCGCACATCTGTTCATTCACGTTTGGGCCGGCGATTATCACAAAAGCGGGACACCCAACATGATGAATATGATAAGACTTATGACGAAGGAAATAATGTAAGTGTTTTTAATCGATTATCTACGGATCATGTCAGTTATAAGCCTAAGATACGTGCAACATACAATTCTGAGGCGGAGCATGATTACAAGCTGGTATATCGACCCGCTGAAGCAGCTGAACAATCAAAGTTTGTAAGAGAAATAGTGTTGGCTCCGCTAGAACGAGCAAAGTTACCATCCAACGTAGGGAAGTTTAATGGTTTAACTGATCCTAATGATCACATGTGCCTCTTCACTGGCGCAGGGCTAATTGGAGGTTGGACGTTATCAATGTGGTGTCATCTGTTCGTACAAACTCTTACCGGCGCCGCGCGCCTTTGGTTTGATAATTTGCCCACATGTAAACTCTCCTTTGGTTTGATAATTTTCCCACATGTAAACTTTCCTCTTGGAATGATCTTAAGGAGAAATTCCTTACGCATTTTAGTCAACAGAGGCGATATGTCAGAGATTCCTCAGATGTGATGAACATCTGGTGGAAGGATGACGAAAGCCTAGAAGATTTTATCACTCGTTACAATAAAGAAGTGTTAGAAATTGGAGATGTACATGAGGATCTTATCCGCGCGCAATTCAAATATGCGGTACGATGTGATGAAATGATTAAAGTACTTTCTGGAACAACTGGCCTTTCAAAGAGCTGGGATAAACTAATGGCAGCAGCCAAGGTTTATGCGCTGACAGAACGAAATCTTAATTCCAACAGACCACCACTACCTCAGAATCACCCTCAGGATTTGAGTAGGGGCGGACGGAATTTTAAAAAAGGTTGGAAGGACTAGAACCAAAGTTCATATTCTCCTTATTCACCAGTAGCTGCTCGCGCAACGATTAACAAAATTACTACCCTGAAAGCAATCAAACAAGAGAACCGTGATCGACAATGGACTCCTTTAACAAAATCTCCCGCTGAAGTTTTGAGTACCGAGAACTATCAGTTTAAGCAACCTCAGCCCATGAAGAACAAGAAGGGTCAGGACCCAAACCTCTTTTGTGACTTTCACAAAGATACTGGGCACACAACTGACAACTACATCAGTTTGCACACAGAGATTGAAAAAGCATTGAAAAGTGGTAAACTGACACACTTAGTACAGTCATTACGTAAGGAAGTCAGGCAACTTATGCGCGGGGATGAGGGTCCAAGTAACAAGAAGATGAAGCAGGTTTCTATGATTCAAGGAGGCACGTCGCGCAAGCGCAACTTCCAACGTTTTCGAAATGAAAAATGGCGCAAGCAGCAGGTGATTTTTCCTGTCGTTCCCGGCGGACCACGGGAAGAGAGACCAGTAGTGGTCACAGGTATTTTTGGTCATTACCACACTGATTATGTGTTCATAGATCCGGGAAGCTCTATGGATATCATATATGAATAGTGTTTCAAACAATTGTATCCAGAGGATAAGGCACGTCTTGAACCAGTTGATTTTCCTTTAACTGGATGCTGCAATGAGGTTGTCTTTCCGCTCGGACAGATAGTTTTTCCTGTCACCCTTTCAGACGGAAAACATTCATGAACCATTCAAGTAAACTTTATGGTGATGCCGGCGACTTCTCGTCATGACGTTTTATTAGGACGTCGTGCGCAACGTGATTTCAGCATGATCACATCTGCGCCACATGCTGCTTGCGGGTTTCCAATGCCAACAGGCGTAGCTATCATGTATGCTCGTAAAGAGATTATGTCTATCGAAGAACCAGTTGCTAAGGCTGCTAAGCCTATGTCGACGAATGAGCCGGAGAAATGGATCCTAAACAACAAATATCCAGAGCAGCCGATTATCCTTGGTCCTACGCTATCTATAGCAATCCGCGCAAAGGTCAAGTTATTATTGTTTCATAACATGGATATCTTCGCCCTGGACACCTACAGATATGGTGGGTGTCCCGCGCGAAGTTGCGGAGCATTGTTTAAACGTCTTTCCATCAGCAGAACCAGTGGTCCAGAAAAAGCACAGCCTGGGTACCGAAAAACTCAAGCTATGAACGAGCAAGTTGCTGAACTGCTAAACACTGGCATTTTACGAGAAGTTAAATACCAAACTTGGGTGACAAACCCCGTTATGGTCAAAAGCATAACGGCGGTTGGCGCTTGTGCGTCGACTTTAAAGATTTGAACAAGGCGTGCCCCAAAGATTGTTACTCTCTTCCTGAGATTGACAAGAAAGTTGACTCCTTAGCATCATTCCGTTGGAAATGTTTTCTCAATTGTTACAAAGGATATCATCAAGTGTTGATGAAACAAGGGGATGAAGACAAGACAGCCTTCCGCACGGAGAAGGGTATTTTCTGTTATACAAAAATGCCTTTTGGTCTCCGCAATGCGGGAGCCACTTACTAGCGGCTTATGGATACAATGTTTGGTGATGACATTGGGGTAACCGTCGAAGTATATATTGACGATCTAGTCATCATGAGCCATACAGAAGAAATGATGTTGGAAAACATTCAAAAAACTTTTGATTTATTATGAAAGGTCAATTTGAAGTTAAACCCAAGCAAGTGTTCCTTTGGCATGGAAGAGGGCAAGTTCCTTGGATTCATCGTCACAAAGGATGGGTTCAAAATTAATCCAGAAAAATTTTGAAGCAATTCAAAGCATCACATCTCCGTCAAGTGTTAAGGAGATGCAACGATTAGCAGGACGATTAGCTGCCCTCAATCGTTTCCTCGCAAATCACACTGCAAAGTCTTATCCTTTCATCCGTACTCTACGCAACTGCGTAAAGAAAGACAAATTCCAATGGATGGTAGAGGCGGAGAAAGCTTTTCAAGATATGAAAGATTGTTTAATTCAATTGCCAACTTTAACAACTCCGCATAACAAAAAGCCTATGGTCCTTTATCTTGTTGCGTCCGAAATGGCAGTCGGAGCAGTTTTACTTGTCGAAAGAGAAGGTGTTCAGACACCTATTTATAATATTAGCAAAATGTTGAATGATCCAGAGTCTGGATATTCGATGATGGAAAAGCTAGTACTTGCGCTAGTCCACGCCTCGCGCAGACTTCCTAGGTATTTTTCTGGTCATATTATAAATGTTTTAACAAATTATCACCTCGGTCAGATTCTTTCCAAACCAGACGTCTCGTGGCGATTAGCTAAGTGGGCTATCGAACTAGCGGTCATAATATTGTATACAAACCGAGACCAGCGATTAAAGGGCAGACCCTTGCCGATTTCGTAGCTGTGGTTCCAGCAGACAAAGTACAAGAATGCGTATCCAAAATCCGGTTCCCGTTACGGATGACAGAGAATGGCTATTACATACAGATGGCGCATCGAATAGTGATGGCAGACGCAGGCCTCCGACTGGTTAATCGAGATAATCAAGAGTTCACTTACGCCATATGACTGGATTTCAAGAGCACAAATAATGAGGCTGAATATGAAGCGTTTCTAGCAGGCTTGCGCCTCGCTATAAAGATGGGCGCTGCGAATTTAACTGCACACGTTGATTCTCGCCTTATAGCGGAACAAATCAATGGTACTTAAGATGCAAGGGGCGGCGTTATGGCGTTATACTTGGTACAAGCCAAGTCTTTAATTAGTCAGTTCCGATAGTTTAAAGTCGTGCACGTCAACAGAAGTGATAACAGACATGCTGATGCATTGAGTAAACTTGCAGCCACAAGTTTACAACATTTGGCAAAAGAGGTCAGAATTGAAGTCTCAAAAAATCCACCTGTTCCGCTAAAGCAAGTCAATATGGTTGAAATGGGGAGTCCATCTTGGATGTCCCCAATTATCCTGTTTTTGCAACATGGTCAGCTTCCTGAAAACAAGGCGCCGTCACGAAAGATACGGTGTAAGGCCTTAAACTATGAAATGGCGGACGATATTTTATATTGAAAGTCATACATGGGTCCTTTATTGCGATGTGTTGATAGGTATGATGCGCAGTACCTAATCAGGGAAATCCTTGAAGGCTTATGTGGCATACACGCCGGACAGCGTATGGTCGTCGCCAAAGTAATGAGCGCAGGATACTACTAGCCAAGAACGTATGTAGACGCTGTTGACACTTTGCGCAATGCATGGCTTGCCAAAGGCATGCGCCAAAAACGTTGCGCCCAAAAATCCACTTGTCCCAGTAACATCGGCATGGCCTTTTCAACAATGGGCCATTGACCTTGTAGGTCCTTTCCCTGATGCGCCTGGCGCAGTAAAGTTCATTGTTGTTTCCGTTGATTACTTCACAAAGTGGGTCGAAGCAAAGCCGTTAGCCTCGACAACAGCTATGGTAATACGAAAATTTATCTGGGAACATATTGTATGTCGTTTCAGGTTGCCCATGCGCATCATCACAGACAATGGCTCTAATTTAGCATCTGAAGATCTGCAAAAATGGATGCAAGAGATGAACAATTAGCATGTTTTTTCCTCCGTTGCGCGTCCTCAGGCGAACGGTCAGATTGAAAGTATCAACAAGCAATTAGTTTATAGTATCAAAGCCCGCCTTGGCACGGCGCGGCGTGGATGGGTGGATGAGCTGCCCGACATTCTATGGGCGCATCGAACAATGCCAAAGACAAGCACGGGAGAAACTCCGTTCAGTTTGGTATATGGAACGGAGGCAGTAATCCTTGCTGAAATAGGCCTCCCATCTCCAAGAATGCTTGCCCCGGAAAAACAAAACAACGAGGAGCAACGTCGCTTGGATCTCGATTTAATTGAAGAAAGACGCGAAAACGCAACTATTCACGAAGCAAAATATAAATCCCAGTTGGAGAAGTATTATAACAAACGGTACGCGTTTGCACATTTTTACCGGGGGATTTTGTCCTCCGTGATAATGAAGCCTCCAATGCTGAAAGGCCAGGAAAGCTTGCGCCGAGATGGGAAGGCCCATATGTGATCAAGGAAGTCCTTGGCAAAGGAGCATATACTTTGAAGCGCATGGACAACTCTAGCGTCCCTCAGACCTGGAACGCCCAACAGTTGCGCCGTTGTTACATGTAATCTAAGCTCTCAATGCGATAGCCCCGCGCTGCGCAAAGAGACTGCTTACAGTTTTTCTTATTTTTGTAATCTTAGTGACAGTATTAGCTCGATGCTTTATCAATGAAATTCTATTCTGTCACTACTTACATCTAATTGTTTATGAATATTTTGCTTACAAATGCATGCAATTACTTTGGAAATACAAAAACACTAAGGCTAGTAACAACTCATGAGCCACAAGATAACATAACAACTTACGCTCTTACATGAGTTAGACAATTATGTTCATTTGTCTGCCCTAAACAAGTAATTGTACTCATGCACACATTGTAATTCAAAAGATATATTACTAAAAGTCAAGTACTTGCGCGGCCACGCACCTGTACATACAAATATTATTACAAAAATAAATTGTCTTAAACATATACAAAAATAGAGAAGCAAGGCCACTCTATTTTGAGGTTTTCGTGGAGTCTTCTTCTTCTTCTTCCACTGCAAAGATGTCCTTTAGACGGTCAACAAAATCATCATGCTGTAGCGCATCGTCCACAAGATCCATTACCGGGATTTGCAAATGATCGTATCTTTCTTTGGCCCTGGTAAATACGGCGCTAGTATTTGACCCATGAGTAGCCGCCCGGCTATTGTCCCATTGCACTTGTAATGCATGCGAAACATGGGAAGAACATTCATAATAGCCCTGGGCGTAGCCATCAGCTCGCGTAGCAACCATCAGTTGAGCCACCGCTTCATCAAGCTCAGTGGGATTCAATATTGAATTAGCAATCTACAAAAACAAGGCACAAGGGTCAGAATACATAAGCAGCGAGCTTTACATTTAAAGAGCAATAAAACACTTACTTTTACAATCCCATATTGTTGTATCCAAGTAAGCTTGTTCATCAGAGATTCCGCAAGGTTTTTAGCGGTGGCGCGAGCGACCTCCGTTTCTTCAATTTTCTTCTCGCTTTCAAACAAACGGCATGTCAACTCCGCTTTCTCAACTTGACTCAACTGGACATTCTTCTTCAGGGAGTCTATTTCCGCCCTCAATAACTCCTGGTTAAGAAACATGGAAGTAAGATCATCAATTTCTTTATCTTTAAGTAAGAGCAACATTCTGGTTTCTACCACATTCTGTTCACTCCGCTCTCTATGTGAGCGAGCTTCTTCAGCAGCAAATACAACGTTAGTTTTCTCTTGCTTGAGTTTTTCAATTTCATTGCGCAAGGAAATTTTTTCATTGTTGTCTCTTTCGCAAGCTTCCAACTACCGCTTGCGATCATTGGCATGCTGCACTGCTGCTGCTTCAGCTTTTTTCTTCCACCCCAGGGCGGACCATTCCTCTGTTTTCTTCTCCTCTTCAAACTTGCATCTCTCTGCCTCTAGGTCCACCTTCATCTTCCCCAACTTCTCACTTTCGACCCCAACTTTGAATTTTTTGGACTCAAATTCGTCCCACTCCTTGTTCATACTGCGCCACTCGTGCACAATCATGAGTCACAGAAGAGGCTTGTGCCATCTCTAACAAATAAGCCTGTAGGTTTGTTCATGAGATTTTTTTTCTTGATGTTTCACCTCCGCCGGTGGGTAGACGCGCTTGTACCATTGCCTGCAAGCTTTATGGTCAGTAAAGGTATCGCTCTGTTTAAGTTTCCACACTGGCTCATGGAGGGCGAAGGCTCTCTTAGTTGAATAGGAACGATAATAGTAGTCCCCAGGCGTCTCATCAGGACGAATGGGAGATTCTTCAGTTCGGTCATCAAAAAATGATTCAAAGTTTGGCGCAACAAAGGATGAGCCAGTATTCTTTGCTTGCTTATTGGTGGCTTTTTCCAAATGAGGCGGAGGCATCTTTGGATCCTCAACATGTTGTTTTTCAAAATTGGAGGGGGCAGTATCTTTTACTTGCTCGCCACCAGGATCTTCATCAAATGATTTTATATGCTCTTCCTCCGGAGCAGTTTTCTCTAGCATGTCAGGCATGATGGGGTCGGAACCAGAATGAGTCGCGCTGGGGTTCACATCATCGCCTCTCTTCTCAACGCCTTCACCTTCAGATTTGCGTGTTGTTGGCAGTGATGATGATGTGGTCTGCGCCACCTTCACCATTTTTTCTGCATATAACAAGCGCCGATGAAAAAAAGGAATTTCGGTATATAAAGGACAAGTTAAGAATACTTACCAGGAGAAAATTTTTCTGCAAGCGCATCCAGGTTGCTTTTCTTCCCTATACGGGCCCTAACGACTTTTTTGGGTGGTGGCGCAGGTTTCCGGGGCTCACAGCCTTTCTTTTCTTGGGTTCTCTAATCAAAGGTTCAGGACTAGATTCTAGATCGATGGGATCGTTAGGACTGGCTGCCGGTATATCTGCGCCACTGATGGGCTCCGCCTTAGGTACCCGCAAACCTACAGGCGCAAGATCTTCTAGGAAGTCAGACACGACCACATAGTCACACCAAGTGTTAGAACAAAGTGTTTACCTTTCTTGGTAACCTTTTTTTGTAACCTCGGGTTTCTCAGATTGTGGGACAGTGGAAGCAGGTTTCTTCTTCTTCTTCGAATCTGGGCCTACGCCCAAGTTTGTTAAAACACCTACATGATCAAAATCAACAAACATCGGTGCGCCATAAGTTATATTGCAATATTACTCAAAATCTAACATTAATGGTAATATTGCAATATTAACTCCGGCTCGATGTCAAAAATACTTACCAGTGGTGGAGGAGGGTTGCGCTTGGAGATCTTCTTTCTTAGGAAGCTCAAAATTCCCCAAGATTTGCTCAAACCAAGGGGCCTCGTCTTCAGCAGTAGGCACCACTCCCATCTTTCCTGTTTTCCTTTTAAACGCCACCAAATGCAAAGGCGTAACTGTATCAACGAAACATAATGAACATGAGGAGCAGGGCACATATAATATTTTACAGGGAGTTGCGCAAGTAACTTACCAACTCCATCTTCCAAATAAACTGGCTTCTCGCGAAAATCGGATTTCCATAAGATACTCATCCCGACAGCGATCAATGCCCTTTACGGCAAATAATGTTGGGCACATCCTTCAGATTTTGGTACCACACTTCGTCGCTCGGGATCGCCATTGTCTCTTACTCAATATCTTCTCCCAATGGAACGTCATCTGTGTTGGAATCACAGCAGATTTAATATAGAAAAATTTCTGTTTCCAGTTATGATAAGATTTGGGAGGCACAAGCAACAGTCTTTTTGCTTGAAGACATTGTTGGAAGGAGTAGAAACCCAGAGAACAATGTAACAGATAAAAAAACCCTAAATTTTTCAACAGTAGGATGAGGTTCATCGACCTAAGCACAAACTCGAACTGCCTGATTCGCACCATCCCCATGGGATTCAACTGAGAATTTTGAAACTTGTAGAAATCCAGAATCTCTAACATGAAATGTGTCACTGGAAGACGAAAATTGCACTCGGCAAAGTAATCATAGAACATGTAATATAGCCGGCCGGAGCGTTTGCTGCTGTATCAGCTCTTCAGGATATTTAGCATCCTAAGATCTAGCAAATAAGAAATTCGAAATGATTATGTCAAAATCTTCTCTTTTCCACTTCAATGTCGGCAACGTGGATGTCGTCGGCATTTCTGATTGTTCTACTGGTGTTGCATGCTCAGCCATAAACAAATCTTATGAATAGAGAATTTTATGTTCACAAAGGAAGGAAGTTGCAGAAAAAAAGATGGAGAAAGAAGATATGTTTTGAAAGCACAAAGAAGATAAGGCACAATTGGGGTAAATATATATAGGCATCGCAATAAATGCATGCAACAAACATGCCGAAACTTCAGGGTTTTCACAAAATCCTAGACGACAGAAGAGCGAGTGGTGAACAGTAACCGTCCCACACGCGCGTGCAGGCGACGAAAGGCCTTCAGGCAATTAATGATGTTCAAATAGTACTGTTGACAACTGTTATACAGTACATCAAACGTCACTTCGTCACGTGCTTTTCACCAAATCCTGACACAAAGACAAGCTTTTTCAAATTTCAAAATTGTCTTTCCTTAGCCAAAAGTTTCACTTCATGAAAATTTCCTTTCCTTCAGGGCAACGAAACCATTTACAAGAATACAACAAATACTACAATTTTTTTATTTTAGTCCAGTGCTCCACCTACTTGCTACTTGCGCAAAGGAGCATCACTAGACTAGGGGGACTTGAAGGGGTATGGTCCTAAATCCTTGCGCCAAGCAAGAGACCATCCCCATTTTCTATCTACCAAGCAATCCTTGCGCAGACTATGGTACAAAAAAAGGCTTCATAAAACCTTTGACGATCACCTAAAAAGGGAAAGAATCATTTAACTACCTTGCGCGGGCTCGCGCAAGGAAAATAGTTAACCTTATATGATTTTCCTGAGTAATCATATTGCTCTCAAAAAACCTTGCGCATATTACAATACCACAGAAGGGCATTATAAATCTCTGCGTTGGCCCTCTAAGGAGGAAAAAGATCATTTAACTACCTTGCGCAGACTCGCACAAGGAAATAGTTAACCTTGAATACTTTCCTTGGCTAGATGGCATCTGTGCACGAGATAAAGCTCAGAAACAAAAAGAATCTTTTCTGTTATAACAGAAAATACACGTGGCAAACAGTAAGAGGATTGCAACTGTATATCTTCTAGAAGATATTAATGCACAATCGTGCAGAGGTACAAACAGTTACAACAGAATTACACGTGGCGTAATATGGCATATTCTAGAGAGTCACGATGAAGGCACGATTTTGTAAAAGGCACAGGGTCATCATCGCCAGCCACGTGGCAATTCCCCAACCAATGATCTTACCACAATCCGTGTGACTTGAAGAACAAGTTGATAAATTAACGGTGGATCTTAACACCATGAAATCTCTCTCTCTAATTTTGGCGCCTAAATCCGGCTATAAATAAGTATCTTGGAGACAAGGAAAAGGTATTCACTCTCACTTACTCTCTCTCTTACTTCACTTAAACTATTTCCAACTATCGATAGTTATTCTCACGCCGGAGGGTGGTCACGGAGAGAACCGCCTTCTCCCCGTGACGAGGCTAACGGCGTTCTGTTTTGCAGGCATCGTCGGAAATCTAGTTGTGATCATCATCTTCAAACAAAGCGAAGGATTAACCCTTTTATGCAGAGACTTTAACCCTAGATCTATCCAGATTCCGGTCTGATTGATCGATTGTTTCTTCAAGTCTAAAACATGAGGCAAGCATAACCAAGGATCAACTCCAAACTATGATAGAAAAATATCAAGTTTGCAAAAAGGAGTTATAATTTACCCAGATCACTTGGGAGAAGTGGGTAGAATCCTGTAAAGGTTATGAAGTCATGCTTGAAAACCAAATCAAAAGTAACATAAAATTTGGCATAGGTTTTAGGAAAAATGACCAAGTTTTTGAAAATGTTACTGTAAATGAATATGGTGTGGTAGAAATTGTTCCAACAAATTTAGGTGGTGAAGAGATTAAAGTCACTGATAAAAATGAAATAAAATCATTTTAGAAAAAACATGAGGGATCCTCAACTTTTGAGGAAGTTGAGAAATATCAATTTAAACCCACATGGTCTGATGAGTGTGACATTCTTGAAAACTTCAAGCCTTTTCAACCATTGATGGTGTCAAAGCATCAAAGGCAAGAGTAATCCCTATCAAAGATCTTCCAGCAGATGTTACAATGTCTACTGAAAAAAGTCTGAAAAAGGGAAGAAGAAAGAAAAGGTCCAAAGCTTGTTTTGTGACTTTTGTGAGAAAGAAACCATGTCACTCAAAACTGTTTTCTTTTAAAAGCATATGACATCAACAAAACAAGCATAATACCAAATTATTCAAACCGCATCATCTGTGGCAAAACCAACCACATAACCCAAATTCTTCAAACCGCATCATCTGTGTGTTTATCTTTAAACTTTTGACATCAAAGTAAAAGAAATTAAATAAAAAACTATTGAGAATCAAAGTTCAAGCTCTGCTAGAAACAAATTTAAGCAGATGTTTGAATCTGTTCAAATATCTGTTATAAAAGCTTTGAACAAAACCTCTGTTCCCGGAGAGGTACAAGTGACAGATGCACCACCTGCAAACATGTACCCAAGAGGATATGGCCAACCTGTATATCAAAAGGTTCCTCTTAGTTATGAGGGTTACAAAAAACCCTCAAAGCTAAGAGTTAACATACATCCTTATGGTTATCAACATCTGACAGGAAATGGCTCACAAGAAATGGTTACAAAAACCTGGTCTAACTCCATTCTCCTGAGTTTGAGATTGGACAATCCGTGACCCCATCCAGAGGCATTTTGGCTTTGGAGACCCACCTAAACTAATTGTTTACTAATATGCAGGGAGCTTCTACTTGCCTTGACAGTTTATGGTATGTAGATAGTGGAGGCTCCAGGAACATGACAGGATGTAGAGCCCTACTCAAAGATTTCATGGCACATGGAGGGGGTGATATATCTTTTGGTAAAATTCAAAGGGGAAGGTGTTGGGGTCGGGGACTGTTCAGGCTGGGAAACTCAAATTTGAACATGTTAATCTCATTGGTAATCTGAAATTCAACTTGCTGAGTGTCTCACAAATGTGTGACAAAGGATATTGATCCTTCTTCACAAAAAAAAACATGTCAAATTGTAGGACCAGAAGTTGTTAAAAAGATTGATCAAATCATTGCTGAGAGTAAAGCATAACTTGTTGCTCATAGGAGTAGCAACTGTGTATGTGGTGGATATGTTGAAGGATAATCCAATGTCCAATGCATGCGTTTTCTCAGTTGCTTCAAGCAAAGAACGGAATTATGGAATTGAAGATTTGGACACACAAATCTGAAAACTATCACCACACTCTCAAAACAAAATCTTGTCAGAGGTTTACCCTCAAAACAATTCACTTGCGAAGAACATTGTGTTTCCTGTTTAAAAGGCAAACAACATAATAGTTCTTACAAGTCAATGGAAGAGTCCAAAATAAGCCAGTGTTTGCAACCTCTGCACATGGATTTGTTTGGCCCTGTAAAATCATGAGTCTCAAAAAGAAAAGATACTGTCTAGTAATTGTAGATGATTTTTCAAGGTTCACATGGACATTTTTCATGCATTCTAAAGATAAAACTGCATGGATTTTGCAAAATTTTGTTAAACAAGTTGAAAAGCAATTTGACCTTCGAGTAAAAGTCTTTAGAAGTGACAATGGGACAAAGTTTAGGAATAAGGAGTTGGATGCATTCTGTGAGTCAAAAGGGATAGTTAGACAACATAGCATCCCAAGGACTCTAGAATAAAATGGGGTGCTTGAAAGGAAAAACAGAACTTTAATTGAATCTGCAAGAACGATGCTTGCAAATGTAACACCCCAATCGTGTAATATAACAACACGCGGCGGAAATATCGGGGAGTCACGTTACAAATTGCTCACAACTACTGGTACTAAATTGTTTTATTATTGTTAACATTGTTTAACAATACAAAGAATACATAAAAATGTCTTTTGATTTAAAGAAGTCTAAAGCCAAGATGCATTCTGATGTGCAGCATGCTTGAATAATCGAAACCTGAAACATATGTGAAAAAGAAAGACATCAACAAACAATGTTGGCGAGTACATAATTTTGTTGGCCAAGTTAATGGCAAAAAGTTTAGTGTTGCAATACTTCGACAACTACAAGAGTCGTCTATTGAAAATGGACTCTTTAAAGCCAAGGAATGGCAAAAAGATTTAGTATTGCAATACATTAACTTGATTATGAAACTTGTGACAAAATAGTTTTGTATATGGCAATATGATTAATACTAAGTAATTTTTATGTCATTGATAATTGTACTTTGTTCATTATAATCGCCTTGAATTCAGTCATAAAACTTGTTAGTATATTATTAGAAATCCAATCAAGGATTAATAACAACAATATTGAAAATTTGTCATAACTAGCATGAGTATTATTAGAAATCAAATCATTGATTTAAAATAATACTATGGTTACCCTTCTAAGAATCTAACATATAAAAATATGAAAGAGTTCTATAAGGATATGGATATTGTACTTTGAAATAATCGAACACAAAATCCTAATGTGATTCAGATAACGCTACAAGGGTAATACAATAAGAACACTTATATATAGGAAGTACCAGCGGCGTATCCACCATGTTCTTATGGTATTACACTCGTTTCTTTATCTAAATCACAACTAATCACAATAACCACATAATCATCGTCTCTTCACATCGTATTGTCACATACGCATTAAAGTACACTAAGAATCCAAATAAAGGACTACCATTTTGTACTTTAAACATCCTACAAGAATCTAACTATGAAGATAGATAGATGCTTTAAGGATTCGGTGTAGTTACATCGTCTCGTCACATCGTCTTGTCATATACGCATTAAAAGTACACAAAGAATCCAATTAAGGACTACCATTTAGCACTTAAACATCCTACAAGAATCTAACTATGAAGATAGATAGATACTTTACGGATTTAGTTTAGTCACTTGTCTTGTCTCATTGTATCACAAAATTCTAAATCCTAATGGTGATTCGGATAAGTCTACAAGGGTAATACAATAAGCACACTTATATATAGGAAGTACTAGCAGCGTATCCACCATGTCCTTATTATATTACTCTAGTTTCATTATCTAAATCACCAATAATCTCTACACATAAACAATAACCATTATCATCGGCATGTAAAGCACTTCTTAGAAATCTTACTATGAAGGTAGAAGATTTAAGATTGTACTTCAAGTATCCTGCAAGAATCTAACTATAAAAATAGAAAGATTCTACAAGGAATCATATCGTCAATCATAGTGTTTAAATAATAGGAATAATACACAAGAAGTACTTAGTAAACAATACATGCCATACATTTGAGAAAATTCGGTTACACATATGAATCACCCCAAAACATTTGAAAACCTTAAAAGAGGGGAGCTATGTACTCACTTGGAATTGCGTATAGGTCTTGTTCAAATGATATAACAAAGCTCAAAGGATCAAGAGTTCAAATGTTGAAATGGTTCCTAGCGTATCAGATACTATGTGTTAGTGTCGAAACTTGAAAGCAAGAGATCGGATAGAATGAAGTCTTATAAACCAAACGAGTGTTGAAACTCATGTGATATCATTTAATAGACCTAACATTCTGATTCGGAATGAATCCTAAGTGCTTTTGACCCGTTACGGTAGTTTCCGCTACTTTGACATGTCATTTGCGTAAAAACTCGTTTGAATGGTCAAAGTAGTCCTATGATAAGTCTTATATGCCAAAATAAGTTGAATAAAGTTGCAACATCAGTATATAAGTCAAAAAGTTGGTTACATATGTTTAAAGTGAGTTTATGCGCAAAAGGGAATTTTGGTCATTCATAAAGGCATAATAGACGACTTAACATAACACTATCCAAACGACGTGAACATAAGGTATAACCTCATAGGGTTATTCCCTATATAACTATGGTCACTAATATGTGTTTGGTCGAATCCTAAGATCGACCAAACGGGTCGGATTCAAAAGTCAAAGCGGTTGTCAAAACCGCTCGACTTACGACCTTAAACAAGTGCTAAACTAAGTGACGAGTTAGACATGTTAAACATGTCTAACTAAGTTTATAAAACTGATTTGGTATCAAAACAAAGTGTTTTGATACCCGAAAATAGTTCCGCCGTATAATGCGCAATTTGCACATTATTGACCGAAACCTTGACTCGTCACTACGACTAGTAAACATGGTAATCAGTAGGAATGATCGCTATGGATCATAACCATCGTGATTACGATCACGTTGCAAAGTTCAACTGAACTTTGCTGTGACCAATTATGGTCAGAACTGAAATTCAAACAGAAGTCAAACTGTTTGACTTTTAGCTCAAATAGCTAAAAGAAATGAACAAGACTAGAAGAAGGCACTTATTTGTGTTGTAGCACCCTCAAGAGCTTAGGTAGGAGGCCTCCAAAGGGAAGCAAACTCCAATTAGAGCAGATTTAGAGAAAGGAAAGAATTGAGCAAGTTGTGATGAAGAGTGAGGAGGCCATTTATACTTGAAACAAGATCACAAGATCATGCCAAGTGTTAGGGGTGTTTCTAGGAATTAAACGAGTCTCTAGTGAGGTGTCGCAACCAGAAAGAAGGTGGCAAATTCAATTGCTTGGTGTCCAAGTGAATAAACAAGAAGCTGCCAAGTATTCTGCTATGCTAGGCACCCCATGCGGACCGCATGGCTTTCTGGATGCGGTCCGCATCCACCCTAGCTGACAACAACTTTGCAATTTTGGCAGAACAGGCCCTTGAACTTGTTTTGTCGCGTTTTGTAGTTTCTAACACCCGTTAACCCTATTTCTAAGCTCCATAAGGATGAATACGCGTAGGGAACATGAAATATGTCCAAAAATGTTTTGGATGTCAGCTCGTTGGGTTGTACGGTTTTGTTTTTCGGTAAATTACGACGAAAATCGTAACGATCGCGTGAACGACCGCAAATGTGCAACGGATGATATTTTTGCATTACAATCATTGAAATGCAAGATTTTAGTGATGGAAAAAAATATTTGGATGTACGTATGCGTTCCGTACTAAGAAATTCGCGAATCAACGTACTTTCGCAGATTTTGCAAAATAGTCATTGGAGTTAAGATAGCGTGTTTTTGCCATACCAAAACCCTCAAAACTTATATCTAAGTTATGTAAAGGATATTTAGGGTATGTTAAGCTTGTGTCATTGTTCCGTAGTGTGCATCGCTACGAGAATCGGCAGACTTTTGTAGTTTGTCATAAATAGTCCCTTGAACAACGTGTTAAATGGAGACTTAACGATTAACAGCGCATTAAACCTATGACGTTGATTATTAGGTTATCGATAGTATCATTTAAGATTCTGAGTTCCAGAAACAACTTAGTTTTGTGCCATAGACTGTGACATAAGGTTTTAAAATAATCAAAGCCTGGGCACGCAAAACGAAGCAGCTCCCGGTTAGGGAAATGCCTACGATCCGGGCATATCATAAGGCAACCAAATGTGCAAGGAACGATCGATCAAGCTTAAAAACACTTAAACGAACGTCATACGAGACTTTATGATTAAAACGTAACCGTGCTTAGATTTCGAGACGGTTATGCCCAATTTTTAAAACCGAGTCTTTTGACAGTAAGAACGCGAAAAACGGAGCCCGTTTCGCAAATCGAGAACGCGTCCGGGACCCGAAAACGAACCTAAACGCAAACGAAAGATAAAAATCATCTTTTAACATGTATAACGAAGCATGAGGTGTCCCCTAGGGACCCACACCCAAACCGCCACCCCCCATATATATATTAATTTTATTTTTCATTTTATTTTCATTTAATTCAAAGAAAAACGCAACTTTTCTCTCAAAATCTGCCATAAACACAAGAACATCCAGCTGATTATCATCTTAAGAAATTCAAATCAAAGGTATAAACCTTGGGTTTTATGGTTTTGATCATGTTTTCTTGATTAAACGTGATTTCTAGCCGAAAAGCTTATTTTAATTCAAGATTTTTGGAGGTTTAAACATGTTTATGGGCTGAATAAGAACACCTTGGTATTTCCATGGTGTTATATGGCAGCCATGATCACAAATCTTTGGGGTTTGATACCCTAATCAACACCTATTCGACAAAAATCGCTTAACTATTTGATTAACCGAAAAACAATGAAATAAAGCTTGATTGATCTAAGTTCTAGCATATTTGGATTGTACTTGATGTGTAGGTACTGAATATAGTACCCACCCACTTCTGGACTCACAAGAAGCGCTTGGAATCGAAGCTTTCGCTAGGTATATCCCCCGAGAACCGAAACTAGCATAGGCAGAATCTTGTTTTAGCTATAACTTGGTCCGTGAAACTTGGACTGAGCTGAAATTTGGTGTGGTGATATAGAGTATTGTCAGTAAGGTCCACGTAAAAGTTTAGAATTTTTAGAATTTTCTACGATGTTTGGTGAATTTTTAACTGTTTTACCAAAATAATTTCGGAAAAATTATCAAACGAATTCAATAAATCACCAAATTTTACAGAAAAACTAAGGAACATATGGGGAATGTTCTGGGAAAATTCAGAGTCCATTGATTGAGTTTTGATTTGGGTTAAAAATCCACGTTTTGCGAGTTTTCGGTAGCCGGGAACGCACCGAAACAAAATCAGAAAAATATCAAAATTTTGTGAGAAGTTCCTGGATATGTAAAAGGTGTTCTGGAATTTGTTTGGAATTTTTGAACCAATGGTGCTAATTAATGCTAACTATTTGATTAAATATTGTTTTATAAATAACTTATTTAAATAGTTAAAATACTAAAATAAATTCCCAAAACCTTTTCCCAAAATCTAAAGATTTTTACTGAGTTATATAAAAATTTATAGATTTTTATTCAAATTATAGATTAAATGGGAATTTATGGAATTAAAAATAGATTATTTTAAATCAATTTCGGCAGATTACCGTTTAACGAACCTGCCAGAACCGAAAACTGACCCAACCGGACATATACTATAATTGGAACAACGGGAGTATTCTGGGAGATTCCCGGGAAAATTGGGCACTATGGATGTGTCCTAAGGTAGTTCGGGAGAATTTTCGACGGTGAAAATGGAAACTCAATTTGGGCAACCTAGACTCCCCAAACACTCAAACTCCCTTAATGGAAAGTTAATCATTCTTAAATAACCATGTGTTGTCACTATTGGTGTTACCGTACCATTATCCGAACACGTTAAACTACTGACTTTGGCTGGCACGTGAAACGGTGCCCGGAAGCCAAACTGAACACTAATACTACCCTGACATCCATCACCATACCAGTGTCCTACAGACTCAATCCAGAGTAAAAACTCCTGACCAGATCCAAGTTATAGCCATTACCAACTTAGATACTGATTTGAGTCCATACTTGTATGTGTGTTATTAAAGTTGATCCAGTTGCTTGATCACTCGTGTGTTGAGACCACTATTTGCATTGTGAGTTTCACTTCCCCACTTTTGAATGATTTTACTGTTTTCTGGGGACTTGCATGTTATAAACTGTGTTGATTACACCACCAGGGAGTGAGTTTTACTCTCCCACTTTTAAACTGTGATACTGTTTCTGAGATGATTGGCATGTTATGAAACTGTGTTAATTGCACCAATATATGATGTGAATTATCTAACACACGAACTACCTCCCCACTGCAAGACAAGTTATTAACGTAAGCCCGTGGATAGTACTATCGGTTTGACCAACCCAGTGCCACGACTGACGATATGTCGGCACTAGGCTACTACACTCGTCCTAATTTGGTTGTGTTGTTAGGCATAACTATTATGGGGCGTTGAACTGCACGTGACGCAGTTGATGGGCCGGGAGTGTCTTGGTGACACGGTCCGGTGGCCGGGAGTGTCTGGGATGACACGACCCGGGGAGAAACAGTCAAGGTTTCACTTGTATACTCGTGTAATCCATCTGCGACTATGACTGTGACCGTATTGTGACTAGGACCAGTGCAATTAAACTTATTAACACATATTGTGACACAACAATTAAACCAGTGGAACTCACGCAACGTTTAGCTGACCTTTTTAAAACTAACGTGCATTTCAGGTAAAGCGAAGCAAGAGTAAGGAATGTGCGTGTGGATGGCTTTGGTAGTGAACTATAGCAGAATAAGAGCTGTGATAGCTCGTAGTACCATACATGAACTTATGGTTTGTAATATGATACTAATAGTATGTTGTAACCGAGGTTCCCTTTTTATGTGATATCATGTTTCTAAATTATCAGGAATTACCTTGTGTCTGCCGCACCCTGCGATTGTCTTCCGCTGCAAGTCGGGGTGTGATAGAAGGTGGTATCAGAGCCTTCGGTTATAGCGAACTAGGTATCTCTAAAGAACCTAGACTATAATCCTAAGTTAGTCTCCACACGCTGAGAACCTCTAGAAACTGAGTAGTATGGCTATTACCAGGAAGCCCTGGTGGGGCAAATAAATTATTGTGGTCCGGAACACCATAATTTATCTGCTCATACTTGAGAGTTCTAGGAAAGTCATTGAGATAGGATGGAAATCCTTCTATTAACGTCACCCACCACAAATAATTTTTTATAAATCTTAAAAAAAAATCAAAACTGCTGTTATACGTGCTTTGCATATGTATATTTGTGGAGTGTTGAGTTCAGTATTTTGTTCAGTCAAATCAGCGTTGTGTGTGGTTTTCTTTTTTTCATATAGCATATCGCATCGTTTGAGTCACCAGACTACTTCGTATATGGAGGCAGATCCTGAGGAGGATCCGCTGACACCCCTTTTGACATCAAGCAACAAGCTAGATCTCTCTGGCTACTGTTGCGGACCTTACCCACCCAGTCCTCGTACTAGGCGCGAGGGTGAGGCCTCGAGCGCCTACCATTCCCCACCTCATCACCTGACTAGCTCCTCGGAGCATAGTCGTACCCCGGATATTGCTATACCAGTAGGACCTATTCCTCGGAGCCCTACTCCCGCCACAGGGCATTGGGAGTGGGAGCCGGTAGCACCCCGCTTACCGTCACCAGAGACACCGCCTGACCCTTATACTCCTTCTACATGGAGTGCTTACTCACTCTCTTCACCTAGTTCCCATGAGATACCCACCCATGGCCTCCGACAGACGGCTCGTCGGAGGGTACTTCCACCCGTACCAGCTTTTACACCACCTGATTCCCCTATCCGTCTGAGACCAGTACCTATACGGACCCAACAGCATTTTACTGCCCATTTTCTAACACCACCTCGGGAGGACCCTTCCCGGTTTCATACTTACGAGCGAGGTGGCCCTTCCCAGCCATTTAGAGAGCCTTTCCCACCCGTCTGGGGTATACCTGTTCCTCCTTAGGAGGTGCCTGCTCCCATCACTAAGAGCAGCTTGATGAGATTTCTGTTTAAGCAGATTTCATTATTACGGATGGCGCGGGATGAGGATGAGCAGCAGAGGAGGTCGATGGGAGACTACCTGATCGTCTTATAGCATGCGATCATCGCCTTACAGCAGGGTACGGGGTATGTTAATCATGAGCAGGATCATTTCCGTGCGTTGGTATACGGATGCATCGGTGCCATTGCAGGTCTTGGAGGGTTGCCATGGTGGATTTGGCGTTCCTAGTATGGTATTTTTTTTCTAGTATAGACAGAGGTGAAGTATCCTTTGTACATCCTACCAAGCACTGGGTTATACCCATGTCGAGATGGTGATGCAGTCATAGTGTTTTCACATTTTCATAGTTAGTACTCTCGTTGCATCGAGTCTGTACGTCACTTTGGTGACATATTTTGACAGCACCTTTAAGCACTGGCCCTATGGGTTAAGTCTATGTGCAAATTTTGACACTTGTATGATGATGACATTACATATATATATGACGATGCTTTTGACTATATGTGTCGTGGACTCATGTGTGTGATGAAGTGTGCGATATGTTTTAGCCGAATATGTGATATGTGTTAACTGGATACGTGACCTTGATACATATACATCTATTGGTTATAATAAAATGGCCCCGAAACGCGCACCACAGATGATTGAGGCAGAAATTGCGCAAATGATAGCGCAACAACTCCAGGCTGTTATTCCCATGATTGTGGCGCAGGTTAGCGCCGGTATTAATGCTAACCCGCAACCAAATCCGTAACCCGGACCGGTAGGTCAGAACGATAATCAGAATAATGGTAGGCCGGTTTGCACATATAAGCATTTCATGGAATGCAAACCGATGGAATTTAATGGTACTGAAGGACCAAATGGGTTTGTGAAATGGATCGAGAAGTCGGAATCGGTACTTAACATAAGTAATTGTCCCGGTGATTGCGCAGTTAAGCATACAACTTGTACCTTTACCGACCATGCTTTAAACTGTGGAACACTATTGTTCAAACTCGCGGACAGGACGCGATTAATGCTATGACTTGGGATGATCTCAAGATACTGATGAGGGAAAGGTTTTGCCCAACTCATGAAATTCAGAAGCTTGAGCATGATTTTTGGAACCTGCAGATGCAAGGTACCGACCACACAGGTTACACAAATCGCTTCAATGAACTGGCACGCATATTGCCAGGCATGGTCCGACCGGAGTCCAAGAGGATTGAAAGGTATATCTGCGGACTGGCCCTAGAAGTAAGGAGTATCATTAACTCGGTGGGATACCTGACCATGCACGAGGTGGTAGCCAGGTCAGGTACTGTTACATATGACATGGTTAGGCGTAAGATTCTGACAATGCCGGGAGAGCAGGCTGGGAACAAGCGGGAAGTCCCGGAGAGTAGTCGCGCAAGGGCAGCAGCACCGAAGAGGGGAAGAAAAACTAGCCAGAACTATGCCGTGACTACCCCGACGGATAACTCTAATGGCTACAAAGGGAAGGCCCTGAAGTGTAACAAGTGCGCTTCCCACCACACTGGAGTGTGTCGAGCAATGAGATGCTTGAGGTATCATCGAGATGGGCTTTTTGCCCCGGACTGTAGGGTGCCCATGGAACCCAATCCCAAACCAATCTGTTTTCAACCTCCTCGGCCTCAACCTCTTCAGCAGCGACCACAACAACCAGCACCACAGGTTACCTACCCCCGTGCATGCTTTGGATGTGGCAGCACGGAGCATTTTCCTGTAATAGTTGTCCGAAGTTAGCCTAGCAGATGGCAAGAAGGAACACCCAGAACCAGGCATCTACCTTGAATGTAGCTCGAGGTCGGCCTTTGTCATGGAGCCTGGCGACGCACGCCAGGATCCCAACGTGGTTTCAGGTACGTTCCTCGTTTCCAATCAATATGCGTGAGTGTTATTTGTTACGGGAGCCGATAGAAGTTATGTGTCGATTGCATTTTTGCCACTCTTGAATATGCCTGCTATTGACCTGAAACAACCCTATACCGTCGAACTTGCCAGCGGGAAACCGGTTACCAGTTACCAACTTATTGTTAATTGCCCTATAACCCTTAACGATTACCAGTTTACTATTGACCTTTTACTAGTAGAATTGGGTAGTTTTGATATCTTCATAGGAATGGATTGGCTGTCCAACCATCGTGCAGAGGTATTATGTGAACAAAAGGTTGTGAAGATTACTTTATCCCCCACGGACGCAATTATGGTACAAGGAGAGAAGTTAGGTGCCACGCTGAACTTCATATCTCACCTTAAGGCGTTGAAGTGTATACGACAAGGATGTGATGTGTTTTTGGCCAGCGTCACGACCAAGGAACCAGCCGAGAAGCATATTGAAGACATCCCGGTAGTATGTGAATACCCTGATGTGTTCCCGGAGGAATTGCCCGGATTGCCACCCAGTCGGCAAGTCGAGTTTCGCATCGACTTAATACCGGGAACGACACCCGTTGCCAAGGCTCCATATCGTCTTGCACCATCTAAGATGCAAGAGTTATCGATGCAGCTGCATGAGTTATTTGATCGTGGGTTCATCCGTCCTAGTTATTCCCCGTGGGGAGCCCCTGTTTTGTTTGTAAAGAAGAAGGACGGTAGCTTCTGCATGTGCATTGACTACCGAGAGTTGAATAAGGTCACTATCAAGAATCGTTACCCTCTTCCGAGAATCGAAGATCTTTTCGATCAGCTACAAGGAGCCCGATATTTTTCTAAGATAGATCTTCGGTCAGGTTACCATCAAGTGAAGGTCCAAGATGACGATATTCCTATGACAGCGTTTCGAACTCGTTATGGCCACTATGAGTTCCTGGTTATGCCCTTCGGGCTAACCAACGCACCCGCGGTGTTCATGGACCTCATGAACAGAGTATGTAAGCCATACCTTGACAAATTTGTCATCGTCTTCATTGAAGATATCTTGATCTATTCCAAGAGCAAGGACGAGCACGGGCATCATTTACGTGCCATCTTGGAGATACTACGGACCGAACAACTATACGCTAAATTGTCTAAGTGCGACTTTTGGTTGCAAGCAGTACAATTTCTAGGACATGTGGTGGATCAGCCTGGAATTCATGTAGATCCAAGCAAGATAGAAGCAATCAAGAATTAGCTTGCATCGAAATCTCCAAAAGAGATATGCCAATTCTTGGGACTGGCGGGATATTACCGTCGCTTCATCGAAAATTTCTCAAGTATTGCCCAATCGCTGACCGCTTTGACACAAAAGGACCGGAAGTATGAGTGGGGTGAAGACCAGGAAACAACGTTCCAGCTGTTAAAGCAAAAGTTATGTGAGGCCCAAATCCTGACGTTACCTGAAGGCAATGACGACTTTGTCGTTTAATGCGACGCATCACGACAAGGACTTGGATGTGTCCTTATGCAAAGGAATAAAGTTATTGCATATGCTTCTAGACAACTGAAGGTGCATGAAAAGAACCACACGACCCATGATTTGGAACTAGGAGCAGTTATATTCATACTAAAGATTTGGAGACATTATTTATATTGTACCAAGTGTACTATATATACCGATCACAAAAGCCTCCAACATATCTTTGACCAAAAGGAATTGAACATGAGGCAGCGTAGATGGGTGGAATTGTTAAACAATTACGACTGTGAAATAAAGTACCACCCAAGGAACGCTAATGTGGTTGCGGATGCGCTAAGTAGGAAGGATCGAATTAAACCCCTTCGAGTGAGAGCCTTGGGAATGATTATGCAAACAAGCTTGATAGATCAGATCCAGAACGCGCAGATACAAGCCTTCGAGGAAAGCCAGTTACCCGGTGAAGGATCGCACGAGAATGAGAAAAGTTTTGTGAGGATGAGAAAAACGGACGAAGTGTTGTACTTTAAGAATCGAGTGTGGATTCCTGCAAATTCAGAGTTGAGACAGTTGATAATGGACGAGGCTCATAGGTCGAAATATTCAATTCACCCCGGTACAGATAAGATGTACCACGACCTTAAAGAATTTTACTGGTGGCCAGGGATAAAAAGGACGAGGCTCATAGGCCGAATATGTGAGCCAATGCTTGACTTGTACGCGAGTCATAGGCCGAATATGTGAGCCAATGCTTGACTTGTGCGCGACTCAAGGCCGAGTATCAAAAACCATCGAGAATGTTGCAACAAACCGAGATACCTCAGTGGAAGTGGGAACAAATCACGATGGATTTCGTGACCCATCTTCCGAAAACGCCTCGTGGTCATGATGCGATTTGCGTAGTCGTCGATCAATTGACCAAATCTGCACATATTATTCCGATCCGTACTACTTATAAGACCGACCAGTTGGCCGAAATCAATACTAATGAGATAGTAGCTATGGGGTCCCGATTGCTATTATTTCCGACCGAGACAGCCACTTTACTTCGCGATACTGGCGGAAACTACAAGAAGCATTGGGGACGCGAATCGATATGAGCACTGCTTACCATCCCCAAACCGATGGCCAATCGAAACGCACGATTCAGACACTAGAGGACTTGCTTCGTGCTTGTGTCCTGGACTTCGGAGGAAGCTGGGACAAGCATCTCCCACTCGTGGAATTCTCGTATAACAATAGTTACCATAGTAGCATTCAGGCAGCCCCATACGAGGCACTCTATGGTCGAAACTGTCGATCCCCACTTTGTTGGGCCGAAGTGGGTGACACTGAACTGAAGGGATCTGAACTGGTTAAGGAAACGACCGATAAGGTTCATCAGATTCGGAATCATCTAAAAGCCGCTTAGAGCCGACAAAAGAGTTGGGCTGATATACGTCGGAAACCGCTATCGTTCAAAGTGGGCGAACGAGTATTATTAAAAGTATCGCCATGGAAGGGCGTTATCAGATTTGGAAAGACCGGAAAGTTAGCCCCGCGATACATAAGACCCTACGAGATCCTAGAAGAAGTAGGTCCCGTAGCGTATCGGTTGAAGCTACCAACCGAGCTTAGTGCCATTCATAATGTCTTCCACATTTCGAACTTAAAGAAGTGCCTGTCGGACAGGGCCACTCAGATACCATTGGAAGACATACACGTTGATGATAAACTCCACTTTCTGGAAGAGCCGGTGGAAATAGTTGATGGTAGGGTCAAACAATTAAGGCATAACAAGATTTCACTGGTTAAAGTCCGGTGGAACTCGAAACAAGGACCTGAATATACCTGGGAACGGAAGGATGAATTCCGTAGAAAGTATCCTCACCTTTTCCCCTAGCTAGACATGGTAAATTTCGGGGACGTAATTTCTTAACCAGGGGAGACTGTGGTACCCATGACGAAACCAGGTACCCCTTAATTGGCCCTAAACTTTAAGCATGATTAAAACAATAATTGTGCGTGAACCTTGTAAACTTGTATGACTTGTGTGCTATGCTGAGCAATCGTTATTACGTCTCAGAAGAATCCGAGAGCACATCATGGTTAACATGACACTACTAAGGACCAACGATGCGAGGTTGGCGTCCTTAGCCTTGAACAACGTGTTAAACGGAGACTTGACGTTTAACAGCGCATTAAACCTTTGACGTTGATTATTAGGTTATCGGTAGTATCATTTAAGATTCCGAGTTCCAGAAACAACTTAGTTTTGTGCCATAGACCGTGATACAAGGTTTGAAAATAATCAACGCCCAGGCACGCAAAACGAAGTAGCTCCCGGTTAGGGAAACGCCTTCGTTCCGGGCATAGCATAAGGCAACCAAATGTGAAAGGAACGATCGATCAAGCTTAAAAACACTTAAACGAACGTCATATGCTACTTTTATGATTAAAACGAAACCATGCTCGGATTTTGAGACGGTTATGCCCAATTTTTAAACCGAGTCTTTTGACAGTTAGAAGGCGAAAAACGGAGCCTGTTTCTCAAATCGAGAACGCGTCAGGGACCCGAAAATGAACCTAAACGTAAATGGAAGATAAACGTCATATTTTGACACGTATAACGAAGCACGAGGTGTCCCCTAGGGACCCACACCCAAACCGCCACCCCCCATATATATATATTTTTTTATTTTATTTTCATTTAATTCAAAGAAAAACCCAACTTTTCTCTCAAAATCTGCCATAAACACAATAACATCCAGCTGATTATCATCTTAACAACTTCAAATCAAAGGTATAAACCTTGGGTTTTCTGGTTTTGATCATGTTTTCTTGATTAAACGCGATTTCTAGCCTAAAAACACATTTTAATCCAAGATTTTTGGAGGCTTAAACATGTTTATGGGCTGAATAAGAAAACCTTGGTATTTCCCTGGTGTTATATGGCAGCCATAATTACAAATCTTTGGGTTTGATACCCTAATCAACACCTATTCGACAAAAAACCGCTTAACTATTCGATTAACCGAAAAACAATGAAATAAAGCTTGATTGATCTAAGTTCTAGCATATTTGGGTTGTACTTGATGTGTAGGCACCCACTTCTGGACTCACAAGAAGCGCTTGGAATCGAAGCTTTCGCTAGGTATATCACCCGAGAACCGAAACTATCATAGGCAGAATTTTGTTTTAGCTATAACTTGGTCTGTGAAACTTGGATTGAGCTGAAATTTGGTGTGGTGATGTATGGTATTGTAGGAAGGTCCACGTAAAATTTTAGAATTTTTTGGAATTTTCTACGATGTTTGGTGAATTTTTAACTGTTTTACTAAAAGAATTTTGGAAAAATTATCAAACGAATTCAATAAATCACTAAATTTTACATAAAAACTAAAGAACATATGGGGAATGTTCTGGAAAAATTCGGAGTCCATTTATTGAGTTTTGATTTGGGTTAAAAATCCACGTTTTTGCGAGTTTTCGGTAGCCGGGAACGCACAGAAACGAAATCGGAAAAATCTCAAAATTTTGTGAGAAGTTCCTTGATATGTAAAAGGTGTTCTGGAACTATTTTGGAATTTTTGAACTATTGATGCTAATTAACGCTAATTATTTGATTATATATTGTTTTATAAATAATTTATTTAAGTAGTTAAAATGCCAAAATAAAGTCCGGAACCTTTTTCCTAAAATATACAGATTTTTACTGATTTATATAAAAATTTACATATTTTTATTCAAATTATAAATTAAATGGGAATTTATGGAATTAAAAATAGATTATTTTAAATCAATTTCGGCAGATTACCGTATAACGAACCTGCCGGAACCGGAAACTGGCCTAACCCGACAAATACAATAATTGGAACACCGGGAGTATTCCGGGAGATTCCCGGGCAAATTGGGCAGTATGTGTGTGTCCTAAGGCAGTTCGGGAGAATTCCCGACGGTGAAAATGGAAACTCAAATTTGGGCAACCTAGACTCTCCAAACACTCAAATTCCCTTAATGGAAAGTTAATCATTCTTAAATAACCATGTGTTGGCACTATTGGTATTCCCATACCATTATCTGAACACGTTAAACTACTGACTTTGGCTGGCACGCGAAACGGTGCCCGGAAGCCAAACTGAAAACTAATACTACCCTGACATCCATCACCATACCAGTGTCCTATAGACTCAATCCGGAGTAAAAACTCTTGAGCAGATCCAAGTTATAACCATTACCAACTTAGATCCTCATTTGAGTCCATACTTGCATGTGTGTTTTTAAAGTTAATCCAGTTGCTTGATCACTCGTGTGTTGAGACCACTATTTGCACTGTGAGTTTCACTTCCCCACTTTTGAATGATTTTACTGTTTTCTGGGGACTTGCATGTTATAAACTGGGTTGATTACACCAATCTGGGAGTGAGTTTTACTCTCCCACTTTTAAACTGTGATACTGTTTCTGAGATGATTGGCATGTTATGAAACTGTGTTAATTGCACCAATATATGATGTGAATTATCTAACACATGAACTACCTCCCCACTGCAAGACAAGTGATTAACGTAAGCCTGTGGACAGTGGATAGTACTATCGGTTTGACCAACCCAGTGCCACGACTGACGATATGTCGGCACTAGGCTAATTTGGTTGTGTTGTTAGGCATAACTATTATGGGGCGTTGAACTGCACGTGACGCAGTTGATGGGCCGGGAGTGTCTTGGTGACACGGTCCGGTGGCCGGGAGTGTCTGGGATGACACGACCCGGGGAGAAACAGTCAAGGTTTCACTTGTATACTCGTGTAATTCCATCTACGACTATGATTGTGACCGTCATTGTGACTAGGACCAGTGCAATTAAAATTGTTAACACATATTGTAACACAACAATTAAACTAGTGGAACTCACGCAGCGTTTAGCTGACCTTTTTAAAACTAATATGCATTTCAGGTAAAGCGAAGCAAGAGTAAGGAATTTGAGTGTGGATGGCTTTGGTAGTGAACTATAGCAGAATAAGAGCTGTGATAGCTCGTATTACCGTACTTGAACTTATGGTTTGTAATATGATACTAATAGTATGTTGTAACCGAGGTTCCCTTTTTATGTGATATCATGTTTTTAAATTATCAGGAATTACCATGTGTCTGCCGCACCCTGCGATTGTCTTCCGCTGCGAGTCGGGGTGTGACAGATGTGGAGCATTTTATGGTGTTGGGAATGTTTGGGGGATCCAAAGCGTAAAAAAGATATTCAAAACATCTTAAGGTATTCAACCTTTAGAATTTCTGAATCTTTAAAATGCCATCGAGTGTATAAAAATTGTTTTGTACGACATTATGTTATACTTAGGTACTTAGAGTAAATCCATAGCAAACAAGGGGTGTACATTCAAGCCTAGCCGTACGTACACGGTTTCTAACGTCCCACAAGGTACATCCCATGTACCATGCGCATCTCATGCATAGGAGACGGGTCAACATACCTATGGCATCAAGGTCGCCACCTTTAACACCATAATATACTCCCGGTCGGCTCGAATAAAGTTAATGAATGTACTCGTCTCGTCCATTGCATTCAACAAACAGATAACAAATAATCACATAATCACAAAATGGTCTAAGATAACATAAAACCTTCAAGCAATCCTGGTAACGTTCCGAAGAATAACACAATAAGAATACTTATATATAGGAAGTACCAGCGGTGTATCCACCATGGTCTTATTCCGTCATACCCTTCCTGTTACCTAATCACTCTAGATTTTATGCCACCATCTTAACAAGGCTTACTATGATTCTCATGTGTTAATCCCCGTAATTAAGTGTGCACCCATAATTACGCGTTTCGTCACATGGTCCACATAGCTCCTCTTGTTAAGTAAAGGGAAACAGATGATAAGGTTGAAGTAACATCTAAAATCAAATAAACATCGTCATAACACAACATCTATTGAATTGATCGTGTTTCATACAATAAATGTTACTACTTGTTTTGCATCCAACAAAATCAGTAGCAGGTATTTCATTCTAGTACAATATTAATATATGTTTCACACTAGCCATACAGATAGCATGTATCATATACTAAGTATGGATTGTCACAAACAATGTAAGTATGTCGTGAAAAATGTTTTGAAATCATGTGCTAGGTATGCTAAGTCAACATACTAAGCAATAGTGCATTTGTAATCATGTACTATACATAATAGATTATCAAACCATGTATGTAAATGACATGAAACCAAAAGAAGTAGTAATAGGCACGTAGTATTTGTAGTGTTTATTTTGCAAGGATTATATGAATGCACTAGTGTGCAAATCATAATATACTATTCTTGTGAGATTTAGTTCCTAACAATAAAGAACAGAATCCTCGAAGTTGGTATGTAGTTGTAAATTACACACAGTGTATTCACATTGGAATTTGTAACTGAAATATGAATAACAAGAATGAAGAAAAACTTCTTGAAAATTTATATTTGTCATTACAATTAAAGTTGAAATATGTACATTGTTCTTAGATAATAAACAGGAATGTAAAAAGCTCAGATGATCATAAGTGCTTGATCATCAGCTTGAGCTTCGTTGACATTGTATACTCGTCCATTTGCGTTAGCAATCTTAGGTCAATTTCACTTGAAATGATTCAATTCACCACAATTGAAACATGCTCCAGCTGGATAACGAGGCCGTGTTTGAGTAGGGGTTGTTTGGTCTTGGAGGCGACAGGTCGCAGCTAGATGTCCATGAAAACCACAAATTGTACATTGGCGGCATGGAGAATTTGTGGGGTGTGATAGTTGCAACGATTGCACCGAGGATGTTTCCCACGATAAGACCCCCTAACGGGTACTTAGTTAAGTGGGATTGGTGCACCGATCGTATAATTCTTTGAAGTCTTACGCTTCTTAGAATTTTTGGAAGGTTCACCCTTTGTTTCATTTAGTTTTTGTTGTGTAGTTTAAATAGTTTGTTTCTTGTCTCTTTTTTCGAAAAAGTTTTTCTTTTCTAACCTGGGAGTCGGTTAGGGTAGCGGCTAATTCCTTAGCCTCTTTAAGTGTTGTAGGTTTGCTACCAGTGACAATATCTTGGATCGGATCAGGTAGGCCATCAATGTATTTCTCAATGGCCCGATCCAAAGGTGTGACCATAGTGGGGCAGAGTAGGCTTAACTGTTCAAATCGGTCAGTGGAGGCACGGTTTTCCCCACTATCTTGTTTGAGGTAATAAAATTCAGTTTCCAGTGCTCTTATTTCGCTTCGTGGGCAGAATTCTTTCAACATAAGATTCCTGAATTCTTCCAATGTTTGTGCCATAGCTACTTCTGCACCTCTATCTCTATGACTTCGTTCCACCATGTGAGTGCTCTCTTTTGGAAAACACTCGAGGCAAACTCTACTTTGCGCTCACTAGGACACTGAATATGATGGAATGTGCTTTCTATGCTCTCAAACCATTGTAGGAGCCCAATCGCTCCTTCAGACCCATTAAACTTTAGTGGTTTAGCTAAGTTGAATTGTTTGTAGTTACATGGCATGGTAATATTTTTGTTGTTGTTATTGTTATTGTAGTAGATTTGATTGAGTTGGGCCACAAGGTTTGGGAGTACCGCAACTATTTGCAGAGCTATGATTGCCGCCATTTTAGTGTTCCTTATGACGTCACGATGAGGAGGCATCTTGAAGAAGTAGCTATAATGAAAACAAAATAAGTTAGATTTTGTAGAATTGTTATAAATTTAAACACCATAGTGAATTGAAAATCTCAACTTGGTATTCGTTCAAAAATCTTGTTCTTGTACTTAGGAAAATAGTGTTGTGAATTTTGTTTTGAAACTTGTTTGAAAATAAACTTTTGTTATACTTCTGGATGAGAAAATACAAACCAAGTTAATGGTTTGTGTTGAAAATTCTTTACCTTTGAAAATTAATTTTAAGATAAAAATATTTTTAATCGAATTTTTAAAATAAAGAAACTTCGTGTATGAAATTTGAAAACTCTCATCCAAATGAATAAAAATTTTGAAAATTTGAAAGGCGAAAAATAGTATTTGAAAATGAAGTTGGAATATAAAGTGTCGTGAAATGAAATGGAATTTGTTTCAAATGCATTGGATATAGTCGTAACATATTACCAAAGGTATCATGTCGGAGTAATGTCACGAAGGTAGTAGTGTTTAGTAATTTGTTCGACTGATCAAGGTAGATGGGTTTTCATAATGTTTTCGAGAAGACATGCTTTAGCCTATAAGTGAACACTCACCCTAAGAATTCTCAGGTAAGAGTGACTAGTCCGATAATGCGGATTTGTACGAACACTCTAGCCTTAGACAAAAAACTCGGGGTACAGGCATTCACCCTTCCAGATTGCATGAGTTCACATTATAGTTGTAACATAGTACCAAAGGTATCATGTCGGAGTAATGTCACGAAGGTAGTAGTGTTTAGTAATTTGTTCGACTGATCAAGGTAGATGGGTTTTCATAATGTTTTCGAGAAGACATGCTTTAGCCTATAAGTGAACACTCACCCTAAGAATTCTCAGGTATGAGTGACTAGTCCGATAATGCGGATTTGTACGAACACTCTAGCCTTAGACAGAAAACTTGGGGTACATGCATTCACCCTTCAAGATTGCATGAGTTCACATTATTAAAACCTAAGATTTCGATGAAAATGTTTGAGAGTAAAACATTTTGAGAAATCTTTTTGATAAATATTTGAGATAAATAAGTCGAGAAACATTTTGACGAAAACCTTTGAGAAAGCATTTCGAGAATCCTTTTGATAAAATGTTTGAGATAAATAGGTTGAGAAAGATTTTGTTGAGAGCGTTTGAGAAAACATTTTGAGAAGTATTCCAATGAAAATGTTTTGAGAAAAAAAACTATTTTGAAGAATACTTTGAGACAATAAGCCTAAGGATTTAAGATAAATCATAGAGTAGTTGTAGCACGAGTAAGGATGAGGATTAAGATAGAGATCCTAAATCTACTCATGTTCGGGTCCCTAGAAAGGTTATATACTAGGTTAAAGGCATTCTAATAACCTAATTTCCTATAACCAGTGCTCTGATACCAATCTGTAACACCCCAATCGCGTAATATAACAACACGTGACGGAAATATCGGGGAGTCACGTTACAAATTGCTCACAACTACTGGTACTAAACTGTTTCATTATTGTTAACATTGTTTTACAATACAAAGAATACATGAAGTTATCTTTTGATTAAAGAAGTCTAAAGCCCAGATGCATTCCTATGTGCAGCATGCTTGAATAATCGAAACCTGAAACATATGTGAAAAAGAAAGACATCGACAAACAATGTTAGCGAGTACATAGTTTTGTTGGCCAAGTTAATGGCAAAAAGTTTAGTGTTGCAATACTTCGACAACTACATGAGTCGTCTATTGAAAATGGATTCTTTGAAGCCAAGGAATGGCAAAAAGATTTAGTATTGCAATACATTAACTTGTGACAAAATAGTTTTGTATATGGTAATATGATTAATACTAAGTAATTTTTATGCCATTGATAATTGTACTTTGTTCATTGTAATAGCCTTGAATTCAGTGATAAAAATTGTTAGTATATTATTAGAAATCCAATCAAGGATTAATAACAACACAAAATCCTAATGTGATTTTGATAACGCTACAAGGGTAATACATTAAGAACACTTATATATAGGAAGTACCAGCGGCGTATCCACCATGTTCTTATGGTATTACACTCGTTTCGTTATCTAAAATACAACTAATCACAATAACCATATAATCATCGTCTCGTCACATCATCTTGTCACATACGCATTAAAGTACACTAAGAATCCAAATAAAGGACTACCATTTAGTACTTTAAACATCCTACAGGGATCTAACTATGAAGATAGACAGATGCTTTAAGGATTCAGTGTAGTTACATCGTCTTGTCACATACGCATTAAAGTACACAAAGAATCCAATTAAGGACTACCATTTAGTACTTTAAACATCCTACAAGAATCTAACTATGAAGATAAATAGATACTTTACGGATTTAGTTTAGTCACTTGTCTTGTCTCATTTTATCATAAAATCCTAAATCCTAATGGTGATTCGGATAAGGCTAAGAAGGGTAATACAATAAGCACACTTATATATAGGAAGTACCAGCGGCGTATCTACCATGTCCTTATTATATTACTCTAGTTTCGTTATCTAAATCACCAATAATCTCTACACATATAAAATAACCATTGTCACCGGCATGTAAAGCACTTCATAGAAATCTTACTATGAAGATAGAAGATTTAAGGAATCTAACTATAAAGATAGAAAAATTCTACAAGGAATCGTCGCGTCAATCGTAGTGTTTGCATAATAGGAATAATACACAAGAAGTACTTAGTAAAAAAAATACATGCCATACATTTGAGAAAATTCGGTTACACATATGAATCACCCCAAAACATTTGAAAAACGTATATGTCACTCCCCGACCGCATAAAACAACAAACCGCGACGGAAACGTCGGGGGGGAGGGGTGGAGTAACATAAATATTGTTTCAACAACCATGGAAATTAAAGTTTTGTATTATTGACTCAAATTGTCTATATTTTCTGGAATTTAACAGAAACATAACATAAATTTATTTGTCTCGCTAATTTTTTTTAAGTCACTAAAGCCCAGTCCGTCCTAAGTGTCGCATGAATCATCCTTAAGCATTAGCTCCTGAAACACATGTGAAAATAGGTACGTCAGCATAAAAATGCCTGTGAGATACATAGGTTTTGTTGATGAGGATTCATGACTTGAGGTTAAAATAATAGTTTAACGAAAAGTAGTCCTGAGCCTTATAAAATGTTTTCTTTTACAAAATCATATGAAAATCAATGTGAAAATCAAATGATATAGAAGAAGGATGTATGGTTAAATAATTAACCGGAAGATAATGAATTTCGTAAAATATGCCATTTGTAAAACAATGTCTTGTGAAAAATATATGATATTTGTACTAAATGTGTCATGTCTTTGTCGAAGTGGTTTAAATAACGCTACGTTATGTAATATCATGAAAGCACTTATATATAGGAAGTACCAGCGGCGTATCCACCATGCTTTTATCATATTACACACATCTCGTATTTAAATCACTTATCAAATAACCACAAAAAATGTCTTGTCAAACAAATGTCAAATGTCATGTGTAAACAATGTAATATGTCACAATGTTAGGTGTAAACCATGTCTTGTATAACAAATGTCTTGTATGGCAAGTAAAAAGAAAAAAACTTTACTCAAGCCATATGTATAATGTCGTGTATAACCAATGTCATGTACAAAACAATGTCTTGAGTAAACCGAAGTTTTAAATCAAAAATCATGTTTTGCAAAACCAATGCTTCATTTGATATGAACATTTATGTAGTTGTGTTTATCCCATACATTCAAGCCTTGAGACTGTCGGATAAACCCTTATCAAGTCAAAGGTTTATCAAAAATTGTATTCGGATTCTGTCATTCCCTACTTCCAAACAAATCTAGGAAGCGGGGAACGAGATTTGTCAAGTCCTATGGTACCATTATATACTACCGGGCGGCGTGATCAATGTTAATGAATGTATTATGTCCCGTTAAACAAACCAAATGTTATAGTTAATGTAAGCAATGTCGTGAAAAATGTCTTTTAACCATGTACTAAGTATGCTAAGTCAACATACGAAGTAGAAATGTCCATAAAATCAATGTGCTAGCATGCTCAGTCAACATACATAGCAAAATGTAATGTAAATCAATGTGCTCATATGCTAAGTCAACATATGCTGCAAAAGGTGTCTTTGAAATTAATGTGCTAGCATGCTCAGTCAACATACATAGCAAAACGTAATGTAAATCAATGTGCTCATATGCTAAGTCAACATATGCCGCAAAAGGTGTCTTTGAAATCAATGTGCTAGCATGCTCAAGTCAACATACATAGCAAAACATAATTGAAATCATGTACTATATGTGTACTAGATGAAAATAGCAAGTATATGTCATAAAAGCATGAAATTAATAAAGTATTAAGTAGGCACATGTGTTTCACCCCAAAATATTTGAAAACATAAAAGAGGGGACTATGTACTCACATAATCACCTTAAAACATTTAGAAAAGAGGGGTCTATGTACTCACTTGGGGTTACAAAAGTATCCTTGTTCAAGAAAAATAACAAAGCGCAAGAGTCCTGAAAATCAAGCGAGTCCTAATATCGGATAACTATGTAAATATCGGACCTTAATCGGAAGATTCGGATAGAATAAATCCTTATAAACCAAATGAGTGTTGGAACTCATATAAATGGTTTAATAAAGTTAACATTCTGATTTGGAAGTGATCCTAAGTGCTTTTGACCCGTAATGACCCGTTAAGGTAGTTTAAGCTACTTTAACGTGTAATTTGCGTAATGCATGATCGGATGGTTAAATATGTCCTATGATGAGTCTTAAATGCCCAAACATGTTTAATAATGTTGTAATATCAGTTTATATGTCAAAACTTTAGCCACATATGCTTAAAATTAATTTATGCGCAAAAAGGGCATTTTGGTCATTTATAAAGAGCGTAATAACGACCTATCATAATACTAACCAAATGACGTGACCATAAGGTATAACCTCAGAGGGTTATTCCCTATATAACTATGGTCACTAATATGAGTTTGGTTGGATCCTAAGATCGACCAAATGGGTCGGATTTGAAAGTCATAGCGGTGGTCAAAACCGCTCGACTTACGACCCTAAACAAGCACTAAACTAAAAGTGACGAGTTCGACATGTTTAACATGTCTAACTAAGTTTATAAAACTGATTTGGTATCAAAACAAAGTGTTTTGATACTCAAAAATAGTTCCGTCGAATAATGCGCACTTTGCGCATCATTGACCGAAACTTTGACTCGTCACTTCGACTAGGAAAACGTGGTAATCAGTAGGCATGATCGCTATGGATCATAACCATCGTGATTACAATCACGTTGCAAAGTCCAATTGGACCTTGACTTGACCAACTAATGGTCAAAACCGAAAGTCTAACAGTAAGTCAAACTGTTTGACTTTTAGCTTATAATAAGCTAAAAGAATGAACAAGGCTTGGTTAGAGCACTTACTTGCACTCAAGGAAGCCAAGATTACTAGAAAAACTCAGATGGGATGCCTCCTAATAAGGTAGCAACTCCACTTAGAGATTAGAGAGAAGAAAGATGGAAATGAGCAAGGAATTTGTTTGAAGATCAAGGGTATTTATAGTTGTTGGAGAGCTTTAGGATCATGCCAAGTGTTAGGAGATGTTGTAGGATTATTACAAGTGTTAAGACCAGAGAAAGTGTGGCAAAAACGAGTTATAGGTGTCAAGTCAAATGAACAAGAAGCTGCCAGGTAGCTGCTACCACTGGGCGTCCCTCGCACGTCGCGGGAGATCTTGGGGGGTTCTCTCGCGTGGCGCCTGGGATTCCTAAGTTTCAGAATTGGCAGAACAGGTCCCCACAGCCTAAAACTTGTTTTTCGACGCGTTTTGGCACTTTTAACATTCGTTAACCCCATTTTTAAGCTTTACAAGGAAGATAAAGCATAGGGAACTTGAAAAATGCTCGGAAACTTTTCGGATGTCGGTTCGTTTGGCCGTACGGTTGCAGTTTTCGGTTAATTACGACGGAAATCGTAACGAACGCGCAAATGACCGTAAACGCGTAACGAGTGATATTTTTGCATTCCAATCATTAAAATGCTATATTTTAATGATTACAAAAATTTTTGGTTGTGCGTATATGTTTCGGATTAGGAAATACGCGTAACGGCATAGTTTCGCAGAATTTGCAAAATAGCCCCTGAAGTTGCATAAGCATGTTTTTGCCATACCGAAGCCTTCAAAACTTATTTCTAAGTTATGTAAATGGTATTTAGGATATATTTAGCTTATGCCATTGTTCCGGAGTGTACGTCGCGTTAAACTGATTACGTTTGCGTAATGGTTTACAATTTCACTTCCAGAAGTGATTCGAAAGATCAGAATTGAACAAGGATTGAAATATGAAATACCATATATAAATACACTAATCTTGGAATAAAACACAATGTTATAAAATTACAAAATCGTTTCAGAATTGAACGATGATGGAAAATCACAGATGTCACAGTCTCCCCTACTTTAGAAAATTTCGTCCCGAAATTTAATTAGAGGAAACTTGTGAGAATAGATGTGGATATTTTGCCTTCATCTGGTCCTCTCATTCCCAGGTAAACTCTGGGCCACGTTTGGACCTCAGTGAACTTTAACAATCGGTATACGTCTGCGCTTAAGCTTTTTGACTTCACGATCCAAAATAGGTTTCTCGACAAAGTGTAACGTGTCATTAACATGAATTTCATCAAGAGGGATGTGGATGTTTTCATCAGCTAAACACTTTTTCAAATTGGACACGTGGAAGGTTGGATGAACATTTCCAAGTTCAGGAGGTAGCTCAAGTTTGTAGGCCACCTTTCCGATTTTCTCAATGTTCTTAAATGGTCCAACATATCTAGGTGCAAGTTTTCGTTTCTTCCCAAATCTAACCACGCCTTTCCAAGGAGATACCTTGAGTATGACATGATCACCGACTTGGAATTCCAAGGGCTTGCGACGTTTGTCCGCGTAACTCTTTTGAGGGCTTCTAGCTGTCAAGAGATTATCGTGAATTGTTTTGACTTTGTCTGTTGTGTCTTGATGAGTTCAGGTCCAGTGAATTGAGATTCACCCCGATTTCATTCCAACAGACAGGTGAACGACATTTTCGACCATAAAGAACTTCGAAAGGAGCCATGTTAATGCTGGTGTGATAACTGTTGTCGTAGGAGAATTCGATTAAAGGTAGATGTGAATCCCAACTACCACCAAAGTCAATCACACAAGCTCTAAGCATATCCTCCAGTGTCTGGATTGTCCTTTCGGATTGTCCATCCGTTTGAGGTGATAAGCAGTGCTCAGGTTAAGTTTAGTTCCCATGGCAGATTGCAGGGTCCTCCAAAAATGAGATGAAAATCGAGCATCACGATCAGATATGATGTCCAAAGGAACACCATGACGAGATACAATTTCATCCATATAGATTTTAGCAAGTTTGTCAACAGGGAAATCCTCACGGATTGCTATAAAGTGTGCTGACTTGGTTAGACGATCAATGATTACCCAAATGGCATCATGACCTCTAGATGTACGCGATAATTTAGTAATGAGATCCATTGCAATGCTTTCCCATTTCCAAACTGGAATTTCGGGTTGTTCAAGCAAACCAGAAGGGCGTTGATGTTCTGCCTTAACTTTGAGACAAGTAAGACATTTAGACACGTGCAAGGCAATGTCTTTCTTCATATCCGGCCACCAATACTGGGTACGAAGATCCTTATACATTTTGTCTGCACCTGGATGAATTGAATAACGAGACTTATGGGCTTCATACATTATCAAGGTGCGGAGATTATCTTGACTTGGAACCCACAAACGGTTCAGATAGTAGGATAACCCATTATCTTTCATTTCAAGGTGAAGCTCAAGATGATGTGATAATTAATCACCCATTATGCCTTGTGTAACACAAGTTTGTTGAGCTTGGAAGATACGGTTTTGAATATCAGATCGAACTTGAACACAATGTAGCTTGACTCGTTCTTTACGACTAAGAGCATCAGCTACGACATTCGCCTTACCAGGATGGTAGCGAATCTAACAGTCGTAGTCGTTCAGAAGTTTGACCCATTGTCGCTGTCTCATGTTTAGTTCTTTCTGACTGAAAATGTGTTGGAGACTTTTGTGGTCCGTGAAAACCACACATTTTGTACCGTATAGATAGTGTCTCCAAATTTTCAGAACGAAAACAACAGCACCCAACTCAAGATCATGAGTGGTGTAGTTCTTTTCGTGAATCTTCAATTGTCTTGATGCATAGGCCATAACTTTGTTCCTTTGCCTGAGAACGCAACCAAGGCCTAAGTTTGATGCATCACAATATGCGAAAAAGTCGTCGTTACCTTCAGGTAAGGATAAAATAGGAGCATTACAGAGCTTTTGTTTCAAGGTCTGAAAAGCTTCTTCTTGTTTGGGTCCCCACCCAAAAGGTTTATTCTTTTGAGTCAAAGCAGTGAGGGGAACCGCAATCTTTGAGAAGTTTGCGATAAAGCGACGGTAATAAACCATGAGACCAAGAAATGAACGAACATCGGTAGGAGTAGTAGGCGTATCCCATTCCTTAATCGCACTGATTTTGGCGGGATCCACATGAATACCTTGTTCGTTGGCAATATGACCCAAGAACTGAACTTCCTTAATAAATTCTGGTTTATAACGTTTGAGTAATCACGAATTCTGGTTTATAACCGATGCACCGACGATTCTAATCAATTCAGACTTGAACTAACTTAAATTTTGATGATGATCGGTTTTTATAACCGAAGTTATTCAATTTCTGAGCTACACCAATAATTGGTTCTTCTCTCGACTTAAAATCATCCGCATAACCTTCGATTTCACTTTCGCTACTCATTCAGTTCGTCAGAAAAACTTTTTGAACTCGCCGGAAAATCTCTGCAAGTCGCCGGAAAACCGAGACCTTCATTAATACGGTAAATACTTCGATTATTTCTATTTCAAACCGTTGTTAGACTGTTACTAACCTCAAACCAACAATCAGAATCAATCCTAGACGTCAGAGCCGGAATATTCAGCTCTCGCCGGAAAACTTATGGAATTTCCAATCTCACGCGGTGAATCGGTATGAACATTCAAAACTTCTGTTAATCCTTGTTTAGTACACTTTCATATCTAATCAATCAAAACTGGTAATTGACCCGAACAGAGGAAACTCATAAAACAGAGCCGACGCCTTGCCGGAATTTCTGTGATAAATCATTCCTCCGGTATGTTTACTTCCAACACCGTCTCTGCCATTTCATTTTAGTCTTATGAATGATTGTTAATCGTTTAAAAGCAAGAAACAGATGAGTAAACAGTTGACTGTAAATTCAGCGAAGAAGATGAAGTGTGATAACAATATAAGATTAATTAAAATCGGTATTATGAACGGGTTAGACACACGGTCCAGCGGTGGACTGTGTGCATATACAAACCACACGCCGCGAGTTCGATCCTTGACACACGTATGCCTCGTAATTAAAATGTTCTTTTTCTAAAATGAACCGGATCCTTTTCGCAATTAGATGTTAAGTATAATAAAAATCTGTATATTAAACAAGTTAGACACACAATCCAGCGGTGGACTGTGTGTAACGATAAAGCACAGGTCCCGGGTTCAAGACTGTTTGTGACACCGGTTCGATGATTTAAAATGTTTTTGAAAATAAAAGAATTTTGAATAAACTGAGTTAGTATATAAGTATAATTAAAAACAGAATTATTTCAGGTTAGACACGTAGCTCAGTTGGTAGAGCTGCGTGCACGCGAACGGGAGGTCTCGGGTTCGAGCCTCACCCGGCGCATACAATTACACAATAAAACGGTCAACAAGTCAAACGGTCAACGGTCAACGGTCAACGGTCGCAAAAAGTCAACATGTTTTTATATTTTATTTATTTAATTTAATTTAAAAATCAATAAAAAATACTTAAAAATAATGTTTTTAAAGATAGGAAATAGCTTTAAACTCACAAAAATATATCTAAAAATCTTATTAAAATTATTATAAAATCCACTCATTTACTATATTTTCCGTTATTATTTAGGTTAGTTAAATCTCGTTGTTCAATCCTTTCAACTCGTGCGTATCTCATCATCTCCAACCAAATGCACCCAATGTGAGTGAATCTTTACAAATTCCCCGTTTTAATCACGTTTTTGGGGTGTATCATGTGTCTTGCCATTTATTATATTTAAATCATTGTGCATACGTCATATCATGAACAAATGTGTATTCAACTTGTTTCAACTGTTTGTGTGGTTATTGTTAGATTTAATTTATTATTTCCAGTACATGCAAGTTCATAGGCCGCCGCTCCCCATTACATTATGAGCGTGAACCTGGCGTGCCAACATACGATCGGCTCCGTTATTGAGCCTTGATCGCACAGACATTTATCATTTTCAGTACATGCAATACGATCGGCTCCGTTTGATTGAGCCTTGATCGCACAGTTTCATTCATGTTATATATTTATGCAAGTTATTATATGTCATTGTATGTTATTGTATGTTATATTTTGTGGTTGACATTGTTACTGATTGATTATTTATTTGCTCACTTATGATTATGCACAATTTTTCCTTGATAAAATAACAAGAAAATCAATAATAAATGTTTATCTAACAAGGTTCACTCGCCAACTTATGTTGACCCAAAAACTCCCATTTTTACACCTGATACTGGTGAACCAGCTGCAGCAAGAAACACATAGGATTGGCGTAGAAGAATAAAATGATTTAGAGCTTGGAATTGTTTAGTTGGTTATTTTTCTTTGTATTTGTATGGACATGTTTGGATTATTGAGAATGTAATTTTGACTTTAATAAATATGAAACATATTAGTAAATATCATGAGCTTTGGTGATAACCCGATTATGCCCCGACTCTTATTCCGCTGCGGGTCGGGGTGTGACATATTGGTATCAGAGCCATGACTATAGGGATATAGGATAGGTTATTAGACCCTTAGAGCCTATACTATAGTTGATTAGAAATTTTTAAGATTTTTGTGTGTTACATGCCAAATTTCATGATGTTTATATGTTTTATGTTAAATGTTACATTCAATGTTATGCAAACATGTTCATAAGTATATATTATCATATAATGCCTATCATGAATCATATTCTCATAACATATCATATCCATGAAAGCACACACCACATCATTTTCATGATTGCTTTTACAATGATTTTTGTATTTTCAAATCTCATCAAAGTGAGTTCTCATGACGGGCATGTAGTAACTGGAAGGGTACCAGTACCGGTAGTCGGAACGTCCTGTCTAGGCTGGCATTCGTATAAATCCAAAATAAAGGACCAGTTTGCCTACCTGGGGACTAACGATGAGAGTACGAAGTACCTATTAGGCCAAAGCATGCTATACCAAACGTCGTGTGAGCTAACCCCACTTTGAGTGGTCGGATTGTGTCTACACCTGGACACATTCCGACCATACATCTCGTAAACATATTTTGTGGTTTGCATTCGGGTGATGCGAGTGTTAAATCGCCAATACTAATGTGAATCCTACCAAGCCAATAGTCATGGGGGCCTACATGACTATACAGGTGAAGGTATGGGGGACATTTGAGGCCCAACATGAGCAAACCCAAGACATCCTATGGATGTAGTTGCATTATTGATATTTATGTTATTTTCATTTTCTTAAAGACACATGACACCTAAAAAGACTCCATAAACTAACAATCTTCTTATGTATGTTCCTGTAGATGTCGACTAGACAACATCGAGGGGGTAAAAGATCAGGAAGGTCTCACGAACGCTTGGCCACACAAATCGCGAAACAAATGGCCGCGGTGCTTCCTGACATTGTGGTTCAAGTACAACAAGCTCTCGCCACAAATCCCACTAATCCTCCCCAACAACATGACCAGAACATCAGCAACCCTCCTACCAGCAAGTGCTCATACAAACATTTCAAGTCTTGCGATCCTCCTAAATTTGAAGGGACCGAAGGTGTCACTGCTCTCCTCTGCTGGTTTGAGGAAATGGAAAACACCTTCCTCAACTGCGATTGTCCTGAGGATCGCAAGGGTCGATATGCCACCGGGAGACTATTTGGGGTAGCTCTCACCTGGTGGAATACTGAAAAGGGGAAGAGGGGAATTGATGATGCAATAGCCTTAACATGGGAGGACTTAAGGGAAATCATGACGAGGCGATTCTGTCCTAGAAGTGAGATTAAGAAGCTAGAGGACGAATTTCATTCTTTAAAGCAAAAGGAGGGAGATCATACCTCCTATAACAAGAGGTTCTTAGAGTTGAACCAAATGGTCCCTAATTTGTTTACCCCAGTTTATCGCTTGATTGAGCATTATATTCGAGGTCTTCCCTCGAAAATTCAAGATTCAGTCCTCAGCACTTCGCCAGCAACACTTGAAGCTGCTATGGAGCTAGCGACTGAACTGACCGAGAATCGAATTCGCAAGGGTAAGTTTAAGGAGGAAAAGAAGAAAGCCCCCGTTGAGGGCCAAACATCAAACCATTCCATCTCCTCCTCTAAGTTTGCTAACAAGAGGAAGCGTAACACCAGAAACTTCGCTGTTACACAAACCAATTTCCCTATTCCTGCTGCACCCATTACCCAAGTTGCCCCTTCACCTGCACCATACAAAAGACCATAATCTGGCCCGTTACCAAAATGCAACCGTTGCCAATACCACCATTTTCCTGATCATCCTTGCCAACATTGCACCGGCTGTGGTCGCGCAGGTCATACTGTTCAAACCTGCCGCATGCCTCAGCGAACGAACCGCCACCAGCCTTCAACCCAAACCCACCAACAAATAATGGGCCAAGCCCAACAACCCCTACTATTACCACCTACCCAACATTTAGCCCAAACATACTACCAACCCAACTATCCCATGGTACCACCTATGCGGGCTTGCTACAATTGTGGAGACCCAAGCCATTTTAGAAACACTTGTCCAAGGTTGGTGAACATTATTCATGCTCAGGCCCAAGCCAATCCGGTGAATCAAGCGAACCAAGCTCCTCCACCTGCAAGAGGAAGAGCTTTCAACATCAACGCTAATCAGGCTAGAGCTGACGGCAATGTGGTTAACGGTACGTTCCTTATAAATGGTAGATATGCATCCATGTTGTTTGATACTGGCGCGGATAAAACTTTTGTGTCCTTAGAGTTTGAACCTATCTTAAACCAAAATCGTGATAAGCTCATGGAATCCATAACGGTAGAAGTTGCTGACGGGAAACTGGTCTCATTAAACTCTATTATACGCAACTGTACACTCACCTTGAACGACCACGACTTTTCAGTTGACCTTATTCCTATGAAGTTGGGAAGTTTTGATATCATAATTGGTATGGACTGGCTCAGTCAACATCAGGCAGAAGTTGTATGCCACGAAAAGTTTATACGCATTCCTCTTTCAAACGGTAGACTCTACGAATCTTTGGAGAAACCTCGTCGAAAGGGCTCAGCTTAGTGTCCTGTCTTCAAGCTCAAAAATATCTTCGCAAGAATTATGTCGCGTTTTTAGCTCATATCATCAAAAAGGGAACCATGGAGAAGAAACTTGACATCCCAGTAGTAAAAGATTTCCCGCAAATTTTTCCTGACGACATTTCAGGACTTCCTCCAGTTAGAGAAGTCGAATTCCGTATTGATCTTATACCTGGTGCTACACCAGTTGCAAAGTCTCCTTATAGGTTAGCCCCCTCTGAAATGCAAGAGCTAGCCAGTCAATTGCAAGAGTTGACTAACAAGGGATTCATACATCCTAGCTCCTCGCCTTGGGGTGCACCTGTCCTTTTTGTAAAGAAGAAAGATGGATCGTTTCGCATGTGCATCGACTACAGAGAACTCAACAAGTTAACAATCAAGAATCGCTATCCATTACCTCGCATTGATGATCTTCTTGACCAACTTCAAGGTGCCAGATGCTTTTCAAAAATCGACCTTCGATCTGGTTATCATCAACTTAGAGTGCATGAAGAAGACGTCCCAAAGACCGCTTTCCGAACTCGTTATGGTCATTATGAATTCATGGTCATGCCATTTGGTTTAACCAACGCTCCAGCTGTCTTCATGGATCTAATGAACCGAGTCTGCAAACCTTATCTCGATCGTTTTGTTATAGTCTTCATCGACGACATCCTCATTTATTCAAAGTCTAAGTCTTATCATGAGCGACATCTTCGACTCATCCTTACACTTCTAGAGAATGAAAAGCTTTACGCCAAATTCTCCAAATGCGAATTCTGGTTAAAAGAGGTGCAATTCCTCGGACATGTAGTCAATGACAAGGGAATACATGTCGACCCCTCAAAGATCAAAGCGGTACAAGAATGGCAAGCGCCACGTACACCAACTGAAGTAAGATCTTTTCTTGGTTTGGCTGGTTATTATCGTCGTTTCATTTCAAACTTCTCTCGCATTGCTGTACCACTCACGGCTTAACTCATAAGGGAAAACCTTTCATATGGGGACCCAAGCAAGAAGAAGCCTTCCAAACCCTTAAACAAAAACTCTGTGATGCACCAATCCTCACTCTTCCTGAAGGTTGTGATGACTTCGTGGTTTATTGCGACGCGTCAGGGCAAGGATTAGGCTGTGTCCTAATGCAAAGAGGAAAGGTTATAGCTTATGCTTCGAGACAACTCAAGACTCATGAGAAGAACTACACCACCCATGACCTAGAACTTGGAGCCGTTGTGTTCGCCCTTAAGATATGGACACATTATCTCTACGGTACTAAGTGTGAAATATACACTGACCACAAGAGTCTTCAACATATCAATCAAAAGGAGTTAAACATGAGGCAACGAAGATGGGTCGAACTTCTAAATGACTACGACTGTGAAATTCGGTACCACCCTGGCAAAGCAAATGTGGTGGCTGATGCACTCAGTCGAAAGGGTTATGCGAACTCCATTCGTCTTCTATGTTCGCAAATCATAACTGACATTAAAGATCAAATTCGAGAAGCCCAACATGTTCAGTAACGGGAAGATGATGTACGAAAGGAGCTGTCCTGTGGAGCTGAACTTAAAATTGAAACTAAATCTGACGGTATTTTGTACTATCTAGATCGCATATGGATTCCTGACCACAACAATCTTCGTGAAATTCTTATGAATGAGGCTCACAAAACACGATACTCTATACACCCAGGAGCCGATAAGATGTACCAAGACCTTCGATACACCTATTGGTGGCCTGGAATGAAAAAGGATATTGCTGTTTTTATTTCTAAGTGCCTTACATGTTCCAAGGTGAAAGCTGAACACCAAAGACCCTCAGGACTTCTGGTCCAACCCCGAAATACCTGTATGGAAGTGGGAAAACATAACCATGGACTTCATTACCGGGTTACCTCGCACTTCTGGTGGGTATGACACTATATGGGTAATCATTGACCGACTTACAAAATCAGCTCACTTTATTCCTATCCGTGAAGATTTCAAGAACGAAAAGCTAGCTCGTATTTATATCAGCGAAATCGTAAGCCGACATGGTGTACCGTTAAGCATTATTTCAGATCGTGATGGTCGTTTCACTTCACGAACATGGCAAGCAGTACAAGCCGCCTTGGGTACGCGATTAGATCTCAGTACCGCTTATCACCCTCAAACTGATGGACAATCTGAACGCACCATTCAAACTCTTGAAGATATGCTTCGAGCATGTGTCATAGACTTCAAGAGAAATTGGGACGCTCATCTACCATTAGTTGAATTTTCGTACAATAACAGCTATCATTCAAGCATCGGCATGGCACCTTTTGAAGCTTTATATGGTCGTAAGTGCCGATCTCCAGTATGTTGGCACAAAATTGGGGAAGCCCAAATCACTGGTCCAGAATTTATTCAAGAAACCACAGACAAGATCCATCAAATTCGAAACAATCTTCTAGCGGCTCAAAGTCGTCAAAAGAGTTATGCAGATAAACGACGGAAGCCTTTAGAGTTTAACATTGGTGATCATGTACTTTTTAAAGTATCACCGTGGAAGGGAGTAGTTCGTTTTGGTCAAAAGGCAAGCTAGCACCACGCTACGTAGGACCTTTCAAGATACTCGAAAGAGTAGGACCTGTAGCATACAAGCTTGATCTACCAGAAGAACTCAACAGGATTCATCCCACATTCCACGTATCCAACTTGAAGAAGTGACTCGCTGATGAAAACCTCCACATTCCTCTGGAAGATATTCAGATTGATGAATCTATGCATTTTATTGAAAGACCTGTAGAGATCATGGATTTCGGAGAAAAACGTCTTCGACGAAGTCGCATTCCAATTGTTAGGGTACGTTGGGAGTCGAAACGGAGACCTGAGTTTACTTGGGAACGTGAAGACTCAATGCGCGAAAAATACCCACATCTTTTTCCTACTATTACTTAAATTTCGGGACGAAATTCCTAAAAATAGGGGACACTGTCACATTTGTTAAAAACGGGTTTTCCAAACCCGCTCCGTTTGTAATCAAATATCAAGTTATAAATGTTTCGTTGCGTAATTATGTCTATTTTGATTCTTAATGATACATAATTAATAAACAAACTAAACTATAAAAGTTATAATTGATAAAAAATAAAATAAAATAATTAAAAATAAAATGAGGCTGCCGGGACTCGAACCCGGGTCAGCCGGGTTGAAACCCAAAGACTTAACACACACACACATAACCACTCCGCCACTTGTTGTTTTCTGTCAACTCTAGGAAACAAATGAATTTTATAGTCAATCATAGATCAACCGGTTGCGCCAAACAAAAACCGTAATCGGCTATTCAACCGTCCAAAACGTTTGAGTAATCACGAATTCTGGTTTATAACCGATGCACCGACGATTCTAATCAATTCAGACTTGAATTAACTTAAATTTTGATGATGATCGGTTTTTATAACCGAAGTTATTCAATTTCTGAGATACGCCAATAATTGGTTCTTCTCTCGACTTAAAATCATCCGCATAACCTTCGATTTCACTTTCGCTACTCATTCAGTTCGTCAGAAAAACTTTTTGAACTCGCCGGAAAATCTCTGCAAGTCGCCGGAAAACCGAGACCTTCATTAATACGGTAAATACTTCGATTATTTCTATTTCAAACCGTTGTTAGACTGTTACTAACCTCAAACCAACAATCAGAATCAATCCCAGACGTCAGAGCCGGAATATTCAGCTCTCGCCGGAAAACTTATGGAATTTCCAATCTCACGCGGTGAATCGGTATGAACATTCAAAACTTCTGTTAATCCTTGTTTAGTACCCCACTTTCATATCTAATCAATCAAAACTGGTAATTGACCCGAACAGAGGAAACTCATAAAACAGAGCCGACGCCTTGCCGGAATTTCTGTGATAAATCATTCCTCCGGTATGTTTACTTCCAACACCGTCTCTGCCATTTCATTTTAGTCTTATGAATGATTGTTAATCGTTTAAAAGCAAGAAACAGATGAGTAAACAGTTGACTGTAAATTCAGCTAAGAAGATGAAGTGTGATAACAATATAAGATTAATTAAAATCGGTATTATGAACGGGTTAGACACACAGTCCAGCGGTGGACTGTGTGCACATACAAACCACACGCCGCGAGTTCGATCCTTGACACACGTATGCCTCGTAATTAAAATGTTCTTTTTCTAAAATGAATCGGATCCTTTTCGCAATTAGATATTAAGTATAATTAACATCTGTATATTAAACAAGTTAGACACACAATCCAGCGGTGGACTGTGTGTAACGATAAAGCACAGGTCCCGGGTTCGAGACCTGTTGGTGACACCGGTTCGATGATTTAAAATGTTTTTTAAAATAAAAGAATTTTGAATAAACTGAGTTAGCATATAAGTATAATTAAAAACAGAATTATTTCATGTTAGACACGTAGCTCAGTTAGTAGAGCTGCGTGCACGCGAACGGGAGGTCTCGGGTTCGAGCCTCACCCGGCGCATACAATTACACAATAAAACGGTCAACAAGTCAAACGGTCAACGGTCAACGGTCAACGGTCGCAAAAAGTCAACATGTTTTTATATTTTTATATATTTAATTTTATTTTTAAAATCAATTAAAAATACTTAAAAATAATGTTTTTAAAGATAGGAAATAGCCTTAAATTCACAAAAATATATCTAAAAATCTTATTAAAATTATTAATAAAATCCACTCATTTACTATATTTTCCGTTATTATTTAGGTTAGTTAAATCTCGTTGTTCAATCCTTTCAACTCGTGCGCATCTCATCATCTCCAACCAAACGCACCCAATGTGAGTGAATCTTTACAAATTCCCCGTTTTAATCACGTTTTTGGGGTGTATCATGTGTCTTGCCATTTATTATATTTAAATCATTGTGCATACGTCATATCATGAACAAATGTGTATTCAGCTTGTTTCAACTGTTTGTGTGGTTATTGTTAGATTTAATTTATTATTTCCAGTACATGCAAGTTCATAGGCCGCCGCTCCCCATTACATTATGAGCGTTGAGCATGTTCCCCATTACATTATGAGCGTGAACCTGGCGTGCCAACATACGATCGGCTCCGTTTGATTGAGCCTTGATCGCACAGACATTTATCATTTTCAGTACATGCAATACGATCGGCTCCGTTTGATTGAGCCTTGATCGCACAGTTTCATTCATGTTATATATTTATGCAAGTTATTATATGTCATTGTATGTTATTGTATGTTATAGTTTGTGGTTGACATTGTTACTGATTGATTATTTACATTTGCTCACTTATGATTATGCACAATTTTTCCTTGATAAAATAACAAGAAAATCAATAATAAATGTTTATCTAACAAGGTTCACTCGCCAACTCATGTTGACCCAAAAACTCCCATTTTTACACCTGATACAGGTGAACCAGCTGCAGCAAGAAACACATAGGATTGGCGTAGAAGAATAAAATGATTTAGAGCTTGGAATTGTTTAGTTGGTTATTTTTCTTTGTATTTGTATGGACATGTTTGGATTATTGAGAATGTAATTTTGACTTTAATAAATATGAAACATATTAGTAAATATAATGAGCTTTGGTGATAACCCGATTATGCCCCGACTCTTATTCCGCTGCGGGTCGGGGTGTGACAATTTCTGTAGTGGGTAAGGTCCCCACAGTTATAGCAAGACCCAGGTGGATAGTGAGGTCGTGCAGGCTGCTGAGCAGGTTTTGGGCTACTGGATTCTGGGTAGGAGCGAAACGACAAGTGTTGGTAAGATGACCAGATTTCCCACAGTTAGTGCAAATGCGGCACTGTAAATGTGGTTGATGGTGACTGTTACATTTGTTGCACAAAGGTGCATTGCCAACATATTGTTTCTTGGCCGGTGGCTGAGCAGGCTGATTGGGAGCAGTTTGGTTAGGTTGGGTAGTGAGAGCGAAGTTCTTAGAAGCCTTGCGTTTCCTCAACTTCTTGGAGGTTTCAGCTTTGTTACCCTTTTGCTTCTCAGTTTTAACAGACGGTTTCTTATCACCCTTTCGGTGAAGCTTACACTTTTTGACTTGTGATTCAGTAAGGGTTGCAGCTAGCTCAATGGCTTGACGGACAGATGTAGGGTTACTGCCAGTGACGATGTCCTGGACAGGATCTGGAAGACCATCTATGTACTTTTCAATCGCCTTATCCAAAGGCGTCACCATCTCAGGACATAATAAGCTCAACTCCTCATACCGATTGGTATACGCACGGTGCTCACCACTGTCCTTCTTTAGGTCGTGGAACTCATTCTCAAGCGGCCTCTTTTCATGACCCATCGCAACATTAGCACCCCTATCTCTCACCACTCTATTCCACCACGTGAGTGCCCTCTTATGAAATACACTTGAAGCAAACTCGACTTTACGATTATCAGGACACTGAACATGGCGAAAAGTACTCTCAAGACTCTCAAACCACTGTAGGAGCCCAGTTGCTCCTTCAGAACCACTAAACTTGAGTGGTTTAGCCGAGTTAAACTGTTTAAAGTTGCACGTAGCATGTGCATTGTTATTGTTCTTGGCTTGGTTGATTTGAGTAATGAGATTCGGTAGCATAGCAGCCATCTGTTGTGCTATGATAGTTGCCAGTTCGGTGTTAGGTGGTGGTACGTTTCGTCGAGGAGGCATTCTAAAAGAGGAAATATGAGAGAAAACGAGTGAGATGAATGTTCGGGTAATCAATATGAGATGTCATAAAAATCGACGAAATGAAAGGATGGTGGTCATTCGTTTGTTTACATCAAACAAACATACGACACACAGTGACTAGTCAAAGTAAATGGGTATTGATAATGTATCGCGAAGACATGCTTTACCCATAGGTGGACACTCACCCCAAAGTTCCCAGGTAAGAGTGACTGGTCCGATTAAGTGGATTTGTACGAACACTCTAACCTTACACAGAAACTTAGGATACAGGCACCCACCCTTCCAGATTGCATGTGTTCACATTATTAAAACCCAAACTTTGACGAGATTTTGAAAAACTTTGAAGGCAAAGAGCGCCGATGATTTGTTTTGGCCTTTAAAATGAATTATACTTTGTTTTTGGTAATCACCTAAGGATAGGTGATGGTATTGTTTTAAGATCTAAACACAAGATAACTTGTGTTAGGGTCCTAGAAAGGTTATAGTCTAGGTCAAAGCATTACTAATAACCTAATTCCATATAACCATTGGCTCTGATACCAATCTTTCTGTCACACCCCGACCGCGTAAAACAACAAACCGCGGTGGAAATGTCGGGGGTGGAGTAACAGAAGTATTGTTTCAACAACCATGGAAATTAAAGTTTTGTATTATTGACTCAAATTGTTTACATTTTCTGGAATTTAACAGAAACATAACATAAATTTATTTGTCTTGCTAATTTTTTTAAGTCACTAAAGCCCAGTCCGTCCTAAGTGTCGCATGAATCATCCTTAAGCATTAGCTCCTGAAACACATGTGAAAATAGGTACGTCAGCATAAAAATGCCTGTGAGATACATAGGTTTTGTTGATGAGGATTCATGACTTGAAGTTAAAATAATAGTTTAACGAAAAGTAATCATGAACCTTATAAAATGTTTTCTTTTACAAAATCATATGAAAATCAAGGTGAAAATCAAATGATATAGAAGAAGGATGTATGGTTAAATAACCGGAAGATAATGAATTGTGTAAAATAAGCCATTTGTAAAACAATGTCTTGTGAAAAATATATGATATTTGTACCAAATGTGTCATTTCTTTGTCTTTGTCGAAGTGGTTTAAATAACGCTACATTATGTAATATCATGAAAGCACTTATATATAGGAAGTACCAGCGGCATATCCACCATGCTTTTATCATATTACACACATCTCGTTATTTAAATCACTTATCAAATAACCACAAAAAATGTCTTGTCAAACAAATGTCAAATGTCATGTGTAAACAATGTAATATGTCACAATGTTAGGTATAAACCATGTCTTGTATAACAAATGTCTTGTATGGCAAGTAAAAAGAAAAAAAAAAAACTTTACTCAAGCCATATGTATAATGTCGTGTATAACCAATGTCATGTACAAAACAATGTCTTGAATAAACCGAAGTTTTAAATCAAAAGTCATGTTTTGCAAAACCAAATGCTTCATTTGATATGAACATTTATGTATTTGCGTTTATCGCATACATTCAAGCCTTGAGACTGTCGGATAAACCCTTATCAAGTCAAAGGTTTATCAAAAATTGTATTCGGATTCTGTCATTCCCTACTTCCAAACAAACCTAGGAAGCGGGGAACGGAAACTTTGACTCGTCACTTCGACTAGGAAAACGTGGTAATCAGTAGGCATGATCGCTATGGATCATAATCATCGTGATTACGATCACGTTGCAAAGTCCAATTGGACCTTGACTTGACCAACTAATGGTCAAAACCGAAAGTCAAACAATAAGTCAAACTGTTTGACTTTTAGCTCATAATAAGCTAAAAGAATGAACAAGGCTTGTTTAGAGCACTTACTTGCACTCAAGGAAGCCAAGATTACTAGAAAAACTCAGATGGGAGGCCTCCTAATAAGGTACCAACTCCACTTAGAGTTTAGAGAGAATAAAGATGGAAATGAGCAAGGAATTTGTTTGAAGATCAAGGGTATTTATAGTTGTTGGAGAGCTTTAGGATCATGCCAAGTGTTAGGAGATGTTGTAGGATTATTACAAGTGTTTAAAGAGGTGTCAAGACCAGAGAAAGTGTGGCAAAAATGAGTTATAGGTGTCAAGTAAATGAACTAGAAGCTGCCAGGTAGCTGCTGCTACTAGGCATCCCCCGCGTCGCGGGAGATCTTAGGGGGTCTCTCGCGTGGCGCCTGGGATTCCTAAGTTTCAGAATTGGCAGAACAGGTCCCTGCAGCCTAAATCTTGTTTTCGACGCGTTTTGGCACTTTTAGCATTCGTTAACCCTATTTTTAAGCTTTACAAGGAAGATAAAGCATAGGGAACTTGAAAAATGCTTGGAGACTTTTCGGATGTCGGTTCGTTTGGCCGTACGGTTGCGGTTTTCGGTTAATTACGATGGAAATCGTAACGAACGCGCAAATGACCGTAAACGCGTAACAAGTGATATTTTTTCATTCCAATCATTAAAAATGCTATATTTTAATGATTACAAAAATTTTTGGATGTGCGTATATGTTCCGGATTAGGAAATACGCGTAACGGCATAGTTTCGCAGAATTTGGAAAATAGCCCCTGAAGTTGCATAAGCATGTTTTTGCCATACCGAAGCCTTCAAAACTTATTTCTAAGTTATGTAAAGGGTATTTAGGGTATGTTTAGCTTATGCCATTGTTCCGGAGTGTACGTCACATTAAACTGATTACGTTTGCGTAACGGTTTGCGATTTCATTTCCAGAAATCAGAACTGAACAAGGATTGAAAATATGAAATACCATATATAAATACACAAATCTTGGAATAAAACACAATGTTATAAAATTACAAAATCGTTTCGGAATTGAACGATGATGGAAAAGCACAGATGTCACAGTATAGGTCTTGTTAAAATGATATAACAAAGCTCAAAGGATCAAGAGTTCAAAAGTTGAAATGGTTCCTAGCGTATCGGATACTATGTGTTAGTGTCGAAACTTGAAATCAAGAGATCAAATAGAATGAAGTCCTATAAACCAAAGGAGTGTTGAACCTTATGTAATATGGTTTAATAGACTTGACATTTTGATTAGGAAAGAATCCTAAGTGCTTTTGACCCGTTATGACCCGTTAAGGTAGTTTCCGCTACTTTAACGTGTCATTTGCGTAAAAACGCATTCGAATGGTCAAACTAGTCCTTTGATAAGTCTTATATGCCAAAATAAGTTTAATAAAGTTGCAATATCAGTATATAAGTCAAAAAGTTGGTTACATATGTTTAAAGTGAGTTTATGCGCAAAAGGGCATTTTGGTCATTCATAAAGGCATAATAGACGACTTAACATAACACTATCCAAACGACGTGACCATAAGGTATAACCTCAGAAGGTTATTCCCTATATAACTATGGTCACTAATATGTGTTTGGTCGTATCCTAAGATCGACCAAACGGGTCGTATTCGAAAGTCAAAGTGGTGGTCAAGACCGCTCGACTTACGACCCTAAACAAGCGCTAAACTAAAAGTGACGAGTTATACATGTCTAACTAAGTTTATAAGACTGATATGGTATCAAAACAAAGTGTTTTGATACCCAAAAATAGTTCCGTTGTATAATGCGCACTTTGCGCATTATTGACCGAAACTTTGACTCAATGTGGTAATCAGTAGGCATGTTCGCTATGGATCATAACCATCGTGATTACGATCACGTTGCAAAGTTCAATTGAACTTTGCTTTGACCAATTATGGTCAGAACTATAAGTCAAACAGAAGTCAAACTGTTTGACTTTTAACTTCAATAGCTAAAAGAAATGAACAACACTAGAAGAAGACACTTACTTGTGTTGTAGTACCCTCAAGAGCTCAGGTAGGAGGCCTCCAAAGGGAAGCAAACTCCACTTAGAGCCGATTTAGAGAAAGGAAAGAATTGAGCAAGTTGTGATGAAGAATGAGGGGGCTATTTATACTTGAAACAAGATCACAAGATCATGCCAAATGTTAGGGGGTGTTTCTAGGAATTAAACAAGTGTCTAGTGAGGTGTTCCAACCAGAAAGAATGTGGCAAATTCAATTGCTTGGTGTCCAAGTGAATAAACAAGAAGCTGCCAAGTATTTTGCTGTGCTGGGCACCCCATGCGGACCGCATGGCTTTGTGGATGCGGTCCGCATCCACCCTAGCTGACAGCAACTTTGCAATTTTGGCAGAACAGACCCCTGAACTTGTTTTGTCCCGTTTCGTAGTTTCTAACACCCGTTAACCATATTTCTAAGCTCCATAAGGATGAATAAGCATAGGGAACTTGAAATATTTCCAAAAATGTTTTGGATGTCGGCTTGGTTCGGTTGTACGGTTGCGTTTTTTGGTAAATTACGACAAAAATCATAACGATCGCGCAAACAACCGCAAATGTGCAACGAATGATATTTTTGCATTCCAATCATTAAAATGAAAGACTTTAATGATGGCGAAAAATATTTGGATGTACTTTGTGTTCCGTATTAAGAAATTCGCGAATCGACATACTTAAGCAGATTTTGCAAAATAGTCATTGGAGTTAAAATAACGTGTTTTTGCCATACCGAAACCCTCAAAACTTATATCTAAGTTATGTAAAGGGTATTTTGGGTATGTTAAGCTTGTATCATTGTTCTGGAGTGTGCGTTGCTATGAGAATCGGCAGACTTTCGTAGTTTGTCATAAATAGTCCCTGTGATCGAATAGGCTTGTTTTTGACATACCAAACCCTTCAAAACTTATTTATAAGTTATGTAAAGGATATTTAGGGTATGTTTAGCTTATGTCCTCGTCCCTGTGCATACGTTACATTAAACGGGTTACGTTTAAGTATCAGTTATTGGGCAGATGCTGTAAACTCTGCCTGCTATGTGCAGAATAGAGTTTTGATCAATCCCAGGAATCAAAAGACTACCTATGAAATTCTTTATAAAATCAATCCTCTGATCTCATATTTAAAAGTCTTTGGCTGCCCATGCTTCATTTTAAACTTAAAAGATTCAATTTCAAAGTTTGCAGCAAAAGTAGATTGTGGTTATTTCTGGGATACTCAACCACTGCTAAAGCATACGGAGTTTTTAACTCTAAGACCAAATGTGTTGAAGAAACCTAGAATGTAAAGTTCAATGAACTTTCTTCATTGAAAATCCCAGCAAATCCTGCTGAACTTTTTGATCTAGACAAATTTACATTTGAAGATGTGTCTATCAAGACTGACCTTGCAGGTACATCAAAATCTTCTCATCAAGACCATGGATATGATAGTGTGATCCCACAATTCAAAGTCAATCCATCCATCAGAGGAGCAGATGTTAACAACAACTGTGAAAACTCTGCCACTGCTGGCTCAACAGTTATTGACCCACAAACCTCTGCCAACTCACAAACTCAAACCATTGTTGATAAAAGTCCATTCTATGTGAACAAAAATCAACCATTATTTTCATCAATTCCACATATACCTCCACCTCCATTTTAAACATGTGTTGGCACTTCAAAATTGCTAACAGATGTTAGCTCAGATGATTCCTATATGCAGCCTTCACCTTAAAATGCCATCATTCCATATATCAGAGATCTAATCTTCCTTAGAAGTCATCCATCTGATCAAATCATTGGCAACATCAATGAGGGGGTGCTCACAAGAAGCCAATCCTAAAACATTTGTCTTTTTGTTGGTTTTCTATCACTCACACAACCTGTCAAGTACCAAGAGGCACTAAAAGACAACAGTTGGGTAGAAGTTATGCAAGAAGAGCTCCTTCAATTCAAAACTATGGGAACTTGTACCACTGCCTAAGGATGTATGTCCAATAGGCACAAAGTGGGTCTTCAAGAACAAAACTGATGAAAGGGGTATTGTTGTCAAGAACAAAGCAAGGCTTGTGGTTCAAGGCTATAGACAAGAAGAAGGCATTGACTATGATGAAACCTTTGCTCCTGTAGCAAGATTAGACATCAGATTGTTCTTAGCCTTTACTGCCAACCACAACATCAAGGTGTTTTAAATGGATATCAAAAGTGCATTCTTATATGGTAAGATTAAAGACGAGGTATATGTCTGTCGACCTCCTGGATTTGAAGATGCATTTTATCCTGATCATGTCTACAAGCTTAACAAAGCTTTGTATGGCCTAAAGCAAGCACCAAGAGCCTGGCATGAAACTCTTTTCACTTTTCTCTTATCCATTGGTTTCACAAGAGGTAAAACTGATAAAACCTTATTTTTAAAATGGAGAGGAAGAGATTTGATGCTTGTTCAAAGTTATGTGGATAACATCATTTTTGGATCCACATGCACTGCCATGTGTGAAGAGTTTAGACAACTCACGGCAGCAGAATTTGAAAAGAGTACAATAGGTGAGCTCCAATGTTTTCTTGGTCTTCAAGTTAAACAATTGCACAATGGTACATTCATTCATTAAAGTAAGTATGTCAAAGAACTACTCACCAAATTTGATATGAATGATTGTAGACCATGTAGCACACCCATGGCAACCTCAAAACTTTTCACTAACAAAGATGACTTGGTTGATCAAACCCTTTACAGAAGCATGATTGGGTCCTTATTGTACCTAACTACATCCAGGCCAGACATCATGTTTGCAACATGAGTTTGTGCCAGATCCCAGTCAGCACCTAGAAAGTCTAATCTTATTGCTGTGAAGAGGATATTTAGATACATAAAAGGTGCTCCCACACTTGGTATCTGGTATCCTGCTAATGGAAACATTGAGCTTTCAGGTTAAACAAACAGTGATATGGTTGCCACATTACTAGGAAGTCCACATCAGGGAGAGTTTAGTTCCTAGGTGACTGGCTAGTGTCCTAGCAAAGCGAAAAACAAGTTGCAGTATCCACATCAACTGCTGAAGCAGAATACATAGCTGCTGCAAGTTGCACTGCTTGACTCTTGTAGCTTCAAAACCAACTGCTGGATTTTGGTGTAACTGCTTTAAAGACTCCTCTCAAGTTAGATAGTCAAGTAGCTAAAAACATCATTAAAAATCCAGTCTCTCATTCCACAACAAATCACATTGACATCAGACATCACTTTGTGAGAGATTGCTATGAAAAATATTTGATTTCCCTGCATCATGTTCCAACTAAAGATCAACTGGCAGATGTTCTAACAAAATCATTAGATACAGTAACCTTTGAAAGTCAGAATTAGCGTGCTAAACATGGAATAAAAACAAATTTTTTGTGTTCCATGTGTAAATAGCATTAAAACGTTTTTAGAAAATCAAAAATTATCCTTAAAAATAGTTTAAAATTGAAATTTTCAATAAATCTCAAAAGTTTGTTCATAACCACTGTTTTCTTGAGCCTCTGATTGGCTTGGGAAATCTATTCACTGCTTAAAGCGTATCCTCTAGTCTGTTTGTCAGTTCTGTTGGTCAAACCACTGTGTTGACCCTATCCACTGATCACTATCCACGGATAGTGTTAACATCAGCACTGTTCCCATCCACTATTGTTACACAACAGTGGTTCTCCATAACACATGTCTTCCATTAGTTATCAGAGGATACACGTGGACCGATGTTAGCCGTCAGATCGTTGCCACATCATTACTCACTTTTTCACTTTATAAAACCCTGTTTTATTCCAAACAAAGTTTTTCACTCTGCCGTATCGAATTCAAAATTCTCAAAGCGGTTTTTCATCAAATCTTCTTCTTCTTCGCAAACTTTTACACTTCAATCTTTTACCATGACGCTCATAATCAAAACACCTCACAATTACACTCCTATTCTTGAAGAAACCGACTCAAATCGAGCTTATCATGCCATGATAAAGATTTTAAAAGAGTCAAAATACAAAGACATCATGGAAATCAAAGCCCCAATTTATCTTGATACATTACGAAAGTTCTGGGCAAATGCTGAGGTCCATTCAACAAAGAAGAAACCTTATGCTATCATTTCCACAGTGGGTAAAAATCTTCTTCAAATAAGCCCATCTTCCATTTCAGAGGTCTTTGGTTTAAATGACCTAGATCATCCTACCTTTTTTTCACTTCCTGACTTACATAATGAATTCATTGAAAGAGGTTATGAAGGTCAACTGACATGTAAAACCATCTATAAACCTAAGTTTCCTGCTGAAATAAAATTCTTTTTCCATACATTGTTGACATGTTTGTCTGCCAAGACAACTACATCTAATGAAATACCTTTGAACATGCAATACTTGGGATATGCAATTTTGACTAAATCTGATTTCAACTTTTCCCAAGTATTGTTCAATGACTTGGTGACAAACATCAACAACATTAAAAAGAACAAAGCTTTTCTAATGCACCAAGATTTTTAAGTGTTTACATACAAAAACAAGTTGGTGAAGCAGATGCTAAACAAGGTGATGTGGTTTCTCATAGAAGCCTTACAAATGAAACTTTTACACGCATCACTAACCAATCAAAAGTTTTGGAAACACAAGTAAAGGAGGCTGAACAAATTTTAGATGCACAACCATCACAAGCTCAACCCACTGCTACTAAGCCCACTGCTCCTGGTGATCAAAGCACTACAACCAGTGCTTTGAAACCCACACCGGCAATCACCAAAAAGAAATATAAAAATCCAAAAAGCCCACTAAATCTAAACCCAAAAAGGGTCCTCTGGAAGATGAGATCCCAGAGATTAACCCAGTGACAACACCAAAGTCACTTGAAACCACTGTTGCTACTTCCTCACAACAGATGGTGGAAAGATCTCAACCTATTAGACTACCTCCTCTTGTATCCTCACAAAAGGATCAAGTTGTAATCACAGGGACACCAACTTATGAAGCTCTAGATCCACTTGGTTCTATCTTCCACAACCCCTCTCCCAGGGCAATGTCTCTTTCTACACTACAACCCTCACCAACAAATATTTCATCTATCATTTTACCTCTGTTGAATGCAATAGACATGGATCAGACACATATCAGTTCCTCTCACTCACACATTACTGAGAATTTTTCTCTACATGTGACTTAGTCTGCTACTCATGTCTTTGCTATCCTATCAACATCTGAGGAGGCTACATCCCTTGGGTTACAAGTAACCCTTGGTGATTTTTCAAGTGGAGCAATCACTACAATTGCAGAACTATCTGTTTCTCAATTGGACAGTGGTTCCATCATTAAGACTCCCTTGAAGGCAACAACTGTTGAGGCTACTATGGTAACCTCTGTTCCAGTTGGAAGTCCCTAGAACCAAGAAAAAGGGGCATCTGGTTTTGAGGACATGGGATTTACTTCCATTGAGAATCCAGATACAACCACCACTGGTGGGAGTTCAAATGATCCTATTAAGTTAGGTGATGAGCTAAAATACAAAGAATTGACGGAGAGAATGAGCAACATGGAATCATCAGTAAATGAAGTCAAATCCATGATGAAGCAGATGCTACAATTATCCCAGTCTCATACTTCTGCTCTAACCACTGTTGAGGAATTATGGAAAATCACTGAACCAATAATATTGGCTCAAAGGCAGTTGGCAGAAATTCAACACACTACTCAAATGAAGCTTATCAGAGAGATGGTTGATGCAAGGTAAAAAGATACCCAGGCTGAGATCAAGGCAATCAAGGATCATTTGTTGAAGACTACTGGCTCTTCCCCTACACCTATCTTTCCAAAGACATAGTCGATGATACCAAAAAGGGGGAGAAATATTCTATGAGAAAACTGAAGCCTGATTCTTCATCAAAGCCAAAAGAGCCTGAAACCACTACTGCAACATCATGCAAAGAGATTGATGACTCTCTTAACAAAGAAACATACAAGTTAATAGAAGAAAAGATTAAGGAATCTCAGGGCAGAGAGCAAAAGTTTGGTAAAGCATAAGCTAGATCAGCAAAAGGAAAAAGAAGACATTGGTTCTTCAACAAAGAAGAGTTCTTCTAAAAAGACAGACAAACCAACTCCCATGCCTTCTAAAACCACTGCTACTAGTGCATCCCCAGCTGTATCCTCTGCTCCAAGCACTCAAAGCTCAACTCCTCATATCACCACATCAAAGACCATTCCAGCAGATGATGTAATTCCTGTTGTGTCATCAGTTGTTGACATAGCAGTGGTTACAAGAGATCTATCTCAAACCACTGCTATGATCATTTTTCCTATCCTAACACAACCAATAACAACACCACCAAGAATTCTTCAACCACCATCTTCTCCAAAAATGAAATTCAAGCGCAAAAGAAAAACTTTTGTGGTTGGAGATGAAGAAGAAGAAGATATACCATCACCTATACCCATATCTTCACAACCACTGCCCCTATCAAATCCAACACCATCTTCATTACCACCTCAATAAAAAATCTTCAATATCCTCATATCTCAACTTCAAAATTTCCATTAGTTGCTTTATACCCTCTTGAGCTTCATGTTGTAAAAGGAGAGATAGGGTCATTTTACAGGATTGATGATCCAGCTAAAAGGGAATTTCTCTCTCTTTGTGGGTATTGAAAACCAAGAAATTTGGATGAATACTTGCATTTAAAGGCCAGACAAGCAGAGTCTATAGCAAAAAAAGGAAAATGCTGGCAAAGATGATAGAACTCTGCAAAATGTTGTGCAACTGCAACTTGAAAAGGTCAGGCACGTTGAAGTCTATGTAAGGGATCTCTGCAAAACAGAATCTGAGAAAGTCACAAAGGTTGACCCTGATCTAAGACCAGACGTTCTAGAGCACATCATGACTTATAAACCATACAGAGCAACAAGAGCCCAATTTAACAACTGGTCAGCAGATGATCTACAAGAGGAAATTGAAAGAATACAAATAATGCTAAAAAAATATTGATATAAAAACAACTCTACCAAACTGGAAAAGAGCAAAATTTGTAGATCAAGACCAAGTCTTGAAAATCAAGAGAATGAAAGAAGAATTGGTTGTTGCTTAGTATGGTATAGCTAAACAAATAGCAAGATGGTCAGAGTCAAAGGTGTTAGATACCTACAAGGGTTTGGAAAAGCTGAGATTAAAAGATCCAAGGGTGCCAAAGAAATCAGATTACTCTGCTACAACCACTGCTCCCACTACCATCACTTCAACACAGACCAAATCCTCTAAAAATCAAGCTACAACATCTGGCTTATCCACCATTGCCTTGGGACAATAAAAAGGCAAAAACAGATGTCTGAAGTTGATGAGAAGATGTTTGAAGATGATTTGATCAAAAATGGCATCATGAATTAACTAAAATTCCACACAGACCCTGCAAGTGATGGGCTCAGAGCTACACTATCTAAACTTGTCAGTAGGCCATCATCACCAAACTCATCAAAATAAAACTTCGACCAAGAAAGTCAACAGACCTTAAAATTTGAAAATGGAGTGTCGATAAAGACACACATGAATTGACATTGGTCACGTCTGATGGCAAAGTTCGAAGAATTAAAATGGAGGCAGCATATGGTCTTCCTGTTGAGTACCTTCAAGATCTGCTGAATCTCGAACTTGAAAGGGATTTTGAAGACTTAGTTGCTCTGGACTTTGAGCTTCAATTCAAAGGTCAAATCAGAGAACTATTGATGTGGAATAAAGATCAGAAATAAAGGAAGTTTTGGCATCATCTGTTCCAGGGGAGATTGTTGGGACTAAACCCTTTTCAAAGGAACAGATGATAGAAAGCCAAAACATGTTATATCTATGAATAACATCTTATATAGCCAATGCCCTTCAAACAAGCATCTGATGAAGCTAAACAACAAAGATATCCAAAGCTCTGCTGAAGACCAACAGTGGACTGCATCAGAGTTTAGTTTATCTTATTATATTCAACGTAATAGTGTTTTAGTATTAGCGGAGTTTAGGCTATCAGAGTTTAGAAGTTAGTTATTGTATTGTTAGTGGTCACTATCAACCCTGACATCAGCAAAGATGCTTAGAAGTTAGACATGTACTATAAATAGACAGTGCTTATGTACTGTTCTATCTATCGATCAAAAGATCATTTTACCAATCATCCTCTCTGCATTCTGTACGATCAAACTTAAGTTATAAAAGGCTAAGGGGGAGTTGTTATTCACATGCAAAACTTATAAAGTTTGAAAGCAAGATGATCAAAGCAATCCTCCATTAGTTGTGAAACAAAGTTTTTCTATTTTCGCTGCATTTCACTCTGTTTTATCTTCATCCACAAAACCATCTTTTAAAACAATCACAACTAATTCAAACTCAGATCCTAACATCCTTGGGTGAATCAACGGTGCCGATGACACTTTTTAGTGTCGCCAGGGCAACACTCGTGTTCGTTCAGTGTTGTCGATGTCACACCCTGACCCGCAGCAGAAATGGTAGTCGGAGCATGATTGGGTTTTTATCAAAGCTCGTGACAATTACTATAAAGTTTCATAGTTGTTATTTCTATTTAAAGAAGAAATTACAATAAACATACAAGCACAACATGTTCAAATACATTTTTCATGACTTCTTTATTTTCTTCTAAGGCAATTTCCTGTGTGTTCCTTGCTTCAACCTGTTCACCTGTATCATGTGTAAAAATAGGGTTTTGGGTCAACAAAAGTTGGCAAGTGAATCTTATTTAAACATTTGAACGAATTAGTTATATTGGTTATTAAAAAAATGTGCATAAACCAAATATGAGTATACGCGTATGTAAATTTAACCACAAACCACATAAGATCAATTAATGCACACACACACATATCAAATGATGAACAATGAGATCAAGGCTCAATCAAACGGAGCCGATCTAATGAGGCACCTGATGCTTAACTCGTCTCCCACGAGGAACTGATGGGCCTAGTGAATGATTTGCAGGCAACTTGACGAAAATGTAAACACACAATACAACAATTAACACTTACATCACACGTTAGATCATATAATGGTACTAGCACAAGTTGTTGAATAAACGAAATATATGAAACGACACATGATACACCCCAAAACATAAATAAAAAAGGGAATTTGTAAGAATTCACTCACAGTGGTTGCGTTTCCTTGATTGAAGAGAGGTGCGCACGAATTGAGGATTTAACCGACAAAGGAGACTAACCTAAATGGTAACGTAATAATTCGATAAATTTAAACATATCATTATTTTGATTAAATACTTTTTGGTAGATTTTTAGGTTATTTTTGAGATATTTATTTGAATTTTTTAAGCCTTCAAAATCATGTCTTTGAGTGTTTCTAAATAAATTTTAAATAAAATAAATGTACCAAAATTAATATTTTAAAATAAAATACAAAAAAATTTAAAAAATAAAAACCCTTGTCAGACCTGACAAGGGGGCGGTTCTGACCGACTTTTTTAGTGATATTGGCAACGTGTGGTGAGGCTCGAACTAGTGACCTCTCGGTTGCGTACACGCAGCTCTTCCAACTAAGCTACGTGTCTAACCTGTTAGGATTCTGTTTTTAATTATATTTATATACTTATTAGATTAATTCATAATCTGATTTTTTTTAAAAAGATTTTTATTTTCCTTAGAACACATTCAACCGCTGCCACACCCAAGGGTCGAACTAGTGACCTTCGATGTTGTTGCACCCAGCCCTTCCAACTGGGCTGGGTGACTAACCCGGTTTGAATCACATTTTTATTACTTTTATGAACTTACCTGACTTGATATTTTATTTATTAACTAAAAAGGTTTGATAAAAGGTCTGACCGGCGCATGGAAAGGGATTCAAACCCGGGCAGTTCCGTTCGTGTTGCACATAGTCCTCCACTGGACTATGTGTCTTACCTGGTTAAACTTAGGATTTTAATTATATTAATACAGTATTTGAACTTCATCTTCATCAAAATTAAAATTCAGAACACCCGCTCATTGATTTGTTTTGTTAAATCACAATGTTTCTTTACTGATTAACAAAATAATAGATAGGAAAAAGAATAAATCAAATGATAATACCGAGGGCGGTGATCTTGAATGTTTCCGGCGAGATTCCGACGGCTGAGATAAACTCCGGCGAAGTGAAGAAAAACAGAGAGTATCCGAGAGGAATTCGAAGGAAATGGTGAGTTCAATTGAGGTTGTAAGCTCTGATATTTATAGGGTGATTCACCGATTTCGGTTATAACATCTCTCGGTCAATCATTGATTTTGGTAAGTTTTGCATCAAATTAATTTCAACTTTCAACCGATGTCTAACATCAGCTACTCTTAATCATTTGCGAAACGAAACTGATAATAGTGATTATCTCTTGAATTAGTTGACGGTTACAAGCTCTGACATTGGAGTTGCAGGTTTTAACCTTGCGTGTGTATTTTATTTTTTTAACTTGGATGTTATTGCATCTAATATGTGTAGCTCAGCGGTGAGTATGGTGTGTGTGGTTGATGGGTACCCGGGTTCGAAACCCGGCTGCCCCATTCTTAATATTATTATTTTTTTATATATTACCTACCTAGTTTATTTATCAACCATAAAAATTAACTAACACAATATAGAATGAATAATGCGAAGCGAAACATTTAATAGATTCTTGAATTTTAAACGGAGTGGGTTTTTTTGGAACCCGTTTTACGAAGAATGTTATAGTATCCCCTACTTTTAGAAATTTCGTCCCGAAATTTAAGTAGTAGTTGTAACAAGAAAAGATGTGGGTATTTCTCGCGCATTGAGTCTTCATGTTCCCACGTAAACTCGGGTCCTTTATTTTACTCTCAACGCTTACTGACTGAAATCTAAAATGCCTCTTTAGCAGAAAGGAGAGGTATGATGTTTGGATTTGAGGCGGTAACGTTCCTAGTAAGGTTTGAATACCCTGCTACAGGAATCGCTTTTGGATGCCTAAAGTATAAAAATGCGAAACATGGATAAACAGAGTTGATTGACTAGATATGATCTCATGCATAAGAGTTTTGAGAGAATTGATACGTTTGAAAAGATAAGGTTATATCATAAAACAAAAAAATCAACTATGTCAATATTAAAACCTACACGGAACTTCTCATAACCGCCTGATAATGCTTTTGATCCTTTGACAAGAATACTTATATATAGGAAGTACCAGCGGCGTATCCACCATATTCTTGTCAAATTTTCATTGGCTTTGTCAGTAAGTTATGATTAGTTCTATGTGACTCTAAAACATAAACAAACATAACAACCAAAGCTTGAGTCTCAAATCTGAAAGGATACATGACTGAATGACGACAATACCTCTCTCGTTTGCTATGATGAAGGGGTCAGTCTATGAAAAAGTGAGACACGACCCAACTTCGAGATACCTCGTGATGTATGATGATATGAAAATTAAATCAATGAGTAAAGATATTAAATAAAATAGTAATATCAATTTGCATTAAAATTCTTGGATACGTAAATTCCCAAATTATAACAGGGATACACAAAGATTGAGAAAGCATTAAGAACTAAACGATTGGAGTTAAGTCTTGACTCTGGGTGATGGAAGGCTAGTTGGGTTGTTCGTTTGGGCCGTGTTCAACAGGATTGGCGTTGATGTTGTAAGCTCTTCCTTGCTGGTGGTAGTGCTGGGTTTTCTTGATTTGCTTGGTTAACTGGGTTTGCTTGAGCTTGGGCGTTTATGATGTTAACCAATCGAGGGCACGTGTTTCTAAAATGGGTAGGGTCCCCACAATTAAAGCAAGCTCGAACATGTGAGAACATGGGGTATTGGGGTTGTTGATATGATTGGATCATGTTTTGGGTAGGGGTGAAGCTTGGTTTTGAGGGGTACGACAAGTTCTGCTCAAATGACCATAACGCCCCCAATTAGCACACAGTCGACAAGGTACGGTAGGTGGATGGTGATAAAAACGGTGTTGCATTGAGGGTGAGGTCCAATGTAAGGTTTCTTATTTGGGTAAGTAGAGTTGGGTGCTACTTGAGTGATTGGGATAGCTTGGAGGGGTACGGCTTGTGGAGCTGGTTGATTGCCTTGGGTGACAGCGAAATTTTGCCCATCTCTTTTTCTCTTAGAAGTGGGTTGAGAAGAGGATTCGGTCTGGGTTGGGTTTGAGGTTTCGGTTGATGCTTTATCCTTCTTCTTCTCCTCCTTGAAGTCTTCATTCCGTATGCGGTTTTCGGTGAGCTCTGTAGCTAACTCCATTGCTGCTTCCAAAGTTGCAGGTGTGGTACTTATTACAGGGTCTTGAATTTTTTAAGGAAGACCTCGAATGTAGTGCTCGATCAAACGGTAGAGGGGAGTGAATAAGTTGGGGGGCCATCTGATTCAACTCAAGGAATCTCTTGTTGTATGTGGTGTGGTCACCCTCCTTTTGTTTCAAAGAGTAGAACTCATCTTCTAATTTCTTGATTTCGCTTCTTGGACAGAAACGTCTTGTCATGATCTCCCTCAACTCTTCCCAAGTCAAGGTCATAGCATCCTCAGCACCTCGCTTGCCCTTCTCTATATTCCACCATGTAAGTGCTACTCCGAACAAACGACCGGCAGCATATCGCACCTTGCGATCATCGGGGCAGTCACAATTGAGAAAAGTGTTTTCCATCTCCTCAAACCAATGGAGGAGAGCGGTGACACCTTCAGTCCCTTCATATTTTGGAGGATCGCAGGATTTGAAATGCTTGAAGGTGCATTTAGTGGTGTTGAGATGAGGGTTGGCGACATTTTGTCCTTCTAGATTGGTTGGGGTGATAGGATTGGCGACAAGGGCTTGTTGGACTTGAACTATGATGTTGGGTATTACGGCGGCTATTTGTTGAGCGATTTGGGCAGCCATGCGCTCGCGGAATTTTCCTGATCTCCTACCTCTACGAGAGTGACTAGAAGACATCTACAAGGAATACGTATCAAGAGTATGAGTTTGACGTTTTAGGTGTCATGTGTCGTATTTAGAAATGAACATTCACAAAACAAATGAAGAAATAAATTTACTACATCCATAGGATGTCTTGGGCTTTGCTCATGTTTGGGCTCCCATATGTCCCCTTACTTGGCCTTGGTAGTCATGTGGGCCCCCATGACTACTAGGCTCTGGTAGGGTTCATATCGATGTTGGCCTGTTAACAATCACGCTACCCGAATGAAAATCGTAAAAACATGATTGCAAGGTATAAAGTCGGAGGGTGTCCAGGTGTAGACACATTGACAACTCAAAGTGGGGTTAGTTCATGCGACGTTCGGTGTGGCATGCTTTGGCCTAATAGGTCCTTCGTACTCTCATCGTTGGTCCCCAGGTAGGCAAACTAGTCCGTTATATTGGATTTATACGATTGCCAACCTAGACAGGACGTCTCGACTACCGGTACTCGTACCCTTCCAGTTACTACATGCTCGTCGTAGAACTTACTTTGAGGAGATTAAAAAACGAAAATACCTCAAAATCTTGAATAAAAAAATATGAGGATGATTTGAATATGTGAACATTGAAATATGAGTGATGTATGTATATGTAAGCATGTTATGTTTGACAACAAGTATAACTCATTAAGCATCACACAAAATGATAGTGGAAGTGTTTGCATGCATTTGTGTGTGTAATAAATACGAAACAAAGAAACATCATGAGTTTGCATGTAACCACATAAACAATTAAAATCTAATCAACTATAGTATAGGCTCTAAGGATCTAATAACCTATCCTATATCCCTATAGTCAAAAGCTCTGATACCAATCTGTCACACCCTGACCCGCAGCGGAAATGGTAGTCGGGGCATGATTGGGTTTTTATCAAAGCTTATGACATTTACTATAAAGTTTCATATTTATTATTTCTATTTAAAGAAGAAATTACAATAAACATACAAGCACAACATGTTCAAATATATTTTTCATGACTTCTTTATTTTCTTCTAAGGCAATTTCCTATGTGTTCCTTGCTTCAACCTGTTCACCTGTATCATGTGTAAAAATAGGGTTTTGGGTCAACAAAAGTTGGCGAGTGAATCTTATTTAAACATTTGAACGAATTAGTTATATTGGTTATTAAAAAAATGTGCATAAACCAAATATGAGTATACGCGTATGTAAATTTAACCACAAACCACATAAGATCAATTAATGCACAAACACACATATCAAATGATGAACAATGAGATCAAGGCTCAATCAAACGGAGCCGATCTAATGAGGCACCTGATGCTTAACTCGTCCCCACGAGGAACTGATGGGCCTAGTGAATGATTTGCAGGCAACTTGACGAAAATGTAAACACACAATACAACAATTAACACTTACATCACACGTTAGATCATATAATGGTACTAGCACAAGTTGTTGAATAAACGAAATATATGAAACGACACATGATACACCCCAAAACATAAATAAAAAAGGGAATTTGTAAGAATTCACTCACAGTGGTTGCGTTTCCTTGATTGAAGAGAGGTGCGCACGAATTGAGGATTTAACCGACAAAGGAGACTAACCTAAATGGTAACGTAATAATTCGATAAATTTAAACATATCATTATTTTGATTAAATACTTTTTGGTTGATTTTTAGGTTATTTTGAGATATTTATTTGAATTTTTTAAGCCTTCAAAATCATGTCTTTGAGTGTTTCTAAATAAATTTTAAATAAAATAAATGTACCAAAATTAATATTTTAAAATAAAATACAAAAAAAAATTTAAAAAATAAAAACCCTTGTCAGACCTGACAAGGGGGCGGTTCTGACCGATTTTTTTAGTGATATTGGCAACGTGTGGTGAGGCTCGAACTAGTGACCTCTCGGTTGCGTACACGCAGCTCTTCCAACTAAGCTACGTGTCTAACCTGTTAGGATTCTGTTTTTAATTATATTTATATACTTATTAGATTAATTCATAATCTGATTTTTTTAAAAAGATTTTTATTTTCCTTAGAACACATTCAACCGCTGCCACACCCAAGGGTCGAACTAGTGACCTTCGATGTTGTTGCACCCAGCCCTTCCAACTGGGCTGGGTGACTAACCCGGTTTGAATCACATTTTTATTACTTTTATGAACTTACCTGACTTGATATTTATTTATTAAGTAAAAAGGTTTGATAAAAGGTCTGACCGGCGCATGGAAAGGGATTCAAACCCGGGCAGTTCCGTTCGTGTTGCACATAGTCCTCCACTGGACTATGTGTCTAACCCGATTACACTTAGGATTTTAATTATATTAATACAGTATTTGAACTTCATCTTCTTCAAAATTAAAATTCAGAACACCCGCTCATTGATTTGTTTTGTTAAATCACAATGTTTCTTTACTAATTAACAAAATAATAGATATGAAAAAGAATAAATCAAATGATAATACCGAGGGCGGTGATCTTGAATGTTTCCGGCGAGATTCCGACGGCTGAGATCAAACTCCGGCGAAGTGAAGAAAAACAGAGAGTATCTGAGAGGAATTCAAAGGAAATGGTGAGTTCAATTGAGGTTGTAAGCTCTGATATTTATAGGGTGATTCACCGATTTCGGTTATAACATCTCTCGGTCAATCATTGATTTTGGTAAGTTTTGCATCAAATTAGTTTCAACTTTCAACTGATGTCTAACATCAGTTACTCTTAATCATTTGCAAAACGAAACTGATAATAGTGATTATCTCTTGAATTAGTTGACGGTTACAAGCTCTGACATTGGAGTTGCAGCTTTTAACCTTGCGTGTGTATTTTATTTATTTAATATGGATGTTATTGCATCTAATATGTGTAGCTCAGCGGTGAGTATGGTGTGTGCGGTTGATGGGTACCCGGGTTCGAAACCCGGCTGCCCCATTCTTATTATTATTATTTTTTATATATTACCTACCTAGTTTATTTATCAACCATAAAAAATTTTCTAACACAATATATAAAATGAATAATGCGAAGCGAAACATTTAAAAGATTCTTGAATTTTAAACGGAGCGGGTTTTTTTGGAACCCGTTTTACGAAGAATGTTACAGCCGATCACCACGGAGTCTTTGAGCCTTTTTCAAATATGATTGTTCTACTCCTTGGATCCCAGATGCTGCAGCGGTGACACCGAGATGTCACTGAAATGAGCACCAGCAACATTGTCATCCAGACAGTGTGCTGGTGACCCATGCAATTTACCTAGGAGACACTGAGAGTGCTGCTAGTGACTGTTGCTTAACCAATTAGGTCTCGATCTGGAATCTGCAATCTTAACACCTTCTTGGCGACACTGAGTGTGTCCCCAATGACTGTCGCCTAATCATCTAATTCTTGATCTGCAGACTTCCAATCTTGACACTTTCAACCCTTACACTTTCAAGTTGTGGTATGACGTGTCGACCGTATGACAACCCTTAAGTGGCATAATTGGTATTATAATTAGATATTTTAGTGGGTTATTGTCTCGAATTAGATAACTACGATTTACTTATCATTTCAGGTGAAAAAGGCTTAACAGGAAGTGAAAAGGAAGTGTTAGAAGAAGCATGGAACTAACGGGAGCTTACAATGGAAGGAATACGGAGAATACATGAAAAAATAACTTATTGGAATTGAATATTTAAGAAGATAACATGATAGAGGATGAAATTATGAGAACGTGGGAGAAAACAATGAAGAAAACGAAGTTGAAACGAGAAAGTTATGAAGAAAACAAAATTGTCTAGCTGAAGCCCACCCTAGCTTACAGTAGAACCGTAGCTTACGGTGCTGCCTGGCAAAAAATGTGCCGTAAGACAGTTTTTAACCACCGTAGGCCACTTTTAAGCCACCGTAAGCTACGGTGGTGCCCAACGTGAAAAGTGTAACTGCCTCTTAAAAGTCCGTTTTCAAGTGTCTTTTCCGTATCTTATCACGGGGGAACGTTTCTAGACAGTTTTGGGGCGAATTTGGGCTCTTGGAAGTGCTTGTGAACAATTCTAAACATTTGGTTTGTGTTTTTTATTCATATCAACATTAACTTTGATGTTATGATGATTCACCGAACCATGAGTGGCTAACTTCATTGGTGATCATCCTAGATGTAAGGTTTGCTTTTTAAACACTAAGTTTATGTTTGCATTTTGCAATGTTTGTTTAAGTTATTATGGTGTTTGAATGTTTGTTTGTAAAGTGTTGATTCTTGTTTGATGTTAGTCTAAACCATACGTTCTTGGTGTCGTTGGCAATCGAGATATGATGGGAGAGATTAGGGTTGGATAATAGTCAATTGGTTATCGGGTAACAACCTCGCGTTTTTTATAATCCGAGTACTTAGTTCCCTTTTATCACAAACAAATGATCAAACACGAGCCATGTCTATGTGGTTCTTTCTAGTTGGGCGTAAACATTAGTGTGGATTAAAAACCTGAAATCTAGGATGGTCGTTTTCTCTTAATCTGTTTTTACAACAAATCTTTGATAAGTGTTTTTAGTAATTTAGTAATCAAATCAAACAACCAAAATCATTGAAAATTACTTTTCTGCAATTTAGTTTAATTTAGTTAATTGATAAAGCTTTAAAATAGACACATTTCCACAAACTCCTCGTGTTCGATACCCACTTACGACTAGCTAATTAGTTTTAATTGGATTAAATTTGCGTGACACTTCGACATCACGTCAAATTTTGGCGCCGTTGCCGGGGAGTTTTGGGCAACGTGTGTTATCTTTTGTAGCTTTTGTTTGTTATTTTCGGGTTTACGCTGGTTGTGTTTAGTGTGCAGGTACTTTTTACATGTGTATGCATACTAGAGGCTCTCACAAGTCATCACCGCTAGCATTTGATTCGGAAATCGAACGAACCTTACGACGAAACCGAGTCTTACTTAGAGAAAACAAAGTCATCATGGATCCACCAACTCCCACTAGGAGTCAAACATCACCATCTACACCTTCACCAAACCCTACTACCAACCCTACTTCCACATTGGAAGTAGAACCAACTAACACCACATCACCCGCAATCACTCAAACCAGACCCGCTCTCACTTTCACCTCAACAACAATGGTTCCACCATTTTCATCATTTTTCCCAACTGCGGATCAATCATCTTCCACTCAACAAATACCACCAAATCAATTCCAACCAAGTTCAACTATTGTCCATACCACATCCGCTTTCCAACCTTCATATCAAACGGGTTTTCATCAACCATCTTCTCAATATATGCAACTTCGAGCATTGGAGGATATGGTTTTGATGATGGTTATGAGGAGGAATTTCGAGGATACGAAGAAGAAGGTTTTTATTATGGGGGTGATGGAGGTAATTTGGGACCTCAAGAAGGTGTGATGTACCAACAAGGACAACAAGTGGAGCAAATTCATGAAGTGGTTAGGCAACCAACGGGGGTACAACAAGTTCGTCCACATGGGCCACAGTTTCAACGGCCCATGCCTTTACAACAAGTGCAACCACAATATCAACAACCTCCACAAGTTCAAAGACTGATGCAGCAACCGGCTGTGCAACAACCTCACTACCAACAACAGTTGCACCTCATATGGGTCGACCAAGAGTTCCGTTAGGTGCTCCATGAAGATACCATAGAGAGGTGCTAAGAGGGGTTGAAGCTCATTTCTGACCCGTTATTACCAACAACCCTTCTCCTGTGGTAATTCCTCATGCTCCGGATGGAAGAACATTTGAAGTTAGGACCCACGCCCTTCAAAGTTTACCGAAATTTAAAGGGTTAGCAAAGGAAGAACCATATTTTCATTTGGAGGCTTATGACTCCATTTGTAATACTATTGGAGGTCAAGGATTTTCATCCAATCAAGTTAAGTTGGTTCTTTTCCAATTTTGGTTGGAAGACAAAGAAAAGAGGTGGTTTTATACGTTACCGTCCGCATCGATTTATACATGGGCAGAAATGAAACAAAGATTTTTGGAAGAATTTTTTACCACCCAAATGACCAATGATGCACGGAAGGGTATTAGAGAGTTCCAACAACAAGTGGGGGAGATGTTTCATGAGGCATTTGAAAGATTTAATTTGATGCTTAAAAATTGTCCACAGCATGGGATTGTTCTTTGGGAGTTATTACATGCTTTTCGTGAGGGATTGAGTGATGGTGATGCTCGTGATTTAATGTCGGTTTCTAATGGTACATTTGGTACCAATTACGAGCAAGATGATTGGGCTTTCTTGGAACAAATGACGTTCAATTCTAAACGACAAGCACAAGAATCAAGAAATAAAAAGTATGTAGTCACAAGAATGCAAGTACACGCCATGGAGGATGTGGAGGTACACACTACTAACCAAATTTATAATGTGTGTACTAAGTGCAATGAATTAGGTCATTCGGCGGATGTGTGTTTGGTGGGTGTGGTTGAAGATCAAGTGGAGGAGGTGAATGCCATTCAAGGGGGTGGCAGAAATTTTAACATGAACTCAAATACATACCACCCCGGGTTAAGGAATCATCCAAATTTTCGTTATGGGAACCCGACGAACCAAGCTAATATGAATTTTCAAGGGACCCAAGGAACTTTTGTTCCACGCCAACAATACAATCAAGGTGGCTCTTCGGGTGGAAATGAAGTCATGGAGATGTTGAAGAATATGCAAATGGAGATGCAAAGGAGGAATCAAATGGATGAGGCTCGGTTGCAAAAAGATGAAATTCGCGACAAAGCCATCCAATCTTTAACCACCCAAATGGGTCAACTTGCAAGTTAGGTGGCCAGTTTGAAAAAGAACAAAGGTCAACTACCAAATGACACAGTGACAAATCCCAAGAACATCAAAAGCATGAACATTAATGTGGTAAGCACCGTTCCTAATAGTGAAATTAATGAAACATTTCTAACCTCTTCATTTCAAGTAAGTGCAGGTATAGGAAAAGATGCCAAGGTAGAAGATGAAAAAGAGCATGGAGTACCAATCGTGCCAATCCGAGTGGGAAAAATAAAAATTCCTCAGGCATTGTTGGACTACGGGGCCGCCATGAGTCTGCTACCAGGTGATTTATATGATATGTATGACTTTGGTCTGTTGCACGATATAGGCACCATAGTGAGCTTGGCAGATGAAAGTTGGAGGCGTCCACGGGGAGTGGTAAGGAATGTTATGATTCAATTGGGAGAATTTGAATATCTGGTGGATTTTCTGGTCTTAGATTATGCTTCTACTAAAATGGCAACACAACAAAGGGTAATCTTAGGTCGGCCGTTTCTATACACATCTAATGCTCAAATCAATTGTAGAGACAGGATCATTTCCATGACCGAAAAGAATTGTAAGTTGTTCTTTGATGTTCAGACTAAGGTGATTAGTTATGAGTCTTAGGTCGGCCGTTTCTATACACATCTAATGCTCAAATCAATTGTAGAGACAGGATCATTACCATGACCGAAAAGAATTGTAAGTTGTTCTTTGATGTTCAGACTAAGGTGATTAGTTATAAGTCTGTTGAGGAAAAGGGTAGTGAGTCGAGTGGTCATATGAAACATGTGTGTCAAAGCATGAAAACAAATAAACCACCAGATTGTGAAGAAAAACAAGAGGGGTCAAGCAGATGTGTATTTGATTACCCACCGACTGGACATGTGATGGATGCATTTTACCCAATGGCACAATGCAGTGACGGAGATGGTAGGAACCGTTTCTTTGAGCCACCATAAATGGGGTGGCATGGTCTGGCTGAAGACCCGAAAACTTAGCGCTGCTTGGGAGGCAACCCGAGATTTTGCACTAATCTTTTCTATCCCTTCTGTTATGTGTTTCAGGGCCATGGCAACACTTAAGTGTGGGGAAGATATGTGGATATTTGTGTGAAGGTGGTGGTAGGGATTTGGAACATCCACAACATCTATTGTACCAACTTCACCAGGTCCATGTACTCACTCCATAGTCTTTTTATGTTTCTTAGCTTTGAAATGTTGGTAGTTAGTTTGTGTGCTTTTATTAAAAAACCAAAAAAATGTTTTTTTTAGTTTTCACATCTTCCAAAACCATACATTAGGGACAATGTATCCCAAATATGGGGATGGTGGAAAATTTTTAAAATCAAGCGAGTACCGTCCGAATTGAACGCTTGACATTAGACCCGCACGACAAACCGGCAAACAGTTGTCCTTTCATTGGTGAGTATTTGGGCCACATAATTACATTGTTAGAAATATTTCTTTGATTGAGAGTGGCGATGTGGGTGAGTGCATTAGAACTTGTGCTTTAGATACGTTCCGAGGCCTTAACCTAGCATGTGTGTGAAGATGATAAGGGTATTTAGGTAGCCTCGTCGTGATGTGCGAGAGTGTGGTATTTGGGGGGTTGGACCTCATACATTTGATACATGAGTTTGGTAGCAAGAGGGGCCGGGGTTTGGTTTATTAGTAGCCATGTTTGAGCCTATCGCCTATCATTTGTTAACCCTTGCCTACCTCCTAAAAAATTTTACCCGTTTGAGAAGATCCGGTCTAGTAGCTTTAGTATTTAGTGTTTTGCGATTTGTTTAGTATCCCAAAAAAAAGAGAAAAACGAAGAAAAAAAAAAGGAAATGAAAGAAATATATACAAAAAGATGAGAATAAATGTGGTAGTAGTTTCAAAGAAAAAGAAAAGAAACGAAAAAGAGATGGAAGGTTTTGTAGATAGTTTGTTGCGTTTGCTTAGATATCATAAGACCGGGTCGGATCATTACGCTACTTTACACATATCCCTTCATTCCCTACCCATACACATAGCCTCATTACAACCTGTAAGTCCTTTTGATTTACAAACATGTTTTAGCGTTATATAGTCGAAGGTTCGATTAATGCACAAGCCTATTATTGCACGATTACACATTTGTGTTGAGAGTTTTCTAGCACATTCTTGCTAGTAACCATTTGTCACCGAGAGGAGTGTCATTGCGAGGGGTGTGTCGTGTGGTTTCTATAGTAAGTTAGTAAAAGGTAATGGTTTTTGCTTGGTTTGATTTTGATTGTTTGTTGAAGAAAGATAATTTTGTGGGTCATGATGGTTTGCTTGAATGAGTTCCTTGGGGGCAAGCAACGTGTAAGTGTGGGGATGTGACGTGTGGTAGGGGTGAGCAAGAAAACCAAATAATCGAACCGTAACCGAATAACCAAAATAACCGAACAAAAAAAATCGAACCGAAACAAAAACCGACAGTTCGGTTTTTGGATTTTTAATGACTGAGAATTTCGGTTCGGCTTTCGGATAAACATTTTCAATAACAAAAAAAACCAAACCGAACCGAACTAAGAAGTTACAATTCATATATTTTAATGTTTAGGTGTTTAACCCAATGCTATTAGGAAATAATAATTTATTATTGAATGTTAATTGTTTACAATAAAAACATTACATGTTTATTTATAATTGAAATAATTTACTTATTACCTATAAAAAATAACAAATTTTAATATAAAAATTTAAATGATCTTAAAATTATTATAAAAGTATATGTCTTAATAAAAACTTTAATGAAAACATAAAAATAGTTTAAAAGGTTAGCTTATGTAAACAATATTAATTAAAGAGGTTAACTATAATAAATTAAATGTAAACATATAAAAAAATTGTTATAATATAAATTATACCTTTTATTTTTTGAATCTTACATAATTTTGTTCCAAAAACCGAAATAACCGAAAAACCGAACCGAACCGACGTAAAACCGAAACCGAAAAAACTGAAACCGAACGGTTTTAAAAACCGAAAACCGACATTTCGGTTACGGTTTTGATTTTGCCCAAAAACCGAACCGAACCGAACCGTGCATACCCCTAACGTGATAGGACAACCCTTAAGTGGCATAATTGGCATTATAATTAGATATTTTAGTGGGTTATTTTCTCGAATTAGATAACTATGGTTTACTTATCATTTCAGGTGAAAAAAGCTTAATAGGAAGTGAAAAGGAAGTGTTAGAAGAAGCATGGAACTAACGGGAGCTTACAATGGAAGGAATACGGAGAATACATGAAAAAATAACTTATTGGAATTGAATATTTAAGAAGATAACATGATAGAGGACGAAATTACGAGAACGTGGGCGAAAACGGTGAAGAAAACGGAGTTGAAACGAGAAATTATGAAGAAAACAAAATTGTCTAGCTGAAGCCCACCGTAGCTTACGGTGGAACCGTAGATTACGGTGGTGCCTGACAAAAAATGTGCCGTAAGACAGTTTTTAACCACCATAGGCCACTTTTAAGCCACCGAAAGCTACGGTGGCACCGTAGCTTACGGTGGTGCCAGCGTGAAAAGTGTAACTGCCTCATAAAAGTCCGTTTTCAAGTGTCTTTTCGGTATCTTATCATGGGGGAACGTTTCTAGACAGTTTTGGGGCGAATTTTGGGCTCTTGGAAGTGCTTGTGAACAATTCTAAACTTTTGGTTTGTGTTTTGTATTCCTATGAACATTAACTTTGATGTTATGATGATTCACCGAACCATGAGTGGCTAACTTCATCGGTGATCATCCTAGATGTAAGTTTTGCTTTTGAAACACTATGTTTATGTTTACATTTCTAGAATAATGACTTTGCAATGTTTGTTTAAGTTATTATGGTGTTTGAATGTTTGTTTGTAAAGTGTTGATTCTTGTTTGATGTTAGTCTAAGCCATACGTTCTTAGTGCCGTTGGCAATCGAGATATCATGGGAGGGATTAGGGTTGGATAATAGTCAATTGGTTATCGGGTAACAACCTCGCGTTTTTATAATCCGAGTACTTAGTTCCCTTTTATCACAAACAAATAATCAAACACGAGCCATGTCTATGTGGTTCTTTCTAGTTGGGCGTAAACATTAGTGTGGATTAAAAACCTGAAATCTAGGATGGTCGCTTTCTCTTAATCTGTTTTTACAACAAATCTTTGATAAGTGTTTTTAGTAATTTAGTAATCAAATCAAACAATCAAAATCATTGAAAATTACTTTTCTGCAATTTAGTTTAATTTAGTTAATTGATAAAGCTATAAAATAGACACATTTTCACAAACTCCTCGTGTTTGATACCCACTTACCACTAGCTAATTAGTTGTAATTGGATTAAATTTGCGTGACACTTTGAAGTCACGTCATGGTATACGATGGTCTTATACGTTCCAACAATCTCTCCCTAGACCATTGCATACCACTAAACTTCATATGCTAATCCACACCATCAATACAGTCGCCTACACATAAAGTGATCTAGATCTTCTAATCATCTTTTGAAAAGGTCTTCAAGACTTGCAAGAACCGATCCTTCAACCTCATAATCTACATCTTCAATCCATGTACTTTTTTGATAACCTTAGCCTATCCTTTTTGGACCCAACAATCTCCCTCTTAGTCTAATGTTATCAATCTCTGGAAACTTATTTAGTGCCATCACATCTTGTATACTAGAATATAGTGACCTTTGATTTGGCAGGCATCAATCTCAAATCCAAACCCAACAACCTCCCCCTAGACTGATGCTTCCAAATTTTCATTGTCGCTAGAACTTTTCGACCCCTTTGCCCGTTGAATACTTACTGACAATCTCTCCTTCTATGCATGCATCATATTTAGAATCGATACTCCAAGCATTAATGTGATCTTCAATTGGCAAGCATCAGTCTCAGTTTCTAGACTAAACAATCTCCCCTAGACTGATGCTTTCCAAATTCGCTTTGAAGATCTTTTCTACCATTTACCTCCTTAAAAATTTATTTGACGATTCCCCGTTTTTTGTATGCATGAATAAACTTCAGAACCGATACTCCGATCATTAATGAGGTCTTCAACTTGGTAAGCATCAATATCAACAAGACCTAACAATCTCCCCCTAGACTGATGCTTCCAATTTTACTTTGTTGAAGATAATTTTTATCACTTTGCTTAATGAATATTGTACTAACTATCTCCCCCATTTGTATGCATCATCTTTGTCAATCTGGAACAAAATTTTCCAACTCCCTTTTCTTATGTGATTTAGAAGACGTAGGAGGAGGATTCCTAGCTCGGTGTCTTCTGCAAACTTGAGGAAATAGGTGATTTGGTCTGGTATATTGCTCAATTGATGATCGACCATCATTGCAGCAAATATTCGTAGGAACCTGTTCACAATCAAAAACACAATTCTGAATTCTCTTTAGATAAATTCAAATTACAAACAAAACTATATTTATTTGAAGTGTGCAATTGAATGTGTGTCTCAAATGTTTCGAGATATAATCAATACGATACGGAAGGCTTTAAAATCAATTGTACACAATCAAAGTATTTTTGATTTTTTTAAATTTTTTTCATTTTTATAATAATGTTTTTTTACTTTTACTTTTTATTTTTTTAATTTTCAAAAACTTCGACCTTTAAGATATATAACAGATCAGATACGAAATCATACCAACTTGAAATGCCTAGTCACACATTAATTTTCTTCAAGATAGCTACAACTAAAGAACAATTGTTAATATGTTTGTCCCCCTAAATCCATGCATCATTCTTTCAACATGCATTCGGTGATAGATTATCATGTTTTAGGTAAAATCAGGATGAAGCATGTGGATCCTACACTTGTTTGGTTAAACCTTTCAATCCTCGTGGCCTTTAGAGATGACTACCTATATAACATAAACTAGGTGATGAGAGCTCTGGGAATATTTTCCCATAAGTAGAGGAGTTGATAACCTTAAATCAGATGATGAGAGCTTCCGACTATGTTCCCATAAGCAGAGAATATGATCATCTGATTTTAGAGCTTTAACTATATCATATATTTTAGATTCCTATCGCACCACATTAACATTATGTGTCTTTTGCTCTTTTAGGAAAAATGCACATTGGTGTCTTTTTTGTTGCACACATTGGTATCTTTTTACTATATATGTTTGTATATACACATCCTTGTGTGTATTTTAAAGGATAAAACTCATCTCATAACCCTTTTTGGACTTGGTTTGTGAAATCCTACAACAATAAGGGTATTTACAGTATCATATGATTTTTATCTTTATCACCAATTTGTAGTTACCTATCTGAAGTGCTGAATCTACTGACATATTGTTAACTTGGAGCCGCATGTTCCTTTGGATCCTATAATTAGATGTTTATTTGAAAGTGTTATCAGCAAAATGGGTAAGGGAAAAGGTTGGAGAAGGCTTTTCTTTATATGCAAGATACAGCAAACAAGAAAACATAATCTGACCAAACCATGACCAATCCCAAGGGTGATGTATCGACCTTGGGACACCTATGTTTATTATTTTTATTTGTTTATATCCCAAAGGTTGTTTCTTTCTTTTACAAAGCGTTAGGCAGACCACGTCTCCCTTTGACCATATGTAGCGCCCATTCACCATATGTAGCGCTCATGGGGGTGGTGTTTAACACCCGTTAACGTCAACACCTTTTCCACACCATACCTTTGATTTTTTACTTTTCAAAGCAAGACATTTATCAAGCTACACATTTACCTTTCAAAGCATTGTCGTGGTTTGGTAAAGTATGGTTGCTTTTATTCCATCTACCAAAACTCTTTGTCTTTCACCATGATTACGTGCCACAAATGGAAAAAAGCAAACCAGACACTTCTATTTTGATAATTTGAAGTCTCGCCGTATAATTCCAACTAATTTAATTCAATTAGGACTTTACTAGTTAAGATTAGATAAAAATTAATTTTTTATCGTGTAATTAGGCTTTAATCATCTTTCTAATCTCAACTCAATTTTCTTAATGTATCATGCTTTTGATCTTTGTATATTTGAGATATTATTTCATTATTGGACTTTATAGTCTTTGAAACTTCATTACATGTTGGTTTGATTTTTTTTTAACGGCTAATTTCTTTTAATCCCCTGTTGTCTGTGGGACTTGAACCCAAGACCTCTCCCTTCCCTTCCCAACCTAAGTGCTTTAAAGGCTTTGCCTTTGCCAATGGACCACCACCCCATTGGTTCATGTTGGTTTGATCTTTCACCTTTGTATATAATAATCTTTAACAGTACGTTACACTTAGTGATTTGTTACCCTTGATTTGTTGCCCTTGATATCCCAGTCTTGAACAATGTAATCCTGAATCTTGATTTGATCCTTGCACTTGGTAAGTCTTGTATGTGGTGACCGGTGATCTTTGTGTTTTTGAATCATTAAGTGTTAAGTGACATGTGTGTGATACACATCCTTAATTGACAACCATTATCATAAGTGATTGTAGGAACTAGGTTCACTTTTTAATAAATATATTACAAAAATATATAATAAATAATAACGAGACTCTCGTTATTCATTGGAAATTCTACTAGTACAATACCGATTACATGAACTAAATAAATTAATATAAAATACAATTTAATTGTACCAATCTTGATTCAAGTCGACGTCTTTGGAAAACTTCAACCGCACCTTCTTGTTCGAACCTTCGCTGCAAGACAAGCAAAAATCATTGACGGTTTTGCTTGAGGATCGTGTTAGACACGGGCCCTTAAAACAGATTCCACGCCTCCTCTCAGACGGTCTGTTTCCATGATACAACAACGAAAGCAGTGGTTGTACTGTCGGAGATGGCACTCATGCCCAAGATCCGGGTACTTTGGTGTTCATAAACTTAGGAAAAAATGAAGTTGCATCTATTTGAGAGTACTCCTCTCAATTTTATGGAGATTTAGAGACTAAACAAAGTGCCAATTTCCTTGTATATTTAGTATGAACCATCCAGTTCATATATATATACTCATAGTTTTAAAATCATTAAAACTATTGATAAATATGACATTAATCTTGTCATAACTAAGACATTAATCTTGTAATAAACAAGATAATGAATATGGCTTTAATCTCTAATTAAATAGACTTAAGGGGTTAGTCAAAAAACGGTCATATTCATCATGACACGAATTAAACGGTTTGAAACAACTAGTTTGACTAGGTCCAACCATCTCTTCTGTTACTGCTGCAAACCTGCGTACGCGCCTGAACTTATCTGCCAGTCCGCTCGCCACACTTCAAGGATGGAGCTGCGCGCCACACGGATGCCACTACGCATACCAGGACGCCACCTGGTCATGCGCCATCCATACTCGCGCGCCACCTTAGCTCTCCGCCTTAGCCAATGGCGTGTGCCATGCGCCTAAGGAGCTTGCGCCACATCGACATGCGCCATGCCATGGCATCCACCTACGCCACCCAAGGGTGCGCCATAAGCGGACCCACCATGTATCTGTCCATGCACTCATGGGCAAAAATACAAAGGCGTGCACAAATTAAAGTGTTCCGCGCCCTTTAGAGTCCCTACTAGTGTTTGCATATAAGATAACAATATATAAAGAGTGATCCTCCTTATAAACCACTTCAAGCTTTATCATCCCACCTATGTGGGACAAGCTTAATCCATTTTTCTCATATTTGTTTGTTCTAAACATACAACTTCAAGCTTCGATGTCTCATTCATCTTAGCTTCATTTTGGACATAGTTTGGTTCGTTATGAAGCTTTCACAACATAGAACACAAATCCACAAAAATAATTATTTATACAACACATATATAAATATTATTATTGGTATCCAAAATATTTAGTGAAAAACTCATTTTCACTAAAATTTCCAAAAATCCCCCATATGAATGGAGATCGATTAAAACACACAAAATTCCCCGATGAAAACTCGACAGTCGAGTATTGCAGGATAGGTAGGTGTAGCCTTTGAACCTTCCTTTGTGAAGCATACTTAGCCTACTAGGGTTTTGTAGACGTGATATCCTTGAACAACTCCCCATTTGTGTAAACGACAATATACATTCACACAATACTTTCCCTAGCCGGGCCATCTCCTCATGTATGTGTCCAATAATGGTCATGGAACACTTTCCTGGTTCTGCGGGAGCTCTAGGAATTGTGCCATAATTCCATTCGAAGCGACCACACTTCTCTCCAACATAAGTGATTTCCTTTTAAATCATTAAAAGCATTATGGTTTATTATGATTTACACGAATCATTTAACCACATTTTAAGCTTAACCTCACAATATTGTCACTGAATATTATAGGAATGGACTAGGATGTATTTAAACACCCTTTTATAGTTTAGGGGGAGATATAAATATATATACTAGCTCATATATCAACATATATATTAGCTTTGCCCCCACAGTGACTACCCTTTGGTTCATGATTAAGTTGGGCTATTGAACCTAGATCTTGGGATCTCCAGTCAACTAGGTTAGGTATCCCTCATGTCTCTTTTTCTATGGCTTTAGTCCCGTTCCACAACATCTCTTATCAACCCACTGGTTGTTGGATCCAAAATTATTTGTTGGCTTTGCTAAATCAACAATGATAATTGAGATCAGTTGTTCGAACGTGTTCTTGACTCGCTAGTCAGTTTTGCCTTTAGTCGATTCGTAAGACTTATAACTCGTGATCTCAACTTGGCTCTAGTTATTTAACTTGTCTTTTAGAATGACATGAAACTCAATTCATGGCTAGACACGTTTCCATCATGCCTTTGGTATCTAACCAATTGGCATTCGAGTCCAATCTACTCGATTGACTCCACATAACCAATGTGTACTCCACTTGGTCATGTTTTTGCAATATATATTAGGATTGCTAAAATCCTTATTGCCAAACCTTCCATATTCAAATGCAAGTCACCCCCCACATTTAAGTGTAATTGGATAACATCCAAATGGGGTGATGAAAGGTTCTCCCTTTCATTTCAAGTTTGAGAAAACTTCTCAACTACCATTTCTACATACCCTAAAGGGTTTGTTTCTTAAATGGCTCATCCCCCCACATTGCTTGCATTTTAATTAGGCTTGAGTAATATCATTCTTGATGACTTTTTAGACCCACATGATAGGATAAAATTATCCATATCTTTTTATCAATGCAGTCGTCGAATTATATTACTCTACTCAGATTAATATTGCTCAAAAGAGCTTCTGAGCTATACGAGTTCTTCACATATGAAACCATATGGAATCATTACAAATGATCTATTTAGCCGGTCCTCCCAACTTATCCTTTTGGACTAAAATGAAGTTATATTTATAGTTTTGTTTTAGCACAAAATTCGTTCTTATGTCATCACATATTTTGAATGTTTAAAGTTAATTTAATCTCCGTCGAGCATATAAATTAACAAGTATTAGTCTAGCATGCTTTAGACCACAATACTCTAGCATGTGAACAGAATATGCATCATTCTGATTCTTCACAACCTTAAGAGATAACGCACTATCTCTTCCAACATCCGTTTCTTAGTTTAGACACAATAATGAAATTTTATTTTGCCATTCCAAAACCACCGGTTTTAGGAAGGTCTCAAAACCATAGTTAACTCCATCCATTAGGATCATAACTCGTTTGACTTTTATCTCCAAGGCCTCATCATTGACCTCCTAAGGACTTAAACATAAGTCTTAATCCAAGTCACTTTGATGAACTATCTTTGTATAAAATCACTCGAGTCTTGAGATATAGTCAATTAGATCGACTCTCAACGACAAAGCATTCACGTATGCCTATAGTGATATATACATTTACGTTGTTGTTACGTTAATACCATACATTGGGATACTCTCCCAAATTGAGGACCAACCCTCCACATAGTTTAAACAACATTGATGGTGGTAGAAGCATCTACAAGTCCATCACTATTGTAAAATTTCCTTAATAAATTTGCTAAATTTATTAAAATCATTTACAATAATAACATATATTTCTTTTATATGTTATGTTCTTTGAAAACTTACATGTGCATTTCCATGTTGATGCTCTCAACATTAGATGACATATCTCGTTTTTATGTATTTCATCTCAACCATTCACCTCGTTTCTCACGAAGTCGTTATATGTTTGATGTTTGATTGGTGACTTATTACATAAGTCATGATCACAACCCGCCCGTTATGTTCGTGTAAATTACGTTTTACACCTTGTATCAAAATGTGTATCCATTTGACAAATTATTAGCAACCCAAAATAGAGATTTATCTTTTATTATATTTTAATCCATTTGTTTGTGTAAAATAAATCCAAATGGTAGTCCACCATTTTAAATAGAATAATAGCGAGCATATATAAACGGATACACCAATGATATCTAAACATCAAATCCCAAAGTATTATTATCTTCAAAACTTTCGACCGAAATAAACACAATTATATCGGTTCGTGTCATGTTTTGAGGTACTCCCTCAATGGAACCCATATAACTTGTTTCATCTTGAAACACTAAACTTGAATAATCACAAGTTGTCCAATATAAAAATTAACTACTCGCAAGTAGTTGAACAACTTATTATATCCATAACAATATTGAGTTGTTTTTCACCGAATAGTCTTCCGAGACTATTATATGGTTCAAGACGAAATACTTTTCATGGGAGCATCGAATCACTTATAAATCGCAAAGATATGTTTTATTTATTCAAATAATTTGTCGTCTTTGCAAGTGTTTTATAAAATTAAACTATATATGTTTATGTTTTGATTACAAATCAAGAAAAATAACCCTTATAATAGTTTATTAAATAAAACAATTTCAAACTCGCTCGTTTTGAAAATAAAACGAATACATATCGTTTTAATAATGGTTTATCATATTTAAAGCGTTTCTAACCCGCTCGTTAGAAAGTAAACGATTACAAATCGTTAAAATGAGTAGCTTCCAAGAGAACCGATTCTAATAAGCATATTAGAACTTGAACGTTTAACAAACATTCAAAATATTTGGTTCTATATATTAAACTGTTTCTACCGCGCTCGTTAGAAATAAAACGAATACACAGATTCTCATAAGCCAGTTTTGGTTTATTTAAATGGATGTTTTCTAACACACTCGTTAGAAATAAACATAAACCTTTTCTAACACGCTCGTTAGAAATTTAAACAGACACACTCATTGCCATAAGCCGTTTTTTTTAAATAAATGTTTTCTAACCCGCTTGTTAGAAATAACCAATTGCCAAAATCGTTACATGGTTTCTAACATGCTCATTAGAGATAACGATTGCAATTTTGTTTTGAAGTTTATAAAAATAAACTATTTCCAATATGCTTTCACAACGTAGAACACAAATCCACAAAAATAATTGTTTATACAACACATATATAAATATTATTATTGGTGTCCAAAATATTTAGTGTAAAACTCATTTTTACTAAAATTTCCAACAGTGATAAATTCAAGACGTTATTAAAACAAGAAAACAATTGAGATCTTAATCATTTCATAATCTTTTAATACTTTTGTGCCTTCATTAGTGAGGATTTAACATAATCTTATCATTCATTCATTAAGATTTACACAATCAATCAATATGAAAATTAGCGTCCATCAATTAATTTGAATATATAAAATATAACGTATGAGAAGTTTTCTTTGGAACTTGTGATAAACAACTACAAGTTTATAGAAACTCAAACATAGTATTTTATAATAATATTTCAAACAAACTAACCATGTCTCTTTTTTATTCAAATACATCAAGAACCCAATATTCACACAACACACCTTTATCATTCGCCAAATTCTCATATTACACAATAGTAATTACATAGTTACTTACAAACCATCTATGTTCTTCACGTTCAAGTGAATTCACAACAATCGAAACCGTTCTTATTGAATGCTTCCACAAGGTGTGAAAAAAGCTTCGATAGTGTTATCTTAAATCCTGTAGAGACTTTGGTTTGGTCATTGGGGTCAATTTGTTCATCTCCAAAAGCATAGTCAATAGGAACCCCTTCCTTATAGGCTTTACAAGCCATCAAGATGTAACTGCACCGTTTCCTAAAATGTTCCTCAACAAGTGCCTCAAAATGCTGCATTTGATTTTTAATAAAACAGTATTAATTTTACGTTATATAATGTTAAAGGAGAGTTTTTGAACATATGAGCAACTAGTGTTACATGCCATTCACAAGATTGTACCTGAGGTGGGTTGCGAAGCGTGGAAAGAATACTTTTGCAGTTCATGAGAAACACATTTTCGTTGTAGCTGCAACAGTTCTTTTCACCTTCGACACTACCGACTTGTTGATCATATCCTGCTTTTTAAAATATGGATTCTTGTTCAAAACTAAAGCTTGTAGGGACAACACAACTTGAAGAATAGTTGACCCATATGGGTCCCATGTTTCACTTCCTGTGCCGGTCCATGTGTTAAGAAGGCTTAGGCAAACCCTTCCAGACTCGTATAGATACTTTCAGTAATAAAATGTGGATTGTGTTATGATTTGCTATGGTGCATGTGATAATCAGAAAATTAATTGTTTTTGGTAGCAAGTTTTGATTATCTAAGACACTAATATATAGAAATGACAAAATGATGAAAAAGGACAATAGTATATATTGTTGAAGTATTTGAATATAAAAGATGAAAAGTTATATTTATCAACTATATAAATACGTTTGTAGATATTATTTGTTAATATTTCAATACTTATACTTTATTAGAAGTATTATTAACAGTGACATTGTGACTAATAGAGCACTAGATAAGTAATCTTAATATTTATAAAATGATCAATTTCATTGCAATAACCATGAAACTTATTATTCAGTAGCACTAGCACTGAATAATCAAACAATTAGAATTAAAACGACTTCATTCAGACAACAAAAAATAACTATTAATTATAAGATACTTTCTTTTGTTCAAGCCATCCAAACACCCCATAAGTTGTAACTAGTGATAATAGTTAATTCTAAGATGTAGTTAGATAGTGAAGAACTTACCGGCGGTTCATGAGGATATTCTGGAGGAAGGAACATGTCAAAGAAGAAAAGACCATCGTGATAAGGAGTTCCTGTTGCTCCTACAATGGCCACCCGAAGCAGATCCATTATTTCCTCAAACACACGAACATAAATAGTTTCTGTTAATCCAACCAGAAGGGTTAGTACTTCTTCGGTTGGTTTTAATGCAAAACATTTGACATTAAGATCGCACATTTCTCCCAATTTCAAGATTTATAAAGTGAGGGATTCACGGAACAAAGGGCTTTTGGCCCAACAGTACTAAGGTGTTGGGTAAGGCTTTGCCCTTTTCAAGTCGCGAGGTTCAATTCCTATGGTAGACCAAATAGGTGTAGTGTAGTAGTTTAATTAAAGAGTGTTTGAGTTGCATTTCGTTCTTAAGGAAAAAAAAGAGTTGTTCATGATCCGTTTCGGTTGGTTTTGATAAAAGTTATGGGCACACTGCTAAGAAATAGTCTCAAACTAAACCGGTCAGATTGGTCAAGTATGGACTTACTTTTTGTTTTTCTATTTTTTTTTTCAATAATTATTGGAATAATTAATATTTTAAAAAAGTTATAAAGATACTCGATTTATGATTTAAATGGTTAATGTACACTGTATTTTTAAGTTTTTATCTATTTTGTACTCACCAGGAAGATTCTTTATCAAAATGTTCCATTCTTGTTGAACTTTCTTTAACCAGCTTCTTTTTACCTAAAGGATAACAAGAACATTAATAAAAATACTGAGACTAGATCAATTAGGACACTAAGTTATTTTTGTAACTCATATTTTGTTTGCAATTAAGTAGATGTTAACCTGATTACAAATTGAATCCTTCCAGCACGATCAACAAAATGATGCATTGAGCAATCATTAACCATTTTGAAATTCTCAACTTTTTCTATAGTCTCACTTCTTGATGAAAGTATAACATCTTTATATTCATCATTTTCTTGATCTTTGACATTGTGTTGGTCTCTCTAGACACCATGTTGTCTTCCTGGTTGTCATCTTTAGAAAAATGAGACAATATAGTGTACGCACGAGACCCGAAAAGACACGCAACAATGTTTGATAGAAAGCTAGTAGCAACTTGTGGAACACTAAAGCAACCCTTTTTGTTGTCATAGACATCCATCACATTCACATCCTGGTCATGTAAAGTATATGTTAAATTCTTGAAAGATGATGTTTTAGATACAAGTTTTCAATGAATTCTAACGTGAAGGATTGATAATTATTATTTGAATGTTTTGAAAAATATTAATTATTTTTAGAGAAAAACCTAAATTATATGTTAAGTAAACATTAAAAAATATTAAAAATCGCATACTAACTTGGCTATTGTGACTTCACTATCTTAACAATGACCATATCAAAAATCAAACATAGATTAGAGACCTATTTCTCATTTAGGATTTTGAAAACAACCTATTTAAAAAAATGGCTTCTTTTTTGGTATGGAAAGAAGTTGGTTTCACCTTTGCATTTGGATCAGTTAGATTAACGTCATGCTCCAACTTCTCTTGGTTCGAGAAAACATTCTCATGAAGCATTGGAGTATCCATTACGCTTTCAGATTTGTCCATACGACCGATCTCATCTGGAGCAACCTACAACAAGATTAAACTACTATACATTATTAAAATCCTTCAAGAATAATGAAAATACTAGAGATGATACCTTATGTGTGTTTGGTAACATGTAACTTTATTTAGGGCCCAAGTGTGGCCGTGTTTGTTGGGTCGGCTTGTCCACACTTTATGCGACTTTCTGACATGTTTGTGTTGTTTTTGTTTAATTTATATTAAAATTTTAACCATTTCACCCATTAGAGATTTATCCATGCTTAAAAAGAAAAAGAAACGAAATGCATATGTACCTTAGATGTAAAACCGGCAACCCATTTCACTTCAACTCTACCATCTTTGAACCCTATCACGATCCCAACAGGACACGATTTATGTAACCCAAATACCACATCACCATAACAATACACAAACTTGGTGTGCTCAATTAATTCATAAGCGCTCACGGTTTCCTCTACACCATTTCCTTCCCACTTTACTTTCACTATTTTTTCACTTGCATCTACAATCTTCACAATACCCCGTTTCTTGTTTTCATGATCATCCCATGTTCCTTTTTCAAGAACAAATTGATGAGGCCAAAAATCGTGAGGATCAATAATATTAACAGGAATAACACAATCCAAATCTAAACTATGTGATTCACTTCCATCCTACCATAACACATTAACTTTACTTCTTGCTTTTGAAACAACAAAGACTTCTTGAAAACCTGGTACTACACACCAATCTCCAATCTGCCAATTTGAATGAGTGAAACATGTTAGGACAGTTAAGCATTTGGATTTTTGAAATGTGTCAGGAACCATTGTTGTTTCTAAACCAAACGGTGCACAACCGAGCCACTTGACATACACAAATCCCACATTGACAACACAAACATTACCTTCATTGTGTTTGTGTTCTTCAGTCCCACAGAACCATGTGAAACAACTTTTGACAATGATTTTGACTCTTTGTCCGGGGAAATAAGGGAACTGTGAATCATGAAACGAATCTTGAGAAACTGGAACGGGCATTATGTCATCCATTGTTGTAAACTCACTTGTGGTGCCATCATCAAACATGACACTAACGCGATCCACAATTCTTTCGGCTTTACCTAACCAATGACCCATCACTACATAATCACCTATCGAAATGGAACGAACTCTTTTAAGTTTTTTGGAACTTATGCTTTTCAACTTGTTTCCATGAACATTTTCCAAATCAATAACTTTTTCTACATTGATCACTCTTCCCATTTGACCAGATGGATCAGCTATTGAATACACTATGTCCCTATGGACATACTCTCGCTCAAATGTGAGGAAATTGTCGATTTTGTCAAGGGTTTGCTCAAGATTTGACAAGAGACAACTGGCTTGTCCACCATACATAAGCTCATCATCATCATATTCATGACCATCTAAGCTACTACTCTCACTGTAGCTATCATAGTCGTTATAAAACACATCCATAGTATAATTTTTTTGATACAATCTCCAAATCTCCAAAAGAGGATAGATTTGTCCCAAAGGGATAGAAGTCTCTACAAATACAAGACTCCTAAAATGCCAAAGAAGATTTGCCCGATAACGGATCAAATTTTCAACCAGAATGAAATTCTGGTATTGCATCTGCCCAACAAATTTTAGTGAACTCAAATAATTTATAACGCCAAGAAGAAGGAAACTCTAACAATCCTGACTAGAAAAGCAAAAAAAGCTAGATGTAGCCAATACTGTTTTCAAGCATCCTTGATTTGGTAGCCTTTTCACCTGCTGAATAAGATATTACGGTTAACCAAAAATAATAGTGGGTATGTGTTTTTTTCTCTCGTTAATTCAACTTTGGTGGTAAATATAATGTCTTTTCAAGTTGGGATATTGGATTTTAATAATCCAAACTTTCACCAATTGGCCGGCATTAATCCAAACTTCAAAAATTCCCTCTAACAATCCCAACTTGTAAGAATTTGGCCCCCATCGATCCTTTTTTAACTGGGTTAGTTTTTTGTTCACGTGACAGCTTATATGGCACAAACCTAGTTATTTGATGATGTGGCTGCTTATGTAGCACAAACTTAGTTGTTGGATTTTAATAATCCCAAGTTTCACCACCAACAAATACCACCAACATCAGCACCATCAGCGGCCACCCACCACCACCATCATCCGCTGCCACCACCACCATCAACCGCCACCCACTACCGCCACCACCATCAGCCGCCACCACCAAAAACTAGGTGGGTGGCGGATGGTGGTGGTGGTAGTGGTGGGTGGCAGCTGACGGTGGTGGTGGCGGATAATGGTGGTGGGTGGCGGCTGATGGTGGTGGTGGTTGGTGGCGGCTGATGGTGGTGGTGGCAACGGTTGATGGTGGTGGTGGCTGATGGTGGTGGTGGCAGCGGTTGTGTGGTGGCGGCAGCGGCTGATGGTGGTGGCTGATAGTGGTGGTGGCGGCGGCTGATGGTGGTGGTTGGTGGTTGTGGTGGGTGATGGTGGTGGTTGTGGTGGGTGATGGTGGTGGTGGTAGTTGTTGATGGTGGTGAAAGTTAGGATTATTAAAATCCAACAACTAAGTTTGTGCCAATAAGCAACCACATCAGTGGTCACATCAACAAATAACTAGGTTTGTGCGACGTAAGCTGTCACTTCAACAAAAAACTAACCCAGTTAGAAAATGATCGATGGGGACAAAATTCTTACAAGTTGGGATTGTCAGAGGAAATTTTTTAAGTTGGGATTAATGCCAGCAAATTGGTGAAAGTTAAGATTATTAAAATCCAATATCCCTTTTATGTTTAATCTGGAAATTTTATCAGGTGAAAATAAACTTCATCAAAGTGATTCCAGATTATAGTATAGTTCAATGAAAAACTAATTTGAAATAGAGATTTGCATAAACGTATAATCACTAGTATGTATTGTTTAAAAAATATAATGGAGAGAGAAAAGTCATCTTTGTTTATATGGTTATTGACTTATTGGAATAAGCTACTTGCATATAAATCAGTTTTCTTTACAAAGTAGTTTTATTTATGTGAAGTGTACGGAGTATCCTAAACGCGACATGTGTATTTTAGACGATAATATATGTGTCCATGTAATTAAAAGTATCTTTTTTGCATTTTTTTAATAGTAGAAAAAATTAAAACAATGTATTTATTATAAATTGATATTATAAATTGATATGTTAGAAAAACTACCTAACAGGGAGATCTAAACATATTCAAAAACATTATCACATTATCAACTTTTACCTTCTTTTTAGTATTATTATTTTTTATTTATTAAAATATACATGTTTAAAATATATTTAAATTATTACATTCAGTGTTAACATATGTTTAACTTTATAATGCTGAAATTTAATAATTAATGAATAAAGTTATTTTTAGGGCAAATGCTATAAAAAACCAACATACTTGCTGTTTTTTCTCATAAAAGTTCTTTCATTTTTTTTGCACTTAAAAAACCAACATACTTTCTTTTTTTTCATAAAAGTTCCTATACTTTTTTTGCACAGAAAAAACCAAATACTTTTTTTCTTGTCTCACAAAATTCTCCTAACCATTTTTTATACACAAAAACAACATGCTTTCTACTCCTGTATCATACACGTCCCTTAAAATGTTATACTTTAACAAAAAAATCTCCTAATTATGTTATACTTTTAACGATTCTGAATTTTTACATACCATTTTATATGTTTGTTATTTTATTTTATTTTGAGTTATGTAATCCACACTCGTGAATTTTATTATATTGTTTTCCGAATAATATTTATTGCAATCAATTTATTGAATTTAAAATGTAAAAGAAAAGACAAACATTAAACATATTTGGTTTACCATATATCCAATTTAAAACATTAATTCATCTAAATTCTTTTCTAACATGATATTAATAAGTAAAAAATAATATTCATAATTTTGTTCAAATTTAATATTTGGGGGACTTCTATATGCAAAAAGTTGTTTAGATACTTTTATGAGATAAAAAGGAAAGTATGTTGGTTTTTAATATGCAAAAAAAAATGAAAGGACTTTTATGAAAAAAAAAACCAGAAAATATGTTGGTTTTTTATAGTATTTCCCTTTATTTTTAATAAGACAACATATACACACACAAACACCAAAGATTTATAACTTAGATGAATCAAGGAGTGTAGTAAAGATTGTCTCTCAAGTGAATGGGAGTTTAAATCTCATTGTAAAATATTAATTCTCTCTCCTTTTATATATATAGATATATATATATGGTATTGGTGAACCAAATGAACAATTATAAACCATTGATTTTGGATGACAAGATTGTAAAAACATACAATCTAATTTGTAGGGATTTTTTTGAATTAAGGGTATGAAGGTAATTGTTACTTATTTCTCTTTCCAATTGAATGTTTACCTATAATCTGTATAATCTTTTCTCTCACCAATTAATTAATTTATTAATTAAAAAACAACCTTTATCAAATATTTTCTACTTATAAAACTTATAACTAAAAATTGCTACAGAATTTAATATGCACATACGTGTTGTACGTATTACAAAAAACATATGTATGGGTTATTATACGTATATGTAATCAATGTTGTACGTATGTATATTGCATTATTGTACACAAGTGTACATGCTGTTGTACGTATATGTAATGGGTATTCTATGCAAGTGTATTGCATTGTTGTACATGAGTGTAGAGGTTGTTGTATGTATATGTAATCACTGTTATATGTCTGCGGATTGCACGATTGTACACGCTTATGAATAATGAGTTAGAATCTTCAATTTAGTTGGAACGCTTGAATTGCTTCGAAGGAGCCGGCTGAAAAAAAATAAAGATGAAAGTTTTTTTTATCAAACCTCTTGATTTGATCGATATTTTTTATTGATCTTGTTTATTTGATCGTATAATAGCAAGGTTTAATCGATTTTTTTAATCTAGATCGTTGTGTTTAAGAAGTAAAAGAAAAATAAAATTATAGAGAAATTACTAAATATGAGAGAAAGAGTTGAGAGAGGAGAAAATTAAGGAATTTAAATTAAATATACTTGGGTTAATGACAATACTACCCTTTTGATCTTAAAAAATGATAAAGGGCTAAGATTGGCTCATTTAGTTCACAATTAAGGGTGAGGTTCACAAAAGAACCCGATGAATATTTAAAAGAAAATCTCTTTTTAAAATATTTTCGAAAATGTGTCGGATAATAGTATTTACCAGGGAAACCTGACCAATTTTTAAATGTTAATCGCAGGTGATGAACCTCAATAAGTAGGCTGGATTCAGTTCGACCATAAGCTATGAAATTTGCGACTCCAAGGCTAAAGACCTATTACGTCCAAAGTCTATTTTGTTTGATCCTACCTTGTGGGATATTTTGTACCGAACAAGTTATAACTTTTATTTAATATATATCAAGTTTTTATATTTAATATTTTATCATCCTATCTTCCCCTGCCAATTGTGAAACCGTTATCAATCATCACGCACAAACCCATCGTCTCTGCACACCGAAAATCGAGGTGTGACAAAACATAGATCAACTGAAAACGTACATAATAAAAGCACGAAAACGTATTATATTTGACTCGACTCATTTCCTGAAAAAATAAAATAAAATATATGTCAAAACGTAGATCATCCGAAAATGTACATAATAATAAGCATAAAAACATATTATATTTGACCCGACTCATTTCCAGAAAAAAATTACGTCAAAATGCGAATCAACTTGAATTTATGCCCACATGTACATAAAAATAAACACGTAAAACTTAATTAAAAAGCTTTTGAAAATTTAAGGGGTTGTAACTGTAAATGCTGAAAGTTGAAGGATAAAACTTAAAAAAAATAAAATAAGAGAAAATAACTCAAATAAACAAGCAAAACTTAATTAAAAAAATAAACACATTAAACTTAATTAAAAAGCTTCTGAAAATTTAAGAGGTTGTAATGCTGAAAGTTTAGTGATAAAAGTAAAAAAAAATAAAATAAGAGAAAAAAACCTAAATCACAATCCCCACATATAGCTCAAATAAACAAGTAAAACTTAATTAAAAAAATAAACACGTTAAACTTAATCAAAAAGCTTTTGAAAATTTATGAGGTTGTAATGCTGAAAGTTGAGTGGTAAAAGTAAAAAAAAAACAAAAATAAGAGAAAAAAAACCCAAATCACTATCCCTGCATGGTTATTTACACATATACACACAAATAAACATGTAAAACTTAATTAAAAAACTTTTATAAATTTAAGGGGTTATAAATGTAATTATTGAAAGTTCTAGGATAAAAGTAAAAAAAAAGAATAAGACAAAAAATGACTCAAATCATGTTCCCACATGATTGATAATGATGATTGTAGTATATATAATATTGTTATGTTAAAAAATAAAATAATATATGTAACTCGCGCATTGGTGTATATATAATATGGGGAGTGTTATCTTGAGAACGCTAAATATTGTAAGAACTATGAGAACAAATGAAAAAACCAATCAAAATCAATTTTTTTTAATATAAACCTCGTTGTAATTAAAATGCAACATAAAAAAAAGAATTTACGACATCAAATAGTTTATTTCTGCTCTCAAAATCACTCTTATTAGCTTTTTTATAAATGTGTAAATATAACAAATTTACACATGTGTAAATGACAAACTTACACATGTGTAAATTTTCTTTATTTACGAATTCACGTAATTTAAATGTGTTAGTTTAATTTCTAACATTGTATTCTAAATAATAATGATATGTGTAAAAACAATCTTGAATTTGAATTGTTTTTGACGAAGTTCTCGTGGTTTTTTCATTCGTTCTCATGGTTACCGCAATATTTAACGTTCTCATTTAAACTCTCCCCTAATGTATATATATATTTTTTTTCCAAGGATAAATAGCATAGGAAAAAAGACCAAAAATATATATTTTTTATTGATAGTGGTTTTTTTAGAATTTTCAAGTAATTTTTCAATTTTTTTTATAATCAAGGTGTGGTTACGGTACAAACCATATGTATCCTACAAAACGTAAGAAGAGATCCTAGCACTTAAAAAAAGTTAAATTAGCATATACTAAAAAATACATACATAAAAGTAGCACTTTTGAATTATATTAATAGATGGAAATTAATTAAGATGACTAATTTTAGCACATATGTGAATAATATCAACACTTTTTCTTTATTAGCACATTGAAAACAAAAGGAAAATCCAAATAAATAATTAATTGCTTGTTAGCATAATTATAAGGAATTCAAAATAATTGATATTATTCAGGTTATCATTTTACAATTTCTTTATAATTGGTTAGATGCCATATAACACTTTTTAAATGATTCTTACAGTTTATATACGAAATGTGTTTTGTATTTGATCTACTCCTTCTAGTATCTCTCTGTATCTCTCTATACGTAAAACACTCACGTCCCCGCTTGGTCCCCCTTCTACCCATTTGAGGCGTTCATTAACAATTGTCGCCCAATGGTGAAAGAACACCAAAGCTAGCCACATCATATCATCGAGAAACACCAAAAATAGCTTGTTTTGGACGGTCTAATTGGGATTAAGCACACCATCTTATAAATTCAACATTATTTTCTATAATGTTTTTCTACAAAGCAATAGTATAACCAAAGAGTAAAGATGATAAACTTATCAATTTTTACAAAAAACAATAATTTAGTATATAATAAACCCATGACATTATAGGCTAGTAGCATCTTGATGGTAAAATTAGGCTTAGCGACCACTAGGTCTTGTGGTTGATTCTCACAATGCAGGTTTTTATATATTAACTGAGTTTATTCGTAAATTGGTATATAGACATTATTATATGGTAGAGATGGATCTGATCAGATGGTTCCGCGAGTTGCACGATTATACTTTAGTGGTTTATCAATGATCCAAATTTGCCAGTAATTATTATATTTGTGAAACTAGATTTATTTAATAAAATCAACAAAAAAGAGTTTGTTCCGGTTTGCCTTTTCTAGTTCCTTACTATTAAGAATTTCAAGTTCCCAACTTCTAAGAATCGTGAAATGACCATAATCTAAACTACTAAAATACGGGTGATTAATGGTTCAACCTCTGTTTGTTACATGCTAATTACATAAACAAATGAAGAATTTAAAGAAACCACATTATCACTTATAAGACTAGAGAGAAAACGATACACTAGTTGCAATTATGTTGTTGCAAGGAAGAAAAACAAAATGAATAACACAATATATTTAAGGGATTCTCAAGATTCAAATGAACTTTGATTAAAAGAGGAACATAGCAACCCAAATATCATAAAAAATGATATTAAAAAGGAACAGAAGAAGCAGAAGTAGCGTACCATTTGCGTTCCGCCACAGTCTGTGTTCCAAATGAAAGATGCAGAGAGATTAAGGAACGAAACGGGAATTCAGAGAGGCAAGGTAAGTCCCTCCCAAATCCCCTACTCACACCATAATTCATACCAAAAGATAGAAATTATGAAGATAATACTTCAACTGTATTAAAATGGATCATCGATATGATGGGAAGAGACGAGGAGGGCAATGGCATATATATAATATATATAAGAAGACTGAATATACTGTACTCTCTCTCTCTCTCTCTCTTTCACCACGTACCTTTACTTTCCGACTGCACCATGGATGATTATTATTATTATTACTTTCTCCTTTTCATTGCTTGCTTTTCAGTTTTTATTATTATTATTATTATTATTATTATTATTATTATTATTATTTTATTGTGAGATTTAGGTCGAGATACCTTCCTTCTTCTTCAGCGGGTGGGTTTCTTCTTTCCTAGGAAGGAAAAGTAGCAGCAAGCAATTAGGAGGGGGAATATGCGGTCCACTTGCACCGCCCTGGTCCTTTGAATCAATGCAAACCCACTAATTTATACAAATTTTTTTATTTAATTTTTTCTTACGTAAACAAACAATGCCAAAGATTTATGCATATGGTAACAGATTTGATTATGTAATTGACATATTAAAGAAAAATATAAATATACTAATTAATTATATATATTTTTAACGACAAATTTGGATCACTGACAGACAACCAGAGTATTATCGTGTCACTAGCGGAACCATCCGATCACATCATCTGCACTAGACAATAATGCTAATACACCAATCATAGAGTAAACCCAATTAATCTAGGAAAACCCCATTTGTGAAAATTAAACCCAGACCCTTGTGGTTCCTAAGCCTTATCTCATCCCTAAATGCCACTAAACTATAATGCAATGGGCACTAATTAATTATTGAGTTAAATGCTTGGTTAGTCTCTGTGGTTTGCAAAAATTTCAGCGTTGGTCCCAGTGGTTTACTATTTACACTCGTGGTACCAAAACTTGTAAAAAATGAGCTCGCTTGGTCCCCTGCCCTAACTTCAGTTAAATAACTCTGTTAAAACACCCCACGTGCTTGGCACGTGAGGGCAATTTCGTCCATTCAGGGACCAACCAAGCATCTTCTTAAACACAGAAACAAAAGTAAAAGAAAAAGAGCAGCGGACTTTTTACTTTAGCGTGGCGTCACTCCCAATTCAACCGGCAACGCGCCACTGCAAGCCGTCGCACGTAGCCCCTGTCTCACTAAGGCTGCTGGAACCCGCTGCTCTCACGCGTCTGAATGCAAGACGCCGACGCAGGATTATTGTCGGCCTGCTCATCCGACAACCCGCCACCATTGCCGATCACCGTCACCGACAAGCTTGTTATCAAGCGTCTCACGTCGTCTATAAATAGGGATGAGACTTAAACGTCGCAACCCACATCTCAACTCTCCATCTCTCTCTCTCTCTACTCTGTTTCTTTCAAATTTTCTGGTGACGAACAAAATTCCGGCAACAAGCAAACCGACACCATAAAACCCAACATCGACGACACCAGTCATCATCTCCACCACGCGCCACCTCTATCGACCACCGGAAGTACCACCGAAACCTCCAACGAAAGTTACGTGATTCTCCGGCCACACCAATTTCTCGTACCTGTGCATTTGTGCGACTAAGGTACCAAACTGAAACCCAATGATTAAGTTATGACTGTTTGTTTTATACATTTAGGTAGAGATCATAACTTAATCATTGGGTTTCAGTTTGGTACCTTAGTCGCACAAATGCACAGGTACGAGAAATTGGTGTGGCCGGAGAATCACGTAACTTTGGTTGGAGGTTTCGGTGGTACTTCCGGTGGTCGATAGAGGTGGCGCGTGGTGGAGATGATGACTAGTATCGTCGATGTTGGGTTTTATGGTGTCGGTTTACTTGTTGCCGGAATTTTGTTCGTCACCAGAAAATTTGAAAGAAACAGAGTAGAGAGAGAGAGATGGAGAGTTGAGATGTGGGTTGCGACGTTTAAGTCTCATCCCTATTTATAGACGACGTGAGACGCTTGATAACAAGCTTGTCGGTGACGGTGATCGGCAATGGTGGCGGGTTGTCGGATGAGCAGGCCGACAATAATCCTGCGTCGGCGTCTTGCATTCAGACGCGTGAGAGCAGCGGGTTCCAGCAGCCTTAGTGAGACAGGGGCTACGTGCTACGGCTTGCAGTGGCGCGTTACCGGTTGAATTGGGAGTGACGCCACGCTAAAGTAAAAAGACCGCTGCTCTTTTTCTTTTACTTTTGTTTCTGTGTTTAAGAAGATGCTTGGTTGGTCCCTGAATGGACGAAATTGCCCTCACGTGCCAAGCACGTGGGGTGTTTTAACAGAGTTATTTAACTGAAGTTAGGGCAGGGGACCAAGCGAGCTCATTTTTTACAAGTTTTGGTACCACGAGTGTAAATAGTAAACCACTGGGACCAACGCTGAAATTTTTGCAAACCACAGAGACCAACCAAGCATTTAACTCTTAATTATATTACTCCGCACTCAGTAATTAAAAGTAAAAAATTAAGTAGAGTAATTACTCGCTTATCATTTAGTTTCTTTTTCTTTTTTTGGTCAGTAGTAAAAGGAGTAATTTTCCGCTAAGCCATCGGTGAGAGTCTCCTCACAATAATAAGTATCGCTACTAGCCCATCACTCGATATATCGTTGGTGATCCTTCAAAAATAACATTGCACAGGCCCTGATTTCCAACTACGTATCATTCCAGATTACCATCGACCCAGTTTTCCATGAAATTAATTTATTCGTTTTATGGCGAGGAAAAGATCTATTTTTGTTCAAGAAACTCTTGCTCAATAACGATCACTTTCATGCACTTTTACTGTGAGACACTAGCAATACGGATAGAGAACTGACAAAGCATTCCATAGATATTGAAACAATCTCATCCACATACTTCTCCAGTTGACTTCAATTCAAGTTAATTTTAACATGATCATACCTTCTATTCACTTATCCATATCTCTTTTGTTTGTTTCCCCTTTTCTTTTCTTATTATGATCCTACAAATCTTATTGTTCACTTTATATATAGCCTGCCCACCATCTTTTCATGATTTCTTTTTATAGAATTCTGATACTTTGCTTGCTCATATGAACATTGTTCTCGTTAGCATTCATACATTAGTCTCATGCAGTTATAGACAGTACAACCTGGCCGGTATGCATCACTTTTGTATTCACAAAAATGTACAAGGGATAATGCAATTGTGTCATCTAGCAAGTATACATGTATCAGGAGTCTTGACCAATGCTGCTATTGATCCAGGATATTTGTTTTTGGGTAAAAGGGTATATCCTGGTGATTGTGTTACTATCAAAATAAAACAAGTATTCCGGCAGCGTGGCAACCCAATTCAATAGTGTGACATGCCACACTAAAGTAAAACAAGCAACAAAAGCAAACCGCCAATCAAAACAAAACAACACCTAAACACTAAACATCACGAAATACAAACTAAGTAATCCTCATATTTAGGTGTTGTCAACCTCATCCGAAGATGATATCCTCCACGTCTTCAACAATCTTGCAACTCGATCATTCATCTTGAACTTGAAAGAGTGAAGCTTTAGACAGACTGTCAACTCAATCTGTTCCTCTACCTTCTCCGGCGGTCTCAACTGATTGTTAAAAAACCTCGAGTTCCTTTCCTGCCACACGAAGTAAGCCGTAGCAGCGATCACTAGTTTGCGGATGACCCAAATAAGGAGCTTTGATTTCGCCTTTGGAATAATCCAGGCGATAACATCTTCCATTTACCATCTATTTGCACCATATCAACCTTCTTTCGGATAGAACACCAAATCTGATTAGAAAAAGGGCATTCGAAGAATTAATGATCATGAGTTTCCAAGTCTCTATTACAAAGAAGACAACATATCATATTCATGTTACCTGAAGCATGATTCCATAACTGGATCCGATCTTGTGTTGCAAGCTTTCTCCTCCAGATCAACCAACAAAGGAACGCATGTCTCGGAATATTGAAAGAAGACCATACCATATTATACCAACTAACCATATGGCCTGATCGTCTTAAGGAATCCCACGCCAGTTTTGTCGAAAAAGGTTCCGTAACATTACCTTCTTTTTTCCAGAAAATGGTATCCATCTTATGAGGCGAAATAGAAATCGGAGGAAGCTGAAAGAGGATAGGAAACATATCACGCCAAGCTTCAGGCCAAACCCATGTATTCTCCTGAACCATATCGGCCACTTTAGAGTAAATCGACAACCCTTCACGCGAAATTTGTCTAGGAGTAATGAACGAGCTTAGAGGACAATGATCGCTCCAATTATCAAACCATAAGAATGTGTGCTCTCCGTTACCTATACTTGACACAAAGGAATTTCGAACCATCAGCCTCAATTGGAGCAATTTCCTCCAGCTCAAACAGGTGTTTTGCTGATTGGGAATATCCCAAAAACTCCTATCATGCAAGTGGTAAGAATATACCCATTCGACCCAAAGAGAGTTCCTTCGAGAAAGAATGCTGTAGATATGAAAATCCATTAGAGCTTTGTTCACATCCGCCACTCGCCTAATCCCTAAACCACCTTCCTTCTTTGGTAAGCAAACAATTTTCCAAGACACTTTAGCTTTACCTTTAACCATCCGGCCTTGACACCATAAGAAGCTTCTAAGTGTTTGCTCAATCTGTTTGACAATACTAACTGGCAAAATGAAAACCGAAGCCCAATAGATATAGAAAGCAAACAAAACAGAAACAACTAATTGAAGTCTACCCGCAAAAGATAGATATTTAGCTTTCCAATCCGTTATTCTACTTTCCATTTTTTCCACCAGCACCTTGCAATCAGAATATGATAATCTAGATGCGATCAGGGGGACACCAAGATAACTTATCGGAAGCGAACCTTCTTCAAATGGCATGATAGACAGAATATTACCCTTAACAAGATTCGAAACATTGCAGAAGAAGGCAATACTCTTCGTGATACTAGGAATCAGCCCCGACATATCTTTGAACTCATTCAAAGCATCCATATTAACCTTCACAGAGTTAACCTCACCTCTAGAAAAAAGAAAAAGATCATCTGCGAAACACAAATTCACAATCCTTTGCTTCTCACATCTTTTATGAAATCTGAAAGAAGATTCAATAGAAGTCGCAAGCCGTAGCATGGAAGTTAAAACTTCCATAACCAATGTAAACAGATACGGAGACATGGGGTCCCCTTGTCTAAGACCCCTCTTACCTTTGAAGTAACCAAAAATATTACCATTCACACTAACTGAAAAAGAAGAGGTGTGATGCAGTTCATGATCCAATCAATCATAACTTGATGAAACCCATACCCCCTTAAGATATCACCTAGAAAATCCCAGTCCACCGTATCATACGCCTTTTGGATATCTACCTTAAAAGCACATCTAGGCGACCCGATATCTCTATGATAATTATGCATAACTTCTTGCACTAGAAGGATATTGTCAGAAATTTTTCTCCCCGGCATAAAGGCTGACTGATTTAAACTCATCACCTTATCAAGGCCTTCTAAGATTCTTGTTGAAAGAATTTTAGTGATACATTTATAAATCACATTACAACAAGAGATATGCCGGTAACCAGTAACCTTAGAAGGAGTATTTGATATTTGATCGGCCGGTATCCAGGATATTTGATCACCACGATAACTAATTCACTGTTTTCAATGGATGTATCACTCATGACGTAGCTTTTTGTTTGTTGTTAATGTATGATATTAATAATACATGCAATCATGCTTGAACTATTATCAACGGTTATAAGTAGAAAAAATGACAAAAACTAAACCAAGCTATAACACTGTAAAACTAGACCCCTTTAATTAATATAGCCTGGTTACTAATCAAGATTGAACGGAGCTTAGCGTTTAATAAGAAACCAGACAATATTACTTTAAAATAGCCCAATTTTTAATAAGGAAAACTTAATATATATATATATATATATATATACATATAAAAGGTAAGGTTATTGTAAAAAAGACCAAAAGTGTAAGAAAGGTAAGAAAGAATCTCAGCCATTAGATCTAAATTAATTGAAAAGGGTAATCAAGTAATTTTATTATTGATTTAATTAATTAAAAACCTTCCATAAACCGCCACCCTAATTTATAGGAATACCGAATAACACTGCAAACACCATTCAGCATGTATATAACACCATTAAATAAGTATATAACACCATTCAATAAGTATATAACACCATTTTAAAGATCTCTATAAAAACACTACGAATAACACTGCAACAACCATTCAACGCATATATAACACCATTCAATAAGTATATAACATCATTCAATAATTATATAACACCATTTAACACATATATAACACCATTCAATAATTATATAAAACCATGAACTGAAACAAAAAACCATTAACTGAAACATTCGATTGAACGTAATTTTTTTCTGTATATAAGTATAGTAATATGGTACTCATATTAAAGATTAGAAAATACTCGTTATTATGGTTTAATTTTTTTTAAAAAAACGAGTTACGTGTAAAAAGTTATTGGCGTTTAAAAAATAAAAAGAGAACTTGCATGTGGATTGCATGTGACTTTCTAAAATTAATAATGTTAATTTTACCTTTATACCCTTAATCTATAAAATTAATTATTTTAATTGTTATACTATTTACAAGATTGTCATCAAGATCTCAACCATTAGATTAAAGATCTAATAGTTTAGATTCTTTCTTACCCTTCTCACACTTTGTGCCTTTTTACAGGATCCTCTACCTATATATATATATATATATATATATATATATATATGAGCTAGCATGCATTTATCTTTGGTGGGCAAGTGAAATATTTTAGTATAAAATAAACTAGGAGTATCATTTGATTTGTTTTACAAAATAAATAAATTGAGCATGCATGCATGCGATGTAACACATTTATAAACTTTTAAGTAAACAGAAAATATTAGTAACAGATTTAACTTCACCAAGCCTGACGTGCTAGCTAGTGTTAACTAATTACCGGCCTCTTTGACCTAACATCTAACACATTGTCATCCAGTTTATTCACCAGATCTGACTGACTACCTAATATCTTTTATGTGTTCACCAAAAAGACGACTTTTGTCGATTGTATGAGTTCAGTCCAGCAAAGCAATGCAATAAACAAGCATTTGGAAGAATAAATTAAGTAGACCTTTCTAAAATGCAACTTAGTGCAACCTGGTGAAATTACTTTCTTACCCCTGTACATTGTACTTGAAAACTCCTTCCATCTCTTTTAAAGTGCGTAACTAACTAGTGCAATTTCCTGTCATGTTAGTTTGTCCATTTGCTACATTTTCCGCATATTCTCAATTACAAAAGTTTTCTTTTTTCGAGTAAATGAAATGAATGGCCATGTTTAGTGCATACTCCACTCAAATCCTTGTGTGTTGAACCACTGCTGGTTTCTTTTGATAAAATTTTGGTGACTTGGCATCACCATTTTACCGTAAAAATGTTTGCATTTGCAATTGCTGGTTTACAGTTACTTATTGCTGTGTCATTAGTTTTCGCCTTCATTTTAAACCACTAGGAGAAAAAGTGTCCTATATTCCGGAATATTCAAGGAGAGCACAGAGACCAACGGACGGGCAAAACATGTTAGTTGACACAAAAAAAGTTAAATGGATTTGGGATGAAACGAAACGAGTAAAGGCACGTTGGTATTCATCAGTAAAGGCAGCCACACCAAGTAATTCGTCAATAAAGGTACCTCAACAAATATGTCGGCAATTCATCAATAAAGCTAGCCACAACCATCGAGTTAAATTTTCATGCAAACTCGTGTACATTCTTAATATTATTTATAAATAATCTTGCTTGGCTAGGCACCACTTGCTTTTTTTTTTTTTTTTTTAACATGGATATGGTAAACTTAGTTATTTTTTTTAAATTTTTTGTAAGTGATTTAAAGCTTGTTGAAATAAGAAGAGACTATTGTTATGGGTGAAATTCTGAGCCCATATCCTGACACTGTATCTTGAATATATCAGCTATTTATGGTAAGGAGACTGCACCAGGATATTGGTAACATCCTGAGGTAGTATCCTGATAGTTACTAACAAATTTGTTCGTAGTATATGACTGCAGGACCATAATGCTCACAAAGACTTCTTCCCCTGAAGACTTGCTCCATTCTGTTGTGAAATGAAAGTTGAAGCCGGAAGAATAGGTCTTCAACGGTCAAGAGGGAATATCCGGAAGTATCCCTAGTTTATAGGATAATTTGTTTGCTGTTGTAACTATATATACGGATAGCCAGATCGTAGGACACACAACACTAGAACACATTTCACTTCGAGCTTTCTAACTCACACACAATTCTTTCTAGCAATCGCACATTTACACTCACAACTAGCAATCATTGTAACACTTAGTAGCGATCTGGGCATTATCCTGCACTGTATCCTGGATATTCAAGCAATAAGAAGAACAAGGCAGCCGACGATTGTCAGCTCTCGAGGTTTTATGCCGGAGATCTAAATTGATCAAGGGCTTTCCTCGTATATCTTGTGCCAACTTTCATTTTTCTCGCACTTGCTTATTGATTTGATATAGTTCATTATCTTGCAACTATATTCGGAAACTGTTTTCATAATCAACCAAACAAACACTTCTTTGCAAACTACAATAGCAAGCTACCTCACATACTAAATTTGATCACTTAATTGCTTTGGTAATTTTTGACCAAAACAATTTGGCGCCCACCGTGGGGCAAGTGGTGCTATTTTTAATCAAAACTTTGCTAAAATCACTAATCGACTCTTTGTTCTCTAATATTTTTTCGAGACTATTTTTGATGGCTTCTCAGTCACGTTTGAGCTCTTCTTCGATGCCCACATTAACCTCTGCTGCAAGTGGTTCATTGCCTCTTCCACCTCCATCAGTTCAGACTTCCCAAAAGAGGAATGAAAGCCAAACACCTCGAGACACTACTGCTGCTCAAAATGCTTCCAGATCTGGAGTTTCAGGGAGAACCCCTATTTTTGCTTCTAATGATGAAATCTTATTTTTGTTTGGCAGTATACAGGATCAGATGAAGAAACAACAGGAAACTAACCAGCTCATAATGAAGGAAATACAACTTTTGAAGTCCAACTCCAAGAGACCTGCTAAGGATATCGTTACCCCTTTGCAGCCAGGATGCTGAATTTTAGTTCAGCAGTATATACTGAGGATAACCAGGGCAATTCCATGCCAAGTCGTTCTCAGAGCAATATTCCGGAGATACCCTTAACGGCAAGGATATCGGCCCGTGAGAGATCCAGGATATGCTCCAGGATATGGCCAAAATCGCCAAGCTGGTAACTTGTCCATTAACACTAATATTCCTGTTACTAATAACTTTGAACCTTCGCAGGATGCAAGTGCAACATCGGTGTTGTCCAGAGAACTCCAGAAATGAAGGATATGATATCAAGTGTGCCTGGGGTAGTGCAGCCTATACCAGAAGTATCCCAGGATAGTCATAACATATCCCGCTTTGCTCGCCACATTTGTGATGCAGAAATTCCGAAGAGATTCCAAACTCCTAACATGAAGCTATATGACGGGACGGCGAATCGTGGGGAACATGTTTCCCAATACAGGGAAAGGATGGAAATAAATCCTATCCCGACGGATTTCAAAGAAGTATGCCTATGCAAAGGCTTCGGTTCCACTTTAACAGGATCAGCCTTGAAATGGCTTTTAAATGTCCCACCTTATTCTATTAATTCTTTTGCCCATTTAGTTAACTTATTTAACAATCAATTTTCTTGTAGCAAGAGCTTTGAGAAACTAACAAGTGACCTTTACAGGATAACACAGGGACCACAAGAATCCCTAAGGGATTATGTTAAAATATTCAGTAGGGAATCCCTGGATATCCCGAATCTTGATATTGCTACGGCAGTACAAGTATTCAAGATGGGATTACAGAAGGATTCCAAATTCTATTGGGATCTTGAAATGAATCCTTGCAGGAACTTGGACAAAGCTCGGAATAGGGCCTTAAGATAGATAAGGCTTGAGGACGACAAGAAAATGCAAGAGAGGATGAATGCATCCTCAATATATGAATAAACGAACAGGAAGTCATAATCCTCGTATAGACCATACCGCTCCAAGTCGTATGCGAAAAATGTCAACAATAGAGTGAATGCTGTTGAGGATGAAGATGGAGAAGAATACCCTGAATTATCATAATATTGTTTTTCGGTTAACATTCCTGAACTAATGTAGCAGGGTTTAGGAGACAAGGCAAGATGGCCAAGAAAGAATCAACAAAAGGCTGACTGGAAGGATAAGTCCAAATGGTGTGCCTTCCATGAAGACTTTGGACACATGACAGAAGACTATATAGTTTTGAGGAAGGACATAAGTTATTTGCTGAGCAAGGTTACTTGAAGGAACTTCTTGGGAAAAGGAAGAATAAGATTCAGGATACTAACAAGGATCCTGAAAGAGCAGCATCCCCGCCACTAGATGCCAAGATAATCAATTTTATATCTGGGGGTCCGATATATGTGGAACTTCTTATTCTACAGCTAGAAGGCACGCTAAGGAAGCCAAGGCAGAAAGAGGAGACAAACCAACAAAGATGACGATGCTTACAAACGATAAAGTGAAAACATTTGACAGTGACGATCGGGATAACATCCAGGATCCTCACCATGATGGTCTGGTATCACTTTGTATATTGCTAACCATTTTGTGCGCAGGATATTGGTAGACAATGGTAGCTCGGTCAACATCATTCAATTAGAAACCTTAAAAAGGATGAATATCCCAGAAGCCGAAATTACCTCAAAGTTATTGGTGCATAATGTCTATGTCTTAGTCTTATATCGAGTCTGTATTGTATTGAGCTGAATAGGCTAGGTATAGGAAGTATTTATGAATGTATTAGCCAAGTTCGTAAATAATTCAACATGTCAATGCATGTTCGGCCGAACTTGCTTATGCAAGTTCGGGCGAACTTGTGTCCCCTAGGGAGAACTTGTGTCTCTATAAATACCTAGCTTGTCTCATTCATTTGTAACTTTGGCATTTCAGAGGCGAAGCTTTGTCAGTTTGTAACCAGAATGTTTGATCAATAAAACTAACGATTAACTGATTAAATCTTCTTTATTGGTAAACACGACGTAATATTTCCGCTATTATGGACGTTAGATATCAAATTTAGGTTCCTTAGCATCGAGGATCGATCCTACAAGTAGTATCAGAGCTAGAACAACCTGATTTGATTGTATCAAGACAAGATCACTTCTATTTCATCTCCATTCTTCTATTTTTCTTAACTTTTGAACATAAAATGAAGAATTCACGGTCAAATTCTTTTCAAATTTGAGTATATCATGTAAAATACAACAAAGATAAACCCTTGAAAGATTGGAGACCAAATTCAACCGAATTCATGTCAAAATTTTGAAAAAACCATGTTTTGGAAAACTCTAATGATCGAACTTGTTGGCTATGTTCGGTCGAACTTGGTCTAAAACATCACTTTTCAAGTGATTTTTAGCAAGTTCGCTCGAACTTGAGTGGTTTTGAGAAAATCTTGATCAAGTTCGCTCGAAGTTACTAACTTTTCACTGATTTTATAGCAAGTTCGACCGAACTTGTATAATATCAAGGAAATTTTAAGTAAGTTCGCCCGAACTTACTAGTGTTTCATCAAAGTCCTGTTAACAAGTTCGCTCGAAGATCTGATTGGTTTGTGTCATAAGTTCGACCGAAGATAAGTAAAATTTTTCAAAACAAATATCACAAGTTCGACCGAACTTGTGATAAACTTAAGAATTCTTCATTGTTACTACAAGTTCGACCGAACTTGTAGTAGTGCTAATTTGTTTTCAAAGTTTTTGAATATTTTCAGTGTACATGTCTCGTTATTCACAATGGATGATATGCAAAGAGTTTTTATGTCCGGAACTAGTTCGTCGAATGCCAACTTGATTCATCAAGTCAATCTTGATAACGAGATGGGGACGACTGTTAAACCGCCTAAGCTGATGAGCATGGACGAATATGAAGCATGGAAGGAGAAATTCACATATTGGGTTCAAGCCATGCACTTTGCTAGCTGGGTGTCGATTGAAAGAGGCTACACTGTTCCGGTAGATGAACATCAGCAAGTCCTTGAAAAGTACAATTACTCGACAGTACAGAGAGACGAATACAGTGCTGAGAAAAAGATGACCGGTCTCATCCAACAGTCTGTCAAAGAAGATATCCTGATTTTGCTACCAGAGTATACTACTGCAAGAGATCTTTGGTTGTCATTACAGAAGAAGTATCAAGGCAGTGCCGAAATGATCAAAAGTTGGCGCTTATTCTGAAAGAGTTCGATATCTTCACCATGTTAAAGAATGAGACCATGAAGCAAATGATCAAACGCTTCTGTCATCTTAAAGTTCAAATGCGTAGACACGGTCTCGAGAAGACAGAACAAGAATACATCGACAAGCTTGCTGACGCACTACCAGATGGTGAATGGACTACTTTTGATGGTTCTGAAGAATAGCGATAAATGGGATTTCTTCAAGTTGTCAACATTTATCGATAAACTCAAAGGCCATGAAATGGAACTCTTGAAGATTGCAAAGTCAAAGAACGATAATGTAGTTCAAGACGTTGGGTTGTACTACAAAAGTAATGCAAGACGACATTTCAAGTCCAAAAATTGGGACAACGTTTAGTGCGAACATGAATGCTTCTCCACAGAACCAGAGTCAATCACAGCCTCATTATGATCAGAGTCCACAGAGTTCGTACTCAAGTACTGGTTCAAATTCATCTTATCAAAGTCAAGCAAATCAGAATCAACAAAAATTCTGATTCGAATGTATATAAATGCAACATCGCAGTAAATTTGAACAATGTTGTTTCGGAACAAGTCGCTAAACAACATATGTCTCTTCTCGCCACTGTTCTGGAGTCATACGAAAGTCTTGTTGCCGGTAAAATTGGAAATCCCAAAATGATGGCAGAAGATTATGACCAAGTGGATGAAGAAGAACTCGAGTTGATGGATATCAAGTGGTGTTTAGCATCTATTATTCAAAGAGTCGCAAAGTTTGTTGCACTCACTGGCCGAGATATCGGAAATTCAAGCAACAAGTTGGGCTTCGACAAATCAAAAGTGACGTGCTTCAGATGTCGCCAAAAGGGACATTTCAAGAGAGAGTGTAAGAATCCTGAAGCAACGGGAAATCAGAGTCCTTTTGGAGGAGGCAACGAGTATTATAAGAAGTCACTTCAATACAAGCCATTTCCAAAGAAGACTCAGGTTGAAATCCAAGAGAAACCTAATAGCAGCAACAATGAGAAAGCTATGGTAGCATCAAACGAGGATGATGGTTTCGACTAGAATTCCTACATCGGTAAGAAGCCGGAGTTGCATTGATGGCTGAGATAGTTGAAGATACTTCTGCAGAGGAAGCAGCGGTAGCGACAGAAGCAGCGGCTGTAGAACAGATTCTGCTGGAACAATACTTGCATCAACAACGAGAAGAAGAGGAATATATCCACATGCAGAAACAAGGAATTTTATCTCCTAACTCGTGTGATAGTTTTGCAGGTCATTTTGATGGAAGTTCTAAAGAACAAGTGGTTGAGGAGAAAACAATTGATGAAGAGATCATCAATGTTACACAAGAAGTGAATGCCGAAAATCTCAAGGACATTGCAGATAAAACTTTAATGGCAAATCTAACTAAGGTAGGTCCAGAGGTAAAAGAAGTTGTCAAAATACAAATTGTAGAGGTTGAAAAACCTTGTACAAAATGTACCGAACCATGTTCTGAGTGTGTTGAAAAATCAAAGATCATCGCTGAAAACAATGTGCATAATGAACTTTTGAAATACGATTATCGCACAATGAAGAAAGCGTATGATAAAATGAAAAATGATTATGGTAGGCTTGATGGAAATAACATCGAACAACATGATACCATAAGAATGTTCAAAATAACAGTAATGGATAAGCAAAAAGCGATTAATATCTATATTAACACCATTGCTGAAACTAAGCAACAACTCCAAGACATGACAATTGAAACAGAACGTGTTCAACAACTTTTGAGAAGTTACACATGTAATGCATATGTCATTGATCACATCCTTCCGACACTTCCATCGGAAGAGAAACCGAAAAAGAAAATTGGTAAAGAATACAGTAATGTTCTTCCACCCTTTGCGAGAAGTATTGTCGCAAATCCGCTGATGGGATGGATAAGGCACTCAACATTGAGTTGTTATCTAAAAAGAAAAACTGAGTTGCCAGAGAACATTGATGTAATCTATACTAAAACAGATGATGACAATGTTGTGGTTAAAAAGGTTGTTGAAAATGTTTTGAACGATTCTGATGAAGGCAGCTTTAAAAGCGCCGAATCGAGCTCAAAGAATTCAGATTCACAGTCCGAAGATGACGATACATCATCGGAGAGTGATCTATGTGATGATCCTAATGTTGTCATGTACAAGATTAAGGAATCTGATAGATTATACTTTGATGACAGTTTTCCGATTCAGAATGTGAAGGAAGAATTATTAGACAAATTCTTTAAACTCGTGGAAGTCACATCAGATGATCTGGAGATCAATGAAAAGAAATTCTATTCCAAACCTAAAAGAGACAACTACCGAAGGAATGGTGGTGATCATCTAGAAAAACGGAGAGCTGGGTTGGGATTAGAAGAATCAGATGAACCTAAAAAGAAAGTGTCACCATTTCATAAATACAAAATTAAGAACATGAATTTTGTATATGTGACGAACACGGTTCATGAGGAAAGTTTGATCAGGAAACAATCAAACGATGAGTTTAAGAAACAAAAAGAACTTCGAGATAAAGCCAAAATTGAAAGTGGTGTAAAACCCACTAAAGGACATCCACATGATTCTCGGACTTGTTTCAAGTGCAACGAAATTGGTCATATTGCACGTTACTGTCCGAAATCAAAGCCGGCTTATCTTCGAAGGAAAGAAAGTTCAAATGTTGTGAAACCGAAGCAACCAGTGTTTGAAAAACCTGTAAAGATTTTCAAAAGAAATGAATTAATAGCTGAAGTCAAACCTAAGTTTGAAAATTCAATTTTTGAAAAAAGGTGAAACTTCAAAGGCTAATGAAAACAATTTTTACATCAAGAAGGCTAACATAAAATCTCACGCTTGGATTGCAAAGAAACGGTCAACAACATCTGAAATCACTAAGTCTGAGCTGGTTAAGACTTGTGATAGCAAGAAAGAATCAAAATCCGAAATCATAATTGAAACCACATCTGAAAATGTCAAAACTACAAGTGATAACAATTCAAAAGATAAAAAGATGGTAAAGTTTTCAAACATAAACATCATAGAAAATTCAGATGAAGAATGGGAAGTTAATTCTGTAGATGAGTGTGGATTCGATTATGCTGATGAATGTGAATTTGATTTTGACAATGGTTATCCAATTCAACACAAGACCAAAAAGGCTTGGGTCTCGCTTTTTAAATAGATTGTTAAAATGTGCAGGGGCTCCAGAGATCCGTACTTTCTAAGTGGATTTTGGATAGTGGAGCGTCCAGACAAATGAAGGAATGAAAGCGTTGCTATTCGACATTAAAGCTATCAATGGTGGATATGTGGGATTTGCGGGTAACCAAGGTGGAAGGATAGTCGCCGAGGGAAAACTCTCCAATAGCGTCGTGTCATTCGATCGCGTGAACTATATTGCAGAACTTGAGAATAATCTTCTGAGTATATCGCAGATTTGTGAAAAGAAGTTCACGGTCCATTTCAACGACAAAGAGTGTATTATCTTGAAGCCAGGTTTCATAATACCAGATGAGTGGATTTTGATGCGAGCACCTCGAGAGAATGATCTTTATGTTCTTGATATGGGTGTCGCTACCACTTCATCAAAATCAGCACAATGTTTTGTGTCAAAGGCTACTGAAAAGGATTCTATTCTTTGGCATCGTAAGACGGGGCATATTCATTTGCGAAAAATGAATTTCTTGGTTCATAATGATCTTGTAGAAGGCGTAAATCTTCGCCGTTTTTAGATGTCTGATCATTGCTTAGAATGCAAAAAGGGAAAGCAGATCAAGAAATCTCATCCGAAGAAAATTCTGAACTCAATCAAGTTGCCATTAGAACGTCTCCACATGGACTTATTTGGTCCTGTAAATGTTCGAAGCATCTCAGGAGACTTATACTGCTTGGTCGTGACAGATGACTATTCGAGATATTCGTGGGTATTCTTTCAAGAATCAAAAGACGAAACATTCGAGAACTTGGTTATTCTATTCAAGAAACTCGAGAACCTTTATCATCTGCCGGTCAGACCCATTAGAAGTGACAACGGCACAGAGTTTAAGAATAACAAAATGAAGGAATTCTGCAATGCAAAAGGGACTCTGCACGAGTTTAGTGCTCCCTATACTCCACAGCAAAACGGAGTAGCTGAACAGAAAAACAGAACTTTGATTGAAACTGCGAGAACCATGCTTGCAGATTCTAAACTTCCAATCAGCTTCTGGAGTGAAGCGGTTGCTGCGGCTTGATACACGCTAAACAGGCTTCTCACTATCAAATCAACAAAGAAAACATGTTTTGAGATGATAAACCGACGGAAGCCAAATTTGAAGTTCTTAGAACAATTCGGTGCACCATGTACCGTAATAGACCAAGATGGCAAATTCGGAGCTAAATCTCTGAAGGTTTCTTTGTCGGATATGCGAGTCCGTTGAGAAGAGTATATGTTCCTTCATTAAGAAAGGTTATTGAAGCACAACATGTGGATTGTTTCAACTATACGGATCCTATTCAAAGGAAAGGTGACGCGTGGCTATTTAACTATCAAGATCTTTGGAAGTCATTTGACTTGCCCGAAGAACCGTCTAACGAAGAAGTTGCAGCGTTATATTGTCTTCACCAGTCAGCGAATCAAGAGCAAATTGTTCGACCAATTGTGGTTAATCAACCCACGTTGGATCCATCTTCTTCTGGCGCAAGTTCAAGTAATAGTGGTGTTCCTGCTGAAAATGTTTAAAAACATTAGCAACACCTACTACTCTTCCAACAAATGCCTCTACTGAACCAGTGAATACAACAACGGAGCCCAGTATGCCTCAGAATCAGAATTCTGACTCAGATGAAGCACCAACATTTGATGCTGATGGGGAATCATCTTCTTCATATGAAGAAGTGGAGCAGATAACAAGTCTTCTTAATCAATCTGCAGACCCGAACAACAGAAATGAAGCTTCATCAAGCTCTCCAAACGTTGAATTGGTCGTTGATCTCAACATCACGAATCAGCAAAACTCAGTAGATGTTCCAAGTGAAGAATTGCCGCGATCATATTCCTATAATCCGTCAACAAATATTATCGGAGAACTTCAAACTGGTGTTAGAACTCGAGGGCAAATTAACAAAGCACTCAGTTGTTTCTACACTCGCTTTGCTCCAACCCAGAACTATTGCTTCTATCCATGTTTCATCTCTCAGATTGAGCCAAAGACAGTTAATGAAGCTTTTGCCGATGAAAACTGGGTACAAGCAATGCAAGAAGAACTATTGTAGTTTGAGAAGTTGGGAGTGTGGAAGCTTGAAGACCTACCAGAAAATCAGAAAGCGATTGATACAAAATGGGTCTTTAAGTGTAAACGTGATGATAGAGGGGTTATTGTTCGTAACAAAGCTAGGCTTGTTGTCAAGGGATTTCACCAGCAGGAAGGGACAAATTACACGGAAGTTTATGCACCAGTAGCTCTCTTAGAATCTATTCGTATCTTTCTAGCTTTCGCATCATGGAAAGGATTTAAAGTCTATCAATTGGATGTCAAATCATCTTTTCTGTATGGAAAATTACGCGAGAAGGTGCCTGTGGACAACCACCGGGGTTTGTCGATCCACTTAACAAGAAGAAAGCATACCTACTGGATAAAGCTCTTTATGGTCTAGACCAAGCCCCGAGAGCTTGGTACGAGACGTTATCGCAACATCTCGTTGGAAACGGCTTTATCAGAGGAACTGTGGATAGTACTCTTTTCACCAAAGAAGTTGATGGTTATCTGATTATAGTTCAAATCTACGTCGACGACATCATCTTTGGATCTACAAACGATAGTCTCTGCAAGGAGTTTGAGGGAATCATGAAAAAGAAATTCGACATGTCCTCGATGGGCGAAATGAAGTTCTTTCTTGGTTTGCAAGTAGATCAGCTTCCGGATGGTATTTTCATTCATCAGACTAAGTATGTTCACGACATCTTGAAGAAATTTGGAATGGAAAGCTTGAAGCCTCTATCTACGCCTCTTGCTCTAAATCACGGGATTTGCTTGATGAGACTGGAGCCAAAGTTGACGAGACGTTATACAGATCGATGATTGGATCGCTGATGTATCTGACGGCATCACACCCAGATATTATGTATCCAACCTGCCTCTGCGCCAGATATCAGTCAAGCCCGAGGATCTTACACATGCAGATTGTGAAGCGAATCTTTAGATACCTGAAAGGATGCCCAAACACCGGCTTGTGGTACCCGAAGAACGACAATTTCGACCTCACAGGCTATGCTAATTCTGATTTTGGTGTAGATAAGTTGAATTCAAAATCAACTACAAAGGGATGCCAGTTCTTCAGAACAAGAATGGTAACCTGGCAGTGTAAGAAACAGACTACGGTCGCTCTCTCTACCTGTGAAGCTGAGTATATCTCGGCCTCCAGCTGTTGTTCACAGATTCTGTGGATTGTGGATTCAACAGCAGATGAGAGACTATGGTCTGCAATCTCTAGACACTCCGCTGTTTGTTGATAACAAGGCAGCCATAGATATAACTAAAAATCCGGTTCATCACTCACGCACAAAACACATTGAAATTCGTTATCATTTCATTCGTGATTGCTACGAAAAGAAATTGGTGCGAATAGAAAAATCCACACTGACGAACAAAAGGCTGATTTTTATACCAAAATATTTTCTTTGTCACGGTTTAAATACTTGTTGAGAATTAATGGTATGAAAAATTTGCTGACAGGTGCGGATGCTGAGGTTGAATACGGATCGGACGACGAGTTCGCGTGATCCTCATTGGTTTGTAAATATCTTTCTAGTTTAGAATTTTGTTAAAAACTAAAATCCAAAAAGATTTTTTGATTTTAGGGGGAGAAATGTTAGAGAAAATACAAAAACATTCAAAAAATTTTAAAATCAAAAAACATATGAAAAATTCAAAATGTATAAAAACATTGAAAAACACAAAAAGAGTTCAATGTCATAAAAGGAAATGATAGTACATCAGTGGACTATCATAGTATGCTAAAGAAATGGAAAGTTTAAAAGTGATAAACGAGTCTTACTGTGGATGTGTCGATATGCTTAACACGTTTAGTAAACTGTTTTCGAGATATAAACTAAATTTAGCAACTGCTTATTCTTGTGGATTAACACATCTTGGATATATGGACTTAGTACTCCGAAATTTCGTTTGAAAGATTGCTTGATTCTGAGTTACGAGGTCTTTATAGATAGTTGATATCTGGGGTATTATACAAGTTCTTCTGATTTTGCGGAAGCAATGGCCTAGAACTTCTATAATGCTTTTGCTAAAAACTCCCAAACTGCATGCAAAATTGAAAAGTATCGAAAGATCTTACCATTTGCAGTGCTAAAAGATTCCTTAAGTGGAACACATCCTAAAGTCGAGCCTTCATCTCTTTGTCTGTACAGTAGTACTAACCTGAGCTCTCAAGGTCTCGCACAACCCAGATACAAATATCAATTACGCTATATTCACCTGTAAGATGAAATCTAGGGAATCTGGATACGGGAGTATATTAAAGAAGTGGGAACCACAGTTGAAGTCAAGTTTCATAAATCTTACCTTAACATATCTTGAAATAGTTGAGAAATGTGGTAAAGTTTAAGTGGACAAACATATCGACAATCTAGGTAAACAAGTTTAAAACTTAAAGTCATTTAAAGGTCAACGGTACTGGTGATATGGCTCAAACAACTGATATGATCCTTAGACACGAATTCACAAAAATATATCTGTAAATATGTTTGTATATAGTTTACATAGTTCTGCACATAGTATTTTAGCTTTACAGATTAAAACCAAAAAGATTTTCAGTGTGTTTTAGCATAAACTTACAAAAATACAAAAAGATTTTATTTCTACATTGTTTTCAGCAAACCAATGTTGGAGAACGGATCTTCGAAGTCTGGTAAGATGCTAGAACTGGTGGGAATCTCTTTGACAATGGGCTGGGAGCTAATCTGCTAAATCTGAAAAGTCAAAATGATAAAAAGTTCATTAATTTGAAACTTTGATTTTGAAAATATCAACAGTTTGTTCGTAACGAGTCAAACCGGGGTCATTAACTTGGACTCAACAGACAAATCGGTTAACCAAGGTCATTAGCTTGGACTTGGTCAACTGAGTGGATTTTCATAACTAGTAAAAAGTTGAAAAGTTCAGGGGTTAAAGTTTAAAAGTGATAAACAAGTCTTACTGTTGATGTGTCAATAGACTTTACACGTTCAGCAAATTGTTTCCGGGATATAAACTAAATTTTATAACTGCTTAAACTTGTGGATTAACATATCTTGGATATATATACTTAGTACTCCGAAATTTCGATTGAAGGGTTGCCTGATTCTGAGATACGAGGTCTAGATAGTTGATATCTGGGGTATTATACAAGTTCTTCTGATTTTGCGGAAGCAATAGTCTAGATCTTCTATAATGCTTTTGCTATTAAACCCCTAAACTGCATACAATATTGAAAAGTATCGAAAGATCTAATCATTTGCAGTGCTGAAAAGATTCCTAGAATGGAACACTCCTTAAAGACGAGTCTTCATCTCTTTACCTGTACGGTAGTACTAACCTGAGCTCTCAAGGTCTTGCGTAACCCAGATACAGATATCAATTACGCTATACTCACCTGTAAGATGAAATCTTGGGAATCTGGATTCGGGAGTATATTCAAGAAGTAAGAACCACAGTTAAGTCATGTTTCATAAATCATATCCTAACATATCTTGGAACAGTTGAGAAACGTGATAAAGTTTAAGTGGACAAACATATCGACAATCTAGGTAAACGAGTTTAAAACTTAAAGTCTTTAAAAAGGTCAATGGTACTGGTGATATGTCACAAACAACTGATATGATCCTTAGACACGAATTCACAAAAATATGTCTGTAAATATATTTGTACATAGTTTAATTTACTTTTTAAAAATTCTGTAAATACTTTATTTGCTTTTCAAGATAAAAATCAAAAAGATTTTCAGTGTGTTTTAGCATAAACTTTCTAAAAATAAAAAAGATTTTGTTTCTACATTAGCTTCAACGAGCCAATGATGGAAAACGGATCTTCGAAGTCTGGTAAGAAAATATGATGAATGTTTAAAGGTTCATTAATTTGAAACTTTAAAATCAGATTGTTCATAATGGTTTTTCAAACTGAGGTCATTAATTTGGACTTGGTTGATATATTTGGTTAGTCAAGGTCATTAACTTGGACTTGATCAACTAAGTGGATTTTTACAAATCAAATGATAAAAATGTGAAAGTTGAAGGTCTTAAATGTAAAATGTATTCAAGGTCATTAAGTTGACTTGAAACAATTAACGTTTTGAAAAGATTGAAGTGAAAATTCATGTTTGAAATGTTGATGGTACAAAATTTCAAAACAGTGAATCTGAAATATTTATTTGAATGTCAGAAAGTATTTAGACATGTAGTAAAGTTTGAGGGGGAGTTGATAAAGCAAACATTGAAGATACCGGAAAGCTTAAAGCAAGGGGGAGCTGGATAAAACATTGTCCAAAGATTAAAGCTAGGGGGAGTTTGAAGTCTAAAGATCAAAGCAAAGGGGAGTCTGAGACTAAAGCTTAAAGCTAGGGGGAGCTCAAAGAAAGAGAAAGAGGATATAAAGATCAAGATGTTAAAGTTTATACAAGAACTAAAGATCGGAAGTCTCAGAAGATTTTAAAAGTCAAAATGACTGCGGCAACATCCAATGGGGAGTCTGTTGGTGCATATGCCTGTTACCTACGTCATTATGTATCGAGTCTGAGTGAATAGAGCTTAAACTGTTAGAATCGAGGCATATTTAAGATAAGTTTTAGTCAAGTTCGCCCATGAAGGTTTGTGAGAAGTCAAGTTCGGCCGAGGGCGAACTTACCCCATGGCCTGTCCCTCACCAGCGAACTTGTAACACTATATATAGGTGCCTTGGGATTTCATTTGTAACTTGGAGAGTTTTTGGCACAGAGACGGCGAAGTTCTGTCGGATCCGGTTCTCGAATGTATTGAACTTTAGATCAATGAAAACAACATTTAAATGAGTAATTCTTGTTATTTGATTAACTTGCCGTTAGTTTCCGTCTAATCGGACAATAGATAACAAATTTAGGTTCCCATGCTATTCGTGGACGTTCCTACATTCTACAAGCATACTCCTGAGGCTGGTGACTATAACAGAGTGATTATTGAAGATGCGTCTGATGAGGAAGAAAGGACTGAAAAGTATTCTGGTGTAAACACTGGCAACTTTCCAACACTTGAAGAAATGTACGAAGAGTTAAATGCTGATTTGTTAAGAAGTAAAGTTGAAGAGACAGTTCGAGCAGGAAATGTGCCACGACGTATGTCAAAAGAGGAAATTGCTGAAGCTAAAAAGTCTTGGTTCAAAGAAATGCCGAAACAACGAAAGTTCAGACGTCCGCTTGCATTCTTTACCATAGACAAAGATAAATCGTTGGGTGACATTTTGAGCTGGGTTGGTTGAAAGAATTGAATGTATATGCTATCAAACGAGAGTTTGGAGTACAATACTTCAGGCACATGGTTGATTTGAAAACATTGCCATATCGGGATATTGAAGAGTTGGTGCAAACACGTAACATCAGCTACCAAATGAAGTTCAATGATCAAAGGCAATGGAAGTGATTAAGTTTGAAGCTTTACACGGGTTTAGATACTGGAAGCCGTTTATTCCTAAACATCGAGTCAAAATAGAGAAGAAGAAAGGTGAAAAAGATGTAACGCTTGTGATGAAAAGGCCAAGAACAATGAAGAATATGCCTTTGATGCCGATCGAGCAAGATTTCTATCCAATGTTTAAATGGTGGCAAATAGACCAGAAACATGTGAAGCTGTTATAGTACTACGAGCTGATGATAACTGGGAGATTGCTGAAGAGATTACACCGGAAATGATAGAAAGAAGAAGGATATGGGGCTTATGGTGAACTATCAGAATACTAGACCCGATGTGGCTAGTGAATTGTTCGAAGGAAGATATTCGATGCTTATTCTTCAACAAAATATGCTTTGAAAAGAAAGAGAAAGTGCAAGCGCTACAGTTTCAAAGTGTTGTCAAATGTTTGCTTTGCACATGGGATAAATTCAGGTCATATGTGGGAATCAAGTTGGAGAGTGCTCGAAAGAGAAGAATTTGAAGGAGGAACGACGTTTAGAAAAGATACACGAAAGGGGTAGAGAGGCAAGACTACGAAGATTTCAGTTCATGAAATGGGCACCTCCTACTGACCAAACGCCAATCCCTAAGCAAGAACGAAGGAAAAAGCCATGCAAGAACTTCTTCGGAAGAAGTTGAAGATTGTGAAGACTAATCAAGACTACGACAATATCCAAGGGGGAGTCTGTTAGTGCACAATGTCTATCATCTAAGTCTTGGATCGAGTCTGTATTGTATAGGGTTTGATTTGTTAGAATTCGAAGTATTTATGTTGTGAGAGAGCAAGTTCGGCCGAAGTTGTAGTGTCACATGGACAAGTTCGGCCGAACTTGGCCATGCCTTATTTCATCCGAACTTGCATCTCTATATATAGCTTAGCCTGGGTTTTCATTTGTAACTTTGCAACTTTTGAGGCGAAGCTCTGTCGATTTGGTTTCTCACATTGTAAAGACTTTTGGACTAATAAATCGACGTTTAAACAGTAGATCTTGTGTATTTGTCACTAATCACGTAAATTTCGCATACGATGACATAGATACAACCTAGATTTCCATGACAATTGGACGGAACGATCCTAACAGGCTTGGAAAATATATCCACTGTACAAAGTATATCCTCTGATCCACTGATAGTGTAAAATCAAAACACTGCTTTCCATCCACTGTTGGCACACAAAAGTGTTTACCATAACAACTGTCTTCCATACACTATCAGAGGATACACGTGGACAGATGATAGCCGTCAGATCTTTGCCACGTCATCATCATTTTTTCCCTTTATAAAAACCCTTTTTATCCCAAACAGAGTTTTTACCTCTACCGTATCGAATTCAAAAATACTCAAAGCGGTTTTCTCTCAAATCTTCTCCATTTTCACAACTATTTTCATCGTCTTCGATCATGGTGATCCTAAATTTCAAAACCCCACACAACTACACTGCAATCTTTGAAGAAACGAACTCAAATATGCAATATCATTCTATGATTAAAGCGTTGAAAGAGTCAAACTTCAAAGAACTCATGCAAATAACTGCTCCCATTTATGGAACATCTTTAAGAGAGTTCTAGGCAAACACAAAGGGTCCTTACACAGACAAGGTGGCTTATCTTATTGTTACCACGGTGGGAAAAACATTGTTGGAAGTAACACCTGCTTCGAATTCGGAGGCTTTTGGGGTAGATGACCTAAATCATGCCACTACCTTCCCAATCGCAGATTTACAACACGAATTCATCGAAAGAGGGTATGTTGGTTAACTTAAAGGTAAGACTATCTATAAACCTCAATTTCCTGCTGAAATGAAGTTTTTCTTCCACACTTTGTTAACCTGCATGTCTGCCAAGTCAACGACTTTTAATGAGATACCTTTGAACATGCAATACTTGGGTCATGCTATTTTAACAAAATCTGATTTTTCCCAAGTATTATTCAATGACTTGGTAACAAATTTTGAAAACATTCAAAAGGATCGTGCCCCTTTTCTAATGCATCCAAGATTTCTAAGTGTTTATCATCAAAAGAAGATTGGTGATGATGTTAAACAAGGGGCTGTGACACACATGGCCGCCTTACACATGAAACTTTTACACGCATCACTAATCAGTCAAAATCAAAAACACAAGTAGAGGAGGCTGAGCCTGTTTTAGAAGAACAAAATGTTCAATTTCAACCTCCTGCTACTGAGCCCACTGCTCTTGGTGATCAGGGCACTACAACCATTGTCTTGAAACCCACACCAAAAATCACCAAAAAGAAAACCAAGAAACAATCCAAAAAGCCCATCAAACCAAGAAATAAAAAGGGACTTCTGGAAGATGAGATCCCTAAAGATAACCCTATGACAACACAAAAGTCAGCTGAAAACACTGATGCTACTTCTTCACAGCAGATGTTAGAAAGATCTCAACCTGCTTACCAAACTCCTCCTTTATCCTCACAAAAGGATAAGGTTGTAAACACAGGGATACCAAATTATGAAGCTCTAGATCCACTTGGTTCTATCTTCCGCAGCCCCTCTCCCAGGGCAATGTCACTTTCAACACCACAACCCTCACCAATAAAACTTCCACCTACCATATTACCTTTGTTGAATGCAATTCATTTGGAACAGACACTAACCAGTTCTTCTCAACAACCTATCAATGAGAATTATCCTCTGAATGTGACTGGGTCTGATTCTTTAATCTTTGCTAACCCATCAACAAGTGAAGAGGCTACATGTTGATGCATATGTCTTTTGACTACGTCATCGTATAATATCGAGTTTGTATTTAGGAGTGAAATCTCGAAATGTATGTATGTCTAGGGACAAGTTCGCCCGATCTTGTGTTGTATAAGACAAGTCCGCCCGAACTTGTCCATGACACAGTTCAAGCGAACTTGTGATACTATAAATAGATGTCTTGTCATCTCATTTGTAACATTCAGAGATTTTGTGTACTGGACGGTGAAGCTCTGTCCAAGTGTTTCCAGGATCTGTAACATCTTCTAATCGATGAAATGGTGTTAAACAATAAAGAACTTGTATCCAGTGTCGCCTATGCAAACGGATTCCGCACGTTTACCTTAGGTTTGCCAAATTAGGACCAGAACGATCCGTACAACGGACCTATTGTTCATTACTATTCGAGTATTCACCAGTTTCAAAATTTGAAAACTTAGTAATAACTAGTTTCACCTTGTTTGTAGTTTCTATACATTGTATTCAAGAAAGCTTTTCAGAAAAATCAAACATGGTTGGTAAAAGAAAAAGAAGTTACACAATCATTGAAGATTGAAAGTTTAGAAGACTTTCCGAAACTTAAAGTCCTAAGGAAATGTAAAGTTTAAAAAGTTAAACAAGTCTTACTGTGGATGTGTCGATAGGCTTTACACGTTCAGTAAATTGTTTCCAGGATATAAACTAAATTTAACAACTGCTTAAACTTGTGGATTAACATCTCTCGGATATATGGACTTGGTACTCTGAAATTTCGTTTGAGAGATTGCCCGATTCTGAGATACGAGGTCTTTATAGATGATTGGTATCTGGGGTTTATACAAGTTCTTATGATTTTGCGTAAGCAATAGCCTAGAACTTTTATAATGCTTTTGCTAAAAACCCCTAAACTGCAGCAAAATTGAAAGAATCGAAAGATCTAATCAATTGCGGTGCTTAAAAGATTCCATTTTTGGAACACACCTTAAAGTCGAGCCTTCATCTCTTTGTCGATACGGTGGTATTAAACTGAGCTCTCAAGGCTTCGCATAACCCAGATACAGATATCAATTACGCTATACTCACCTGTAAGATGAAATCTAGGGAATCTTGATACGGGAGTATATTCTGAGAAGGGAACCATAGTTAAGTCTAGTTTATTAATTCTACCTAACATATCTTGGAACAATTGAGAAATGTGTTGAAGTTTTAGAGGACAAATATATCGACAATCTAGGTAAATTTATTTAAAACTTAGTGTCATGAAGAGGTCAATGGTACTTGTGATTTGTCTCAAAAATTGATATGATCCTTTAACACAAACTCAACAAAAATATGTTTGTAAATATGTTTCTACATAGTTAGAGTATGATATTCATTACATAAAAATAAAAAGATTATATTATCTTTTAGTTTCGACCACTGATGATGAAAAGCTGATTTTCAAAGTCTAGAGTTGCTGAACAAAATCTAAAACTTTTGAAAATTGATCCGAAAAGTTTAAAAGTTAATTCATTTGATACTTACATTTGAATAAATACGTTAGTTTAGTGTCAAAATGTTTAATCGAGATCATTAAGTTGAACTTGATACATAAATCAGATATTCAAGGTCATTAATTTGGACTTAAATAACTGAGACGGTTTAAAAACTGATAAAAAGATTAAAATTTGAAATATTATGTTTAGAGATTTCAAAGTTCGAATCTGAAGTGTATTTGTAAGTTTGAGGAACTTTGAAACAGAAAATAGATTTTAAAGGGGAGCTGGATAAAACACGTTGATTGAGAATAACAGAAAACTCAAAGTAAGGGGGAGCATGGTGATTAAAGTTTTATCAAGACAAGCTCAAGAAAATAGAAAAAGATTGTAGAAGATATGAAGATAATGGATGTTAACGTTATTCAAGAAATAAAGATCAAGAAAATATTAAGGACTCAGGAATTCAGTTAAAGAATGATGACTACGGCAACATCCAAGGGGGAGTCTGTTGATGCATATGTCTGTTGCCTACGTCATCGTATAATATCAAGTCTGTATTTAGGAGCGAAATGTCGAAATGTATGTATGTCTAGGGACAAGTTCGCCCGAACTTGTCCATGACACAGTTCAAGCGAACTTGTGATACTATATATAGATGTCTTGTCATCTCATTTGTAACATTCAGAGATTTTGTGTACAGGACGGCGAAGCTCTGTCCAAGTGTTTCCAGGATCTGTAACGCCTTCTAATCAATGAAACGGTGTTAAACAATAAAGAACTTGTATCCAGTTTCGCCTATGCAAACGGATTCCGCACGTTTGCCTTAGGTTTGCCAAATTAGGACTAGAACGATCCGTACAACGGACCTACACTACATCCCTTGGCTTACAAGCAACCCTTGGTGATAGTTTAACAAGAGAAGCTACTACAATTTCAAAACTCCCATGTTTTCAATTGGACAGTGGTTACCTATATAAGACTTTGTTGAAGGCAACAACTGCTGAGGCTACCAAGATATCCTCTGATAAAGTTGGAAGTCCCCATTACCAAGACAAAGGGGCATCTGTGTTTGAAGCAAGTTTTGAAATCTCTGCTCATGATAACACAGATAAAACTACCATATGTGGTAGGAGTTTAGATGATCCTATTAAGTTAGGTGATGAGCTAAAATACAAGGATTTGACTGAGAGATTCACAAAGATTGAAACATCTGTCAATGAGCTCAAAACTATGATGAAGCAGATGTTAGCTTCAAAACGTCAATCCTATGTTCAAAAAACTATTGAGCTATGGAAATTGACGTATCCTCTGCTTCAACAACAACGAGAACATGCCGACATTCAACATGCACAACACATGGAGAATTTCAGGAATTTGGTTGAAGCAAGGTACAATGACACAAGTGCTGACATCAAGGCTATAAAAGCTCACCTTCTCCAAACCACTGGCACTTATCCTCCCACTGTAATTCTGGTCAATACAGATGACGCCAAAAAGGGGGAGAAATTTAACCAAAGAGAAGTGCTAAAACTCAAAATTGATCCATCTTCAAGAACAACAGTGGTTATCCCAAGGCCAGATGACACTAAGAAAATTGATGAAACATAAAATATTTTGGCCAGGGAAAAGGAGAAGAATAAACAAAGGGTGATAGATGAGAGCAGAGCTGTGGTTGAGCAAAAATTGCTCAACATAAGGAAAAAAGAAGAGGTTGGTACTTCTCAGCATAAGAAGAGATCTGTTAGAAAAACAAGACAACCAACATCTACACCTTCTAAAACCAAAAGTGTTGAAAATCCAATCACAACCTCTGCTCCCACAAAATCTCAAACACCACCACCTACAACACCACCCGCAACCACAACAGATGTTACAACTCCTTATGTGTCAACATCTGTTGATGCATCAGTGGTTATAGCAGATGTTAACCAAAACACTACCATGATCACATTTCCAACCATCACTCATCAAATCTTGAAGGTCCGTTGTACGAATCTTTCTGGCACTAATCTGACAAACCTAAAGTAAACTTGCGGAATCCGTTTGCTTAGGCGACATTGGATACACTCATTTGTTTCTATTTAATCACCGTCTCATTAATATTCAACGTTACAGATCCTGAAAATACTTGGACAGAGCTTCGCCGTCTCTGTGCCAAAATCACTGAAGTTAACAAATGAAATATCAAGACTCCTATTTATAGGAGTGCAAGTTCGCTAGAGGGAATGCAAGTTCGGGCGAACTTGCTTAGTCAAGTTCGGCCGAACTTGACTACAAAACTTCCTTTTCGAGCGAACTTGACCCTAAATATACATAAACTTCAACATTTCGCTCCTAAATACTGACTCGATATTATATGATGACGTAGGCAACAGACATATGCATCAACAGACACCCCCTTGGATGTTGCCGTAGTCATCATTCTTCAATTAAGTTACTGAGTCTTTAATACTCTCTTGATCTTTATATCTTGAAAACTTTAACATTCATGCTCCCCCTTGCTATGAGCTTTCTGGTATCTTTAATCAACGTGTTTATCTAGCTCTCCCTCAAATGATGCTTCGAATCTCTAAGATTTGACGATTAAGAACAATCACACGTATCCACACACAAACAGTTTCTTAACAGTCTCGTTGGTCTGGCTCACATTCAACATTATTAGGTTTCCATGGAAGATATGAGAGAAAATCTTTTTGGATTTTTAAATTGAATGCAGAAATGTAAACATACTAAAATGTAATATTTACAACTTGTATTTTTGTGAGAAAACGTGCTAGAGGATCATATCAGATTACTGAGACATATCAGCTGCACCATTGATCTTTAAGAAACACTTTGTTTAAACAATTCACATGGATTGTCGGTATTATTGTCCACTTAAACTCAATCTAAAACTTTCATAATGCTTATCGATACGTTAAGGTACATTTATGTGCACTAAATTCTTATGGACCCCACGATCTCAGCATATCCCCTCATCATGTAATACACTAACTCAAGTAACGCCTCTAAACTTTCATCAACTGTGAATTGTGTGAAAATAATACAGAATGTTTAAACATTAACAATCAGGTCGATCTTTCGATACGCAGAGAAAGTCCAATGTTTAAACAAAATAAGAAAAGAAAAACAAGTTGAAATTGTTTAGATCTTAACCACCAGATCGATATTCTCATATACGCAGAGGTGATCCAAGATTTAAATGAAACACCAAGTAAAATAAAGCAGAAACGTTCAGGCACTAACATCCAGTTTGATACTTTCGTATACGCAGAGGACGTCCAATGCTTAAACAAAATAAAGAAATAAAACAAGTTTAAATCTTTTGAAAATGAAAACACAATCACAGTGACTTTTTAGTAAGTTGTGAAAGTTCACAAACTGACCGGTTTTTATGCTTTGCAAAATTCAGCGATTACCGAGTAGGCACACACTCACGAAGGACAAAACTAAGTACTATGCTTTCAATCGCGTTTCCACTAGAACTAGGCTTTTCAATTTAGGTTTGTATCGTTTTCGCAAAACTACTAGTCTAGCTGAGCCTACCGACACATCTTTAGTGAGATTGTTTAACCATTTTAAAAACAATACATATCTTTAGCATGCATTGATAGTCCACTGATGTACTATCATTTCCTCCTTTTGCACAAGTAATATCATTTTTTTCAATGTTTTTTACATTTTGAGTTTTTCTATTGTTTTTGGCTTTTTGAAAATTTTTATCTATCTAAAACGCTTTTGAAATGATATTTTTCAATTTTACAGGAATTTTTGACAATTGTAAATTTTTTTCCCCCTAAAATTGAAAACATCTTTTAAAATCGAAAATAAGAATCTTCCATTGTAACCATTAAACAACTTTTTACGAATGCAAATGCGAGACTACCATTTTGTTTGTGTGGAATATCATTCTTGTCTCCTATCTCTCTGCATGAACAACCACTGCTTCTGAAATGACCTTTGACTTGAAGCTTGGTTATCCTGCACATTCAAACAATCTTTAATCAGTTTTGAATTGGAACCCAATCCATTGGATTTAGGTTTACCAAAATCATTAACATCTGAAGTAAACAAACATTCACACTCTTTTTGATATTCAAAAGTTTGATAGAAACTTTATTTGAAAATTTTACTTTCTTTGATTTTTTAACTGTTTGAATTATCAAAATTTTCTCCACTGCTCTCTCTTTTGTCCTCAGATTTGTATTTGATGAATTCGTTTTACTTGACTGTGAGTAAAATGATTCATTAGAACTTTTATCTGATTTTTTAGATGTATCCGAGGACAAAATCTTTTCCAAATACTCTCTAACTTTTTTCCTCTTTTTTCTCAATCTGTCTTTTTATCCTTGTGATAACTTGACTTTTTGTTCTTTGGGCTTCTCTACAGTTTTCTCATTTTTCTTCTCTGTTTTTTCTCCTCTGGTCTTTTCTCCCCCTGAGATTTAACCGATCTTCTTTTCAGATTAGTCGGACAATCCCTGGAAATATGACCTTTGATTTGACATTTATAGCATCTTCTCGTATCAAATCTCTTTTTCAGGCAGTTAACAGCAATGTGTCCACCAAATCCACAGTTGTAACACACTCTGTTATCGTGCCAATCTCTCCATTCAGACCAAACACCCAAATCAGCACATTGATTTGACGTGTAGTAGTCATCTTTCCTGCTTCTTCTGTAAAATTGATTTGACTTTGAAGCACTGTGGTCCGACCTGCACAACTTATTTTCAAATTTTTGTGAGTTTTTATAATGATTGGATAACCGTATCGATGAGCTTTTATTTTTGTTTTGAAAATTTTTAGAATTTTGTTTTTCATGTTGTTTTTGTTCTCCATTCTGCTTAGAAGGTTTTTGCGTTGAGCATTCACCTTTTTCAGTAGATTGTAGAACAGTTTCTTGAAATTTTTCTTTTAGTTTTTAAATATTTTATGTTTATCATTTTTAGTACTTTCATCATCGGTATCATCATCACAATTCTCAATTATGACATCGTCATAATTTGTGACATTGTCACTTATTGGAATTTTCTTTTTATTATTATTGATTGGTTTTGGACATATATGTTCTAACTTTAATGAGGAGGTCACAAAACCTTTCAATAACATTTCTGAATTAAGAGCTTTATTTTTAACAGTCTCAACTTCTTTTTCAAGTTGAGCAATTTTCTCAATATGAGAATTTATTGCTTTTTGATTTTCTATATTTAATTTTTCAAAAATAATTTTATCATTTTTAAGCATTTTTATTTCATTTTAAAAATCTACTACCATTTGTAATTTTTTATTTTCTAAAATTTTTATTTTGTTTTCAAAATTATTTTCATTTCTTTTATTTTTTTTATTTTCTAATGTCAAACTCTCAATCTCATTCAAGAGTTTGGCATTATCTGTCTGATAATTGTCTACATCATAGATCGGGCAGACTGGTTCAGAACTTGAAGACTCATTTGTGGATATACTTGAAAATTGAGCTTCATAGTTCTTATTCACTACATTCTCTTCTCTCTTCACCTGGTATTTATTTTTCAGAGATATCCAGAGTTCTTTTGCAGTCTTGTACTCAGGCCGTAGTATCAAGATATGTTCGTTAACAGATTGTTGAATCAGATTAATCATTTTTTTATCAGCAAAATACGCCTCTTCTGTTGCGTAGAATACTTGCATTTCTCTAGAATATTTTGATTCTCGTCTCTTGGAACTACATATCCTGTTTCGATCGCCACCCAACTGCTAAAATGCGTATCTTGGACCCAGCTCTCAAATTTTCCTTTCCAAACTTCATACTCGTCCATACTCATCAACTTTGGCGGCTTCTCGGACCTCATTTCGTTTTCCAAATATATATATGTCGTTCAAAACACTTGAAAAATGATTAACAAACAGATAATTTTAATAAAATTTGACCTTTTAACCGACAATATCAACGTATCGGTTTGCTAAAAACGTTTAAAATTTTTCGGAAAACTTTTTTTACCAGATTAGAGCTTTAAACTCGTCTCGTCAATACGAATCTAACGATATATAATGTCCGAGACATTTTTTTTAGTCTCTCAGACAAGTTCGGTCGAACTTGTCTAAGCATGTGAAACTCAGCTATTTAACAAGTTCAGGCGAACTTGTTTCACTCAGAATACAAATTCGAGCGAACTTGTGTTGAGATGTTATCAAAAATAGCAAGTTCGAGCGAACTTATGTGAATTTTCAAGAGATAGCAACTTCGGGCGAACTTGTATAGACTTTCAACAAAGTTTTATCAAGTTCGGGCGAACTTGACTAAAAATGATGAAAAAACAGTCAAGTTCGAGCGAACTTGAGTAAAAACCTTGAAAAATCAGTCATGTTCGGGCGAACTTGATGAAAAAATTTAGTTTTTCAATCAAGTTCGAGCGAACTTGATGTTAAGTTCGAGCGAATTTGTGATTTCAAACATGGTTTTTCCAATTTTTTGGCATGAATTCGTTTGTTTTAAGCTCTGATCTTTTCAAAGGTGTATCTATTATGGATTTTACGTATTATACTTGAAAATCAGTCCATTTAGTCCGTGAATTGTCCAAGAAAAGTTAAAAATAGAAGAAATGAGTAGAAGATGAGATGTTCTATGTCTAATGTCTTCAAATTAGGCCAATCCTACTCTGATACCAATTGAAGGTCCGTTGTACGGATCGTTCGGGCACTAATCTGACAAACCTAAGGTAAACGTGCTGAATCCGTTTGCTTAGGCGACATTGGATACACTCATTTGTTCCTATTTAATCACCGTTTCATTAATATTCAACGTTACAGATCCTGGAAACACTTGGACAAAGCTTCGCCTCTGTCATGACAAAATCTCTGAATTTAACAAATGAAATGTCAAGACTCCTATTTATAGGAGTGCAAGTTCGCTGGAGGGAATGCAAGTTCGGGCGAACTTGCTTAGTCAAGTTCGGGCGAACTTGCTTAGTCAAGTTCGGCCGAACTTGACTACAAAACTTCCTTTTCGAGCGAACTTAACCCTAAATATACATAAACTTCGGCATTTCACTCCTAAATACCGACTCGATATTATACGATGACGTAGGCAACAGACATATGCATCAACAAATCTCCACATGAACAAGAATTCCACAACCACCATCACCCAAACTCATCTTTAAAAGAAGAAGAATGAAAAATGTCATAGAAGATGAGAACATTATCCCTACACCACTCCCATTATCATCACAACCACTAACCACAACATCTGTTTCATGACTGTGACAAATGGCACTTTTCAGGTAATATCCGTACAATGTGAACAGTAGTTTGTATTAAATGGTTGTGCATTTTGAACTTATGATGTGTATGATTTTATGAATTATATTGAAAGAACTCACAAAGACATTTCATGATGCATGATGTTTATTATTGTGAACTCAAATTGAAACGGTTTGAAACGTATACGGAACGAAACTGGTACACTTACCAGATGAACTAGGAGTACTGACGGGAGTTTAGTACTCAAACAGACATGATGTAAAGGCACTGAATAAGCCCCGGGAACAAGGGTTACACTAGTATGGTATGTAGGAAAATTAGGATCATGTAACTGCCTTCCGAGTGATGACTTAAGTGTCAGAAAATGCCTGAAACACACTAAAACTGCAGAATTCAGCAAAATTCAGCTTTTAAACCCCAGATTATAATGCTGAAATGTAGTTTAATGGTCCAGAATAACTTATTTAGGATGGGAATCAAAACCATCATAAAAGGTACCTTAAAGCACCCTAAACTGTGCTATTTAGCACTTAACGAGCCGGTAACCAAGCGAATAACCGGACACTACCCGAAACACCAAAATCTAGCTAGAAGCATTGTTTTAATGTTATGAAACTAGTTATGGTCACTAAACATCATAACACATCTTAAAACACCTAAACACATAAACCCCTAACTAAACACATATAGCCTAACTAGATTAACTAACTTACAATTAAAACTCAACTAAAGACCCCCCCCCCTCATTCACGGTTACAAGGGTGGCCCCACCACTTGATTTTCTTTCAATTGTTTAATGGGATATGTTAGCTAGATACTAAGCACATGGACTAATGGTTAATTGATTATTGGAGGTTAAAAGAACAAGAGATCACCACTAAATCACCTAACAAAAATTCACCACTCCTTCTCCTTCTTCTTCCTCATACCCACGGCCACCATACACCACCGTAGTCCCACCATTGTCATCCATCACTCAAGTATTCCAAGGTGATCTAGAGGTGCAAGAAGCATAGTTAAGAAGCTTGGAAGCTTTGGAGTTTGAAGGACCTTCACCTAGAGCTTTTATCCCCCTAATTTATCATCTTCATCATCTTAAGTTTTTCCCTAGCCATTTTGCTAGTAGTAAGCCCTCTTGATCTTGTTTTTACACTTAATCTTAGTGGTTAAAGTATGAAGTAACAAGATAATCTAAGATCACATCAAAACATAAAGATGAACTTGAACATAAAGCTTAGAAACATGAAGAACAAAAGATGTTAAGTGTATGTAATGAACTTGTTTGTTGATTTCTTGTGTTTATGATGTAGATCATCATAAGAAGCTTGCTAGATGATGATTAAACACATGGTCTAGCAAGTATGAGGATAAATATTGAAAGATCTATGTTGATCATCCTTTATGTTAAGTATGAACTTGAAGATGAAAATGATTTTGTGTAGGATGATGATTCCTACAAGTTGTTGATCTTAAAGATATGAGATTTCAAAGATGAACATTTCAAGAAATTAAAGTTTACTACTAGATTTCACATGACTTGGTTTTAAAGAAAAATGATCATGTTTTAAAGGGTTAAATAGAACTAGTAAAGTGTATCTAACATGAAAAATGCATGGAGAATGATTATTGTAAAATTAAGTTGTAAGTTGTAAAGATTGAAATGTTGTAAAAATGATATTTCTGAAATAAAATCATGTTTTTAGTGTTAGATGAACATGTTAAACATAATACTACAAGTTTTTATAAAACTTCAAGTTCATATCATCTTGTAAAATTTCATGTAATGGCTCATGGTAAGTTGTAGGTTGATTATTGATGATTGTGATGAATTTTTGAAAAGAAAATGATAATGTCCTTGCAAAACATTAATAATCAACATGTTCATAGACGTTTTACATACCTAATTTTGATACCGGAACCTTCAAATGTTTTTGAGATTCATTTGATGCGAATATACACAAAACATATGAGCTCGCTCAACTTTTGTTGATGTTTTCAACTTACATGTATTTTAGGAAATTAGGCGGATCTTGGTGCGGGCGTTAGAAGCAAGCTTTTGAATTTCAAGTATCGATGTCATCCACTTTTGGAAGGGTTTGATCCATATATCTCATCCTTGATGAGATAGAGGATGCAAAGCCTCGTAATTCTAAACTTTTGTTAATCAAGTCCTTTATGGAACTTTAAATTTATGTTGGTTGTAAAATAAACTAAGTATTTGTGATGGTTGGTAGTTTAAACAACTTATGGTTTGTAATATTTTAAACTTATGAATAGATGAACATCGTTGTTTTTATCATATAGATGTTTATTATTATTATAATCGAATGCAATGAAAACTGATCAAGTCACACACACACGCTTCCGCAAAAGACAGGGTGTGACAATGACCATCTCTACAAAACCTCAAACCCTTGATCAACCAGCTCATCTATCTACTCAGTTCCCCCTTGATCTACCAGCTGTAAAGAGATAAAATCTTTCTTTTATGAAGAAAATCTAGATAAAAGGGATTTCCCATCTCTTGAAGGTTATCCTAAACCAAGGAACTTGGATGAATACCTGCAATTAAAAGCTAAACAAGCAGAGGATATAACTAAGAGAGATACATAGGGAAAGACTGATAGAGAGGTGCAGAGTCATATGCATTATCAGTTGAGCAAAGTCAGGAAACTTGAAGATTTTTCAAGAGACTTGTGCAAAAGACTATCATAAAAGATTAATGAAAGCTTAAGAGCATATTATATTGAACACATCATGCAACACAAACAATACAAAGCTACAAGAGCACAATTCAAGGACTGGTCTGTGAGTGATTTAAAGCAGAAGTGGTGAGAATGCAAGAAATCTTAAAGGACCCACTCAAAAAGCCTACTCCTCCAGACTGGAACAAGTTCAAAAAGAATGTGCCAGACAAAGTGTTAAAGCTCAAAAGAATGAAAGAAGAACTGATAGCTGCTAATTATGGGTCAAAGAATCAGATCACAAAATGGTCAGAGGTTAAGGTGATTGACACATATAAGAGGGTTGAAGAAAGAAGAAAGACAGATCCTACATTGCCAAAGAAGCCTGAATATCCATCAGAGGTTACAACTCATCCGACCCAACCTTCTCAAAGTCATATGCAACATCTGCTCATTCCATTCTAGCCTTAAATCAAAGAAAAAAGGCAGAGAGAGATGTCAAAAGAAGATGAGAAAAGGTATGAGTTGGACCTCATAAAACAAGGAATCAGAGATCAAGTCCAGTTCCACACTGATGATGCAAGTGATTTGTTAAGAGAAACATTGTCAAAGATTGCACATCAACTTCCACCATCAATGTCAACAATAATCAGCCAGTCCAGAAAGCCTTCTGATCCAAAGATTCTAAAATGGAAGGTCAACAAAGACAACCATTAATTAACCCTACTCAAATCAGATGGCCAAGCTACCAAAATGAAAATGGAGGATGCATATGGGTTAGGTGCAGAAGACCTCCAAGATCTGATGAATTTGGAGCTTGAAAAGGATGTGGATGACATAGAATCTCTTAACTTTGAACTTCAATTCAAAGGCCAGATAAGAGATTCTTGTTGAGATATAAAGATCAAGAATAAATGTGTTTTGGAATCATCTGTTCCAGGGGGAGATTGTTGGGATTGAACCCTGCAAAAAGGAACAGATGATATAAAGCCAAATCACATCAGATGTTTGGTCCTGATAACAGAGTTTACAAGCTCTGTTCAAATAAACTCTGCCTCTCCTAAGCTCTGCCTTCTATCATCTGCTAACACTAAACGACAAAGATGAAAGGCCTTCCAGAAGACAAAGCAAAGGATAGAGATCAGTGTTTAGCCTTAATAGTTTTTATATTCAATGTAACAGTGCTTCACTGATCAGAGTTTAGATTTAGCAGTGCGTAGAGTTAGTTTTATTTGTTGTCAATCACTATCAACCCTGACGTCATCAAAGATGCTTAGAGGTTAGAAGTGTTAGTATATAGTTGATCAATTGTACAGTTTTATCCATCTATCTAAAAGATCATTCACCTATCATCTTCTCTGCATTTATATACTATTCAAACGATCTTATTGGGCTAAGGGGGAGTTTGTGATTCACATACAAAAACTATAAGTTTAAAAGCATGATGATCATAACAAACGACCATTAGTTGTGATAAAAGTTTTCCATATATTTTTGTTGCATTATACTTTGATTTCTACGTTCACTTTCCATTTTTGAAACAAATATCATAACTAATCCAAACTTAGATCCTAACAGGGTTATATCATATCGTTTTGGTTGAACGTTTGTTAAAATTCATGGGTTATATCATATCGTTTTGGTTGAATGTTCGGTACTAATATTATAGATTATATGTATTTTTTGTTGTTACGTAAGATACTAATATATAGAAATGTGTAATAACAATTTATTCTATGGTCAAAAAATTTCAAGCCCAACCTTTTAGACCCAGATTATGCACAATTGTATTGTTTTGAACTATTTTTAGCTAGGCCTATATACACGGTTAACCGACCCGCTTTTAAACCTAATTAACCGAAACCACCATAACCGACCGGTTATGATTATGGTAATCTACTAACCGACATTTGGGTTATGGTTATTGCTTTGAGCAAAAACAGGCCTAAACTGACCCGTACACAACCCTAACCACTCCTAGTACTTCCCTTAATACATTTAAACTAACATTTTTTACTTTCTCCCGTAACAGCTTATGAAAACAAATGAAATATAATAAACAATGATTGTCTAATAAGGAACAAGAAGAAAAAAGGGGTGTATGTTTTTGTTGTATTAAAGATTTATTCCTAGCTACTAGTGCAAAACCAAGCAATTATTAGAAGGTGACAATGAGCATGAAGAAGATAACCATTACTATCGACAACAACAATAAACACTTACATAGATTTTAATTAATTAAATATTTACTTATAAGTGCAATAAAGCTGCAAATACTTGCATTTAGTCTTTAGTCCTTCGTTCATTAGTGGTCTAGTTAGGTCCAAACTTGATTCTAGTGGTCAAGAATCATTAAATGGGAATATTGTTACATGTCATTAGCTTAATTGTCATTAATAATGAGTTCTGGGTTTTAGTAATAAAGGATTAACTAATAACTAAATCAAAGTTAAGATGCTGCCTTTGAATCGTTTAGAGTTAGAATGTGTTTGGTTCACTTGGAAGGCACATTTTAATGTTTCATGAAGCCCCTTAATGATTAAATTTAGAATCATCAAGACTGATTCAGAGGCTACCTTTTAATCGGTCAAGTCTCTTAATAACTCAATATAATGTTACCAAACAATCCCTTAGTTGTTAAGTTTGTACTTAAACAAACAAAAGTAACCACAAAGTTATATTCCTATGGATGATTTGAGCTACCCGTCTCTGGCTAAGACCTATCCAAACTCTCAGGCTCTCAGCCTATCAGAATTCATATTATTATTTTTTAGTGAATTACTTTTTGAGTCATGTGTTTTAGTGATTTTAATCACTTGAGTCCAAAATCAAAAAGCTTAACGTCCTGAATACCTATATTTTCATTTTGTTTTTTAGTCCAAATTACTAACCCCATCCATCAAATCTGTTAGTTTTTGTTGTGAAAAGACATAAATACCCATATCATTAAAAAAATATATAAGCTTATACACATTATCTCTTACTACTCACACACACACACTGTCACACCCCAACCGATAGCGGAAACATCGGGGCGGGAAAAAATACAATGCAACAGACTTCAAAACACTACTTGTAACAATATTTAATAAACGAGATTTCATTTCATTTCTAAGATCAAAAGTACATCGTTTGAAACAAAATACAACAATTCGAACAAAAAGCAAGTTACAACAATCACACTAAAATCTAAATGGGTTTCTAGTCAGCCTACTAGATTCCATTCATCATCATCATCATCAATTTCCTGCAATACGTATTAAAGTACATGTCAACACATAAAGTATTGGCGAGCATACAAGTTTGAGTACTAGCATAGGTATAAAAGTATAAACGAATCCACATGGTATAATTGTTAACCCATATGATACTAGCACGCAACTATAAATGTCAACCCAAAGATTCCCGCTAGCGTAATCTTATCGTAGCAACGATAAGACCGTTATGATTTACTTAACATGACCTCAAGAATACGGGCGGTGTGTTACTCCTAGAGCGCTATACATGTTAAGGGAGGCTTGTATGAAGTTAATGACAAGTATAAAGCATAAGAATAGTCTAGCATATACGAGTTCAAGTATAACGTATTAAGCATGTATATTGGATTGTTTGTTTGTGTTTTAAGCATAAAGTTTGTGATTGTGTGAGTTTGATAATGTGTACGTATTGCACCCAAAAGTGTCAAAATAAAAAGGGTCATGTACACACACGGTTTGCGAAGAAATTCCCACTTAGTGAGTTTGACGAGTTTTGAGTTGTTGAAACACCGAAGTTACCGATTTTGGTTCTTGAATTTTTGCCCAAAGTTGAAAATCTTGGAGATCTGAGAGAGATTGGAAGTGATTTGGAGGTGGTGCAAGTGTCTGGAAGGTGTTAGGGTTGTTATTTATAAGAGGGTTAAGTGGTTGGAGTTTAATGAAGTTGGTTGGTAGTTAGAAGGAGCAATAAATGAGTTAGGTGGATGTCATTAAAGAAAGTGGTTGGGGATGGAAATTTTTAATTTTAGTACTTACACTTGTATTATTGGTTATTTTATGCTACAAAAGTGTATGCAAGTATATTATAAGTATGATACATGTATGAATGTGATTCTGAGAAAAATATAATCTTGATGTATGTCTCGACTTTAAACTAAAACGTGTACTTCGCGACTGATTACATATTATGCATGTTTGATTAAACAAGGTTGATATAAAAATACGATTTCCATTATGATCAAAGTATCGAGATTAGAAGTTTTTAAATGAAGTGAGAATACAAGTTGCTAAAAATATAAATGTGAATACAACTTTATAAATATGGAAAGTACAAAAAATGCGGAGCGTTACAATCTCCCTACTTTAGGAAATTTGGTCCCAAAATTTATTTAATAGGATGACTTGAGATAAGTTGGTATTTTGGTGATAATTTGTTAAAATGCTTGGCCAATGTTGAAAATTTGAAGTTCAGTACCTATGCGGTGTGTATGTATAAGCGTGTTAAAAATGTATGGTTCAAAAGTTTTGCTTAAATTGGTAGTTTATGGTTTATTGGGTCTACGTAGATTTTTGAGTGATAAAGAATAGGTTTGATAATCAACTCGTTTGACTAAGCAAATTGGGACATCAACCGTAAATAAGTGTAAAAATAAGCAAAATATGTATGTGTCTATATAGGCGATGCGAAGTTGACTGAACTTGGACAACTCGCTGAAAGGAGTGTTTTAAAAAATGCGACCAAGGGAGTGAAAAAGTTTTAGTATATATAAAGATGTAGTTTGATGTAATGTGGCGGCCCGCACCGTCGTTTGTAAGTAAAGTCTTATCGGTTCTAAGGCGTATTAGTAAAATGACGAGTCATAAGAAAAGGTTTATTGGTGAGAAAATAGGATGGTAAATATTCATGGTTTTCAAAAGGTTTTGGCGGTAAATGAGCCGAATAGTTGGTGTTTGAGTGTAATAAAGGATGAAATAAAATTTCCAAAATGTCTTTGGCTGAATCAAGTTTGTGAGGTAATTTGCTAAAATAGATGGGGCGTTTTAGATCGAGTTACCATAGATAAGATTCAAACGGATCGTTGAGTGAATGGTTTTGGGATGACTCTGGCATAGGGTTGAATAAGCGAGTTAAAGTTATACATGGGGGGAATAGTAAAAGCACCGGTAGGAATGTGAACGTAAAGTGTTGAGGGATGTTAGTGTTGGAACTTTTGAGATCATTGATACTTGACAAAAACTAGGTTTTGGATAGTCTTATGTTAGTTTACAATGTTTTAGATAGTTCAGGGACTGAAAGTGTAATTTTGGGAATCTTTGTACTATCCAGCGTATTTAATCTTCTAGCGTACGTTGGATGGTCAGTACCTATATATATGTTGCTTAATGAAACCCTAGCTCCAAGGTTCTTGGAGTAGTGATTTTGGTGATATCTTGTGTTGTGATTCTTGTGAGTATTCTTGTGCTTAATCCGTGTACTAGGCTTTTAAATCGTTATTATCATTTGGGATTCAATATACAACACTTTTATCTTCATCCAAAACAAGAATCTTCATCTTCTTCTTTGAGTTTTCTTAACTTTAAACATTCAACCCCCTAATCAATAGGTGTTTGTATGTGAACAATCAAACCACTGTGATCCGTAGTTGATTTGGGACTCACAATTTGGTATTAGAGCCTTTATGCTCTTGATTGTTTTATTTTTGTTGAGATTTTTCAAGTTTTGAAGATTTTTCAAAGGTTTTTCAAACTTTCATGGTTTTTCAAATTTTTGGGTTTAAAATGAGTTGATTTTGTGTGATTAATTGTTGTGTTGTTGTTAATCAGTGGTTAGACAAACATTTGAGTCATTTTGATACAAAAATCATGGATTTTGAGTCATTTGTGGGTGATTTGAGGGTTTTTGTTCGTGCTTAAACCCTGTTGGGCGTAATTATCTTGAAGCCAGCATAGATATATTTGAATATAGCGTAGATAACTTTGAATCTGGCGTAAAACTGGTTGAATTCTACGTAATTAATTTGCTAATCGCGTAATTGACAATTACGCTGCATATACACCAGTGAAATTGTCAACTTTCAGCGATATAGTGTCAGCGTACTAAATTCGAAGGCGACTTCGAAGACCGTAATAAGGATCCTCAGCGACCTTATTACGGTAATCAGCGAACTTAACGAAGTTATTGTCTGTGTTGTGTTTGACAGCGTAATTAGCATCTTCGCCGGATCAGTTCTCAGAGTCATCTGCAAAATTGTTCAGCGTTATACACAGCGTAATTAGGATCTGATCAAGTGATAAAATGTCTTTAAGTCAATTGACCACTGTCGCACAAGCCGAACTTGAAACTGGAACTGTAACTAAGTCTCCTAAGTTGAAAGGATCCGAGGACTTTAGCAGTTGGAAACCCCGCATCAGGGCGTTCTTTGAGTACACTGACTACACTCAATGGACGTCTGTCACCATTGGACCCCACATTCCGGTAATCATAGAAGATGATGTTCGGGTGGTAAACGAAGATCCTACCACCTTCACGGATGAAGATAGAGCTCTGATTCAACATGACCGCCGTGCTCATGCTGCTCTAACCATGGCGTTGAACAAGGAGGACAACAACCTGTTCGAAGAGTACACTTCAGCTCATGATCTGTGGTTGGCACTTATTGAGCACTACGAGGGAAATCAAGAATTGATGGACAATAAAAGAGATATGGTGCAAAAGGAATATGATATGTTTAGAAGTATCCAAGGAGAAAGTCTATCTGATCATATCAGTCGCTTTCTAAATGTGTTGACCAAGATGAAGAAAGTGGGAAATCCAGTTGCCAATTACGCATCGATGAAGAAACTCTTTGATTCACTTCCTAAAGAATGGAGCTTGCAATGCATGATGATCAAAAGAACCTTCGTGCATAGTACAACCCCCGTCACTCTTTCTCTGAAGGCATTTGAAATGGACGTCATCAAGAGAGAAATGAATCAATCTAGTCAAAAATCGGCTGCTGTCATCATGCCCAAGAACATGGCTTTTCTTGCACCAACAAGCTCAGGAGGTTCAAGCTCTCAAAGTGCTCATGCATCCTACAACAATGCTTCCGCAAACTCTGCTACATCTTCACAGTCTAAATCCTATGTGGTCGCGGATGCTCAAGCACTCAAAATATCAACTGAACATGTTGCTTTGTTCAATACTTTCATAAGCAGTTATGAAGCTCTTATGTCCGGGGATTTGAAGTGAGACTATCTCACTGCTGAAGATATGTACCAGGTGGATCCAGATGATATGGAAGAGATGGACTTGAAATGGCAAATGGCTATGATCACTCTTCGCTTGAAAAAGTTCCAGGACAAAACAGGGAAAAGATTGTCTCTCGGTAAAGCTGGCTTTGACAAGTCAAAGCTACGTTATTACAATTCCAAGGACCTTGGTCATTTCAAAAGAGATTTTCCTCTGCTAAAGAAGGATAATGCTGAAATTGCTCCTATCCGAAGGCCGATTACCATTGAAGGAAACTCAAATGCTACCGACAATGCTCCAAAGGCTCTAGTTGTGGAAGATTACGATTGGGCAGATGAGATAGCTGAGACAAAAGAAGAAGTAAACAAAGCATTGATGGCTAAAACCTCAAAAGAACCAAAAGCATCAGTTCAGGTCTCAGCAACCAAGATAACGAATGAATCAGCAGCTGCTCCCATGAAATATGTTCAAAACAAAGTTGTCGGTATCCCAAAGGAAAATTCTGTTGACAAGGGGCTGAAAAGCATTGCTAATCCATCAAATTATGAAGCTAAAAAGGAAACTCCAGAGGATGGCAAAGCAGAAAAGAAGCAAGATGGTGAGGCGTCTACATCTGCAATGAAGACTGAGTCGGCAAAAGAGAAGGAGGATAAGGAACTGGTAAATAGCATTCCATACGAGTTCAAAGCAAAATTATGTTCGAAACCGTGTATGAACGTCGTGGCTCACTACAAATCAATCAACCGTAACCTTATTAGAGAAAAAGAAAAAGTTTTACGAGTAAACAAAAAATGAAACTGAACGAAGCTGCATATAAGAGAAAGTTGAACTCAACTTTAACTGAAATGCAGTCTTTAAAGGTGTTTCTTTTTAAAAAGGATTCATTATTAATGATCAAGCTAAACGTTTAGAAAATTTGGAAATCAAAAACACTAAATTGCAACTCACCATTGATAAATGGAATGTTAGCAAAAAGGCACTGGTTGATATAAAGAATAGCCAACGACCAACATATGTGAAAGATGGCATTGGGTACAAAGATAAGCTTGGAAATGAGAGAAAGATATTTCCTCCTCGCCATAGCAAGAACTATGTACCAATGCCAACTCCTCATCCTGAAAATGATTTAATTGATAAATCTGACTTAATTGCTCAAAGTGTCGATTACTCGAATGATAAAAATACTAATGTTTCTATGAGTAATGCAGATGCAACTGAGCATAAAGGAGATGTGTGCGATGAGGATGGTGAAGGCACAAAAATAGGGTTAGGATGTTCAGGCGACAGTTATACTACGGTTACTGGTTTGCCTGGAATTGTGAAAAACAAAAGACAAATCTATTCGGGATGAATGTAATAATTTAACTAGGATGGATGACTGTATTAAACCTAGTCTAAATATTCGGGATGACTGTAATAGGCTCATGTCTAAACCTTTAACCCAAAGCCACGAGAATGTAGTGGTTGAATGCATGAACTTGAATGCTGTCTTTTGTGATGAAAATGTTGCTCGTGAATCACCCATGTTTGTTCCAGAATTGAAGAACAACAGATTCGGAAAGTTCCTTACTAAGGAAATTCCTGAGTTCGTTCCATCATGTGCAGGTATATCAAAAGATCATCAAGACTCAAGTCAAGAAAGTAGCAGTAAAGAAGACTCAAGTGATGATCAAAGATTAGATGACTCAAGTTTAAATCAAGAATCATACTCATTAGAATACGAGTCAGAAAATGAATGCATTGAAGATGAGAGTCAGATCGACAATAAATTTAAGAAAATTATTAAATCAAGCACCGACAAAACAAGCAAAGATCCCCGCAACTCAAGAAACTCATCACATACATCATCTTCAAACGCCTCATCCCCGAAACGAAAGAAACGACGTTGCATGAAATGTTTTCGTTGTGGTCATTTAGGACATGCAGCGAAACATTGCAAAAACAAGAATTTTCCTGAACCAAAAACAAATTCTGTCAAAAACTTCACAGAGCAATTTGATAGTTTCACAAAATCAGTAAAGAGTTTAGTTAATTCAACTTGTTTTTGGAAAAGAAAAGAAGATCTAAATATTCAAAATCATGATAGACTAAAATTGAAACAAGTTTGGGTTCCGATATTTAACTAACTTGTATATATTCTTGTTTGTTGTTGTATTATAGAATAAATTCCAAAAATGGCTCCGAATGCTCATGTAGTACATTTGGCACGTGGATAGCGGATGCTCAAGGCATATGACGGGATTGAAGGAGCTGTTACAGAACTTCCGATTCATCGACGATGACTTCGTATCATTTGCAGGAGATGAAAAGTGTGGAAAGATTGTCGGTATAGGGGATGTTGTGTCAGAGGCTCTTACTTTGGAAAACGTGAACTATGTTCCAGAGTTGTGTTACAACCTCATGAGTGTATCACAAGTCTGTGACAAAGGAATTTCAGTTCTTTTCAATGACGTGGAATGTCTCTTTCTCAAGCCAGAATACACAGTTCCCGCCGAAATGATTATGGTAACTTCTCCTCGCCAAAACAACTCCTACGTGCTCAATATGAAGAATGCCAAAACAAATGAGAAAATGACTTGCTTAATTTCTAAAGCCTCAGAATCAGAATCACTGCTTTGGCACAGGCGCCTAGGGCATGTAAATTTTAAAAATATGAACAAAATTTCAAAATTAAATCTCGCAAGAGGTTTACCTTTAAAAGAATTTCCTTTCTTTGAAAAATGTATTGCATGCGCCCAAGGCAAGCAACACAAAAGGCCACACAAATCCAAAGCAGTGAATTCTATCACAGCACCATTGCAATTGCTGCACATGGATCTTTTCGGTCCTATTAGTGTTAAAAGTTTAGCTAAAAGATCGTATTGCTTGGTGATTACAAATGACTTCTCTCGATTTTCATGGGTTTACTTTCTTGAAGCAAAGAGCGAAACAGGGTCTATTGTTCAGACATTTATTCCTATGATCGAGAATGTCATCAAACGGAAAGTCAAATCAATTAGGAGTGATAACAGATCAGAATTCAAGAATTAATTGGTTATCTCATTCTGTGAAGAAAAAGGGATTCGACTTCAGTAGAGTGCAGCAAGAACTCCTCAGAAAAACGGTGTAGCTGAACGCAAAAACATGACACTTATAGAAGCTGCTAGAACCATGCTGGTAGACTCAAAGCTTCCAATCATCTTCTGGGCAGAGGCAGTCAACACAGCATGCTATGTCTTAAATAGAGTTCTCATTGTCAAACCTCATGGAAAAACAGCATACGATCTTCTTTTCAAGAGAAAGCCTTTGATAGATTTCTTTAGACCGTTGGTTGCTCATGTACACTCCTCAACACTGAAGACAACCTTATCAAGTTCGAAGCAGTTGGTGATGTGTGCTATTTCATGGGTTATTCATCTACTCAAAAGGCATATCGTGTCTACAACAAACGAACCAAAATGGTGGTTGAGTCTTACTATGTCGATTTTCAAGAAGGAAAATACACCAACACTGGAAACTCTCCTGATTGGTTTTATGATGCAGATATCATATTCAACACCTTTTACATTCCAGAACCTATTCCCGAACCGGCAGAAACCACTCTTGAGGAACCATTGTTTGATTCATCAGATATTGGTTTCACTCCTTTTACCACTCGTTTCACTCCCTTCTCTGCTGATCCTATTCTTCCTATGGAAGAAACAAATGGTGACACTTCGGGTGAGAATGCATCTGCAAACGATGCCTCTTCTTCACAAACGAACGTGAATGAACTAACTCAGGAAGATGGAGTACCAATCATTTACGTCGATGAACACTTCTCAAATCTACCACAGCAAATTGAAACCCACATCAATGCAGGATACAAGACAATTCGGAATCATCCACTTGAGAATGTTATTGGTCAAGTGGAAGATGGTGTACGAACTCGTGGGAAAACTTATGTCATTAACAAAGGATTGTATGTTGCCTTCCTATCGCAATCAGTGCCACACGACATAGAAGAAGCCATTCAAGATTATAGCTGGGTGCAAGCGATGCAGGAGGAATTATCTCAGTTCTGCAAACTTAGAGTGTGGGAACTAGTTGATCTACCTGAAGGGAAGAGTCCGATTGGAACAAAGTGGGTATTTCGTAACAAGATGGATGACCGTGGGGTGGTTACTAAGAACAAAGCAAGATCGGTTGTCCAGGGGTTTCGACAAGAAGAAGGGATTAATTACGAAGAGGTTTTTGCACCTGTTGTACGTTTGGAAGCTATCAGAATTTTCTTGGCATATGCATCATACAAGAACTTCAAGGTATTTCAAATGGACGTGAAAAGTGCATTTCTGTACGGAGATATTAAGGAAGAAGTGTATGTCTGTCAGCCTCCTGGCTTCGAAGATCCACACTTTCCAAAACGATACTACAAGCTAGACAAAGCTCTCTATGGTCTTCACCAATTGACATGACTCTCTTCACAAAAAGGATAGGAGACAAGGTCATGCTGGTTCAAATTTATATAGACGATATCATTTTTGGGTCAACCGATGAAGCGTTATGCAAGGAGTTCGAGAAGGTCATGAAAGCAAAGTTCAAAATGAGTATGATGGGCGAACTCACCTTTTTCTTAGGATTGGAAGTGAAACAGAGAAAAGACGGGATTTTAATTCATCAAGCCAAATATATCAGAGATATACTTGCCAAGTACAACTTGTCTGACTGCAAGACTGCAAGTACTCCATTCACACCACAAACCAAACTTACTCTTGATCCTCAAGGAAAGCCGGTGAATAAGTCCTTCTACCATTCAATGATAGGCCCTTTGATGTACTTAACAGCAAGTAGGCCTGACATTATGTGGTGAGTCTGCATCTGTGCACGCTTTCTGACGAATCCCAAAGAATCTCATGAGATACCTGTCAAAAGAATCTTCTGCTATCTGAAAGGAACGCCCAAGCTTGGGCTTTGGTATCCTAAATATAGTAATTTTGATTTAATTGCTTATTCTGGTAGTGATCATGCAGGTTGCAAGGTTGATCGGAAATCTGTCTCAGGTGGTTGCCAATTCCTAGGAAATCGTTTGATATCGTGGCAAAGCAAGAAGCAGACAACTGTGTCCACCTCTACTGCTCAAGCTGAATACACGGCTGCTTATAGTTGCTGCTCACAAGTTCTTTGGATACAAAATCAGTTGTTGGATTATGGAATCAACCTCATGAAGACTCCTATATTCATCGACAACGAGGCGTGTCTGGGAATTGTGAAGAATCCTATCCATCACTCGAGAACTAAACACATCGAGATTCGTATTCACGCGATTCGAGATGCGTACGAAAAGGGTTACATTCAAGTGGTGCCAGTGGATACCACGCAACAGAAAGCTGACATCTTCATAAAGGCCTTTGATAAAACTCGTTTCAACAAGTTGGTAACCTGGTTGGAAATGGTTAATTTTCTTGAGTGGAAATGAACGTTGCTGGCTTGACAAATTGTATATACTCTATCTTAAAAAAAATTAAAAAAATAATAATAATAATAATAATAAAAAATTTAAGTATCTAAAATTGTGCCCAGCAAATCGATTTTCTTCACTTTAAAATTTCCTTTTCAAGCAACAGACACTCGAAAATAAAACTTAAAGGAGGGAAGAATATCCAGAAAATAAATGCTTTTGATCTCCATTTGACACCTGTTTTGAGAAATGATAGAAAACTGCTAACACTTTTGTTGATTGTTGAATGTTGAAACAGAAAAAGCTAAATCAAGATGCTATGCAAAGAAGATCGGGGTACCAAGCAACGACGTGTTAGTAGATTCAGCAATACTTTCGAGTAAACTGCGATTAGGCAAAAAGAAAAAGATCACACAAGAATTTTGGATACCCACAATACTGTGCTTCCTGCGGGTAACACGTTGCGGCATATGGCTTATTGGTCTTAAATCTTGCATTGACAGATTGCCAAAGTCTGAAATTTCGGGTCTTTATGTCGTTTATCGTTCGGGGATATCATAGTCGCTCTTCTGTTGCATCAAGAAATATGCAGACCTGGACACGATTATGATATCCTATTTAAAAGAGTCCAAGAGGCCAAAACCCTTAAATTGAAAAGGCTCAAATCAAAAGAGCAAATCAAATGTAATCATACCACAACGAGGTATCTGCCTAACCCTGGTCAGGACTGCGACTGGTCTCTTTAACTGCACGAAATTGTATCTCTCAAACGAATGAACTCGGCATACTCACCTGTTATGATGAATATTTGCGCATACCTTGATCGCGGGGGTATGTCCTGATGTGGGACTCACGGGCACAGTGTTCTATTCTTCTAGCTGGAGTGGGGGCCATTGCAATTTTTGTCAATATTACCACAACATGATAAAGCGCAAACTGAAAGCATGTTGAAAGTAGGATGCATGGATTTAAGCGGAGAAACATACTGACAGTTTTTCTTGTGCCTCGATCATTCAAAAGTTGTAAAATATCTGACTAACAGTGTGTTAATAGTATGATCTTTTGCAGGAACGTCACGGAGTGTCAAACAAAGCTTCCCATTGATTTTAGGGTCCAAAATGGCAAAATTTTCACTGTTTAACCTCATCTTTACTAAAGGGGGCACGATTTTCGAGAAAGTCTAAGCTTTTCAAGCGTATTTGTTTTGTGTTTCTTAATCTAGAAGAATACATAGAAAATCTTTCAAACGCGGCGTATTATCTTACCAGCGTAATTAATAATTACGCTGGTAGATATTTTTTTGTATATAAACCTTTCTTTTTAACCGTTTCCATATCTTACTTACATTTCAAAAACCAAGTAACTTCATTCCTATTGAATCAACAAAACCAACTCTCCTTTTTCAACGATTCGACATACATTTTGGTATGATTATGTGCTTGCTACGTTTTAAAATTGTGTCATCATTCACAAGAAGTTTCGCTCTGTCTAAACAGGGAATCGATGTGCGTTTTGAATGGATTTGGTTGTTGGTTTTTTGAAGGGTTTATGAAGAATTTTTTAATACAGCGAAATTAACTTGAATACAACGAAAAACATAGTTAATATGAAGTCAGCGTTTTTTTCGAAAGATCGGAGACTAGCGAAGTTAAGTCTTGAACGCGAGTTCAAGCAACAGGTGAAATTGATCAACTACGCCGGTAGTACAGCGTAGATAAGCTTCTACGCTGATCAATAACTCAGCGAACAAAGAATTAACTACGCTATTAATCTTCGGCGTAAATAATCAGCGAATTTAAAGGCTGATCCGGCGTAGATCAAAACGTTTTTATTTGTTTTGCTTTGTGTGAATATTTCTAACACTTCTCTCTGATCTCACTTGGCTCGTCTTCATGGTTACAGAAACGGTGAAAGAAGTGTTCTGGGATCCAACCATGAAACATAACCAGCCCGTGGCACTTGATGATACCATAAAGGATTTTGAAGACGTGATGGGTTGGTTATCTCGAAGCAAGATCAGCTATGCAGTTCAAGCAAATCCTAACATCTACACTATACACATTGAGGAATTCTGGAAGTCTGCAAAAGTCTCATCTGTTAATCAAGTCAGACGAATTACCTCAACAGTTCGAAACAAGAAAATCATTGTAACTGAAGAAAGAATTCGAAAGGTTTTGTGCCTTGGTGACTCCTCGGGATATCCTCTAAGGTTGAGCAAAGACGATATTCTTGATGGTTTTCGAGGAATGGGTTAACAGGGAGACTTCAGAGGAAAGAACGAGATAAAGAGGAATGGGTTAACTAGAGACTGGAGATACATCCTGCACAAGTTTGCAGTGAGTATTACTCATCGAAAAGGAGGATATGATGGTTTAAATCTTGAATGGTCAGCAGCAATGCTAAATCTATGTACAAACCAACCATTCAATATCTCAGGTCTGATCTTTTGCTGCATGGTTGACAACATCAACAAAGGTCCATGGGTGATGTACCCCAGTTTCGTACAACTGCTGATAAATAACAATCACAAAGACTTTCCACATGACGGTACCGATACATGTTTTCATTGCCAAAAGGAAGGCAATTTACGGAACTAAAAACAAAGCAACAGGTGATGCTTCACAATCACATGTATAGAGCCGAAAGACTACCTGTAGTGCAGGACGCCTACAACAAATACAGAGAGGAAGTAAGAATGGCCAGAGAACAACAAGAAAGACAAGCTGCCAATGAAGAGGTTGAAATTGAAGAAGAAGCTTCACTGGTTCGAAAAAGGGAAAACAAAGGAAAGAAGAAAGCTGAAGAAGAACCTTCCAAAAAGAAAAGTAAGAAAGACACTTCGGGGGTGAAAGTTTGATGGAAGATAGCATTAGAGCTGGAATGTCTCAAAAAGAGATAGAACAAATGCAAGCTATGCATGCAGTAAGGGAAGCTGAAAAGCGTGAATGACGATTAAACAAAAGAGAGATGACTGAATCTGAAACTCTGGTGGTGGTGACTGAGGAACAGGAAAATTTGGATCGCTTTGTTGAGAGCTTAATCAGTGATCCAGCTGAGACCGGACCAAGCAAGTCCCCTGTGCAAAAGAAACGAAAAGCTGATGAAGGTTCTTCAAAAGATGTACCACCAAAACCGAGCAAAGCAACCTTTGCCACTCCACCACGAGTTCCATCTAGACCGCGCCCTTTCCAGGACCTTTTCGATCGTCTCTCCAAAGACATCGCAAAGTTTCCCGCCAATGAAATATGCTTGCTAAAGAATCAAGTGAATGACACAAACCTGCTTCGTGAAAAACTAAAGGAGCAACGCAAAAAGAACAAGGAACTAAGTTTGTATGTTTCAAAGCAAACCGACTTTATCAGATTTCAACAAGACGGATTGGAAAAGCTCCACGAGCTAGTTCAAGATTTATACAAATCGGCCAATCGGAAACCGAAATACTCAAGTGATGAAATTTTCGATTTTGATAGCTTCAGAGAAAGAGAGGAAAGACGGAAGACTGAGCTTGCTGAAAAGAAAAAGAAGCGTCTTGATTCTGCAGTGGAAGTAACTCCCGGAGAAGATAGTGATGAAGAAGAGGTCGACAGGCTTGAGATGCCTGAAAAGTTTTTAGAGTGGGGGCTGGAGGATAAAGTTGTGTATGAGTCTGATGGAGGAGATGAGTTTGCACCTTAACACCCTGAATGGTTCAAGAGAGAAAGAGCTAAGTTACCAGACTTTTACCATGTTATCACGGTAGAGAAAACTGAGGTGATAGATCGAATCATTAGCTAGAAGTATGATAATCTCACAGGGTGGTTTATTGTCAAGCGTCAAGGAGGGGTGATCCAGTATTTCCGCAACAGAAATGCCATGCAAAGCTTACCCACATGGGATATCAGAGAACTGAGCAAGCACGACATGATCAATCCCACCAATAGCCGCATCGTTGGAGATTTCAAAAGATTAATATTGAGAGAGTGCGCTCGTGCATTCACCGTTTTCAGGCCTCAACGCCCACGCCGTAGAATATCAAAAACCACCAAAGACCCTCTCACCGAAAAAGGCATAATTACTTGGGTGATAAATCCAGCAGATGTGGTTACCAGGGTTAAACTTCCTCCAGAACAACCCGTCATGCTCAAAGACTTCAAGAAATGGTTTTATGATGGTCAAACAGGTGAGGCCGTGATTCGATCCAACTCAAACGAAGACATTAGAATACTGGATCCCATGGAAGTGTTCATGTTCTGTCTGTCTGACTTGAACGTTCTCTACAGCAACAAAATTCATGTTAGGGCAAGGAATGTATTCTTGGAGGAAGGAATGTTGTTTCAAAGAGCAGTTAAGCGTGCCAGAGAAAGAAAGATCGAAATGATGGAAATTCTTAGCCGAATCGAAAAATCAAGTCAAGAAAAGAATGCTGAGAAAGCTGCAGAGTCACAACTGTCATCATATCTTCCGCAAGACCTTCCACCACTATCTGATCCTCAAGTCATTGTCCCACCACCTCCAACTTCATCCACATATGAAGTCACTATGGAGGACCAACCACCAACAAGTGAAGCTCTTTTTATTCAACCACCAACAACTGAAGCACCGCCAGAACAGTCCTCTGAACAAGATGCAACAAATCCAGAACCAGAAGCTAGCAAATAAAGAACAGTCAAGTAAGCAACGATCTAGGGAGGATATTGTTGGAACTTTTGAGATCGTTGATACTTGACTAAAACTAGGTTTTGGATAGTCTTATGTTAGTTTACAATGTTTTAGATAGTTCAGGGACTGAAAGTGTAATTTTGGGAATCTTTGTACTGTCCAGCGTATTTAATCTTCTAGCGTATTTATTAATTACGATGGATGGTCAGTACCTATGTATATATTGCTTAATGAGACCCTAGCTCCAAGGTTCTTGGACTAGTGATTTTGGTGATTTCTTGTGTTGTGATTCTTGTGAGTATTCTTGTGCTTAATCCGTGTATCCAGACTTTTAAATCGTTATTATCATTTGGGATTCAGTATACAACACTTGTATCTTCATTCAAAACAAGAATCTTCATTTTCTTCTTTGATTTTTCTTAACTTTAAGCATTCAAACCCCTAATCAATAGGTGTTGGTATGTGAACAATCAAACCACTGTGATCCGTAGTTGATTTGGGACTCACAGTTAGTGAGTGTAGCTATTACGGCTAACGATTTTTGGAAATGAGATTTCGTTATAGACAAACCAAGTATCAAGTGTTTCAAAGCGAGTTTGGGTATAATCGAGGAAAGGATTGTGAGGCACCATAGTTTGTTGTTAGATGATCGTATTTACTAAGGACCAAATAACACCGAATTTCTCATGGCACGTTTTACGAATGTTTGGTAACATGGTAGGAACACTTATATATAGGAAGTACCAGTGGCGTATCCACCATGTTTTATCCATGTTACATCCGTTTCCCTATTCGGTGGCATGTTACGTTCAATTTTATGACACACAGTAGAACCTACTATGGTTTTCATGCGCCTACCATTATAATCCCATGTGCACCCATGATTATCCTAGTCATTGCATGATCCGCATATTTTGTGGTAGTAGTGTATGGGTTAAAGGTAAATCTTAGTTTTACAAGTGGGGATACACTTATGATAGCGTATGAAGAACTAAGCATGTATATATGATTGTATTTAAGTATGTGTGTGTCTAACGTAGGAAAAACCACTTGGGTATACCCATGTATGGATTCAAGAGAATGTATGAATTTGAGTATGACTGATGAATATGTATAAGATTAACATGTAATATCAAGCGTATAAATGAGGTTAAGCATATACAAGTTTAGCATATAGTTTTGAGTGTATAAATCGAAATATGAATATTGTTATGTGTAAGATTGTCATGAAATATTGATTGTATGAGTTGAAACGTGTATAACGATATGCATGCATATATGGTTGTTGGAACAAATCATTGAGTTTGTTTAACCAAGTAGATCAGGTCCATTGGGAATAGAGAATCGGACTCGTGAATGTCGAGAGGGTCTTGGGACAAAGTAGTAATTTACGACGAAAGATGTAGTTTGTAAAGGAAATTCTATATTCATTTAAAATTTGGATTCGAATACATCGTAGGTTGTCCGATCTTATGAAATTATCCTGCTCACGTGTTTAGATTTAGAATTGCGTATAAGCGATTTTGAGATGGGTTTTAAGTTGTGAGCTTGCTCTGTTGAAAGTATTTTACATCAAAATGAGAAAAGTTGTGCTCAAAATTTTAGTGGAAACCTTGGTTTTGAAAAGTATTTTTTTAGCAAAATGGACTGTAGATAGTCAAGCTTCGTTGGTATAGGCATGTAGGTTTAGGGTTACTATGTCTAGAGTATGTATGGGGAGTTAGGTTAACCGATGAGATGGTTGTGGTAGGGTGGTTGAATGGTAGTTTGATGGTAAGGTGTCGGGTTCCGACAAAATGTCTATAGGTTCGACGCTCGGTGCACAATGGTACAATGTACAAGTGAGTTACCAGTCATGGGTATGGGGAGGTTCTCTAGATATGGTTCCTATCGGGTTTCTTGGGTTACGAGTATAGGCGAGGTTTGTAAGAGTTTTATCCTCGTTCTAAGGCGTTGATGGATTTGCCGGTAGGAGATCTAGTTCTAAGTTGGCAACTATTGTTGTGAGTCGAAGTCTCGAGGGTGTATGGTAGGCTGTTTTCATCCGTTGGTTAGGTTGACTATGCGTTGATTGTGTTTACCAACTAAGTGAGGTAATGACGCGACATCTATAAAGGTTGTACGTATGAGAGAGGAACTGTTTCCTTGGTTCCCTATTGGGAACAAAGTATCTTTAGTATAATAGTATAATGTGAGTGTGCTTTAGTGAGTGGATGAATATGAAAATCGTGGGCAAGAGGTTAATTAGACTGACTAAGTTGACAGGTAGCATATTAAAAGACTTTTAGAAAATCGGGTAAGAAAATATTTAAGGCATGAATGGGATTACTAAGCATGTGGTTTACGTAAATAAATTGTAGAGTTAAAATATGTTTGGTAAAAGAATGAGTTATGTTTTTTGCATAAGTAGAAAATTTGTGACAATGATAAAAGGTTTAAGTATAAGACTTAATCGAGTGGTTAACGGGGGGGTTGGTCAAGTGGCGATTTAAATCTCTCAATTGAGATGTGGACATCACTCCTAACTCAAGGATAAGATTTCTTTGAGGGGGGAGAATTGGTACGATCACTGAGGTAAGGAAATCACCCCTAGCTCATTGGTGAACTCTAATGCGCACATGAGTGAGGTGCAAAGGGTGTAAATCTATTGAGTTTTGGCGAGCTCCACTCCTGGTATTTTGGCTTTTTAGGGGTTCTTTTGTGGTCTCGTATCGGAAGAGTCCGAATATCATCGTCTAGGTTTGGTTGCTTACTTATGTGGCACACATATGAATGTCCTTGCAAAACATTAATGAACATTTAGTCATTGACGCTTTACATACCACATTTTTATATAACGAACTTTCAAATGTTTTAAGATCATTTGATACGAACTCAAAATGCATGAACTCACCAACTTTATGTTGACTTTTCAAACTTACATGTATTTCAGGCAACTAAGTGGATCTTTGCTCAGTTGGGTACAAAAAGTCAAGGTTATCAAGAATACGATGTCATCCTATTTTGGAGGGTTTGGTCCATATATTTTGTCTTCGAACGAGATATAGGATGCAAATCCCTTGGGTTTTAAAAACTATATTTTGAACAACTCTTTTGTAAAAATATTATAACCTTGTGTTGTATTTTGTTGTTAAATACTTATGACTTGTAACTTTTAAGTGATGGAAATGGATGAACATTGTGCATGTTTTATTTCATATAGTTGTTTACTTATATCGTATGCGATGAAAACTAATCAAGTTCACTCCGCGCGCTACCGCCTATGAATGGGTGTGACAGTTTGAAACAAAATACAAGAAGTCGAACAAAAATCAAGTTACAACAATAACACTAATATCTAAATGGGTTTCTAGTCATCCTACTAGATTCCGTTCATGATCATCATTATCATCAATAACCTGCAATACGTATTAAAGTACATGTCAACACTTAAAGTATTGGCGAGCATATAAGTTTGAGTACTAGCATAGGTATAAAAGTTTAAACGAATCCACATGGCGTAATTGTTATCTAGAACTAACATACGATACTAGCGTGCAACTATAAATGTCATCCCAAAGATTCCCACTAGCGTAATCTTATCGTAGCAACGCTAAGACCGTTATGATTAACTTAACATGACCTCAAGAATATGGGCGGTGCGTTACTCCTATAGCGCTATACATGTTAAGGGAGGCTTGTACGAAGATAATGACAAGTATAAAACATAAGAATAGTCTAGCATATACGAGTTCAAGTATAACGTATTAAGCATGTATATTGGATTGTTTGTTTGTGAATTAAGCATAAAGTATGTGATTGTGTGAGTTTGATAATGTGTACGTGTTGCACCGAAAACTGTTAAAATAAAAAGGTTCATGTACACTCATGGTTTGCGAAGAAATTTCCACTTAGTGAGTTTGAAGAGTCTTGAGTTGTTGGAACACCGAAGTTACAGATTTTGGTTCTTGAACTTTTTGCCCAAAGTTGAAAATCTTGGAGATTTGAGAGAGGTTGGAAGTGATTTGGAGGTGGTGAAAGTGTTTGGAAGGTGTTAGGGTTGGTATTTATAAAAGGGTTAAGTGGTTGGGGTTTAATAAAGGTGGTTGTAGTTAGGAGGAGCAATAAATGAGTTGGTTGGAGGTTAGAAGGTGGGTTTGGGGTATTAAATGAGTTAGTTGGTGGTTAGAACATTAAATAAAGTGGTTGGGGAGATAGAAATTTTCATTTTTAGTCCTTGCACTTGTATTGTTGGTTATTTTACGCTATAAAGGTGTATGAAAGTATATTATAAGTGTGATACATGTATGAATGTGATTCCGATAAATTATATATGTCTCAGTTTTAAACTAAATGTGTATTTCGCGACTGATTACATATTATGCATGTATGATTAAACAAAGTTGATATAAAAATACGATTTCCATTATGATCAAAGTCTCGAGATTACCAGGATTGAAATGAAGTAAGAATACAAGTTTCTAAAAATATAAATGCGAAACAACTTTATAAATATGGAAAGTACAGAAAATGCAGAGCGTTACACACACACATCTCACTATCTCTCTCTCTCTCTCTCTGCAGACAATAACACCATCACCACCACCATAAAAAAACAAATCTGTCACCAAACCTAACAACAAGAAAATCCAAAACAGAAGAACCTTCTTTTACCTTAACTAACAAGTAAGCTCTGCTATTCAAAACCCTAATCCACCACAAACCAATCGATCTCACGCCAGTTGCAAAACCCTAATCTACCAAAACCTTTGTTTACCTTGACTAACAGATATGCTCACGTTGTCTCCTTCAAAGCGCTGAAATCTACTCTTGTTTCTCTAATTTCACTCATCTTTTGTTTTTTTTTAAATTATACCATAAAATCGAGCGTCTTTTTATCTGTAATATGAATACCCTATTGTTATACTTTAAAAAAATCAAAAATCCAGTTGCGTATTACATAATGGACTTAACGTAAAACACAATGAGAAAACCCAATTGTGTATTACACAATGAACATAACGTAAAACACAATGAGTATCAAGCTAAAAAAAACAATGGAAAGTAAACCAAAAACACAATCAATGACAACAGATAAAAGGCACAATGGACAGCAGACTAAACACAATGGACATAAAGTAAAACACAATGAGTATTAAACTAAAAACGCGATGGAAAGTAGACTAAAAACACAATTGATGACAACAAATAAAAGAAACAATGGATAACAGACTAATACAAAATGGACAACATACTAAAATACAATGAACAACATAGTTAAACACGATGGAAAACAGATTAAAACACAATGGATAGCAGAATATACACAATGACCAAAACCTATAACACAATGTATAGAAAACCCATATGTAACACCATATTTATTGTGTCATACATTGTGTTATAGGTTTTGATAAAATACAATGGACAAAACCCAAATTAACAATGTTTTATACGTTTTGATAATGACATAATGACCATAAGCTTTAACACAATATAAAGAAAACCGGTAAAAGCGAAATTTTTTATTTTTCTTAAATAGTAATATCATATAATCATATTAAAGATAAAAAATATTAGTTATTATAGTGAGTTTTAAAAAAAACAAATGTCTTATTAAAAAATTACGGACGTTTTAAATTGATGGGCGAAACTGGCATATGCGTTCATATGGAGAGAGAGAAAATCAATAAATATATAATTCTTTTTATACCATTTCATCATTTTATTTTTCTAAAACTAATATCAGTCTTTCAAATCTAGGATTAATGGACTTAAATCCTTCTTACATTTCTTATTTATGTTGTGATTTGTATTTAATTAATCTATTATCATATATCTAGTATATATTTCTTTCCTCGTTTCAGAGTGAAGTTTAGACTTGGAAAAGTTGGATGACACCAAAATGTCAACGTTATTTCTTTCTTCGTTTAAGAGTCGACTTTCGACTTGGAAAACTTGGATGATACCAAAATGTAACTTTGCTTCCTTTAAAGAAACTTCATGTTCACAAAGTGTTTATAAGATTCCAATCTAACCTGTAAAAAACTAATCTTTTATTATAAAAGTAAAAAAAAATGCCCTTTCTATTGTAGACGCATGTTTGATTTTTGTTTAAGCCATTTTTTAGAGACATCTGGGTGAAAGGACGAATCGGGGCTTTAGTCCTGGGTTCGAACCTAACGGAAAGCGAGGATTTACAGATTTCATCCGGTTCCCGCACACCAGGAGACACGGTCTCATGACGATCAAGCCCCGAACAGAATAGATTTGCATGTGAGATTATTTTCCGTTAAAAATAATATATATCTCATGAATTTCTTTATCTGCCTCCTAATTTTTAGTCAACCGGTAATCAATTGAAATCAACTATTTTAGATAACGTTTAGTTAGTTTTTACTTCTATTAAAAAAATAATATTTGTTTATGTTAACTTAAAGAAACCATTTATATATATTGTTTATTTGCTAATGACTTTATAACCTACTGTTATTTTAGGGGTGAGATAAGGTTTTGGGATCAATAGGTCCTAGGTTCGGTTTTTACAAGGAGGTTTTCCTATATTTATTGGGTTTCCTCCTGAATTGGTGTAGGCATTATGCCTAATGAAGACGGATATGATCAGGTGGTTCCGCTGGTGGCACAATGATACTCCAGTGATTTGTCAATGATCCAAATTTGTTGTTATATATATATATATATATATATATATATATATATATAGGATTAGGATCAAGGGAAAACCTTTACGAGTTGTGAGAACTTAGAGAACTTGGCCTTCTCGTGCGAGTTTCGACCTTATTTTTTCACACCCTTAGATTAAAATGTTTGAAAAGACAGCCGTATAAAAAATATAAACTTTTTTTCGAAGCGGTTTTTTTCGACCCTTACGGCAGCTGTAAAAAGGTGATGACATAAGTATGACATCACTTTTTACAGCGTTTTACGGCTCCCGTAAATGAAAAAAGAAATCAAGTTTTTTTTTGGGAAAAGTTAAATTTTTTTAAGATTTTTGGTAAATAGATTTTTTGAAAAAACCTTTCGTAAGGCCGAGTTCTCTAAATTCTCACAACTCATATGAGTTTTCATTTATTCCTAACCCTATATATATATATATAGGATTCGGTTCAAGGGAGAACCAATCCCAGTTGCGAGAACCATGAGAACTCCTATATATATATATATATATATATATATATATATATATATATATATATATATATATATATATATATATATATATCGGGGATGAATCATGAGAAAACTAGTTTAAATGAGAAAACCAAAAAACTCAATAAAAAAGCCAAAAAAACATATCAAATTTTTTTTTTTATTTTTTTTTTTATAAAAATTTGTTATATATATTATATAATTTTTTTTTTAAAAAAAAGCATATAATGCACATATGCAACATATACATATAATGCACATGTGTAGTACACATATAGTGCACATGTGCAGTACAAGTTTTTTTTTTTTTTGAAAAAAAAAGTTTTTTATACATAATATGCAACGATTTTTTATAAAAAAAATTGTATGTTTTTATGCTTTTTTTTGGCTTTTTAGTTAGTTTTCTAGTTTTCTCATTTATATTTAGTTTTCTCATGATCCTCTCCCTATACATATATATATAGGGTTAGGGTATCATCCAATAGCATATTTACACATCACACATAACCAAATTAAATTAAAAGGTTATTTATTCTTTTACTTCTAATATTACATATTTTCTCTTTCTTATATTTAAAAGTCATGTCACATTTTTTTTCTCTCTGCTATTTAAAACTCAACATGTCAAATCTTCTCTCTCTTTCATTTTAAAATTCAACATGAGACATCTAATGAGTCGTGATTTTTGGGTGAGTTCGTTTGGTAAGATCCTCAAATTTCGTAAACCCGAAATCGGGGTGTCGGGGGCGTAAAAAAAATTTGTAAAAAAAATTGTAAAAAAGTTTTTTGTAAAAATAAAATATTTTTGTTTAGCGTAAAATATTTGTTGTTATTTTTATAAAAAGTTTAAACCCGTAAACAAAATTGTTTTTTTTTGTAAAAAGAATTGTTTTAAAGTTTAAAATCACGCGCAACAAAAGTTTTTATACCAGCGCGTAAAAAAGTTAAAACCCGCGCCTAAAAAAAGTTTAAAACCGGCACGTAAAAATGTTTAAAACCACGCGTAAAAAAACATTTATATCGACGCGAAAAAAAATTAAAACTGCGTGTAAAAATAGTTTAAAACCGGAGCGTAAAAAAGTTTTAAAACGGCGCGTAAAAAAAGTTTAAAACTGCGCCTAAAAAATTTGAAAACCGACGCGTAAAAAAAGTTTAAAACCGATGTGTAAAAAAAGTTTTATACCGGCGCATAAAAAAATTTTAAAAGCGCGCGTAAAAAAAGTTTAAAACCGGGGCGTTACGCTTGTGAATGTTTTTTACACCCGTAAAAGAATTCTAGATTTTACACTTGTAAATGTTTTTTACGTCCTTGCAAAAAAAATCTGCATTTTAAAATATGAGCTTTAAAACTTTACTCAAAAATTTTATGCTACCCGTAAAACAATATACACGAAAGAACTGTGTATGAAAAGTTTACAATCGCGGTGTGAAAAAAGGTTTGATTTTTTTAAAGGGGCGTAAAAAATTTACAACCGGGGTGCGTAAAAAATTTACAACCGCAGTTTAAAAAAGTTTACAACCGTGGTGTATAACTTTTTTAACATGAGCGTAAAAATTTTTTTGCAACCGGAGCGTAAAAAAATTAAAAATTTTTTTAATAGTTTGCGCTTTTTACAACTTTTGTGTTGTGTCCGTGTAGATCTGAGACGATGGATGTGCAAACTATCATTTACAAGAAACGAAAAACGACGACTTCACTTTATTTTTTTAGTTTATTTTACAAGCGTTTGTAAGAAAAAGTTTTTTACATGCATTTTTAATATGCTTTTACGTACGAATGGCGAATATATTTTTTTTTGCGTACGGTGGAGAATGTAAACGCTTTGTTTTATAGATGGTAAATCACTGTTTTCACGTTTGCGCACGGTGTCTAATTAGAATTATTTTTTATATGGTAGAAAAAATTTACAACCGGGGAGCGTAAAAAAAAGGTTTACTTTGATTAACAGGGGAATATAAAATGTTTAAAATCGCACGTAAAAAAGTTTAAAACCGGCGCATAAAAAAGTTCTAAACCAGCACTTAAAAAAGGTTGAAAACCGGCGCATAAAAAAGTTTAAAAACGCGTGAAAAAAAAGTTTAAAACCGCGCGTAAAAAAAGTTTTACACCGGCTCGTAAAAAAATTGAAAACCGCGCGTAAAAAAAGTTTAAAACCGTCGCGTAAAAAAGTTTAAAACCGCGTGAAAAAAAACTTTTATACCGGCGCGTAAAAAAATTTAAAACCGCGCGTAAAAAAAGTTTTTACACCAGCCGGGTAAAAGAATTTTAAAATCGCGCGCAAATAAAGTTTTTATTAAAACCACGCGTAAATTTTTTACTGTAAATAACATTAATTAAATTATATTAATTTTTTTATTAATTAAATTTTACTGTAAAAATTAAATCAAATTATTTTTGATGAGTTTACTGTAAAAGAAATTTATGTAAATTAAATTAATTCAATTATATTAATTTTTTGATTTATTAAAATTTATTTAAAAAGTCAAATCAACGTTTTTTAAAGAATTAACGTAAAAATTTTAATCAAATTATATTAAATTAATAACATTAAATAAATCATATTGATAACATCAATCATTAATATTAGTGACACCAATCATTAATGGATATAGTAAAAGATCTAATTGCCCTTTTTCACTAAAAAAACAAAATCTTATTAATTTAGCACAATCATTACTTTATTTTATTATATTTTAATCCCATCCATCCAAACAGCTTTGATCAATGGTTAGCATTGGTTCTTATGGTTCTCACAACTCAAGGTGGTTCTCATTTTACCCATCCCCTATATATATATATAGGAGAAGGATCCACTAAAAAGTGGATTTTGGCTAAATAGCCTAAGAAGGGGGATTGTGTGATTACATGTGACACTCCTTATAAATAGGAAGCAATGACATTTTAGTACTAAAATATTTTGGTTCTTATAAGTAGGAATATGAAAATGACATGTAGTACCCCTTTTGTTTTCTAAAAAATACAAAAAACCCAGTACAAAAAATTTAGCAAAAAATATAGTATAAAAAATATAGCATAAAAAATCTATTAAAAAAATGTAGCACAAAAAAATATAATACAAAAAAATATAGCACAAAAAATTCAGCACAAAAAAATATAGTACAAAAAATCCAGCACAAAAAATTCAAAAAAAAAATTAAGATAAAAATTTCAACAAAAAAATATAACACAAAAATATAGTAAAAAATCCAACACAAAAAAAATGTTGTACAACATAGAAATACAGGGTTAGGATAGGAAGTTTTTATCACTAGGAATGATAGAAAGTAATCTGGTCCATCCAATTTCACAATCAACGGCAAAGATTAAAAACTAATAAAAAATTCTCATTTAAACACGCGTTCCGGGCTTCCAAGGTATTATCATCAAATTCAACAATAACCGCTCTTGAATAAAACATACAAACCTTCGTAAAAACTTCATTATGTTTTAGATTTTGATTGAAAAAGCACACACAGATTGAAATTAGATATAATCAAACTCCGTTGAAGTTCATGGCATCATTAAGAGATAATTTGAAGGTTTACCTTCGAGTTACTGACAAGAAATCCTTATCGCAAAACCCTAAATCATCAAAGAAGCAACAAAAAAAATCAGAGAAGAAAACAACAATCAACAAAGAAAAATTAGAGAAAAATCAACAATTAGAGAACAACCTAATCGAAAACGGAAAGACATTTCTGATAATGGTATATATTTATGATTTTTAAACTTTAAACTGTCTTCAAATTCCGTTTTATGAAGTAGAAATATGCTTAGTAAAGTTTGTTGTTAACGATTGCGTTTTATATAAAACTATGGCCTACTGCTTTTTATCTATCATTCTTTATGCTTACTTAGGTTTGTTGTTAACGATTGCGTTTTATATAAAACTGTGACCTAATATATGCTTACTTAGGTTTCCTGTTAACGATTGCGTTTACATTAAAACTTTCACCTACTACTTTTTACATTAAAATTGTTAACAACAATTAGTTAGTTTCCTGTTAACAATTGCGTTTTATATTAAAAATATGGCCTACTGTTTTTTATCTTATGATTGTTAACAATTATGTTTTATATTAAAACTTTGACCTACTGTTTTTTATCTTATGATTGTTAACAATTGCGTTTATATTAAAACTTTGACCTACTGCTTTTTATCTTATCATTGTATAAGCTTAGTAAGTTTTGCTGTTAACAATTGTGTTTTATATTAAAACTTTGACCTATTGCTTTTTATCTTATCCTTGCTTTTTATCTTATCATTGTATAAGCTTAGTAAGTTTTGCTGTTAATTATTGCGTTTTATATTAAAACTTTAACCTTTTTCTTTTTATCTTATCATTGTATAAGCTTAGTAAGTTTTGTTGTAAATGATTGCGTTTTATATTCAAACCATAAATTCTGTTAAACCATTGCTTTTTAAACTAACTTTGTTTCATTATTCTGTTTAAGATAAAACACAACAAGAAAAAAATGAAAAGGAAAAGAAAGAAAGTGGTGATTGACACTTCTGAAGATGAAGATTCTGCTTCATAAGAGGAAAATACTGAGAGAGCTATAGTTCTGCATAATTCTGAAGAACAACAAATAAATTCTGGTAACATAAATTACAGAAATACAAAATTTATGAATAAATATTTGTTGTTTCTAATACCCTACTCTTGTAAATATCAGATGATGATTTTGTTGATCCCCACCAAGAGTGAAAAAGACTCAAAATGTCGTTATTTCAGAAAGAGAGAATAAGAAAAAGAAATAAAATTCTGATAATGTGAAAAAGAAGACAAAGAGATCATTAAGGAAGAATAAAGCAACAGAACAACCATATTATGAATACGATGGAAGTAAAATCCACATAAGATGTGCAGTCAATAATCTCCCAAAGTATATTAAAAATTTGTCTAAAGATCAACAAACAACTGTGAGAGATATGGGCTTTGGAAGCATACTATCCATCAACTTGCATTCAGTTCCTCGGAAATTTGGATATTGGCTAGTAAATAACTTCGATGCTGAAAATAATATGATAAATACTGGAGATGAAAAGATTGAGATCACAACTGATTTGATTCAAAAGGTATTTCAAATACCAAATGGAAAAATAAAGATTGAAGAAAACTTGAGGCCCAATGTTGCAAACCTTATAATAAGATTTTGGCGGGGGAAATTCAGTAAGGAACTTTTGAAGAAACTATATATTGCCAATCTGCTGAAATATTTAAAGAATAGAAATGAACTTGGAAGAATGTTCAAACTGAACTTCTTGGTTATATTTTGTACTATCATGGCAGAAGCAATGCAAAGTAGTAATGTGAACCAAAGGTTTTTGCCATCAATGAAAAGCAACATAAACATCCAATATTTTAATTGGTGTGAATATATGCTGAATTGCATATGCCGTTCAAGAAAACAATGGCTTGGAGAAGATAAGACCTTCAATGGACCTATTGGAATGCTAGCGGTATGATTTCTGAACTTAATTTTATCATAGAACGCAATTTATGTTCAATCTTATCAATGATTAATGCTTAGTTATATAGTTACTATATCATAAAACGCGATATATAGTCATTGTTATCTTTTGTTAAATTTGCTAGCTTAATGATATATTTAGTTAATAAAACGCAATGATTACTCATTGTTTTCTTTTTGTAACCTAAATATGCTGAAATATATCTTTATAAAAGGTAATGATTTATATAGATTGTATATGCTTACAAAAAACAAGGATTTGCGGATCGTGAACAAGAATTCTCTCTGGATAAAATTGACTCTGTAACTTTCAAGAATGTGAAGATGATTAGAAAATGCAGCACAAAAACCAGCGAAGGTAGCTTTAAAAGTGATAGCACCGTCCTCCTTAAGCATAGGAACCTAGATTTGTATCTAACGTCTGATTAGGCGGAAACTAATGACGTGTTAATCGAATAACAAGAATTACTCATTTAATGTTTGTTTATTGATCAATAATGTTTAAAACATTCAAGTTCCGGATCCGACAGAGCGTCGTCGTCTCTGTGCCAAAGTTGCTACTACTTACAAATGAAAACCCAAGGCACCTATTTATAGGAACACAAGTTCGCTAGGAGTGTCAACAAGTTCGGGCGAACTTGTCTTGAACAAGTTCGGCCGAACTTGTTCTCACTTCTTAGTTCCGGGCGAACTTGGTCCTTAATACACATAAATACGCATCGTTTCTAACAGATTAAGCTCTAATCACTCAGACTCGATATACAGTGACGTAGGCAACAGACATATGCACTAACAGACTCCACCTTGGATGTTGTCGTAGTCATTTTTGCAATAGTCATTTGACTTCAAATAAGCTCCTGAGTCTTTATCATTCTCTTGATCTTTAGTCTTGAATAATTTTAACATCTTTGATCTTCAACTCTTCTCAGCTTCTTGAGCTTGTCTTGATAAAAATTTTAATTACCAGCTCCCCATTGCTTTATGATTTAATCTTCAAACTCCCCCTTGCTTTGAGCTTTCTGGTATCTTTGACGTTTTATCCTGCTCCATCTAAAACTTGTACTTTCTGTTTCAAAGTTCTTAGACATTCAAATAATCATTTCAATTTCAAACTTTGAAATTTTGTAACATCGACATTTCAAATTTTAATTTCCAATTTAAACTTTTAGGTATTAAAATTCAAATTAATGACCTTGAACACTTTAAGCATTTAACACTTTGACCATTTAATTGTTTATCAATTATGAAATCCACTTTGATTATCAAGTCCAAGTTAATGACCTTGATTAACCTTTGTATACTAAGTCCAAATTAATGACCTTGGTTCGACCCGTTGTTAACAACAGAAGCTTTTCTTCAATTTTAAAGTTTCAATTTAATGAACTTTTCAACACTTTTAATCATTTTGCTTTTTAACAGATGACATCAATATTTTCACCATTATAGTACCTTACCAGACTTCGAAGAACCGTTCTCCATCATTGGCTTGTAGAAACTAATGAAGAAACAAAATCTTTTTGAATCTTTTTTAAAATTATGCTAAAACACACTAAAAATCTTTTTGCTTTTAATCTGTAAAGCAAGTAACCTACGTACAGGACAAAGTAAACTATGTACAAACATATTTACAGACATATTTTTGTGAATTCGTGTCTAAGGATCATATCAGTTGTTTGAGACATGTCACCAGTACCGTTGACCTTTAGATGACTTTAAGTTTTAAACTCGTTTACCTAGATTGTCGATATGTTTGTCCACTTAAACTTCAACACATTTCTCAATTGTTCCAAGATATGTTAGGTGTGAATTATGAAACTTGACTTAACTATGGTTCCCATCTCAGAATATACTCCCGTATCAAGATTCCCTATATTTCATCTTAGAGGTGAATATAGCGTAATTGATATCTGTATTTGGGTTGTGCGAGACCTTGAGAGCTCATGTTAGTACTACCCTACAGACAAAGAGATGAAGGCTCGTCTTTAAGGTGTGTTCCACTTAAGGAATCTTTTAAGCATTGCAAATGATTAGATATTTCGATTCTTTCAGCTTTTCATGCTAATTTGAGGTTTTTAGCAAAAGCATTATAGAAGTTCTACGCTATTGCTTCCGTAAAATCAGAAGAACTTGTATAATATGAAGGTCTGTGATCAGGCGGTTCTAGACGGAAGTTAGTGCGTAGACGTAGCGTAACCGATTCGGTAGAATGTTATTAAGAATGGAGTAGAAACAGAATGCAGCAGAAGTCTTCATTCATACCGAAAGAGTATACATCTTTAAGTCCAGCTACCGGAGTTCCTAGAGAGAATCCGGCAGCACCTCCCCGTAGGGATGCCAAAAACTTAAATGACAAATGAACAACACACCTATATATAGGGTAACAAGTTCGCGCGGAGTGTCTATGGACAAGTTCGGGCGAACTTGTCCTTCACAGGACAAGTTCGGGCGAACTTGACCATGACATGTCAAGTTCGGGCGAACTTGTTCCCAAATTCACTATACGCTCTGTATTTTGGTCGTGTGTTCGATTCTAACCTATACAACATTCAACACACGCTCAATCTAGCCTATTCGACAAGTGACGAACACAAAATGCATCAACAGATTCCCCCTTGTTCGTTACTGTCGAAGCTTGATCTTGAACTTCAAATCTCTAAGCCGTGTTTGAATATTCTGCAACTTCAATCAAGGTGTCTGTCGATGTCGTCGAAACGCGTCAACAAATTCCCCCTTAATTGAGGATCCGGGTTTGTATTAACAACTTTCAATTCTACTGAAATCTCCTGTTCAGATCTTTGGTTGCACGATTTCCGACCTCCTCTGATTTACTTGACCGACAAATTTTCTCGAATAACCACCAACTTGAAGCTAATCAATGCAGCATCTTCTCCATTTCGACGATAACCGCATCCGTGTTCAGTTTTTGAATAAGCGTTGAGCATCGAGAGTTTATTCCGCACACTCCTAAAATATAAAAAACTCAACCGGCAATGATAGAAACTTCGAATCACCGCACCAGAAAACTTCAAATAAACGAATACCCTCGAAAATCTGAACACCCGATTTCCGTTATCAAAGTTAAGCACCCTTCAGAAAGATTTGATCAGCAAATCGGTAATCTGCTCAATCAGCAAATCTTCATCGGAAACAGATAATCTGGTAATGCATCGAATCTGAAAAACATACGTCCGTGACCAAAATCAAATTCTTCCTCTTCAGTCATAATGCCAGATATATAGCTATCTCCGGTAGACCAGCGCCACTTAATCACCAAACATCATCATCCAACGGCGGTTAGTCCAAAGAGAAGTATAATTCATCTGCTTGAAGACTAAAAATAATGGCCACCAAAGGCTATCATCAGTTATATCTTGAATAACTTCAGATCTCCTTGGTAATTTTGAAACCATCCGTCTGCGGAGCTAGTCATTAATTCCTAAGATCATCACCGAACGTTTTGAACGTCCTTAGTTCCTCACTGGTACGAACAACTGCTAATCTAGCTAACTATTCCTTCACCGGAGATCATGACTCTAACCCTTAAGCATCACTCTGTATCATGATCTGACAAATCTGAACTTCCTGTGATCACCCGATGAATCTCGAGCCTCTGCATTTCCCGATAGTCTGCAATCGGTAACCACCCGGATACTGTTGTAGCAGTCATGAATTTCAAAAATGCCAGAATCTTCATATATCGTAAAATTTTTATTCCCCCTCATTTTTGCAAATTCTGACCATACTGAAATTTTCACTGAAATTCCCCCTCAAATCCGGAACTTTCAGTATTCATAAAATGCGGATTTAACGTTTAGGCCCATTACTAGTCACAACACCGAAATGATCAACATTCTGTATCGGTATCAATGACTCTCGTTATCTTCAAAATTTTGTGACCGTATCACCAAATCTGTACTCTGAAGCTCTAGACGGTGTCCCCGAACATCCTGGTTCGGTCATCGAAAACTCGAAAAAATTTCTATCACCAAATTTTTCTGGACACTCATCCCATCAATACGATCAACAATTTTTTTGTTTAGGCTCCTTGGGCAAGCTCAGACGAACTTGTCTACAATGATACAAGTTCGGGCGAACTTGATCAATATGATACAAGTTTGGGCGAACTTGATCTCCAAGATACAAGTTCGGGCGAACTTGGTTGGCCAACACCAAGTTTGGAGAACTTGAAGCAGCCCATTTTTACATTTTTCGATCCAGAATCCTTATTTCTTCGAATTTCGAGATGATTCCACATAGATCTGGTCGAAAATGATTTTCTAACAATCCTATCCATTCAGTTTTACCTTTTGTCCGTAGATTGTATGTTTATTTGATGATTTACGTCTAAAACCCCTCCTAATGTCCATAAATGTTCAAATTCAAGAGCGTAGGTGATAACCGTAGCTCTGATACCAATTGAAGGTCCGTGATCAGGCAGTTCTAGACGGAAGTTAGTGCGTAGACTTAACGTAACCGATTCGGTAGAATGTTATTAAAAATGGAGTAGAAAAGAATGCAGCGGAAGTCTTCATTCATACCGAAAGAGTATACATCTTTAAGTCCAGCTGCCGGAGTTCCTGGAGAGAATCCGGCAGCACCTCCCCGTAGGGATGCCAAAAAATTAAATGACAAATGAACAACACACCTATATATAGGGTAACAAGTTCGCCCGAAGTGTGTATGGACAAGTTCGGGCGAACTTGACCATTACATGTCAAGTTCGGGCGAACTTGTTCCCAAATTCACTATACGCTCTGTATTTTGGTAGTGTGTTCGATTCTAACCTATACAATATTTAACACACGCTCAATCTAGCCTATTCGACAAGTGACGAACACAAAATGCATCAACAAAAAGAAACCAAGAAAAAGAAGAAAAATGTGGCAAACAAGAAACAAAAAAGAATGAAGAAGAGCCCGAATATTATGTTTATCCATCTGAGTCCGAAAATTAAGAGGAGCCTGAATATTTTGTTTATCCATCTGAATCTGACAATGAAAATGAAGAAACATACGATGCTGAATCAGAAGAACACAATGATGATGATGATGAACAACATAATGAAGACAACCAATTAGTCAGTGTTCAAATATAAGAACAAAACACTTTACTAAATGCTGCACTTGATTGGATTGCAATAGGAGATAATCAAAACAGCCCACATAAAAGCATTGAAACCGAAAAAACGCCAACGGAAAGTGATGTATCATGGGGTCGTTTCTTCAAAAAACCATCAGAGGGTAATAAAGAAAAACTATGGGTTGACAGTCAATGTCGGTTGCGTAATTTCATACCATCCCAAATGCACACTGAAAAAACAAAAGGGCTTTCAGAAATAAATTCAACAAAAAGTGGTGTTGAAATTCTGATAAGCGAAGAAGGTGAAAAAAGGAATGAGCAGCATATTGTGTCAACCTTAGATGATCATTTAAAAGCTTCGAAGAATCATTCCAAATGATCCAATCATATATAGATGACGTTATTGAACAATATCCAAACAGTGAAATTGTTCATAACAAAATAAATGAATGGGCATTATTGTTGGAGAAATTGAACAACGTAGCTAAAAAGCGTAACCAAGTTACCTCTAATTCAAGAATGATCGAAACTCAAAGTGATCAACAAACACCATCATGCTACTTAAATTTGAAGGAAAGCCAAAATGAAGAAACAGAAAAAGAAGTCATATGCTCTACATCATCTGCAAAACGCAATGAAGATACTACAACTGTGGTAGAATGCTCACGTCCTGAAAAAACAAATGAGAATCCATCAAGTATGGAAAAACGCAATGAAACATCATCATTTAATAAAGAAACTCCATCAATCATGTAGGAGATCATCAACAAGATAGAAGAAGCAGAGAGAAGATCATCACTTAATGAAGAAACTCCATCAATCATGTTGGAGATGATCAACAAGACAGAAGAAGAAGAGAGAATATCAAAACAAAAACAAATTGAAAATTATGAAGGACCATCATTTGATTTGAAAATTTCTCAAATTTCAAATGAGATATAAACCGTAGTGGAAGATACTCCTAATCCTGCAAAATGTGATGATCAAAAGGATGCATCAAGCAAAGGAGTTGAAACAAGTATTCAAATTACAGGAATACAAACAATGCTTGATAGAATTGATGAAAATGAGAGTGGAAAGAAAATCAATGATGTTATAGGAAACACATCATTCCTCAACCCAGAAGAAAATCTTTATGAAACACCAGCAAAATCAGTTCAAGAAAAACAACAAACAACGGAAAAAAACAAATCGGAAGAAATAATTACAAAGATAGTACGACCAGAACGTCAGAAAATGTTGGCGACGCTTTATGTTCCCCATACTATCAAAGACAAATAGAAATGAATGAAGTTAGAACGAAGATTGAAAACAACATTTCTGGCTATGCATTCCATGCCTAGGCGACATAATGTACAAAAACTTTTATGTTTAAAAAATCACACTCGCACACAAAAACAAATAGAAAAATCATATATAATCAAATTATTATTATTTTTTTGTAGGGACACTCTCTTTATGATTACTGATCATGTATCTTTGGCAAGATGGGCTGTGGAAACAATGAGGCCGGGATTATACATAACAGGAGAAATTATAAATTGTTGGGCTTATATCTTGAACGAAGAAGAAAAAAGAAGATCAAAAGACAAATTAAAAGCAAGATTTTATTGTAAAATTCAGATGTTGGTAAGATCTCTAAAATGCAATTACTCTGTTTTATTTTGTTCTTCATTTAGTATGAAGTTATTAGGTAGTTTGGTGGTTCATATTATCTGAATAAAACGCAATAAATTCAACATTTTAATGTTTATTGGTATAATTTATCTAAAACACGGTATATTTTTAATGTTTATTTTAATGCAGGCTTACACAATAGATAAAAGTAAACAAGAGATGTTAGAAGACTTCACAACGAATATAACAAAAATTCTTCAAGGTTCAAAGATAAAAAGCATTAATGATTTTGATATTATCCTTCTGCCAATACTCTATCGAGAGCATTTTTATCTGATGTCGTTCAATCTCCATGATAAAGAAATAAATATCATTGACAACAGTGCAACAAAGATTGCAAGTTCTGAAATATGGCAATGTGCCTCTGAAAATAGTAAGTTATGCCAAATTATGCTTTTAAAACACAATATAATGTTTATTTAATTGAAAATTAATTTATTTTTATGTAGAGGAATGCTTTGATTGGTTACCTTAAATCAGTTAATCATCCAAAAGCAAAAAATTTGAACAATATACCGACTAAAAGAATGGAGATGAAATGGAGAACACATGATAACTCGATAGACTGTGGTATATTCTGTATGCGTCATATGGAAAGCTATGAGGGTCAAAGTGTTGATAAATGGGATTGTGGATTTTATGAGGAAAATGAAACCTAAGCAAATATCAAGAATCCAACAAAAGAACCTGTGAACAAACAGACTGCACAACTTGAGGATTTAAGACGAAAGTATATCGCAAAGATGCTACTGCACAATCTCAATGAATGCAAATATTTTATGATTGAAGATTCAAAGAAGTATTCAAGCCTCAGTCCACAACTTAAAAAATAGACTATGACACTAGTTTAGAAAGGAATAAGAATTGGCTTGCCAGTGTTTGTTTATAAACTTGATGGAAATGTCACAATAAAATGTCTTTTGTTATTAATATTTGATGGAAATGCTTGTTACTTTAAAACGCAATATTTTTTTAATACTACCTTTTCGTATACTTTGCTGTTATAAAACACAATAGAATGTCTTTGTTATTTATTCATGTCCCATCTATAAAACGCAATGATTATAATAAAATTGATGACATTACTTGATCTTTATAAAAAAAACAATCAAAGAAGGTAAATTTATAAGCACTAAATAAAACGCAATAGAATGTCTTTGTTATTTATTCATGTCCTATCTATAAAACGCATAATAAAATTGATGACATTACTTGATCTTTATAAAAAACAATCAAAGAAGGTAAATTAATAAGCATTAAATAAAACGCAATAGAATGTCTTTGTTATTTATTCATGTCCCATCTATAAAACGCAATGATTGTAATAAAATTGATGACATTACTTGATCTTTATAAAAAAATAATCAAAGAAGGTAAATTTATAAGAACTAAATAAAACGAAATAAAAAAATGAGAAAACAACCCCTAAACGACACAAAACAATGTAATGACAAAAAAAAATGATTGTTATCAATGAAAAATTAAAAAAGCCTTTTAGATTCCTGACAAAGGTTACCGTACATGTAATACAAATCGGTTCAATATGGGAATAAAAATCATTACTACTACTACTACAACTACCACATTTACTATCAGAAGACCTATTATATAAGAACAAAAACCCTAAACTATATGCATACCCTTCACAAACAAAAAATACCCAAACACAAACACACAAATGGCTAATCAAGAATTGTCAGTTTGGTGGTTTGAAAGAGGAAATTTCATACTACAATATTTTGATGGCCACAAAATAAGATACCATTCCATAGCATCAGTACTAGAAAATTGCAACGAAAATGTATTGAGAAAAATGAATGAGCTAGGAACACCACCAGCATGTTACAGAGAACAGACAAAACAACTATTCAAAATTCTGAACAAAGGGTATGGAAATCCAAATGAAAGGGTGATTGAAGATCCAAAAGTTACATCTTGGGAGTTCATTGAAGACAGTTTCAATGTTGAAGTAACTTGGGATGATGGAAAAGTTGATATATTCGACCCCGAAGACATATCTTCTTGTGAAGATTTAGTCTTTATAAAGCAATTATCTGAGATTCCAATCATCAACAACTCTGGAAACAAATATGCAGAGAGACTTCAGAGTGCAGTGATTTCACAAGTGGAACTATGGACTCAATCTGAAAGTGATGAAGAAATCCTAAATTGGAAGCTTAGGATTTTCATCTGAAGAAGAGACCAACTTTGATCCATAATGTTGGTTATTGGTTTCCAGTAGCTGTTGTTTGTTAACTTATCTTTCTGTGGTTGTAGTTTGTTAACTTATCTTTTGGTGGTATGTTGAATGCTAATTGTGGTAATAGAATGAAGATGATAAGAGTAATTTTGATGTTTGTATGGATGGTGAACAGGTTATGATGGTTGTAACGTTCATCATCTTTGATATAACTTTTTATCATCTATAAATTATTAGTATAATGCTTAATTAGTGCTTTTGCTTTTATATAAATGCATTTCATAAAACGCAATAATACTATTAATTGTTCATAAGCAAAGATTTAAAAATATTGATTCATACCTAAAACGCAATAGTACAAAAATAAGCTGAAATAATAGAAGGTATAATAAAACGTAATATAAAATAACTGATAATAATGCAGCTTATAAGGCAATAACAAAAAACAAGACTTCCTTTATTAGAATTTAATTTTTTCAATAAAAAAATTTTAAAAAGAAAAAAAACAAAAAAATGTAAACTTACATTGTTTTATTTGACCCAACCAAAGTAGAAGAAAACTTCTCTTTACATGTACAACTGTTGTGTCCTTTACCACCGCATACACGACACGACTTCTGGATCTTTGAGGATTTCTGAATTGCAATCTCACGATTAGTCTTTAACCTTTTTTGTACACCACATTCTTTTGTCCTTATTTTGATCGGAACACGAATAACAAAACTAGAATTTTCAATATTACCACCGATATCAGCAAACCTATCTTTTCGACTAGGCGGTGGCGCAACAACCATAACCTCATCTTCTTTATCCTTATAACTTTTGATATATTCTCTGTGCGACATAACTCATCTAAATCACCAACCAACCTATTAACAATATATTCATTTGCTACAATGATTTCTCTAAAAACTTTATCAATTTCACTACTCTTACTAATCTTGTCAAACCAAATATTACAATGAGTTGAGCTGTTTGAAACAACCTCTCTCATCCATCTTCTGAGAACATATCTTCTTGGAAACTTATTTATATCATCAAACCTTAGAACATAAAATATATGATGGCACAATATTCCAAATTGTTCAAACCGTTTGCATGTACAACATACAGTTATACCATCTTCTTGTTTACTATATTCAACCTGTTTAAAATAATAAAATAGTATATAAGATGACAGAGATGTATAATAAAACGCAATGAATAGTTACAAATATTATAACAAAAAAATTAATTAAAAGATCAGTTACTTTAAATTTAATAATGGTAAAACGTAACAAACATAATGATATAATTACACAAAAAAAAACTATTTTAAACATGAAATATATAAAACACAATATTGTTTTAAATAATACCTTGAATAACGAAGTGCATGGCTGATTAAAATCCTTTTATCTCAAAAAATTGAACATCACCAACTGTATCTTGATTCTTTGACATACATTTTGTAATGGAAGCATCAATTTCCTTCCGAACATCTTCAAAAATTGTTTTGGTATATATTTCCGAAGCTTGTTTCTCTAATACAAAGTCACTCCAAATCTTAGAATCAATATACCTTGTATCATGATCATTTCTGCTATGCTCATGCCTTTGAAAGTCCATTGCAGTTTCAAAATGAGTGAAAAATTCAACAAGAGTACACCTTGGATTACAAAACTGTCCTAAAAAGTAATTCTCGCTTTCACATCTAGATGTAGTACGCATAAGACCAGCCAAATTCTCTCCACGGTAATAAGATGGTATCCAATCAAATCGAAGATCATACATAATCTTTAACCATTCATGATTTTCTAATCCAAAAGTAGACATTATTGAACGCCGCTCAGTTTCAAAATCTTCTGGAATAATATTATCATTCCAAACTACACGAGTCATTCTTGTATTGAAGTCAATGTTTGATGATAAAACAGGACCAACCTATATAAAAAGCAATAAAATTATTTAATAAAGAACAAAAAGATAAAACGCATTATGTAAATTGGTTATGGATTGTAGTTTGTATAATAAATTTTGTAAATATTAGATGATATACTATAACGAAATAACAATTTAATTTATAAATTTAGTGTAGGAACGTTCACGATTAGCACGGGAACCTAAATTTGTTATCTATTGTCCGATTGGTGGAAACTAATGACAAGTTAACCAAATAACAAGAATTACTCATTTAAATGTTGTTTTCATTGATCTAAAGTTCAATACATTCGAGAACCGGATCCGACAGAGCTTCGCCGTCTCTGTGCTAAAATCTCTCCACGTTACAAATGAAAAAACCAAGGCACCTATTAATACACTTACAAGTTCGCTGGAGAGTATGGAAGTTCGAGCGAACTTGACATTCCAATACCAATGTCAAGCGAACTTGGCTCCTAACTCACTTAAATACGCCTCGTTTCTAACATATTAAGCCCTATTCACTCAGACTCAATTCATAATGACATAGGCAACAGACATATGCACCAACAGACTCCCCCTTGGATGTTGCCGTAGTCATTGACTTTTAAAATTTTCTGAGTCTTCCGATTTTTAGTTCTTGAATAAACTTTAACATCTTGATCTTTATATCCTCTTTCTTGAGCTTTGTCTTGATATGCTCCCCTTTGCTTTAAGCTCTCCCCCTTGCTTTAAGCTTTCTGGTATCTTCAATCTTTGCTTTATCAACTCTCCCTCAATCTTTAATACCTGTCTAAATACTTTCTGACATTCAAATAAACATTTCAGCTTCAAAACTTTGAAATTTTGTACCATCAACATTTCAAATTTTAATTTTCACTTTAATATTTTCAAAACTTTAGTTATTCAAGTTCAAATTAATGACCTTGAACACTTTATACATTTAAGCCTTTGTTTACTCAAAAATTTTCAATTATGAAATCCACTTGATTGACCAAGTTCAAGTTAATGACCTTGGTTAACCAATTTCATTTATCGAGTCCAAATTAATGACCTCGGTTTGAAACCGTTGTGATTGAACCAATGTTTTTCTTCAATTTTAAAGTTCCAATTTAATGAATTTTTTAACACTTTTGATGATTTTTGGATTTTACAGATATCACCAAGATTTTCACCATTAAAGCACCTTACCAGACTTCGAAGGACCGTTCTCCATCATTGGCTTATAGAAACTAATGAAGAAACAAAATCTTTTTGAATTTTAGAAAGTTTATGCTAAAACACACTAAAAATCTTTTTGATTTTTATCTGTTTAGCAATTAAAGAAAGTAAACTATGTACAAACATATTTACAGTCTTATTTTTGTGAACTCGTGTCTAAGGATCATATCAGTTGATTGAGACATATCACCAGTACTTTTGACCTTTTGAGACTTAAGATTTAAACTTGTTTACTTAGATTGTCGATATGTTTGTCCACTTAAACTTTACCACGTTTCTCAACTGTTCCAAGATATGTTAGGTATGATTTATTAAACTTGACTTAACTATGGTTCCCACTTCTTGAATATACTCCCGAATCCAGATTCCATAGAGTTCATCTTACAGGTGAATATAGCGTAATTGATATCTGTCTTTAGGTTAATGCGAGACCTTGAGAGCTCAGGTTAGTACTACCGTACAGACAAAGAAATAAAAGGCTCGTCTTTAAGGTGTGTTCCACTTAAGGAATCTTTCAAGCATTGCAAATGATTAGATCTTTCGATTCTTTTCAAATTCTTCATGCTAATTTGAGGTTTTTAGCAAAAGCATTATAGAAGTTCTAGGGTATTGCTTCCGCAAAATCAGAAGAACTTGTATAATACTCCAGATATCAATCATCTATAAAGACCGCATATCTCAGAATCAGGCAATCCTTCAATCGAAATTTCAGAGTACTAAGTCCATATATCCGAGAGATGTTAATCCACGAGATTAAGCAGTTGTAAAATTTAGTTATATCCCGGAACCAATTTACTGAATGTGTAAAGTCTATCGACACATCCAAAGTAAGACTTGTTTATAACTTTTCAAACTTTACAATTCTTTAGCGTACTGTGATAGTCCACTGATGTACTATCATTTTCTTTTGACACAAAATTCTTTTTGTCTTTTTTCAATGTATTTGAATTTTCAACTTGTTTTTCATATGTTTTTGATTTTTCAACAATTGTTTTTAACTTTTCTCACTCCCCCTAAAATCAAAAACATATTTTTGGATTTTAGGTTTTAAAAAAATACTATTCTAAAAAGATATCAAACCAATGTGGATCCCGAGAACTCGTCGTCCGATCCTTTTTCCAACATCTGCATCGCACCTGTTCAACAGATAAACCATTAACCTCATTTACATGAAAGAACAAATGGTTATAAAAACAGTGTTTCGTTCAACAGTGTGGATTTGCACAATTTGATTTTTGACAAATTTTCTTATTCCAATTTATTCTTTCTCAAAATGATTAAGATTTTTGACTTTCTGAATAAGTTAAGTAACATGAAGCTCCACTATACAGATTTAGTCTTTGACAAAGCAGATCTGTTGGAACTCCTGCACACAAAGCAACTATTTGAATAAGGAAACCCAAACCTTTTTGGTTTTGGGTTTGACATGATAAGCATAATAAACACTTTCAAAATCATCATCATAATCAAAATCATCATCAAACATTTCGTCCGATGTCGATTCTTAAAACGTTTTAACCTTTTCTTTCATTGTCTGTTTGATTACTGACTCAGTTGATTTGACATTTTCAGTTTTGTCAGTAACAGACTTTGATTTTTCAGAAGATGAAAATCTTTTCTTAGCAACCCAAGATTGTAGCTTGCTTCTTGCTTTCTTGATATAGAATCTAGAATCTTTGTTTTCATTAAATCATGAAGTTTCACATTTTTCAAATGTTGAGTTTTCAAACTTTGAACTCGTTTAAAGTTTCACTTCGTCTTTAGATTCATAGTTTCTATTTGATTCTATGACAGGTTTCACAATCTGTGGTTGTTTTTGCTTTTCATCTTTTGACCCAGTTTTTCTTCGTGGAAATACAGGCTTTAGATTCAGACACTTGCGAGCCATATGACCAATAGTATTGCATTTAAAGCAAGTCCGATTATCAGAAACATTTCCACTAGTGGGTTTTAATCCACTTGTGGACTTGGTCTTAGCCTTGTCCCAAAGTTCTTTCTCCTTTTTGAATTCATCATTCGATTTCTTACCAATCATACCTTCTTCTCGAACCGTATTCATCCCATACACAAACTTCATGTGTTTACCTTTATATTCATGGAATGGCGATTTCTGGTTCCTTCTCGGCTCATCTTGATTTTCTTCCAAACCCAATCCTGCTCTCCTGTTCTCAGGAAAATCACTACCAAACTTTCAATAATTGTTAGCATTCCTTTTGGGTTTCGAGTAAAATCTTTTCTTGTTTTTCTCAAGATCATCTGATGAAACTTCTACAAGTTTGAAAAATTTATCAAGTTGGTCCTCTTTCACGTTCTGAATCGGAAAACTATCATCAAAGTATAATCTATTAGATTCCTTAATCTTGTACATGACAACATTAGGATCATCACTTAGATGATTTTCAGATGATGTATCGTCATCTTCCTATTGTGATTCTGAGTTGTTCGAACTTGATTTGGCTCTTTCAGAGCTGCCTTCATCAGAATCATTTCCCAACACATTTTTAACCACATTTTTTACCACCGCTTCATTGTCATCATTTGATTTTGTAAAGTCTACGTCAATGTTCTTAGGAAATTTATCTTTCATTTCTGATAAGAGTAAAATATTAAACGCCTTTTCAATCTCATCATCTTTCTTGCAGGAATAACTTGCAAGAAGTGGTGGAGGAACACTTCCATATTCTTTACGCTTTGATTTATCACCATTTTTCTCCGACTTAATCGTAGGTAAAATGTGATCAATGACATAGGCGTTTGTGGTGTAACTTTTCAGCAATTGTCTTACCCTTTCTGTTTCTATCTTTATGTCATGAAGCTCACGCTTTGTTTGGCAATAGTATTAATGTACATGATTGCTTTTTGTTTTTCAATTACTGTGGCACTTAACATCTTTACATTAGCACTGAGTTCAAGATTAGCTTTTTCGACATTTTTATATTTGCTTTTTGTCATAAGCTTCTTTCATAGTTCTGTAATCATAACGAAAATTTTCGTTATTTACAGTTATTTTTCTAATGACTTTGACCTTTTCAAGACAAGGTTCACAAGGACTTGCGCACTTTGTGCAAGATTTTTCAACCTCCACAACTTTCACAACTTCCTTGTCAGACATTCTTACCTCAGCTTTTATCTTTTCTGCCTCTGATTTCAATGCTTCTTGCCTTTGCATCTCAAAGTAAGCTATTTCTTCTTCCTCAGCTCTCTGCCTATAACCTTCCAGAATAGCATTTTCTAGAGCCGCATCAACATACGATGTCTCAGATTCATCCACTACCTCTGCCATCATGGCAACACCAGTTCTTTCCAATGTATCTATTCCAATCAAAACCATCTTCTTCATAAGTAACAACAAAAGCTTGTTGGGTTTTCTTTGCAGATTTATCTTCAACTTCGACTTGTGTTCTCTTTGGATATGGCTTATATTGAAGGGCTTTCTTGTAGTACTCGTTACCATGCCGAAAGGATTTTGGTTTCCATTTGCTTCTTGATTGTTGCAAAGTGTCCCTTTTGTCGACACCTGAAGCATGTGAATTTTGACTTGTCAAACCCGAGCTTATTGTTTGAATTGCCAATATCCCTTCTAGTGAGTGCCACAAACTTGGTAACTCTTATGATGATAGATGCTAGACTCTATTTTATATCCATCAGTTCCAACTCTTCTTCATCCACCTGATCATAATCCTCGGCAGTCATTTCTGGATTACCGATCTTTCCAGCAACAAGACTTTCATACGATTCAAGAACAGTAGCAAGAAGTGCTATGTGCTGTTTGGCAACTTTTTCAGGAAATATATTCTTCAAATCGACTGCTATGTTGCACTAGAAACATTTGAATCAGAACTGGCTTGGCTTGTTTGATTTTGGAATGACGAGCTTGAACTAGCACTAGTATATCCAGCATATGGAGAACTTTGATTTGGAGAGGAATTTTGTATTTGCACTAAATGCTGTTTGAATTTTCGGGCTTTGAATTGGAGTATCTTGAACACCTCCGTTATAATAAACACCGACATCTTGAACAACATTAGCATTCTTTGATTTTTCAATCTTCATCAATTCCATTTCATGACCTTCTAATTTGTCGATGAAAGATGACAATTTGAAATGTCTCCAAGATAGACTATTCTTCAGAATCATCAAATATGTTGTCCATTCTCCTTCTGGAAGTGCATCGGCTAATTTCTCGATTTGCTCTTCATTACATCGTTTAATATCATGTCTTCGCATCTGGACCATGAGATGACAATATCTATCAATCATCTGCTTCATAGTCTCACCTTTAATCATCGTGAAGATCTCGAACTCTTTCTTGATCAAGGGCTTTTTGCTTTTGATCATTTCATCACTACCTTTGAATTTGTCACAAAGAGAATGCCATAATTCTTGTGATGTTTCATATTCTGGCAAAAGAATCAAAATATCTTCTTTTACTAATTGTTGTATCAAGCTAATCATTTTCTTCTTAGCGACATAGTTATCTTTGTCAGCTAGTGAAAACTTGTTCAGTGGAAGATCTTGATCACGCTCATCTTTTGGCCATTTGTAACCATCCTCAACTGCAACCCAGTTGTTGAATTGATTCGCTTGTATCCAATTCACAAACTTTTCCTTCCACCTTTCAAACTCGTCCATACTCATTAGCTTTGGCGGTTTCAACATAGTACCCATTTCGTTGTCAATATTCATCTGGTTTGCCGCAAGAGTATTAGCATTTGATGAAGAAGCCGTTTGTGAGACGAACACGTTTTGTGGAAATCTTCCATTTTTTCAATTTGAAGACGTATCTGAAAATACAATAAAAAACATTCGAAAATTGATTATAAACAGACAAGTTCGGTTGAACTTGTGTGAAAATCATATTTTGATTTTAGTTTTCCACAAGTTCGGTCGAACTTAGATGAAAGATTTCAAATTTTATCACAAAAACCTCAAGTTCGGTCGAACTTGATGTGAGATTTGAGAAAAAATACACCTTTGAGCGGACTTGTAAAGGATTTCAAGAAGAACACTTAAGTTCGGTCGAACTTAGGTATCTTGATTTATCCTCGAGCGAACTTACAACTGTATTCAAAGAAAAACTTGCAAGTTCAGGTGAACATAGCTTAAGTTTCCTGATTTTTTATCAAGTTCGAGCGAACTTGATAAAATTTCAATGAAAACTTATTAAGTTCGAGCGAACTTAACACAATTTCACTCAAAAACCCTTAAATTCGAGCGAACTTGATAAAAATCACTCAGAGAATGAATTTCTAACTCAAGTTCGGTCGAACTTGGCTTATAAGTTCGATCCTGATGTGTTTTGAAAACATGGTTTTTTCAACAATTTGATATCAATTCGTATGAATTTGATGTCCAAACTCTCAGGGGTTTATCACAAGTGTATTTTAAATGACTTGTTCAATTTTTAGCTGATTTTGTCCATGAAATCATCAAATATATGAAAAAGTTAAGAAAAATGATAGAATGGAGATGAAATAGAGAAATTCTTGTCTTGATTCCAGCAAATTTAGGTATCCAGGCTCTGATACCACTTGTAGGAACGTCCACGATTAGCACGGGAACCTAAATTTTTATCTATTGTCCGATTAGGCGAAAACTAATGACAAGTTAATCAAATAACAAGAATTACTCATTTAAATGTTGTTTTCATTGATCTAAAGTTCAATACATTCGAGAACCGGATCTGACAGAGCTTCGCCGTCTCTGTGCCAAAATCTCTCCACGTTACAAAATGAAAAAACTAAGGCACTTATTTATACACTTACAAGTTCGCTGGAGAGTATGGAAGTTCGGGCGAACTTGACCTAGTCAAGTTCGGCCTGTCAAGTGAACTTGGCTCCTAACTCACTTAAATACGCCTCGTTTCTAACAGATTAAGCCCTATTCACTCAGACTCAATACATAATGACTTAGACAACAGACATATGCACCAACATTTAGTAGATATTAGATGATATACTATAATGCAATAATATGGATTTGAAAAAAAGATTCTTCATAAAACGCAATGTAATACCTTTGTCTTTAATTTCTCCCATATATGCCACATACATAGCTTATGCCTAGTTCTTGGAAGAACATCTTTAATAGCCCTCTTCGTTGTAGCATCTTGATCAGTAACAACAACTTTAGGATCCATTCCAAAAGCATTAACAAAAAAACTTAAAAGCCATCGATACGAATCTGCAGTCTCAGAACCAAGTAATGCACCACCAAATGTAACATTCCTAAAATGATTATCAATGCCAGTAAATGGTACAAAAACCAAATCATATCTACATAAAAATGGTAATGAATTAGAAAATCATTAAGAAAATTTGATATATAACACAATAAAGTTAATAAAACATACGTGTTTGATTTGTAGGTAACATCAAAACCTACTATATCACCAAATATATAATTTCTTTTTAATTGCTCATCAGCCCAAAACATCCCTCTCAATCTACTATCTTCGCCAACATCATAATCACATGTAAATCCATGGGTAGATTCCTTCTTCCTAATAAGACGCCTAACTACCATTTCTGCATAATATTCACCAATGTAGAGATTCAAATCTCTTCTATAGTTCTTACAATCAACTTTACTAGCATCAACTTCACCAAAACCACCATACATTGTTTTCATGATATTAAATGCTTTAACAGGCCCCACATTGATTGCAGACAATCAAGATATAAAACTTTCTTTAACATAATCAATACTTCTGGTCGCAGGAAAGAAATGAACATCTTCTTCATCAACAAAAATATGATTATGTTCTTCTTCAAAATTTTAGATTTTAAACATATTATTGTCCTCTAAAATTAATTTCAAATGAGCATTGCATCCAACTCTTTTTTAACCTCTATTACGTCTAACAATCTTTTACTATTTTCACCAACAGAACCAGAGTCTATTGCTTTGCTAACATTAAATCCTTCTTTTGAACACACAATATATCTTATTTTTACTATTCCACCATATTTCCAAGAGGTATTTTTCTTGCAGAAAAACCAGCAGCAAGTGCATATATTTGATATAACACAAAAGCCTCATCAAAAGATTTAAAAAACATTCCAACTGCAGGTCTAATGGATTCACTGACTTTAGGTTTGTAATATTTTCTTCCACTCTTTAAGCATACACGTTCTTCCATTTTGAATTGAAATCTGAAATAAAACGCAATAAGTAACTATAAAAAGCAATACAAATTATACAATCAACAAAGTTTAATTCAAAAACATTATAACGCAATAAAAAATACATATTCAAAAATTTAATTGATTATAAGGAAATGTCACATAAGACGCAATAGTTCTTTATTAAATACAAACTTATTAAAAAGGAACAAAAGAAAACGCAATAGTTCATGATAAAACTTTATTAACATGATTAAAGTATTAAATCAAAACTTATGTCGTTGATAATAAAGAATTACGATGTAAAAATTGTATATCATTATAGAAGTTAAAAACCTAAAAGACAAATTGAGTTTTCGCAAAAACAATGATAAAATCGAACAAATTACTGTAAAATTAAACAACATTAACAGTTAAACATATCAAAAATCAATAAATTATAATAGAAAAACGAATTGTAAACGTAATTGACTGTATGTCGTCAAAATTACAAAAAAAATTACGTCTAAATTGAAGCTAGACTTACCAATAAAGTCTGCAAAATCCATTAAAGATCTCGAATTCACGATCGAAACTCGTTTAATGCTTGAAAAAGTTGAATGTATGATGTTTTGATTTAGGGTTTTGAAATCCCAAATTATGTTATCCAACTGAAACTAGAGGTAACAGTATCTGGTGTATTATTAGAACGATCATAAGAAGATATAAAATGACGAAAATACCCCCGCCTTCCAAATTTAAAAAATTAGATGAACGGCTAAGATGACTTCCTCTACTTCCTTGCAAAAATAAACTTCTTATTTGATCCTCTCCCTAGAAATACAACACATTTTACTGGGTTTTTTTAGTCGTCATATTTTATATAGCAATATGGTACTCAAATTAAAGATAATAAGACGCTCGATTTTATGATGAAATTTTTATGAAAAAATAATGTCGTATAAAAAAGTTATGAACGTTTAAAAAATGGGGGTGAAATATGCATGTGCCTTGCATGTAAAGAAAGAAAGTCAATAAATATGATTTTCCCAAGATACCCTTACACTCCTCTTTTTTCCTATTTTTTCATCTTAACCATTGATTTGAAAAATGAATGGTTAAGATTCCTTCTCATCCTACTTAGGCAAAATCAACTTTTTATTTGATCTTACCCCTATATATATATATATATATATGGTGTGGATCATGAGAAAACTGGTTTAAAGGAGAAAACCAAAAAACTATATATATATATATTATATATATATGGGATGGATCATGAGAAAACTAGTTCAAATGAGAAAACTAAAAAACTAACTAAAAAACCAAAAAACATATCAATTTTTTTCGATTTTTTTATAAAAAACTCGCTATATATATATTATATAAAAAAACTTTAAAAAAATAAAAAATAAAAAAAACATAATGCACATGTGCAACATATACATATAATGCACATGTGTAGTACACATATAGTGCACATGTGCAGTACAAGTTTTTTTTTTTAAATTTTTTTACATAAAAAGCAGCGATGTTTTATAAAAAAAATTGTATGTTTTTTATGCTTTTTTAGTTAGTTTTCTAGTTTTCTCACATTTAAGTAGTTTTCTCATCATTCCCTCCCTATATATATACATACTAGATTATAAGCCCGTGTATTACACGGATCTAAATATAGAAATCATGTCACTTTACAATATCTGCACAAATATACACAAGTGAATTATTTTTATATATACACCAATTTACATAACCTGGTTATTCTTTTTCTTTGTCGAAAAGCAATGAAAGTAGGTGATCATTTACTTTCTGTACAACTTCATTCGTAGCAAGTATGACTCTGTTATGAAAATATTTAGATTTTTTGAAATATTGAAGAATAATAGCGGCAGTATGATATTTTACGGTATATTAATAGAAAAGGTAACCCGTTGTTTTGGTAAACTTAAAATTGTTATTAGTGATGATGTTTATCGATTTCCATTTGGATCAACATGGATAGCTTGAGATTAGCTTTCTTTTAATTTTGAAATGCATTTTGATAAGAGATCTGAAAATTAGAGTCATAAATGCAAACGTGTAGATGTTCTTCAATTCGATTGATCGAACCCATGAATAATCAAAATTAGGGACATGAGAACCTAGTTATGTTTACATCATTTAAATATTGAAGTTTTTCACAATACAATACATATTAATAATATTAGATATTAGATATTAATATAATACATAATGTATTAATAATATAATTAATAAATTAATATAATTCATAACAAATAAAAAAATCAACGGTTATTAATTTTAATATTAGATACCCATTAGATTTATTGTAGAAGTAACTATTATATTAGTTATATTTAACTAATATTATTATTAAATTAAAGAAGAGAATGCTATTCGCATAGATACTCGCTTAAATATATTACATTTACAATTGCAATAATATAATTTATATTAACTATTCTTATCGCTAATACTAATTTAGAATATTTTGTTATTCTTTCATTATAAAGATCTAAAATATTCTGAGTATCCAAATAAAACTAATCAATAATTTATATGTTCATAATATATATTACGTTGAGATTTATATTTAATTAATATTAATATTAGAAGAAGGGATTGATGATATTCTTTAAAACATTTATTATTTCAATGATTAAGTAATGACAAGTGATATTTATTATATATTAAGTGAAAAATATAAATAAAAATTGTGAGATTGAAGGAACAAATGCCATGTGACATTATTATTACTAAATAAGTGAGAAGAATGCCATGTGGTATTAAAATGATTTCTTTATTAGTATTAGATATATATATATATATATATATATATATATATATATATTTTGAACGGCTAACTATTATTTGCTTTTTTAATTTTATTTTTTTTTGTGTCTTTTTTGGTATGGTTTCAAGACATGCTCCGACGCCTCAATCACCATGTTTTTTTGGGTGGAAACAAAACGCCAATTTCAGGTTTTCTATTTAGTATCCCATGTACTGTTGCTGCCTTTCAAAAAAAAAAACCTTGATTTGGAGTGGTAACGTGCCTCCTAAAAGGCTTTTGATAAAAAATATGAAGATGCCTAATACTTTTTCAGAGAAACTAACGCTAAGGTTGGATGATGTGGTATAGAGCCCCTAGGAGTTTTATCACGTGACGTAGACGACACGTAATCGAGGGGCATTATTGTTAACTTGCATAATAAAGCATTTTAAAGCCCCCATTTACTATATATAAAAAAAAGAAAAAAATATAAAAAAAGGAATCTGATTGATTGTTACTTTCTCTCTCTCCTCTTTCACGCCCGCTAACCCACTGGTGGAGGCATGTCATAGCGCCCCGTTTGGAGGCCAGGAAATGGTGAAGGGGAGCTATAGGGCGCCAAACTTGCTGAGTTGGCCATGGACGGTATACTACACCCTTTGGCCTAATGGATTAAAAGTCATGGGTGCATCCACATCCTCTCAACGCACAGTGAATCCATCCCTAATTACAAGAGTACATCAAGTCATAAACGTAAAGTACTATTTTTAAGCGCAAATAATGAATCATGTGAAACGATTACTCTAGAATTAGGCCTCGAAATAATGTTGGAACACTCGAATCACAAACACAAACAAACAATCGGATGTTGTGAGAAATCCACTCACGACTCTTTGCTTTTTTTATTAAAATCAAACCACCACAAATTACAAGACTCATAAACCCCTATTTATGCTAAATATTACTTGATCATCAAAATAATAGGTCCGTCCCAAAAAAGAACATGCCACCTAGTTAAATAATAACTCAAATACACATAATCTCTAAAATTACGTAAGTTTAACCAATTAGATGAACATTAAATAAAAAACAAACAAATTACAAATAAATCGAATGTATGTATACACACCGTATTTATGTTTGTTTATTTGTAACTAAATTAACGGCAAAGATAGACATTTAAACAAATTATTTCCTACGTCAGCTTATTCACACACTTCCATATTTTATTCCCTGCACCCTTTTTTTCACTTTCCTCTCTCTACGCGTTTGTCAATTGTCTCATGGCAAGGTGTATTTGGTGGAACATTTTTGTGTGGATCCGAGTTCCGTGGCCAAATAATGTAAACAATGTTTCAGAGTTGATGAATTTGATCTATAATACCCCTGGTTCGAAGACTTGGACAAGATTGGTTAATACAGTGCTGATGGCTATAATTTGGTTTATATGGCCAGCCCGGAATTTAAAGACTTTCGAGAACAAATTCATCCCAGTTCACGAGACGGTCCAGAGAATTAAAGAAGAGTCTTTTTTTGTGGGTTAGTAATAGATGTAATCGCCCAGCTGTGTCTTGGGATTCTTGGTCAGATTTTAATGTTGTGAACATGTTGTAGTTTGCCGTTTGTTTTTCGCCGTTTTGGCTCTGGTTGTTTGCTTTCCAGCGGCTTGCTGGCTCTATATATTCAGATATATATAATAGTTTTGCCGTTAAAAAAAATTATCTATGTATAGAGAGAGTGAAATGAGAGGTGTATCGTGTATGAAATATTACCTATTTTTAACCATATCTAAAAATATGACAATGGATTTGGAAGGAACGATTGGGCAATTGGCATGCCACTTTTACGATCTCAAGATTCCACGTTTGTCCTCTTTCATAACTTGCAAACCAAAAACCACACTTCTTCACTTGTCAAATCCCAAAACTATCCCTCAACCTCAAAACAATAACCAATCACGCAGCCTACTTTTCTAGGATAGTTTGGTAAATTACTGCCCACCTCATTTCTTGGTAACAAGCATAACAGACACAACACCATTAATGCCACATTACTGACTTCACATCCAACAAGTCACCGGAAAATGCACATTCACATTCTTTAAAACATCCAAAATGGTGGAACACCAACAAGACACACTTGCCGGAATATCAAGATTCCGGCTACTCACCGATCAAATATCTTCCTTAATCATCATCTCTCACTCAATCAAAGTCTTCTCTTCTAAATGGGCATTGATAAGAAACAAGCTAAATTATATTATCTCCATCCTCGCCGTTATCCCGCCAGAAATCCAAGATTCCGCCGACCGTTCACTATTAAACGATGTCGTTCAATCAGTTGAAGAAACAACAAAACTTGCTCACAAATGTATCGATCTTTCTTACACAGGAAAGCTTCTTATGCAGAGTGATCTTGACATAATCTGTGAGAAATTCAATACCCATATAAAATCTTTATGTGAATTATCTTCTTCTGATTGTTTTTCCCCAAATTACGATTCCGCCATTGTTGTTTCGAGATCTGCAACTTCTGCTTCAAATGACGATGTGAAATTCTATATCAAATATTTGTTTTCAAGGTTTAAAATTGGGAACATTGAGATGAAGAACCAAGCATTGATTTGTTTCAATGAAGTGATTCAAGAAGATGACAGTTGGTTGAAGATTGCTATGGAGGTTGAAGGGTTTGTTCATGTGTTAGTGGGGTTTTTGAGTTCAAAAGATTTGGATGTTCAAGAAGAAGTGTTGAAATCATTGGATATGATTTGTAGGTTTGAGTTGTATGAAGGGGTTTTGGTGGCAATTGGTGTTGTTGCTCCATTAATCAGAGTTTTGGAGTGTGGGAGTGAGTTGAGTAAAAGTTTGTCCACCAGGTGTTTGATGAAATGCACAGCTGAGTCTGAAAATGCTTGGTCTGTTTCAGCTCATGGCGGGGTGACATCATTGTTGAGAATCTCTGCTGGTGAGTGTGAAAGTTGTGGTGAGTTGGTTGGTTTGGCTTGTGGGTTTTGAAAAACCTTGTTGGTGTTGATGAGATTAAAAGGTTTGTAGTCGAAGACGGCGCGCTTCAGATCTTTGTTAATCTTGTCAAGTCGAGAAATGAAGTATCCCAAATCAGTTCCATGGAGTTTCTCCAGGCAATCGCGGTTGGGGATCAACTAGTGATTGATTCAATCGTTAACGAAGGGGGATTCGTGTTTTAGTCCATGTGTTGGATCCAAAATCGTCCTTTTCATCTAAAAGTAGAGAGACATCTATAAGGGTGATCATGAGTTTGTGTTCGGATATAACAAATTTGAACAGTTTAGTGAGTTATGGTTTCATGGATCACATACTCCATTTTGTTCAAGATGGTGACATTGCGGTTCAAGAATCGTGTCTAAAAGCCGCGTATTGGTTAAGTGGGATATCAGATGGTTTCAAGAAAGCAATGGGTGATGCGGGATTCATACAAGTAATCATCAAACTCATTGCTACAAAGCCGATTGAGATTAGAGATTTGGCATCTAAGATGTTGTCTAATTTGGTTTCAATCCCCAAGAATAGAAAAAGATTGGTGGAAGATGATCAAAATGTGTGCTTGATTATGCAATCAATTGATCAAGAAGGGACTTCGACCAGAAAGCTTCTCCTTCTGATAATCATGTCGTTATCGGGATGTAATAGTGGCCGAAAGAAAATTTTGAGTTCCGGGTACTTGAAAAACATCGAAAAGTTAGCCGATGATCAAGTGTTGGATGCTAGGAAGATTCTTAGGAACCTGTCATCGAATCGGTTTGTTCGGTTGGTTAGAGGGATTTGGCACTGAGTCGTTTATTGTTTCAATATATTTTACGGTTTAGGGTTAACATTTAGAGATTTTGCATCGAGTCTTCTGTTGTTTCTATGCATATCTTAGGTTTTATTGTAATAACTAATAACTAATAAGAATGTAAAAATACCGATTTTTATCCAAAAATGCACACCTAGTGATCATAAAATTAAAAGTTTCATGCATGGTCTTTTTTTTTAATGGCAAATTTGAATCACTGACGGACCACTGGAGTATCATCGTGCCATCAGCGGAACCACCCGATCATATTCATCTCCATTAGGCATAATGTCTATACACCAATTCAGGAGGAAACCCAATAAATATGAGAAAACCCCCCTTGTGGGAATTGAACCCAGGACCTATTGGTCCCAAAGTCTTATCGCAACCCCGGAATGCCACTAGGCTATAAAGCCATGGACTTTCATGCATGGTCTTCATGCCTTAAATCGGAATGATGCAATTATGGTTTAAATAATTGAATAATTTAAACAGAAAAAATTGAATACAAACAACTATGATTTTTTTAATGATTTTTATGTTTAGGTTGTGTAATGTGTATAAACTATTAATATTCCCGTGCGATGCGGCGGATCCAAATGTAACATAGATAAACTAAAGATGTATATAAAAATAAGCACGGAAACGTATTATATATGGCTCGACTTATTTGCGAAAGAAATTTACGTTGAACACCAACCTTTCCTTATACCGAAACGTACATAAAAATAAGTAAAAACTTATGTTTTTAAGTTAAAATTGGCAACGTGCGTTGCGGTGGGGCCGAAACGTAAAGTAAGTCGCATTTGTAAAACAAAATTTATGCCAAAACATAGATCAACTGAAAACACACAAAAAAAGCAAAATATATGAGTTTACCTATTTTCAAAGAAACGTAATCAATATGAATTTATACGACACGTACCTAAATATAAGCATGTAAAAATCATTATAATTATTTAGAAAGTTGAAGGGTTGTAACTGTCAATACTAAATGTTGAAGGGTAAAGACTTTACAAAACTTACTAAAAGAAAAAAAAAACGTAATCAACTTAAATTTATACCGAAACGTACATAAATATAAGCACGTAAAAATGAATATAAAGTTTTTAGAAAGTTGAAGGGTTGTAAGTGGCAATATTAAATGCTGAAGGGTAAATGCTAAAATAAACAAAAGGTTACCAAAAGACAAAAGAAAAAAAAAACTAAAAAAAAGTGACCAATGAGCAGCTGCCGACACATTGCGGCAGCGTCGAAACGTAAAGTAACTCCAGCTTATACTGTCTAATAAAAACGTATTATATTTGAGCTGACTCGTTTTTGAACAAAAGTTACGTTAAATCGTAGATCAACTGAAAACGTATATAAAAAATAAGAACAAAAATGTATTATATTTGACCCGACTTATTCCTGAAAGAAATTTACGTTTTAACGTTAATCAAGTTGAATTTATACTGACACGTACATCAAAATAAGCACGTAAGAAAATTATATTTTTCCGTTAAATAATGGTATGGCGTGTTGTGCTGACATCGAAACGTAAAATAACTCGAATTTAGTTTGTATAACGAAAACATATTATATTTGACCTAACTCATTTTAGAACAAAATTTATATAAAAATATACACAAACTAAAAACGTACATAAAAATAAGTATAAAAACGTATTATATTTAAGCCTACTCATTTAAAAAAAAAAGAAATTACGTCGAAACCTAAATCAACTAGAATTTATACCACACATACATAAAAAAATACAATTACAAAATTGAGGGGTTGTAAGTGTCAAAACTCAATGTTAAAGGGTAAAACCAACTCATTTAAAAAAAAGACAACGAAATCTAAATCAACTAAAATTTATACCGTCGCGTACATAAAAGAAATAAAACAAATAACGACAAAACCTAAATCAACTAAAATTTACAGTGACACGTACATAAAAAATGACAAAGCCTTTACAAAATTAACGGATTATATAGTGTCAATACAAAATATTAAATGGTAAAGTAAAACTAAAGACACTATAAGACAATAAAAACGAAAAAACACAAAAAAAACAAAACCCACCAAGTTGCTAATGTAGACGTCACATATTATAAGTTTATACAATCATTGAAATGATATTAACTTTCATTAAAATCGTCTTTTATCTACTTGGAAATAGCTGAGTAGTGTTGATGAGTTTAGATAAAATTTAGAGTAAAGGGAAGTCATGATTCAATTCTCATGGTGTGGAACTTACTCATTTAAAAAAAAAACTAAACCGTTCTTTATATTTCATTTTCCTAATATGACATTCATTCTATGACTAAAAAATGTTGTAATTTCTTTTTAGATAACTACTTAAGTTTGGAACCGATCGCCGAAAAATATTTTCCTATCAACATAACACTTATAATCAAAATAACTAATTATGAAAACAAAAGGGTCATCGGAACCCTAAACTCCACCGTCGCCGCTGCCGTGTCGAACAAATCCCCTCTGCGCCGCCTCCTGTAGACATTCCGGTAACCCTAGCCGCCGCCGTCGTTCAGCGGCGCTACTAGAACGGTTGGCCGGAGGCCATGGCCGCAGCTACAATGACTCTGTTGTTTCTCTTCTTTCTCCTGTGTTTATATGAATTACCCAAGGTCACATGTAGTGATAAAAACCTGACACACAGATACTCACTCTTCATTTCCATTGTCTTATTAACATATAGTAATTTGAAAAGTAAAATATCAGTTAGATTTTAACTCATAACCAACCTATGCATTCAAAGGTGAGGGATGTTTTTGTACTCTGGTTCTCTAGCAGCTTGCTAGATGCTAGGGGCCTGATTTAATATACTTCCACTTAAAAAAAAAAAAAAAGTTTGCTAACGCATGTGTGTTCATCTTGAATATATTTGTGAGTATTAAATTATTTATGATTGTGGATATCTTGGTACTTGAAGCAACAAATCTTGCGGAAAGAATATAATATTTTTTGATGCATTGAATTCTATCTTTTATTCTTCTCCAAGCTAATTTTTTTATAAAATTAATTGAACCGTGCTTTTAACAATCAAATATAGAGGTTTTTTTTCTTCTAAAACTGTTAGTAGAAAAGTTATTTTCTAAAATAGTGTTGTTTCAGAAATATTTACTAAAATAATTTTTAATTTTTTAATTGGTGAATTCTATGCTTATAAAAACGGGCCAGCATATACTGTAAAAATCCAAATAAACAAGAGGAGGAAGACAAGAAAATTACAATTTGTCACCCAACATGATACAACTACTTTACTATATCTCTTATGTTAAAATCCACCAATTTATTCCACTCTATTGTGGCAAGCTTCGACCTGCTCTTCATCCATAAGAACATTTCCGCTTTGATATTGTCCACTACCCTGTGTCCGAAATTAAGTCGCCCATTTAATTCTATATCATTCCTTGCTTTCCATATGTTTCACATTGTTGTTTGGAATACCAAGATTATTATCTTCTTCCACTCATTTGATCTCGTCTGCCCATCAATGTATGATAAAGCCTCACTACTCGAATCAATTCCCATGTTAACAGGAAGCTTTAGTCAAGCTAGAATGTTCCACCATATAGACTTTGACATTGTGCATGAAATAATTAAGTGATCCACCGACTCTTCGTAATGGTTACATCTCGCGCACATTTGATTTTGGATTACAATTCCCCTTCTAACTAATTCTCGTTTAACTGTGATTCTTCCCAGTGTTACCCTCCATGTGAATAAATTCAGTTTAGGAGGAACTCACTGATTCCAAAACTATTACTATTTGATCCTTGACGTAGACAACCGAGAAAAAATCGTTTGATTCTGACACCGATGCCCAACTGTCCTCTCCATCTTAAATTTGAATTCATATCTCTTTCATAAGACCAGCCCACTGGGCCATATGTTATCATCTTCAGGTGGTCTCAACATTTGATTGTCCATTGGTTTTCCTTTGCAAGTCTCACCACACATTGTCACACCCCAATTTGCAGCGAAAGTAAAATAATCCGGAATGCAACAGACACCTCTGATACAAGCACATTGTTTATAAAGACACTACATTTTATTACTTACAAAAAGTTGATTACATAATACATGTATGTTACAACTGCGTGTTCCCATGAACCACATAAGTCTTCTAAGCCACATGCGTCTATATCAGGACTCGCCTACAAACATGTCTTGAACAACATACACGGATCACACCAGTCTCAAGTTACCTGAAATGCATGTTAGTTTTAAAAAGGTCAGCTAAACGTTGCGTGAGTTCCACTGGTTTAATTGTTGTGTAACAATATGTGTTAACAAGTTTAATTGCACAAGTCACAGTTCACGGATTTATCAACACAAACACCTTCAGCTAGCAGGACCATGTTACATCAAGCACCTGCAGCTCACCGAACCGTGTCATAATAGACACCTGCAGCTTGCCGAACCGTGTTACAACAAGCACTTGCAGATCACCGAACCGTGTCATAACTGACACCTGCAGCTTGCCGAACCGTGTGTTATAAAATTTACATCATCACAAGTTGGTGCAATTAACACAGTTTGGCAACATGAAAATCACCTCAGAAAACAACAAAATCATTCAAAAGTGGGGAAGTGAAAACTCACTCCCAAGTTGGGCAATGATCACAGTTTGTAACAAGTTCATGTGTTAGGAAAGTGAAATTCCCTTCATAAGTTTGTGTAATCAACACAGTTTGTAACATGCATTCCACCCCAAGTAAAACAATAAAACAGTTAAAAGCGGGTTGTGAAACTCACAGTGCGAGCAGTGATATCAACACAAGAGTGATCAAGCAACTGGATCAACTTTAATAACCCACATGCAAGTATGGACTCAAATCAGTATCTAAGTTGGTAATAGTTATAACTTGGATCTGGTCCGGAGTTTTTATTCCGGATTGAGTCTATAGGACACTGGTATGGTGATGGACATCAGGGTAGTCTTAGTTTTCAGTTTGGCTTCCAGGCACCGATTCGCGTGCCAGCCAAAGTCGGTAGTTTAACATATTCGGATAATGGTACAGGAATACCAGTAGTGCCAACACGTGGTTATTCAAGAATGATTAACTTTCCCTCAAGGGAGTTTGAGTGTTCGAGTGGTCTAAGTTGTCCAAATTCGAGTTTCCATTTTCACCGTCGGAAATTCTCCCGAACTGCCTTAGGACACACCCATAGTGCCCAATTTTCCCGGGAATCTCCCGGAATACTCACACTGTTCCAATTATAGTATTTGTCGGGTTGGGTCAGTTCCCAGTTTCGGCAGGTTCGTTACACGGTAAATTGCCGAAATTGCTTTAAAATAATATATTTTTAATTCCATAAATTCCCATTTAATCTAGATTTTATATAAAAATCTGTGAATTTTATATAAATCAGTAAAAATCTGTAGATTTTGGGAAATATTTCTGGGAATTTATTTTGATAATTTACTTATTTAAGTAAATTATTTATAAAACCATTTTTAACCACATAATTAAAATTAAACACCATCAGTAGTTCAAAAATTCCAAAAAAAAAAAAATCCAGAACACTCTTTACATGACCAGGAACTCCTCACAAAATTTTGAGATTTTCCGATTTCGTTTCGGTGCGTTCCCGGCAACCGAAAACTCGCAAAAACACGGATTTTCAACCCAAATCAAAACTCAACCAATGAACTCCGAATTTTCTCAGATCATTCCTCATATGTTCCTTAGTGTCTCTGTAATATTTGGTGATTTATTGAATTCGTTTGATAATTTTTCTGAAATTCTTTCGGTAAACCAGTTAAAAATTCACCAAAATTCGTAGAAAATTACAAAATTCTGAAATTTTACGTGGAACTTCCTGACAACACACTACATCACCACACCAAATTTCAGCTTAATCCAAGTTACACGGACCAGGTTATAGGAAAAACAAGATTCTGCCCATCCTAGTTTCGGTTTTCGGATGATATACCTACCGATTCTTCCGATTTCAAGTGTTTATCTTGATCCCAGAAGTGTGTGAAGGATATATTCAGTACTTACACATCAATTACAACCCAAATATGCTAGAACTTAGATCAATCAAGCTTTAATTCATTGTTTCTCGGTTAATCGAATAGTTAAGCGATTTTTGTCGAATAAGAGTTGATTAGGGTATCAAACCCCAAAGGTTTGTGATCATGGCTGCCATAAAACACCAGGTGAATACCAAGGTGTTCTTATTCAGCCCATAAACATGTTTAAATCTTCAAAAATCTTGGATTAAAAGGCGTTTTTCGGCTAGAAATCGCGTTTAATCGAAGAAACGGACTTAGAATCATAAGTATCAAGGTTAATACCTTTGATTTAGTGAAGATTAGTGAAGAACTCAGCTGAATTAAGGGTCTTGAGAGCAAATTTTTGGGAGGTTTGGAGGAATTTTTGTGAAACCATGAATTATAAAATGAGAAATAAAGAATATATATATATATATATATATATATATATATATATATATATATATATATATATATATATATATATATATACACATACATGTGGGGGGGGGGGGTTGGCGGTTTGGAGGTGGGTCCCAAGGGGACAACTCGTGCTTCGTTTTGCGTGACAAAAGATGATGTTTATCTTTCGGATAAGTATAGGTTCGTTTTCGGGTCCTGGGCGTGTTCTCGATTTGCATAACGAACTCCGTTTTGCGCGTACTTAGTGTCAAAAGACTCGGTTTTAAAAATTATGCATAACCGTCTTAAAATCCGAACCCAGTTACGTTTTAATCATAAAAGTCTCGTTTGACGTTCGTTTAAGTGTTTTTAAGCTTGATCGATCGTTCCTTGCACATTCGGTTGCCTTATGTTATGCCCGGAACGAAGGCGTTTCCCCAAACGGGAGCTGCTTCGTTTTGCGTGCCCAGGCTTTGATTATTTTCAAACCTTATGTCACAGTCTATGGCACAAAACTAAGTTGTTCCTGGAACTCGGAATCTTAAATAAGGCTACCGATAATCTAATAATCAACATCAAAGGTTTAATGCACTGTTAAACGTCAAGTCTCCGTTTAACACGTTGTTCAAGGCTAAAGACGCCAACCTCACATCTTTGGTCCTTAGTAGTGTCATGTCAACCATGACGTGTTCTAGGATTCCTCCGAGATATAACATATATTGTTTCGCACAACTCACAAGCCATGAAATTTTACGAGGTTTACGCACAATTATAGTTTTAATCATGCTTTAAGTCTAGGACCAATTAAGGTGTACCTGTTTTGTCCTGGGTATCACACATAATCATAATAATATCATGATACACATATCCCGTCCGGTTACCACGGACTTGTACCAATCAAAGTTTACCGGGATTTTTCACAGTTGTCACAGTCTCCCCCGGTTAAAAGAATTTCTTCCTCGAAATTTCATTTAGTAATTCATTGGAATGCTCAGTCTTTACAGTTGAGTCAGTCATTCGACAGGCAAGTATGCCTTCGCTTTCCTTTTAGTATTATCATCATACAAGGATGATAATTATGCTACATAGTAGTTGTGTAACTTGTCCATCCACAATTCCTACGTATTGCTAGGGTAACATTTACTTTCAATCTGAAAGTGAGAGTGTTGCTGGACTCATTGTAGAACAGGAGTCGCGCATTCAGCTTGCAGATAACTGCAGTTATTATGTTTTCTTTGCAAACATTATTTTCACCATTCAAACACTATAGGTTCCATTTACGATTTCGCTTAATAGTTCATGCATACCTCATGTAGAGGAGGGGTATGGGTACTCTTCCAGGGGTTGTTGCACATGCCGCAATAGTGAGCACCATGCTCCGCATGTTTGTGTAAAGAGAATAAATTTGGTTTCACCGAGTGGTGCACGCCAATCTTCCCTTGTTGTTGTGTACGTGAGTATCTTCGACTGATGCTAACCGACCACGAGACTCCCTACTCCATGGTAGAGAAAGAGAAAGGCTTTTACGAGCCTACGGTTGCCATAAGGCAAGCATCTATACGAGTAACAACGCATCTGCACCCTCATATCAACAAGGTGCCCGAACTATTCACCAGTAGTCTAATCACGTCGTAAGGATATGGAATTTCTATAGAATAATTCCAGTTTGCATTAAGTTTTGGGAGCTTGGCTCCAGCTGTTGTACAACTATATGTGTCTTTTCCAGAAGGAAACAACTTAGTAACTTCGATGACATCGATGTGATTCTCCCAGAGATATCATATAAAAATTTCCATATACCGGGAATGATAGAGTGTGCACCCAATGCAGTTTCTAATTCCAATGGCACAATGTCAAGAATTCTACTATATCACGTAGAAATATTTAAGGCGTGATGAGTGTCTAACTATCTCAAGTATCACTATGATGCCCCACCCATGGGATCGGCATTGATCGTAGACGTACGGGTAATTTGGTAAAAGATGACTAAGTAACGAGTCATCGAATCAAGGTTCCCCATCGCCGAAGTACCCCCAGCAGGGTTGGAACATAGCCGCATTCTACTAACGTTTCATAAAGATATTGTTAATGGAAACAACAAGAAGTAATCATTTCCCATCATGATCTCTAACGATTACTTAATGTATAGGCCAATATTGCCCATGCTAGCCACCAAGTGGTTGATCACCACTCGACCGTTTCAGTCTCGTGGTTTTTCGAGTCAATTCGGACTTGGTTTAGATTAGGAAAATCGTGTGGTTTTATGAAACCATGGGCGAAAGCCCGAATCCATAGGGCAGGGAAGGAATACGTGCTGCCGGAAAATGTAGTAAAATGGATCCACAATTGTTCGACAACCTCTTGAAATTACAAAAGTAATTTTTAAGAAAGGCTAAATGCAAGTCGTAATTAATCGAGATAAGTCTAGCACTCTGACAGCTAGGATACGAGTAAAGGTTATGAATGCCATTTCACATCCAGTCGGTGCACCCAACCAAGCACCGATCTACCCTTTGGTCATTTAGTTTAACTTAGTATCGCACATCGAGGTATTTACAATTCGTAGCGTGTGTTAAGTAACTCTCCAAATTTGAAGAGAATTAGTTGTTACGTTAAAGTCTTATTCCTCTTTTAAGTATATACGGCGTACTTTCTAACGGAATTTCCCTCTGGATGGACATGATATTTGAGGGACGTATTCGGAAGATTCACTTGTCCTTTCATCTGGAATGATCGGGACTACGAGATTTACGGGTTAGCTTTCCCCAGGTGGGTTCGGCACACAAAAGACACCAATTACGATATTCAGACGACTCATGACTATTCCATTTAAAAGAGAGTTTAGTTTTGACCATGTACCTTCATGCAGGGTAGTTCGTGCTTTTCGTAGTATGGCGTATGTACGTCACCCTTAAGCGCCCTTAAGCACTGTGACATGATCTGACCGCGCCCTTAAGCACTGGCCCTTTTTGGATTAAGTCAAATTTTAACAGTTGCATAATGTCGGATATCATTACCTACATGTCAAGGATGTTGGTTATACAGGTTGTGGACTCATGTGTGCGATGGAATTAGGTGATATGGGATGATTGAATATGTGACGTTGATACATGTTTATAAGTATTGCTTACAATAGAATGACCGCGAAACGCTCATCACAATTAACCGAGACAAAAATTCCGCAAATGATAGCGCAACAGCTTCTGACAATCATCCCCCGCTCATGAATTTCACTTGAGGTACGAATACACATGTATGTATGTATATATACAATATTATACTTAATATTTTTCCCGTTCTTGTTTTCTTAAGTAGCACAAGAATTGTCGTCACTCGAAATTAACGAAGAATCGAGTTTCTCAATAACATCGTATCTCACGAATACTTATTTAAATTGATCAAACTGAAAATCAACTGAAGGTACCAACCATTCGAAGGAAGACGAGGGGTGGCTCAGCAAAACTCCCCTGATCTAAAGAATTTATTTCTCGTATACTCACGAGGACAAGCAACACCGTTTAACGCATACTCTTGGTTACTCACACGCGTAGGGTATCGTTCACTCTGTGTCCAATCGACGGATGAAATTCAGTGTATCCCATGTATCATCTTCCTACACATGTAGGAGACTGTTACCAAATAACACCTTTTCAAAGGTCCAAAGGGAATTTCGATCATCCCACAGGAATTGTGAATAACATCGCGTATAATTATTTGGACTCCTCAAATGTTTCAAGAAAGGGGAGAAGACATATGGTGTTCCCCATGTATTAGTATTATTATTGTAGAGTTGGGGAGTTAATACGTTCTATAGAACTATAAGTATCTGAGTTGGTTCCTACTCAGGACCGATCGCAAGGTCGTCGTAAGTATCATGACGCGAACAACCTTAATCACAAGGAATCAAAACCCCTGTATCCCCTTACGCGTATGCACCGCCCTCATACGGGTGATATTGATTTAAGACCGTGTATATAAAGTTGTCACATGGGTTGGTCATCGTACTACGGTACTCGAATACCACTCAAAGGCGATCTTGTCTTTCATTGAATTTATTTTTACTAAGTTATGCAGGCTAAAACAAGGGACCGTTTGATATATAAAGTTCTATACGATTCTTTTAAATCTCGTCCTTCGAATTTGACACCCGTAAATATATATAAATAAAATAATCGTTCGACGGAAAATTCGCTTTGTGTCATTTGTTTATTAAATATTTATTAAGAGGTAGCTTCGTTACGGTCCTTTGTACCATTCATTCACTACTTCTTCGAGTTACTAGGGAATTATCTTGTAGTAGTTCCAACTAAATCAATAAGATTCAAGGTTGTAAGTCACTTGGTTCTATCACCAAGACACCCGTCGTAGCTCCATAGGAAGCTAACTTACCGTAGCATGGCTGAACATTTATTAAAAGGGATAGGGTATATTAAATTAGTAATTACACGTACCGGACTTCAACACCTTCCAACCGAGATCTACCACTCAACACTTGGATTAAACTGCGGTAATGTTGTATATTTATAACTAAACGTATGCATAGAAGTGCCTTGTTAACACGAAGTATTAACGGTGACAAGGAATATAGGCAACATTGTTGTCGCCTCCACGAGTCGTATTACAATCACATCCGCATCCACACAACCTTTTGCCAATCTTTGATCCCAACGGATGAGTTTTCTCCATTTATGTGTTACCCCTAAATCCTCTTGGGTTATCAATACCAATGATAATTACGCGTCCTTATTAAGAATTAAAAATTGCTTCATTAGCGAACGACAGCTAATAAAGGAAATATATGTTTCACTAAATAGTTTCATAGACAACGGTCGGTGACATGAATATAGTTTGTTCACCGTAATGATTTCGAATATGTGACTATACGTTCTAGCAGATCCCGCCAAAAGAAATGAATTATGCGGAATTGTATTATCAACGATAGAAGCATGGCTACTTATCATGAATCAAGCATTGGGTAATCAATGTGGGTAAGCTATCACCGGCTATACCCAAATAGTTTAATACAGAGTACTACCAGGGTGTAGTACTCCTCGAAAGTCGTATTATAATTTCGAAAAAAAACCTTTCCCGGATTAACCCAAAAGTCGTCAAATGTCACCCCAAACTATTTTTCATGTAAACTTACTACCACCATGTATAGACATCGTGGTTACGACGACTATAGCGTCTATCGCATCAAACCGGGTCGAAGTCTTAATACCGCATTGCCCAAACATAACCGAACAAATCGCAACATGAAGCTCGTCTGCCCTGAGTAACGGTACCTTGGTCATGTAGCCGGGTGTTTATATATAGGAAGTACCACAACGTATCCACTACACCCATATACATGATCAATGTTCCGTTCTCCATGATATTCGGGCCTCATACTACTTTCTGCAAATAACCAACTGAAATTCGAAACAATCAACAATCGTAAAAGAGCACAATGTAACTGATGGTCACACAAAACGAGGTTCCACAACACAAAGCGTTTCAAATGGATCTGTACCATCCCTAAATTCGTATCCCAAGGAATCAAATGACAACAAGAAGGGTAACTTATTCACGCACCCCATGCCATCTCCATGACCCGGAGATCATCATGTTCAGATATAACATATACCGAAACATGTGCTAAGGAATACCACTAAGTATTATAGTATCACACGGTGTAAAAGCTAAAGCCAATATTGCAAGCCAAAGAGGAATCCAGCGGACAATCAAATGAATCGTGGATTCAAGGACGAAAAAGTTTCGTAAGATGTTCGAACTCTGCGATTGTAGAACAATCGAATGTGAAGCAACAGAAGTGAAGTGAGGATCCGTACACGTCCTCCCAGTCTATCTGAATGACCTGCGCGTTCTTTGTATATCTATGTTCATTTTAAAATACCGTTCTGGTACGTAATCGTTGTTATAATAATTATAAGGATAGGGTTGGTGAGATCATATTGCACTAAAGGCTTGGGGTCTCACATCATAAAGTATAAGTAACCACTGTGGAAGTGGTATGAATCCAACTCTAGTGTATATTAAACAGGTGGTCAGTAGGAATGTGGAAGGGACTGCAGTACCAGTTTTCTGCCTATCCCAAGGGCATAGGTAGTAACGCATTATCCACCAATCCCAATTCATGTATCAATTCTCGCACAACATTCACACCCTATCACCTTGGCACACGTATGTATCATTCCACGTATTTAAGTGTGTTTATTACCGCAGCTTTCCCAACACTGCCTCGTATGAACAAGTCTGTTATTACGTTCCGGACCATAATAACCCACTTGCCCCACAAGGCCATCTTGGTACTTGCAACTAGGATACTTTACAACGTTCACTAAGCATTTTTAGTTGAGATTAATTTTTCCAATGATGTCCACTAAAGTACGAACATGTAGTTATAGTCTAGGTTTCCTTAAAGGCACCTAATTCTCTACAGCCAATGGCTCTGATACAATCTTCTGTCACACCCCAATTTGCAGCGGAAGTAAAATAATCCGGGATGCAACAGATACCTCTGGTACAAGCACATTGTTTATAAAGACACTACATTTTATTACTACAAACGTTGATTACATACTACGTGTATGTTACAACTGCGTGTTCCCATGAACCACATAAGTCTTCTAAGCCACATGCGTCTATATCAGGGTTCGCCTACAAACATGTCTTGAACAACATACACAGATCACACCAGTCTCAAGTTACCTGAAATGCATGTTAGTGTTAAAAAGGTCAGCTAAACACTGCGTGAGTTCCACTGGTTTAATTGCTGTGTAACAATATGTGTTAACAAGTTTAATTGCACAAGTCACAGTTCATGGATTTATCAACACAAACACCTTCGCTAGCAGGACCATGTTACACAGCTCGCCGAACCGTGTCATAACAGACACCTGCAGCTTGCCGAACCGTCTTACAACAAGCACCTACGGCTCGCCGAACCGTGTCATAACTGATACCTCCAGCTTGCCGAACCGCGTGTTATAAAATTTACATCATCACAAGTTGGTGCAATTAACACAGTTTTGCATCATGCAAATCACCTCAGAAAGCAGCAAAATCATTCAAAAGTGGGGAAGTGAAAACTCACTCCCAAGTTGGGCAATGATCACTGTTTGTAGCAAGTTATGTGTTAGGGAAGTGAAATTCCCTTCATAAGTTTGTGTAATCAACACAGTTTGTAACATGCATTCCACCCTAAGTAAAACAATAAAACAGTTAAAAGCGGGGTAGTGAAACTCACAGTGCGAGCAGTGATATCAACACAAGAGTGATCAAGCAACTGGATCAACTTTAATAACCCACATGCAAGTATGGACTCAAATCAGTATCTAAGTTGGTAATAGTTATAACTTGGATCTGGTCCGGAGTTTTTACTCCGGATTGAGTCTATAGGACACTGGTATGGTGATGGACATCAGGGTAGTCTTAGTTTTCAGTTTGGCTTCCGGGCACCGATTCGCGTGCCAGCCAAAGTCAGTACTTTAACGTGTTCGGATAATGGTACAGGAATACCAGTAGTGCCAACACGTGGTTATTCAAGAATGATTAACTTTCCCTCAAGGGAGTTTGAGTGTTCGGGGGGTCTAAGTTGCCCAAATTCGAGTTTCCATTTTCACCGCCGGGAATTCTCCCGAACTGCCTTAGGACACACCCATAGTGCCCAATTTTCCCGGGAATCTCCCGGAATACTCCCGGTGTTCCAATTATAGTATTTGTCGGGTTGGGTCAGTTCCCAGTTCCGGCAGGTTTAATTCATTATTTTTCGGTTAATCGAATAGTTAAGCGAGTTTTGTCGAATTAGAGTTGATTAGGATATCAAACCACAAAGGTTTGTAATCATGGCTGCCATAAAACACCAGGTAAATATCAAGGTGTTCTTATTCATCCCATAAACATGTTTAAATCTTCAAAAATCTTGGATTAAAAGGCATTTTTCGGCTAGAAATCGCGTTTAATCGAAGAAACGGACTTAGAATCATAAGTATCAAGGTTAATACATTTGATTTAGTGAAGATTAATGAAGAACTCAGCTGAATTAAGGGTCTTGAGAGCAGATTTTTGGGAGGTTTGGAGGAATTTTTGTGAAACCATGAATTATAAAATGAAAAATAAAGAATATATATATATATAACACACACACATGTGGGGGGGGGTGGCGGTTTGGAGGTGGGTCCCAAGGGGACAACTCGTGCTTTGTTTTACGTGACAAAAGATGATGTTTATCTTTCGGATAAGTATAGGTTCGTTTTCTGGTCCTGCGCGCGTTCTCGATTTCTGTAACGGACTCTGTTTTGCGCGTACTTAGTGTCAAAAGACTCGGTTTTAAAAATTATGCATAACCATCTTAAAATCCGAACCCAGTTACGTTTTAATCATAAAAGTCTCGTTTGACGTTCGTTTAAGTGTTTTTAAGCTTGATCGATCGTTCCTTGCACATTCGGTTGCCTTATGTTATGCCCGGAATGAAGGCGTTTCCCCAACCGGGAGCTGCTTCGTTTTGCGTGCCCGGGCTTTGATTATTTTCAAACCTTATGTCACAGTCTATGGCACAAAACTAAGTTGTTCCTGGAACTCGGAATCTTAAATAAGGCTACCGATAATCTAATAATCAACATCAAAGGTTTAATGCGTTGTTAAACGTCAAGTCTCCGTTTAACATGTTGTTCAAGGCTAAAGACGCCAACCTTGCATTGTTGGTCCTTAGTAGTGTCATTTCAACCATGACGTGTTCTCGGATTCCTCCGAGATATAACATATATTGTTTCGCACAACTCACAAGCCATGAAATTTCACAAGGTTTACGCACAATTATAGTTTTAAACATGCTTTAAGTCTAGGACCAATTAAGGTGTACCTGTTTCGTCCTGGGTATCACACATAATCATAATAATATCATGATACACATATCCCATCCGGTTACTACGGACTTGTACCAATCAAAGTTTACTGGGATTTTTCACAGTTGTCACACAAATTGAGCGATTTTGGCACCTTTTTTTCTATAATATCATATATTTTAGGGAATCCGACCATAAGCTTATCCTCACCTAGCCATGTGTTGGCCCAAAAGTTAACATCCGCCCGTCGACCGACTTCCGTTCTAATTCATCCTTCAACATATAGACCAAGCTTACCAAGTTCCGTGCCCACAACAGAAATATCTTTCCATATACCAAGTACTTATTATTTACCGGAATGCATTTAACGACTCTTTTCGTTTCATGAATCGGCTTGATCAATTTCGTCCATAGCATGTTAAGATTCGATTTGTAGTTCCACCACCACTTCGTCATGAATGCAAGATTAGAGCTTCTTAAGTCCCCTATTCCAAGACCTCTGTATTTTTTCGGTCTTACCATTTTACTCTAGGTTATCCATCGAATTTTATTACCTCCGTCTTTCCTACCCCAAAGTGGCGTCGAGTTATTTGATGACCCTCTTAGGTGCTAGGAACATAGAGAAGAAATAATTCGGTAAAGCCCCCATAACGGCTTTGGCTAGAACAATTCTACCGGCAAAGGATAGGCATCTTGCTTTCCATGCCGAGAGCTTCGAGTTAAACGTATCTATCACTGGCTTCCAAAATTTCTTTCTTTTTATGTTGGCGCCAATAGGAAGACCGAGAAATTCAAATGGTAGACTCCAAAATTATATCTTAGAGTACTTGCCATGCTATTCACTTCATCTTCATCAACGTCACCCCATGTAGACTAGATTTTCTTAAGTTTACTTGTAAGCCCGAACATAGATAAAAGCACCTTAGAAGTCGATTAAGGTTCTTTATATTTTTGGTTGGCCAATCACCCATGAAAATTACATCGTCCACGTAACATAAGTGGGACATGCAAGGCCGACATTCAGGAGATTTACTCCTTTAAACACCCCCCCCCTTTTAATCGCTCTTTTCATGGTGACATCCAAGGTTTCCATAGAAGAATGAAAAGAAAATGATTTTTAATTGTAAAATTGAAGGAAAATTTCACTTAATGGCTTCTTACTCCTAATATTATTGGATAACTTTAACTCATTAATTTTAATTAGTTTTTTAGCCATTAAAAATTATTCGTTTTTTTAAATTGTTAAATATACAAATGTGTTATAAATATATTACAATTTATCATGGTTATGAACGCTTAGATTAGACGTATTCTCCAAATTACATCTTCTATATATACCATGGTATATCTTGTATTGTGGCAGGGTCGATCCAACGGTTTTGGAGGTCCTAAGCAAACTAAAAAGTAGGGGCGCTTTTGAATTGTTGTAAAGTATAATCGGTTGTGCTTTTTACCTTCCAAGTCTCAATTGGAAATTCATAGGCACGCCTTAATCACAAACACAATATTAAAATTTAAATATTCGAATTATGGAACTAGGGGAAAACAATGATGCAAATATCACAATATATAAAGATTACTAAAAGATAGCCATTAAGTAACTGGATTATCCTTGAAATACAATTAATTTTCCCTAATTTCACCTCTAATTTCTCCCTAATTCGCAACGCCATTGAGTGAATTTAGGACACATGGCGTTACAATTAGCGAGAAAGACGATGACGGCCTAAATTAAAAACGAACCACATATTGCTTGGAGTTGGAATTGGGTCTTTTTTATTCAAAAATTGATTCTTTAGTTGTGCCTTGTAATAGATATAGTTTTTGTTTAGCTTATTTGGATATGAAACAATAATACACATATCTAAATCTAATAAAACAATCCAAAAAAAAGTCCACATGTCAACATCTCTCTCTCTCTCTCTTCAATTTATTGAAATGCCACGTGGCATTTTCTAATGTTACCAAAAGGATCTAAACCCACACCTAACATTCTTTGCCCGAGATCAAATTCACTCCAAAGCCTAATCAACATCTCCCTCATCACGCTCACACCCGTCTCCCTCCCCACCACCACTGATTCGCATCTCCATCTGTGACATCCCGGTTTTTCAGATATCTTAAACGCACTACTTCACGGTTATTCGTTCCTACGTTAAATTGATTCGGAGACTTAAATTGCACGCTCGAAATAATTACGATAACTTCGTGAACTTATCAAGTGAATTACGTGCTATGTGTATTAACGTTTATAAGTTCGGTGAGTTATTATGTTATGTTTCAATTTCGTGATTTTAGTTATAAAATATAGATATAGTAAATAGATAAATGAATCGAACCGAGCCGCGAAACGAGTCCACCTCACTTCCTTGCGACTCAAGTAGTTAACCAAAAATTGAGGATCAACTTTTAGACCCAAACCGACCCACCCAAACCCTTGCGGCTGCGAGCACCCAACCGCAAACCCTTCCTCCTTTTTCTTTTGCCCTCTTGTACTATATATACACATGTATGCATGTGTTATGTTTATAAAAAACACACACACACAAAACCCTAGCCCAAGGAGCCGACGGCAGCCCCTCTCCATCATTCCTCTCGGTCGCGATCCCCATTCAAACCCAAATCAACTACCTTCTCGTTCCCGGTTCGTTAATCTCCATTGTTAAAGGTTAGAGTTTTATGTTATTTCGCTAACTATGATTAGGGTTTATGAACTATGGATCATGCTTGTATGTAATGGTAGAAAGTGTTATGATGTTAGTTCGATTGATTTTGCAAGTTTAGCGATTATGATGATTAGTTAGAATCAAGAATCATTAGGCTGCGTTTGGTGATAAAACCATATATTATGATTAGGGTTTGCATGGGTATGATGTATATGATGATATATGATTGGTAAATCTGTTCTTGATCGTTTATAATTAACGTATCGATTGTTTAAGCGTGTTATATTGCGATAAAATGCTGAAATCAGGATGCTGAATGGTGTTTAAAGCCAACTTCAACTGGCTGTAACTTGGTTATTATTTATCGAAAAACGGATTTTCTGAAGTCTAAAACGTAGATTTTTGAAAAACGCTTCTAATGGCGCTGGATTCATATTTTTCTGAAGTCGTTTGATATTTTTAAGTGGCCAATTAAGTGCAGTAACTGAAGCTGTGAAAATCCTGAAAATTTGCTAGTTGTTTATCGCGTCGGATCTAATAATCTGTAGAGAGTCGAATCACGAAATTTGTACAGTAACTAGAGATGAAAATTTCCGGGAAACTCTCACTGGAATTTTGTTAATTGGACGAACGGTGATTTTTAAATAAATTCTTCCGTGGACTGCAGTCAGAAAGCGACAAATCTGACTGCAGCCTAGTATATTAATATTTATGAATAATCAGTAAAGTGTTAGAACTTGAAAAGTTTACATAAATTCTATAGCTTAGTTGATACCTTCTGTAAAATAATTGGAATTTTTGGAACGTTGGAACTATTTTATAAAAATCCTCGAAAACAGCCTAATTATGAGTATACAAGCTATATCTTAATAACTTGCGAATGTGTGTACCAAAGTGTTGCATGGATTGGATTGTGTTCATGATAAATTGTTTTGATCACTGTGTTGGTATGATGATACTTGCATGCATGATTGAGTGTTAGGATTTGTTATTGTGTGTACCGCATTGTGTGTTAGTTATGTGTAGGGTTTGTATAGGTGTGTTCACACACTAACTTTAAATCAATTGACTTGTTAGGACGCAATTAACGGTCCCATCATTTGCAACTTCTGTGTTACACTAACCGAGCAACTAAAGGTGAGTTCACGGCCCCTAAATTTATCCGGTTTTAAACAACAGGGGGAGAAACATGTATACACTCTACAACTCTATCTCTTTACGTTATACGAAATTAACGTCATTAAACTATTCGGTAACTAAGTTAATGTTAATGTACGTTATGGTCACTAAGCAGCTATATCACACAAGTCCTCGACAAACTCTCGGATCGTTAGTATTGGGTTAGATAGCGGGGAAATTATAAGTAGTACTACTGGGCCCGACAAGCCCCACCCGAGCTAGTCGCGCTAGCCGACCGGGTATGGTCAACGGGTGATTAATTTGGCCTAACTTCGCCATGGTCAGTGATAGGCCTGGCAACACGGAGGCACAACAGTCAGCTTCGATCGCGAACACTTACGTGACATAACTTTAGGCTCGCTACCTACATGTTAACATTGAACTTAATTACGAATCAACAATATTATTCCGGGTTAGGGATAATGGAACCAACAACGTTATTATTCCGGGTTAGGAATAATGGAACATCATTATTATTCCGGGTAAGGAATAATGGAACCATCAGTATTATTCCGGGTTGGGAATAATGGAACTAAATCGTTATCCCGGGTTAGGGATAACGGGGGAAACAAACTTATAGCCGAACAAATGAACTTATGAAAACCTGTGAACTCACTCTTCTTTAATGTTGACACTTGTTTCTTTACATGTTTCTCAGGACGCTAGGATCTCTAGGTGCACTCACTTGCATTGATCAAGACATCTTTTAACGAGTCTCATTTATGAATATTGTTTGGGTTTTTCTTTAGTTTTGGCGTTTGTGTTGGCGCCCGTTCCTTTACTTTACTTTAAATGCTTCCGCTCAACTTTAAAAACTAATGCTTCCGCTAAACATTGAAACCAAACTAAGACAATCTAAAATTAACTATGAATGGTTAAACAAATGATTTTGGAAAACGTATTAACAAATCATATAGAGTCGTTCGACGTTACTAGTGTCTCAGATTCTGGTTTGTTCACACGCCTCGCGGTAAAACTCCGCAAGTGGAAATTGAGGGTGTGACACCATCACTCCTAAACCCTAATCAACCCTATCCACTTCCGTTAAATATATAGAGAGAAGATGGGGAGATGGAGTTAGAACGAATTAACTCCCAAATTTATTAAAGCCTAAAGCAGCAAAATGGTTTTCAAGAAATCGTTGATGTTAAAGAGCTTGATTCGAGAGTTCGACCATGTTAGATTCTATAACATCATTCGCATACCTGTTGGATATAATGTTCAATTGTCGATTAAGATTCAATGTTGCCGTCAAGGTACGACCCAAAGAGTTACACTTTGGGCAACGAACATTAATGGTGTTTTAATTGTTAATCGCCGGATCACGAAATAACAAACGTAATAAAAAAAAGGATAATTATTTAAAATAATTACGTAGAGACAGATTTATATTATAATTAATTTGTTTATTTATGATATATATTGTTAATTATTTGGATAATTAAAAAGAGAGATAATTGTTTTAATTATGAGATAGTTATAAAGAAGTTATGATTAGATTATAATTCCTTATTTTGAGTTTTAAAACAAAAGATATATAAATATATATGTATATCTTTCTTGATAAATCTAAAAACAAAATAAAACTCATCTCATGCTGTTCGAAAGGTCAGCATGCAATTTATCTTTTAAAATTACAACCAATTAATCTAAATATATAGAGTAAACTGTCATTTTGGTCCCTGAGGTTTGGGCAATTTTGCCACTTTAGTCCAAAACTTAAAGTTTTTGTATTTGGGTCCCTGTGGTTTCATTTTTGTTGTCATTTTGATCCAAAAGTGAAATCATGTCATATTTCAAAAAGAAAAACCTGGTTTTTGTCCTTTTTGTCACACCCCGACCACGTAAAACAACAAATCGTGGCGGAAACGTCGGGGAGTGTTGTAACAAAACTATTGTTTCAATAACCATGGCACATAAATCAGGTTTCATTAGATAATATTGTTTACATTGTCTTGGATAAAAACGGAAATACAACAAAAGTTAAGCTAATATTTTGGATTTTATAGTCACTAAGGCCCAGTTCGCCCTAAGTGTAGCTAGCTTGGCACCGAACTGTTATATCTTGTTATGTGATGTACCACAACTGTGTTATGTAGAATATGAATGCATAATAGAAATGAATGCAACTCGTAACTAACTACAACCTAACAGGCAATGTCATCATCTTCATCATCCGACAAACTTTCGCAACCAAGGGCGCCGGGAAAGGCACCTATGGTGGAACCCTCACCACCTCATGGCGTGGAGACACGCTCAGCTGCGAGAAAAAGGCTCGCTCTAGGGGAGGAGTCGTCCTCACGCCCGACCATCGCTATGCCGGTCGAACCGGTTAACTCGTTAGAAGTAGGGAACGACCTACTTAGAGATATGATAAGAAAGCAACAAGAACAACTAGAGAGAATGCGTGAAACCATCCTAGATGGATGATACGACAATTAACAGGTAAGACTGGATCGCTCGAGGAAGAGCAACATGAGAGTAAGATAGCTCGTAACACTTTGGCTAGAGATCTTCGTGCTGAGCAGCTAAGGGCTGACTGGCTCGAAGACAGAGTTCTTGAGTCTAGCTGGAGAATTCAAGAACTAGAACAGAATCAGGCACCTGTACCAGTACCCGCACCAGCACCGGCCCCTCCAGTGCCTGTAGAGGAAGAAGAGGAGGATCCGGAGGAGGATCCAGAGGAGGATCCAGAGGAGGATCCGGAGGAAGACCCAGCTGTAGAAGCTGGAAACGCCGCGGAGGATGATGGCAATGATAGCGATTTGGGGGATGGAGACGTAGAAGACTGACACGTCTCGCTTATTTTATTTGCTTTCCTTCAGTCTATTTATTTTCCTACTTATGATTAAACTTGAGATTTTATAGTAAACTGATATGTTTGGTTGGCATTTTGTAAGACGTTGAAATTTTATTTAATCGAATATTTCTTTTGACTGTTTAATTTATTTGGGTTGACATGATTTGAGGAATTATTTAAGTATGGAATAGGATAACTATATTGGATATATAGACTTATCGGTGTGTGTTTATGTTGTCTTACGAAGATCTATAATGGCAACTGGACGTCGCGGAAACCTCAATCTGACGCCCGAAGAATTAGCCGCAATGATCCAAGAGCACGTGAATGCAGCTCTAGCGGGTGTTCAAAACCAACCGGCAGAAGGGGGTTCTAACCCCTACAAGATGTTTCTCGATACGAAGCCGAGCAAATTCACGGGGGCAGAAGGACCCATAGGACTGGTCCGCTGGATCGAAAAGTCCGAATCAGTGTTCGAAATGTGCAATTGTCTGGAGGACAACAAGGTCAAGTATGCTGCCTCAACATTGGAGGATGGGGCACTAACTTGGTGAAACGCACAAGTCCAAACGCGTGGACTTATTGCTGCAAACGCAATGGCCTGGGTCGAGTTTAAGGCCCTAATCAAAGAGGAGTACTGTCCGTGGGACAGGGTTCCGCAGTTGGAGCAAGCATTATGGAACCACAAGATGGTGGGATCTGAAATTGAAACATACACAGCGAAACATCATGATCTGGTGTTCCTATGCCCCGATCTGGCCAACACCGTTGAAAAACGACTCGAGTTTTACCTTGGGGGTCTGGTCCCCGAGATCCAGGGCATGGTAATGGCTAGCAACCCTGCGACTGAGCATCAAGCGATCAGGCTGGCGCACAAACTCACCAATAAGGCGGTGGAACAAAAGAAGTTGCCATCTCGGGGTGCAACTGAAGTGGTCCCTGATAATAAAAGAAAATTTGAAGACTCGTCTACTCGACAGTCTTCGTCAGCCCAGCCACAACAAGGGAACCAGAAACGGTTCAATAATTTCAACAGCAATCGGGTTCACAATAATCAGCCCGCCAACAACACCCAGAACACCAACGGCTATGTGGGTCGAAAGCCGCAATGTAATCGTTGTAACCTCCATCATCACGGCCCTTGTGCCAGAAATCGCTGCCAACGATGTGGCAAAGTGGGACACGCGGCAAAGGATTGTCGCGGGGAAATCATGTCCCGACAAAATCAGAATCGGCACCCGGGTCAACAACAGGGTATTAACCGGGGGTGCTATCAGTGTGGTAGCACTGCCCACTTCAAACGAGACTGCCCACAACTTCGCAACAACAACAACAATGGTGGGAACAACAACAACCACAACCACAACAACCACAACAACAACAATAACAACAACAACAATGGAAATGGTGGCACATGAGGTGCCAAAGGTCGTGCATTTACGCTAAGTCGTAGAGAGGCCAGAAACGACTCGAACGTGGTCACCGTTAAGTTTCCCCTTAACGAACATTTTGTTACTGTACTTTTTGATACGGGTGCGGATAGGAGTTTTATATCTGAGTCTTTTAGGAAGAACCTAAATCTCACGCTTAAATCCCTAGAGACCCCTTACGTCATAGAACTAGCCGATGGTAAATCTGTAGATGTGACCCATTTAGTATCCGGTTGTCAACTTAAACTCGCGGGTCACACCTTTACCATTGATCTGATGACAACTACCCTGGGTAGTTTTGACGTGGTAGCCGGAATGGACTGGCTATCCGACGTCCGAGCTAAAGTCCACTGCTTTGAGAAATCTATCCGTATTCCGCTCTTTAACGATGAAGTCTTGATGGTGCAAGGCGAGAAGGCAGGCGCCGTCACAAACATCATCTCTTATATGCAAGCACAGAAGTATCTTCGGAGGAAGAACTCCTTCGCTTTTCTCGCACTGATCACCGAACAGCCTAAGGACGAGAAGCGTATAGAAGATATCCCCGTCGTCCGTGATTTATCCGATGTATTTCCAGAGGAGTTACCTGGTCTTCCACCACATCGACAAGTGGAGTTTGAAATTGAATTGGCGAACCATGCAACTCCTATCACCAAGGCCCCATACCGCCTAGCTCCAGCCGAGCTGCAAGAGCTGTCTACCCAACTTCAGGAATTGTTAGAAAAAGGATTTATCCGACCCAGTACTTCGCCATGGGGAGCTCCGGTCCTTTTTGTCAAGAAGAAGGACGGTACCTTCCGCATGTGCATCGACTACAGGGAACTCAATAAGGTCACTGTCAAGAACCGATACCCATTACCTCGCATCTACGATCTCTTCGACCAACTTCAAGGGTCAAGCTACTACTCCAAGATTGATCTACGGTCCGGTTATCACCAGTTACGCGTCAGGGAGGAGGATATCTCTAAGACGGCATTTCGTACTCGGTATGGCCATTATGAGTTCTTGGTCATGCCCTTCGGTCTTACCAAGGCACCTGCGGTGTTCATGGACCTCATGAACCGCGTGTGTAAACCGTATCTCGACAAGTTTGTCATTGTGTTCATCGATGACATACTCATCTACTCTAAAGGTAAAGAAGAACATGCTGAACATCTACGATTACTGCTGGAATTACTTCAACAGGAGAAACTATATGCCAAGCTTTCAAAGTGTGATTTCTGGATTCGGGAAGTTCAGTTCCTCGGGCATATTGTGAACGAAAAGGGTATCCACGTCGATCCCGCCAAGATCGATGCTATCAAGAACTGGGAAGCACACAGGACACCGACAAAGATCCGCCAATTTTTGGGTTTGGCTGGTTACTACAGACGTTTCATCGAGGGATTTTCAAAGATCGCGCAACCGCTTACCACCCTCACCCAGAAAGGCACCAAGTATGCTTGGGGTGACAAGCAGGAAGCGGCATTTCAATTGCTGAAGCAGAAACTTTGCAGTGCACCCATTCTGTACTTGCCGGAAGGGACTGATGATTTTGTGGTATATTGTGACGCTTCCATTCAGGGATTGGGATGCGTACTCATGGAACGTGATAAGGTCATCGCGTATGCGTCCCGACAATTGAAGGTTCACGAGAAAAACTACACAACACATGACCTGGAATTGGGAGCAGTGGTGTTTGCGCTTAAGATTTGGAGACACTACCTATATGGAACAAAGTGCACAATCTATACAGATCACAAGAGCCTCCAACACATCTTTGACCAGAAGGAGTTGAACATGCGACAGCGTTGCTGGGTCGAACTCCTGAATGATTATGAATGTGCCATTCGGTATCACCCGGGTAAAGCTAACGTGGTAGCTGATGCCCTCAGTAGGAAGGAGCACTTGAAACCTCGTCAGGTACGAGCACTACAGTTCACCATTCATTCGGGGTTACCCGAACAGATACGCGACGCGCAATTAGAAGCAGTTAAAGAAGAAAACATCAAGGCCGAATATGTGGGAAAGATGGAACGCGATTGGGAAGTAAAACCCAATGGTGCCCGATATTTCATGAATCGTATATGGGTACCTCTCTACGGAGACCTCAGAAAGCTAGTCATGGACGAAGCTCACAAATCCCGATACTCTGTCCATCCTGGTTCGATAATATGTATCAAGACCTTAAAGGCGCGTACTGGTGGCCCAACATGAAAGCGGATATAGCCACCTATGTGAGCAAGTGTTTGACTTGTGCGAAAGTCAAGGTGGAGTATCAGAAGCCATCGAGGCTACTTCAACAACCTGAGATCCCGGTGTGGAAATGGGATCAGATCTCGATGGACTTCATCACTAAACTCCCGCGAACTTTGGGTGGTTGCGATACCATCTGGGTGATCGTGGATCGTTTAACTAAATCCGCACACCTCCTAGCAATCAAAGAAACAGATAAGATGGATAAGTTGACTCGCATCTACATTAAGGAAGTAGTTTCTCGGCACGGAGTGCCAACGTCCATCATCTCAGACAGAGATGCTCGTTTCACGTCCAACTTTTGGCAGTCACTTCAGAAAGCGTTGGGTACACGCTTAGATATGAGCACAGCTTATCACCCTCAGACGGATGGTCAAAGCGAAAGGACCATTCAGACCTTGGAAGACATGCTTAGGGCATGCGTGGTAGACTTCGGGAATAGTTGGGAAATCCACCTGCCTTTAGTGGAATTCTCGTATAACAACAGTTACCATACGAGTATATCGGCAGCACCGTTTGAGGCATTATACGGTCGTAAATGTAGATCACCGGTCTGTTGGGCAGAAGTCGGTGACAGTCAACTCACAGGCCCTGAGTTGATACTTGAGGCTACTGAAAAGATTGTACAAATCAGAAACCGCATGGCGGCGGCACGAGATCGACAGAAAAGCTACGCTGATCAACGACGCAAACCGCTCGAATTTCAAGTAGGCGACCGCGTCCTACTGAAGGTGTCACCTTGGAAGGGTGTAATCCGTTTTGGGAAACGAGGAAAACTAAACCCACGGTACGTAGGCCCGTTTGTGATCTTGAAACGTATCGGACCCGTAGCTTATCAATTAGACCTTCCTGCCGAACTCAGTGGAGTTCACAACGTTTTTCACGTGTCAAATCTGAAGAAGTGTCTATCAGATGAAACCCTAGTCATTCCATTGGATGAGATTCAAGTGGATGAACAACTACACTTTGTGGAACAACCTATCGAGATCATGGATCGTGAGATCAAGACTAGAAGGCACAGCAAGATTCCAATCGTCAAGTTCGTTGGGACTCTAAGCGTGGACCGGAGTTCACGTGGGAAAGAGAGGACCAAATGAAAAGCAAATACCCACACCTCTTTGCAGCTGAGCAACAAGTTAACGATATCACCAACTAAATTTTCGGGACGAAAATTCTTTCAACATGGGGATGATGTGACAACCTGGGAATTTCTTGTAATTTCTTGTACCATTGTTAATGAACTAAATCTTTGTGCGTGGCACTCCAAACCTATACGTTGCATTCTAAACCGCGTTTACTCAATTTTCGGGACGAAAATTCTTTCAACATGGGGATAATGTGACATCCCGGTTTTTCAGATATCTTAAACGCACTACTTCACGATTATTCGTTCCTACGTTAAATGGATTCGGAGTCTTAAATTGCACGCTCGAAATAATTACGATAACTTCGTGAACTTATCAAGTGAATTACGTGCTATGTGTATTAACGTTTATAAGTTCGGTGAGTTATTATGTTATGTTTCAATTTCGTGATTTTAGTTATAAAATATAGATATAGTAAATAGATAAATGAATCGAACCGAGCAGCAAAACGAGTCGACCTCACTTCCTTGCGACTCAAGTAGTTAACCGAAAATTGAGGATCAACTTTTAGACCCAAACCGACCCACCCAAACCCTTGCGGCTGCGAGCACCCAACCGCAAACCCTTCCTCCTTTTTCTTTTGCCCTCTTGTACTATATATACACATGTATGCATGTGTTATGTTTATAAAAAAAACACACACACAAAACCCTAGCCCAAGGAGCCGACGGCAGCCCCCTCTCCATCATTCCTCTCGGTCGGGATCCCCATTCAAACCCAAATCAACTACCTTCTCGTTCCCGGTTCGTTAATCTCCATTGTTAAAGGTTAGAGTTTTATGTTATTTCGCTAACTATGATTAGGGTTTATGAACTATGGATCATGCTTGTATGTAATGGTAGAAAGTGTTATGATGTTAGTTCGATTGATTTTGCAAGTTTAGCGATTATGATGATTAGTTAGAATCAAGAATCATTAGGCTGCGTTTGGTGATAAAAACCATATATTATGATTAGGGTTTGCATGGGTATGATGTATATGATGATATATGATTGGTAAATCTGTTCTTGATCGTTTATAATTAACGTATCGATTGTTTAAGCGTGTTATATTGCGATAAAATGCTGAAATCAGGATGCTGAATGGTGTATACAGCCAACTTCAACTGGCTGTAACTTGGTTATTATTTATCGAAAAACGGATTTTCTGAAGTCTAAAACGTAGAGTTTTGAAAAACGCTTCTAATGGCGCTGGATTCATATTTTTCTGAAGTCGTTTGATATTTTTAAGTGGCCAATTAAGTGCAGTAACTGAAGCTGTGAAAATCCTGAAAATTTGCTAGTTGTTTATCGCGTCGGATCTAATAATCTGTAGAGAGTCGAATCACGAAATTTGTACAATAACTAGAGATTGAAATTTCCGGGAAACTCTCACTGGAATTTGGTTAATTGGACGAACGGTGATTTTTAAATAAATTCTCCCGTGGACTGCAGTCAGAAAGTGACAAATCTGACTGCAGCCTAGTATATTAATATTTATGAATAATCAGTAAAGTGTTAGAACTTGAAAAGTTTACATAAAATTCTACAGCTTAGTTGATACCTTCTGTAAAATAATTGGAATTTTTGGAACGTTGGAACTATTTTATAAAAATCCTCGAAAACAGCCTAATTATGAGTATACAAGCTGAAACTTGATAACTTGCGAATGTGTGTACCAAAGTGTTGCATGGATTGGATTGTGTTCATAATAAATTGTTTTGATCACTATGTTGGTATGATGATACTTGCATGCATGATTGAGTGTTAGGATTTGTTATTGTGTGTACCGCATTGTGTGTTAGTTATGTGTAGGGTTTGTATAGGTGTGTTCACACACTAACTTTAAATCAATTGACTTGTTAGGACGCAATTAACGGTCCCATCATTTGCAACTTCTGTGTTACACTAACCGAGCAACTAAAGGTGAGTTCACGGCCCTAATTTTATCCGGTTTTAAACAACAGGGGGAGAAACATGTATACACTCTACAACTCTATCTCTTTACGTTATACGAAATTAACGTCATTAAACTATTCGGTAACTAAGTTAATGTTAATGTACGTTATGGTCACTAAGCAGCTATATCATACAAGTCCTCGACAAACTCTCGGATCATTAGTACTGGGTTAGATAGCGGGGAAATTATAAGTAGTACTACTGGGCCCGACAAGCCCCACCCGAGCTAGTCGCGCTAGCCGACCGGGTATGGTCAACGGGTGATTAATTTGGCCTAACTTCGCCATGGTCAGTGATAGGCCTGGCAACACGGAGGCACAACAGTCAGCTTCGATTGCGAACACTTACGTGACATAACTTTAGGCTCGCTATCTACATGTTAACATTGAACTTAATTACGAATCAACAATATTATTCCGGGTTAGGGATAATGGAACCAACAACGTTATTATTCCGGGTTAGGAATAATGGAACATCATTATTATTCCGGGTAAGGAATAATGGAACCATCAGTATTATTCCGGGTTGGGAATAATGGAACTAAATCGTTATCCCAGGTTAGGGATAACGGGGGAAACAACTTATAACCGAACAAATGAACTTATGAAAACCTGTGAACTCACTCTTCTTTAATGTTGACACTTGTTTCTTTACATGTTTCTCAGGACGCTAGGAGCTCTAGGTGCACTCACTTGCATTGATCAAGACATCTTTTATCGAGTCTCATTTATGAATATTGTTTGGGTTTTTCTTTAGTTTTGGCGTTTGTGTTGGCGCCCGTTCCTTTACTTTACTTTAAATGCTTCCGCTCAACTTTAAAAACTAATGCTTCCGCTAAACATTGAAACCAAACTAAGACAATCTAAAATTAACTATGAATGGTTAAACAAATGATTTTGGAAAACGTATTAACAAATCATATAGAGTCGTTCGACGTTACTAGTGTCTCAGATTCTGGTTTGTTCACACGCCTCGCGGTAAAACTCCGCAAGTGGAAATTGAGGGTGTGACACCATCACTCCTAAACCCTAATCAACCCTATCCACTTCCGTTAAATATATAGAGAGAAGATGGGGAGATGGAGTTAGAACGAATTAACTCCCAAATTTATTAAAGCCTAAAGCAGCAAAATGGTTTTCAAAGAAATCGTTGATGTTAAAGAGCTTGATTCGAGAGTTCGACCATGTTAGATTCTATAACATCATTCGCATACCTGTTGGATATAATGTTCAATTGTCGATTAAGATTCAATGTTGCCGTCAAGGTACGACCCAAAGAGTTACACTTTGGGCAACGAACATTAATGGTGTTTTAATTGTTAATCGCCGGATCACGAAATAACAAACGTAATAAAAAAAAGGGTAATTATTTAAAATAATTACGTAGAGACAGATTTATATTATAATTAATTTGTTTATTTATGATATATATTGTTAATTATTTGGATAATTAAAAAGAGAGATAATTGTTTTAATTATGAGATAGTTATAAAGAAGTTATGATTAGATTATAATTCCTTATTTTGAGTTTTAAAACAAAAGATATATAAATATATATGTATATCTTTCTTGATAAATCTAAAAACAAAATAAAACTCATCTGATGCTGTTCGAAAGGTCAGCATGCAATTTATCTTTTAAAATTACAACCAATTAATCTAAATATATAGAGTAAACTGTCATTTTGGTCCCTGAGGTTTGGGTAATTTTGCCACTTTAGTCCAAAACTTAAAGTTTTTGTATTTGGGTCCCTGTGGTTTCATTTTTGTTGTCATTTTGATCCAAAAGTGAAATCATGTCATATTTCAAAAAGAAAAACCTGGTTTTTGTCCTTTTTGTCACACCCCGACCACGTAAAACAACAAATCGTGGCGAAAACGTCGGGGAGTGTTGTAACAAAACTATTGTTTCAATAACCATGTCACATAAATCAGGTTTCATTAGATAATATTGTTTACATTGTCTTGGATAAAAACGGAAATACAACAAAAGTTAAGCTAATATTTTGGATTTTATAGTCACTAAGGCCCAGTTCGCCCTAAGTGTAGCTAGCTTGACATCAAACATTTGCACCTGAAACATATATGAAAATAAAGTCAGCAAAGAAATGCCGGCGAGTACATAGGTTTTGTGTTGATGCTTCATGGCTTTGAATATTTTAAGAAAAGTTTAAAGTGATACAAAAGTCATCATGAACCATAAAAAGTTTCTTTTATAAAAACCATATGAGAAATCAATATGATATAAAAGAAATAATATATGGTTAAATAGATAACCAAAAGTAAGTTTTGTCTTGTGTAAATTGTCATGTCTTGTATTTTGTTTTAAAAAAAATGATTTAGATAACGCCACGATATGTAAGATAATAAAAGCACTTATATAAAGGAAGTACCATCGGCGTATCCACCATGCTTTTATCATATTACATACGTCACGTTATTTAAATCACTCACCATAAACCAATAATCAAATGTCGAGTAAATATATGTCATGTAAACAATGTCGAGTAAACAATGTTATGTAAATAAATGTCATGTAAACAATGTCGAGTAAACTAATGTCGAGTAAACAATGTCGAGTAAATTAATGTCGAGTAAACAATGTCAAGTAAACAATGTCATGTAAACCAATGTCAAGTAAACCAATGTCGAGTAAACCAATGACGAGTTTTATAAACCATTTGCCTTTATTGTTAAAACATATATTATGGGTTGTTGGTGAATACATTCAAGCCTTGTTGACTATCGGATTAACCCCTATCCGGTCAAGGGTTTATCAATGTTCATCGGATTCTGTCATTCCCTAAGGTCACTTCCAAACATACCTAGGAAGTGGGAACGAGATTGTCAATCCTATGGTACCATTACATACTACCGGTCGGCGTGATCAATGTTAATGAATGTATCATTGTTCAGTTCAACGCACCAAATTGTCAAATAACAATGTAAGCATGTCTTGAAAATGTCTTTGAAAACGTCGAAAAAATGTCTTTGAAAACCATGTACTAGTATGCTAGGTCAACATACATAGCAAAAATGTCTTTGAAAAACCAATGTGTTAATTATGCAAATCAACATGTAAATCAAATGCAATAAAAGTCAATGTAGTATATGTACTAGTAATCAAAGCATGTAATATGTCATGAAAACACGAATCATAGGCACAATATGTTTCACCCAAAACATTTGAAAACGTAAAAGAGGGGACTATGTACTCACATGTGTTGCAATAAAGCCTTGTTCAATAAGATAAACCAAGATCAAGAGTCCGTGAAATCAAGCGTGTCCTATAAATGGATAACTATATAAATATCGGAACTTGAAATCAAAGGATTTAGATAGAATGAGATCTTATAAACCAAATGAGTATTGGAACTCATGTGAAATGGTTTAATAAAGTTAACATTCTGAGTTGGAAAGGTTTTTAAGTGCTTTTGACCCGTTAAGGTAGTTTAAGCCACTTTAACGCGTCATTTGCTTAACTACGCATTCGGATGGTTAGATATGTGTTATGATAAGTCCTAGTTGCCAAAATATACTTAATATTGTTGTTACATCAGATTGTATGTCAAATTTTATGTTACATATGCTCTTAGTTGATTTATTTGCAAAAGGGGCATTTTGGTCATTATTGAAGATTATAACAATTAATTATCATAACACTATCCAAAGGACATGACCATAAGGTATAATCTCAGAGGGTTATTCCCTTTATATTTATGGTCATAAATATATATTTGCTCGGATCTAAAGATCAACTAAACGGGTTAGATTCGAAAACCAAAGCGGTGGTCAAACCGCTAGACTTTTGACTCTAAACAAGCACTATAACAAAAGCGACGAATTAGACATGTTACATATGCCTAACTAAGTTTATAAAAGTGTTTTGGCATCAAAACAACCTGTTTTGATACCCGAAAATAGATCCGTTGCAAAATGCACAAAATTCGCATTTTGATCGAAACTTTGACTTGTCAAAATGACTAGAAAAGGTGGAAATCAGTAGGCATGATCATTAAGGATCATAACCACCTTGATTACCATCATATTGTAAGGTTCAATTGGACTTTATGTTGATCAATTCATGATCAAATCTGGAAGTCAAACAAAAGTTAAATTTTGTGACTTTTGAGTCCATTTAAACTACAAGAATTGAACAATACTTGAATGTAACACTTACAAATACCAAGGATGATCAAGGAATCATAGAGGAGTCTTCAAGATGGTTGCAAATTTTAGATTTGTAGCAGATGATAGCAAGAAGGGAATGAAAAATTTAAATGTGGGGATGATCATGATATTTATAATGATCAAGAGGTGATCAAGATCATGCCAAGTGTTAAGACAATGTTCTAGGATGTAACAAGTGTTATTGAGGTGTTAGAAGCAGGTTAAGTGTGGCAAATTTCGAGCTAGGTGTCAAAAATTGCGAATTGGTGGCAAGGAAATGAGCTGGGAAGCTGCCAGCTAACATTCTGTCAAAACAGGGGCATCGACATACGCGACGGTACCCCCTAGGGCGTCGCGCTACGCCCCCCCTGACTGAAGTTTTGAAAAATTGCAAACAGGGACTGCACATGTTTTTGATAGTTTTTGACATTTTTAACATCCGTTAACCAAATATTTAGGCTCTATAAGGACGTTAAAGTATAGGGAACTTAAAATGTGCTCAAAATTATTCCGGATGTCAGTTCGTTTGGTCGTATTGTCGCGGTTTTCGGTTAATTACGACGAAAATCGTAACAAACGCGTGTATGGCCGTAAATGCGTAACGAACGACATTTTTGCATTCCAATCACTAAAATATGATATTTTAATGTTTAGAAAATATTTTTGATGTTCGTACATGTTTCGGATAGCGATTTAAGCAAAAAGGCATAGTTTCGCAAAATTTGCAAAATAGCCCCTGAAGTTACAAAAGTGTATTTTTGACATACCGAAGCCCTCGAAACTTATCTCTAAGTCATATAAAGGGTATTTAAGGTATGTTAAGCTTGTGTCATTGTTCTGGACTTAAGGATCACGCGATACGACGTAGTTTTGCAGTGTTTGCAATATAGCCCCTGGAGTTGCATAAGTATGTTTTTGACATATCGAACCCTTCAAAACTTATTTCTAAGTTATGTTAGGGTTATTTAAGGTATGTTCAACTTATTCCCTTGTCCCGGAGCGTACGTTGCGTTAAACTGATTAAATTTACGTAACGGTTTGTGATTTCACATCCAGAAAATGTTTAAAGGATCGGATTTGAACAAGGATTAAAAATACACAAATGTCATAAGTAAATATACAAAACTCATAAAATGTAACACAAAATTTCATTAATATAATATCGTCGGATACAATACAAAGATTAGAAAGCACAGATGTCACACTTTTCCTTAGGGGCATTTTGGTCATTTTAAGCATTCATAAACCCCAAAGACCCCTAAAACTCACTCTGCACACACACACACACACACACTCTAAACACCCATCTCTCTCTTCTCTATCTCTCCTCTCTGTAGAACACCACCACCATCGTGAACTCCACCACCGCCACTGTGAACTCCCCCCTCGCCATCGATGATACAGTTCTATGTTTTCAGGCGATGGCGGATTTGTCTAGGGGGCGTGGTAACGGCGGTGTTGAAACCTCCATTAAAGATAAACAAACCCATGGAATCAGAAGAAAAACAAACAGTAATCGATGAAGTTTCTGACAGATTGATCAACGGAGACATGTCAACTAAGATTCAAGCTGCTGGAGAGATCAGGAGCATGATTCGCGTCAAGTTCGCCGGCGCCGGAGGTATTCCGCTGCTTGTTGTTATGCTCTGTTCTTCAGATCATGCTGCTTGTGAAGTTTCGCTTCTTGCACTGCTTAATCTCGCTGCTAGAAATGATCGGTGAGCGTTTAGTTTGAATGATGATCGAAAATGTTATGTTAAGGTTTTAGAATGATGATCGGAAATAGTTGTTGTTAAATGATTAAATTGTGGAATTGAACTTCTTTTAAGTTAGGGTTTGTGAGTTTTATGCATAGTTATGTAGCCAATAGCGGTGGTGGAGTTCACGGTGGCGGTGGTGGTGGTGGTGTTCGACAGAGAGGAGAGAGAGAAGAGAGAGATGGGTGTTTAGAGAGAGAGAGAGAGAGTGTGTGTTTGTAGAGTGAGTTTTAGGGGTGTTTGGGGTTTATTAATGCTTAAAATGACCAAAATGCCCCTGAGGAAAAGGACAAAAAACCATGTTTTTCTTTTAGAAATCTGACCTGATTTCACTTTTGGACCAAAATGGCAACAAAAATGAAACCACATGGACCCAGATGCAAAAACTTTGAGATTTGGACTAAAGTGGCAAAAATGCCCAAACCTCAGAGACCAAAATGGTAGTTTACTCAAAAATATAACTCTAGATCCCAAAAGTCTTTGCGGGTTTTTTTCCTTGGTCGTCGCAAAGAGAAAAGAAGGATTAGAGCAACACTCTATCAAGTTTTAATTGGCTAGTAGATATAAAGCTTCTTGTTACTTCATTTACGTATAAGGTAAAGTTTTGAACTTTATTTTCTTTAGGTTTAGATTTCGTTTAAAATTGTTTTAATCGAAGAAATTCGATTTCGTGGTCAACGATCATCTAGCGAGATCGTTCGTTGAATCAAGGTGTCTTACTTGGTAGTCACGATTCTTTAATATTTTATTTAACCTATTTTGATTGTAATGAGATCACTGGTGGAATCGGTCTAGAATCAAATCTCGTGTACATGTTTCCGATGCGTTCAGTTTGTTTGACAAGTTGATAAAAATAATTTTCCAAAAGGTACACAAAAATTCCAACAGTGGTATCATAGCCACCTTACAAATCAAAGTAGGTTATTTTAATAAAAGTGTTTATAGATCTATAAAATAGTTTATAAAATGCATGCTTAAAATTGAGTACATTTGGCATTGGAACCTGTCACCTATAATAGTTATAGGCAAATTTGTATTAAGGCCATAACTAACACTTGTCAAAGTCCTCTTTGACAAAATTCTTGACTTTAACCTATTTCGTTTAGCTTAATGATCGCAAGATGCAAATCCTGGTAAAGAATTATTTTTCTATAACATGCGTACTAAATTAGTTTTTGGAGCTACGCGCGTTGAATTAGAGAAAATATGAAATACTAAAATAATGTTTTATTATAAACCAACGAAACTAGTACATAAGTTTAAATCGTAACAAACTTTATTTTGAAAATAAAGTTAAAATATTTGTCCTGACTTTTCGTTTAGAATATTTAAAGGAAAATTACATTTTCTTTATATTAAAGTTTATTTCATCAATTGGATTAGATCTAAGATTAACCAGGAGCACAAAAGGGTTTGTGCTACACTTAATGGGCTCGGTTCATGTTCTTGGGCTCGAACGAACCGAACATATTCTAAACCGGGAATTGCATATATGTTTATTTTATTTTGCGTTTTGCCATGAGATGTTTGTTACGTACATAAAATTAATAATTAATACGCGATCATTAAAATGACAATTTTAATAAAAGGTTTATTAACTATTGGATAGGCAATTAAAATAAACAGTTTGTTTTAAAATACAAAAATTGGTTTTACAAAATTAAAAGTTAATCTTAAAACCATAATTAATAAAGGTTATTAATTAAAATAAATCTTGTGACACGACCAACTTAGATTAAATAGGGTATTTAAAATTAATCGGTCGAGTGATTGAAAGGTGTTTTAAGTCGTCACAAACTAAAACGTAAAATTGAATTTTACAAAGGAATTGTACAGCCCATGTCCATGACATAAGCCGTACAAGTATTTTAAAACGACCCGAACTGGTAATTTTAAAATATAACCCAATTAAAATTGATATTCTACGCCACCCTAAATTAATGTAACATCTGTCAAAAAACGGGTTTTCAAAACCCGCTTCGTTTATTAATCGAATAATCAGTTTCAAATTTTCGTTGCTCATTTAATGCTTATTTTAATTTTAAATAATACATAACTAATGAACATTTTAGAATATGGAAATTAAAATTGTTAGAAAATAAAAAAAAGCAATTAAAAATGAAAAGGGGCTGCCGGGTTTCGAACCCGGGTCAGCCGGAAGACTTAATCACCAAACATTTAACCACTCCGCCACTTGCTGTCTTTGTGTAATCTAGGAAACAAATAAAATTTAACTCCATCCGTAAAATCATCCGTTTGCGCCAAAAACCGAAACCGCTCATCGGCTTTCAACGGTTCAGACTGTTGAGTGCTCGCCATTACTGGTTATAACCGATGAAATCATTACGACCGACGTTCTTTGTAACATCCGTCAAAAACCGGATTTACCAAACCCGCTCCGTTTATTAACCAAACAATCAGTTAAAAATTTCGTTGCGTATTTAATGCCCAAATTAATTTTAAACGATACATAATTAATAAGTATATTGAAATATATAAGTTATATTTGAAAAGGTATTCAAAATAATGAAATAAAAATAAAAGGGCGTAGCCGGGTTTCGAACCCGGGTCAACCGGATTCAGCAAAGACTTAACTTCCAACCATCCAACCACTGCGCCACTTGTGTTTCTTGTTCATTATTAGATACAATTAATACATAACATGAATCTCAATTTCAAAACCGACGCGCCTAATCGCAGTCGTCGGAAATTCCGACGATCTCGCCAAGATTGGACGGTTTCTTCAGTTTTAACCGAAGCGTTAACTATTACATCGGTTATAACCGGCGTCTGAACCCGCGACGCAAGTCATAACCGCCGGAAAACTTATTGACCGACGAATCAAGACGGAAAACGGACTAAATTCGTCGATGTCCTGCCCTATAAATACCCCCTCTAACCTCTGTTAGCTTTTTCGCTCACAATCACACTCTTTCCCGACAAAATTTCACTCGCCGGAGAACTGCTGCAACTCGCCAAAAAACCGAGCCTTTCACCTCTGTGCCTTACTGAACACCCAGAGCTCATACCGAAGCCACCCACATTCATCTCAAGCTCGTTGAAGACCCTCTGCCGCAAGACACACGTCGCCGGAATCATCTGCTGTCATCGGAGTTTCGCCGGTGAAACAGAGGAGCCACTGTTCGGTATATCTAACACTTAATCTCTCATTCTTTTTATTTATCTCACACGTAATTACTCACAACACACTAAAGAACATGATTAAGTCGTCGAACCAGTCAGACTCCGTTTCTGGTTAAGTCTAACGAAGAAGACGAAGTTTCAGTATTGTATATGTTTAATTAAAATCAAGATATATCTCGGGTTAGACACACAGTCCAGCGGTGGACTGTGTGCAAATAAAACACGCTTACGTCCCGAGTTCGATTCTTGTCCCACGCACACTCACCTTAATAAAAATGTTCCTTTTTTTAACCGAACCGGATTCACTGCAATAGATGTTAAGTTTAATAAAAACCGGAATAATAACCAAGATAGACACACAGTCCAGTGGTGGACTGTGTGAACGTTTAATCACACGTCACGAGTTCGAGTCCAGACTACCACACCGATCAGGACAATTATCAAACTTTTTATATAAGGCAGAAATGAAATAATGTAGTTTGTATATAAGTATAATAAAAATCAGATTATATAACAAGTTAGACACACAGTCCAGCGGTGGACTGTGTGTTAACCCCTTAACCACAGGTCCCGGGTTCGAGACCTGTGGAAGACACCGGTTCGATGCATTAAAATCGTTTTTAAAAATAATGATTTTCGGTTTAATTCAATTAGTATATAAATATAATTAAAAACAGAAATATTTCAGGTTATACACGTAGCTCAGTTGGTAGAGCCGCGTGCACGCGAACGGGAGGTCTCGGGTTCGAGCCTCACCCGGCGCACACAATTACACAGTCTGACCGGTCAACGGTCAACGGTCGCAAAAAGTCAACGTTTTTTATTATTTTTATTTATTTATTTTATTTAAAAATCAATTAAAAATACTTAAAAATAACATTTTTAAGGTCAGAAAATAGCCTTAAACTCACAAAAATATATCCAATCATCCTACTAAAATCCGCTTATTTACCAAACCATTATGTTATTATCTAGGTTAGTTTCACTCGTGGTTAAATCCAACTTCGTGCGTATTCAACATCATCAACCGAACGCACCCAATGTGAGTGAATCTTACAACTCCCCTTTTTAATTACACGTTTTGGGGTGCGTCATGTGTCACCAAAAATTAACTCGTTTATGTAAACTTGTGCCATACCATATTGTGATCTAAACTTAGATTGTATATATTGTTTGTAGTTACATATTTCATATTGTCAAGTTATATGCAAATCATTCATTAGGCCCATCAGTTCCTCGTGGGAGACGAGTTGAGCAACGCGTGCCTCAAAACAATTTACTACTGTATGTGTGTGCATTATCTAATGATTAAGTGTTTTGTGAATAAGTTTACATCTATATTTACTCATATGTGGTTGTGCACTTTATTTTATAATCAATTAAATAAACTTGTTCAAATGTTTTTCATAGGATTCACTCGCCAACTTTTTGTTGATCCAAAAACCATTTTTACACATGATACAGGTGAACATGATGAAGCAAGGAAAACATAGGAAATGCCTTAGAAGAAAACAATGAAGTTTAGAATGATGTTTAGGACATGATGTAATTATGATTGTATGTTTCCCTTTAAATTGTAATAATGAATATGAAACGTTATAATAAATGTCATGAGCTTTGATGATAACCCAATCATGCCCCGATCACCTTTTCCGCTGCGGGTCGGGGTGTGACAGATTGGTATCAGAGCCCTGACTATAGGGATATAGGATAGGTTATTAGACCCTTAGAGCCTATACTATAGTTGACTAGATCTTAATTGTTTATGCGGTTACATGCAAACTTATGATGTTTATTTGTTTCATATTTGTTTATACTTACAGTCAAACATACATACTTACATGCACATTCATCATACATATTTCAATGTTCATATATTCAAATCGTCTTCATACTTTCGTTATTAAAAGATTTTGTCGCAAATTTTCAAATCTCATCAAAGTAAGTTCTGCGACGGGCATGTAGTAATTGGAAGGGTACAAGTACCGGTAGTCGGAACGTCCTGTCTAGGTTGGCATTCGTATAAATCCAATATAACGGACCAGTTTGCCTACCTGGGGACTAACGATGAGAGTACGAAGGACCTAGTAGGCCAAAGCATGCCACACCAAACGTCGTTCGAACTAACCCCACTTTGAGGTGTCGCCGTGTCTATACCTGGACACATTCCGAATATCATACGTTACATATTTCTCGATTTTCTCCGGGTTTTAGTGTACGTAACCAGGCTAACACATGCGAACCATATGAAAAACCCGGTATTCATGGGGGCCCACATGATAACGAAGGTGAAGTATGGCGGCATGCAAGGCCCAATTACGAGCAAAGCCCAAGACATCCTATGGATGTAGTAGATTTATTTTTTATATTTATTTTATGAATGTTCATTCCTAAATACGACCGATGAACCCAAAAACATCCAACTCATACTCTTGATATGTATTCCTTGTAGATGTCTTCTAGCCTCGCCCGTAGGAAGATGAGAGCAGAAAAAGCCCGCGAGCGCATGGCTGCCCTAATCGCTCAACAAATGGCTGCCATAATACCCAACATTGTAATCCAAGTCCAACAAGCACTTACCGCTAATCCCGTCAATCAAGAAGATCAACACATTGTCAATCCTCCCCCAATTACCACCAAATGCACCTACAAGCATTTCAAATCCCGCGACCCTCCAAAATACGAAGGGACTGAAGGTGTCACCGCTCTCCTCCATTGGTTTGAAGAAATGGAGAACACTTTTCTAAATTGCGATTGCCCCGATGATCGTAAAGTGCGATATGCTACCGGTCGTTTATATGGAATAGCACTTACTTGGTGGAATACAGAGAAGGCCAAACGAGGCGTTGAAGACGCTATGACTTTGATTTGGGAAGAGTTGAAGGAAATCATGACAAGACGGTTTTGCCCGAGGAGCGAAATCAAGAAATTAGAAGATGAGTTCTATTCGTTGAAGCAAAAGGAAGGCGACCACACCACATACAACAAAAGATTCCTCGAGTTAAATCAAATGGTTCCCAACTTGTTCACTCCCCTCTACCGTTTGATCGAGCACTACATTCGAGGTCTTCCGTCAAGAATTCAAGACTCTGTAATAAGTACCACACCTGCAACCTTGGAAGCAGCAATGGAGTTAGCTACAGAGCTCACCGAAAACCGAATCCGGAACAAAGACTTCAAGGAGGAGAAGAAGAAGGATAAAGCATCGACTGAAACTTCAAACTCCACCCAAACCGAATCCCCTTCTCAACCCACTTTTAAGAGAATACGAGATGGGCAACTTTTCGCTGTCACACAACGTAATCAACCAATTTCACAAGCCATACCCATCCAAGCTATTCCAATCACTCAAGTAGCACCCAACTCAATTTACCCAAATAAGAAACCATACCTTGGACCTCACCCTCGATGTAACACCTGTTTTTATCACCATCCCCTTACCTTACCTTGTCGACTATGTGCGAATTGTGGACGCTATGGTCATTTGAGCAAGGTTTGCCGCACCCCTCAAAACCAAACCTCACCCCCTACTCAAAACATGATCCAAACCTATCAACAAACCCAATACCCCACGTTACCTTATGTTCGAGCTTGTTTTAATTGTGGCGACCCTACCCACTTTAGAAACACGTGCCCTCGACTGGTTAACATCATAAACGCTCAAGCTCAATCAAACCCAGTTAACCAAGTAAATCAAGAAAACCCAATCACTAGGCCACCAGCAAGAGGAAGAGTGTTCAACATCAACGCCAACCTGTCGAAGATAATGACGGCCCAAACGAAACCACCCAACTAGTCCCCTTCACCGAAAATCAAGATTCAACTCCAACCGCTTAGTTTTTATGTTTTTCTTTATGTTATCTCAATTTTCCCGTATCCCAGTTATAAATCTTATCCAAGGATATTAATGCGAATTACTATTTCAGTTTGTTTATGTTTTAAAGTCACATAGAACTAATCATAACTTACGGATAAAGCCAATGAAAATTTGACAAGAATATGGTGGATACGCCGCTGGCACTTCCTATATATAAGTATTCTTGCCAAAGGATCAGAGGCATTATCTGGAGGTTATGAGAAGCTTCATGTGGAATTTAGCATTGTCTTGATTGAAGTTTGTTTTGTACTTACTGATTTAGCATTTATGGCATCTTATCATTTAAAGAAATTGGATTGTATTCCATTTCTACATAGACTAACCTCTCCATCACAACAAACGAGAGAGGTATTGTCATCATTCAAACATGGATACTATCAGAATTAAGACTCAAGTTTTGGTTGTTGTGTTTGTTTTAGAGTCACATAGAACTAATCATAACTTGCGGATAAAGTTAATGAAAATTTGACAAGAATATGGTGGATACGCCGCTGGTACTTCCTATATATAAGTATTCTTGTCAAAGGATCAGAGGCATTATCAGGCGGTTATGAGAGGTTCCATGTAGGATTTAGTATGTTTTGGTCGAAGTTTGTTCATCATACATTTCAGCGTATTTCAATTTCATCATTTAAAGAAGTTGAGCTATGTCTCACTTCCATAATGACTAACCTCTCCATCACAACAAACGAGAGAGGTATTGTCATCATTCAAACATGGATACTATCAGAATTAAGACTCAAGTGTTGGTTGTTGTGTTTGTTTTAGAGTCACATAGAACCAATCATAACTTGCGGATAAAGTTAATGAAAATTTGACGAGAATATGGTGGATACGCCGCTGGTACTTCCTATATATAAGTATTCTTGCCAAAGGATCGGAGGCATTATCAGGCGGTTATGAGAAGTTCCGTGTAGGATTTAATATTGTCTTGGTTGAAATTTGTGTTACATTCACTAATTTAACATTCATATCATCTCATTATTTAAAGAAATTGGATTATGTTCCATTTTCTACATAGACTAACCTCTCCATCATAACAAACGAGAGAGGTACTGTCATCATTCAAACATGTATACTATCAGAATTTAGACTCAAGCTGTGGTTGTTGTGTTGTTTATGTTTTAGAGTCACATAGGACTAATCATAATTTACTGATAAAACCAATGAAAATTTGACGAGAATATGGTGGATACGCCGCTGGTACTTCCTATATATAAGTATTCTTGCCAAAGGATCAGAGGCATTATCAGGCGGTTATGAGAAGTTCCATGTAGGATTTAGTATTGTCTTGGTTGAAATTTGTGTTACATTCACTGATTTAACATTCATATCATCTCGCCATTTAAAGAAATTGGATTGTGTTCTATTTCTACATAAACTAACCTTTCCATCATAACAAACGAGAGAGGAACTGTCACCATTCAAACATGTATGCTATCAGAATTTGGACTCAGATATTGGTTGTTGTGTTTATTTATGTTCTAGAGTTACATCATAGAACCAATCATAACTTACTGATAAAACCAATGAAAATTTGACAAGAATATGGTGGATACGCCGCTGGTACTTCCTATATATAAGTATTCTTGTCAAAAGATCAGAGGCATTGTCAGGCGGTTATGAGAAGTTCTATGTAGGATTTAGTAATTTCTTGGTACATTGGTTGTGGCGTTTATTTATGTTCTAGAGTCATATCATAGAACCAATCATAACTTACTGATAAAACCAATGAAAATTTGACAAGAATATGGTGGATACGCCGCTGGTACTTCCTATATATAAGTATTCTTGTCAAAGGATCAGAGGCATTGTTAGACGGTTATGAGAAGTTCCATGTAGGTTGTAGTATTAGAAATTTTGTTTTAGGATATAACCCTATCTTTCCAAACATATCAAAACCCTTATGCATGAAATCATACTTAATGAATCAACTCTGCTTATCAATATTTTTACCGTAGGCAACAAAAAGCAATTCCTGTAGCAGGGTACTCAACCCTTATAAGGAACATTACCGCCTCAAACAAAAATTTAAACTCTTACTCTTTTTCTAAGTATGTAACTGTCAAACTAAACACCATCCTTTTTAGACAAATATGTCACTACTTAAATTTCGGGACGAAATTTCTAAAAAGCAGGGGATACTGTAACATCCGTCAAAAACCGGATTTACCAAACCCGCTCCGTTTATTAACCGAACAATCAGTTAAAAATTTCGTTGCGTATTTAATGCCCAAATTAATTTTAAACGATACATAATTAATAAGTATATTGAAATATATAAGTTATATTTGAAAAGGTATTCAAAATAATGAAATAAAAATAAAAGGGCGTAGCCGGGTTTCGAACCCGGGTCAACCGGATTCAGCAAAGACTTAACTTCCAACCATCCAACCACTGCGCCACTTGTGTTTCTTGTTCATTATTAGATACAATTAATACATAACATGAATCTCAATTTCAAAACCGACGCGCCTAATCGCAGTCGTCGGAAATTCCGACGATCTCGCCAAGATTGGACGGTTTCTTCAGTTTTAACCGAAGCCTTAACTACTACATCGGTTATAACCGGCGTCTGAACCCGCGACGGAAGTCATAACCGCCGGAAAACTTATTGACCGACGAATCAAGACGGAAAACGGACTAAATTCGTCGAGGTCCTGCCCTATAAATACCCCCTCTAACCTCTGTTAGCTTTTTCGCTCACAATCACACTCTTTCCCGACATAATTTCACTCGCCAGAGAACTGCTGTAACTCGCCGGAAAACCGAGCCTTTCACCTCTGTGCCTTACTGAACACCCAGAGCTCATACCGAAGCCATCCACATTCATCTCAAGCTCGTTGAAGACCCTCTGCCGCAAGACACACGTCGCCGGAATCATCTGCTGTCATCGGAGTTTCGCCGGTGAAACAGAGGAGCCACTGTTCGGTATATCTAACACTTAATCTCTCATTCTTTTTATTTATCTCACACGTAATTACTCACAACACACTAAAGAACATGATTAAGTCGTCGAACCAGTCAGACTCCGTTTCTGGTTAAGTCTAACGAAGAAGACGAAGTTTCAGAATTGTATATGTTTAATTAAAATCAAGATATATCTCGGGTTAGACACACAGTCCAGCGGTGGACTGTGTGCAAATAAAACACGCTTACGTCCCGAGTTCGATTCTTGTCCCACGCACACTCGCCTTAATAAAAATGTTCCTTTTTTTAACCGAACCGGATTCACTGCAATAGATGTTAAGTTTAATAAAAACCGGAATAATAACCAAGATAGACACACAGTCCAGTGGTGGACTGTGTGAACGTTTAACCACACGTCACGAGTTCGAGTCCAGACTACCGCACCGATCCGGACAATTATCAAACTTTTTATATAAGGCAGAAATGAAATAATTTAGTTTGTATATAAGTATAATAAAAATCAGATTATATAACAAGTTAGACACACAGTCCAGCGGTGGACTGTGTGTTAACCCAAACCACAGGTCCCGGGTTCGAGACCTGTGGAAGACACCGGTTCGATGCACTAAAATCGTTTTTAAAAATAAATGATTTTCGGTTTAATTCAATTAGTATATAAATATAATTAAAAACAGAAATATTTCAGGTTAGACACGTAGCTCAGTTGGTAGAGCTGCGTGCACGCGAACGGGAAGTCTCGGGTTCGAGCCTCACCCGGCGCACACAATTACACAGTCTGACCGGTCAACGGTCAACGGTCGCAAAAAGTCAACATTTTTTATTATTTTTATTTATTAATTTTATTTAAAAATCAATTAAAAATACTTAAAAATAACATTTTTAAGGTTAGAAAATAGCCTTAAACTCACAAAAATATATCCAATCATCCTACTAAAATTGATTAATAAAATCCGCTTATTTACCAAACCATTATGTTATTATCTAGGTTAGTTTCACTCGTGGTTAAATCCAACTTCGTGCGTATTCAACATCATCAACCGAACGCACCCAATGTGAGTGAATCTTACAACTCCCCTTTTTAATTACACGTTTTGGGGTGTGTCATGTGTCACCAAAAGTTAACTCGTTTATGTAAACTTGTGCCATACCATATTGTGATCTAAACTTAGATTGTATATATTGTTTGTAGTTACGTATTTCATATTGTCAAGTTATATGCAAATCATTCATTAGGCCCATCATTTCCTCGTGGGAGACGAGTTGAGCAACGCATGCCTCAAAACAATTTACTACTGTATGTGTGTGCATTATCTAATGATTAAGTGTTTTGTGAATAAGTTTACATCTATATTTACTCATATGTGGTTGTGCACTTTATTTTATAATCAATTAAATAAACTTGTTCAAATGTTTTTCATAGGATTCACTCGCCAACTTTTTGTTGATCCAAAAACCATTTTTACACATGATATAGGTGAACAGGATGAAGCAAGGAAAACATAGGAAATGCCTTAGAAGAAAACAATGAAGTCTAGAATGATGTTTAGGACACCCCGACCCGCAGCGGAAAAGGTGATCGGGGCATGATTGGGTTATCATCAAAGCTCATGACATTTATTATACGCTTCATATTCATTAATACAAATTAAATGGAAAGTTACAATAAATGTTACAACATGTTCTAACTAACAATCTAAACTTCTTTGTTCTCTTCTAAGGCATATCCTATGTTTTCCTTGCTTCAACCTGTTCACCTGTATCATGTGTAAAAGGGTTTTTTGGATCAACATAATGTTGGCGAGTGAATCCTATGGAAAACATTTGAACAAATTTATTTAAATTGATTATGAAATATGTGCACAACCAAACATGAGTAAAATTAGATGTAAACTTAATCAACAATCATAAGATATTAAGTGAGACACACATGAACAATAATGGAACATTTAGAGGCACGCGATGCTCAACTCGTCTCTCACGAGGAACTGAGGGGCCTAATGAATGAATTGCATAACCATGATGATATGAATGACACAACTACAAACAATATAAACTCAATGATATACACATAAACAATAATGAATTTGATTTGTGGCACGCGTTGTTCAACTCGTCTTCCACGAGGAACTGATGGGCTTAATGAATGAGTTTCATATAATTTAACAAAAGGAAATAAGTAATCACAACAATATAAACAATCTAAGTTTAGGTCATGATGTGGTATGGCACATGTTTAAATAAATAAGTTAATTATTTTCATAACACATGACACACCCCAAACGTGTAATTTAAAAGGGGGAGTTGTAAGATTCACTGTTTGGTTGATGATGTTGAATGCACGCGAAGTGGTTTTAACCACGAGTGAGATTTAACCTAGATAAATCGCATTATGGTTTGGTAAGTAAACGGATTTTATTAATCTATTTTAGTAGGATTGTTGGGTGTATTTTTGTGAGTTTGAGGCTATTTTCTAACCTTAAAAAATGTTATTTTTAAGTATTTTTAATTGATTTTTAATTAAAATAATTAAATAAAAATAATAAAAAAATTGACTTTTTTTCTGACCGCTGACCTGACCGTTGACCGTTGACCGGTTCGAGTTGTGTATACAAGTGCGCTGAGTGAGGCTCGAACCCGAGACCTCCCGTACGCGTGCACGCAGCTCTACCAACTGAGCTACGTGTCTAACCCGTTATAAATCTGATTTTAATTATATATATATATTAATTAGTTCAAACCGAAAATCATTTTATTTTAAAAACAGTTTTAAGCGAATCGGACGTGCACTCCACAGGTCTCGAACTCGGGACCTGTGGTTTAAACTAACACACAGTCCACCGCTGGACTGTGTGTTTAACATGTTATATAACTCGATTCTTATTATACTTAAATACAAATTAGTTATTTCCTTTTCTGCCTTATTTAAAAAGAATAGATAATTGTCCGAGTCGGTGCAGAAGACCGGACTCGAACTCGTGACCTGTGATATAAACATACACACAGTCCACCGCTGGACTGTGTGTCTAACTTGGTTATTATTCTGGTTATTAATATACTTAACATATATTTGTAGCGACTCCGGTTCAGTTAATCAAAAAAAATGATTTTTATTAAGGCGACGTGTTTGAAACGGGATTCGAACTCGAGACGTTTGTATGCTTAATGTGCACACCGTCCACCGCTGGACTGTGTGTCTAACCCGAGTAATAAGTTGATTTTAATTATACTTATAAACTACCGAAAACATCGTCTTCCTCGTTGAGATTTAATCAGAATCGGTAACAGTCTGGTTCGAAGTTTTTAAAACATGTTATTTAGTGTTTTCCAATTCATTATGGTGAGATAAAGGTGAAAAGAAAAGGAAAATAAGCGAAAAGGTATACCGACTGGACCCTCTGTTTTCCGGCAGAAACTCCGGTGACAGCAATCAACTCCGGCGTCAGGTGTCTTGCAGCAGCAAGTCTCCGGAAAGCTTGGAAAAGTATGGGTATCTCCGGTATAAGCTTCAGAGGCTCAGTGAGGCTCGGAAATGAGGAAACCGGTTTTCCGGCGACGAACAGATTAATTCCGGCGAGTGGAATTACGCCGAGAAAAAGTGTGGTTTTGAGCGAAAAGGTTTGCAGTGGGTTGTGGGTGAATTTATAGAACAAATCGTCAATGCATTTAGCCCGATTTCCGACTGGATTCGTAAATTATAAAAACTCCGGCGGTTATAGAAAGTGTCGCGGACTCAAACGTCGGTTATAACCGATGTAATAATAATAATTTACGTTATAACTGAAAATGGTGTTAAAAACTCGCGAGATTTCCGGGATTCCGACGACTGAACTAATGGGCGCCGATTTTGAATTCGTAACGTCACTTTATCAATTAAATGATTTCAATATATAACAAACAAAACAAGTGGCGCAGTGGTTTGTGTGATGTGTGATAAGTCTGATGTTGAACCGGTACAGACCCGGGTTCGAAACCCGGCAGAGTACTTTTATTTTTATTTTGCGATTTTCAACAGTTTTTCAAAAACTAAATATATATTCCCGTATAATAATCGATTACGTATCGTTTAAAAATATTTTGGGCATTTAATTCGCAACGAAATTTTTGACTGACTGTTCGGTTGATAAACGGAGCGGGTTTGGTAAATCCGTTTTCGACGGATGTTACAGTATTCCCTGCTTTTTAGAAATTTCGTCCCGAAATTTAAATTGTGATATATTTGACTAAAAGAATGATGATGTTTTGTTTGACAGTTGTATGCTTAGAAAAAAAAATAAGGGTTTAAGTTTTTGTTCGAGGCGGTAACGTTCCTTGTAAGGGTTAAGTACCCTATTCAGGAATCGCTTTTTGTTGCCTACTGTATAAGTATTGATAAGCATAAATGATTTGCTAAAAATGATATCATGCATAAGAGTTTAGATACGTTTGGGAAAGTATGGTTATATCCTAAAGCAAAACTTCTAACATTACAACCCATATGGAACATAAATAAAAACACAACAGCTGATATTTGAACATAAGTAAACACAACAGCTAATATTCGAACATGAATAAACACATCAGCAAATATTTGAACATGAATAAACACAACAGCAAATATTTGAATCCACATTCTGATAGCATATATGTTTTAATGGTGGAAGTTCCTCTCTCGTTTGTTATGATGGAGAGGTTAGTTTATGTAGAAATGGAACACAATCCAATCTCTTTAAATAACATGATGATATAAATGTAACACAAATTCCAACCAAGGCAATACTAAATCCTACATGGAACTTCTCATAACCGCCTGATAATACCTCTGATCCTTTGGCAAGAATACTTATATATAGGAAGTACCAGCGGCGTATCCACTATATTCTTGCCAAATTTTCATTAGTTTTATCCACAAGTTATGATTGGTTACCAAGAAACTAATAAATCCTACATAGAACTTCTCATAACCGTCCGATAATGCCTCCCTTTGACAAGAATACTTATATATAGGAAGTACCAGCGGCGTATCCACCATATTCTTGTCAAATTTTCATTGGTTTTATCAGTGAATTATGATTAGTCCTATAACTCTACAACCAATACAACAAACATAAAATACTGAAATGAAATATATCTGTGCGATCAAGGCTCAATCGAACGGAGCCGATCGTATTGCATGTACTGAAAATGAAATGGATGTGCGCTCAAGGCTCAATCAAACGGAGCCGAACGTATTGAATGTACTGAAATTGAAATTGTGTGCTCAAGGCTCAATCAAACGGTGCCGAGCGTATTGCATGTACTGAAAATGAATAACTTAACCACACAAACAGCCTATGCATGGAACCTCTCATAACCGCCTGATAATGCCTCCGATCATTTGACAAGAATACTTATATATAGGAAGTACCAGCGGCGTATCCACCATATCCTTGTCAAATTTTCATTGACTTTATCCGCAAGTCATGGTTAGTTCGATGCGACTCTACTACAAACACCACAACCACAAGATACTGATAATGAAATTGTCTGTGCGCTCAAGGCTCAATCAAACGGAGCCGAACGTATTGAATGAAATTGTATGTGTGCTCAAGGCTCAATCAAACGGAGCCGAACGTATTGAATGTACTGAAATTGAACAACTTAATCTAAACAACCATCACACAATCAGCCTATGCATGGAACCTCTCATAACCGCCTGATAATGCCTCCGATCATTTGACAAGGATACTTATATATAGGAAGTACCAGCGGCGTATCCACCATATCCTTGTCAAATTTTCATTGACTTTATCCGCAAGTTATGGTCAGTTCGATGCGACTCTACTACAAACACCACAACCACAAGATACTGATAATGAAATTGTCTGTGCGCTCAAGGCTCAATCAAACGGAGCCGAACGTATTGCATGAACTGGAAATGTAAATTGAAATGTGCGCTCAAGGCTCAATCAAACGGAGCCGAACGTATTGCATGTATTGAAATGTAAAATGAAATAACCGATCAAGGCTCAAACAAACGGAGCCGATCGTATTGCATGTATTGAAATGGAAAATGAAATGACCGATCAAGGCTCAAACAAACGGAGCCGATCGTGCGGGCACGCCAAGATCAACCGCATAATTAAATGGGGATCCAACTCAACCTCAATGGATGGGGAGCCACGGCCTCGGCAAATGCATATACTGAAAACAATATATAATATACAATAATTACTCTAACAGTCTACACATGGAGCCTTTCATAACCGCCAGATAATGCTTCTGATCCTTTGACAAGAATACTTATATATAGGAAGTACCATCGGCGTATCCACCGTATTCTCGTCAAAGTTTCATTGGCTTTATCCTTAAGTTATGTTTGGTTCTATGTGATAAAGAAAAACATAAAACTAAACGATAGGAGTTGAATCTGGATCTTCGGCGAAGAGGACTAGCTGAGTATCTTCGTTTGGGCCGTCATTATCTTCGACAGGATTGGCGTTGATATTGAAGACTCTTCCTCTTGCTGGTGGCCTAGCGGTTGGGTTTCCTTGGTTTACTTGGTTAACTGGGTTTGATTGGGCTTGAGTGTTGATGACGTTAACCAATTGAGGGCATGTGTTTCTAAAGTGGGTAGGGTCGCCACAATTTAAGCAAGCTCGAGCATATGGGAACATGGGGTATTGGGGTTGGTGATAAGTTTGGGCCATGTTTTGAGTAGGGGAAAAGGTTTGGTTTTGAAAGGTGCGACAAACATTGCTCAAATGACCATAGCGTCCACAAGTTGTACATAGTTGACAAGGTAAGGTAAGGGGATGGTGATAAAAACAGTTGTTGCATCGAGGGTGAGGTCCAAGATATGGTTTCTTATTTGGGTAAGCTGAGTCGGGTGCCACTTGGGTGATTGGGATAGCTCGGATGGGTATAGCGTGTAAAACTGGTTAATTTCGTTGGGTAGCAGCGAAAAGTCGCCCGACTCTTCTTCTCTTAGGATTGGGTTGAGAAGGGGATTCGGTTTGAGTGGAGTCGGAGGTTTCAGTCGATTCTTTATCCTTCTTCTTCTCCTCCTTGAAGTCTTTGTTTCGTATTCGGTTCTCGGTGAGCTCTGTTGCTAGCTCCATTGCTGCTTCCAAAGTTGCAGGCTTGGCACTTATTACAGGGTCTTGAATCTTTGACGGAAGACCACGAATGTAGTGCTCGTTCAAACGGTAGAGGGGAGTGAACATGTTGGGAACCATTTGATGTAACTCGAGGAATCTTTTGTTGTAGGTGATGTGGTCTCCTTCCATTTGCTTCAATGAGTAAAATTCATCCTCTAACTTCTTGATTTCGCTCCTTGGGCAAAATCGTCTGGTCATGATTTCCTTCAATTCGTTCCAAGTTAAGGACATAGCATCTTCCACACCTCGTTTGGCCTTCTCTGTGTTCCACCAAGTAAGTGCTATCCCATATAATCGACCGGTAGCATATCGCACTTTGCGATCATCAGGGCAATCGCAACTTAGAAAAGTGTTCTCCATCTCTTCAAACCAATGGAGGAGAGCAGTGACGCCTTCAGTCCCTTTGTATTTCGAAGGGTTGCATGATTTGAAGTGCTTGTAGGTGCATTTAGTGGTATTTGGGGAAGAGTTGAAAATGTTTTGGTTTGCTTGATAGACAGGATTAACGGTAAGTGCTTGTTGAACTTGGATTACAATGTTGGGTATTACGGCAGCCATATGTTGAACGATTTGGGATCATGGGTCGCATTAGGAATGAACATTCAATAAATAATTATAGAAAAATACTACATCCATAGGATGTCTTGAGTTTTGCTCGCTGTTAGGCCCTACATGCCGCCATACTTTACCTGTGTAATCATGTGGGCCCCCATGAATACCGGTTTTTCATATGGTTCGCACGGGTTTGCCAGGTTGCGTACACAAAAACCCGGAGAAAATCGAGAAATATGTATACAACGTGTGATATTCGGAATGTGTCCAGGTGTAGACACGGTGACAACTCAAAGTAGGGTTAGTTCGAACGACGTTTGGTGTGGCATGCTTTGGCCTAATAGGTCCTTCGTACTCTCATCGTTGGTCCCCAGGTAGGCAAACTGGTCCGTTATATTGGATTTATACGAATGCCAGCCTAGACAGGACGTTCCGACTACCGGTACTTGTACCCTTCCAGTTACTACATGCCCGTCGCAGAACTTACTTTGATGAGATTTGAAAATTGCACAAAATCTTTGGATAATGATAATATGAAAATAAATTGAATACATGAACATCGATATATGTATAATGAATATGTATATATGTATAATGAATATGTATATAAGCATGTATGTTTGACTGAAATGTAAACAAATATGAAACAAATAAATATCACAAGTTTGTATGTAACCACCTAATCAATTAAAATTTAGGCAGACTATAGTATAGGCTCTAAGGGTCTAATAACCTATCCTATATCCCTATAGTCATGGCTCTGATACCAATCTGTCACACCCCGACCCGCAGCGGAAAAGGTGATCGGGGCATGATTGGGTTATCATCAAAGCTCATGACATTTATTATACGCTTCATATTCATTAATACAAATTAAATGGAAAGTTACAATAAATGTTACAACATGTTCTAACTAACAATCTAAACTTCTTTGTTCTCTTCTAAGGCATATCCTATGTTTTCCTTGCTTCAACCTGTTCACCTGTATCATGTGTAAAAGGGTTTTTTGGATCAACATAATGTTGGCGAGTGAATCCTATGGAAAACATTTGAACAAATTTATTTAAATTGATTATGAAATATGTGCACAACCAAACATGAGTAAAATTAGATGTAAACTTAATCAACAATCATAAGATATTAAGTGAGACACACATGAACAATAATGGAACATTTAGAGGCACGCGATGCTCAACTCGTCTCTCACGAGGAACTGAGGGGCCTAATGAATGAATTGCATAACCATGATGATATGAATGACACAACTACAAACAATATAAACTCAATGATATACACATAAACAATAATGAATTTGATTTGTGGCACGCGTTGTTCAACTCGTCTTCCACGAGGAACTGATGGGCTTAATGAATGAGTTTCATATAATTTAACAAAAGGAAATAAGTAATCACAACAATATAAACAATCTAAGTTTAGGTCATGATGTGGTATGGCACATGTTTAAATAAATAAGTTAATTATTTTCATAACACATGACACACCCCAAACGTGTAATTTAAAAGGGGGAGTTGTAAGATTCACTGTTTGGTTGATGATGTTGAATGCACGCGAAGTGGTTTTAACCACGAGTGAGATTTAACCTAGATAAATCGCATTATGGTTTGGTAAGTAAACGGATTTTATTAATCTATTTTAGTAGGATTGTTGGGTGTATTTTTGTGAGTTTGAGGCTATTTTCTAACCTTAAAAAATGTTATTTTTAAGTATTTTTAATTGATTTTTAATTAAAATAATTAAATAAAAATAATAAAAAAATTGACTTTTTTTCTGACCGCTGACCTGACCGTTGACCGTTGACCGGTTCGAGTTGTGTATACAAGTGCGCTGAGTGAGGCTCGAACCCGAGACCTCCCGTACGCGTGCACGCAGCTCTACCAACTGAGCTACGTGTCTAACCCGTTATAAATCTGATTTTAATTATATATATATATTAATTAGTTCAAACCGAAAATCATTTTATTTTAAAAACAGTTTTAAGCGAATCGGACGTGCACTCCACAGGTCTCGAACTCGGGACCTGTGGTTTAAACTAACACACAGTCCACCGCTGGACTGTGTGTTTAACATGTTATATAACTCGATTCTTATTATACTTAAATACAAATTAGTTATTTCCTTTTCTGCCTTATTTAAAAAGAATAGATAATTGTCCGAGTCGGTGCAGAAGACCGGACTCGAACTCGTGACCTGTGATATAAACATACACACAGTCCACCGCTGGACTGTGTGTCTAACTTGGTTATTATTCTGGTTATTAATATACTTAACATATATTTGTAGCGACTCCGGTTCAGTTAATCAAAAAAAATGATTTTTATTAAGGCGACGTGTTTGAAACGGGATTCGAACTCGAGACGTTTGTATGCTTAATGTGCACACCGTCCACCGCTGGACTGTGTGTCTAACCCGAGTAATAAGTTGATTTTAATTATACTTATAAACTACCGAAAACATCGTCTTCCTCGTTGAGATTTAATCAGAATCGGTAACAGTCTGGTTCGAAGTTTTTAAAACATGTTATTTAGTGTTTTCCAATTCATTATGGTGAGATAAAGGTGAAAAGAAAAGGAAAATAAGCGAAAAGGTATACCGACTGGACCCTCTGTTTTCCGGCAGAAACTCCGGTGACAGCAATCAACTCCGGCGTCAGGTGTCTTGCAGCAGCAAGTCTCCGGAAAGCTTGGAAAAAGTATGGGTATCTCCGGTATAAGCTTCAGAGGCTCAGTGAGGCTCGGAAATGAGGAAACCGGTTTTCCGGCGACGAACAGATTAATTCCGGCGAGTGGAATTACGCCAAGAAAAAGTGTGGTTTTGAGCGAAAAGGTTTGCAGTGGGTTGTGGGTGAATTTATAGAACAAATCGTCAATGCATTTAGCCCGATTTCCGACTGGATTCGTAAATTATAAAAACTCCGGCGGTTATAGAAAGTGTCGCGGACTCAAACGTCGGTTATAACCGATGTAATAATAATAATTTACGTTATAACTGAAAATGGTGTTAAAAACTCGCGAGATTTCCGGGATTCCGACGACTGAACTAATGGGCGCCGATTTTGAATTCGTAACGTCACTTTATCAATTAAATGATTTCAATATATAACAAACAAAACAAGTGGCGCAGTGGTTTGTGTGATGTGTGATAAGTCTGATGTTGAACCGGTACAGACCCGGGTTCGAAACCCGGCAGAGTACTTTTATTTTTATTTTGCGATTTTCAACAGTTTTTCAAAAACTAAATATATATTCCCGTATAATAATCGATTACGTATCGTTTAAAAATATTTTGGGCATTTAATTCGCAACGAAATTTTTGACTGACTGTTCGGTTGATAAACGGAGCGGGTTTGGTAAATCCGTTTTCGACGGATGTTACACTTGACACCTAAAAAGACTCCTTAAACTCACAATCTTCTTATGTATGTTCCTGTAGATGTCGGCTAGGCAGCAACGTGGGGGTAGAAGGTTAGGAAGGTCAAACGTACGCTTGGCCACCCAAATCGCAAAACAAATGGCCGCGGTGCTTCCTGACATCGTAGTTCAAGTCCAACAAGCTCTCGCCGCAAATCCCATCAATCCTCCCATCAAGAAGACCAGAACGTCGACAACCCTCCCTCCAAAAAGTGCTCATACAAACACTTCAAGTCTTGCGATCCCCCGAAATTTGAAGGGACCGAAGGTGTCACTGCTCTCCTCCACTGGTTTGAGGAAATGGAAAACACTTTCCTTAATTGCGATTGTCCCGAGGATCGCAAGATACGTTACGCAACCGGGAGACTATTTGGAGTAGCTCTTACCTGGTGGAATACTGAAAAAGGTAAGAGAGGAATCGAAGATGCAATGGCCTTAACGTGGGAGGAGTTAAGGGAAATCATGACGAGACGCTTCTGTCCAAGAAGCGAGATCAAAAAGTTAGAGGATGAATTTCACTCGTTGAAGCAAAAGGAGGGAGATCATACTTCCTACAACAAACGGTTTTTAGAGTTGAACCAAATGGTCCCTAACTTGTTCACCCCAGTATACCGCTTAGTCGAACACTATATTCGAGGCCTCCCCTCGAAAATTCAAGACTCAGTTCTAAGCACTTCGCCTGCAACACTTGAAGCTGCTATGGAACTAGCTACCGAGCTTACCGAGAATCGTATTCGTAACGGCAAATTTAAGGACGAGAAAAAGAAAGCCCCCATTGAGGGCCAAACTTCAAACCATTCCACCTCCTCCTCAAAGTTTGCTAATAAGAGGAAACGAAACACCAGAAACTTTGCTGTCACACAAACAAATTTCCCCATCCCTGCTGCACCCATCACTCAAGTTGCCCCCTCACCTACACCCTATAAAAAGCCATACTCCGGCCCATACCCAAAATGCAACCGTTGCCAATACCATCATTTTCCTGATCATCCCTGCCAACAATGCACCGGCTGTGGCCGCGCAGGTCACACCATTCAAACCTGTCGCGTACTTCAGCGGACGAACCGCCATCAGCCCTCAACCCAAACCCACCATCAGATAGTGGGTCAAGCTCAACAACCTTTACTCCTACCACCTGCCCAACATGTAGCCCAATCCTACTACCAACCCAACTATCCCATGGTGCAACCTATGCGGGCTTGTTACAACTGTGGAGACCCGAACCATTTCAGGAACACTTGTCCACGCTTGGTGAACATTATCCATGCCCAAGCTCAAGCTAATCCAGTAAACCAGGCTAACCAAGCTCCTCCACCTGCAAGAGGAAGAGCTTTCAACATCAACGCAAATCAAGCTAGGGCTGACAACAATGTGGTTAACGGTACGTTTCTCATCAATGGTAGTTATGCATCCATGTTATTTGATACTGGCGCGGATAGGAGTTTTGTGTCCTTAGATTTTGAACCCATCCTCAACCAAACTCGAGATAAACTCATGGAATCCATAACGGTAGAAGTTGCTGATGGAAAACCGGTCTCATTAAACTCTATTATACGCAATTGTACTCTCACCCTAAACGATCACGATTTTCCAGTTGACCTCATTCCTATGAAGTTGGGAAGTTTCGACATTATAATTGGTATGGACTGGCTCAGCCAACATCATGCTGAAGTTGTATGTCGCGAAAAGTTCATTCGCATTCCTCTTGCAAACGGTCAGACTCTTCGAATCTTTGGAGAAACCACTTCGAAGGGACTCAAATTAATCTCCTGTCTTCAAGCCCGAAAATATCTCCGCAGGAGTTATGTCGCATTCCTAACTCATGTCGTCAAAAAGGGAATCAAGGTGAAGAAACTTGAAGACATCCCAGTAGTAAAAGATTTTCCCTAAGTTTTTCCTGACGACATTTCAGGACTTCCTCCCGTGAGAGAAGTCGAATTCCGCATTGATCTTATACCTGGAGCTACACCAGTTGCAAAATCTCCTTATAGGTTAGCCCCATCCGAAATGCAAGAGCTAGCCAGTCAATTGCAAGAGCTGACTGACAAAGGATTCATACGTCCTAGCTCATCGCCTTGGGGTGCACCTGTCCTTTTTGTGAAGAAGAAAGATGGAACGTTTCGCATGTGTATCGACTACAGAGAACTCAACAAGTTAGCGGTTAAGAACCGCTACCCATTACCTCGCATCGATGATCTTTTTGACCAACTTCAAGGCGCCAGCTGTTTTTCAAAAATCGACCTTCGTTCTGGTTATCATCAACTCAGAGTACATGAAGAAGACGTCCCAAAGACCGCCTTCCGAATTCGTTATGGTCATTATGAATTCATGGTCATGCCATTTGGTCTAACCAACGCTCCAGCTGTCTTCATGGATCTAATGAACAGAGTCTGCAAACCCTATCTCGATCGCTTTGTTATAGTCTTCATCGACGACATCCTCATTTACTCAAAGTCTAAGTCTGATCATGAACGACACCTTCGACTCATCCTTACACTCTTAGGGAATGAAAAGCTCTACGCCAAATTCTCCAAATGCGAATTCTGGTTAAAAGAGGTACAATTCCTTGGACATGTCGTCAATGACAAGGGAATACATGTCGACCCCTCAAAGATCAAAGCAGTGCAAGAATGGCAAGCGCCACGTACACCTACCAAAGTAAGATCATTCCTTGGTTTGGCTGGTTATTATCGCCGTTTCATTGCAAATTTCTCCCGTATTGCTGTACCACTCACGGCTTTAACACATAAAGGAAAACCCTTCATATGGGGACCCAAACAAGAAGAAGCCTTCCAAACCCTTAAACAAAAACTCTGTGATGCACCTATCCTCACACTTCCTGAAGGTTGTGATGACTTCGTGGTTTATTGCGACGCATCAGGGCAAGGACTAGGCTGTGTTCTAATGCAAAGAGGAAAGGTGATAGCTTATGCTTCTAGACAACTCAAGACTCATGAGAAGAACTACACCACCCACGACCTAAAACTTGGAGCCGTTGTGTTCGCTCTTAAGATATGGAGACATTACCTCTACGGTACCAAGTGTGAAATATACACTGACCACAAGAGCCTCCAACATATCTTCAACCAAAAGGAGTTAAACATGAGGCAACGGAGATGGGTCGAACTTCCTAATGACTACGACTGTGAAATTCGGTATCATCCTGGCAAGGCAAATGTGGTGGCCGATGCACTCAGTCGAAAGGGTTATGCGAACTCCATTCGTCTTCTATGTTCGTAAATCATAACAGACATCAAAGATCAAATCCGAGAAGCCCAACATGTTTCAGTAACGGAAAACGACGTACGCAAGGAGCTGTCTTGTGGAGCTGAACTTAAAATCGAAACTAAATCCGACGGTATTCTGTACTATCTAGATCGCATATGGATTCCTGACCACAATAACCTTCGTGATTTTCTTATGAATGAGGCGCACAAAACACGATACTCTATACACCCAGGAGCCGACTTAATGTATCAAGACCTTCGATACACCTACTGGTGGCCTGGAATGAAAAAGGATATTGCTGTTTTTGTTTCCAAGTGCCTTACATGTTCCAAAGTAAAAGCTGAACATCAAAGACCCTCAGGACTTCTAGTCCAACCTGAAATACCTGTATGGAAGTGGGAAAACATAACCATGGACTTCATTACCGGGTTACCTCGCACTTCTGGTGGGTATGACACTATATGGGTAATCATTGATCGTCTTACAAAATCAGCTCACTTCATTCCGATTCGCGAGGACTTCAAGAATGAGAGGTTAGCTCGTATCTACATCAGCGAGATCGTAAGCCGTCATGGTGTACCGTTAAGCATTATTTCAGATCGTGATGGTCGTTTCACCTCACGAACATGGCAAGCCGTACAAGCCGCTTTGGGTACACGACTAGACCTCAGTACCGCTTATCATCCTCAAACTGATGGACAATCCGAACGCACCATCCAAACGCTTGAAGACATGCTTCGAGCATGTGTCATAGAGTTCAAGGGAAATTGGGACGCTCATCTACCATTAGTTGAATTTTCGTACAACAACAGCTATCATTCAAGTATCGGCATGGCACCTTTCGAAGCTTTATTTGGTCGTAAGTGCCAATCACCAATATGTTGGCACGAAATTGGAGAAGCTCAAATCACCGGTCCAGAACTAATTCAAGAAACCACAGACAAGATCCATCAAATTCGAAACAATCTTCTAGCGGCACAAAGTCGTCAAAAGAGTTATGCAGACAAACGACGAAAGCCTTTGGAGTTTAACATTGGTGATCATGTACTTTTAAAAGTATCACCGTGGAAGGGAGTAGTTTGTTTTAGCCAGAAGGGCAAGCTAGCACCATGCTACGTAGGACCTTTCAAGATACTCGAAAGAGTAGGACCTGTAGCATACAAGCTTGACCTACCAGAAGAACTCAATAGAATTCACCCCACGTTCCACGTATCAAACTTGAAGAAGTGCCTCGCCGATGAAAACCTCCATATTCCCCTGGAAGATATTCAGATCGATGAATCTATGCACTTCATTGAAAGACCAGTAGAGATCATGGACTTCGGAGAAAAACGTTTAAGACGGAGTCGTATTCCAATTGTTAGGGTACGCTGGGAGTCGAAACGAGGACCTGAGTTTACTTGGGAACGTGAAGACTCAATGCGCGAAAAATACCCGCATCTTTTTCCTGTTACCACTACTACTTAAATTTCGGGACGAAATTTCTAAAAGTAGGGGATACTGTAACATCCGTCGAAAAACGGGTTTTCAAAACCCGCTTCGTTTATTAATCGAATAATCAGTTTCAAATTTTCGTTGCTCATTTAATGCTTTTTTTAATTTTAAACAATACATAACTAATAAACATTTTAGAATATGGAAATTAAAATTGTTAGAAAATAAAAATAAAGCAATTAAAAATGAAAAGGGGTTGCCGGGTTTCGAACCCGGGTCAGCCGGAAGACTTAATCACCAAACATTTAACCACTCCGCCACTTGCTGTCTTTGTGTAATCTAAGAAACAAATAAAATTTAACTCCATCTGTAAAATCATCCGTTTGCACCAAAAACCGAAACCGCTCATCGGCTTTCAACGGTTCAGACTGTTGAGTGCTCGCCATTACTGGTAATAACCGATGAAATCATTACGACCGACGTTCTTAATCAATTCAGCCTTTATTGAACTTGAATTTATATGATTTTCGGGTTTAATAACCGAAATCATTTACCTCCAAATTTACACCGGCAATATCATCATCTCGCGACTCAAAAACACTCACAGAACCTCCAATTTCACTTTCGCTCTATTTTAAGTTCGTCGGAATCGCTATCTGATATCACCGGACTTTCGTCGGAAAACCGTGTCATTCATCAAAACGGTAAATTTCTCAATTCTTTCATCTTCTATCTGTTGTTAGACTTTTACTAACTCAAACCCTTCAATCAGAATCGGTCCCAGACGACGATACCGGATAATCTGCAATCGCCGGAAAACTTCTGAAAATTTCTAAATCACGCTGTGAATCGGTATTAGCATCTAAACTCTCTGATAACTTTTGTTTAGTCATTCAATTTCACAATTAGTTAATCAAAACTGTTAATTGGTCCGCTCAGACGGAGTTCATAAAACAGAGCCGACGACTTGGCCGGAATTATGAGAAAATCATCTTTCTGGTACATTCGTTTCCAAAACCTTCTTTATCCATTTCATTTTAATCAATTATATGTCCGTCAATCGAATTAAACAAGAACAGTAGAATGAATCGTTGTCTGTGTTGTTTTAACGAAGAAGATGAAGCTTAGACTGTGTATATATTTAATATAAATCGGGTTATATCTCGGGTTAGACACACAGTCCAGCGGTGGACTGTGTGCATTTGAAATATAGAGATACCGAGTTCGAGTCCGTCCTTGTTCCGATTCGTCACAATATTCAGACTTTTTATAAAACCCGAATACGGAAACTTCCAGTTAGTATATAAGTGAAATAAAAACAAGTATTTTAACCAGGTTAGATGTAACATCCGCTAAAAACCGGATTTACCAAACCCGCTTCGTTTATTAACCGAACAATCAGTTAAAAATTTCGTTGCGTATTTAATGCCCAAATTAATTTTAAACGATACATAATTAATAAGTATATTAGAATATAAAAGTTATATTTGAAAAAGTATTAAAAATAGTGATTTAAAAATTAAATGCTGAAGCCGGGACTCGAACCCGGGTCAGCCGGGCTTAAGCCCAACGACTTATCACACACACACATAACCACTCCGCCACTTGTTGTTTTCTGTAAATATTAGGAAACAAATAAATCTTATAGTCATTAATGAAGCGACCGGTTACGCCAACTGTAACCGAAATCGGTCATCAAACGTCCAAAGACGTTTGATTACTCGCGGTTTACTGAGTTTAACCGATACACCGACAATTCCAAATCAATTTTGCTATGAATGAAACTTGAATTCGGAAGTGAATCGGTTTAATAACCGAAAACTTTCAATTCTTGAGTTACTTCAATCAAAGACCCCTCTCGCGACTCAAACACACTTTGCAAACTTCCAATTACATTTTCGCACAACTTTCAGTCCGCCGGATAAGCTTTTTGGACTCGTCGGACTTTCGCCGGAAAACCGAGTTCAATCCATCTTTTCTTCTTACCCGAAAATAAGATCATAGAACTCATACTGACATCACTCCCACTCACCTTAAACCTCTGAAGAATCTCTGTCGCAAGAAATTTCACTCGCCGGAATTCTCTGCAAGTCGCCGGAAAACCGGGACTTTCATCTACACGGTAATTACCTCGATGTTTCTGTTTCATTCCATTATAAGACAAATGCTAACATCACTCCATCACTCAGAATCAACCCCAGACGACATTGCCGGATTTCCTGTTTTCGCCGGAAAAGTTCTGAAATTCCAGAAACTCGCTGTTAACCGGTATGATCACTCAAACATACTGATAATCATTACTCATTAGTTCAATTTCACATCTAATCCCTCCAAACTGTTAATTGATGCTAACAGCCGAAGGTTCCAAAACAGAGCCGACGAGCTTGCCGGATTTTCTAAAGAAGACGATCTGTTCGGTACTTTCTTTCCCCAAACTCTTCGGTTCAATACTTTTCAATTGTTCATCTTGTTCATTAACCGAATTAATCAAATAACAGTTAGATAACCGTTGCCTGAGTTTTGAACGAAGAAGACGAAGTAGTTATAATATAAGTTTAATTAAAATCAGTTTATGAACGGGTTAGACACACAGTCCAGCGGTGGACTGTGTGCGAACAAAAACACGCATACGTCCCGAGTTCGATTCCTGTCCCAACCTCATTCGCTGTAATAAAATGCCTTTTTTTTAAACTGAACTGGGTTAACTCCGTTAGATGTTAAGTATAATAAAATCTGTATTTAAACCAAGTTGGACACACAGTCCAGCGGTGGACTGTGTGTAACATTAAGTCACAGGTCCCGGGTTCGAGACCTGTTGACGACACCGGTCCGATACATTTAAAACCCTTTTTAAAAATAAATAATTTTCGGATTAATTGAATTAGTGTATAAATATAATTAAAAACAGAAATATTTCGGGTTAGACACGTAGCTCAGTTGGTAGAGCTGCGTGAACGCGTACGGGAGGTCTCGGGTTCGAGCCTCACCCGGCGCACACACTTACACAATAAAACCGGTCAACAAGTCAACGGTCAAAAGTCAACATTTTTATTATTTTTATTTATTTGTTTTAATTAAAAATCAATTAAAAATACTTAAAAATAACATTTTTAAAGTTAGAAAATAGCCTAAAACTCACAAAAATATATCCAAAAATCCTAGTAAAGTTGTTAATAAAATCCATTTATTTACCTTACTTTTCTTTATTAATTAGGTTAGTTATTCCTCGACGATCAATCCTCTAAACTCGTGCGCATTCATCATCATTCACCGAACGCACCCACTGTGAGTGAATCTCTACAAATTCCCCGTTTAAATCACGTTTTTTGGGTGTATCATGTGTCTTACTATTTATTATATTTAAATCATTGTGCATACATCATATCATGAATAAATGTGTATCCAGCCTGTGTAAACTGTTTGTGTGATTATTGTTTAGATTTAGTTTATTATTTTCAGTACATGCAATTTCATAGGCCGCCGCTCCCCATTACATTATGAGCGTTGAGCAGTTCCCCATTTCATTATGAGCGTGAACCTGGCGTTGCCTACATACGATCGGCTCCGTTTGATTGAGCCTTAATCGCACAGATATTTTTCATTTTCAGTACATGCAATACGATCGGCTCCGTTTGATTGAGCCTTGATCGCACAGACATTTATCATTTTCAGTACATGCAATACGATCGGCTCCGTTTGATTGAGCCTTGATCGCACAGTTTCATTTATGTTATATATTTATGCAAGTTGATATGTTATTGTATGCTGTTGGTTGTTAATGTATGTTATTGTTTGTTGTTGTTTGATATCGTATGCTAATGGTTTGTGATTGTATGCTGTTGGTTTGTTAATGTATGTTATTGTTTGTTGTTGTTTGATATCGTATGCTAATGGTTTGTGATTGTATGCTGTTGGTTTGTTAATGTATGTTATTGTTTGTTGTGGTTTGTTATTGTATGCTAATTGTTGTTATTGTATGTTTAATTACATTTGTTCATATATGAATATTGCACGATTTTTCCATATTAAATACAATCCGAAATAAATAATAAATGTTTTCTAACAAGGTTCACTCGCCAACTTTTTGTTTATCCAAAAATCATTTTTACATATGATACAGGTGAACAGGATGAAGCATGGAAAACATAGGAAATTGCCTTAGAAGAAAAATAATGAAGTTTAGAAGGATGAATAGAACATGTTGTATTTGTTTGATATGATTGTATGATCTCTTTTAAATTGAAATAATAAATATGAAACCTTATAATAAATGTCATGAGCTTTGATGAAAACCCAATCATGCCCCGGTCACCTTTTCCGCTGCGGGTCGGGGTGTGACATTAGACACACAGTCCAGCGGTGGACTGTGTGCAATGTTAAACAACAGGTCCCGGGTTCGAGACCTGTTATGCACACCGGTTCGATATAATTAAAATCCTTTTTAAAATAAATGAATTTTGAATAAATTAATTAGTATATAAATATAATTAAAAACAGAAATATTTCGGGTTAGACACGTAGCTCAGTTGGTAGAGCTGCGTGCACGCGTACGGGAGGTCTCGGGTTCGAGCCTCACCCAGCGCATACATACACACGTCCGAACCGGTCAACAGTCAACATTCAATGGTCAACGGTCAACCCCAAAAAGTCAACATTTTTTATATATATTTTTATTTATTTATTTAATTTAAAAATCAATTAAAAATACTTAAAAATAATATTTTTAAAGTTAGAAAATGACCTTAAACTCACAAAAATATATCTAAAAATCCAATTAAAATTGTTAATAAAATCCACTTATTTACCGTACCTTTTCGTTATTATTTAGGTTAGTTTTTCCTCGTCGATCAACCCTCTAAACTCGTGCGCATTCAACAACGTCAAACGAACGCACCCAATGTGAGTGAATCTCTACAAATTCCCCGTTTTAATCACGTTTTTGGGGTGTATCATGTGTCTTATTATTTACTACATTTAAACACTTGTGCATCCATCATATCCATGATCAAATGTGTATTCAATATGTATCAACTGTTTGTGTGGTTAATGTTTAGATTAAATTTATCATTTTCAGTACATACATCATTATAGGCCGCCGCTCCCCATTACCTATGAGCGTGAGCCGTTCCCCATTACCTATGAGCGTGAACGAGGCGTTGCCAACATACGATCGGCTCCGTTTGATTGAGCCTTGATCGCACATACATCATCATAGGCCGTCCGTTCCCCATTACCTATGAGCGTGAACGTGACGTTGCCAACATATACATTATCATTCATGTCATATATTCATGCAGGGTGGTTTGTTATTGTTATTGTTATTGTTATTGTATGTTTATTTACGTTTGCTCACATATGATTATTGCACAATTTTTCCATATTAAATATAACAAGAAATCAATAATAAATGTTTTCTAACAAGGTTCACTCGCCAACTTTTGTTGACCCAAAAACCCCCATTTTTACACATGATACAGGTGATCCAGTTGCAGCAAGAAACATATAGGATGGCTTAGAAGAATAAATCGGTTTAGACTTTGGATTGTTTATTTAGTTACTTTTCTTTGTAATTGTATGAACTTGTTTGGAATATTGAGGATGTAATTTTGAAGTTAATAAATATGAAACATATTAGTAAACATCATGAGCTTTGGTGATAACCCAATTATGCCCCGACTCTTATTCCGCTGCGGGTCGGGGTGTGACAATTAAGAACACCCGAACTGATCTATCCGAACCCTGGTGCTAGTGTTTACCCTGCATCCAGGCCTACGGTTTTGGTTAGGGGTAGTTCCGCAATTTCCATGCTTACATGGGCCGGGCTACAGTTCTGATTTGAGGACAAATATCACTTTTGCGACACGAGAGTGAATGTTAATGTTTACCCTACATTCATTTTCTACGGTTGTGAAAGTGGGCGTAGTTGGGGTTAACGTACAAATGCTTGACAACATTCGTCATGCGACCCCAAACTGAGAATTGTGTAGTTGACACAATTGGTGATCGTCACCTACCCTTCAATCTATGCCAGTGAAGAGTGCTAAGTCCATTCACTGAGTTATGGGGAGATTAGATCTGATCCTAATTCCTAAAATTTTGTAAATCTTGGGTCAAAATTTAATCAGATTAATTCATGAAAATTACTAATAATATTTTCTTCTAAATTCTACAATGTCTACAAACAATTATGATAACACCAAATTCTCACTTAAGTCCATCCTTGAAAATGCTAAACTTGATAATTCTAACTTCATGGATTGGCATCGCAACCTGAAAATTGTTCTCAGGGCGGAGAAAAAAGCTTATGTCCTTGAAGGACCAATCCCCGAAGCACCTACTGCTACTACGGGTCCTGCCCGCAGGACATGGGAAAAACATGATGATGATTCCCAAGATGTGACATGTCTTATGCTTGCTATGATGATTCCGGAACTTCAGAAGAATCTATAAACTTAGGAGCATATGAGATGAGTGAGCAGCTGAAAGGCATGTTTCAGCAGCAAGCTCGTCATGAGCGTTTTGAGGTGATGAGATCTCTCAATACATGTCGCATGCAGGAAGGTACTTCAGTCAGTTCTCATGTACTGAAAATGAAGTCTTTTGTCACACCCCGACCCGCAGCGGAATAAGAGTCGGGGCATAATTGGGTTATCACCAAAGCTCATGATATTTACTAATATGTTTCATATTTATTAAAGTCAAAATTACATTCCCAATAATCCAAACATGTCCATACAATACAAAGAAAATAACCAAACAAAACAATTCCAAGCTCTAAATCATTTTATTCTTCTAGTCCAATCCTATGTGTTTCTTGCTGCAGCTGGTTCACCTGTATCATGTGTAAAAATGGGGGGTTTTTGGGTCAACATAAGTTGGCGAGTGAACCTTGTTAGATAAACATTTATTATTTATTTTCTTGTTAGTTTATCAATGAAAAATTGTTCATAATCATAAATGAGCAAATGTAAATAATCAAACAGCAGCAATAGCAGTCACAACTATAACATACAATAACATATGATAGCATACATTAACATACCAACATCATACAATAAATAACATGAATGAAACTGTGCGATCAAGGCTCAATCAAACGGAGCCGATCGTATTTCATGTACTGAAAATGAAAAATGTCTGTGCGATCAAGGCTCAGTCAAACGGAGCCGATCGTATGTTGGCACGCCAGGTTCACGCTCATAATGTAATGGGGAACTTGCTCAATGCTCATAATGTAATGGGGAGCGGCGGCCTATGAAATTGCATGTACTGAAAATAATAAATTGAATCTAATAATAACCACACAAACAGTGGAAACAAGCTGAATACATTTTTGTTCATGACATGATGTATGCACAATGATTTAATATAATATATAGCAAGACACATGATACACCCCAAAAACGTGATTAAAACGGGAAATTTGTAAAGATTCACTCACATTGGGTGCGTTTGATTGGAGATGGTGAGATGTGCACGAGTTGGAAGAGCGGAACAACGAGAATTAACTAACCTAAACAATAACGGAAAGAATAGTAAATGAGTGGATTTTATTAAGGATTTTAATAGAATTTTTAGATATATTTTTACGAGTTTAAGGCTATTTTCTATCTTTAAAAACATTATTTTTAAGTATTTTTAATTGATTTTTAAATTAAATTAAATAAATAAAAATATAAAAATATGTTGACTTTTTGGGTTGACCGTTGACTTTTTGACTTTGACTGTTTGACCGGTTTATTGTGTGACTGAAATGCGCTAGGTGAGGCTCGAACCCGAGACCTCCCGTACGCGTGCACACAGCTCTACCAACTGAGCTACGTGTCTAACCTGAAATAATTCTGTTTTTAATTATATTTATATACTAATTAGATTAATCCGAAAATCATTTATTTTAAAAAGATTCTAACGTAACGACTCGGTGTACTCCACAGGTCTCGAATCCGGGACCTGTGGTTTAACGTAACACACAGTCCACCGCTGGACTGTGTGTCTAACTTGGTTAATATACAACTTTTTATTATACTTAACAACTAACTTGAATTAACCCGGTTCAGTTTTAAACAAAAAGGCATTTTATTACTGCGAAGGTGCGTGTGTCAAGAATCGAACTCGGGACGTATGCGTGTTTTTGTTCGCACACAGTCCACCGCTGGACTGTGTGTCTAACCCGTTCAAAATACCAATTTTAATTATTCTTATAATGTTATCATAGTTCATCTTCTTCGTTCGTTTTTACAGGCAGTAGATTACACAGTTATATCTTGTTTAGTTCGATTGATAAACATTGTACAAACTAATATGAAATGGCAGAGACGATAATTAGAAGTAAACATACCGGTGAACGATTTATTTCAGGATTCCGGCAAGGTGTCGGTCTCTGTTGTTATGAACTTCAACTGAACCAGACAATTAACCTTTTGATTAGCTAATCGTGGAATTGAAGTGATAAACAAACGTTAACAAAGTCTTTGAATGTCCTTACCGATTCACAGATGAAAATAAAGATTTCCAGAAATTTTCCAGCGAACTGGAATTATCCGATAGTAGATTTCAAGTGAAAGGTTTGAATTAGAAATAGCTTAACAATTGTTAGACTACGACGGTATTGAAGGACTTACCGTTTTGATGAAGAATACGGTTTTCCGGCGAACTTGCAGAATTTTTCGGCGAGTAAAATAAACTTTTCTGGTGAACTGAAAGTATGACGAAAATGAAATGGCAGGTTTGTGGAATGTTTCTGAGTCGCGAGAAAGATGTTTGATTGCAGTAATTCGGATTATTGGATAACTTCGGTCATAAAACCCATCATCATCATCAGAATTCAAGTCAATTCAAGTCTGAATTGATTAGAATTGTCGGTGCATCGGTTATAAATCTGAATTCGCGATTATTCAAACGTTTTAGACGGTTGAATAGCCGATTTCGGTTTTCAGTTGGCGTAACCGGTTCATCTAGGTTTGTATATAAGACTTATTTGTTTCCTAGAGTTGACAGAAAACAAACAAGTGGCGGAGTGGTTATGCGTGTGAGTGTTAAATCTTTGGAGTTACAACCCGGCTGACCCGGGTTCGAGTCCCGGCAGCCCCATTTTATTTTTAATCACTTTATTTATACTTTTTATCAATTATAACTTTTATGGTTTAGTTTGTTTATTAATTATGTATCATTAAAAATTAAAATAAGCATAAATAGGCAACGAACATTTATAACTTGATATTCGATTACAAATGGAGCGGGTTTGGTAAAACCCGTTTTCGACAAATGTTACATCTTTCGTTGATCACCTGGAGCGTCTGAACACACCCCTTAGTAATGAGTTAGCTACGGATGTGATCCTTAACTAGCTACCTAGTTCATATCATCAGTTCGTTTTGAACTATGACATGAATGGGTGGGAAAGAACGATCCCAGAGTTGCATCCGATGCTAAAAACTGCTGAGACAAACATTTCTATTAAGGGCAATCCAGTGCTGGCGATCAGAGAAGGAAGAATTACCAAAAAGAAGCCATATAAGGGAAAGGGCAAGGCGGGTAAGCAAGATAAGGGCAAAGGCAACAAGGTTGCCACTCTGAAGACAAAGCCTCATAAAGATGCCAAGTGTCTTCACTATGATGAGATCGGGCACTAGAAGAGGAATTGTCCCAAGTACCTGGTTGAGTTTAAGCTTAAGAAGCTGCAGATAGGAGAATCCTCAGGTATACATGTTATTGATTTATTTTCCTTTTCGAGCAAGTCTTAGATGTGTGACACTGGATGTGGTTTTCACATGATTTGCAGGGACTAAAAAGAAGTAGGAAGCTGAAGCAGGGCGACTTAGAGCTGCACGTTGGGAACGGGCAGAATGTTGCTGTGAAGGTAGTTGGAGAATTTATTCTTGAGTTACCTTCTGGATTGTTTATTACCTTAGACAATGTTTTTATGTTCCTAGTTTGACTAAGAATATTATTTATGTTTCTGCTTTAAGAGAACAAGGTTTTAATTATGCATTTGATATTGTTAATGGTAGCATTTCTGCATTTTTAAATGGTGTGTTCTATTTTGAGGCTAAGCCTCACAATGGTGTCTATGAAATAGATACTTCCAATAATAGATCAAATAATATTGTATGATCTCTTTCCTCTAAACGTGTTAAAACTAGCTTTAATTAGACATATCGTTGGCACTGTCGTTTTGGCCATATTAACATCAATCGCATGAGGAAGCTCCAGACCGCAGGGATTCTAGAATCCACGGGTCAAGAGACTTATGATTTATGCGAATGTTGTTTAAGTGGCAAGATGACTAAGGCCCCTTTTTACCGGAACTAGTGAAAGGACCAAAGACCTTTTAGGACTCATACATACTGATGTATGTGGTCCATCAGGACTATGTCAAGGAATGGGGAAAGGTACTTCATTACATTTACTAATGATTAAAGTAGATATGGATATGTTTATCTTATGAAGTTTAAACATGAAACCTTTGAAAAGTTCAAAGAATTCCAAATTTAAGTACAAAATCAGCTAGGGAAAACGATTAAGGCACTTCGATCCGATAGAGGTGGTGAATACATTATTCAAGAGTTTGATGAACATCTAAAGAAGTATGGGATTATATCCCAACTAACTCCACCTGGAACACCACAACTCAATGGTGTGTCTCAGAGGAGAAATCGAACCTTATTAGATATGGTTCGATCAATGATGTTTCGTACAAACTTACCACACTCCTTTTGGAGTTATGCTCTTGAAACTGCTACACGTCTTGTGAATATTGCTCCTACTAAAAAGGTAGAAAAGACACCATATGAGATGTGGCATGGTAAACGACCTAAAGTCTCTTACCTTCGCATATGGGGATGTAACGTTTATGTTACTAGTGAGTCATCGGACAAACTTGATCCTCGCGGTGAAAGAGTTGTTTTCATTGGATATGCATATCCGGTTGGTTATTATTTCCATAATCCTGCTGAAAATAGAGTTTTCACTAAGCGTCGAGGAACATTCCTACCGGATGAGCTTATGGCGTGAGGGATTGGAGATAATCTTGTGGATCTTGAGGAAATTCAAGAACCACAAATGGATAAACCAATAGTCGAATCTGCCTCTCAACAAAATATTGTTGAACCTGAACCTGAGAGGATTCAGGAATCTGATGTAACACTAGGCGTCAACAGAAGTACGAGCGATCATCATGAACCTAACAGGTATTCACCTGATAGGTACGTCTTGATAATTGATCAAGAAGAGCCCTCAACCTACAAAGCTGCGATTTCAGGTAACGAAACTGAAAAATGGCTCAAAGCCATGGGCGTCGAGATGCAATCCATGTATGACAACCAAGTATGGGATTTGGTTGAACTTCCTCCCGAATGTCGGAATGTAGGAAGTAAATGGGTTTTCAAGTTGAAAACAAACATGGATGGAAATGTGCAAACCTATAAGGCTGTTTGGTTGCTAAAGGTTTTACTCAGACTCAAGGAGTTGATTATGAGGATACCTTTTCAGCAGTAGCCATGCTTAAGTCTATTAGGATTCTACTTGCCATAGCCGTGTATTATGACTACGAGATATGGCAAATGGATGTCAAAACCGCGTTCCTAAATGGACACTTTACAGAAGATGTCTATATGGAGCAGCCTGAAGGTTTTGAATAAATCCATTTATGGATTGAAATAAGCATCTCGAAGTTGGAATCTTCGTTTCGACCAGAAAATCAAACAGTTTGGTTTTGTAAAAAAAGAAAATAAGCCGTGTGTTTACAAGAAGGCAAGTGGGAGTTCTATTACCTTTATAATCCTGTATGCAGATGATATACTTCTAATTGGAAACAATATCCCGATGCTACAGGACGTTAAATCCTGGCTTGGTAAATGTTTCTCAATAAAGGATCTTGGAGAAGCTGCTTATATTCTAGGAATAAAGATTTATAGAAATAGATCTAAGCGGCTCCTTGGACTTAGTCAAAGTACGTATATCTATAAGGTCATTCGGCGCTTTTCGATGCAAGATTCCAAGAAGGGTCTCTTACCAATGGCAAGTGGAACCGTACTGAATAGTCATCAGTGTCCCAAGTTAGACAAAGAGAAAGAGGATATGAAAAAGGTTCCATATGCCTCTGCTATCGGTTCCATCATGTATGCAATGTTATGTACTAGACCGGACGTATCGTACGCTCTGAGCTTGACTAGCATATATCAACAGATCCAGGTAAAAGTCACTAGGTTGTTGTGAAAAATATCCTAAAGTACTTAAAAAGAACTAAGGATATGTTTCTTATATTTGGCGGTTTGGAAGAAGAGATGAAAGTAAAGTGTTACACTGACGCAAACTTCCAAACGGATCGCGACGATTCACGATCTCAGACAGGTTATGTTTTACTTTAAATGGTGGTGCTATAACTTGGAAGAGTTCTAAGCAAAGCGTGATGACCCAGTCGACCACTTAATCAGAATATATAGCGGCTTAAGAAGCTGCTAAGGAGGCTGTTTGGATGAAAAAGTTCATTGTTGATCTCGGAGTTATATCAAGCATACAGAAGCCTATCGAGATATTTTGCGACAATACATGTGCAATTGCTCAGGCAAGGAACCAAGGTCGCATCACACACGAAGCATATTCTCAGAAAATTCCACTACATACGGGAAGTTTTGGAAAGAGGAGACATCGTAGTAGAGAAAATTGATACTAATAAGAATCTAGCGGACCCGTTTACTAAGCCTATGACTCAAGTGAGACAGGAGAAGCATGCTGATAATATAGGTCTTATATATGCTAGACAGTGGATCTGATTTTGTAATTTAGTAATTTTGTGCATTTTGAACTGTAAACAACATTTTAAGTTTATTTGAATTTAATGATTGAATGTCTTTTAAACTGTTATATTTGTGTTCAAATATTATTACGTTAAGTATCTATGAATACTGTATTAAAAAATGTCCGTAGTCTATCAAATTCGTGAGAACCAATCTGGTAAAAGACTATTGTAAATTAGATGGTTGATCCATATAATGGATACTCCAAGTGTTGAGAACCATATTCACTGATATGATTAGTTGAATCATATTGGGCGTAACTCGTTTCAAAATGATCTTCAGGGATCTTAGTCATAAGACGTTTTGAATAGGTACGATCATATCGTTAGACCTGCGGTACATACTAGAACTAACTTAAATGAATGGTTGTTCTTTGATTTTATCCAATGCTGTACGTAACTGACAATAATAAGGATAGTTTTGGGAATGATCTGAAGTTTAGTGGGAGTTGTTTGTAGCTAAAGGGATTTGTGCTTCTATACTTAGGAGAGGAATACTCTGGTGCCTTTCATTGGTTTCAACTGGTGTTAAATGCGTGGCCACGCTCGAACTAGTAATAGTTTGATAAACCACTTCAAATCAGGAACGCAATTAGAAATGGTTGAATAATATATGAGAATGAATAGGATCTATGTCTCATATTCAACAAGTGTTTAATACAGAGGGATAAATGAGTCGATAACCAGGTCTATAGTATTTTTATAACCAAAGGACTGATTAGTGCAAAGAATTAGTTGACATAAAGTTGTCATATCTTATCGAGGGCAATATGATGCAGCTAGGCACCCACTATTGTCTACATTGAAACTTATTTCGGCCAATCGACCAAGTGGGAGATTGTTGGATAAAATGTTCAATTTTCGATTAAGATTCAACGTTGCCGTGAAGGTACGACCCAAAGAGTTACAATTTGGGTAACGAACATTTAACGGTGTTTTAATTATTAATCATCGGATCACGAAATAATAAGCGTAACAAAAGAAACTGGTAATTATTTAAAATAATTACGTAGAGCCGGATTTCATATTATAGTTAATTTGTTTAATTATAATATATATTGTTAATTATTTAGATAATTAAAAAGAGAGATAATTGTTTTAATTATGACATAGTTATAAAGAAGTTATGATTAGATTATAATTCCTTATTTTGTGTTTTAAAACAAAAGAGATATTTATGTATATCTTTCTAGATAAATCTAAAAACAAAATAAAACTCATCTGATGCTTTTCGAAAATTTTATCTTTTAAAATTACAACCAATTAATCTAAATATATAACTCTAGATCCCAAAAGTCTTCGTGGGGTTTTTTTTTTTTCTTGGCTGTCGCAAAGAGAAAAGAAGGATTAGAGCAACAGTCTATCAAGTTTTAATTGGCTAATAGGTATAAAGCTTCTTGTTACGATTATGCATAAGGTAAAGTTTTGAACTTTATTTTCTTTAGATTTAGGTTTTGTTTGAAATCATTTTAAACGAACAAATTCGATTTCGTAGCCAACGATCATCTAGCGAGATCGTTCGTTGAACCAATGTGTCTTACTTAGTAGTCACGATTCTTTAATATTTTATTTAACCTATTTTGATTGTAATGAGATCACTGGTGGAATCGTTTTAGAATGGAACCTCGTGTACATGTTTCCGCTGCGTTCAGATTGTAACAAATTGATAAAAATTATTTTCCAAAAGGTACACAAAAATTCCAACAATATCAACACCTAATTTTGTCTGTTTAAATTCTCATACCTTATTCGGTTAAATAGATTTGAGTATTTGAGGTTTTTAGGTTTAATTTCTTCTATGGTGATAACAGACTGAAATATGTGGATCTAAATATAAAGTGTTGTTAAATTTGAAAATTTACATTTCTTCTGCAGATATTTTGGCGAGTTTTTTTTTTATTGTAAGCGTTTAATTATGTGATCTAGGAGGTGTTGTAACAGCGAAGGATTTGCAAATCCGGTAATCATCGTTTTTTATTAACTTTATATTGTTTTGTTGACTCTGTTTATGAGTATTGAGTTGTGATAGACTGATAGTTTCTTTATAGTTGTTGGATCATATCTTGAATGGAGATCATGATTTAGTTTGTTGCAAATGCTTTATGTTATAAAGTACTGAAAACATCAAAAGTCGATATCGAATCGGTACCGAAAATATTCCGGTACAATATCCGTACCATTTGCTCATCCCAAACGCTATCATACTGATTTTAGTTTTTTTCTACTTTTTATTTTGTGTACCATTTGTGTGCCATCTAGGCCATTTTTCATTTCCATTCCTCAATATAAGTGAGCTTACTCGATTCTTTGAAAAACCCTTTATATATGAGAGCCAAAGTTCCATCTAGGCGATTTTTCATTGCAATTACTCAACATAAGTAAGCTCTATTTAATCATAGAACTATATTATGTACTAATTTAGTCATGAAGACTAACAACATTAACAATGAAATAACAATCCAAAAAACATCATCACCATTTGTGGGCTCGCAAAATTGCTAGATTTATTTAAAGGAGACTTTGAGTTGGAAAACATTCTAATGTTAATAGCAGACATTATAATTGCAGAAACACTTATTTTGCGTATGAATTTATTATTTTTGGTTAATCAAGTTGTGGTTAGGTATGTTGGTAGAAATCTAATTGCCTAAGTATTTAAAATTATTATTTTATAATTACACGAATATATATTAGCAATGAATATAATATGTAAATATGTATTTTTGTTAGGTATGCTGGTAGAAATCTTAGGTGCTGTTTGTTTTTTTAGAGGTAAAACGTCTGCAGTCTGCGGACCACATCTGTAGACATCTGTAGCAGAAAAGGTGGACCAAACCTCTGCAGTCTGCAAGAATAAAACTGTTTGTTTTTAACTTCTGCAAACTGCTGAATTAAACTAAAATATAATAGTTATACAAGTGCTAAATCATCAGAAAAATTAACATCAAACAATCACAACAATTAACATCACATAATCTGAAAATTATCATCAAACAATCTGGACAATTATTCAAGTAAAAAATGCTTCCAACAAAAGTCACATATGAATAAAATATACAGTACATTTTCACTTTAATAATATGGTCACACTGAACAAGACCATTTCACCTCAAAAGTCAAAATCACAAAACCCAACAAACATAACCAAAATCAAAAAGCACCCACAAATCAAATACGTACAACACAATGTTCTTCAAAAACCTTTTGGAGGTCATCATTACTTGTCGTCCGATGGATGTTACCGACATACAATCTTCTAGTAGCTTCTGGTGTGGGCTCCACCGTCACCGTCACCACCATCGCTAGAGCTTCTTCTTCAACACAAAACAGGCGGCGTTGTTGTTGGAGGAGGGAGGAGGAGTGGTGGCGCTGGCGGTTGGAGGGAGGAGGAGCGACGCCGACGGTGAAGTAAGGAGGAGGAGAGGCGGTGAGGAGGGAGGAGGGAGGTGGCGGCTCGGGTGGAGGAGAATGTGTGCTAGGGTTTGTGTGTTTTTTGTTCAGGATGAAATATGAAACACAAGAAGGGGTGAGAAGAGGACATCCAAGTCTGTAGTGCAGGCCTTTTTAATAAAAAGTCTTCGAGAAAACAAACATACTGCAAACCCAAACGTCTGCGCGTGGTTTGCGTCGCGCAGACAAAAGAGGCCAGGAAGCTCTTCTTTGAAAAAAAAAAAAAAAAACAACACCTTAATCAACACACACCCTCGATCTCTTACTTTGTGTAGGCATATTTGAGACACTCAAAATTCACTAAAAAGAATAATATTATGGATAAAAAGTGTTTTTTCTCGAACCCAACCTGACCCACCAATATAGGAATAAGTTTTGACCCATTACACAACTAGCCAACCCATTCGTTTTGTCATCTTAGAAAACAGGCCTGAACAAAATTTGGTCTTGAAATTTTATTTCATTTGATTTTTGTGTACCTGTTGAACCGCTGATAAAGACTATCAGTAAAGATAACTTAGGCATATGCATTAAACTTGACTTGAATTTGTATAGGAAGATCATGATTCACTTTGTTGCAAATGCTTTATGTTTTAAATTATCTTTACTTTTAGTGTACATGTTGAACCGCTTAGAAATTGGATTAGAATCATTCGGGGTAAACGACGTTATTAACTACTGGAAATTTGTTAACAGGTCAAGAAAGTAAAATAATATGGTCAATGCAGTTATGCAAGTGGCTGGATGGAGTATATGGAGGTGCAGAAACGAATTGATCTTTAATCACAAGGAAGGATCTATTACTGGAGTAAAAGAAGAGAATACGGCAGCTGGGATACATCTGGATAAAGCACAGTTCAAAGGCTCAATCATTTTCTTGGGAACAATGGTGTAGGATTGATTTGGAAAGTATGAAAACGTAATGTTACTGATTCTGTGACTTTGTATGTATTGTGGTGATGGACCAATAGTTTTGTTGGTCCTTGATGGAATAATATATTTGTTGGCCTTTCAACAAAAAATATACAAAAGTCAACAACTATCTTGTATAAGGCTATGTGCGTGTGTGATTAATTGGTTCATGATAGACATTAAAAGTATCACTTATTCAATTTAGTAAAGGTCAACGAACACCCCAAAGTGACATAAGGTGAGCTTGGTCTTATTTTATGATTATACAACTAACATATGATGTATCCAATGATTACCTGCTTATTTACAATGCTATCTAGGGAAATCTTGATGGGATTAAAAAAATTGGAAGCTTTTTGACACCTACGGCTTTGACCGCCACCCAAAAAGTTATACTTCATCAAGGCTTACTCCGGCGCTGTGCCGGTGCTGAACCGACAAAGTTTTTGTGCGTTGAGGTTTTGACCCCATTCGCATATCAACACCTAATTTCTGACCCCATTCGCATATCAACACCTAATTTCGAGCAGGTCAGATTCTAAACATCTTTTTTATTAACTTTGGCGGAGACTTCAGGCAAATTCTACCTGTTGTTCCATACAGATCTAGACACGATATCGTTTCTCTTAGTTCTTCGTACATTTGGCATAATTGCAACGTCCTAAAGCTGACTAAAAATACGAACCTAACACTAGGTAGTGCATCAGCTAATCTTGAGCAAACAACCATCTTAGCACAATGGCTTTTGGATTTAAGAGAAGGCAATGTTGGTGCCTCAAATGATGGTGAGGCAGTTATATAGATACCTGAGGATCTCCTCATTACTGACTCATATGATCCTGTTTCTTCTCTTATTGACTTTGTGTAACAATCTTCAAAACTTTAAAGGGACTAAATACTTTCAAATAGAGCCATACTTGCCCCTACAAATGAAGTTGTACAAGAGGTTAATGATCGGTTGCCGTCACTTTTCCCCGGTGAAGAAAAAGAACACCTAACTTCTGATAGTTTATAGGAGTTAGAGTATCTTTATAATAATTTTGATGCAAGTCTATACTCATCAAATGTCCTAAAGGTCGGTGTTCCAGTAATGTTACTGAGAAATATTGATCAAAAAATGGTTTATACAATGGAACTCGACTACAGGTCTTATCATTGCACGATCGCGTGGTTGAAGCACAAATCTTATCTGGAAGTAATATTGACGCTCGAACGTTTATCCCTAGATTTCGATTAATACCGTCAGACAAAAGGATACCGTTTAAATTTCAAAGAAGACAATTTCCTCTTGCGGTTTGTTTTGCCATGACTATTGATAAAAGTCAAGGACAATCATTGTGTAAGGTTGGATTGTTTCTAAAACAACCAGTATTTACCCATGGCAAGCTATACATAGCATTAACAAGAGTAAAAAGTAGACATGGACTCAACCTATTCATACTTGATGAGGATGATCAAATTACAAACAAAACTACAAATGTCGTGTATAAAGAAGTTTTTAGAGATTTGTAGACTGTAACGTGTACCTTCATATTATATTGTCCGTGAGTGCTAAATATCTGTTTTTGGATATTCAAACAACATGTCGTTTTTTATAATGGAAATATTATTATATCATCATTTGGTTTTATTCGTCAAACCGTGTAACACACGGGGCTGTAAACTAGTTCTATATAAAAGGTTAAAAAAAATTGGTGGCCCTAGGTGCTTGCCAAATCTTGAAAGCCCATAGGTCCAGCCCTGTATTATGGAGATCCAATCAATAATATCAATTTTTTTCTCTCTATTATTCTCTCATGTTATTTGCTATTAGGCTAGTTTCACAACATATTATCAGCACGAGAGTGCTCGAATTATGATTGGTTTCAATCGATGATTAAAGTCACGGTTGACCTTTGTCATCTATGATGTTTTGTTGATGAAATTTTGGTGGCTCCAGGTGTTTCCAATGAAGCTACAACAATTCACTTTGGTTAGTGATCCACACGTAACCATTACTTATTTTGTCGTATATCCAAACTATATATTTAATTAACCGAAACTAGTAATGGGGTTTACATAGTTTTCGCCAAGCGTAGATTTCATCGAAGAAGATGAATTCGATTTAGTAACGTAAAATTATAAAAGATGAAATTTGAAAAAACACTAAGTGATACTACGGCCAGACTTAGCCTGAAGGGATATGGTCCCAAAAACCTTGCGCTAAGCGCATGGTTACCATACCTGAATGGATATAACCCCAGAAAACCTTGCGCCAAGCGCATGGTTACCATACCAATATCACCTTCCAGATAAGCCTTGCACTTCTCGCGCGACTGATTAGGAAGTGATTTGGACGAAACAAATTTATGATATCTTGTGCCGAGGTATCAAAAGGGTTAACATTCATTTAACTTCCCTGCGCGAGCCCGCGCAAGGAAACAATTAAGCTTGAAATTAATTCTCCTTGGAAGATAAACCTATGCGCAGGGAATGTAAGAAGCAGACAAAAGGAAACTTTTCTGTTACAACAAACTGGACACATGGCTTTTGGCAAGAGGATCATAGATGTGAGATCTTCTAGAAACAATTAATGCTCATCGTGCAAGGCCTCATGCAGTTACAACCGAATATGACGTGGCAAGATCTGGTGCACTCATCTAGGTCACAATGATGGCATATCTCGCATACAGATCTAGGTGATTTCACTTACCACGTGGCAATCCCCTAGCCGTCGATCAACACACGATCTGTCTGCGTGGATGGCAAGATAACCAACTAACAGTGTAAAAGATTCTGTTAACTCTCCTCACATTTTGGCGCCCAAAGCCGACTATAAATAAGAGACTTCAGGTACAAGTAATCTCATTCACTTCCACATACTTTCTCTCTTACTTCACTTAATCTCTTTCGTTATACTGTACTTATTTTCACGCCGGAGGGTGGTCATGAGGAGAACCCCCATTTTCCCCGAGGCGAGTCTACGGTGTTCTGTTTTGCAGTGTTTCCGGCGAGTGATCCTCTATACGACGAGCAAACCTAAGATTAACCTTATTAAGTATAAACCTCAACCTCAGATCTAGTTTGATTCCGATCATTCCAGATCTGGTGTTTCTTCATTGGCGCCCACCGATTCCTTCTTTTTTCGTCTCATCTTTCGTTTGTTTGCCTGAATCTTTAGTATCATGGCTGATGGTTCATCTCACCCAGTAGGTCCTCGATCGGAGATCCGGAATGTTGCTCATGGTGCTCCGATCGATGGACACGTGGAAGAAGAGTTTTTCGGCGAAGCTGATACTCATCATGACCACGATCATGTGAACATTCCAGTAACTCCGGGAATCCAAAACGAAATTCCACCTGCTGCTTCAATTCTACCACCCGGTGAGACTCCGATCTCGTGGTATGTAATATCAAAGTGTGTTGAATGCTATTTACGCTCAGCTTTGTGCACACACTGGTACACCAACAATACATGCTCAGATGCGTGCTTCGCCGGCACCTCGAGTTCTGAGTTATGATTCACCAAACAGAGCACCTGCACTGTCGCATGTGTCTGTTGAAGAGACGGAGATGTATTCGCGATCCAGAACCAGGTATGACTCTACACCGTCTTGTGGTAGACGTCAAGAAGAGCAAACTCAGAAACGTGTTTCCGTTCATTCTCGTCTGGGCCCGCGCTTGTCACAAAAGCGGGACACTCAGTACGACGAATATGACAAGTCATATGATGAGGGTGATAGTGCAAGCATGTTCAGTCGTTTATCCAAGGCTCATGTTGATTATAAACCAAAAGTTCGCGCAGTTTACAATCCAGAAGCTAAGCATGATTACAACTTGACCTATAGACCAGCTGAAGCAGAATAAGAGTCTAAGTTTGTGAAAGATATTGAATTAGCTCCGCTTGAGCGCGCAAAGTTACCATCAAACATAGGGAAGTTTAACGGTATGACTGATCCTGATGATCATCTACGTCTGTTTATCGGTGTAGGTCTCATTGGTGGATGATAATTGGCATGAATAGCAAGTTATTTTCCCTATAGTTCCTGGCGGATCACAGGAAGAACGGCCAGTAGTGATTACAGGTATTTTTGGTCACTACCGAACTGATTACATGTTTATTGATCCTGGGAGCTAAATGTATATCATTTATGAGCAATGCTTTAGACAATTAGATCCAGAGGATAAGGCGCGCCTAGAGCCGGTTGATTTTCCTTTGACTGGTTTCTATAATGAGGTCGTCTTCCCTCTCGGACAAGTTACTTTTCCTGTCACCCTTTCGGATGGAAAACATTCGCGTACGATCGAAGTAAATTTTATGGTGATGCCGGCGACCTCTTGCCATGATGTCCTGTTAGGCCGCCGCGCACAACGCGGCTTCAACATGATCACCTCCACCCCACATGCAGCATGTGGTTTTCCAACTAAGACAGGGGTGGCCATCATGTATGCGTGCAAGGAAATCATGTCTATTGAAGAAGCAGTAGCTAAAGCTGCTAAACCTTCATTAAATGAACCAGAGAAGTGGATACTTAACAACAAATAACCCGAACAAACAGTCTTATTAGGTTCCGTGATATCCACAACAATCTGTGCCAAGCTTAAGCAATTATTATTCCAAAACATGGATATTTTCGCTTGTTCACCTACTGATACGACCGGTGTTCCGCGTGATGTTGCAGAGCATTGTTTGAACGTATTCCCTTCGGCGGAACCTGTAGTACAGAAGAAGCGCAACCTCGGCTCTGAAAAAACCAGTGCTATGAACGAACATGTTACTAAGTTATTAGAAGCAGGAATTATGTGCGAAGTGAGATATCAAACGTGGGTGGCGAATCCGGTTATGGCTAAAAAGCATAATGGTGGTTGGCGCATGTGTGTTGATTTTAAAGATTTAAATAAAGCCTGTCCAAAAGATTGCTATTCTCTACCAGAAATTGACAAGAAGGTAGATTCGCTAGCTTCTTTTCATTGGAAATGTTTTCTTGATTGCTACAAGGGTTATCATCAAGTTTTGATGAAGAAAGAGGACGAGGATAAAACGGCCTTCCGCATGGAGAAAAGTATCTTTTGCTACACTAAAATGCCTTTCGGCCTCCGCAATGCGGAGCCACTTATCAGAGATTAATGGACCCAGTTTTTGGGGACGACATCGGGGTCACAGTCGAAGTTTATATCGATGACCTCGTCATTATGATCCATACAGAGGTAACAATGCTGGCAAATATTCAAAGAACTTTTGATTCTTTGCGAAAAGTCAATCTGAAACTGAATTCTCGTCATGTTATCACTATCTTAATAAACTATCATTTGGGTAAGATATTGTCAAAGCCAGACTTCTCGGGTCAGTTAGCGAAGTGGGCGATCGAGTTCGGAGGACACAATATCATCTACAAGCAACGCCATGCCATTAAAGGGCAAATCTTAGCTGATTTTATAACTGAGGTACCAATCGATAAAGTTCAGGAATGCGAGGAAATTCAAAATCCAGTTCCTATTGTTGATAACAGAACCTGGATATTACACACTCATGGCGCATCCAACAGTGATGGAGCAGGTGCAGGCCTTCGGTTGGTTAATCCTGATAACCAAGAGTTTACATATGCCATTCGTTTGGACTTTAAAAGTACAAACAATGAAGCATAGTATGAAGCCTTTTTAGCAGGTCTGTGCCTTGCCATAAAAATTGGAGCTACAAACTTAATAGCACATGTAGATTCTTTGCTTGTGGCGGGGCAAATTACCGGTACATATGATAAGGGAGACATTATGGCTCTATACCGGAACAAGCTAAGTCTTTCATCAGTCATTTTAAAATGTTCAAGGTAGTTCATGTGAATCGAAGTGAAAACAAGCATGGCGATGCATTAAGTAAACTAGCAGCAACTACTTTTCAGCACCTGACAAAAGAAGTACGAATTGAAGTTTTGAAAAATCCGTCTGTCCCACTCAGACATGTAAACATGGTAGAAGTAGGGAGTTCATCATGGATGTCCCCGATCATAATGTTTTTACAGCATGGATCTCTTCTTGAGAACAAAGCCGAAGCGCGAAAGATTCAAAATAAAGCTTTGAACTATGAGTTGGCGGATGGAATTCTGTATCGTAAATCTTACATGGGTCCTATCCTACACTGTGTTGACAAGCAGGATGCTCAATATTTGGTTAGAGAAATTCACAAGGGGTTGTGTGGTATTCATGCCGGACCGCGCATGGTCGTCGCCATAATTATGAGCAGAGGATACTACTGGCCAGGCATGCATTTGGATGCCGTGGAAATTTCACGAAAATGCACATCTTGTCAACGTCACGCACCAAAAACCCTACGCCCCAAGAATCCGTTAGTTCTAGTAACTACTGCTTGGCCTTTCCAACAATGGGCCATCGATTTAGTCGGTCCATTTCCTGATGCGCCTGGGGCTGTAAAATTCATTGTGGTGGCTGTAGATTATTTTACAAAGTGGGTGGAAGCCAAGCCACTTGCCTCAACAACGGCCATGGTGATTCGAAAGTTCATTTGGGAACACATTATATGTCGGTTTGGATTACCCATGCGCATCATTACTGATAATGGTCCGAACTTAGCATCTGATGAGCTTCACAACTAGATGAAGGAGATGAATATTGAGCATGTATTCACTTCCGTTGCACACCCTCAAGGCAACGGTTAAGTGGAAAGCATTAATAAATAGCTTGTAGAAGGCATTAAAACCCGCTTAGGGACGACGCGCAGGGAATGACTGGACGAGCTCCCAAGTATCTTATGGGCGCATCATACCATGCCTAAGACCAGTATTGGGGAGACACCTTTCAGTCTTGTCTATGGGACTGAAGAGGTAATTCCCGCCGAAATCGGCCTTCCAACTCCACGAATGCTAGCACTAGAAAAGCAAGATAATGAAGCACAACATCAGATGGATTTAGATTTGTTGGAAGAAAGGCGAAAATGCAGCTGTCCGGGAAGCTAAATGTCACACCCTCAATTTCCATACTTACGGAGTTTTACCGCGAGGCGTGTGAACAAACCAGAATCTGAGACACTAGTACGTCGAACGACTCTATATGATTTGATAATACGTTTTCCAAAATCATTTGTTTAACCATTAATAGTAGATTTTATATTGTCTTAGTTAGTTTTCAATGTTTAGCGGAAGCATTAGTTTTTAAAGTTGAGCGGAAGCATAAAAATAAAGTAGAGGAACGGGCGCCAACACAAACGCCAAAACTAAAGAAACAATGTTTGTAAATGAGACTCGATAAAAAGATGTCTTGATCAATGCAAGTGAGTGCACCTAGAGCTACTAGCGTCCTGAGAAACATGTAAGGAAACAAGTGTCAACATTAAAGAAGAGTGAGTTCACAGGTTTTCATAAATTCGTTTGTTCGGTTATAAGTTTGTTTCCCCCGTTATCCCTAACCCGGGGTAACGATTTAGTTCTATTATTCCCAACCCGGAATAATACTGATAGTCCCATTATTCCTTACCCGGAATAATAATGAGGTTCCATTATTCCTAACCCGGAATAATAACGTTGTTGGTTCCATTATCCTCCATTATCCCTAACCCGGAATAATAACGTTGTTGGTTCCATTATCCCTAACCCGGGATAATATTGTTGATTCGTAATTAAGTTCAATGTTAACATGTAGGTAGCTAGCCTAAAGTTATGTCACGTAAGTGTTCGCGATCGAAGCTGACTGTTGTGCCTCCGTGTTGCCAGGCCTATCACTGACCATGGCGAAGTTAGGCCAAATTATTCAACCGTTGACCATACCCGGTCGGCTAGCGCGACTAGCTCGGATGGGGCTTGTCGGGCCCAGTAGTACTACTTATAATTTCCCCGCTATCTAACCCAATACTAACGATCCGAGAGATTGTCGAGGACTTGTGTGATATAGCTGCTTAGTGACCATAACGTACATTAACATTAACTTAGTTACCGAATAGTTTAATGACGTTAATTTCGTATAACGTAAAGAGATAGAGTTGTAGAGTGTATACATGTTTCTCCCCCTGTTGTTTAAAACCGGATAAAATTAGGGGCCGTGAACTCACCTTTAGTTGCTCGGTTAGTGTAACACAGAAGTTGCAAGTGATGGGACCGTTAGTTGCGTCCTAACAAGTCAATTGATTTAGAGTTAGTGTGTGAACACACTGATACAAACCCCACACATACTAACACACAATGCGGTACTTACAATGACAATTCCTAAGACTCAAATCATGCATGCAAGTATCATCATACCAATATAGTGATCAAAACAATTTATCATGAACACAATCAATCCATACAACACTTTGGTACACACATTCGCAAGTTATCAAGTTTCAGCTTATATACTCATAATTAGGCTGTTTTCGAGCACTTTTATAAAATAGTTCCAACATTCCAAAAATTCCAATTATTTTACAGAAGGTGTCAACTATACTGTAGAATTTTATATAAATTTTTCAAGGCCTAACACTTTACCAATTATTCATAAATATTAATATGCTAGGCTGCAGTCAGATTCGTCGTTTTCTGACTGCAGTCCAAGGGAGAATTTATTTAAAAATCACCGTTCGTCCAATTAACAAAATTCCAGTGGGAGTTTCCCGGAAATTTCCATATCTAGTTCCTGTACAAATTTCATGATTCGACTCTCTACAGATTATTAGATCCGACTCGATAAACAACTAACAATTTTTCAGAATTTTCACAGCTTCAGTTACTGAACTTAATTGGCCACTTAAAAATACCAAACGACTTCATAAAAATATGAATCCAGCGCCATTAGAAGCGTTTTTCAAAACTCTACGTTTTAGACTTCAGAAAATCCGTTTTTCGATAAATAATAACCAAGTTACAGCCAGTTGAAGTTGGCTGTAAACACCATTCAGCATCCTGATTTCAGCATTTTATCGCAATCTAATCCGTTTAAACAATCGATACGTTAAATATAAGCGATCAAAAACAGAATTAATATCATCATATATATCATACCCATGCAAACCCTAATCATAACATATAGTTTTTATCAAACAAAACGCAGCCTAACGTTTCTTAATTCCGCCAATCATCATAATCGCAACTAGCATAATTAATTGCCTAATATCATAACACTACATTCAAGCATGATCAAGAGTTTATATTCCTAGTATAACTATGCAAACAATGATAAACTCTAACCTTTTACACCGAAGATTACTGAGCCGTGAGTTAGATGGGAGTGGATTCGGTTTGAAGGTGATCGCGACCGAGAAGGAGAATGGCGAGGAGAGGGCTGCCGCGATCTAGAGGGATGCAGCAAGGCTGTCTTGCGATCGAGAGGGTGAATGGGAGGCTGCCGTCGGCTTTTTAGCTATTAGGGTTTGTGTGTTTTGTTTGTGAAGCAATGCACATGCATGTATGTGTATATATAGCGCAAGAGGTGAAGGGAAAAGGGAAGGGTTTGCGGTTTGGGGTGCTCGCAGCCGCAAGGGGGTTCGGGTGGGTCGGTTTGGGTCTACAACTTGGTCCTCAAGTTTCGATTAACTACTTGAGTCGCAAAGAAGTGAGGTCTATTTGTTTCGCGGCTCGGTTCGATTCATTTATCTATTTATTATATCTACATTTTACAACTAAAACATATCACGAAATCGGAATATCACATAATAACTCACCAACTTATAAACGTTTAATACGTAGCACGTAATTTATTTGACAAGTACACGAAATTATCGTAATTATTTCTAGCGTGCAATTTAAGTCTCCGAATCAATTTAACGTAGGAAGGAATAACCGTGAAGTAGTGCGTTTAAGATATCTGAAAAACCGGGATGTCACATTTTCCCCATGTTGAAAGAATTTTCGTCCCGAAAATTGAGTAAACGCGGTTTAGAATGCAGCGTACATGTTTAGAGTGCCACGCACAAAGATTTAGTTCGTTAACAATGGTATGCAAAATTACAAGAAATTCCCAGGTTGTCACATCATCCCCATGTTAAAAGAATTTTCGTCACGAAAATTTAGTTGGTGGCATCGTTAACTTGTTGCTCAGCTGCAAAGAGGTGTGGGTATTTACTTTTCATTTGGTCCTCTCTTTCCCACGTGAACTCCGGTCCACGCTTAGAGTCCCAACGGACCTTGACGATTGGAATCTTGCTGTGCCTTCGAGTCTTGATCTCACGATCCATGATCTCGATAGGTTGTTCCACAAAGTGCAGTTGTTCATCCACTTGAATCTCATCCAATGGAATGACTAGGGTTTCATCTGATAGACACTTCTTCAGATTTGACACGTGAAAAACGTTGTGAACTCCACTGAGTTCGGCAGGAAGGTCTAATTGATAAGCTACGGGTCCAATACGTTTCAAGATCACAAACGGGCCTACGTACCGTGGGTTTAGTTTGCCTCGTTTTCCAAAGCGGATTACACCCTTCCAGGGTGACACCTTCTGTAGGACGGGGTCGCCTACTTGAAATTCGAGCGGTTTGCGTCGTTGATTAGCGTAGCTTTTCTATCGATCTCGTGCCGCCGCCATGCGGTTTCTGATTTGTACAATCTTTTCAGTAGCCTCAAGTATCAACTCAGGGCCTGTGAGTTGACTGTCACCGATTTCTGCCCAACAGACCGGTGATCTACATTTACGACCGTATAATGCCTCAAACGCAGCTGCCGATATACTCGTATGGTAACTGTTGTTATACGAGAATTCCACTAAAGGCAGGTGGATTTCCTAACTATCCCCGAAGTCCACTACGCATGCCCTAAGCATGTCTTCCAAGGTCTGTATGGTCCTTTCGCTTTGACCATCAGTCTGAGGGTGATAAGCTGTGCTCATATCTAAGCGTGTTCCCAACGCTTTCTGAAGTGACTGCCAAAAGTTGGACGTGAAGCGAGCATCTCTGTCTGAGATGATGGACGTTGGCACTCCGTGCCGAGAAACTACCTCCTTGATGTAGATGCGAGTCAACTTCTCCATCTTATCTGATTCTTTAATAGCTAGGAAGTGTGCGGACTTAGTTAAACGATCCACAATCACCCAGATGGTATCGCAACCACCCAAAGTTCACGGGAGTTTAGTGATGAAGTCCATCGAGATCTGATTCCATTTCCACACTGGGATCTCAGGTTGTTGAAGTAACCCCGATGGTTTCTGATACTCTACCTTGACTTCTGCACAAGTCAAACACTTGCTCACGTAGGTGGTTATATCAGCTTTCATGTTGGGCCACCAATACGCAGCTTTAAGGTCTTGATACATCTTATCCGAACCAGGATGTACAGAGTATCGGGATTTGTGAGCTTTGTCCATGACTAGCTTTCTAAGGTCTCCGTAGAGAGGTACCCATATACGATTCATGAAATACCGCGCTCCATTGGGTTTTACTTCCCAATCGCGTTCCATCTTTCCCACCGATTCGGCCTTGATGTTTTCTTCCTTAACTGCTTCTAACTGCGCGTCGCGTATCTGTTCGGGTAACCCCGAATGAATGGTGAGCTGTAATGCTCGTACCCGACGAGGTTTCAAGTGTTCCTTCCTACTGAGGGCATCAGCTACCACGTTAGCTTTACTCGGGTGATACCGAATGGCACATTCATAATCGTTCAAGAGTTCGACCCAGCGACGCTGTCGCATGTTCAACTCCTTCTGATCAAAGATGTGTTGGAGGCTCTTGTGGTCTGTATAAATTGTGCACTTTGTTCCATATAGGTAGTGTCTCCAAATCTTAAGTGCAAACACTACTGCTCCCAATTCCAGGTCATGTGTTGTGTAGTTTTTCTCGTGAACCTTCAATTGTCGGGACGTATACGCGATGACCTTATCGCGTTGCATGAGTACGCATCCCAACCCCTGAATGGAAGCATCACAATATACTACAAAATCATCTGTCCCTTCCGGCAAGGACAGAATGGGTGCACTGTAAAGTTTCTGTTTCAGCAATTGAAATGCCGCTTCCTGCTTGTCACCCCAAGCATACTTGATGCCTTTCTGGGTGAGGGTAGTAAGCGGTTGCGCGATCTTTGAAAATCCCTCGATGAAACGTCTGTAGTAACCAGCCAAACCCAAAAAATGGCGGATCTCCGTCGGTGTCTTGGGTGCTTCCCAGTTTTTGATAGCTTCAATCTTGGCGGGGTCGACGTGGATACCCTTTCCATTTACGATGTGCCCGAGGAACTGAACTTCCCGAATCCAGAAATCACACTTTGAAAGCTTGGCATATAGTTTCTCCTGTTGAAGTAATCCCAGCAGTAATCGTAGATGTTCAGTATGTTCTTCTTCACCTTTAGAGTAGATGAGTATGTCATCGATGAACACAATGACAAACTTGTCGAGATACGGTTTACACACGCGGTTCATGAGATCCATGAACACTTTGGGTGCGTTGGTGAGACCGAAGGGCATGACCAGGAACTCATAATGGCCATACCGAGTACGAAATGCCGTCTTAGCGATATCCTCCTCCCTGACGCGTAACTGGTGATAACCGGACCGTAGATCAATCTTGGAGTAGTAGCTTGACCCTTGAAGTTGGTCGAAGAGATCGTCGATGCGAGGTAATGGGTATCGGTTCTTGACAGTAACCTTATTGAGTTCCCTGTAGTCGATGCACATGCGGAAGGTCCCGTCCTTCTTCTTGACAAAAAGGACTGGAGCTCCCCATGGCGAAGTGCTAGGTCGGATAAATCCTTTTTCTAACAGTTCCTGAAGTTGGGTAGACAGCTCTTGCAACTCGGCTGGAGCTAGACGGTATGGGTCCTTGGCGATGGGAGTTGCATGGTTTGCCAATTCAATTTCAAACTCCAATTGTCGATGTGGTGGGAGACCAGGTAATTCCTCTGGGAATACATCGGAAAAATCACGGACGACGGGGATGTCTTCTATACGTTTCTCGTCCTTAGGCTGTTCGGTAACCAGTGCGAGTAAAGCGAGAGAGTTCTTCCTCTGAAGATACTTCTGCGCTTGCATGTAAGAGATTATGTTTGTGACGGCGCCTGCCTTCTCGCCTTGCACCGTCAAGATTTCGTCGTTAGAGAGCGGAATACGGATAGATTTTTCGAAGCAGAGAACTTCAGCTCGGACGTCAGATAGCCAGTCCATTCCGACTACCACGTCAAAACTACCCAGGGTAGTTGTCATCAGATCAATGGTAAAGGTGTGACCCGCGAGTTTGAGTTGACAGCCGGATACTATATGGGTCACATCTACAGAATTACCATCGGCTAGTTCTATGACATAACGGGTCTCTAAGGGTTTAGGCGTGAGATTTAGGTTCTTTCTAAAAGACTCAGATATAAAAATCCTATCCGCACCCGTATCAAAAAGCACAGTAGCAAAATGTTCATTAAGGGGAAACTTACCGGTGACCACGTTCGAGTCGTTTCTGGCCTCTCCGCGGCCCAGCGTAAATGCGTGACCTTTGGCACCTCCTGTGCCACCATTTCCATTATTGTTGTTGTTATTATTGTTGCTGTGATTATTGTGGTTGTGGTGGTTCCCACCATTGTTGTTGTTACGAAGCTGTGGGCAGTCTCTTTTGAAGTGGGCAGTGCTACCACACTGATAGCATCCCCGGTTAACACCCTGCTGCTGACCCTGGGGTTGATTTTGGTTTTGTCGGGACATGATTTCCCCGCGACAATCCTTTGCCGCATGTCCCACCTTGCCACATCGTTGGCAGCGATTCCCGGCACAAGGGCCGTGATGATGAAGATTACAGCGATTGCACTGCGGCTTCCGACCTACATAGCCGTTTGTGTTTTGGTTGTTGTTGTTGGCAGGCTGATTATTTTGACCCTGGTGGCTGTTGAAATTATTGAATCGTTTCTGGTACCCCTGTTGTTGCTGGGATGACGAAGACTGTCGAGCAGACGAGTCTTCAAACTTTCTTTTATTATCAGGGGCACCTTCAGTAGTACCCCGAGTTGGCAACTTCTTTTGTTCCACCGCCTTATCGGTGAGTTTGTGCGCCAACCTGATTGCCTGATGCTCAGTTGCAGGGTTACTAGCCATTACCATACCCTGAATCTCAGGGACCAGACCCCCAAGGTAGAACTCGAGTCGTTTCTCCACAGTGTTGGCCAAATCGGGACATAGAAATACCAGGTCATGATGTTTTGCTGTGTATGCTTCGATTTCAGATCCCACCATCTTGTGGTTCCATAATGTTTGCTCCAACTGTTGAACTCCGTCTCGCGGACAGTACTCTTCTTTGATTAGGGCCTTAAACTCGGCCCAGGCCATTGCATTTGCAGCAATTAGTCCACGTGTTTGGACTTGTGCATTCCACCAAGTTAGTGCCCCATCCTCCAATGTTGAGGCAGCATACTTGACCTTGTTGGCCTCCAGACAATTGCATATTTCGAACACTGATTCGGACTTTTCGATCCAGCGGACCAGCCCTATGGGTCCTTCTGCCCCCGTGAATTTGCTTGGCTTCGCGTCGAGAAACATCTTGTAGGGGTTAAGACCCCCTCCTGCTGACAGAGGACAGGTAGTCAGCGAGGAACTTTTACTAGCCCAACTATTAGATTTTCCCATGAAAATTTAATAATGGTTACCTGCCGGTTGGTTCTGAACACCCGCTAGAGCTGCATTCACGTGCTCTTGGATCATTGCAGCTAATTCTTCGGGCGTCATGTTAAGGTTTCCGCGACGTCCAGTTGCCATTTAGATCTTCGTAAGACAACATAAACACACACCGATAAGTCTATATATCCAATATAGTTATCCTATTCCATACTTAATAATTCCTCAGATTATGTCAACCCAAATAAATTAAACATTCAAAAGAAATATTCAATTAAATAAAGTTTCAACGTCTTACAAAGTGCCAACCAAACATATCAGTTTACTATAAAGTCTCAAGTTTAAACATAAGTAGGAAAATAAATAGACTGAAGGAAAGTAAATAAAATAAGCGAGACGTGTCAGTCTTCTACGTCTCCATCCCCTAAATCACTATCGTTACCGTCATCCTCCGCGGCGTTTCCAGCTTCTACAGCTGGGTCTTCCTCAAGATCCTCCTTTGGATCCTCCTCTGGATCCTCCTCTGGATCCTCTTCTGGATCCTCCTCTGGATCCTCTTCTGGATCCTCCTCTACCGGCACTGGAGGGACCGGTGTTGGTGCGGGTACTGGTGCAGGTGCCTGATTCTGTTCTAGTTCTTGAATTCTCCAGCTAGATTCAAGGACTCTGTCTTCGAGCCAGTCAGCCCTTATTTGCTCAGCACGAAGATCTCTAGCTAAAGTGTTACGAGTTATCTTACTCGTATGTAGCTCTTCCTCGAGTGATCCAGTCTTACCTGTTAATTGTCGTATCATCCATCCCTGTGCTAGGATGGTTTCATGCATTCTTTCTAATTGTTCTTGTTGTTTCCTTATCATATCTCTAAGTAGGTCGTTCCCTACTTCTAACGAGTTAACCGGTTCGACCGGCATAGCGATGGTCGGGTGTGAGGACGACTCCTCCCTTAGAGCGAGCCTTTTTCTCGCAGCTGAGCGTGTCTCCACGCCATGAGGTGGTGAGGGTTCCACCATAGGTGCCTTTCCCGGCGCCCTTGGTTGCAAAAGTTTGTCGGATGATGATGATGATGACATTGCCTGTTAGGTTGTGTAGTTAGTTACGAGTTGCATTCATTTCTTATTATGCATTCATATTCTACATAACACAGTTGTGGTACATCACATAACAAGATATAACAGTTCGGTGCCAAACTACGTCTAGTGTCGTGTAATCAGCTATAGTTTAGGTCTACTTTTCATGCAAACCTGGTTCTCTATAGCTAGAGGCTCTGATACCAATCTGTCACACCCTCAATTTCCATACTTACGTAGTTTTACCGCGAGGCGTGTGAACAAACCAGAATCTGAGACACTAGTACGTCGAACGACTCTATATGATTTGATAATACGTTTTCCAAAATCATTTGTTTAACCATTCATAGTAGATTTTATATTGTCTTAGTTAGTTTTCAATGTTTAGCGGAAGCATTAGTTTTTAAAGTTGAGCGGAAGCATAAAAATAAAGTAGAGGAACGGGCGCCAACACAAACGCCAAAACTAAAGAAACAATGTTTGTAAATGAGACTCGATAAAAAGATGTCTTGATCAATGCAAGTGAGTGCACCTAGAGCTCCTAGCGTCCTGAGAAACATGTAAAGAAACAAGTGTCAACATTAAAGAAGAGTGAGTTCACAGGTTTTCATAAATTCGTTTGTTCGGTTATAAGTTTGTTTCCCCCGTTATCCCTAACCCGGGGTAACGATTTAGTTCCATTATTCCCAACCCGGAATAATACTGATAGTCCCATTATTCCTTACCCGGAATAATAATGAGGTTCCATTATTCCTAACCCGGAATAATAACGTTGTTGGTTCCATTATCCCTAACCCGGAATAATAACGTTGTTGGTTCCATTATCCCTAACCCGGGATAATATTGTTGATTCGTAATTAAGTTCAATGTTAACATGTAGGTAGCTAACCTAAAGTTATGTCACGTAAGTGTTCGCGATCGAAGCTGACTGTTGTGCCTCCGTGTTGCCAGGCCTATCACTGACCATGGCGAAGTTAGGCCAAATTATTCATCCGTTGACCATACCCGGTCGGCTAGCGCGACTAGCTCGGATGGGGCTTGTCGGGCCCAGTAGTACTACTTATAATTTCCCCGCTATCTAACCCAATACTAACGATCCGAGAGATTGTCGAGGACTTGTGTGATATAGCTGCTTAGTGACCATAACGTACATTAACATTAACTTAGTTACCGAATAGTTTAATGACGTTAATTTCATATAACGTAAAGAGATAGAGTTGTAGAGTGTATACATGTTTCTCCCCCTGTTGTTTAAAACTGGATAAAATTAGGGGCCGTGAACTCACCTTTATGTTGCTCGGTTAGTGTAACACAGAAGTTGCAAATGATGGGACCGTTAGTTGCGTCCTAACAAGTCAATTGATTTAGAGTTAGTGTGTGAACACACTGATACAAACCCCACACATACTAACACACAATGCGGTACTTACAATGACAATTCCTAAGACTCAAATCATGCATGCAAGTATCATCATACCAATATAGTGATCAAAACAATTTATCATGAACACAATCAATCCATACAACACTTTGGTACACACATTCGCAAGTTATCAAGTTTCAGCTTATATACTCATAATTAGGCTGTTTTCGAGGACTTTTATAAAATAGTTCCAACATTCCAAAAGTTCCAATTATTTTACAGAAGGTGTCAACTATACTGTATAATTTTATATAAATTTTTCAAGGCCTAACACTTTACCAATTATTCATAAATATTAATATGCTAGGCTGCAGTCAGATTCGTCGTTTTCTGACTGCAGTCCAAGGGAGAATTTATTTAAAAATCACCGTTCTTCCAATTAACAAAATTCCAGTGGGAGTTTCCCGGAAATTTCCATATCTAGTTCCTGTACAAATTTCATGATTCGACTCTCTACAGATTATTAGATCCGACTCAATAAACAACTAACAATTTTTCAGAATTTTCACAGCTTCAGTTACTGAACTTAATTGGCCACTTAAAAATACCAAACGACTTCATAAAAATATGAATCCAGCGCCATTAGAAGAGTTTTTCAAAACTCTACGTTTTAGACTTCAGAAAATCCGTTTTTCGATAAATAATAACCAAGTTACAGCCAGTTGAAGTTGGCTGTAAACACCATTCAGCATCCTGATTTCAGCATTTTATCGCAATCTAATCCGTTTAAACAATCGATACGTTAAATATAAGCGATCAAGAACAGAATTACCAATCATATATCATCATATATATCATACCCATGCAAACCCTAATCATAACATATAGTTTTTATCAAACAAAACGCAGCCTAACGTTTCTTAATTCCGCCAATCATCATAATCGCAACTAGCATAATTAATTGCCTAATATCATAACACTACATTCAAGCATGATCAAGAGTTTATATTCCTAGTATAACTATGCAAACAATGATAAACTCTAACCTTTTACACCGAAGATTAATGAGCCGTGAGTTAGATGGGAGTGGATTCGGTTTGAAGGTGATCGCGACCGAGAAGGAGAATGGCGAGGAGAGGGCTGCCGCGATCTAGAGGGATGCAGCAAGGCTGTCTTGCGATCGAGAGGGTGAATGGGAGGCTGCCGTCAGCTGTTTAGCTATTAGGGTTTGTGTGATTTGTTTGTGAAGCAATGCACATGCATGTATGTGTATATATAGCGCAAGAGGTGAAGGGAAAAGGGAAGGGTTTGCGGTTTGGGGTGCTCGCGGCCGCAAGGGGGTTCGGGTGGGTCGGTTTGGGTCTACAACTTGGTCCTCAAGTTTCGATTAACTACTTGAGTCGCAAAGAAGTGAGGTCTATTCGTTTCGCGGCTCGGTTCGATTCATTTATCTATTTATTATATCTACATTTTACAACTAAAACATATCACGAAATCGGATCACATAATAACTCACCAACTTATAAACGTTTAATACGTAGCACGTAATTCATTTGATAAGTACACGAAATTATCGTAATTATTTCGAGCGTGCAATTTAAGTCTCCGAATCAATTTAACGTAGGAACGAATAACCGTGAAGTAGTGCGTTTAAGATATCTGAAAAACTGGGATGTCACACTAAATACAAGACTCAACTGGAGAAATATTATAATGCAAGGGTGCGCATCTGCACCTTTCTTCCAGGAGATTTCATTCTGCAAGATAATGAAGTATCAAATGCAGAGAAGCCTGGAAAGTTAGCACCAAAATGGGAAGGACCATACATTATTCCCGAAGTCCCAGGGAAAGGTGCATACACCCTAAAACGATTGGATGGGTCCAGTGTTCCCAGAACCTGGAATGCCCAACAGCTCCGCCGATGTTACATGTATTCCTATCAACTTTCCTATCTTTAGCAATGCGCTAGTACAAGAAGGTCAAAGTTTGATATTTACATTTGGTAAAATTACTATGTAATTAGTTCCTCACGCGCATCGGCTTTATGCCTTATCAAGTTGTGATGCTTGAGTACTATTTACAAACTTTTGCTTTTGTAATCTTAATGACTATGTGGCCTTTGCGCCTTATTATACATAAAAGTCATTACTTACATTCTATTTAGTTTTATTACAAATGCATGAAATTACTTTGGGTATGACAAAAACATGATGGTTACATCCACAAGTCTCATGAACATTATCTGATTAACAGTTAGCGCAGGGTCTAACCCTAGGTTCACACATGAGCTTTTTACCATATTCATTTGTCTCACCTAAAACAAAGTAATTAAAACCATACAAGTATTGTAATAAAAACATGTCATATTAATTGACAAATATACATACGCCATGGCGCGATACGAACTTACAAAACAGGGTACACAATGCTATAATAATTAACCATTCTACACGATTTCCACATCTTCGGATTCCTCTACGCCTTCAACAAATATTTCTTTCAACCGATCAACATAATTATCATGTCGGAGTGCTTCGGTAACCAAGTCCATGACAGGAAGGCAAAGCTGGTTATATTCTATTTTAGCTGCAGCATAGGCAGTAGCTGTATCAACACCATGAGTCGCAAAGCGACTATTATCCCATTGGACCTTCAAAGCCTCGTTGACATGCAAGGTGCATTCGTCATAACCCTGCGCATATCCGTCATTACGCGTTGCCACCATCACCTTCGCAACCGATTCATCCAGCTCAGTGGAGTTCAGGATCGAATTTGCAATCTGCAAAAGTATTTTTCAATATGAGTTCATAGCACATATATTCGGATTATTATAGGTTTGTGAAACACTTACATTTACAACACCATACTGCTGCATCCATGTCAGATTGTTCGTTAACAGCTTCGCGACACTTTCAGCAGTGACACGCGCGACTTCCGCTTCCTTTACCTTTTTCTCAGTCTCAGATAACTGACGCGCTAGCTCAGCTTTTTCCACCTGCGCCAGTGGAAGTTTCTTCTTGGCCACCTCTAAGTCTTCATTCATTTGCTCCTAATCAAATAGTAAAGAAGTGAGGTCAGAGATTTCCTTATTTCTACAGACAAGGGTAAATCTGGTTTCTACCTCTTTCTGCTCACTGCGCTCACAGTGAGAGCGCGCTTTCTCAGCAGCAGCTAGCGTGCCGACCTTCTCTTTTTTGAGCTTTTCAATCTCATTACGAAGCGTGATTTTCTCATTATTGTCACGTGAACAGGCTTCCACCCAACGTTTACGTTCTTCCACAAGAAGCGCAGCCTCCGCTTCTGCTTTCTTCTTCCATCCCATCGCCGACCACTCCTCGGTCTTCTTCTCTTCCTCAAATTTAGCTTTTTTAGCTTCAAGCTCTACCATCAGCGCCTTTACCTTCTCTTTCTCCACCCCACTTTGAATTTAGACGTTTCAAATTCGTCCCAGTCTTTATGCATGCTGCGCCACTCGCGCACAATCCGGTGGGTGGTGGACGAGGCGCTTGCAGTCTCTTGAAGGTAAGCGCGGTAAGTTTGATCATGAGAGCGATCCTCTTGGATTTTAATCTCAGCAGGAGGATAAGCACCCTTGAACCATTCACGGCACGCCTGCCAGTCGGAGAAAGTATCTCCTTGTTTCAACTTCCAAACCGGTTCGTGGATAGCAGCAGCCTTCTTCGCTGAGTATGACCGGTAATAATAGTCACCAGGAGTCTCGTCTGGGTGTATGGGTGACTCTTCTTCTGGGTTCTCAAAGAATGATTCAAATTCTTGCGCAGACGGGGAGGGGCCAGTATTTTTAGACTGCTCGCCAGCAGTAGGAACTTGCTCAGGTTTTGAAGATGGGGCAGTATCTTTATCCTGCTCGCCAGCAGCAGTGTCAGATGGAAGTTTAGTTTTTTCTTCATCAATTTTTTCTGTTGCAGCATATGTTTTCTTTGGAGAGTGTGGCTTAATGAGTTCCGCTTCACGCTCCTCCACTTCAGTCTCCAACTTATCACCTTGGGTTTTTTCTGGTGTCCCAGAATCATGCGCCCGATGAACGGGTGGTAGTGGCTTTGAGGGTTACGACGAAACTCCAATTTTCTCTACATAAGTTAAAAAAGTTAGTACATAACTTAAAAACATGAAAAAGTCATATATGCCATACCAGGAGAACTTAGCAGCTAAGGCATCAAGATTGCCTTTCTTCCCAATCCTTGGCTTCATAGTTTTCTTCGGTGGTTGTGTAGGGGGTTCTGGGTCTGCCGGTTTCCGTTTCTTTGATTTATCGCGAACCAATGGCTCTGGACTTGATTCAATATCGATGGGATCATCAGCGTTGGCCGCAAGAATGACTGTGCCGGTTTGAGGCTCCGCCTTGGGTTTCTATAAACCTATAGGCGCGATACCTTCTAAGGAATCAGACACCACCACATAATCACACCAAGAATCGGATAGGAGGCGCGTACCTTTCTCAGTTTCCATCGCTGGAACATCAGTTTTCTTTGGGAGATCAGTTTTCTTTGGCGCAGCAACGGTAGGCGTAGCTTTCTTTTTCTTCTTGGAATCTGGGCCTACGCCCAAATTTATTAATTCACCTAAAGCAAAAAAGGAATGCCCATACAATGCCATAAGTCACATTGCAATATTACTCAGGCGCGATGATAGCAAATTAGTAATATTGCAATATTAACTCAGCCAGTCGGATCAAACGCACTTACCAACAGTTGAGGATGGTTATGCGTTCAGATCTTCCTTTGGAAGTACAAAATTTTTCAAGATACGCTGGTACCAAGACGACTCTACTGCACCCACCTGCACAGTACTCATCTTCCTCTTGTCTCTCTTAAACGACACAACGTATAAAGAAGTAACTGTAGGAACACAAGGATACAAAGCAAAAATAAGTTAACACATCATTAAGTTCCACAAGGCGCAAGATTACTTACTGCGGTCATCTTCCATGTATACGGGCCTATGTCGATGGTCCTCCTTCCAATGCAAGCTCATGTCGGCTGCAACCAGAGCCCTTTCTGGTAACATGATGCTAGGAACATCTTTTAAATCCTGGTACCACTCCGTGTTGACCGGTACAGATATTGTTTCCAAAGGGATATCTTCGGCTCCCCGGAAGGTCATCTTCGTTGTAATCACCCCCAGCTTTTATGTAGAAGAATTTTTGTTTCCAGTCGTGATATGATTTGGGGGAAACCAGCAACAATTTCTTCGCCTGAAGTCTTTGCTAAAACGAATAAAAACCTAGGGCACAATGTAGTTGATAAAAAACCCTAAATCGATTAACGGTGGGTGTAATGTCCATGGATCGGCAGACAAACTCAAAGTGACAAATTCTAACCATCCCCATTGGATTTAACTGTGAAATATGGAACTTGTAATGATCAAGAAGATCGATGATGAAGCAAGTAACCGGCAATCGGAAACTACCATCAGCAAAGTATTCCCAGAACAAAGTGATGTAACCGGCCGGAGCATTTGCCGCCGTGTCGTTTTCTTCTGGATATCGTGCATCCCAGATTGCCAGAAACTTAAAATTCTTCACAAAGGTGTTAAAAGCATCTCGGGACCACTTTAATGGCGGCAATGATGATGATGAAGGCCTCTTCGTTGTCTCTTCTGGTTTAGAACTAGTTGACATGACTGATGGTGGTATCAACAAGAAAAAGAATGGTCAATAAGTGAAAAGTTTTCACAGGAACGAAGGAACTCAGAAGGGTTTTTGAAAGCATAGAGAGAAGAAGTTGAAGAATCGACTCCTTATATAGTAATCGCAATTAATTCCTCGGACTACGTGCAACAACTTTTGCGTCATACGCTTAACCGTAGAATAGCTAGTGGGCGAATGGTGAACAATATTGGGCTTCACGCGCGTGTGTAACACACACAAGCCGTAATCCAATTAATGCATGACGTCTGACACTGTTGACAGCCTGTCACACAGTCGTCAGACGTCATCTGCACGTGTTTTCTTTACCTACCTCCCCATACCGATGGCTGACACCTATCAAGCTATTTGAAATTAAAATATTCAAAGAATCTTATCCTTAAACATATCTTCATCCTAAAGTTTTCCAACCCTGCGCAACAAGCAGTGTTGTACTCACAAAGAGCAGCAAATATAAGAAGTCTAGTACTCCACCTACTTGCCTCAGCGCATAGGAGCAACACTGGACTGGGAGACTTGAAGGGGTATGGTCCCAAAAACCTTACGCTAAGGCATGGTTACCATACCTGAAGGGATATAACCCCAGAAAACCTTGCGCCAAGCGTATGGATACCATACCAATATCACCTTCCAGATAAGCCTTGCACTTCTCGCGCAGACTGATTATGGAGTGATTTGGAAGAAACAAATTTATGATATCTGGCGCCGAGGTATCAAAAGGGTTAACATTCATTTAACTTCCCTGCGCGAGCCCGCGCAAGGAAACATGTAAGCTTGAAATTAATTCTCCTTGGAAGATAAACCTATGCGCATGGAATGTAAGAAGCAGGCAAAAGGAATCTTTTATGTTACAACAAACTGGACACGTGGCTTTTGGGAAGAGGATCACAACTGTGAGATCTTCTAGAAACAATTAATGCTCATCATGCAAGGCCTCATGTGGGTTACAACCGAATATGACGTGACAAGATCTGGTGCACTCATCTAGGTCACGATGATGACCTATCTCGCATACAAATCTAGGTGATTTCACTTACGACGTGGCAATCCCCTAGCCGTCAATCAACACACGATCCGTGTGCGTGGATGGCAAGATAACCAACTAACGGTGTAAAAGATTCCGTTAACTCTCCTTCACATTTTGGCGCCCAAACCCGGCTATAAATAAGAGACTTCAGGTACATGTAACCTCATTCACTTCCACATACTTCCCTCTTATTTCACTTAATCTCTTCCGATACACTGTACTTATTCTCACGTCGAAGGGTGGTCACGAGGAGAACCCCCATTCTCCCTGTGGCGAGTCTAACGGTGTTCTATTTTGCAGTGTTTCCGGCGAGTGATCCTCTATACGGCGAGCAAACCTAAGATTAACCTTATTATGCAGAAACCGCAACTCAGATCGAGTTTGATTCCGATCATTTGTTTCTTCATAGCTTATTTGTCTCGTGAATGTTAGTCGATCTCTATTCTTCCCTTTCATTACAAGTCTGATCTCTTCTATTCAATCCTAGAAAACAAAATAACATAGGTGAACTCGTTACAAGAAGGAGAATAACTAATTGTTTTGAGGATATAATTATATGTATAGAGTGAGAGGGTGAGAGAACGGATCCTTAAACCTGGAGGTGAAGTCCTCATTTATAACAAAAGATTTGTGATGGAGAAGGGGCGCCAACTGGTCATTCGCCCACCTAGTTAGAGAATCATTACATGTAACACCCCAACCCGGATAGGTTAACGTGTCACTATAACAATGGATCAGAACAGAAGTCATAATTCCATAGATATTAACGTTAGAGTTACATTTCAAAAGATAGTTTATAGCCCTAAGGCCCAAAATACACTTTAGTTTTATAAAAGTGACAAAGATATTCAGTTAAAATCATAGGGTTTATTCTTCACTCTTCACCCTGCCCAAAGTAACCTTTTAACCTGTGGTGAAATAAAATATACGGAATGAGCCAAATGCCCAGTACGGAATAAGAGGCTCAAATAGCAATTAAGTAAACAAATGAAATGATATTACTGATAAGAAGCACAACACAAGAAAGCGTAACATATAACTGAACTGAATCGTATCATACGAATGTACCCATAAGCTAAACAGAGGTGGCAGTCACAAAGTCTGTCACATTAGACAGTGCGGGTTGGCCTACCTGACATCAATCTCCAGAATAATTCTAGGATATATCCACACGCTTCCTAGTCGCTATGTACCACACTTGTACCTAGGGACGCCGTGAACTGATAACTCCGTCACGGGAGGAGCCAGAGAGCTTAGGGTAACAAATCTCAGAAAATTAATTAGAAATAAATATAACACTAACATTAACGGATATTATAGGTATCGGAATATGCGATAATGAGCACAATATAACCATAAACTTATTGCATGTTGTCAAGCCGAATAACAATTTTAATCGGGGTAAGAAATGAACGGACGGTCAATTGAATCGAGGTTCAAAGACGTTAGAGTTATATATATTATATATATATATATATATATATATATATATATATATATATATATAGAAATGGGTTCAGGAGAAAACGGGAGGAAGTGTGAAATGGTGAGAATGGATCCTGATCGAACACGTGGCAGGGGGCGCTAAATGATATACGTGGGTACGATTGTCATTTGTCCATCTCCGCTTAATATATGGCGTTACAATTCGTTTTTAACCTTGAATCAATATTCGGTGTTGTCATTATTTAGAACTTACAGTTTGGGAGTTTGGCGTTTGTGACATCTTGGCGTTTTAGAAGAATTTTTCTTTTTGAGAAATAATGTATTTATTGTAAGCAGAAAATTAGATAACAAACCACAGAAAAAATTAGAAGCAAAAAAACATAAATTAAAATCAGAATCCAATTTCTCTCCCACATCTTCACTGTCATCAGTCTTTTTCTTCTTTTGAAACTACAAGAACTGTCACAAATATATGGCATTTTGATTTTGGCGTGATTTTATTGTTGTTCGTTGTTGAAGTGGCTTTTTTTGATGTTGGAGACATAGATCGACGCCATGTGGGTGGATGCTATTTGCTCATAACATTTATTATCATAATGGAGTCAAAATAGCATTTACACTGTCATCGGTCTCTTCTTCTCATCCAAACCTTCTCTAAGAAAAAAGCACACAAAATGACATACCACTGTCACTAGTCTCTTTACTTGAAGATTTATCCATCTCATTCAGCAAAAGCTTATTGAGTTATCCCCCTCGCCTAAGAATCCATTCATCGAAACTTCATGGAAAACAATACTAAATATACAAGAAACGTTGTTTTCCATCTTTGATTTTTTTAACTTTCTTGGCGTTTTTACAGTGGGTGGTTTTTAGAAAACATGGTGTTTGCTTTGGTGTGATCAACGGAAGGTGCTGAGACGTTTCTCTTTATAGGATGTCTTTGGTGCGTAGTTTAGGCGCGATATTATTATAATAAATACAATTATTAAAGTATCCGTCGTTTCAGTTACTGTTTGTATTTACTGTTTTGTTCAGCTTTATCTATTAAGTCTGCAACACGCCCCATCTTTGAAATTTGGCGTTTTATATTTAATGGCGTTTTTGTAGGCCAAGATCATAAAATACATGTCACACCCCAACCGATGGCGGAAACATCGGATGTGGCACTAAGCGACGGGATTGCTCGAGAGATTCCATAACGACTATTTCGTGACAATAATTAATGAAATTCCGATTTCATAAATACCAAACAAAATTTACATACAAAATAGTCAAAAATGGAATACAACTGTCTCAAACAATTAAACAAAAACTTAGATGAATTAGGCGGGTATCTAGTATCCTAATCCATTTCAAGTATAAAATCCATCAACCTGCCACATACGTTAAAATAAAAGTCAATACAAACATGTAAAGGTGAGTACACAGGTTTATCATAAGTATATTAATGAAAGCGTTTCGCAAAACCAGCATGTATAAACGTAGCATGTGAATCATGTAAGCTAATTTAGCATTGATACAAGCTAACCAACAGATCGCGTGTGTGAGAATGTGCGTCACGTGTTCACCGAAGTGTCCACGTACGTAAACAAGTAAAGTAAAGCGTGTCTTAACAATCCTTGAACCTACGGGTGGCGGGTCAACCTATAGTACTATCATGTTAAGGGTGGTAGTGCGAGTTATCAAGCGTAAGCGTAGCACACACTAATATAGCGTTTCACGTATAGTCATGCGAGAGCGGTTTGCGTTTAAAGCGTTTTAAGTATTGTGTGCAATGTTTGTTGTATAGCGAACGTATGTAACACCCAAAAAGTGCGTTTAAGCGAAAATGGGTCAAGTATACTCACAGTGCGTGCTTAATTAGTTAAACATGAGTGAGATGGAGCGAGGAGAGGGCCGGATTAGCCTGCAAGTGGGAACAGAAGTGCATCAGTCTTCCATAGTGCTGAAAAGGTCAGAACGGAGTTCGGTGCAAGAAACAGGTCGTTCAGACGAGTGAAGCTTCGCTCGAGGGGAGCCTCGTACAAGAGATGCCTCGCACGAGCTGTGCTTCGTGCGAGGGGTGCTTCGTACGAGTGACCCTTGTGCGAGCTTGTCATTTCGTGTAAAAATCGAGTGTTTTTGCGTCTTTCTTCGGGTAATCGAGTGTTCATCCCTCCAGCCTTAAGCTACTGAACAAACCAAGAGCCGGAGAGGTCTTTGGAGCGAGTTAGTCTTCATGTGGGAACTTGGACTGGGTCGTACGAAGCGTGCTTCGTGCAAGCCAGTCCGGTTCGCAGAAGTGACTATTCTTGCGTCTTCGTGCGTCCGAGACTGAGTTCTCGTCTGAATCAGATGTGATTTCGAGTCCTTTTCATGACGGCTTTGACACCGCTTCGTTCCACTATTTAGTGAACGAAACATATGTCGGTTTTGTCTGTTTTTGTGTACAAATCGAGTTTAAAATAATTTCCTTAGGATTTAATACTTCGTGAGTTTTGAAATAACAAGATTTCTAACTTGGGGAGCCAAAGCTAATCCCAATATACTCGTTTAAGTGTGAATCCAAGGTAAAAACAGAAGTTGTATGTAACAAGATGAAGGTTTTCATAAACAGAAGACGATTGGGTGAAATCGGAGATAATCTTGTGAAAATCGTTGTGGTAATCATTGTGGTTTACGTGAAAAGCGTTGTTACTTACTTGGAGAACAGAGAAATGTAGGTAGAGGGTGTTGTGTGCGAGTGCAGCAAGAGAGCATGTGTGTTCACAAGTGTGGTGAAGAAACACCAAACCAAGATTGATCGGAATCAATCTAGATCTGAGGACATGGTTTCTGCATAAAATGCTTAATCCCTTGTTCGCTCACCGATTGGAAGTGGTTCGCCAAAGATCACTGCAAAACAGAGCACCGTTAGACTCGCCACAAGGAGAATGAGGGTTCTCTCCGTGACCACCCTCCAGCGTGAGAATAAGTACAGTGATTTGAATAAGGTAAAGTAGTAGAAGTGAGAGTATGTGAAAGTGAATGCATAACTTGTACCTCAAGTATCTTATTTATAGCCGGATGTTTGGGCGCCAAAATTGTAACGGAGTGTTAACAAAATCTTTTGCGCCGTTAGCAGTTATTTCCTCATCCATGCTCATGGATCACGAGTTGATCGATGGCTGGGAAGATTCCATAGAAAGCGATTATTTCTAGATCTGCATGGAAATTGTGCCATCATCGTGATTTTGGATGAGCGCAGGATGCTGCCATGTCACATTCGGTTGTAACCAAATGGAGTCATGCACGATGAACATTAAATGCTTCTAGAAGATTTACAGCTGTGAAGACTTCATCACTTTGCCACGTGTCCAGTTAGTTATAACAGAAAAGATTCCTTTTTGTCTAATTCTAAGTTCCCTATGCGCGAGTATGTTTGAGGCCTGAGAACTTTAATTGTTATCTTCAAGCTTAACTGTACCCTTGCGTGGGTCCGCGCAAGAGTGATAAATGAATATTAATCCTCCGTATTCCCGCGCATGGCTACCAGGAATGTTTCTTCTAAATCATGTTTAAGTAGTCTGCGCGAGGCGCGCAAGACTTGTTTAAGATGGTCTTATAATGTAACGATGGTATGGTCTCCTGTTCTTGCGCAAGGTTTTTCTACTTGCACCAGCTGCAAGTCCTTTTTTGCTACGTCTAGCTTCGCTTTCGTTTGCTCCTGCTCAAACATCATAGAGGTAAGTTCAGCAATCTCCTTATTTCTAAGGATAAGAATGGCACTAGTTTCTACCTCTTTTTGCTCGTTGCACTCATGATGAGAGCGAGCTTCTTCAGCAGCAGCTATTGCTTCCGATTTCTCTTTCTTCAACTTCTCAATTTGGGCTTTAAGGTTGGCGGCTTCATTGCGTAAGGTAATTTCTCGTTATTATCCCTTTCCCAGGCTTATTTCCACCTCTTGCGCTCCTCCGCAAGAAGCGTAGCCTCAGCCTCAGCTTTCTTCTTCCAACCCATCACAGACCACTCTTCAGTCTTCTACTCATCCTCAAACTTAGCCTTATCGGCTTCAACCTCTGCTTTCAACGCTTTAACACGTGTTTTCTCCGCCTCCACCTTTTGTTTTCAAACCTCAAACTCGTCCCATTCCTTTTGCATGCTGTGCCATTTGTGCACAATCCTATGGGTAGTGGAGGAGGCACTTGCAGTCTCTTACAAATACGCGCGGTATGTCTGCTCGTGTGTTTGCTCTTCTTGAAATTTAACTCCACTGGAGGGTTTGCACCTTTAAACCATTCTCGGCAAAGTTGCCCGTCAGAAAACGTATCGCCTTGTTTCAATTTCCAAACAGGCTCGTGAAGGGGTATGGTCCCAAAAACCTTGCGGAAGCGCAGGAGACCATACCATCATTACATTATAAGACCATCTTAAACAAGTCCTGCGCGCCTCGCGCAGACTACTTAAACAAGATCTGGAAGAATAATCCCTGACAGCCATGCGCGGGAATACAGAGGATTAATAATCATTTAAAACTCTTGTGCGGACCCGCGCAAGCATACAGTTAAGGTTGAAGATAACAATTAAAGTTCTCAGGCCTCAAACATACTCGCGCGCAGGGAACTTAGAATTAGACAAAAAGGAATCTTTTCTGTTATAACTAACTGGACACATGGAAAAGTGATGAAGGCGTCACAGCTATAAATTTCTGGAAGCATTTAATGTTCATCATGCAAGACTCCATTCGGTTACAACCGAATGTGACATGGCAGCATCCTCTACGCTCATCCAAAATCACGATGATGGCACAAGTTCCATGCTGATCTAGAATTAATCACTTTCCACGTGGCATCTTCCCAGCCATCGATCAACTCACGATCCATGAGCATGGATGAGGAAATAACTGCTAACGGTGCAAAAGATTCTATTAACTCTCTTTTACAATTTTGGCGCCCAAAAATCCGGCTATAAATAAGAGACTTGAGGTACAAGTTATGCATTCACTTTCACATACTCTCACCTCTACTACTTTACCTTATTCAGATCACTGTACTTACTCTCATGCCGGAGGGTGGTCACGGAAAGAACCCCCATTCTCCCTATGGCGAGTCTAACAGTGCTCTGTTTTGCAGTGATCTCTGGCGAACCACTTCCAATCAGCGAGCAAACAAGGATTAACCATTTTATGCAGAAACCATGTCCTTAGATCTAGATTGATTCTGATCAATCTTGGTTTGGTGTTTCTTCAGTGGTATTTATAGGAGAGGAGAAAAGGAGAAGAATGTGCCTCGTACGAGTGAGTATGCCTCGTATGAGGGAGTCTTCGTGCGAGTCTGAGGTGACTCGTGTGAGTGGGTGATGCCTTGTGCGAGGCTGGTGTCCCTCGGGCGAGGCTAGTGTACCTTGTGTGAGGTATCCGGTCCGTGTGTTGGCTGTTTCATTCGGGTTTCGTTTGTATTAGTTAGTTTAAGTACGTTAAGCGTTTTAGCGAGATGTTAAGCATTTTAGCGAGGCGTTAAGCGTTGTGCTACGTATCGCGTTTAGCGAGCGAGCGTTGAGCGAGTATATAAATCATAGAAAACATGTATACACATAAACACACAGCATTACATAACCATCATTAATAACCGCGTTTAGTTTGCGTTGTGACAAGCGTTCGAGTATTAAGCATTTTAGTTGCGTAACTAAGTGTGATGAAAATGTATTTATCATATCGTTAACCCTTTTTACATTGGCATCTCAGAGTACAAACGGTTATAAACAAAATAAGCGTTAAAAACAGAGACATCGGAAGTGTCGGGTTGTGACAATACATTAACTAAAACAGAGAATAAACTACGCATAAAATATATTTTTATTATTTGGCGTTTTGTATTTAGATGGCGTTTTATATTTTAATGGCGTTTATGTAAGAAACAATGTTTGGCGCCAAAAACAATAGTAGGGTGCAGAGCTATATATGTTTTTTTTATGTGTATATTTTTGTATATTTTTTTGATGTGATGTAGGATGCCGACCTATAATGTGACAGGTACTTATGACGTTTAGAAAATATAAATTTTTTTATTTTGTGTGCCATTTTGTGGTTTTTAATATAGTATATGATAGTAATAAAGTATCCGTCGCTTCAGTTACTATTATAGTTACTGTTTGTTCAGCTTTATCTGTTAAGTCTGTAACACTTCCCATCTTCTTAAGTTTGGCATTTTTTATTTAATGGCCTTTTATAGATAAAGATGTCAAACTAAAATTTTTACTACGGTACCTTTTCGTGTTGTATTTAACTTGCACCTTGTTTTATACATTTTTCAGTAAATTTTTTTAATAATAAGTGATTAAAGGATTTTTGATGTTTTTGGTGTTTGGCGTTTTGTGGCAATTTGGCATTGTATAAGCAATATAGGGAAGTAATGTATTTTATTAGCTGAAATATTGATAACGAACCACAGAAAGTGATAAACACAAAAAAAATGGAAAGAAAAAAAATTAAAAATGCTAATCTAATTTCTTTTCCAAATCTTTACTGCCATCAGTCTCTTCTTCTTGAACTTTTTTGTCCCCTGAACCTTTGAATTCCTTATATAGTTGCCGATTTTTTCCTACGCAGCTGAAACAGCCTGCTCTAGACGAAGCTGGTCGTTCAGTAAAATATGGCGTTTTGGTGTTAGGTTGAACTTATGATGTTTTGTTGAAGTGGTTTTTTGGATGTCGAAGACATAGACCGATGCCGTATTTTGTCGATGCTATTATTGGGGTGTGATTGTGAGTGGGATTTTCACTTGATGTCCAAAATAGCATTTACACATGCCCTCATTCCTATTCTCATCCGACTCTACATCTTATAATAATATACTCCAAAATAGCATTTACACTGGTATCGGTCTCTTTTTCTCATTCAAAACCTTCCTCAATAACAAAGCATACAAAATGACATATCATTGTCACTAGACTTGTTTGCTTGAAGATTCGTCCATCTCATTCAGCAAAAGTTTATGGGTGTGACAAAGAGAAAATGGCGTTTTAAATGAATGGTTTGCCAAGAAAACATGGCGTGTTAAGTGAATGGTTTGACAAGAGAACATGGCTTTTTTGTGTTTTGGGTGTGACCAAATGGCTTTCTGAGATGTTTGTTTATATAAGAGTTTTTTGGCGCGTAGTTTAGGCGGGATTTTATTTTAATAACTGGCAGTAATAAAGTATCTGTCTCTTCAGGTACTGTTTGTAGTTACTGTTTGTTCAGTTTTATCTGTCAAGCTGTAATACGTCCCATCGTTCATGTTGGCGTTTTGTATTTTAACGGTGTTTCACTGATAAGAATTACAAAACACACTAATTAACTTTTTGGTGTTTTGCAATTGTTGCATTTTGGCGTTTTATATCTAATTGGAGTAAATAATATTTTTATTATTTAAAAAGTAGATAACAAACATAGAAAAAAATACACAAAAGAAAAAAAATTAAACTCCTTGTCAGAAGGGATTTTGTCTGAGAAGTATCCATCACTCCCTTCTTCTTCTTCGGATTCTTCTTCTAGTTTCTCATCCGAGTCATCACTTTCACTTCCATTGGCGTTTTGTTCTTCAATATTTCGAAGCCTCCATTTGAACAGGTCATGCAACAACTCCAATTTCACGTTCATGTCTGTGTTCAAACATATTGCGTTGTGTAACTCCTCAATGAGCCCAAGACCCGGCTTGGTCATGATGTTTTCAAACATGTAGTCTTCCTGCTCCCCTTTGTCATATATAACTGTGACAATGTCTGTGTCCTCATCAAAATGCCATGATCTGATGACTGGGTCCACTTTTGCGCTTGCGTTGTTTTGTCCAAATTTTCTGGTTAATCCACTTATAACCGTATGTGTTTTATCACAGTGGTTATCTAGAGGGACACCAAGTGCTAAGATCCCCCCTTGTACTTCTTTTTCCAAATTCAATATGGCTCTGATTGTTTTAACAAACACTCTTCTTCTGTTGTCAAAACGGATTACGAATCTTCTGGTTATGAGAGTGTATCTCCATGAAATGATGGTTGCCATTTTTCTTCCCGTCAAAGTTTTTTGTTTTTGAAATTTGGAGTTTTGGTTAAAGATGGCATTGTAGTGATCAACTTTTGAGGTGATAATAGGAGCGATTGTAACGTCGTTTTATATAATGATTTTTTTGGCGCGTAATTTTAGGAGGGAATTTTTTTGTAATAAGTAACTTTCAGTTACTTTTTTGTTCACAAAAATTTCTGCAATGCGTTTTATCATTTTAATGTCGTCGTTTTTGTATCAATGGCGTTTTAGATACGTATGTCGTTTCATCTGCAAGGGAGCGGTATGCGTTTTTCATTAGTGTGGCATTTTGTCATTATTTTGGCGTTTTCTTTTAGAGCAGTAGAAGGACACTTTTACTCTTAATGAAGCACGTCCATGTAATAAAGTTGATGTTATTTACGAAAATGTCGCCACGCCATTCTAATCTATAAATTGTTTTGATCCAACGTATGAGGGCTGTTCTCACCGTTTTCACACTTTTAGCCGTTCTCCACAAATCCCACCCCTATACATACATATATATATATATATATATATATATATATATATATATATCATAAATAAGGGTTTATAACAAACAAAACTGATAACAAAGGGAGAATGTTAAGGATCCATACCTTGTTTCTTGATTTGTTGTCTTAAAAATATATACTTGTCAAAACATGTTCGTAAGAACCTACACCGTGTTCATATATTTCATAAGGTTGTGTTTGTACATAAAAAAGTATATATATGTATTTGGTTGTATAATTCATGTCTAGTTCCTCAAGTTGCTTAAGTTATCATAAATTAGTTTTGCTTTAGATTAAAGGAATAATTATTAACTATATATATATAAATTTGTATTTGCATTTACTGATAAAACATAGTGTTATTTTTAGTTGTTTAATCGTAATAAAATAAGTAAATAAACATTAAATATAGGTTTAAATAAAAGAGAAGTTAACTAAAGTTAAATGTTACTCACAGGATTTATACTTGTGACTTAAAGGTTGTAAGTAAAATATTTTTACCGGTGAGTCACTTAATCATTTGTATATATCTTATAAAATATGATTATATAAATAAGAAATTTGATGTTATTAATTAGAAAATCTAATAAAAACAATGTCACCAGCAAGGTTTGAACCCAAGACCATTAGTTTCTAAGTCCCAAGACTTATCCAGCTGGACAAAGCGTGTTCTAGTGGTGTTGGTGCGATCTTAAGGTATCTCGTGAATGAGTTAGAAACTACGGAATGTGTTGCTCATGTATCGAATGACACATAGTTACTATGATCACCAAGCTGAAGGGTTCCAGACATAATACCTAAGGCGTTAGCAGCATCTGTAGCTGAAAGTGGAAACACTATTCCCCCAGTGTTGGGTGGTGCTACATTCCCTCTGGTAATCCTCTTAGTATCCGGCTTGGTTCAGTCGTTAATCTCGTGTCCAGTCTGGCCACATCTAAAGCGTGTTCCTGCGGCCCTACGACGTACGCCATGATGTTTCTTACCACAAGTATTGCATAAAGGTCTCGTGGTCTGATTCTGGTTCATCGATTGAGCCTTGTTAGGTTCCCGAGTTGGCTGAGTCTGATTCTGGACAGGTGTCTGATTGAGGGGCCTTCTCTTCCAAAGACGTGTCTGATTTCCAGGGTTTCGATTCACTTGAAGTCTACGGTCCTGATGGTTTGAAGCAGTGGATGACTGGACCGTAGCCTGTTTAGGAAATCCATCTTTGTCCCTCTTCTTGTTTTCCCTAGTTCGAGATAAGAATTCCTTTCTCTCGAACTCGAAAGTCTTAATTGCATCTGCCAGCTTAGTGATGTCCTTGAACTTTATGAACATGATCGATTTCCGAATTCGATCATTAACTGCCCATTGCACTTCGCTTGAACTGTGGCAGATCCCGCTGTTTCTCCCACAATGCTAGCCAATCTTAAGAATCGGGTGATAAACTCTGAAGCAGGCTCGTTGATCCCCTGCCGAATAATGACGTGTGCGCGTATATACATATTTTTACAATGAATTTTACACACGATACGGTTTTAAATTTATAAAAATGATTTATACTTCAACATTAAAACACACACGAAAGGGCAAGTGTACCCCGTCATATATGTAGTAAAGTATCGGTAAGAACCAAGTATCGATCCATAGATGCGGGCGGATACAATAATACTAAACCTTTGTCATTATTCTATCGGTATAAAAAGATATGTTGATAAAGTGTTTAAACTAAAAATGACTAAAACATAATATTTTTGTTTCTTTTTCTTTTTGTAAATATTAAAGACTCCAAATATGAAAAATAAAAGTTTAGCCTTGCTTTATGAACAACCGGAACATGTTAACTAAGTCGGTTATGCCACTAAGTCACTTGATCAATTTTCTATTTTTCAAAGATAACTAGTATCCCTTTCGGGAATCGTAACATGACAACTCTTTGGAAAGTTAAAACGATAAAACACACTTTAACCACCTAAAGTTGTTCTTTAACGCCCTATTGATTAATGTTTATGAAAATCCCTTAAAATAAGTTAGTCATCCGTTAAGAGTTGTCTAACCTCACTTAATCAAGGAAAGTTACACCGATAAGCACAATGCAACAACCGAGACAAGCATAACCTAGACTAAGTCACAACCGAGTCCATTTTACAAATCTTAAACATAAATTCACTAAGAAAACAATTTTGGCCGAAACTACTAACTAAGCTTATGATTTATGTTAAGAACTCATAACGACACCATCTAACCCGCTAGGTCCCTACGTGACGGAAAGTACTCTTGATTAATATTAATTACCCCTAATTAACCCAATACCCATTTCTAGTCTCATGGGGTGAACATTTTAACTAAGCTAAAAGTTCACTAATACAAGATTAATTAAGCTTCTTCTTTCAAATATCCTAACTAACCATGAACTAATCATCCAAGACAATTAACTATAATCAAGAATCCAATATCAACAACAAGGTTGCAAAGCAATCATCAAGGATTAACATAAAAGGTTGTTAAGTGTCATTACAAACATGATTAACATCTAATGGTTGTTTAACAAGCAAGGGATTCAAAGTGTTTTTGCCATGAGGCTACAATATTACATAAACAACAATCTAAAAGCTTGAAACATAGTCAAAATTATGGAAAGATTCAAGAATCAAACCATAGACAAGCTCAAGGTTGAAGAACCGGATGGTAACGGAGCTTCCCGGCACTATGGAGGCTTGATTCGGACCAAACTGAAAAAGGTGAATGCTCAACGCAAAAACCTTCTAAGCAGAATGGAGAACGAAAACAAAAAGAAAAACAAAGTTCTAAAAATTTTCAAAAGAAACATAAAAGCTCATCGGTATGATCATCCAATCATTATAAAAACTCACAAAAATCTGTAAATAAGTGGTGCAGGTCGGACCACAGTGCTTCAATGTTAAATCAAAGTTACAGAAGAAGCAAGAAAGATGGCTATCACACATCAAATCAGTGTTATGGTTCGAGTGTATGGTTTGTTAAAAAGGATCGATATGATAACAGAGTGTGTCATTACTGTGGAGTAAAAGGACACATTGCTAGAAAATGTCCACAAATTAATTCTAAACATGTTCATATTGATAAGAAAGATTCTGAAGTACCAACTCAGGTTTTGAAACAATGCACAGAAACTACAAACAAGGTGAAACCAGTTATTACTAAGGTTTCAAATTTTGAAACTGGTGAATCCTCGAATGGTAATGAACAAAGAGTTTCTATATTGTATTTCAAGAAACCTTTAACGAAAAATCAATCATGGTTGGTAAAAGAAAAAGAAGTTACACAATCAGTAAAAAATGAAAGTTTAGAGAACTTTCCTGTAGGTCCGTTGTACGGATCGTTCGGGCATTAATATGACAAACCTAAGGTAAACATGCGGAATCCGTCTGCTTAGGCGACATTGGATACACTCATTTGTTCTAATTTAATCACCGTTTCATTAATATTCAACGTTACAGATCCTGGAAACACTTGGACAGAGCTTCGCCTCTATCGTGACAAAATCTCTGAAGTTACAAATGAAACATCAAAGCTCCTATTGATACTAACACAAGTTCGCTGGTGGGAGTGCAAGTTCGGGCGAACTTGCTTAGTCAAGTTCGGCCGAACTTGACTACAACACTACCATTTCAAGCGAACTTGTCCCTAAATATACATAAAATTCGACATTTCGCTCCTAAATACTGACTCGATATTATACGATGACATAGGTAACAGACATATGCATCAACAGACTCCCCCTTGGATGTTGCCGTAGTCATCATTCTTCAATTAAGTTCCTGAGTCTTTAATGTTCTCTTGATCTTTATATCTTGAATAACTTTAACATCCATGCTCCCCCTTGCTTTGAGCTTTCTGGTATCTTTAATCAACGTGTTTATCTAGCTCCCCCTCAAATGATGCTCTGAATCTCTAAGATCTGACGATTAAGAACAATCACACGTATCCACACACAAACAATTTCTTAACAGTCTCGTTGGTCCGGCTCACATTCAACATTATCAGGTTACCATGGAAGATTTTGAAAGAAAATCTTTTTGGATTTTGAATATTGAATGCAGAAATGTAAACAAACTAAAATGTAATATTTACAGTTTATATTTTTGTGAGAAAACGTGCTAGAGGATCATATCAGTTTTTGAGACATACCACCAGTACCGTTGGCCTTTTAATGACTTTAAGTTTTAAACTTGTTTACCTAGATTGTCGATATGTTTATCCACCTAAACTTTAACACATTTCTCAATTGTTCCAAGATATGTTAGGGTAAGAATTATGAAACCTGACTTATCTGTGGTTCCCGCTTCTTGAATATACTCCCGTATGAAAATTCCCTAGATTTCATCTTACAGGTGAATATAGCGTAATTGATATCTGTATCAGGGTAATGCGATGCCTTGAGAGCTTAGGTTAGTACTACCGTACAGACAAAGAGATGAAGGCTCGACTTTAAGGTGTGTTCCATTTAAGGAATCTTTTCAGCACTGCAAATGATTAGATCTTTTGATACTTATCAAGATTGCATGCAGTTTAGGAGTTTATTGCAAAAGTATTATAGAAGTTCTAGGCTATTGCTTCCGCAAAATCAGAAGAACTTGTATAATACCCCAGAAATCAACTATCTATAAAGACCTCGTATCTCAGAATCAGGCAATTTTTCAAACGAAATTTCGGAGTACTAAGTCCATATATCCAAGATGTGTTAATCCACAAGATTAAGCAGTTGTAAAATTTAGTTTATATCTCGAAAACAGTTTACTGAACGTGTTAAGCCTATCGACACATCCACAGTAAGACTCGTTTATTACTTTTAAAACTTTACATTTCTTTAGCATACTGTGATAGTCCACTGATGTACTATCATTTCCTTTTAACGCACAAGTAATCTCATTTTTCATTTTTCAATGTTTTTTTTATATATTTTAAGATTTTCTATTGTTTTTGGCTTTTTCAACCATTTTATCTATCTAAAATGATTTCGAAACGATGTTTTTCAATTTTACATGAATTTTTTACAATTTTTAAAAATTTTTTTCTCTCCCTAAAATTGAAAACATCTTATTAAAATCGAAAATAAGAATCTTCCATTTTAACTATTTAACGACTTTTTACGAATATGAACGCGAGACTACCATTTTGTTTGTGTGGAGTATCACTCCTGTCTCTTGTCTCTCTGCATGGACAACCACTGCTTCTCAAATGATGTTTGGCTTGAAGCTTGGTTATCCTGCACATTCAAACAAACTTCAATCAGTTTTGAGTAGGAACCCAATCCATTCTGGATTTAGGTTTACCAAAATCATTAACATCTGAAGTAAACAAACATTCACACTTTTTTTGATATTCAAACAGTTTGATAGAAACTTTATTTGAAAATTTTACTTTCTTTGATTTTTTAACTGTTTGAATTATCAAAATTTTCTCCTCTGCTCTCTCTTTTGTCCTCAGATTTGTATCTGATGAATTCGTGTTACTTGACTGTGAGTAAAATGATTCATTAGAACTTTTATCTGATTTTTTAGACGTATCTGAGGACAAAATCTTTTCTAAATAATCTCTAACTTTTTTCCTCTTTTTTCTCAATCTGTCTTTTTGCCCTTGTGATAACTTGACTTTTTGTTCTTTGGGCTTCTCTACAGTTTTCTCATTTTTCTTCTCTGTTTTCTTCTCCTCTGGTCTTTTCTCCCCCTGAGATTTAACCAATCTTCTTTTCAGATTAGTCGAACAATCCCTGGAAATATGACCTTTGATTTGACATTTATAGCATCTTCTCGTATCAAATCTCTTTTTCAGGCAGTTAATAGCAATGTGTCCACCAAATCCACAGTTGTAACACACTCTGTTATCATACCAATCTCTCCATTCAGACCAAACATCAAAATCAACACATTGATTTGACATGTAGTAGTCATCTTTCCTTCTTCTTCTATAAAATTAATTTGACTTTGAAGCACTATGATCCGATCTGTACCACTTATTCTCAAATTTTTGTTAGTTTTGATAATGATTGGATGATCGTACCGATGAGCTTTTATTTTTCTTTTGAAAATTTTCAGAATTCTTAAAACTTTGTTTTTCTTTTTGTTTTCGTTCTTCATTCTGCTTAGAAGGTTTTTGCGTTGAGCATTCACCTTTCTTAGAAGATTGTAGAACAATCTTGGAATTTCTCTTTTAGTTTTAAAAATATTTCATGTTTATCATTTTTAGCTCTTTAATCATCGATATCATCATCACAATCTTCAATTATGACATCGTCATAATTTGTGATATTATCACTTATTGGAATTTCCTTTTTATTATCATTGATCGGTTTTGGACATATATGATCTAACTTTAATGAGGAGGTCACAAAACCTTTCAATAATTTTTACGAATTAACAGCTTTATTTTTAACAATCTCAACTTCCTTTTCAAGTTGAGCAATTTTCTCAATATGAGAATTTATTGCTATTTGATTTTCTATATTTAATTTTTCAAAAATAATTTTATCATTTTCTAAAATTTTTATTTGATTTTCAAAATTCTTTTCATTTTCTTTTAACTTTTTATTTTCTAATGACAAACATTCCAAATCTTTCAAAAATTTGACATTAATAGATTTGGATTTTTGACAATTTAAGCACATAGATTCAGTACATTTTGTGCAAGGTTTTTCGACCTCCACAATTTGCACCTTTACCCCTTCTTTATCAACAACCTTTACCTCCTTGCTTTTAATCATTTCGGCGCTGCCTAGATACTTCTACTGTAATGACAACCAAAGATCTCTTGCAGTAGTATACTTTGGTAGCAAAATCAGGATATCTTCTTTGACAGACTGTTGGATGAGACTGATCATCTTTTTCTTAGCAATGTATTCGTCTCTCTGTACTCTCGTCTCTCTGTACTGTCGAATAGTTATACTTTTCAAGGACTTGTTGATGTTCATCTACCGGAACAGTGTAGCCTCTTTCAATTGACACCCAGCCAGCAAAGTGCATGGCTTGAACCCAGTAGGTAAATTTCTCGTTCCATGCTTCGTACTCGTCCATGCTCATCAGCTTGGGCGGTTTGACAGTCGTTCCCATTTCATTATCAAGATTGACTTGATTGATCACATTGGCATTTGACGAACTAGCTCCAGACATAAAAGCTCTTAGTTGATCCTCCATTGTTAATAACGAAACGTGTACTCTGAAAATTATTCAAAAACTTTGAAAACAATTAGACCAACTACAAGTTCGGTCGAACTTGTAGCAACAAATGAAGAATTCTCATCTTTTCTAACAAGTTCGGTCGAACTTGCTAGATTTGTTTTGAAAACTTACTTAAAGTTCGGTCGAACTTGAGACATAAATCCTACAGAACTTATGCAAGTTCGGGCGAACTTATCTTCACGAATTTGATAAAAATCTAGTTAGTTCGGGCGAACTTACTTAAATTTTCTTTGAGATTTACACAAGTTCGGTCGAACTTGATGTAAAATCAATGAAAAATTGTGTAACTTCAAACGAACTTAGCTGAAATTTAGTCAAAAACTACTCAAGTTTGGGCGAACTTGCTAAAAATCACTTGAAAAGCGATGTTTTAGTATAAGTTCGGCCGAACATGGCCAACAAGTTCGATCATGGAGATTTTCAAAAACATAGTTTTTTTCAAAATTTCGACATGAATTCGGTTGAATTTGGTCTCCAATCTTTCAAGAGTTTATCTTTGTTGTATTTTACAAGATATATTCAAAATTCAAAAGATTTTGACCGTGAATTCTTCATTTTATGTTCAAAAGTTAAGAAAAAGAAGAATGGAGTAGAAATAGAAGTGTTCTTTTCTTGATACTATCAAATCAGGCTGTTCTAGCTCTGATACCACTTGTAGGTCCGTGTACTGACTCGATATTATACGATGACATAGGCAATAGACATATGCATCAACATTTTCGAAACATGAGAAAGTTCAAATAAACCTGATTGTGAAAAGAAAATCAAAATTAAGGTTGAAGAAACAACGCCTAAGACTTAAAAGGCTTGGGTGTCACTATTCAACTAATTGTTTGAATTTTTGTGCAGGAACTTCTGAGATGAAAGTAAATTTCTGAGAATGGAATTCCGTGGCACATATGGAAGACGGGCCGAGTTATCAAGTTTTACATAAAGGCCTTATTACATTTTAAATAATGTTTACTCTACAATTTTTGAAAAATTTTTGGAGAAAATTTTGTTTACTTGAAAATTTTACAAATTTTTGAAGAAAATTTGAAAAGTTTCACAGAACCCTCACTGTTAAATAGACAAAACCCAGGGGTATAAATCGTTATAAACACAAAGATGTCATGGTTTTTGTCATCATAAGGGGGAGAGGACTTAAAAGAAAATTCGTGAAGCAGTAATGGATGGAGAATTGAAGTGATTCTCATCGGTTGGTCAATGTTTTCTTATAAATCAAAAATTCCAAAAATATGTTTTTGAATTTTAGGGGGAGAAAAAATTTCAGAAAATCCAAAAACATATTAAAAGCAAAAAGTACAAAAACATTGAAAAAGGCAAAAAGAGTTTTGTGGATAAAAGGAAATGATAGTAAAGTAGACTATCACAGTATGCTAAAGATTTGTAAAGTTTAAAAAGTATAAACAAGTCTTACTGTGGATGTGTCGATAGACTTTGCACGTTCAGTAAATTGTTTCTAAGATATAAACTAAATTTTACAACTGCTTAAACTTGTGGATTAACATCTCTCGGATATATGGACTTAGTACTCCAAAATTTCGTTTGAGAGATTGCCAGATTCTGAGATACGAGGTCTTTATAGATAGTTGATATCTGGGGTATTATACAAGTTCTTCTGATTTTGCGGAAGCAATAGCCTAGAACTTCTATAATGCTTTTGATAAATCCCCTAAAACTACATTCAATTGAAAATATCGAAAGATACTACAATTGCAGTACAAAAAGATTCCTTTTTGGAACACTACCTTATAAGTTGAGCCTTCATCTATCTGTCGGTACGATGGTACTAACCTGAGCTCTCAAGGTCTCGCACAACCCAGATACAGATATCAATTACGCTATACTCACCTGTAAGATGAAATCTAGGGAATCTTGATGCGGGAGTATATTCTGAGATGGGAACCATAGTTAAGTCAAGTTTCTTAATTCAACATAACGTATCTTGGAACAATTGAGAAATGTGTTGAAGTTTAAGAGGACAAATATATCGACAATCTAGGTAAATTTGTTTAAAACTAAAAGTCTCAAAAGGTCAATGGTACTTGTGATTTGTCTCAAAAAATGATATGATCCTTTAACACAAACTGAACAAAAATATGTTTGTACATACTTAGAGTTTGATATTCATTACATAAAAACAAAAGATTGTATTATCTTTTAGTTTTGACCACTGATGATGAAAAGCTGATTTTCAAAATCTAAAGTTGCTGATCAAAAGTTTGAAAATTTCAAATTGATCTGAAAATTTTAAAAGTTCATTAATTTGAAACTTACATTTGAATAAATACATCAGTTTATGTCAAAATGTCTTAATCACGATCATTAAGTTGAACTTGATACATAAATCAGCTATTCAAGGTCATTAAGTTGGACTTGAGGGTTTAAAACTGAAGGTCCGTGATCAGGCGGTTCTAGACGGAAGTTAGTGGATAAACATAATCCGATTCGGTAGAATGTTATGAAGAATGGAGTAGAAGTAAAATGCAGTGGAAGTCTTCATTCATACCGAAAGTGACGAACACCAGGTGCACCAACAAAAACTGATGAGAAGATTAAAACAGATTCCCCCTTGTTCGTTACTGTCGAATCTTGGTCTTCAAATTTGAGTCGTGTTTGAATATTCTGCAACTTGAATCAAGGTATCTGCCGATGTCGTCGAAACGCGTCAACAAATTCCCCCTTAATTGATGATCCGGGTTTGCATTATCAACATTAGATTCCCCTTGAAATCTCCAATTCATATATTTGTTTGCATAGTTTCCAACCTCCTCTATTTACTTGACCAACAAATTATCTTGAATAGACACCAATTTGAAGCTCATCAATGCAGCTTCTCCATTTCAACTTTAACCACATCCGTGTTCAGTTTAGCGCATATCTCCTATGCCCAATCTTCCGATCTTCAAAACTCAACCGGCAATTGATAAAAACTTCAAAATACCACACTTGTAAACTTCAAATCAATGTTTACCTGCAATAATCTGAAATCCCGATTTCCGTAATCATTCTAGATCAGCAAATCGGTAATCTTTCCAATCAGCAAATCTTCATCGGAACCATATAAGCTATCTCCGGTAGACCAGCGCCACTTAATCACCAAACATCATCATCCAACGGCGGTTAGTCCAAAGAGAAGAATGATTCATCTGCTTGAAGATTAAAAATAATGGCCACCAAAGGTTATCATCAGATTTCCTTGGTAATTTTGAAACCATCCATCTTCGGAGCTAGTCATTAATTCCTAAGATCATCACCGAACGTTTTGAACGTCCTCAGTTCCTCATTGGTATTAACGACTGCTAATCCAGCTAATTGTTCCTTCACCAGAGATCAGGACTCTAACCTTACGCATCACTCTGTATCATGAACTGAAAACTCGGAACTTCCTGTGATCACAGAATCCCAACGAATCTCAAGTCTCTGCATTTCCCGGTTAATCTGTAGTCGGAAACCACCCGAATACTGTTGCACTGTCACGAATTTCAAAAATGCCGAAATCTTCATAAGATTTTTATTTCCCCTCATTTTTGCAAATTCTGACCATACCAATTTTTTCATCGAAATTCCCCCTCAAATCCGGAATTTTCAGTATTTAACAAATGCGGAATTTTCTTTAAGGCCCATCGGTAGTCTTCAACTCTAATGATCACCAAATTGCTTTGGTATCAATGACTACCCTCTCATCTTCAACCATCTCTAACCTCATCATCTAAGCCTCTCTCTAAGGCCTCCGACGGTGTCCCTGAATAGTCAGTATCGGACGTTAAAATTTCGAAAAAAATTCTATCACCAATTTTTTTCTGGACACCCGTCTCATCAAACCGAGAAATAAATTTTTTTCAATGCCTTGTATGACAAGTTCGGGCGAACTTAGTCAGTTTGTGACAAGTTCGGGCGAACTTGGTTGGCCACCACCAAGTTCGGGCGAACTTGCATGAAATAGACAAGTTCGGGCGAACTTATGCTTAATTTCAAAGAAAATCAGTCAAGTTCGGGCGAACTTGAGAGAAATCTTGAAAAACCTTGTCAATTTCGAGCGAACTTGACCTCCACAGGTCAAGTTCGGCCGAACTTGGTCTCCCAAATCAGCCCTTTTTCATATTTTTCGATCCAAAATCCTTATTTCTTTGAATTTCGAGATGATTCCACCATAGATCTGGTCGAAAATGGTTTTCTAACAATCCTATCCGTTAAATTTTAGATTTTGTCCGTGGATTGTATGTTTATTTGATGATTTACGTCTAAAACCCCTCCTAATGTCCATAAATGTCCAAATTCATGAGCGTAGGTGATAACCGTAGCTCTGATACCAATTGAAGGTCTGTGATCAGGCGGTTCTAGACGGAAGTTAGTGGATAAACGTAAACCGATTCGGTAGAATGTTATGAAGAATGGAGTAGAAGTAAAATGCAGCAGAAGTCTTCATTCATACCGAAAGAGTATACATTTTTATAAGTCCAGCTTCCGGAGTTCCTGGAGAGAATCCGCCAGCACCTCCTCGTAGGGATGCCAAAAACTTAAATGACAAATGAACACACACATATATATAGGGAGACAAGTTCGCCCGGATGTGCTATGGTCAAGTTCGGGCGAACTTGTCCTTCAGAAGACAAGTTCGGGCGAACTTGACTAAAGGCACATCAAGTTCAAGCGAACTTGACCAATACAGGTCAAGTTCGGGCGAACTTGATTCCTTTTGCACTGAAATCTCTGTATTTCGGTCGTGTGTTCAATTCTAACCTATACAATATTCAACACACGCTCTATCTAGCCTATTCGACAAGTGACGAACACCAGGTGCACCAACAAAAACTGATTAGAAGATTAAAATTTGAAATGATTATATTTAGAGATTTCAAAGTTTGAATCTGCAGTGTTTTATTTGAAAGTTTGAGGAACTTTGAAACAGGAAGTTGATTTTAAGGGGGAGCTGAATAAAACATATTGATTGAAGATACCAGAAAGCTAAAAGCAAGGGGGAGCATGGTGATTAAAGTTTTATCAAGACAAGCTCGAAAAGAAAAGAGAAAAGGATTGTAGATGCTATGAAGATCATGGAAGTTAAAGTTATTCAAGAAATTAAGCTCAAGAGAATATTAAAGACTCAGGAACTTAATTGAAGAATGATGACTACGGCAACATCCAAGGGGAGTCTGTTGATGCATATGTTTGTTGCCTACATCATCGTATAACGTCGAGTCTGTGTTTAGGAGCGAAATGTATAGTTTATGTATGTAAAAGTGCAAGTTCGCCCGAACTTGTAGTATATATGAACAAGTTCGCCCGAACTTGTCCTGTGAAGGACAAGTTCGCCTGAACTTGTCCGTGTCATATTCCAAGCGAACTTGTACTACTATATATAGGAGTCTTTGGTGTTCATTTGTAAGAATCAGATATTTTGTCACGACAGAGGCGAAGCTCTGTCCAAGTGTTTCCAGGATCTGTAATGTCTACACATTAATGAAACGGTGTTAATCAGTAAAGAACTTGTCTACAATGTCGCCTATGCAAACGGATTCCGCACGTTTAACTTAGGTTTGCCAAATTAGGACCCGAACGATCCGTACAATAGACCAACATATAAGGCTCAAACAATGCTCACATATTGGAAGGATTGGGTAAAAGTGTGAAAATTAACATGCAAGTCGTTCTTTTGTTTGTCACGCTTTTAATTATCTTTTTGATTTTTATTCGACTTGTCGGTTCTTTATCGTATCTAATGCTTTCTAAAACACAACTAACCGGTTTATTTAATTAATAGATAATTCTGACCTTTATTTGGGTACAAACAAAGTTACGCAAGTAACCCCTCCCCACACTTGAACTTTGCTTTGTCCCCCAAAGTGAAACCCAAAACTAGAGAAAAGGTGGATAATACTCCCCTGAAACCGAAGAAGGTGCAAGACTGATTCTCCAACTCGCAAGCATGTGCCTCGCCAGTGCGTACTCCAAATACCTGTATACACATCACCACAAAACACAACCCAAAAAGACAGCACATTGATTGCAAAGCTAAAACATAGATCATAAAAGTACTAATACCATCCATACATAAAAACATAGAAATAAAGAAAACAGATGTCTGAAAACGAAAGTACATATCCGAGGGCATTTGAAATGACAACCAAAATGAAAACCCCAAAATAAGCTAATAGTAATAAATAAAAACAGCAAGCGGTAGCGCTCCCCAACTACTCATCCATATCATCACTATGGCCAGCGCCGGAAGGTCCCGCCCCGCCTTAGTTCCTGAAGGGGAACTGCGGAGGGTCTCCGAATTGGTTGCGGAACGCGCTCTAAAGGTCCCCAAAATGTATGAAAATCCAGCATGCATTTCCTGCCTCATGTAGTCCTGGTTCACCCGCATCTGATCAAACTGCTGGTAGAACTCGGGATAGGAGGGAATGCCTGGTGGCCAACCTTGGTGCTGCTGCTGGTGCGGGTCTGGTGGTTTGTGAACGAACGGTTCATCCTCATGCTCCCCTTCATGCTCTAACTTTAACGGCTCATCTTGGTTCGGTAGTGGTGTGGAAGCGGGTCCCATATTTCCCCCTGTAAACCCCTCAATCTGGGGCCATTGTCGGTATCCACCGTTAGCCCCATGAACTTCAATGAACGAAGATCAACGTCATACCCATGAGTAGCCAATGTGAGACCGTTCACCACCTTATTTGTAATGACCCCCGTGGCATAAGCAAGCTGAGTTACATACTCTCCTCCATTTATTTCACTACTCGCTGTTTTGCCCATGCTGCCTACAGAGAATTCTGCCATTCGCGCAGCAAGATTGCCGTGCACCCCATTAACAATCGAGTATAAGAAGATCAAATCTGGGGTGGGACAGTTCCCAGAACTGTCCATTCGGTCGGCCACAGTGTAGCTAATAACCTGGTGTAATACCCGGAGGAGTGGATCCCTGAGATGTGTTGCCTTGGCTTTCCTTGGATCATACCTTTGTCCAACCGCCACTTGAGCCCAGAACGCAGATCTAGCATCCTCATCCAAAAAATTATGGACGGAAGTAAAAAGGTCGGAGTCTAACTCCTCTTCGGTGTATATCCCTAATCTCTTGCCGAGTCTCGCAACTGACCAGTTATGCCACTAACCTCCGAGCCTGAACTTTACCCTCTTGGCGTGTCGAAAGTCGGGGTCCGCACCTCCTTTTGGTTTTGCATAGGAGTATGATGCGAAGAACTCTAAAGTGAGTTCCAAATAAACTGGTCGTCTGATATTAAGCAGTTGAGACATAGGCAATGAAATCATATCGGTCAGCCTCTCAGTTTGGTTCAGTACCTGTATGGTACTCCAACTCAGCCTCCTTGGTTCCCCAATCTTGTTCCTCCGGTTCCACAAAGCTTGCAATTTGTTGATACACGGTCGTCTTTGTTATTTTCGGGATCGAATTGGAGAAAAGGATGTTCCATCTACATAAAAAAATACAGAAGAATAAGAGCATAGCCAAAAATTTTAGACCCCGGCACCCGAACAGGCCCTTACGAGCATTCTGTTCGTTTCTGGGTTCAGGTGGCGCACGACCGTGTGCCGCATTGGCACGCCCGTGCGGATCTGAAATGCAGATCGGGATTGATGTTTCTCGGAAGCGCACGACAGTGCGAGCAGCCGGCATGGCCGTGCGGCTCGAGATCGCGAGTCTAGTGCAGCCTACATGAAGCTTTGCATAGTAGTGCCAGAAAACGGCATGGTCGCGCATCGACTGCAGATCGCTAAAAACTGGTCTATTCGACGGTTTTAACCGATTTTTCTCAAAACAAAGCACTTTTTAAAAGAATAGACCACGGGTTCGCGATTAGACCTTGCGATTTGTCAAGAAAAACCAAGAACGAGGGTTTATTTGTATTTATGAAGGAACCCCCAAATGTTCTTGGATAAGAACCCTAATTTAACACATGACAAGATTAAGAACAAGAATTTATGAAGGGATCCATACCTTGATTGAAGAGATTGAAAGAAATCTAGCAAAATGTGGTGGGTTTTGAGAGAAGGGAGTGCAAGAGCGGCTGTTTGCGTCTAACTTAGGGTTTTTTATACTTCTTACCAAAAAGTGGCTTTTATACCCGTCCAAAAACTACTGTGCATTTTCCACGCACACGGTCGTGCGGATTATGGAGTGCACCGGTGTGCACCTGAGATATCGGCTCGCACGGGCGTGCGGCAGGCATGCACGGGCGTGCGGCAGGCATGCACGGGCATGCGTGCCCGGCACCATGGTTGGCACGACAGTTTGTTGCAGGATGCAATAGGTTGGCACGGCCATGCGGTACTTTGGCACGGCCGTGCGCTATCTGGCAGTTTGTCACAGAATTTACACAGCAAGCTCCTAACTCTGTTTTTACCACAAAATTTCCCAATTTTGTAGATTATAAACTGTTTAGAACATAAGTTTACTTCAAAACAACCTAAGGTATGGACCAAAACTATACAAACACACGAAAAATCGAAAATTAATGCTAAAAACGGCAAAACACAAAATTACGAAAATAAAGACTAAATTACCCCTACACGTGCAAAACACGCATGCTACATTTTTGTCGGCGAGTCGATAGCATAGACTCCGTCCCCACCTCCGAGTTAACCGGTCTGCTAATGTAGATTTTCAACCTATGATCGTTAACCTTAAAAATCACCCCGCTCGCGTCCTCTATCGCCACGGTCCCGTACATAAATACCTCCTTAACGGTATATGGTCCCGACCATCGGGACTTGAGCTTTCCAGGGAACAAACGCAATCGTGAATTGTACAACAAGACGAGATCTCACACTTGAAAATTCTTATAATCATTCAACCGCTTGTCGTGTAACTTCTTAACTCCCTTGTATATAGTGGAACTTTCGTAGGCATGATGTCTTAACTCCTCGAGCTCATGAATCCGTAAAAAGCGGGTCTCACCACCACTCTTCAAGTCTAGATTTGTTGTTTTCAAAGCCCATAATGCCTTATGCTCTAGCTCCACGGATAGATGATAAGCCTTACCATATACCAACCTAAACGGAGTCGTCCTGATAGGTGTCTTATATGCAGTCCGGAAGGCCCAAAGAGCGCCATCTAACTTATCCGCCCAATCCTTGTGGTTTTGGCTTACCGACCACTCAAGGATTCTTTTCAAACCTCGGTTTGTAACCTCCACCTGCCTGCTTGTTTGCGGATGGTATGGTGTGGATAATTTGTGATGAACACCATAACGGGTAAGGGCACGCTCAAGTTGCGCATTGCAAAAATGCGTTCCTCTATCGCTAATGAGTGTCTTCGGGGCGCCAAAACGGGAGAACAGACTTTTCAAAAACCTGATGACTACCCTAGCGTCATTTGTGGGTAAGGCTTGTGCCTCGGCCCACTTTGATACATAGTCAACCGCTACTAGGATATATTTGTTTCCTCGTGAAGTCGATACCCCAAATATCGAATACTTCACAGACCTGAATTGAACTCTGAGGCATTTCGTCACGTGCGGATATGTTTGGTGCCCGCTGGCAAGCATCGCACACTCTCACCATATTTTGAGCATCACGAAAAATGGTGGTCCAAAAAAATCACAACCCAACACTTTCTTCGTGGTATAATTGGCTTATCTCCAGTGGGCCCCTCGTGACACTGTCGCAAAATATCCGCTGCCTCACTCCCCGACACGCATCTCCGAATTACCTGATCCGCGCCAACTCTGAACAAGAACGGGTCGTCCCAGATGTGGTACTTAAGATCTGCAAAGATTTACTCTTTTGCTGATGCTTCAATCCTTTAATCAGGATCCCATACACAAGGTAGTTTGCAAAGTCAGCAAACCAAGGAGACTCATCACTCACCTCTACACTCATGAGGAACTCCCGCGGGAAATTGTCATTTATCGGCTCCTCCCGCGCTCCCTCCGCATCTCCATGCTCGAGTCTAGACAGATGGTCAGCAGCTACATTCAACGAACCCTTTTTATCCTGTATCTCGATATCAAATTCTTGAAGCAGCAAAATCCATCGAATGAGACGCGGTTTAGCGTCTTGCTTGCTGAATAGATATCTAATGGCTGGATGATCGGTATACACAATCGTTTTGGACAACAGTAAGTACGATCTGAATTTATCAAATGCGAAAACTACCGCCAGAAGCTCCTTTTCCGTCATGGTGTAATTCTCCTGCGCCTCGTGCAGAGTCTTACTGGCGTAGTAGATCGGGTGAAAGTGTTTCTCCTTCCATTGTCCAAGTACGGCCCCTATCGCGTAATCACTTGCATCGCACATAATCTCAAATGGTAAACTCCAATCTGGTGCGACCAAAATAGGGGCCTCCACAAGCTTGCGCTTTAGAAGGTCGAAATCCTTCAAACACTCATCGCAAAAAATGAACGGAGCATCCTTTTCCAATAACCGAGTCATGGGTCTAGCAATCTTCTAAAAATCTTTAATAAATCGCCGATAGAACCTTGCATGACCTAGGAAGCTCCGAATCGCCCTCACAGAGGTGGGAGATGGAAGTCGTGAAATGATATCAACTTTTGCTGGATTGACCTCCATCCCAGCTTGAGAAATATTATGTCCTAGAAGTATGCCCTCTCTCACCATGAAATGGCATTTCTCCCAGTTTAGGACCAGATTTGTCTCCTCACACCTCTTCAACATCTTTTTTCAAATTTTTGAGACAATGATCAAAGGAGTCCCCAAAGACTGAAAAATCATCCATGAATACTTCCATGGAATCCTCGATCATGTCATGGAAGATTGCTACCATACATCGCTGGAATGTAGCGGTGCATTACACAAGCCGAAAGGCCTACGCCTGTAGGCTAATGTGCCAAAGGGGAATGTGAAGGTAGTCTTCTCATGATCCTCAGGAGCGATCGGAATCTGAAAGTAGCTAGAGAATCCGTCAAAGAAACAATAATATGACTTCCCCGACAGGCGTTCCAAAATCTAATCGACGAATGGAAGCGGGAAGTGGTCCTTGCGGGTGGCATCATTGAGTTTGCGATAATCAATGCAAACTCGCCATCCTGTGACCGTCCTGGTCGGAATAAGCTCATTTCGATTGTTGGTGACTACATTCATACCGCCTTTTTTGGGCACCTCCTGCACGGGACTAATCCAAACCGAATCGGAGATATGATAGGTCAGACCTGCATCTAACAACTTGATTACCTCCTTTTTCATAACTTCCTGCATGTTCGGGTTCAATCGCCTCTGAGGCTGCGCACAAGGCTTGTAATCATCCTCCATAAGAATTTTATGAGTACAGAAAGAAGGATTGATTCCCTTGATGTCCATGATCTTCGATGCTAAAGCTTTCTTATGAAGTCGCAGTACGTCGAGAAGTTTGCTCTTTTCTTCGTCTGACAAAGATGCTGATATGATAATCGGCAGACGGCGCTCGTCATCCAAAAATGCATACTCAAGATGCGGTGGAAGCTCCTTAAGCTCCAAGGATGAGGGATCTTCAACGGATGGCTTCGACTTTTCTTCACACTCACGATCAATCTCCGTAAATTGATCCGGACTCTGGGAACCATCATCACCAATCTGATAGACTGGCTACTCGAAATCGTGGCCCTCCTGCATAATGCCATCTAGGTCCCCGCACAACAGATGTGTGTCCGAATCAACCTCTTCGATCGTGCCTTGGAAATGACTGCTCACATAACTATCAACTATGTCGACATAATAGAGCGCATCATCATGACTCTGCGGGTGCTGCATTGACCGTTTGATATCAAAGGTCACATGCTCGTCATTTACTCGAAGTGTAATCTACCCTGCAGCTACATCTACTATCGTCCGGGCCGTGTTCAAGTCTTGAACGACCGCCTGAGTATCAGAGGCACTCTAGAGTCTTCATCCATGTCCAAAATGACAAAATCCACCGGAAACACAAACTTGTCAATCTTAACAAGCATATTCTCTACAAATTTATGTGGATACTTTATGGAACAATCTGCTAAACGAATGCTCATCCTAGTAGGTGACGGCTCACTTGTATCCAATTTAGCAAAAACCTTATAGGCATAAGGTTGATGCTAGCTCCTAAATCCGCCAATGCATGACTAACTGACATATTACCAGTGAGACAAGGCAATGTAAAACTACATGGGTCTCCCATCTTTGTTGGCAGACGGTTTTGCAGAAGAGCAGAGCAACTCTCATTCATCACTACACAGGACATGTCCTCTAGCTTCTGCTTGTTCGAGAGGATGTCCTTTAAGAATTTCGCGTACTTAGGCATCCGCGCTAAAGTCTCAACAAATGGTATGTTTATATGCAACTGTTTGAACAACTCTAGAAACTTACCATATTGTTCTTCATTCTTCTGCTTCTTTAGCCTGCCTGGGTACGGAACTAGAGGAGTATAATCTTTGACTGGCTCACGGGGCTGTGCGGTACTGTTAGGATCTAAGTTTGAATTGATTGTTGTTTTTGTTTCAAGTAATGGAAAATGATTGAAAAACAGAGACTAAGTGCAACGGATTAATGGAAAACTTTTACAACAATCAATTGGTCATTTGTTTTCATCACCATCTTGCATTCAAGTATTTAAACTATTGCAAGTGCTTCACAAACTCCCCCTTAGCCCAATAACGATCGTTTGATAGTAAGAAATGAAGAAGATATGCGAAATTGATCTTTTCAAGAAGACCAGTAAAACTGTTACATTGAGCGCCTATTTATACTAACTATCTAACCACTGATCGTCTAACAGCGACGTCATGGTTGATAGTGACAGCTAACAAACGTAACTAACTACAAACACTGCTTAATCTAAAACTATCAGTGTATAGCACTGTTACATTAATTAAAACTAGAACTCGACTAAAACACCGCTGGCCCTCCTCTGTTCTTGCAATCTTCTATCAGTGGTTGGGAGGGGAGTTTCATTCTGTCAGAGGATAGGTAGCATTGTGTTTATTGAATGCAGTAAAAGCCTATCAGTGGGTAGCAACCTCTGATAGCTGGACCAAAGCTCGGATGGTGTTGTTTGACTTTGTATCATTTGTTCCTTTCCAAAGGATCAATCCCAAAAATCTCCCCCTGGAACAGATGATGCAAAAAACACCTTATTCTTGATCTTTATTCCTCGGAAAGAACTCTATTATTTGACCTTTGAATTGTAGCTCAAAGTTAAGAGACTCTAAGTCATCAGCATCCTTCTCAAGTTCTAAACTTAGTAGTTTGTGGAAGTCTTCTACTGTAAGCCCATAAGCAGCTTCCATGGATAGTTTAGTGACCTTACCATCAGACTTGATCAGAGTCAATTCGTGGGTGTCTTTATTGACCTTCCGCTTTAGAATTTTTGGGTCTGAAGGCTTTCTTGAAGGAGCTTTTATTGCTGAGGATAGAAAGGGAGCTACTCTTGTCAAATCTTCGGCCAACTTGGCACTTCTATCATCTGTTGGATAGTCCACCGTATTCTTGATTCCTTCTTTGATAAACACTTCCTCAAACTCTTTGTCAACCTTCTTAGACAACTCCTCTTGCCTTTTTCGTTTTACCAAGGCAAGTGTGGATTGGACAGTTGTTGAGCTGGGCTTTTTAGAGAGCCGGGCTTTGAGAGAAGCGTCTTCTTTAGAATAATCAGGTTTAGGAGGCCTTGACGGATCCTTTTTCCTTCTAGCTTCAAGCATTTTGTATGTATCCAACACTCTTATCTCCCCCCATCTCATCACCTGATTCTTTGACCCATAGTGATTCTGAATTATCTCTTTCTTTATTCTTCTGAGCTTTAGGGTCTTTTCAGGTAAATTCTTCTTGTATTTATTCCAGTCTAGACATGTGGGTTTGTTGTGAGGATCTTTTGATTGTGCTTCTATTCTTGCATTTTCTTCTTGAAGCTCACTCACAGACCAATCCTTGAACTGTGCTCTTGTAGCAGCATATTTCTTTGTTTCTGTCACACCCGACCCGCAGCGGAAAAGGTGACCGGGGCATGATTGGGTTATCATCAAAGCTCATGACATTTATTATAACGTTTCATATTCATTAATACAATTTAATGGGAAATTTACAATCATAAATACGTCATGACCTAACATCAATCTAAGCTTCTTTGTTTTCTTCTAAGGCATTTCCTATGTTTTCCTTGCTTCATCCTGTTCACCTGTATCATGTGAAAAAGGGTTTTTGGATCAACAAAAAGTTGGCGAGTGAATCCTATGGAAAACATTTGAACAAGTTTATTCAATTGATTATAAATAAAGTGCATAACCCCATATGAGTAAATGTAGATGTAAATTTATTCACACAACACATAATATTAAATATTGCACACACATACATCAAATGATTGTTTTGAGGCACGCGTTGTTCGACTCGTCTCCCACGAGGAACTGATGGGCCTAATGAATGAGTTTTGAGGCACGCGTTGTTCTACGAACTGATGGGCCTAATGAATGAGTTTTGAGGCACGCGTTGTTCTACGAACTGATGGGCCTAATGAATGAGTTTTGAGGCACGCGTTGTTCTACGAACTGATGGGCCTAATGAATGAGTTTTAAGGCACGCGTTGTTCAACTCGTCACCCACGAGGAACTGATGGGCCTAACAAATAATTTGCATACAACTTGACAATTTGTAATACATCACAACAAACAATATTTACATTCTAAGTTTAGATCATATAATGGTATAGCACGAGTTTGAATAAGCGAATTAGTTTAAGCGACACATGATACACCCCAAAACATGAATAATAAGGGAAATTTGTAAGAATTCACTCACATTGGGTGCATTCAGTTGATGATGTTGAATGCACGCGAAGTGGTGTTAACCACGAGTGAAATTAACCTAGATAAATAGCATTATGGTTCGGTAAGTAAACGGATTTTATTAATCCATTTTAGTAGGATTTGTTGGGTGTATTTTTGTGAGTTTAAGGCTATTTTCTAACCTTAAAAATGTTATTTCTAAATATTTTTAATTGATTTTTAATTAAAATAAATAAATAAAAATAATAAAAAAAATTTTGATTTTTTTTGACCGTTGACTTTGACTTTGACTGTAACAGTGACTGTTGACCGGTTCGTATGTATTATTGTGTGCGCTGGGTGAGGCTCGAACCCGAGACCTCCCGTACGCGTGCACGCAGCTCTACCAACTGAGCTACGTGTCTAACCCGAAATATTTCTGTTTTTAATTATATTTATATATTAATTAGGTTAAACAGAAAATCCTTTATTTTTAAAAACGATTTTAATCCAAAGAATCGGCGCGCTCCACAGGTCTCGAACCCGGGACCTGTGGCTTATACTAACACACAGTCCACCGCTGGACTGTGTGTCCAACTTGTTAACTTAACTGATTTTTATTATACTTAAACACAAATTAATTATTTTCATTTCTGACTTATTTAAAAAGTTTAATAATTATCCGGGTCGATGCAGAAGACCGGACTCGAACTCGAGACGTGTGATTAAACATATACACAGTCCACCACTGGACTGTGTGTCTAACTTGGTTATTATTCTGATTATTAATAAACTTAACATATAACCGTGGTGACTCCGGTTCGGTTAACAAAAAAAGGCATTTTTATTAAGGCAGCGTGTGTGGAACAAGATTCAAACTCGAGACCTTTATGTGTTTAATGTGCACACAGTCCACCGCTGGACTGTGTGTCTAACCCGATTAATAACTTGATTTTAATTATACTTATAAGTTACAGATACTTCATCTTCTTCGTATACATGAACCCAGAAACCGGAATCTGATCTGTTAAAGAATGTTTTAACAGAATCTTGGTTGCATAAAAATTTAGAACGTATTAAACATAAGATATAGGAAAGTTTAGAGGCTTATACCAACTGGAAGCAAGGTTTCGGTTTTCCGGTGGCCAAATTCCGGCGAAATGCAGATAAATTCCGGTGACTGAAGGGACTTCCGGCGAACAGAACAAAGATTTTGAGTGATGAAGAAGTGTGTGGTGCGAGTTCTCTTGTGAGAGGTTGGGTTGTATTTATAGAGTAACAAGTCAATCCCTGATTTTGGTAAAGAAAATTTCGGCCGACTTGATTTCCGGGATTGGTCTTTAACTGTTCGATTGAGTCTGACCAATTGATTGAAAACGGTTTTTCTTTAGTCTCTTGATCGCGAAGAACAGAAACGGAAGCTTGATTGGTGCCTGATTTCGAGTTCGGCTGATACAGGGCGCCGGTTTTGAATTCGGAAAAACATGATATCAATTAAATGATTCTAATAATTAACAAAAATCACAAGTGGCGCAGTGGTTGAACGGCTGGGTGTTAAGTTGTTGTTGAATCGTCTATTGACCCGGGTTCGAAACCCGGCAGAAACAAAACATTTTTATTTTCTTATTTTTGACAGTTTTTCAAAAACAAATTATATATTCCCATGCAATAGTTAATTATGTATCGTTTAAAAATATTTTGGGCATTTAATTCGCAACGAAATTTTTAACTGATTGTTCGGTTAATAAACGGAGCCGGTTTGGTAAATCCGTTTTTGACGAATGTTACAGTATCCCCTGCTTTTTAGAATTTCGTCCCGAAATTTAAATAGTGATATATTTGACTAAAAGAATGATGGTGTTTAGTTTGACAGTTACATGCTTAGAAGAAATAAGGGTTTAAGTTTTTGTTCGAGGCGGTAACGTTCCTTGTAAGGGTTAAGTACCCTATTACAGGAATCGCTTTTTGTTGCCTACTGTAAAAGTATTGATAAGCAGAATTGATTTGCTAACTTTGATTTCATGCATAAAAGTTTGAATATGCTTAGAAGGTTAGGGTTATATCCTAAGGCAAAACTTCTAATACTACAATCTACACAAATAAACACAACAGCTAATAATTGAATCCACATTCTGATAGCATATATGTTTGAATGGTGACAGTTCCTCTCTCGTTTGTTATGATGGAGAGGTTAGTTTATGTAGAAGTGGAACACAATCCAATTTCTTTAAATAGCGAGATGATATAAATGTAACACAAATTTCAACCGAGGCAATACTAAATCCTACATGGAACTTCTCATAACCGCCTGATAACGCCTCTGATCCTTTGGCAAGAATACTTATATATAGGAAGTACCAGCGGCGTATCCACCATACTCTCGTCAAATTTTCATTGGTTTTATCAGTGAATTATGATTAGTCCTATGTGACTCTACAACCAATACAACAACTCATAAATACTGAAAATGATAATGTCTGTGCGATCAAGGCTCAATCAAACGGAGCCGATCGTATTGCATGTACTGAGAATGAAAATGTCTGTGCGATCAAGGCTCAATCAAACGGAGCCGATCGTATTGCATGTACTGAAAATGATAAACTTAATCTAAACAACAATCACACAAACAGCCTATACATGGAACCTTTCATAACCGCCTGATAATGCCTCCGATCATTTGACAAGAATACTTATATATAGGAAGTACCAGCGGCGTATCCACCATACTCTTGTCAAATTTTCACTGGTTTTATCAGTAAGTTATGATTAGTTCTATGTGACTCTAAAACATAAACAAACACAACAACCAGCGCTTGAGTCTTAATTCTGATAGTATACATGTTTGAATGATGACAATACCTCTCTCGTTTATTATGATGGAGAGGTTAGTCTATGTAGAAGTGAGACACAACTCAACTTCTTTAAATGATGAAACTGAGATACGTCGTGAGGTATGATGATATGAATATTAAATCAATGAGTATAAAACAAACTGAACTAGTAATTTGCATTAAAATTCTTGGATAAATTTCCAATTGAGATACGTGAAAATTGAGATAACAAAAAGAAAAACATAAAAACTAAGTGGTTGGAGTTGAATCTTGATTCTTGGTGAGAGAAGGCTAGTTAAGTGGTTTGTTTAGACCGTTAATATCTTCAACAGGATTGGCGTTGTTGTTATAAACTCTTCCTCTTGCTGGCGGTGGAGCTGGGTTTGTTTGATTTGCTTGGTTAATTGGGTTTGCTTGAGCTTGGGCGTTTATGATGTTAACCAAACGAGGGCACGTGTTTCTAAAATGGGTAGGGTCGCCACAATTGAAACAAGCTCGAACATATGGGAACATGGGGTATTGGGGCTGTTGATATGTTTGGATCATGTTTTGAGTAGGGGGTGAGGTTTGGTTGTGAGAGGTGCGGCAAACCTTGCTCAAATGACCGTAGCGTCCACAATTCGCACATAGTCGACAGGGTAAGGTAGATGGATGGTGATAGAAACAGGTGTTGCATTGAGGGTGAGGTCCAATGTAAGGTTTCTTATTTGGGTAAGTTGAGTTGGGTGCTACTTGAGTGATTGGGATAGTTTGGGGAGGTACAACTTGTGAAGCTGGTTGGTTGTGTTGGGTGACGGCGAAGATTTGCCCATCTCGTTTTCTCTTAGAAATGGGTGGTGTAGAGGATTCGGTTCGGGTGGAGTTTGAGGTTTCGGTTGATGCTTTATCCTTCTTCTTCTCCTCCTTGAAATCTTTGTTCCGGATTCGGTTCTCGATGAGCGCTGTTGCTAGCTCCATTGCTGCTTCCAAAGTTGCAGGCGAGGTACTTATTACAGAGTCTTGAATCTTTGATGGAAGACCACGAATGTAGTGCTCGATCAAACGGTAGAGGGGAGTGAACAAGTTGGGAACCATTTGATTTAACTCAAGGAATCTCTTGTTGTATGTGGTGTGGTCGCCTTCCTTTTTTTCAAAGAATGGAACTCATCCTCCAATTTCTTGATTTCGCTTCTTGGGCAAAACCGTCTTGTCATGATTCCCTTCAACTCTTCCCAAGTCAAAGTCATAGCATCTTCAACACCTCGTTTGGCCTTCTCTGTATTCCACCATGTAAGTGCTATTCCAAGTAAACGACCGGTAGCATATCGCACTTTGCGATCATCGGGGTAGTCGCAATTTAGAAAAGTGTTCTCCATTTCTTCAAACCAATGGAGGAGAGCGGTGACACCTTCAGTACCTTCGTATTTTGGAGGATCGCAGGATTTGAAATGTTTGTAGGTGCATTTAGTGACTTTTGGGGAAAGATTGACAGTGTTTTGATCTTCTTGGTGGGTTGGGTTGACGGAATTAGCGGTAAGGGCTTGTTGAACTTGAACTACGATGTTGGGTATTACGGTCGCCATTTGCTGAGCGATTTGGGCAGCCATGCGTTCACGGGATTTTCCTGCTCTCATTTTCCTACGAGCGAGGCTAGAAGACATCTACAAGGAATACATATCAAGAGTATGAGTTGGATGCTTTTGGGATCGTGGGTCGTGTTTGGGAATGAACATTCATAAAATAAATATAGAAAAATAAATCTACTACATCCATAGGATGTCTTGGGCTTTGCTCGTAATTGGGCCTTGCATGCCTCCATACTTCACCTTCGTAATCACGTGGGCCCCATGATTACCGGGTTTTTCATATGGTTCGCATGTGTTAGCCTGGTTACGTACACTAAAACCCGGAGAAAATCGAGAAATATGTAACGTATGATATTCGGAATGTGCCCAGGTATGGACACGGTGACATCTCAAAGTGGGGTTAGTTCGAACGACGTTTGGTGTGGCATGCTTTGGCCTAATAGGTCCGTCGTACTCTCATCGTTAGTCCCCAGGTAGGCAAACTGGTCCGTTATTTTGGATTTATACGAATGCCAACCTAGACAGGACGTTCCGACTACCGGTACTTGTACCCTTCCGGTTACTACATGCCCGTCGTAGAAACTTACTTTGATGAGATTTGAAAATTGCAACAAAATCTTTGAATAATGAGAGTATGAAAATGAATTGAATATATGAACATTGATATATGTATAATGAATATGTATATAAGTATGTATGTTTGACTGTAGTATAAACAAATATGAAACAATAAATATCATAAGTTTGTATGTAACCACCTAGACAATTAAAATTTAGGCAAACTATAGTATAGGCTCTAAGGGTCTAATAACCTATCCTATATCCCTATAGTCATGGCTCTGATACCAATCTGTCACACCCCGACCCGCAGCGGAAAAGGTGACCGGGGCATGATTGGGTTATCATCAAAGCTCATGACATTTATTATAACGTTTCATATTCATTAATACAATTTAATGGGAAATTTACAATCATAAATACGTCATGACCTAACATCAATCTAAGCTTCTTTGTTTTCTTCTAAGGCATTTCCTATGTTTTCCTTGCTTCATCCTGTTCACCTGTATCATGTGAAAAAGGGTTTTTGGATCAACAAAAAGTTGGCGAGTGAATCCTATGGAAAACATTTGAACAAGTTTATTCAATTGATTATAAATAAAGTGCATAACCCCATATGAGTAAATGTAGATGTAAATTTATTCACACAACACATAATATTAAATATTGCACACACATACATCAAATGATTGTTTTGAGGCACGCGTTGTTCGACTCGTCTCCCACGAGGAACTGATGGGCCTAATGAATGAGTTTTGAGGCACGCGTTGTTCTACGAACTGATGGGCCTAATGAATGAGTTTTGAGGCACGCGTTGTTCTACGAACTGATGGGCCTAATGAATGAGTTTTGAGGCACGCGTTGTTCTACGAACTGATGGGCCTAATGAATGAGTTTTAAGGCACGCGTTGTTCAACTCGTCACCCACGAGGAACTGATGGGCCTAACAAATAATTTGCATACAACTTGACAATTAGTAATACATCACAACAAACAATATTTACATTCTAAGTTTAGATCATATAATGGTATAGCACGAGTTTGAATAAGCGAATTAGTTTAAGCGACACATGACACACCCCAAAACATGAATAAAAAGGGGAATTTGTAAGAATTCACTCACATTGGGTGCGTTCGGTTGATGATGTTGAATGCACGCGAAGTGGTGTTAACCACGAGTGAAATTAACCTAGATAAATAGCATTATGGTTCGGTAAGTAAACGGATTTTATTAATCCATTTTAGTAGGATTTGTTGGGTGTATTTTTGTGAGTTTAAGGCTATTTTCTAACATAAAATGTTATTTCTAAATATTTTTAATTGATTTTTAATTAAAATAAATAAATAAAAATAATAAAAAAATATTGATTTTTTTTGACCGTTGACTTTGACTTTGACTGTAACAGTGACTGTTGACCGGTTTGTATGTATTATTGTGTGCGCTGGGTAAGGCTCGAATCCGAGACCTCCCGTACGCGTGCACGCAGCTCTACCAACTGAGCTACGTGTCTAACCCGAAATATTTCTGTTTTTAATTATATTTATATATTAATTAGGTTAAACAGAAAATCCTTTATTTTTAAAAACGATTTTAATCCAAAGAATCGGCGCGCTCCACAGGTCTCGAACCCGGGACCGGTGGCTTATACTAACACACAGTCCACCGCTGGACTGTGTGTCCAACTTGTTAACTTAACTGATTTTTATTATACTTAAACACAAATTAATTATTTTCATTTCTCACTTATTTAAAAAGTTTAATAATTATCCGGGTCGATGCAGAAGACCGGACTCGAACTCGAGACGTGTGATTAAACATACACACAGTCCACCACTGGACTGTGTGTCTAACTTGGTTATTATTCCGATTATTAATAAACTTAACATATAACCGTGGTGACTCCGGTTCGGTTAACCAAAAAAGGCATTTTTATTAAGGCAGCGTGTGTGGAACAAGATTCGAACTCGAGACCTTTGTGTGTTTAATGTGCACACAGTCCACCGTTGGACTGTGTGTCTAACCCGATTAATAACTTGATTTTAATTATACTTATATGTTACAGATACTTCATCTTCTTCGTATACATGAACCCAGAAACCGGAATCTGATCTGTTAAGAAATGTTTTAACAGAATCTGGGTTGCATAAAAATTTAGAACGTATTAAACATAAGATATAGGAAAGTTTAGAGGCTTATACCAACTGGAAGCAAGGTTTCGGTTTTCCGGTGGCCAAATTCCGGCAAAATGCAGATAAATTCCGGCGACTGAAGGGACTTCCGGCGAACAGAACAAAGATTTTGAGTGATGAAGAAGTGTGTGGTGCGAGTTCTCTTGTGAGAGGTTGGGTTGTATTTATAGAGTAACAAGTCAATCCCTGATTTTGGTAAAGAAAATTTCGGCCGACTTGATTTTCGGGATTGGTCTTTAACTGTTCGATTGAGTCTGACCAATTGATTGAAAACGGTTTTTCTTTAGTCTCTTGATCGCGAAGAACAGAAACGGAAGCTTGATTGGTGCCTGATTTCGAGTTCGGCTGATACAGGGCGCCGGTTTTGAATTCGGAAAAACATGATATCAATTAAATGATTCTAATAATTAACAAAAATCACAAGTGGCGCAGTGGTTGAACGGCTGGGTGTTAAGTTGTTGTTGAATCGTCTATTGACCCGGGTTCGAAACCCGACAAAAACAAAACATTTTTATTTTCTTATTTTTGACAGTTTTTCAAAAACAAATTATATATTCCCATGCAATAGTTAATTATGTATCGTTTAAAAATATTTTGGGCATTTAATTCGCAACGAAATTTTTAACTGATTGTTCGGTTAATAAACGGAGCGGGTTTGGTAAAATCCGTTTTTGACGAATGTTACAATTTCCATGATGTGTGAGATGTAATTTTCTTTCAGGAGTTCATCTTCTGCTTCAGAAATTTTATTTGATAATTCTTTGAGAATCTTTCAAGGGATTGGACTTTGCTCAATTGAAACTGGAGTTGATTATGCACTTCTCTATCACTTTTTCCTTTAGACAACTTCTTAGCAATATCCTCTGCCTGTTTTTCTTTGAGTGCCAGTTACTGATCAATATTTGCAGGCTTTGGATAACCTTGAAGTGAAGGGAAGTGTCTTTTGTCTGGATCTTCTTCTTCATAGAAGGATATGATTTCTTTCTTGACTGCAGGCAAATCAAGAGGAAATTTTATAGCTGCAAGAATCACTTCTTTTGATGGAGCAGATGTTTCAGTTGAAGGAACATAGGTTAGATTTAGCATTGGTGCAGATGCAAGAGGCAAAGGAGCAGCGATCTTTTCTTCATTTATGACCTTTGTAACTTTTCTCCTCTTAAAACTAATCGAAGGTGATGATGGATGACTTGGAATTCTTGGTGGTGTTGGCAGTTGTTGTGTAAAAGTAGGAAAAGTGATAATGGCAGTGGTTGTGGTAACATCTGCTACAACCTCTGCTGTGTTAACAGATGTTGGCACAACAGTTGTTGTAACATCTGTGGAGGTGGATATGGGTTTTGTGTGAGAAGATCTGGTTAATTTTGTATTGGCAGAGGTTTTTGTGGTTGGATTGGTAGCATCTTTAGTTTTGAGAGGTGTGGATTCTAGGTGTGGATTCTAGGTGTCTTGCTTTTGAAGAAGATCTCCTCTTTGTTGAGGTACCAGTCTCTCCCTTTTCTAACTGCTGATCAATCTTTTTCTCAACCAGCACCTTGCCTTCATCAAGCACAAACTTCTTATGGGACTTCTTTGCCCTTGCCAAGATATCTTCAGTTAAGTCTGGTTTCTTTGAACCATCTGGCTTAGGAATATTCACTGTAGGCCTTGCCTTTGAATCATCCATCTTCAACTTTTTGTTACCCAAAGGTTTCTCCCCCTTTTTGGCTTTATCTGGAGTTACAAAAATGACAGTGGGAGGAGATGTACCAGTGGTGGTGAGCAAGTGGGCTTTGATTGCTTTGATATCTGCATCAGTGTCATTATATCTTGCATCAACCATATTCCTGAGTTCCATCATCTGATGCTTATGTTTTTCTTCTAGGAAATGTTTCTCTTGTTGAAAAATTGGAGATATTACAGATTTTAGCTCAGCAGTGGCTGGAACAGGGGGTTGGCTCTGTATAGTAATCAACTGTTTCAAAAGATCTTTTATTTCATCAACAGTGCTTTCAACCTTGGTAACCCTTTCCGTCAATTCCTGATATTTTAGCTCATCACCTAGCTTAATAGGATCATCTGAACTCCTACCAGATGTGGTAGTTTTATCCAAGATATCATGAACAAGTGGTTTACCACTTGTTTCAATCTAAGATGCCCCTTTGTCTTGGTTCTGGCGACTTCCCACTGGAGCAGAGGTTACCTTAGTAGCCTCAGTAGTGGTTGCCTTCAACAAGGTCTTAGCTATGTAACCACTGTCCAATTGAGAACTTGGGAGTTCAGCAATTGTAGTGGTTGCCATTGTTGAACTATCACCAAGGGTTACATGTAACCCCAAGGGATGTAGCCTCTTCATTTGCTGATGGGCTAGCATGTAGAAATAAGTCAGACCCAGCCTCTAGTTGAAGTATATTCTCATTGATGGGTTGGTGAGAAGTGTTGGATAATGTCTGCTCAATTTCTATTGCATCCAGCAAGGGTAACATGGTGGGTGGTAAAGATGGAATTGGTGAGAGTGGCTGTGTAGAAAGCGACATTGCCCTGGGAGAGGTGTTGTGGAAGATAGAACCAAGTGATCCTAGAGCTTCATAATTAGGTGTCCCTGTGCCTACAACCTGATCCTTTTGTGAGGATGCAGGAGGAGTTTCAAAGCCAGTTTGAGATCTTTCTACCATCTGCTGTGAAGAAGTAGCAGCAGTGGTTGGTGACTTTGGTGGTGTCACTGGGTTTGTCTTTGGGATCTCATCTTCTAGAGGCCCTTTTTGGGTTTGGTGGGTTTTCGGGATGCTCTGGATGGTGTCTTTTTGGAGATTTTAGGTGTGGGTTTCAGAGCAGCGGTTGTGTTGCCTTGATCACCTAGAGTAGTGGGCTTAGCAGCCGGAGGTTGAGCTTGAACATTTTGTTCTTGGAAAATAGGCTCAGCCTCCTCTGCTTCTATTTTGGAAACTTTATCTTGATTTGTAATTCGTGTGAGCGTTTCATGGTTTAGGCTGCCAGCGTTTGTAACTGCGCCTTGTTTACTTGCGTTTGATTTGATCTGGTCTTGCAAGTAAACATTCATGAATCGTGGATGTATCAAGAAAGCTTTTTGTTTTGAAATATTTTTAAAATTTGTTACAAGATCATTGAACAGCAACAGCACCTGGGAGAAGTTAAAATTAGAACCAGTTAAAATTGCAAATCCCAGATACTGCATGTTCAATGGAATCTCGTTGAAAGCAGTTGTTTTTTGCAGAGACACAAGTAAGTAAAGTGTGGAAAAAGAATTTCATCTCTGCAGGAAAATTAGGTTTAAAGATGGTCATACCTTTCAACTATCCTGTGTATCCTCTTTCAACGAACTCATGTTGCATCACCCTCAAAGGAAATGATACCGGTTGTTGCATATCATTTAACATGAAGACTTGGGAGATAGATTGTGGGCTTATCTGTAATGTGTCCCCTACTTTGGAAGTAATGGAATAAGGCACATCATCAGCGGATAAGTGGAGTTTAGCATTTGCCCAAAATTCTTTTAAAGAATCGATATAAACAGGGGCTTTGACTTCCAACATGTATTTGAATTTTGATTCTTTGAGAATCCGGATCATTTGATGATAACGAATGTTTGCGTCGGTTTCTTCAAGAATAGCAGTGCAATTGTGTAGTGTTTTGATGATGAGGATAAATGGGTGTTTTTCTTCTGTCGATTTCTTCTTCAATTTGGTTTTTGGAGCCATGATTTTGTGAAAGATAGGCTTTGAAAGATTTGAATCGCACAAGAAAGATGAAACCTCTGTTTGGGGATAAAACAGGGTTTTATAGGGTTTTTCAAAAAGTGCAATTGGCGTGGCGTCTAAGGCAACATCTGTCGAGTAACATCTGTCTACGTGTAACCTCTGTTTGACAATGGAAAATAGTTGTTTTGGCTAACCACTGTCAGGGTAAAAACTACCAGTGGTTGTGACCAATTTTAAACACTATTAGAGGTTTGCATCAGTGGATAGATTTTCTAACCAACAGTGTTTTTGTGCCATCAGAGCTTTGAACAGACTTTAAGGATTTTATTGAAAAATTCAATTTTAACTATTTTTAAGGATGAATTCTGATTTTCTAAAAAACATTTTATTGCTATTTACACATGGATAAAAAAAGTTGTTTTTAATCCATGTTTAGCACCTCCAAGCCTAGATATCAGCTGTCAAATGTGGAAGCATCAAGTGCTTTTGTCAACACATCTGCTAGTTGATCCTTGGTATGGACATGTTGTAAAGAAATCAGACCTTTTTCATAGCAATCCCTCACAAAATGATGTTTGATGTCAATGTGCTTGGTGGTGGAATGTGAGACTGGATTTTTGATGATGTTTTCTGTTGCTTGACTATCAATTTTGAGAGGAGTCCTCAAGGCAGTCACACCAAAATCCAAGAGATGGTTTTGAAGCCACAAAATTTGAGTAGTGCAACTTGCAGCAACTATATACTCTGCTTCAGCAGTGGATGTGGATGCTGCAACTTGCTTTTTACTTTGCCAAGACACTAAGCAATCCCCTAGGAATTGGGCTCCTCCAGATGTGGACTTCCTTGTTGTTTTACATCCAGCAAAATCACTATCAGAAAATCCTGCAAGCTCAATGTTGCCATTAGCTGGATACCAGATACCAAGTGTGGGAGCACCTTTTATGTATCTGAATATCCTTTTTACAACAATAAGATCTGATTTTCTTGGCATTGACTGTGATCTGGCACAGACACATGTGGCAAACATAATATCTGGCCGTGATGCAGTTAGGTACAATAAAGACCCAATCATGCTTCTATACAACGTTTGATCAACAAGGTCATCTTGCCATCTATAGTGACCAGCTTGGATGTTGCCATGGGTGTGCTGCAAGGTTTACAATCATTTATATCAAAATTTTTAGTAGTTCTTTCACATACTTATTTTGATGAATGAAAGTGCCTTTTTGCATTTGTTTGACTTGTAAACCAAGAAAAAATTGCAACTCACCCATTGCACTCATCTCAAACTCTGCTGCCATGAGTTTTCTGAACTCTTCACACATGGCAGTGCATGTGGATCCAAAAATGATGTCATCCACATAAATATGGACAAGCATCAAATCTTTTCCTTTCCATTTTAAAAATAGGGTTTTGTCAATCCTACCTCTGGTAAAACCAATGGATAAGAGAAAAATGGATAGAGTTTCATACCAGGCCCTTGGTGTTTGTTTAACATGTACACATGATCAGGATGGAAGTGATCCTCAAATCTAGGAGGTTGACAACATATGCTTCTTCCTTGATTTTTCCATACAGGAATGCACTTTTGATGTCCATTTGATACACCTTGATGTTGTGGTTAGCAGCAAAGGCTAAGAACAGGCGAATGGCTTCCAGCCTTGCTACTGGAGCAAATGTTTTATCATGGTCAATCCCTTCTTCCTGTCTGTAGCCTTGCACCATGAGCCTTGCTTTGTTTTTGAAAACAACACCCCTTTCATCGGTTTTGTTCTTGAAGACCCACTTTGTGCCGATGGGACTCACATCTTTTGGCAGTGGTACAAGTTCCCAAACTTGTTGTCTCTTGAATTGTAGGAGCTCTTCTTGCATGGCTTCTACCCAGCTGTTGTCTTTTAGTGCCTCTTGGTACTTAACAGGCTGTGTGAGTGATAAAAATCCAGCAAAAAGACAAATGTTTTGGGCTTGGCTTCTTGTGAGCACACCCTCATTGATGTTGCCAATAACTTGATCCAATGGATGGCTTTTGAGAAATATCAAATCACCTTGATATGGGAAAATGGCATTTTGAGGTGAAGCTTGCAAATGTGTATCATCAGAGCTATCCTCTGTTGGTGAATTTGATAGTCCAGCCTCCGACTGGAATGGTGGTGGAGGGATTGGTGGTATGGGAGTGAGAGTGTTTTGATTTTTTCCCATTTGTAATTGACTTTCATCAACAGATGTTTGAATTTGAGAGCTGGCAGAGGTTTGAGTATTAACCACTGTTGACCTGGCAGAGTTTTTACCATTGTTACTAACATCTGCTCCTCTGCCTGTAGGATTGATTTTGAAACTTGGAAGAATACAATCATATCCTTGCTCTTAACAGATGATTGTGGAGTTCCTGCAGGGTTAGTCTTGACAGACACATCTTCAAATGTAAATTTAGATAAATCAAACAATTCAGCAGGTCCATTTGCTGGGATTTTCAAAGATGAGAGTTCATTGCACTTCACATTTAGAGTTTCCTCAACGTACTTGGTCCTAAAGTTAAAAACTCTTTAGGCTTTGGCAGTGGTTGAGTATCCCAGAAAATAGCCACAATCAACTTTGGCTGCAAACTTGGATATTGAATCCTTGATGTTTAAAATGAAGCATGGGCAGCCAAAGACGTTGAAATAGGAAATCACAGGTTTGATTTGTAGAGCAGTTCATAGGCAGTCTTATGATGCCTAGGGTTTATCAAAACTCTGTTCTGGACAAAACAAGCAGCGTTTACAGCCTCTGCCCAAAAGGACAAGGGTAAACCTGAGTCTACAAGCATAGTCCTTGCTGATTCAATTAAAGTTCTGTTTTTCCTTTCAACAACCCCATTTTGTTCTGGAGTTCTAGGGATACTATATTGCCTAACAATCCCTTTTGACTCACAGAAGGCATCCAACTCCTTGTTCCTAAACTCTGTTCCATTATCACTCCTAAAGATTTTTACAGGTAGGTCAAATTGCTTTTCAACTTGTTTAACAAAGTTTTGCAAAATGTTTGCTGTTTCATCCTTAGAGTGTAAAAAGAAAGTCAATGTGAACCTGGAAAAATCATCAACTACCACCAGACAATATCATTTGTGTTTTAAGCTCATGATTTTTACAGGTCCAAACAAGTCCATATGAAGCAACTGTAAGCACTGACTTGTTTTGGACTCTTCAATTGACTTGTAAGAGCTTTTATGTTGTTTACCTTTTAAGCAGGGAACACAATGCTCTTCACAAGTGAATTGTTTGTGGGGTAAACCTCTAACCAGATTTTATTTTAAGACATTAGAGATAGTTTTTAGATTTGTGTGTCCTAGTCTTTTATGCCATAGCTCTGTCTCTTTGCTGGAGGCAACTGAGAACAGGCATGCATTTGACATAGGATTATCTTTTAACATATCAACCACATACACATTTCCTACTCTATGAGCAGTCAACTGTGCTTTGCTTTCTGCAATGATTTGATCAATCTTTTTGACAACCTATGGCCCTACAATTTGGCAAGTTTTCTTTGTGAAAAAGGAACCATAACCTTTATCACTCATCTGTGAAACACTTAAGAGATTGAATTTTAAATTGTCAATGAGATTTACATTTTCAGACTTGAGTTTTCCTGCTGAAATACATCCTGATCCTAACACTTTTCCTTTTGAATTATTCCCAAAGGATATATCACCCCCTCCATGAGCTTTAAAATCTTTGAGCAGGGCTTTACATCCTATCATGTGCCTAGAGCCTCCACTATCTACATACCAAAGACTGTCAAGGCAAGTAGAAGCTCCCTGCACATGTTTTGAAATAATTAGTTCAGATGACTTTCCAAAGCCAAAATGGCTTTGGATGGGGTATCAGGTGGTCCAGAGTCAAGTTCAGACTGATGAGCAGTGGTTGGATCAGACTTTTGTAACCACGGTTGTGAGCTACCTCCTATCAACAGTTGGTAACCATGAGGATGCCTATTTACCCTTGGCTTAGAAGACTTTTTGTAAGTCTCATAAGTCATAGGCTCCTTTTGGTAATTAGGCTGGCTTTTGCCTCTTGGAAACTGGTTTGATGGAGGTGCATCTGTTACTTGAATTTCTCTGTGGACAGAGGTTTGATTTAAAGCTTTGGTGACATATGTTTCACATGATTTAAATTTTTGTTTTGCAAAAATTGAGTTTTCTCTTTCTAGAGCTTTTTCTCTAATCTCTTTTACCTTTTGGTGATAGGTTTTGAGATAGACACACTCTTGAGTTGGATGATTTGTTTTGTTGCAAATGGTGCATCTAGGAGATTTAGGTATGACACAAGTTTTGTTTATATCATTAGCTTTCAAAAGAAAACAATCTTCTGTATCATGATTTCTCTTTTCACAAAATTTACAAAACAAGTGTTTAACCTTTTCTTTCCTTCTCCTATAAGACTTTTGAGAGCAGATGATGTAACCCCTGCTAGTAAGTCTTCGATAAGGATCACCAATGCCTTTGGTGCTTTTATACCATCAAGAGTTGAAAAGTCCATTGGCTTGAAGTTTTCCAAAATATCACACTCATCTAACCAGGTTAGTTTAAACTGATATTTTTCAATTTCCTTTTCTTTTGGTGAGACCTGTGGTTTTTCAAGAACAATTTTGTTTCCTTCTTTATCAGTGATTTTAATTTCTTCACCAACCAAATTTGTTGGGACTATTTCAACAAGCTCAGAGTCAATTTTTTCAACATTTTCACAAGTAAGGTCATATTCCCTAAAGCCTATACCAAACTTTGTGTTGCTCTTGACTTGAGCATCAAGCATAAGCTCATAACCTTTGCAAGACTCTACCCATTTTTCACAAGTGATCTGGGTAGATTCAAGCTCATGTTTGCAAACCTGGTATTTTTCTACCATAGTTTGGAGCTGGTCTTTGGTTATGCTTGATTCATGCCTTAGGCTACTCATTTTAGAATCTTTTTCACTTAATTTTGTTTTTAACTCTTTCACAAGTTTTTCAAATTTAAGTTCATCTTCCAAGATTTTGTTTCTCAGGTTTTCATTCACCCGTTTTATGTTTGCAAAAGAAATAATGCATTTTCAGAACATAGATCTTTTAGGATCTGAGGTGATACCTTCGAAGCAGCCATAAGAGCACAATCACATTCTTCTTCACACACCTCTATGTCCCATGGGTCAGATAAATTATCCTTTTCAACCTCAACAGCATTCATTTCAACCACAGGTGTAACTTCTGGTCTAACCACTGCTTCACAACATTCAACCACATCAGATTTTGACTCCTGTTCCACAGACTCATCACCTTCAACTATGGTCTCAAAAGCCATAAAACATAAGTTTTCATTTTCAAAATCATTTTTGGCTATGAGAGCAAAGTTTTCATCAGTTAAATCCTCAGGCAAACTACTCCAGTCAACAAAACCTTGGGTAAAGAAGCTTTGTTGTGTAACCTCTGCTGATGTAGCAGTGGTTTGAGTAGTTTGAGTGACATGTGGAGCTTGTTGCACATGCAATTGAGGTGGTGCTTGAACATATTGAATCTGTGGAGCAGGGGTTTGGACATAATGAATAGGGACAGTTGTTACAGGACTTGCAAAATGAGCAGTGTTTTGCATTTGATGTGCAGGGGTAAACTGGGAATATTGGACTGTGCTTTGAGGATTGGTGCCAGGATGAGTTACAATTGGTCCTGCAGTTTGAGTTCTGCGTTCTCTGAAAAAATGTCCCATCCTATTGCACTTGTAACATTTTATCTTTGATTTATCTAACCCAACTTTTAACCCCCCCATGCAATCCTGGAACCCTCCTACCAGTTCTTTTGTAAAACTTACTAGCCCTGACACTCAAGAGTGCCAACTGGTGTAGGATGTCCATTTCTTCCAAATCCGTGGGTTCAAGGTGTTGTAAGTCATTCATCTCAAAACTCAGATTGTCATAGGTTTGGCTTTCACAATTTGCAGCAAAAGCAAAATTGGGTGTACTGGCATCAGAGTTGAAATTTTTTTCCAGAAGTTATATCAATGTAATGATCAAAACTCTGATCCTTTCCACTACCAGGCCTCTCTTCATGACTATAGAGAGAAGTGTTTCCCAGTGTATAGTCATCAGTCACTTTCCCAGACTCTTGAAGCTTCTTTTTCTGGTTCAACTCTCTCTCATAAGGGAGAAGTCGACCATGAAGCTGTGTGAGGGTCATTTCTTTATAACCAACAGATGTTCGAGTGACATAAGCTATTGTCTCCCATTTTTTTGGTAGTGATCTTAAAAAACTATTGATAGTCGAATTAGGAAAGCTCACATCTACCAGTTTTAATTCGCTTATGAGACAGCTGAATCTCCCGAATTGTTGGGTTAGTGACTCACCTTTTACATGGCAAAATGTTTCATACTGCTGATTCAAGACTTCTCTATTATTCTCGATCACCTCTTCAGTACCACCGAATTGCTCTTTAAGAGCATCCCATAACTCTTTAGCACTATTACAATGAAGTAATCCCGCATAAATCTCATTGGGCAAAGCTGAAGCTACTATGCTGAAAGCCTTAGCATCCAATTCGATTTTGAGGAAATCCTGTTCAGAGTAATTTTCAAGTTTTTAGGGACTTGAGTGTGGGGATCCTCTGTGCTTGGAACCATGGGAACATGAGGTCCAAACACAACGGATCTCCAACATCCGGTGTTCTGTTGAGCGAGAATATGACCCATTCTACGTTGCCAGATAAAATACTCATTTCGTTTCAACATAGGTGGTTTAAACATGGATCTAATATTTGAATCTTGTGTGTTTTGTGACATTTCTCTTTTTTACAACAGATTTGTGTTTTAAAAAACTTTTGTAGTAATAAAACTCTGTATTCAAGCAAAACTTATCAAACGAAATTAGCAACAAAGAGCTGATCTGTTCAAATCAATTTGATGTTTAAATCAAAATCGATTGACCATGCTCTCATACCAACTGTCAGGATCTAAGTTTGAATTGATTGCTCTTTTTGTTTCAAGTAATGGAAAATGATTGAAAAATAGAGACTAAGTGCAGCGGATTAAGGGAAAACTTTTACAACAATCAATTGGTCGTTTGTTTTCATCACCATCTTGCTTTCAAGTATTTAAACTATTGCAACCGATTCACATACTCCCCCTTAGCCCAATAACGATCGTTTGATAGTAAGAAATGAAGAAGATATGCGAAATTGATCTTTTCAAGAAGACCAGTAAAACTGTTACATTGAGCGCCTATTTATACTAACTATCTAACCACTGATCGTCTAACAGTGACGTCATGGTTGATAGTGCCAGCTAAGAAACGTAACTAACTACAAACACTGCTTAATCTAAAACTACTAGTGCATAGCATTGTTACATTAATTAAAACTAGAACTAGACTAAAACACTTTTGGCCATCCTCTGTTCTTGCAATCTTCTATCAGTGGTTGGGAGTTTCCTTCTGTTAGAGGATAGGTAGCATTGTGTTTATTGAATGCAGTAAAAGCCTATCAGTGGGTAGCAACCTCTGATAGCTGGACCAAAGCTCGGATGGTGTTGTTTGACTTTGTATCATATGTTCCTTTCCAAAGGATCAATCCCAACAGGTACTTGCTGGGTTTAGCCTAGTGTGCACCTCGCCCGAAGCGTCAGTCTAGACCGTGTCAGTGATCGGTGGTGATGCCGATATGTCAGGTCCCGTAGTTTTCCCACTCCTCGTCATCAAGGCATTTACATGCCCTCTTGGATTCGGCTCTGTGTTGCCCGGCAGACCACCTGGGGGTCTTTCAGACATCATCTTGGCCAACTGCCCTACTTGATTCTCAATGTTCTGAATCGAGGCCTTCTGACCTCCGCATCTCTCCCTCATGAGCTAAGAAACGTTCCTTGTTCTGCTGAAAACGTTTCTCAGCCTGCTGATTCGCGCTATTAGAGCTGCTCAGAAGCTGCGCCATCATCTCCTCCAACTTTGAACTATCTGAAGGACCTTGGTGCTGGGAACTGCTCCCAGCACCCTGATTGTGATGCTGATAAGAACGCTACTGGTAGGATTGATTGTAAGGCTGATGAAATTGACCTTGAGCCTGTTGTGGTGCTGGAGCTCGCTGACTGTATCCGAGCGGGTTCTGATTACCCGTGTTTGCTTTCCACCCAAAATTAGGGTGGTTCTTCCATCCCGGATTGTACGTGTTGCTGTAAGGATTATTTTGCGGCCTTGCTTGATTGCTGACGAAGTCTACCTCCTCCTGGCCCGCAAACATAGCTCCTTGGTCACATGCACCTTGCTCGTGCGAAACTCCGCATTGGTCACATCCCGAACTCGCCTGTGCCACCGTATGGGATTTATCGAATTTGGCCGCCAACGCCGCGATCTGTGCCGAAATAGCTGTATACTCGTCAACAGCATGGACTCCGGGGCGAGATGATGATGATGAACAGTTGCTCTCTCCACCATGACGTGAACTCGATTTTAACCCAGCTTTCTTGATAATCGTGTAAGCTTCATTCGGTGTATTTGTCCCTAGATCGCAACCTTCACACACATCTAAACGTTCCTGCGTATCATAGTTTAGGCCCTGGTAAAAATTCAACACTAACTGTCTTTTCGAAAGACCGTGGTGCGAAACATCAAGTAACAAATCCCTAAATCGCTCCCAAGCCGCATGTAAGGACTCCGCGTCATCCTGTCGAAACGTCATGATACGATTCCTAAGCTTCGTCGTCTTCTCTGGCAGAAAATACTTTTGCATGAATAACTCCACCAATTCATCTCAAGTCCTGATGGACCCTGCTGGAAGTGACATAAGCCAAGATCTAGCTTTGTCTCGCAAAGAAAACGGAAAAAGTCGCAAACGAATTGCATCATCTGAAACATCATGTATCTTGAAAGTAGAACATACTTCCAAAAATGAAGCAATATGTCGACCGGGATCCTCATGCTCTCGTCCGTCAAACTGCACAGAATTTTGTACCATGTTAATAATACTAGATTTTATTTCAAAATTAGGCGCTACTCTCGTCGGTCGGGCGATGCTCGGCTCCAAACCTCCACCTCCTGGTTGGTTCATCTCGTTCAATGGCCTGTCATCGTCCGCAATGGTTGTGCTACCCTCGTCCTCTGAGCTCTCGGTCTCAGAGGGTACCACTGGCTCGTCCCTGTCTGCCTCCAGCTGCCGCGCAACCGCGCGAGATCTCTCTCGAAGTCGCCTCCTCAGATCACGTTCGGGTTCGTCAGATGGTTCAACAGTGGTGGGTGCGGGGGTTGAGGACATCAACCTGCAATCGAAAAACAGCCATGCGTGAATATTATATTATTATAATAATTTTTTTGCTGCTGTAATAACAACGAATTTTTTGTTTTTAACCATAAAAATTCTTTAAAAATCGGAGGTGTGTCAAAAATTTCATAAAAATCCCAAACTAATAAAAACAATCGAACCGATCATTAACAATATTGTTTTACGGTTCCGAAAATTCAACAAATAAACGAATAATTAGTTCAAATTCAAACAATTAAATGGAATAAACATCGGATAAATATTTGAATAATTTTGAAAATTAAATAAATCAAATCGGCTAAAAATAAATATTTGCAAACAAATAAATAAATGAGATAGAAAATATTTACGAGTATTCACAAGTATATGCACCGATAAAACATTGACTCGGGTCGTTCCTAAAACTCGCCAAATCCCCGGCAACTGCGCCAAAAACTTGATGTGTGCGCGTATATAAATATTTTTACAATGAATTTTACACACGATTCGGTTTTAAATTTATAAAAATGATTTATACCTCAACATTAAAACACACACGAAAGGGCAAGTGTACCCCGTCATATATGTAGTAAAGTATCGGTAAGAACCAAGTATCGATCCATGGATGCGGGCGGAGACGATAATACTAAACCTTTGTCATTATTCTATCGGTATAAAAAGATAGGTTGAGAAAGTGTTTAAACTAAAATGACTGAAACATAATATTTTTGTTTCTTTTTCTGGGAATCCTAACATGACAACTCTTTGGAAAGTTAAAACGATAAACACACTTTAACCACCTAAAGTTGTTCTTTAACGCCCTATCGATTAATGTTTATGAAAATCCCTTAAAAATAAGTTAGTCATCCGTTAAGTGTTTTCTAACCTCACTTAATCAAGGAAAGTTACACTGATAAACACAATGCAAACACCGAGACAAGCATAACCTAGATTAAGTCACAACCGAGTCCATTTTACAAATGTTAAACATAAATTCACTAAGAAAGCAACTTTGGCCGAAACTACTAACTAAGCTTATGATTTATGTTGATAATTCATAACGACACCATCTAACCCGCTAAGGTCCTTACATGACAGAAAGTACTCTTGATTAATATTAATTACCCCTTATTAACCCAATACCCATTTCTAGTCTCATGGGGTGAACATTTTAACTAAGCTAAAAGTTCACTAATACAAGATTAATTAAGCTTCTTCTTTCAAATATCCTAACTAACCATGAACTAATCATCCAAGACAATTAACTATAATCCAGAATCCAATATCAACAACAAGGTTGCAAAGCAATCATCAAGGATTAACATAAAAAGTTGTTAAGTGTCATTACAAACATGATTAACATCTAATGGTTGTTTAACAAGCAAGGGATTCAAAGTGGTTTTGCCATGAGGCTACAATATTACATAAACAACAATCTAAAAGCTTGAAACATAGTCAGAATTATAGAAAGATTCAAGAATCAAACCATAGACAAGCTCAAGGTTGAAGAACCGGATGGTAACGGAGCTTCCCGACACTATGGAGGCTTGATTCGGACCAAACTGAGTTGTTACCGGAGCCCAAAAATGGCCACAAATCGCTCCCAAAAATCCAGTCTAATGATCAGTGAGTTATGCCCTGTTTTATTAACAATTTGAGTTTCGCACGGTCGTGCACTTTATGTGCACGACCGTGCACTATTCGCGCAATTTGGTGACGTAATCGTATCCGGAAAAGGTTTTGAAAATGGCACGGCCATGCCATGCCAAGATTGGCACGGCCGTGCGTGTCCGAAATAAGCTGGCACCGGGGATCGCACTGGCAGTGCACACGAGGAAAACAAATCCACACGGTCGTGCCATCCATCTGCACGGCCGTGTGCGCCGTGAACTATGCTGGTACACACGCACGGCCGTGCGCGCCATGAACTATGCTTGCACCAGGGTGTGCACGCTCGGTGCAGCCCTTCTGATCCGGGTTGGCACGACCGTGCCAATCCTCTGCACGGCCGTGCACTATTTGAATCTTCACAGAAAGTTTGCAACTTCGCCGTTTCGCCTGGAAAATCCTCGTTTTCTGCATCTTCTCGTCCGGCACGCTGTTTAAGGACTGTAAATGAAAACATACGTGATTAAGTATCTAATTATTGATCTTACGGCCAAAAACGTGTAAAAAGGGGATAAAACGGGGGACTAATTTATGTGTATATTAACAAATATCAAATAACAGCATACTCCCTGATGTGAGCTTCTCTGTCAGCAGTTAAGAAATATCTATCAAAAAAGATGGTATGGAATTCAGCCCACGAGAGAGTAGCAACGTAAGCATCTCCTCCTTTGACTTGTTTGTGTCCCTCCCACCAAGTCTGTGCATCGTCTTCTAGCTTGAAGGTGGCCAACCTGACCTTGTACTGATATACAACTCCTAGTACTGCAAAGATCTTCTCTATATGAGCTATCCAGTTTCATGCCTCGATTGGAGTAGCAGCATGGCTGAAAGATTTCGGGTGTTGCCTTTGGAAATGACGGAGCCACACATGGATGCCTTAGAAGTGTTGTTGGTGGTATTCTCACCAACGACGACTCCAGAATCAGGGTTAGCGCGTCTGTGAGTTTGTTGCATAACAGCCTCTACGGTTTGAGCAACGAGGTTCGGAAGTAGTCCAGAAAACGCTTGGTTAATAGCATAAACCATGTTTGGGTCGGCTGGACTTTCATTCGAGGCAGTGTCGTTAGGCTGTCGGTTAGTCGCGTGGGCGTTCCTACAAGTTTGGCGACGGGGAGGCATCTATCAAAATAGATGCAAGAGTTAGAATATGAAAGCGGTGACGAGTAACTAGGAATATTTAGCAGAATTCTATCCTAGACTTCTACCCAAACCTCACGGGCCTAATTACTAATCTTTAAGTTTTCTACAGGAAAGAGCCTTTGCTCTGATACCATAGCTGTAACACCCCAACCCGGATGGGTTAACGTGTCACTATAACAGTGGAATAGAACAGAAGTCATAATTCCATTGATATTAACGTTAGGGTTATGTTTCAAAAGATAGTTCATAGACGTAAGGCCCAAAATACATTTTAGTTTTACAAAAGTGACAAACATCTTCGGTTAACATCCAGGTTTATTCTTCACACTTCACCCCGTCCAAAGTAACCTGTGAACCTGTGGTGAAATAAAATATACGGAATGAGCAATATGCCCAGTACAGAATAATAGGCTCAAATAGCAATTAAGTAAACAACTGAAATGATATTGTTGATAAGAAGACACAACATAGCAAAGCATAACATATACCTGAACTAAAACGTATCATACGGATGTACCCATAAGCTAAATAGAGGTGGCACTCACAAAGTCTGTCACATAGACAGTGCGGGTTGGCCTACCCGATATCAATTTCCAGAATAATTCTAGGATATATCCATACGCCTCCTAGTAGCTATGTACCACACTTGTACCTAAGGACGCCGTGAACTGATAACTCCGTCACGGGAGTAGCCAGGGAGCTTTGGGTAACAGATCTCAGATAATTAATTAGAAATAAATATAACACTAACATTAATGGATATTATAAGTATCGAAAAATGAGTGCAATATAACCATAAACCTATCGCATGTTGTCAAGCCAAATAACAATTTTAATCGGAGTAAGAAATGAACGGACGGTCAATTTGGATCGAGGTTCAAAGACGTTAGAGTTTTCCTTATACATATATCATAAATAAGGGTTTATGGCAAACGAACCAGATAACAAAGGGAGAAGGTAAGGATCGGTATCTTGTTTCTTGATTTGTTGTCTTAAAAATATGTACTTGTCAAAGCGTGTTCGTAAGAACTTACACCGTGTTCATATATCTCATAAGGTTGTGTTTGTACATAAAAAGTACATATATATATATATATATATATATATATATATATATATATGTATTTGGTTGTTTAATTCATGTCTAGTTCCTCAAGTTTGCTTAAATAATCATAAATTAGTTTTGCTTTAGATTAAAGGAATAATTATTAACTGTATACATGTACATTTGTATTTGTATTTACTGATAAAACATATTGTTATTTTTAGTTGTTTAATCGTAATAAAATAAGTAAATAAACAATAAATATAGGTTTAAATAAAATAGAAGTTAATTTTGCAAGATTTGAACTTGTGAGGTTGTAAGTATAAAGTCTTAACCAGTGAGCCACTAATTCATTTGTATTTATCTTATAAAATATGATTATATAAATAAGAAATCTGATGTTATTGATTAGAAAATCTAATAAAAATAATGTCACCAGCAAGGTTTGAACTCAAGACCTTTAGTTTCTAAGTCCCAAGACTTATACAGCTGGACTACACCACTTTCTGATACATATTTTGAATTCCGATTTATTTAACAAGAAATCTGGTGTGTTTAAATATAATATTAATGCATTAAAAAGAATGTCTTTTGCAAGATTTGAACTCAAGTACTCTAGGTTTTAAGTTAGAGTCTTAACCAGTGGACCCCTTAGATATTTATGTTTGATTTATGAATTCTAATGTTTTATATAAGAAATCTGGTGCATTTAACTGAAAATCTGATGTTTTTATTAAAATGCGATGTTTCATTTGGTGTTTACCATAAATTCAGGCGTTTTACCAGAAAAAAATATGATGTTTTACTAGAAAATCTGATATTGCATCAGATTTTGGTGAATTATCTCAAAATTATGGTAAAAATATATGCCTCCAGCAGGATTCGAAATTATGACCTCTAGGTTGTAAACGAGATGCTGAACCAACTGGGCTACATGAGCTCTTGTGAACAAACAGACTAAGTAATTATTTATTTACTAAGTTCACTGGTTCATCTTCTTCATCATCTTTTATACAAAACTAACATTTACATAATAAAATCTATATTCCATTTTCATTATAGATTAACCTTAAAGTATAAAAAATAAAGATTTAGTTTGTGGTTACCTTGATCAAAAACGCGTTTCGGTTACGAGAGACGTCATAGGAAAATACGTACGTGTCATCGGAGTTGATATTTCTTCACCGGAAATGGTTTCGGGTGGTACATTTTTCATGGTTAAAGCTTCGAGTGGTTTAGTAGAGATAGTTAAGTGATTTGATAGGCATAGTGGTGAATGAAAAGTGGCGCCAATATGGTGTTGTGTTTCGGTTATGATTACCTGAACCGGTTTTCTTGCCAGAGTTGATGGAGAATGGTCTAGTTTATGAATGAAGGAGAGGGTGGTCTTGCAAGGTAGTTAAATTCTCAGTTTATAGAGGAGAACCGAAGGTTCCCGTTGGTGAAAATTTCAAATGTCTACAGAGCAAATAATTCATGCAAATAATATTATATTTAAAAATAATTCTTGTCCACCCAATTCACATCTCCATTTCAACTTGTCTGACATCTTCACTATCTTTTACCATTGAGATTTTCCCACTTGCAGATATGGTATTAACACATATATAAATTTTATTATTATTATTATTATTATTATTATTATTATTATTATTATTATTATATTTATTTATTTAGTTATATATATATATATATTTATATATATATATATATATATATATATATATATATATATATATATATATATATATATATATATATATATATATATATATATTGGTTATTAAAACTATTACCCTCTTAAAAGAAATTTCGTTCTTGAAATTTGAAGATCTGGATACGGATTAGTATTGTAGTATCAGAAATGAGGGTTTCATGACAGATACGCTGATTTATATGATAGAAATCTCAAAAGTGCATAATTGTACATGTAATTCACAATTATGTTCATGACCATAATTTGTTGGGTCAAATTGGAGAATGATGTTATCAATTAAGACGACCTTAATTGGCGGTTTTATTATTTGTATGATATAGCGTGAGGTAGCCATTTAGTGATTATAGTTGTGCATTTGAGCGAGTTTAGTAAGCTTTCCAAGAAAGAGGCGGCTTGCTTGGAGGGCAAGGCTCTGGGCTATAAATAGAATATTAGTCATCACTTGTAGGGTGTGCATTTGTGAGCCACCACCCCGGGGGAGCTCACCCAGGGTGGATGTTTATCTTGTATGTTTTTATCCGAATCAATCAATTTATCTTTGTTCGATCTTATGTTCATCTATCTTATTATTTGTTCTTGGTTCACAAATCAACCCGTCTCACAGTATATTTACCAAACCGAAACTGAAATCGGATCGTACGGACCTACAATTTGGTATCAGAGCCTCGGTGGCTCGTTTCTCTTTCGGTTTGGTCGGATCTTAACTAGAAAACCCGCTGGAGACGTAAAAGAGTGCAGATCTATATGTTTTGAGCTGTTTTAGATCTGGCGTATTTGTTCATCAGCATTCTTGTTCATCAGCGTTGTTGTTCCTGTTTGTTGTTGATTCACGAAACACAACAAACAATATATGTGTTTTGAGGAAAAAGAAACAAAGGGGAGAGCAAGAGTGACGATGGATCTGTGTTCTTTCTATCCTCGTTGTCACACCATCTTTTTCGGTGGTTCGATGACGATTCAGATCCAACGATTTTATTCATCAGCAACTTTGTTAAATCTGGCGTTTTTGTTCATCTAACTACACACACTAAGTGTGTGTTTTCATAGAGAGAGATTGTGTCGAAGATTTTTTTAATCTGGTGTAGCTTTGGTTGCTGGTTGTTCATGTTTTTTTTATGAGGAGAGCTTCAAGGTTCCAGATAGGTTTCACTTTTACTTCGTTAATACAGAATTGCGAGTTGATGATGGTTGTTTTTAGTGCCGTAAAGAGTGAACGACAAGGTTTTGCAAAAGCTTCGGTTACCGACGATAATGGTGGTCGGAGTATGTTTGGTTATCGATATTGATTGCCGCTGGCGATTCAGTTATATGAAACTGGTCTCTGGTGAGTCATGGTGGATTGTACGAAGATGGCTATCGGTGGTGTCATTTGGCGTTAGAGGGTGGTTCCCAGAATTTGAATATGATGAACGGAGCTTCCAGTTCATATCGAAAATGGCTCAATCTGTTGTCTGCGCTTCTGTTTTCACAATTTGAGGTGGTCGCCGAACTTTGAGTGGTGGTGCACGGTGGAGAACGGCGAAGTTGTTAGTTGGCGGCTGGGATTAGATGGCGGATTTAGGGTGGTCGGGTGGTGTTGAGTAGTCGGTAGTCGAATGACGGTGAGAAAGATGACGGTAGTATTAGTGGTTGTATTTGAAGTTTTTCCAGTGAGGTAAATGTGACGCATAGTGGTGCACGATGGAGGATGGCAAATGCTTTTAGATGATGACGACTTAGTATGGTGATGTTCGGAGATAACCATTTCCGGCCGGTGAGTATTTCCGATGAAGTCGGCTGAAAAAATATTGATTGCGGCTAGGGTTTGTCATAGGAAATGTTTGCATGGGCTAGGGTCCAAATGATTGGATGCACAAACCTCGAATACTCTCTTGGGCCCACATGGCAAATATGAGATGGTATAGTTTTATCTCTAAAATTATTGGTCTGTTATTTATTTTTGGTTTGGGCCCACCTAGAAGCTTGAAAAGAATGAATGTGACGGTTTTGAGTTGTAACACATTTATTTGAGCTACAAAAAGTGTGCATTTTTTTTGCCACACACAATTTGAAATTCAAGACTATTTGGAATCTTCTTGGGCCCACTTAAGTACGTGTGTATTGTGAGTAATGGTTAGGACTCTCAAATTTTGAGCATCGGTGATTTTGTTTGGACATTTATTAAATGCTCAGTACTCATTCTAGCGACTTTAACAGTGGATATGAGCATGTTTCAGTTTCACATAATTGTTTGTGCCTTTATGATGATGGACTTTTGTTGGGTTTGTTGTGGGCCATACTATTAGAAATATGTGACGGTTCTTAAAAGTTTATTTGTGGGCCAAGAGTATTGATCAAGTTATGGGCCGGCAGCTCAAAGAACATTATATGGGCCAATTCTTGGAGCGTAAAATTTTTTATCCGAGTTTGAAGATTTTCTCATTGAAGCCGAGCATTCGTTTTTGATCATTGGAGGATCCCAATCACATGCCTATTACATTTGTATCTCCAAAATCGGGATAAGGGTCTTTGATTGTCAAAATATAGGAGGGTCTACACTTGCGGGGGAAGACGACATTGAACGAAGTAGAGTATTCGACGGATTTGAGAAGATTTGAAGATGAAGTCAATTTATTTTTGATGATCAAGCGAAGAATTGATAGCATCATTCTCGGGGGAATATTGTTGGGTCAAATTGGAGAATGGTGTTATCAATTAAGGCGACCTTAATTGGCGGTTTTATTATTTGTATGATGTAGCATGAGGTAGCCATGTTAGTGATTATAGTTGTGCATTTGAGCGAGTTTAGTAAGTTTTCCAAGAAGGCGGCTTGCTTGGAGGACAAGGCTCTGGGGCTATAAATAGAATATTAGTAATCACTTGTAGGGTGTGCATTTGGGAGCTACCACCCTGGGGGAGCTCACCCGGGGTGGATGTTTATCTTGTATGTTTTTATCCGAATCAATCAATTTATCTTTGTTCGATCTTATGTTCATCTATCTTATTATTTGTTCTTGGTTCACAAATCAACCCGTCTCACAATATATTTACCGAACCGAAACTGAAATCGGATCATACAGACCTACATAATTGTCAATTACCTTACAACCACGCCCTAATGGTCCTTCCATCATAGTACAAAACCATACGGAAAGTCAACGGACAACGAAGTAAGTATCGATACTTATCTACCACATATATTTAATCATAGATAAGAGATATCCATATAAATCAGAATACAAGTTAACACAAAAAGAACAAAATTTCTCAACACAAACAAAGCAAGGTTCTTCACAGTTACTAGGACTAAAGGTTCTATGACTCGAAGAGACTAGGATATGCAAAACGCATTGATTCCTCGATTTCCCAGGTTGCTTCTCACTCAGTGTGGTTTTTCCACAAAACCTTAACGAAAGGAATCACTTTCATACGCATAAGTCTAAAATAGCTTTAGGTTCTTCCTCATAAGAAAGATCCTCGTGAATTGTAAACGGATAACGAGTGACGTGGAGCGGGTGATAATTGTATCCTCTCAACAAGGACACATTAAAGACGTTGTGAACATGAGAGAGTTGAGGCGGTAATGCTAGATGATACGAAACCTCTCCAACTCTCTCTAGAATTTCGAACAGACCGATAAAACGAGGGCTAACCTTTCCCTTGATACCAAATCTACGGATACCACGACAGTGTGATACTTTTAGAAATATATGGTCACCAACTTTGAATTCGAGTGCTCGCCGATGTTGATCTGCATAGCTCATTTGTCGGCTCTGACCTTCCTTCAATTTTTCCCGTGCAATTGTGACTTTCTCATTAGTAATCTGGACCAACTCGGGTCCTTCCATGATCTTTTATCCAAATTCATCCCAGCATATAGGTGCTCGACATTTTCGACCGCATAAGAGCTCAAAAGGTGCCATACCAATACTTGCTTGCTAACTGTTGTTGTAGGCGAACTCAACAAGAAACAAGTATCCATCCCAGTTTCCAGTCCATTCTAGTGCACAAGCACAAAGCATGTCTTCCAAAGTTTGAATCGTGCACTCTGATTGTCCGTCTGTCTGCGGGTGGAAAGCGGTACTAAACTTCAGTCGTGTTCCCCAGGCTGCTTTGAAGCCTTTCCAAAATCGTGAAGTGAATCTTGGATCTCTATCTGAAACAATTGAAGACGGTGTGCCATGGACTCGGATAATCTCCTGAAGGAAAATTTCGGATAACTTGCTGACTGAAAATCCTTGCTGAATCGGTACGAAGTGAGCTGACTTAGATAGTAGGTCGACTACAACCCATATAGTATTATTCTTCTTGAATGTATTTGGCAAACCCGTAATAAAATCCATCGAGATTTCATTCCATTTCCATACAAGGATATCCAATGGCTGCAACAAACCACTTGCTCGTTGGTGCTCGATTTTCACTTGCTGGCAAGAGAGACACTTACTTACGTATCGGGCAACATCTTCCTTCATGCCATTCCACCAAAAGTTCTGACGTAAGTCTCGATACATCTTCGTAGATCCAAGGTGAATAGAAAATGGTGAGCTATGAGCCTTGGCTAATAATGACTCGCAGAGGGCATAATCATTGGGTACACATAGCCTTTTGCCACACCATATCACACCATTTTCATCTATGCGGAATTCTAATTGCCTACCCGCCTCGAGATTTTGCACAACAACCCAAAGTTCTCCATCCTGCTTCTGTGCTTCCTTAATTCGTGATATGAGATCAGGTTCTATGTGCATTCTAGCAAGATAACCATCTGACTTGCCAACATGAAGTCCAATATCCATCCTATCGATGTCCGAGATAACGTGAGATTGGATATGAAGGAAAGATACAGTTCCGAAATTCTTCCGACTCAAGGCATCAGCTACGACGTTAGCCTTGCCAGGGTGATATTGAATATTAGCATCATAATCCTTCAAAAGTTCCAACCACCTTCTTTGCCTCATATTCAACTCCTTCTAAGTAAATATATACTTGAGGCTTTTGTGTTCAGTGAAGATGTCACAAGTCTCACCATACAGATAATGTCGCCATATCTTCAATGCAAAGACAACTGCAGCTAGTTCCAAGTCGTGCGTCGGGTAATTAACTTTGTAGGGCTTTAGCTGACGCGACGCGTAAGTAATAACCTCCCCATGTTGCATTAGCACACAACCCAAGCCTTTCTTCAAAGCATAATTATAGATCTGATATCTTCAATGCAAAGACAACTGCAGCTAGTTCCAAGTCGTGCGTCGGGTAATTAACTTCGTAGGGCTTTAGCTGACGCGGCATGTAAGCAATAACCTTCCCATGTTGCATTAACACACAACCCAGGCCTTTTTTCGAAGCATCACTATAGATCTAATAACCGCCTGATCAATAAGGGAGAGTAAGTGTCGGAGCAGATACGAGGCGTTTCTTTAATTCTTCAAAGCTCTTTTCGCGTTCCTTGTTCCATGAGAACTTAACTCCTTTCCTAAAGATTTGTTTGAGGGGTAAGGCGATGGTGAAAATCCTTCAACAAACCTCCGGTAGTAGGCCATTTCGTGATTGCTTCAATCTTTGAAGGATCCATCTTGATTCCATCTGCCGATACAACGTGACCTAGAAATGCAACTTGAGTTAAGCAAAAGTCACATTTTGAAAACTTTGAATACAACTTCTCATGTCGCAAAGTTCCAAGCACTGCCTGCATATGTCCTTCATGTTTCTCCCGGCTCTTAGAATACACCAAGATATCGTCGATAAAGACGATGACGAATTTGTCTAAGACATCATGGAATACTCGATTCATCAAGTCCATGAAGACAGCAGGTGCATTAGTTAGCCCAAAAGGCATAACCAAGAACTCGTAATGACCATAGCGAGTCCGAAAGGCAGTCTTTATCCTCTTCCTTGATCTTTAGTTGATGATAACCAGATCGAAGATCTATCTTCGAGAAAAATTTAGCACCCTGAAGTTGGTCAAGAGATCATCAATGCGCGGTAGAGGGTATCGATTACGAATGGTAATCTTCTTCAATTCCCGGTAGTCAATACCCAAACGCATGCTACCATCTTCTTGATGAATAAGACCGGTGCGCCCCAAGGTGAGACGCTTGGTCTTATGATTCCCATTTCTAACAGTTCTTGAAGTTGCTCCTTTAGCTCCAATGGAGCCATGCGATACGGTGCTTTAGAGATAGGCTCAGCACCAGGGATCAAGTCGATAGTGAATTCTATCTCACATTCAGGAGACAGTCCCGGTAGTTCATCTGGAAATACATCAGGATACTCGCAAACAACAGGATGGCTATCGATGCCGTTTCCAATAACAAAGGTATCTTTAATCAAAGCTAAGAATCCGACACAACCGTGAGAGATTAACTTATGAGCTTTGAGCGCAGAATAATCTTAAGAGGTTTATCGGGTTGAACCCCCTGATAAATAAGATCAGGATGACAAAGATTGCCAAATATGACATGTTTAGAATAACAATCAATAGACACACGGTAGCGAGTTAACCAATCCATCCCAAGGATCACATCAAAGTCACACGTATGCATCGGAAAAAGATCCGCATTACACACAACGGATAGGACAATCTTTATAAACATGAGTGATCATGACAGAGTTCTCCATAGGAGTAGAAATAGACAAAGTGTGTTCTAGTGGCGTCGGTGCGATCTTAAGGTATCTCGTGAATGAATTAGAAACTACGGAATGTGTTGCTCCTGTATCGAATAACACAAAGATACTACGATCACCAAGCTGAAGGGTTCCAGACATAGTACCTGAGGCGTTAGCAGCATCTGTAGCAGAAAGTGCAAACAGTCTTCCCCTAGTGTTGGGTGGTGCTACATTCCCTCTGGTAATACTCTTAGTATCCGGCTTGGTACAGTCTTTAATCTGGTGTCCAGTCTGGCCACATCTAAAGCATGTTCCCGCAGCCCTACGGCATACGCCATGATGTTTCTTACCACAAGTATTGCATAAAGGTCTCGTGGTCTGATTCTGGTTCATCAATTGAGCCTTGTCTCCAGTTGGCTGAGTCTGATTCTTGATAGGTGTCTGATTGAGGGGCCTTGGCTTCCAAAGACATGTATGATTTCCAGGGTTTCGATTCGCTTGAACTCTACGGTCCTGATGGTTTGCAGCAGTGGATGACTGGCCCGTAGCCTGTTTAGGAAATCCATCTTTGTCCCTCTTCTTGTTTTCCCCAGTTCGAGATAAGAATTCCTTTCTCTCGAACTCGAAAGTTTTAATTGCATCTGCCAGCTTAGTGATGTCCTTGAACTTCATGAACATGATCAATTTCCGAATTTGATCATTAACTGCCCATTTGCACTTCTCAGCTTGAACTGTAGCAGATCCCACTGTTTCTCCCACAATACTGGCCAATCTTGAGAATCGGGTGATAAACTCCAAAGCAGGCTCGTCGATCCATTGTCGAATAACAACATACTTCCTGATGTGAGCTTCTCTGTCAGCAGTCAAGAAATATCTATCAAAAAAGATGGTATGGAATTCAGCCCACGAGAGAGTAGCAACGTAAGCATCTCCTCCTTTGACTTGTTTGTGTCCCTCCCACCAAGTCTGCGCATCGTCTTCTAGCTTGAAGGTGGCCAACCTGACCTTGTACTGATCTACAACTCCTAGTACTGCAAAGATCTTCTCTATATGAGCTATCCAGTTTCATGCCTCGATTGGAGTAGCAGCATGGCTGAAAGATTTCGGGTGTTGCCTTTGGAAATGACGGAGCCACACATGGATGCCTTCAGAAGTGTTGTTGGTGGTATTCTCACCAACGACGACTCTAGAATCAGGGTTTGCGCGTCTGTGAGTTTGTTGCATAACAGCCTCTACGGTTTGGGCAACGAGGTTCGGAAGTTGTCCGGCAAACGCTTGGTTAATAGCAGAAACCATGTTTGGGTCGGCTGGAGTTTCATTCGAGGCAGTGTCATTAGGCTGCCGGTTAGTCGCGTGGGCGTTCCTACGAGTTTAGCGACGGGATGAAATTTATCAAATAGATGCAAGAGTTAGAATATGAAAGCGGTGATGAGTAACTAGGAATATTTAGCAGAATTCTATCCTAGACGTCTACCCAAACCTCGCGGGCATAATTACTAATGTTTAAGTTTTCTACAGGAAAGAGCCTCTGCTTTGATACCATAGCTGTAACACCCCAACCCAGATAGGTTAACGTGTCACTATAACAATGGATTAGAACAGAAGTCATAATTCCATTGATATTAACGTTAGGGTTACATTTCAAAAGATAGTTCATAGCCCTAAGGCCCAAAATACATTTTAGTTTTATAAAAGTAACAAACATCTTCGGTTAACATCCAGGTTTATTCTTCATTCTTCACCCCGCCCAAAGTAACCTGTGAACCTGTGGTGAAATAAAATATACGGAATGAGCCAAATGACCAGTATAGAAAAATAGGCTCAAATAGCAATTAAGTAAACAACTAAAATGATATTGCTGATAAGAAGCACAACATAATAAAGCATAACATATAACTGAACTGAATTGTATCATACGGATGTACTCATAAGCTAAACAGAGGTAGTACTCACAAAGTCTGTCACATGAGACAGTGCGGGTTGGCCTACCCGACATCAATCTCTAGAATAATTCTAGGATATATCCATACGCCTCCTAGTGCCTATGTACCGCACTTGTACCTAGGGACGCCGTGAAGTGATAACGCCGTCACGGGAGGAGCCAGAGAGCTTAGGGTAACAGATCTCTGATAATTAATTAGAAATAAATATAACACTAACATTAAGGGATATTATAAGTATCAAAAAACGAGCACAATATAACCTTAAACTTATCGCATGTTGTCAAGCCAAATAACAATTTTAATTGGAGTAACAAATGAACGGACGGTCAATTGGATCGAGGTTCAAAGACGTTAGAGTTTTTGATATTTATATATATACACATACATACACATATATCATAAATAAGGGTTTATAGCAAATGAACTAGATATCAAAGGGAGAGGATTAAGGATCCGTACCTTGTTTCTTGATTTGTTGTCTTAAAAATATATACTTGTCAAAGCGTGTTCGTAGGAACCTACACCGTGTTCATATATTTCATAAGGTTGTGTTTGTACATAAAAAGTATACATATGTATTTGGTTGTTTAATTCATTTCTAGTTCATCAAGTTTGCTTAAGTAATCATAAATTAGTTTTGCTATAGGTTAAAGGAATAATTATTAACTATATACATGTACATTTGTATTTGTATTTACTGATAAAACATAGTGTTAATTTTAGTTGTGTAATCATAATAAAATAAGTAACCAAACATTAAATATAGGTTTAAATAAAATAGAAGTTAATTAAAAATAAATGTTACTTGCAAGATTTGAACTTGTGACTTAAATGTTGTAAGTAAAAAGTCTTAACCAGTGAGCCACTTAATCATTGTATTTATCTTATAAAATATGATTATATAAATAAGAAATCTGATGTTATTGATTAGAAAATCTAATAAAATAATGTCACCAACAAGGTTTGAACCCAAGACCTTTAGTTTCTAAGTCCAAAGACTTATCTGTAGGTCCGTTGTACGGATCGTTCTGGTCCTAATTTGGCAAACCAAAGGTAAACGTGCGGAATTCGTTTGCATAGGCGACATTGTAGACTCGTTTGTTACTGTTTAACACTGTTTCATTAATTAGAAGACGTTACAGATCATGGAAACACTTGGACAGAGCTTCGCCGTCCAGTACACAAAAACTCTGATACTTACAAATGAAATCACAAGGCACATATATATAGGGTTACAAGTTCGCTTGAACTGTGTCATGGACAAGTTCGGGTGAACTTGTCCCTAGACATGCATAAACTTAGACATTTCGCTCCTAAATACAGACTCGACTTTATACGATGACGTAGGCAACAGACATATGCATTAGCAGACTTCCACTTGGATGTTTCCGTAGTCATCATTCTTCAATTAAGATCCAGGGTCTTTAATATTCTCTTGATCTTTATTTCTTGAATAACTTTAACTTCCTTGATCTTCATATCTTCTACAATCCTTTTCTCTTTTCTCGATCTTGTCTTGATAAAACTTTAATCACCATGGTCCCCCTTACTTTGAGCTTTCTGTTATTCTCAATCAACGTGTTTTATTCAACTTCCCTATAAAATCTATTTTCTGTTTCAAAGTTCCTCAAACTTACAAATACATTTCAGATTCGAACTTTGAAATCTCTAAACATGATATTTCAAATTTTAATCTTTTATGTATCAAGTTCAACTTAATTTATTCAAGTTATTTATTCAAGTCCAAATTAATGACCTTGAGTATCTTATTTATGTATCAAGTTCAACTTAATGATCTTGATTAAACATTTTGACTCTAAACTGATGCATTCACTCAAATGTAAGTTTCAACTTAATGAACTTTTAAACTTTTCAGATTAATTTTCAAAAAAAAAAAAATTTAGATTTTGTTCAGCAACTCTAGACTTTGATTATCAGCTTTTCATCATCAGTGGTCGAAGATAATAAAATCTATTTGTTTTTAAGAAAATAATATAAAACTGTACCTATGTACTAACATTTTTACAGACATATTTTGTTGAGTTTGTGTTAAAGGATCATATCAGTTTTTAAGACACATCACAAGTACCATTGACCTTTTTGAGACTTTAAGTTTTAAACAAATTTACCTAGATTGTCGATATATTTTTCCACTTAAACTTCGACACATTTCTCAATTGTTCCAAGATATGTTAGATAGATTTTAAGAAGCTTGACTTAACTATGGTTCCCATCTCAGAATATACTCCGGTATCAAGATTCTCTAGATTTCATCTTACATGTGAGTATAGCGTAACTGATATCTGTATCTGGGTTATGCGAAGCGTTGAGAGCTCAGGTTAATACCAGCGTATCGACAAAGAGATGAAGGCTCGACTTTAAGGTGTTGTTCCAATTATGGAATCTTTTGACTGCAATTGATTAGATCTTCTAATTCTTTCAATTTTGCTGCTATTTAGGGGATTTTAGCAAAAGCATTATAGAAGTTCTAGGCAATTGCTTATGCAAAATCAGAAGAACTTGTATAATACCCTAGATATCAATCATCTATAAAGACCTCGTATCTCAGAATCAGGCAATCTCTCAAACTAATATATCCGAGAGATGTTAATCCACAAGTTAAGCAATTGTAAAATTTAGTTTATATCCCGAAAACAATTTACTGAACATGTAAAGCCTATCGACACATCCACAGTAAGACTTGTTTATTCCTTTTAAACTTTACAAATCCTTAGCATACTATGATAGTCCACTGATGTACTATTATATCCTTTTTTACCACAAAACTCTTTTTACCTTTCTTAATATTTTTGTACTTTTTGCATTTAATATGTTTTTGGATTTTCTGAAAATTTTTCTCCCCCTAAAGTTCAAAAACATATTTTTTGGATTTTTGATTTATAGAAAAACATTGACAAACCGATGAGAATCACTTTAATTCTCCATCCATTACTGCTTCACAATTTTTCTTTTTAAGCACTCTCCCCATCATGATGACAAAAACCTTGATACTATTTGTGTTTATAAAACATTTTTCCTCCATGATTTTTTTTGTTCAAGGGTACTGTGAAATTTTTCAAATTTTCTCTAAAAATTTGTAAAATTTTCAAGTAAACGTTATTAGAATTTCAAATCCTTTGTAAAAAATGGCATTTATATAAAACTTGATAACCCGGCCCATTGTCTTCATTGTGTGCTACGGAACTCCATTCTCAGTAATTTGCTTTTCCTCGGAAGTTCCTGCACAAAAATTGAAACAATTAATTGAATAGTGACATCCAAACCTTTTCAGTCTTAGTCCTCTAAACTTTTCAATTTTCACTGATTGTGTAACTTCTTTTTCTTTTACCAACCATGTTTGATTTTTCTGAAAAGCTTTCTTGAAATACAATGTAGAAACTTTTTGTTCATTACTATTCGAGGATTCACCAGTTTCAAAATTTGAAAACTTAGTAATAACTGGTTTCACTTTGTTTGTAGTTTCTATACGTTGTTTCAAAACCTGAGTTGGTATTTTCAAATCTTCAGAATTTTTCTTATCAATATGAACAGGCTTAGAATTAATTTGTAAACATTTTCTAGCAATGTGTCCCTATATCCCACATTTGTGACACAACCTGTTATCATATCGATCTTTTCTATCAAACCATACACTTAAATTGTAACATTGATTTGATGTGTGGTAACCATCTTTCCTATTTCTTCTATAAACATGATTTGACGTTGAAGCACTGCGGTCCGTCATGCACCACTTATTTTCAAATTTTTGTGAATTTTTATAATGATTGGATGATCGTACCGATGAACTTTTATGTTTCTTTTGAAAATTTTTAGAATTTTTAAAAGTTTGTTTTTCCTTTTGTTTTCGTTCTCCATTCTGCTTAGAAGGTTTTTGCATTGAGCATTCACCTTTTTCAGTAGATTGTAGAACAGTTTCTTGAAAATTTTATTTTAGTTTTAAAAATATTTCATTTTTATCATTTTTAACACTTTCATCATCAGTATCATCATCGCAATCCTCAATTATGACATCGTCATAATTTGTGATCTTGTTACTTATTAGGATTTTATTTTTATTTTCATTGATCGGTTTTGGACATATCTGATCTAGAATCAATGATGAGGTCACAAAACCTTTCAACTTCTTTTCTAAATCAACATCTTTATTTTTAGCATTCTCAACATCTTGTTCAAGTCTCCTGATTTTTTTTCAAGATGTGAGTTTATTATAATTTGTTTTTCAAAATCATTTTTATTTAAAACAAATTTTTCATTTTCTAAAATTTTTATTCTATTTTCAAAAATCTTTTCATTTTCTTTTAACTTTTTATTTTCTAATGTCAAACTCTCCAGATTGTTCAAGAGTTTGGCGTTATCTGCTAGATAATCACTCAGATCTTCATCATAGACTGGGCATATTGGTTTAGAACTTGAAGACTCATTTGTATATGTACTTGAAACATTTTCTTCACAGTTCTCCGGCATTATACTTCTTTCTTTCTTTATCTGAACATTTAAACTTTGCATTTCCAGATCATTTCCTTGATCGCTGATTATACCTGCAAAAGATTGACAAACTTCAGGATTATTAAAACTTTGACAAGCATTTTCATTTTTATATTTAATCTCAGACTGACATTCCTTCTTTCGTTTTAAAACTTTCATTTTTTCAATTACATGAATGTGATCCTTAATTTTTTTCAAAAATTTATGTATTGACAAACTAGGCTCCTTTAGTAATTCTTTCGAATAACCATCCCACTCTGATGGTAATGCATCTGCAAAATTTAAAATTCTTTCATGATCCTGGAATCGAAACACATTATAAAACTCGTATAACTTGTTGTCCATGACATAAATCGATCTATCAGATCATTCACAGATTCATCCTTTTTACATTTAAAATTCTCAAATCTTTTAATCCAAATAGTTAATCGTTCAGGAGAATTCAAATAATCAGGATCCTCTTTCCATTCATTCAACGCTATATAATGTCCGAGACATTTTATTTTATTCTATTTTATTTTTTATTTTTTTTATTTTTTTAGAACCTCACCTTAACTTCGGGCGAACTTGTAATAGACAACTTCGAGCGAAGTTGTTTAGTTTTGGACAAGTTCGGGCGAACTTGTTCACTTTTGGACAAGTTCGAGCGAACTTGTATAATTCTGAACAAGTTCGGCCGAACTTATTCACTTTTGGACAAGTTCGAGCGAACTTGTTCAGTAAGTTCGGTCAAAATGAGTTTCCAAAACTTTTTTTTTTTGTAAATTTCGACATGATTTTGATCGTTTTTAGCTCTGATCTTTTCAAGGGTTTTACTAATATGGATTTTACGTATTATACTTGAAAATCAGTCCATTTTGTCCGTGAAATATCCAAGAAAAGTTTAAAAGAAAGAAGTGAGTAGAAAGTAAGATGTTCTATGCCCAATATCTTCAAATTAGGCCAATCCTGCTCTGATACCACTTGTAGGTCCGTTGTACGGATCGTTCGGGCTCTAATTTGGCAAACCTAAGGTAAACGTGCGGAATTCGTTTGCATAGGCGACATTGTAGACTCAGGAGTTGTAACGTCTTCTAGAGTATACTATGTCGCCTATGCAAACGGATTCCGCACGTTTACCTTAGGTTTGCCAAATTAGAGCCTGAACGATCCGTACAACGGACCTACATTATCTAGCTGGACTACACCACTTTCTGATACATATTTTGAATTCTGATTTATTTAACAAGAAATCTAGTGTGTTTAAATATAATTCTAATGCATTAAAAAGAATGTCTTTTGCAAGATTTGAACTCAAGTACTCTAGGTTTTAAGTTATAGTCTTAACCAGTGGACCACTTAGATATTTATGTTTGATTTATGAATTCTGATGTTTTATATAAGGAATCTGGTGCATTTAACTGAAAATATGATGTTTTTATTAAAATGTGATGTTTCATCAGAAATTCTGGTGTTTCCATAAATTCTGGTGTTTTACCAGAAAAAAATATGATGTTTTACCAGAAAATCTGATATTGCATCAGATTCTGGTGAATTATCTCAAAATTATGGTAAAAATATATGCCTCTAGCAGGATTCGAACTTGTGACCTCTGGGTTGTAAACCAGATGCTGAACCAAGTGGGCTACATGAACCCTTGTGAACAAACAGACTCATTAATTATTTATTTACTTAGTTTAGTGGTTCATCTTCTTCTTCATCATCTTTTATACAAAACTAAGTTTACATAATAAAATCTACATTCCATTTTCATTATAGATTAACCTTAAAGTATCAAAAATAAAGATTTAGATTATGGTTACCTTGGTCAAAAACGCGTTTCGGTTACGAGAGACGTCGTAGGAAAATATGGAAGTGTCGTCGGAGTTGATATTTCTTCAGCGAAAATGGTTTCGGGTGGTACGTTTTTCGTGGTTAAAGCTTCGAGTGATTTAATAGAGATAGTTAAGTGATATGCATAGTGGTGAATGAAAAGTGGCGTCGGTATGGTGTTGGGTTTCGGTTATGATTACCTGAACCGATTTTCTTGTCGGAGTTGATGGAGAATGGTGTAGTTTATGAATGAAGGTGAGGGTGGTCTTGCAAGGTAGTTAAATTCTTAGTTTATAGAGGAGAACCAAAGGTTCTCGTTGGTGAAAATTTCAAATGTCTATAGAGCAAATAATTCATGCAAATAATATTATATTCAAAAAATTGTCGTCAACCCAATTCACATCTCCATTTCAACTTTTCTGACATCTTCACTATCTTTTACCATTGAGATTTTTCCCACTAGCAAATATGGTATTGATACATATATAAATTTTATTATTATTATCATTATTATATTTAGTTATATATATATATATAGGGGGTGGATCATGAGAAAACTAATTTAAAAGAGAAAACCAAAAACTAACTAAAAAAGCCAAAAAAACATATCATTTTTTTATTTTTTTATAAAAAATCGCTATACATATTATATAAAAAACTTTAAAAGAAGCATATAGTGCACATGTGCAGTACAAGTTTTTTTTTTGAAAAAAAAAAGTTTTTTATACATAAAAAGCAGCGATTTTTTATAAAAAAAATTATAAAAAAAATTGTATGTTTTTTATTCTTTTTTGGATTTTTATTTACTTTTCTAGTTTTCTCATTTATATCTAGAAAAGTAACTAAAAAAGCAAAAAAAAAAAAAAAAAACGCCAAAGAAAACATACAATTTTTTTACAATTTTTTTTATAAAAAATCGCTGCATATTATGTATAAAAAATTTTTTTTCAAAAAAAAAAAAACTTGTACTGCACATGTGCACTATATGTGTACTACACATGTGCATTATATGTATATGTTGTACATGTGCATTATATACTTTTTTATTTTTTTAAAAGTTTTTTATATAATATATATAGCGAATTTTTATAAAAAAAATAAAACAAAATAAAAATTTTGATATGTTTTTTTGGCTTTTTTAGTTAGTTTTTTGGTTTTCTCATTTTGATATATATATATACACACACACACACACACTCGGTTATTACATTACATCCATCCCAAATAAAAGTTTTGTTTATTTTATCACTATTCCAGGCGAACTAGTTAACAGTTGTATAACTGTCGCCTGAATACCCTAGACCTTTTTTCTTGCAACCACAATCATCATCGCCCACCTCTTCCACATGCACGTTCAAATCCGCATTACTTTCAATAACATTAGAATCTTTATCATTTTTAGAAATATCATTTCAGCACATAGATCAGTTTGGTCAATCAAATCATTGTCAGGATGAGGAGTTGGCATTGGTACATAGTTTTTTTGTGAGGAGGATGAAAGATTTTTCGTTCATTTCCAAACTTATCTTTGTACCCAATGTCATCCTTTACATATTTTGGTCCTTGGCAACTTTTAATATCAACCAGTGCCTTTTTGCTAACATTCCATTTGTCAATTATAATTTGCAATTTATTGTTCTCATTTTTGGATTTCTCTAATTTTTTTTGTTAAATCATTTATGAGAAAATCTTTTCTAAAAACGAATTCTTTTAGCGTTTGCATTTCAGTTAAAGTCGAGTTCAACTTTCTCGGATATGCGGCTTCATTCAGTTTTCGTTCTTTCTTAAATTGCAGATTCTTTTCTGTTTCTCTAATTAGGTTGACAGTTGATAGATGTATAGTGAGCCACGACACTAACACGTGGTTTCGAGCATAGTTATATTTTAAACTCGTGTGGTATGTTGTTTACCAAATCTTTCTCTTCTTTCTCCTTGCTAGACTCCCCTTTCATGGATGGCTTCTGCAGGAGTTTCTTCTTTCTTTCCACTTCCTCCAGCTTTTGAATCTTTCTTCTTCTTTTGATCTTCGCCGACATCAAGTTTTCCTTTGTCAGCAACATATTTTTCTTCCTTGAATATTCCATTCAGTCCTTGATCCACAACTTTGACTCCTTTGGGAATACCTGCATTTTTGTTGCTAAGGAAGCTAGACAGAAGAGGAGCTGATCCAGCTAAGATTTTTGCCATTAGTGCCTTGTTAACTTCGGTGTAGCTTCAGCGATCTCTTCCACCCAATCATAATCTTCCACGACCAAGGCCTTTGCATTTTCATTTGTAGTAGTACCACTTCCTTCAATGGCACTAAGTCTTCTAGTAGGAGTAGCTTCAACATTTTCGTTTTTGAGAAGAGGACATTCTCTTTTGAAATGCCTAAGATTCCTGCAGTTGTAGCATCGAAGTTTGGATTTGTCAAAGTCGACTTTTCCCAGTGAAAGTCTCTTTCCGGTCTTGTTTTGAAATAACTTCAATCTCAAAGTGATCACAGCCATCTGGCATTTCAAGTCTGTTTCTTCCATATCATCTGGATCAACATGATATATGTCTTCAGCGGTAAATTGTCTATTTCAGTTCTCCGGCCATGAGTGCTTCATAGTTGCTTAAGAACGTGTTGAACAAAGCCACGTGTTTTGTGGAGATCTTTATTGCTTGCTTGTCACCGACCACAATTGACTTCTCACTGGATTGTGGAGCTTTTACAGAGTTTGCGAAAGTGTTGTATGAGCTGGAGACATTTGAAGATTGAGAGCTTTAATTGGCAGAAGTGATTGGGGCTAGAAAAGCCATGTTCTTCATCGCAACAACTGGTAAAGACTTCTAAGAGTAACCCACTTGATTCATTTTTCTTTTGGCTATGTCCATTTCAAAGGATTTTAGTGTGTTGATCAGATCAAATAGAGTGACAGGATTTTGATTGTCAAGGAAGTCTTTCTTGATCATCATGCATTGCAAGCTCCATTCCTTTGGTAGTGAATCCAGAAGTTTCTTTATTGTAGCACGGTTGGTAACAACATTCCCAGCTTTCTTCATTTTCGTCAGCATATTCAGGAAAAGGCTGATATGATCGGACAAACTCTCCCCACGAATACTTCCAAACATGTCATACTTTTTCTGCACAATGTCTCTTTTGTTTTGGATCATTTCTTCATTTCCCTCATTGCAATCATCAGTTAACAAGACCATTGTCAGAGCAGCGTGAGCCCAGCGGTCACGTTGGATCAATGCCTTGTCATCATCAGTGTAGGTTGACTGCTCATGATTAATCTCACGAACATCATTTGTGATTTTCATAGAGACATGAGGTCCAATACTAACCGATATCCATTGAATATAGTTCGTATACTTAAAGAACGATTTGATTCGGTTTTTCCAACTACCAAAATTGGTCGGTCCCTTCAATTTTGGTGGACGAGTTGTGGTTCCGGTTTCAAATTCAGCTTGTGAAATGGGGGTTAATTGGTTAATCGACATTGTGGTTTGATTTTAGTTTAAATTGTTAACAACATGTTAAATATGCAGGTTTTGGTGTTACTGGGCATTAAATATGCAACAAATGCGTTGTTTCAGTGTTGTTAGTCAAATATGTAGGTCTAATCAGATTATAAAAACGCTTGCAGGACAAATACGCTGATAGAACTGAGAAAGTTTCTTGGACTGGAGTATTTGAAAAATACGCTGATAGATCCTGAACCAGAATAACGATGTCGGTAAACATGCTGAACACTGTGATAAAATCGTAGGAGGTTTATATCACTAACTCCGAAGTCGCCTTTGGATAAATACACGGACTTAATGAAATACGCAAACAATTACGCCCGATGATGTTCTACGCTAATCCTTAAACAAATACGCCGAGATGGATTTTAAACACAAACCAAAACCCACTAATCACTCAAAAACAACCTAAAATCTATGATATCTTGTATCCAAATGACCCAAAATCAAACCTAAACACTGATTAACAACTTCCAAAGCATTAAACACACCAAATCAAGTCATTTTCACTCAAACTTTTTGAAAAACACTTGAAAACTTTGAAAAACATTCAAAACTTTGAAAATCTTTAAACCAGCAATCAATCAAGAGCACAAAGGCTTTGATACCAAACTGTAGATCCCAAAATCACTACGGATCACAGTGGTGATGATTGATGAACACACAAACACCTACCAATTAGGTGTTTGAGTGATAAAAGTAAGAAATCAAAGTAGAAAATGAAGAATCTTGAATAAGTGTGAATCAACCAATGTTTATATCACTGACCCCGAAGTCGCCTTTGGATAAATATGCGGACTTGATGAACTACGCAAACAATTACGCCCGATGATGTTCTACGCTATCCTTAAACAAATACGCCTAGATGGATTTTAAACACGAACCAAAACCCACTAATCACTCAAAAACAGCCTAAAAACTATGATATCTTGTATCCAAATGACCCAAAATCAAACCTAAACACTGATTAACAACTTCCAAAGCATTAAACACACCAAATCAAGTCAATCTCACTCAAAATTTTTGAAAAAAAAACTTGTATTAAAACTTTGAAAATCTTAAAACCAACATTCAATCAAGAGCACAAAGGCTCTGATTTGGTTTGTTTAATTGTAGATCCCAAAATCAATACGGATCACAGTGGTGATGATTGATGAACACACAAACGCCTTGATTAGGTGTTTGAGTGATAAAAGTAAGAAATCAAAGTAGAAAGTGAAGAATCTTGAATAAGTGTGAATCAACCAATGTTGATACAAAATCCCATAAGGTATAACACAAACAAGAGCCTGGATACGAGGAAGAACAATTAAATAAAACACCAAGAACACACCTAGTCCAAGAAAATTGGAAACCTAGGTTGTGCAACATTCATATATACATAGATGGAAATTCATTTGATAAGAAAATTAAATTGAGAAGAAAAAGAACAAAATGTGCAATTTTAAAACATCAAATAGTTTTTCACTCATCTCATTTGTTATTATTTTTGACTAATTAATAAGTCATAAAGACTATCCTCATCCACACTAAAATTTTTGCCTACACACATCAAAATTTATTCTACACATATTGAAATTTATCATACACAGCTTGTAATTCATCTTACATACATCTAATTTATCCTACACTTATATTAATTTTTTTCTTTTTTGAAAAATATTTTTTTAAATAAGTTACAAATTTAGTGTAGTTAGTTATTAAAAGGAAGACTACCAATTAATGATCTATCTAACTTTACAAATATACCATTACACAAATATTTAATACAATAATTAAATGAAGTAAAATAAAACATTCTTATTTGTTGAAATTTCTTTTTTTTTATTCTTACAAAAAAATTTCTTCTTATTTGAACCCTCCACTATATATATATATATATGAAAAAGTGTAATGTACAATATGGCTAATCGTACGAGCGTACGCGATTGTGAAATCGCATGTTGGAAAGTTTTGATGAAATCGCATGTTGTTTTGTCTCACAAAATCGCATGTTGAAGACTGAATTCGCACCAGATCGTACGGCTGGGATGATCACGTACATAATGTAGGACAAGGGCTCTTTTATGTTAACCGGTCTCTCTCTCTCTCTCTATATATATATATATATATATATATATATTTATATATATTGAGAGAGAGAGAGAGAGAGGAAGTGTAAGATACAAATCCTCTAATCATACATTATGTACGAGACAACAGTAGCCCTACACGTGTCCATGATTTAGTTTTCACAATTAAAGGTATATCAGACATTGTATTCCATCAGCGAAGGGTAGATTAGGTATTTCATTCAATAGCGAGGAGTTCATTACACCAATATTCCGGTAATTATGAATCGTATCAGTTTCAAATATTCATAATTTTTAAACCTATTCATTGCGGTTTTCATTTCTACGAGATTTGGGTTTAATCGATTTGTTGTTTTCAATTGATCCACGGAGCAGTACCGGACGAAATACAGATGTTGATTTCTTAGATGCTGAATTCGCTAGTGAGCGTGTTCAAGTGGGTGGTGAACAAACCGTTACGATTGAAGAAGTTAGAAATCCTATTTCTTCAAATCCAAATGTTTTAATTGATGGTTCCAATAGTAAGTTTAAGATGTTTAAATGTTCTAATTTTCTATTTTATGCGTAGTGAGTTGGTGCTTGATTTTAACTGTGTTGAAGCTTCGTTTTTGTTATTAGAGTGTAACTGTCCTGGAGAAGGAACAAAGTGAATTCGCATATCATAAGTTAAACAATTCACATGTTATTTACTGTTAGTCTGGAGAAGGAATAGAGTGAATTCGCATATCATGAGCCAAACAATTCGCATGTTATTAAATGTTTTGGAAAAGAAATAGAGTAAATATGCATAGATGATTTCGTATGACAGGACACATTAATTCGCATGTAGTTAAGTTTTATATTAAACAATCTAGATTAGTAGTTCTTAATAAATGGTTTTCGTTTTTTTTTTGTTTTAATTTGTAGATGAAAGGCTATATATACCGGAGGTTGAAGCAACAGTTATACCAGTGGTTGGCATGCAATTTACTTCTATCGAACAGGCTTACATGTTTTACCAAACATTGGCTAAGTTATCATGTTTTTATGTTCGTAAAGGTGGTGACAACATAGGCAGTAGTGGTATAATTAAGACTAAATATTTTGTGTGCACAAGAGAGAGCCATAAGCCATTGTTTATTGATGATGTTAATTCGAAGGCATGAAAGCCATACAAAATAAGGAAAAGAGGAACCATTAGATGCGGGTGCAAAGCCCAACTTATGGTTGGTTCAGAGGATGGGCAATCGTTTATTGTTAAGAAGTTTGTCGATAGTCATAATCACACGTTTGTATGTCCTGAAGATCTTCATTTGCTACCCGCTTAGAGGCAATTTTCAGAAGTCTAAGAAGAAATGATATGGGAATTAGGTGCTCTAAACCTTCGCCCAGTGAAAGCTTTTCATATCATGAAAAAACGTTATGGTGGTTTTCAGAAAGTTGGCGCCATCGTCGATGATTGCAAAAATTTTAGAGCTCGAATCAATAGTTATATAGAAGAATATCACACAGACATGGTGATCAATAGGATGACCAATAAAAAAGAATATTTAGTGGAATTTTTGTTTGAATATTCTACAGACGAGAACAAGAGGTTAACTGGTTTGTTTTGGGCGGATGGGTTATGTAAGCGAAACTTCATGGAGTTCGGCGATGTAATATCGTTTGATGTTACTTTCAAAACAAACAAGTAAGTGTTACCTAAATGTCTATCATATTTAATTTCGCATGTAACCTAAATTAATATACTAGTTCAAAATCTCAAAATCACATATTAACCACATATTTAACGTTTTGCATGCGAAGTGTTATTTTTTATTTAGGTTTTTAATTTTTCCTAGTGTGTAGGTATAAGATGGTGTTTGTACCGTTTACTGGGATAGACAACCATTGTCGGAATGTAACCCTCGGAGCTGGGTTGTTAGCTTCAGAGAGTATTGATCGAATCTTATAAATTTTATTTTACGTGTGTTCATCCGTTATTGATAGTAAACCATTCATTTGTGTAAGTTGGACATGAATTGTGCAACAACAAGGATTTTAAAAGAAGAGTGTGTGATATTGTGTGGACAGCTTCGATTGAGCCAGAAGTATTTGAGATGGAGTGGAAGTTGGTAATGATTGAGTTTGGTGTTACTCAAAATAAATGGATTAATGATATGTTTGTGATGAGATCGATGTGGATTCCTGCTTTTTATTGGCATGAGCTAATGTCTAGACTTATGAGAACAACATCGAGATTAGAGAGTGAGAACCATTTTTTTGCTAGGTGGCGAACTCACAACTCACTCTTATAGAGTTTTTGAATCATTTTGATGGGTCCATGGATGTCTAAAGGTTCAACCATAGAAAGAATAATCATATATCAGATATGTTGAGCCCGACGATTGGTCCAAATCTACCCTCGAGGCAGATGCAAAAAAAGTGTACACCAGGTCCATATTCTTCGATCAGCAGTCAAGGATATACGCAACTACCGATGAGTGTCTGCCTATGGAGAAAAAATAGAGGGTGACCTATTAAGGACATCGATCAAAGACTTTAAAGCGCACGGAGAAGGGTTTTTAGAGGTAATAAACAACATATTTAAGTTGGACAAAAAAACATTTGGACTTTACCAACATGCGAATTAGATGAATAACCAACGATTTATTATAGTAGTATGCGATTTAGTATAGTACCATGCGATTTTAAGTTGATCTAATCTTTAATGGATCTAGTTGAATAACCATGCGATTTATTAGTGTACCTTGCGATTTTATTAATTGGGTTTTGTATTTTTTTTTTATGTAGGTGTGTTTCAAGAAACTCGCAGGAGACTTGATTGCACAATGTAGTTGTTTATGTTTTGAACAGTATGGGTTGTTATGTCGCCATATATTTTGTGTTTTCAAGATATTTGGAGTCAAAGAAATACCAAACAAATACGTTATGAAAAGATGGACAAAAGATGTCGTTCCAAATGAATTAAACTCCATGTTTGATATAAAGGTTGATGCAAAGGACGAGCAATACAAGGCTAAACAGATTGCTCATGAAATCATGAATACAGGTGAGTATGTGGTTAACAATTTGATTACTGACCTTGATCAACTCGTCCTAGTTAGGGATCAAATGAAGGAGATTAAAGATAAATTAGACGAGAGTCGCATTACTAAGTCACTTGATCCAAAGTATGACCGGTTCTCAAAGTTAATTGGTTCGCAACAATCATGAACTGATGCACCGCCAACTATCCGTGTCCTGACTGGTATAAGAAACAAAGGTCGTGCGTCACATAAAAGGATCAAATAAAAGAAGGAACAAATGATCAGTCGAAAAGGAAAGAGAACAAGAACATGTAGTGTTTGCAAAAGAAAAGGTCACGATATTCGCACATGTGAGGAATTGAAAGGCAATCAATAAAAGAAGAAAAAGGGAGTCCAGATTGACAAAGATGTTAAATCGCTCCATGTTTAGCATAGGAACCTAAATTGGCATCTAACGTTCGTATAGGCGGAAACTATATGACGTGTTAATCGAATATGCAAAGATTTAATATTTAATTGTGGTTTATTGACCATAAAGTTCATTTACATGTCAAAATCCAGATCGGGCAGAGCTTCGCCGTACAAGTGACGAAGTTGCTGAAGTTACAAATGAAAATCACAAGTCACCTATTTATAATAGTACGAGTTCGTTTGGGGGAACAAGTTCGGGCGAACTTGTCTTGAACAAGTTCGGCCGAACTTGTTCCAACATCACTATTCTGGGCGAACTTGTCCTATCATTTACATAAATACGACTATTTCTAACGTATTCTAGCCCAAACTAAACAGACTCGATCCAAGACTAAGACATAGACATTATGGACTAACAGACTCCCCCTTGGATATCGTCTTCGTCTTGATCAGTCTTCAAAGCTCTATCTCTGTCTGACACGTCCAAAGAAGTTTTTGATTGGCTTCTTTCTTCGTTCTTGCGATGGAATCGGCGTTTGATCTGTAGGTGGCACTTTAGTCATGAATTGGAAAGCTCTCAGTCTTGCCTCCTTTGTTCTTTCTAGAAAATTTTCCCGACGCCTTCCTTCTTTCAGAAACTCTTCTCATTCTATCTCTCTCCAACTCGATTCCCACATTCTTCCTGAATTAACTTCATGCGCATAACAGACATTCACAACCCTCTGATATTGCATCGCTTGTTCTTTCTCACGCTCCTCATAACAAATCTTACTAAAGAATAAACATTTGATATCCTCCTTTGAGCAGTTCACTAGCCACATCGGGTCTAGTATTCTAATCGTTCTCCCCAATCCTCTTAAACCTTCTGCCCCAAACATTTCAACCCTTTCTTTAGTGATACCTAAATGATCTTCAAATCTCAGCACAATCACTGCTTCACACATTGTTGGATCCACTTGCCACCACTTAAATAGAGGATAGAAATTCTGTTCAATCGGTATTAGAGGCATGTTCCTCATCGCTCTCGGACGCTTCATGATTAACGTTATATCCTTTATACTAGTCTTCTTATCTGTTTTGATTCGGCGTTTAGAAATGAATGGCTTCCAATACCTGAAACCTTTCATTGCTTCAAATTTGATCATCTTCCATGGCAACTGATCAATAAACTTCATATGATATGTGACATTTCTAGTCTGCACCAACTCTTCTACATCCCAGTACGGAAGAGTTTTGAAATCTGCCAAGTATTTAAAGTATTGAACTCCAAACTCACGTTTAATGGCATAAACGCTCAATCCTTTAAACCATCCACAACTCAATATATCACCAATGAAACATTTTTATCTCTGGTAAAGAATGCTAATGGACGTCGAAACTTTCGTTCTCTTGGCATTTCTTTGAACCAGGATTTCTTTGCTTGTGCAATCTCTTCCTTCATCATTGGTTTAGGGATTTTACCTTCACGTATAGACTCTTCAATCTTTTCTTTCAACATATCTTTGTTAAGCTGCTCGTACATTTCCTTAAAGGTTGGAAAAATATCAGTATTTGCACCAACATACTTTTCTGCTTCGTCATTCTCATCATCTGACGACCAATCTTCAATGATCACTTTGTTGTACTCGTCAGCTTCATACCTTCTTTTATAAAAATACTCGTTTGGCTCAAATGTATTTACGTTCATCACTTGCTCTTCAAAATCAAAATCGAACGTTTCAGCATCAACTTCAAGTAGCTTAGCCAAATCTTCCTTTGAATAATTATGAACATATTCGCCTTCCTCAACATTGTGTTCTAACATGAGAATCATAGGATTTGTAGGCATAGCAGCAACAGGCATAGCCGTAATAGCATCAGACATATCAACATCCTTTTGTCCCCCTGTCTGCTCTTTATGCTCCCCCTGACTTTGTTCCTCCATTCTATTCGTATCATCGTCAAGTAGTGAAGAGAAATCAAAATCATCAACAAATTTAGCATCGTCAACTTTCAGACCAACTCCTACCTGATCATCATCATTACCACCATCATCGTTGTCAGAGTCGTCTTTAGTATCATCTACATGTTCATCATCATCATCTTTATCCTTAGCTTCTTCATCGTCTTTCTTTTCAGTTTCTGTTTCTAGAACAACACTAGACTCAGAAGCTTTCGCAGACTCAATCACTGGCTCAGTAACCTCAGGCATACTCTCTATAACATTCTTGCCTTTTCCCTGTTCAGCTATTTCTCTTTCTGCTTTTTCTTTAGGTTCTTGCAGATCCATACGAGCATATTCTGCAGCAAAGTCAATACCCAAACTATTTGTCAGAACTTTCTGCAGCCTGTTAAATCTTCGATCATTCATATCAGATTCAGATCTTGGCTCTACTATCTCTTTAAGTAATCTTTCGTTTGCGTCTTGTAAGCTTTCAATTAGAGCCTTCAAATACCCTCGGTCACCTTCCAAGAATTTGACTTTTTAGCTCAGAATCTCTTTCTCCACCTCGCTCTGTTTCACCATACTTTCTAACTCAGCTTTCTCGACTTTGTTCTTTGCAACTTTATCTTCCAGAACTTTAACACACTTTTCTAGATAATTAATGTATGCATCTGGAAAGAAGTCATTTAAATCTTGAATATCAACAAGCTCATTCGGAATATTTCCAAATAGCTTCGACTTTGGAGTAGTCTTTGGCGTAGACTTTGGAGTACTCTTTGGTGTAGACGCTTTAGGAGTTGAGCTTTCAGGTTGAACATCTGTCGGAGGATCTTGCGATTGAATGATAGGAATTTCAAGTAATTCAGACTCAGGAGGTTCTTGTGTAACTCCTGTCTGTACTAATGTCTCTTGAACAACAAATGTTTGCACTGTTTCGGCCGCAGGAGGTTCTTGTGTAACCCCTGTTTGTTGTGCAGCAGAAGGTTCTTGCGTGACTTATGTTCTTTTCTTTTGGCCCACATATTGATGGCTTTTCGGTTTCTGAACTTTCTTGCCTTTAGTCTTTGGAGACCCTGTAGTCTTCGTCGTTGTATCTTTAGCAGAAGACTTGACTCTATTTGCTTTCTTTTTCTGTCTCTCGTCGTCAGTATCTATTTCAAGTTCTGGCTCGTAATCTGCATCCGTTTCTTTCACTTTCTCAGCAGCTGTTTCGGCGATTGATTTCTTTGTAGCCTTTTCAAGCGAATCATCGCTATCTTCATCATTTTCAGATGTAGCCGAAATAACTTCATCTTCCTGCGTTGTCTTTTCCTGACTTTCAACAACCACTGCAGCACTAGAACCAGCTTCAGTTGAACGTTTTCAGGCTCCTCTTCATCAATTAACTTAGTATCCACTTTCTTAGACTTTTGCGACACTTTCTTCTTCTCTTGAACAACCACTTTCTTTAGAAACCAATCATTGCGTTTCTCTTTAGACATCGATAACCATTCGAACTCAACGTTTCTTTCATTCCCGTCACCGCTATCATCTTTCCTCCACTTGTATTCTGGTGGCGCAATGTAGTTTTCAGAATCTATAGAACCAAATAAAGGCTTTGCGATAGGTGCTGAGGACTGTTTCTGGAATGTAACCAGCTTCTTGACGGTCGTATCATCCAAGTGACTAAGATACAAGATGTCATTAGGATCTTTCTCTATCTTCTAGAATTTATCATCGATCAGCATCTGTCGAATCTCGGGTACATCACGAGCCTGCTCGATCCCATGTTGTTCTTCATGTGTGTGAAAACGAGCTTAGAAAAGTTGAATATCTTGTTAAGAATAAGCGCCGTGGCCATGCATGCCATATAATCTTGCACATCATCTAATCCAGCCTTTCAATGGCTAAACGCGTGAACAATAGTGTGCATCAGGAATTTGTAGGGGTTAGGAACTGATCCTTTCTTCAAAGTAGATTCATTAACGTGCCCCTTGTATCCCATTCGGCAAAAACATCCTCTAACCATCCTCTCGTCAAGCATCATCGGATCATCCTTTTCGTCGTTGAAGTTCACAACCTTTCGAATATCAGCTTAAGTAACAGTAATCTCCTTATCTTATTCTCCAACACGAACCACTGATTTGATCCTTGTATCATTTTCATTCATCGTCGCAGAACTCCAAAATCTATAAACATGCGACTTGTAGACCACCGTCTTTTCTGTAATCGCCTTGTAGATTGGAATTCGCTCCATAAATGCGAGAATACTATCAAATGCTTCGAGTGATGGACAGATACCCTTGTCTAGCGTAATGCATGTATTGTGAAATTTATTAAACAAGAGCTGAATATTCTGCAAACATGAAGATCCAGACAAAATTAGTCGAAATTTTACAATTTTCATAAACCCTAAATCAAGTTCGGGCGAACTTGGTTAACCATTTAACCATTACACAACATTAGGTTCGAGCGGAGTTGCATTAAACATTTACATTTGACATTATCAAGTCCGGGCGAACTTGCCTAAACAAATTGATTAACACTTAAACAAGTTCGGGCGAACTTGTAAAGGTTCAATTTAGAAACAGGTTTAAACAGGTTCGAGCGAACTTGTTAACATTTTGAATTTTGAAATTTTCATCATATAAGTTCGGGCGAACTTATGACATTCATACCAGTTTATCTCATGAGGACAAGTTTGGCCGAACTTGGTTTAAAGAACCATTTGACAAGTTCGGACGAACTTGTCATCATCTTCACCAAAACCTGCAAACATCTTATGCATGATATTCTGATCAAATTGATGACTTGTGTATAGTCGTTTATGTTTCCTTATCATGTTTTAAGTCTCAATTGTCCTTTAACGGTTTCAATCATGTTCATTTGTCCAAATCAGATCTAAATGGTTCAAAATCATTCAGTTCTCGGTTCAAAACCAAATCACTCACCATTGCCATGATAAGTAGTGTGTAAATCACCACAAATCACTATAAAATCGGGTAGCAATTCGACCTTTAAGTGCCAATTTAAAAAATCGCCTAAAATTGCTCAAGTTCGCTCAACTTTCAAAGAAACTGATAAAGAAGTTCGGTCGAACTTGCAAAGTATTTATACTTAACAAGTTCGGGCGAACTTGTTAATCCAATCAATAAAGATCAGAACATAAGTCTGGGCGAACTTGTCATCTGATGACACTTTCAAAGCATGTACAAGTTCTGTCGAACTTGATTACAAGTCCGGGCGAACTTGATTAATTTCAAACTTAAATTTTTCAAAATTTTCAATTTAAACCCTGAACTTTCAAATTTTGCCAGGTTTAACAATTCACTCAGTTGACCAAGTCCAAGCTAATAACTTGTGTAACACCTCGTAAATCCCAACCAGTTAAACCCCGACACGTGTCCCGCTAATCCTCGTGCCGGCTGCTGACCGAGAGGGACCAAGTGCAACGTCATATTAGCTAATAACCTCTGAACGTCAAGCATAATCGAATCAAGAATAAATCCTAAGAAAAATTAAACTTTTTCTTCTTTGGAGTTTGTTACGGACCGCAAGCCAATGCGGTTACGGTCCGTAACCGGGTTATTGATTTTTGGGCACTGAAGGTCCGTGTGGATCGTAACTGTAATCCCATACGGTCCGCAAGGGACCTGCAGATGGCAGAATTGGGGCAGGGACGTGGCAGCTTGCATATAAGCTTAACTTTCACGAATTCCCTCCATCCCTCTGCTCAAGACACGACCCTAGGCACCTGTGATCATCAGTAGTGCATGCCTAACACCTGTATTGATCCTCACAACTCATCTAAGTCCATAAATTCAAGCTTGATCTCCACCTAAAGAGCTTGCACATTTTCATAACTCACTCTCCTCATCTCTGCAAAGTTCTGGAGCTCAAGCAACCTTTAAACCTGTTCTAATTTCATGCTAGGACCCTTTGTAAGTGTCCTTAATCCTCCTTGTTCCTTCTATTGTGTTTTCAAGCCAAAAGTCAAGCTTGTCGTAAAAACGGTTTGACTTGCGGTTAAATCTTTATCGGTCTAATCATGATTTGATCTAAACATGGTTACGTGATTGTAATAAGGTAGGTAATAATCCCTCAAAGGGGTACCTCCTGATTACCACGTTTGCATAACCAATTGACGAGTCAAACTAATTCAAAAAATTCAAACTGGGCCGGTTTGGGAATAAATTCATAACTGAAGGTATGCATGTTATAAAATCTGTTTTGTCACTCTAATAATTTGGTAGTAATTATAAGAACATGTGGGAACATGTTCGGCTCGTCAATTCCAGGTCTAAGGTCGGTTCGCAACCGAAAGTCGTGAAGTTCTGCTTTGACTTTCAGTTCTGACCCGATTTTATATCTTTCAAGGCTGATTCTAAGTTGCATTATGATCCTTATATAATGTAGTAAAACCCTCTGAGGTCATACTATAAGATCATAATCATATTCCGAGTTATGCGCAAGTTTCATCAATGTGCAAAATGTGACTACTTTGTCCTTTTTGCTTAAAATGAGATTTAAACTAAAAATTAACATGCAACAAGTTACCTACTGATATTTTAACTTGTTTGGCTTGCATGCATGTCAATAATTTGGTCATGATTTGAGTTTTTCCTAAATATCGCAAATCAAGCTTTTAAAGGACCAAAATGCCTTTTCGGCAAATAAAGTATTTTAAACGTAACTCCTACAATAAAATACTTTACCTACTGATGTTATGATATAATTAGAATTATTTGGGATATTAAATCAGTTTATAAACTGAGTTTATGAAAAGGTGCTTGCATGGCATAGATAAATGACGATAATGCCCTTACGGTGCATAAAATGAGTTTTAAAGACATATTCATAACCAAACCTTTTACAAACTGACTTTATATAATAAATAAAATATTTTGGTTATGTAAACCTGATAAAAACTATAATTTTCCTTAAACATCGATTAAATCATCATTTAGCGACTTTATCCCCTTTTCGACGCATAGTATGGATTAAAACCATGTCTAATCATCAAGACTTATTACCTACTGATTACAAAACCTATTTCTAATATTTTTACAGTAGGTACAAGTTATAAACTCAGATTCCCAAATAAGTCTTCAAATCTATGTGGGAAATGACCAAAATACCCTTTCGGGGCATAGTTTGGTCTTTAAATATAAACCACACATATATTTGATATCCTACTGAAATAGCACCATAAATTAACTATTTTACTGAATGATTATGACCATGACATCAGAGTTATTGCAAACCTCTTTTATAAGTCGTAAAATGACCAAATTACCCTTTTGGAACTTAATTCGATTTTAAAACTACAACGGGCATACATGTTAGTATCTACTTGTAGGACTGATCCTCGATGCTTAGGAACCTAAATTTGATATCTAACGTCCATAATAGCGGAAATATTACGTCGTGTTTACCAATAGATGTAGGAACGTCCACGAACAGCTCGGGAACCTAAGTTTGCTATCTATTGTCCAATTAGGCGGAAACTAATGACAAGTTAATCGAATAACCAGAATTACTCATTTAAAGATTGATTTCATTGATCTAAAGTTCAATACATTCAAGATCCGGATCCGACAGAGCTTCGCCGTCTCTATGCCAAAATCTCTAACTCTAACAAATGAAAACCCAAGGCACCTATTTATAGGAACACAAGTTCGGTCATAAAAGACACAAGTTCGCCCAAACTTGCATAAGCAAGTTCGGCCGAACATGCATTACATATTAACATCATGGCGGAACTTGGCCAAACAAGTTTGCTGATGAGACTGTAAGTTCGCCCGAACTTGACCTAGTCAGGTTCGGCCGTACTTGACCTTCCAAGAACCATACCAGCGAACTTGTCCTATTACATACATAAATACTCCTCGCTTCTAACACATTAATCCCTATTAGCTCAAACTCGATCCATAAAGACGTTAATGACAAAGGCAACAGACATATGCACCAACAGACTTCCCCTTGAATGTTGCCGTAGTCATCTTAATGTAAACATCCTTTTGATATATGCACCAACAGACTTTCCCAGACATCCTCTCTTTGGATATTTTCGTAGTCATCCTTGGCATTTAAAATCTTCTGAGTCTTCCGATCTTTTTAGTTCTTGAATAAAATTTAACATATTGATCTTCAATCTCCATCTTTTTCTTCACATTTATCTTGATAAAACTTTTAAGTTCCAAGCTCCTCCTTTGCTGTGAGCTATGCTCCCCCTTGCTTTAAGCTTTACTTTAGTCACGTTTCATCCTTCTCACCCTAAAACTTTACTTCCTGTTTCAAAGTACTTGGGAATTCAAGTAAACGTTTTAGATTCTAACTTTGAAATTTTGTACCACATGTATTCCATGCCACATGTACAAAACTTGTACTTCAAATTTTAATCTTCATTTTTCAGTTATTTCAAGTTCAAATTAATGATCTTGAAACATTTTATGTTTAAAACCTTCAACTTTCAATTATTGAAATAAAATCCACTTAGTTGATCAAGTCCAAGTTAATGACCTTGATTACTATTTTGTTTACCAAGTCCAAGTTAATGACCTTGGTTAAACCCGTTGTGAACAACTGATGTTTTTGTCAATTTTAAAGTTTCAAATTAATGAAAATTTTCTTACCAGTCTTTGATGATCCGTTCACCAACATTGGCTCGTTGAAAATCTTTTTGGATTTTTTTTAAAAAGTAAGTAAAGTATTTACAGAACTTTTAACAAGTAAAGTAAACTATGTACAAACATATTTACAGACTTATTTTTTGTGAATTCGTGTCTAAGGATCATATCAGTTTTGTTGAGACATATCATCAGTACCATTAACCTTTAAATGACTTTAAGTTTTAAACTCGTTTACCTAGATTGTCGATATGTTTGTCCACTTAAACTTCATCACGTTTCTCAATTGTTCCAAGATATGTTAGGTAAGAATTATGAAACTTGACTTAACTATGGTTCCCACCTCTTGAATATACTTCCGAATCGAGATTCCCTAGATTTCATCTTACAGGTGAATATAGCGTAATTGATATCTGTATTTGGGTTGTGCGAGGCCTTGAGAGCTCAGGTTAGTACTACCGTACAGACAAAGAGATGAAGGCTCGTCTTTAAGGAGTGTTCCACTTAAGGAATCTTTTCAGCTTTGCAAATGATTAGATCTTTCCATTCCTTTCAAGATTGCATGCAACTTTTAGGGGTTTACAACAAAAGCATTATAGAAGTTCTAGGCTATTGCTTCTGCAAAATCAAAAGAACTTGTATAATATCCCAGATATCAAACATCTATAAAGACCTCGTATCTCAGAATCAGGCAACCCTTCAATCGAAATTTCGGAGTACTAAGTCCATATATCCAAGATGTGTTAAACCACAAGATTAAGCAGTTGTAAAATTTAGTTTATATCCCGGAAACAATCTACTGAACGTGTAAAGCCTATCGACATATCCACAATAAGACTTGTTTATCACTTTTAAACTTTACAAATCTTTAGCATACTGTGATAGTTCACTGATGTACTATCATTTCCTTTTTGACAACAAATTCTTTTTGTCTTTTTCATGTTTTTGTACGTTTTGGATTTTTCAATGTTTTTGAATTTTCAACATTTTCATATGTTTTTTATTTTTCAACAATTTTTAAAATTTTCTTACTCCCCCTAAAATCAAAAATATATTTTTAGATTTTAGATTTAAAGAAATTCTTCTAAAAATGTAACAAACCAATGTGGATCCTGTGATCTCGTCATCCGATCCTTTTTTTCAATTCTGTATCTGTAATTGTTTAACAAACATTCACTAGACTCATTTACCACTTGTAAAAACAGTTTGAACATGTAAGAACTTTTGAAATCATTTTTATGTTCAACCTTGTGGATTTTCATACTTTTGACTTTTCAAAATTTTCCCTTTTAACAACCACTTGTAATATCAAAAATTTTTCTTTTTTAACTACTCCCCCTCAAGATGACAAAGATATAACATTTCTAGATAAGTTAAATACTCATGGAGCTCCGCTATCCTGTATCAACTTTGATAAAGTGGATCTTGGGACTCCTACAAATGAAACAACTAATTGAAAAATGAAACCCAAACCTTTTTGGTTTTAGGTTTGTACTGATAAGCATCATAACCATATTCTAACTCTTCATCATATTCAAAATCATCATCGAACATTTCATCCAATGTCGATTCTGAAAACGTTTTGACCTTTCTTTCATTGTCTGTTTGATTACTGACTCAGTTGATTTAACATTTTCAGTTATGTCAGCAACAGACTTTGGTTTTTATGATGATGAAAGCCTTTTCTTAGCAACCCAGGATTGTAGCTTGCTTCTCACTTTCTTGATATAGAATCTAGAATCTTTGATTTCATCAAACCTTTTCGTTGTCTGTTTGATTACTGACTCAGTTGATTTAACATTTTCAGTTATGTCAGCAACAGACTTTGGTTTTTATGATGATGAAAGCCTTTTCTTAGCAACCCAGGATTGTAGCTTGCTTCTCACTTTCTTGATATAGAATCTAGAATCTTTGATTTCATCAAACCTTGAAGTTTCACCTTTTTCAAATGTTGAGTTTTCAAACTTTGACACAGTTTTAGGTTTCACTTCTTGTTTAGATTCATAGTTTCTATTTGACTCTGTGACATTTTTCACAATCTCTGGTTGTTTTTGCTTTTCATCTTTTGATTCGGTTTTCCTTCGTGGAAACACAGGCTTTATATTCAGACACTTGCGAGCAATATGATCAACAGTATTGCATTTAAAGCAAGTCTGGTTATCAAAAACATTTCCACTAGTAGGTTTGAATCCACTTATGAACTTGGTCTTAGCCTTGTCCCGAAGTTCTTTTTCTTTCTTGAATTCATCATTTGATTACTTACCAATCTTACCTTCTTCTTGAACCGTATTCGTTCCATACAAAAAGTTGATGTTTTTACCTTTGTATGCTTGGAACGTCGACTTTGAGTTCTTCATCGGTTCTTCTTCAGCTTCTAAACCCAGTCCAGCTCTCCTGTTCTCTGGAAAATCACCACCATTTTTACGGTAATTGTTAAAATTCCGTTTGGATTTAGAGTAAAACCTTTTCTCATTCTTTTCAAGATCATCTGATGAAACTTCCACAAGTTTAAACAGTTTATCAATTTGATCTTCTTTTACATTCCGAATCGGTAAACTTTCTTCAAAGTACAATCTATCAGATTCCTTAATCTTGTATAATACAACATTAGGATCATCACATAGATCACTTTCTGAAGATGTATCGTCACTTTCGGACTGTGAACAAGAACTGTTTAAACTTTCATCAGAATCATTTCCTAAAACATTTTTCACCACATTATTTACAACCACTTTAATGTCATCATTTGATTTTGTAAAGTCCACGTCAATGTTTTCAGGCAATTCATCTCTTATTTCTGACAAAAGAAGAATGTTAAATGCCTTTTCAACTTCATCATCTTTCTTGCAACAGTAATTCTCAAGAAGTGGTGGAGGAACATTTCCATACACTTTACATTTTGATTTTTCACCATTTTCCTCCGATTTAATCGTAGGTAAAATGTGATCAATAACATAAGCATTATTGGTATAAGATTTTACTCGTTCAGTTTAAATCTTCATGGCATGAAACTCTCCTTTTGTTTCAGCAATTGTGTTAATGTACATGTTAATTGCTTTTTGTTTATCAAGTACTGTGGCTTTTAACATTTTTTCATTAGCACCAAGTTCAAGATTAGCTTTTTTGACATTTTTATATTTGCCTTATATTTTGTCATAAGCTTCTTTTATGTTTCTGTAATCATAACGAAAAATTTCATTATGTTAAGCTAGTTCTCTAATAACTTTGACTTTATCAAGACAGGGTTCACAAGGACTTGTGCACTTTGTGCAAGGTTTTTCAACCTCCACAACTTTCACAACTTCCTTGATCGACACATTTACCTCTGCTTTTACCTTCTCAGCTTCCTCTGTTTTCTGCTTTTCGAGATTTGCAATCTCCTCTTCCTCAGCTGCATTTTCCAGAACAACATCAACATCTGACGTTTCGGAATCTTCCATCACCTCTGCTATCATAGCAACTCTAGTTTTCTTGCCAATATATCTATTCCAGTCAAATCCATCTTCTTCTTGATTAGCAACAAGAGCTTGTTCGGATTTCTTTGAAGATTTTTCTTCAATATCAACTTGTGTCTTCTTCGGATATGGTTTGTATTGAAGAGCTCTCTTGTAGTAATCATTGCTGCTACCGAAAGGATTTTGGCTTCCACTTGCTTCTTGATTGCTACATTCGTGTTTGAAGTGTCCCTTTTGTCGACACCTGAAGCATGTGACTTTTGTTTTGTCAAATCCAAGCTTGTTGCTTGAATTACCAATATCTCTCCCAGTAAGCGCCACGAATTTCGTAACTCTTCGAATGATAGATGCAAGACTCCACTTGATATCCATGAGTTCTAACTCTTCTTCATCCACTTGATCGTAATCCTCGACAGTCATTTCCGGATTACCGATCTTTCCAGCAACAAGTCCTTCATAAGATTCAAGAATAGTAGCAAGAAGTGTGATGTGTTCTTTCGCCACTTTTTCAGGAAATACGTTCTTCAAATCTACCGCAACGTTACACTGGAAAATATTCGAGTCAGAACCAGCTTGGCTTGTCTGACTTGGAATGAAGAGCTTGAACTAGAACTTGGATAACCAGCATAAGGAGAACTTTGATTCGGAGAAGAGTTTGCATTTGCACTAAAGGCCGTTTGAATTTTCGGACTTTGAATCATAGTATCTTGAATACCTCCTTTGTAATAGACACCTACATCTTGGACAACATTGGCATTCTTTGATTAGCAATCTTCATCAATTCCATTTCATGACCTTCTAATTTGTCGATGAAAGATGATAACTTGAAATGTTTCCAAGATGGACTATTTTTCAGAATCGTCAGATATGTCGTCAATTCTCCTTCTGGAAGCGCATCGGCCAACTTCTCGATTTGTTCTTTGTTAGATCTTTTGATATCATGTCTTTTCATGGTGACAATATCTATCAATCATTTGCTTCATAGTTTCACCTTTGATCATCGTGAAGATTTCAAATTCTTTCTTATTTAAGGCCTTCTTGCTCTTGATCATTTCATCAATGCCTTTGAATTTGTCACAAAGAGATTGCCATAATTCTTGTGAAGTGGTAAACTCTGGCAACAATATCAAAATGTCTTCCATTACTAATTGTTGAATCAAGCTAATCATTTTCTTCTCTGCGACATAATTTGCTTTGTCGGTTGGTGAGAACTTGTTCAATGGAAGATCTTGATCACGTTCATTCTTTGGCCATTTGTAACCATCTTCAACTGCAACCCAGCTATCAAATTGATTTGCTTATATCCAATTCACAAACTTTTCCTTCCATCCTTCAAACTCATCTTTACTCATTAGCTTCGGCGGTTTCTGAGTAGTACCCATTTCGTTGTCGATGTTCATCTTGTTCACCGCAAGAGTATTAGCGTTTGATGATGAAGCTACTTGTGACACGAATACATTGTGGAAATCTTCCATTTTGACAATCTGATGGATTATCTGAGAATATGATAAAAAACAACTTGAGAATTGATTAGTAACAAGCAAGTTCGGTCGAACTTGCGTGAAACTTAAATTTTGGTTTCACCTTTAACAAGTTCGGTCGAACTTAGGTGTGATTTTTCTGATTTTAACAAACACTTCAAGTTTGGTCGAACTTGAAGAAAAATTTTGAGAATTTTTTAAACTTCAAGCGAACTTGATGTTTAAAGAGACAAAATCAACAAGTTCGGTCGAACTTACAACTCAGTTTCAATGATTCAACTAAGTTCGGTCGAACTTATGCAATATTTCAACAAATTTTAAGGAAGTTTGGTCGAACTTGGTGTCTAAACCTTGAAAAACTAACAAATTCGGGCGAACTTGATTAAAATTCAATGAATTTTAGTCAAGTTCGATGGAATTGGTTTTGACAAACATGGTTTTTTGAACTTTTTGATATCAAAATGATTGAATTTGATGTCCAAACTCTCAGGGGTTTGTTATTAGTGTGTTTAACATGACATATTCAAAATCACCCATTTTTGACCATGAAATCATTAAGAATTTGAAAATGTTAAGAAAAATGATAGAATGGAGATGAAATAGAGAGATTCTTGTCTCTATTTCAGCAAATTTATGTATCCAGGCTCTGATACCACTTGTAGGAACGTCCACGAACAGCTCGGGAACCTAAGTTTGCTATCTATTGTCCAATTAGGCGGAAACTAATGACAAGTTAATCGAATAACAAGAATTACTCATTTAAAGATTGATTTCATTGATCTAAAGTTCAATACATTCAAGATCCGGATCCGACAGAGCTTCGCCGTCTCTGTGCCAAAATCTCTAACTCTTACAAATGAAAACCCAAGGCACCTATTTATAGGAACACAAGTTCGGCCATAAAAGACACAAGTTCGCACGAACTAGCATAAGCAAGTTCGGCCGAACATGCATTACATGTTAACATCATGGGCGAACTTGGCCAAACAATTTTGCTGATGAGACTGTAAGTTCGCCCGAACTTGACCTAGTCAAGTTCGGCCGTACTTGACCTTCCAAGCACCATACCAGCGAACTTGTCCTATTACATACATAAATACGCCTCGCTTCTAACACATTAAGCCCTATTCGCTCAGACTCGATACATAATGACGTTAATGACAAAGGCAACAGACATATGCACCAACAATAGATAAGATTTAATCAGTTAAACGTTAGTTTTATAGATCAAACATTCTGGTTACAAACTGACAGAGCTTCGCTTCTGAAATGCCAAAGTTTTAAATGAGACTCTCAAGCTAGGTATTTATAGACCAGCAAGTTCGACCCAAGGAGGTGCAAGTTCGGCCGAACATACCTTAACATATGAACCATGGGCGAACTTGGCTAAGACATATTATAAATACTTCACTACCTAGCCTATCCAGCTCTATACAATACAGACTCGATAATAGACTAAGACATAGACATTATGCACCAACAGACTCCCCCTTGGATATCGTCTTCGTCTTTTATCAGTCTTCAAAACTCTGTCTTCATATAAACGTTAACGCACATGACCAAAGAAGATCTTGTATGGCTTCCTTCGTCGTTCTTGTTTTGGATTCGATGTCTGATCAGTTGGCGGTGATCTTTTAAAGTTAGCCATTCTTAGCGAACTTTGCCTTACCACTTTTTCCATTCTTTCTTTGATCGCCTCATTTCTGGTTTCTTCTTTTAGAAACTCAACTCTCTCCAGATCCCTCCACTTTGTCTGCCACATTTTCCCAGAATGTACTTCACGTGCATAGCAAACGTTAACAACTTTCTGATACTGCATCGCTTATACCTTTTCTCTTTCTTCAAAAACATTCTTGCTGTAGAAAAGGCATTTTATATTTCCTCTCGAGCAGTTAACCAACCACATAGGATCTAGAATTCTTTTCGTCCTCCACAAACCTCTCATACCCTGATGACCCATCACTTCAACTCGTTCCTTAGCAATATCCAGATGATCTTCAAATTTTAACACAATCACTGCTTCGCAAGTAGCTGGATCTATCTGCCACCACTTGAATAAAGGATAAAAGTTATGTTCGATCGGCATAAGTGGCATATTCCTCATGTCTCTAGGACGTTTCATAATTAACGTTATGTCCTTTTCCCCTGTAACCTTATTGATCTTTACTCTTCGTCTTGGAATAAACGGCTTCCAGTGATTCCAACCTTTACTAGCTTCGTACTTAATCATCTTCCACAACAACTGATCAACTGTCTTCATATGATAAGTAACATTCACTGTTTGTACTAACTCTTCCATATCCTAATACGGCAAAGTCTTGAAATCAGCAAGATATTTGAAGTATTGCACTCCAAATTCCCTTTTGATTGCATATACGTTGAGCTCTTTAAACCAACCCCAACTCAGAATATCTCCCAAAGAAACATCTTTATTTCTGGTGAAGAATGCTAGTGGACATCGAAACTTACGTTCACGAGGCATCTCCTTGAACCAGGACTTTTTCGCTTCAGCTATCTCTTCTTTGGTCATCGGTTTAGGAATCTTTCCTTCTTGTAACTCTTCAGCAATCTTATCTTTCAACATATCTTCATTAAGCTGTTTGTACATCTCTTCAAATGTAGGAAAACTTTCTGAATTTTGACCGACGTACTTAGCTTTCTGATCTGATTCATCATCTGAGGACCAATCTTCAACTATCACTCGGTTGTACTCATCAGCTTCAAACCTTCTCTCATACTGATACTCTTTCGGTTCAAATGTATCAACATTCATCACTTCCTCAAAATCAAACTCTAAGTTCTCAGCTTCAACTTCAACTAGTTTCGCCAGATCTTCTTTTGAGTAATTATGTACAAACTCACATTCTTCCACATTATGTTCCAACATTAGCATCAAAGACTTTGTGGGTACTGCAGTCACAGGCTTCGCAAAACAACCAATATCTAACAAATCGATATCTTCATCAGTTGGCCCTTTCTGCCCTGACTCCCCCTGGCTTTTATCTTCTATCCTATTTAACTCATCGTTCATAAGATCAGAAAAATCAAACTCATCAGATACTTTAGCTTCATTGATCTTTAAACCTGTACCTCCCTGATCAAAATCATCATCACATTGATCAAAATCATCGTCATCATCCCCTACATTCCAATCCTCATAACCTTCTTCTTCTTATTCTTCATTCTTATCTTTTTCAGCTTCTTCATTGCCTTTTTCTTCAGAAACAATAATAGGATCAGAAGCCTTGACAAATTCGTCAACCTTTTGGATATCAGACTCAGAAGCTTTCGAAACATCTTCAGTTGGTTTCTTAGGAACATCAGAAGATTTCTTAGCAGTAGATTTAGGGGCTTCACCCTCAACCTGCTTTCCTTTACCACTTTTAGCTAACTCTTTCTCAGCACGTTCTTTTTCTTCCTTACGATCCAGACGATCGTATTCAGTAATGAAATCAACATTTAGATTTTTTGCTAAGACTTTCTGCAATCTGTTGAATCTTTGATCGTTCAATGCTTGAATAGTCTTTAGATCAGCTATTTCAGTTTGCAACTTCTCATTTGTGTCTTGCGAAATCTCAATCAGTGCTTTGAAATACTCACATTCATTTTCTAACACCTTCACCTTGTTGTCTAACATTTCTTTCTCAAGAGCACTTTGATTTATCTTCTGAATAAGCTCAGCTTTCTCGACTTCATTTTGTGCCACTTTTTCTTCTAACACCTTTACCCGTTTCTCTAGCATCTTAACATTAGATTCTGGGAAAAATGCATCGAAGTCTTCGAGACTGGTTGGACCATGTGGCATATCACCAAACATATTTTCCCTTGGTGTCTTTGGTGTTGAATCTTTCAGTGTTGCAGTTTTCGGTGTTGACTTCTTAGGTGTAGAACTTTCAGGAACAGAAGTCTTTGGATCAATAGGAGATTCAGCAATAGGAACTTCAACAAATCCAGACATAAGAGGTTCTTGTGTAACTCCTCACCTTTCAGCTTTAGTATGAACAATAGCAGGAGGTTCTTGTGTGGCTCCTTTCTCCTGAGCACCAGAAGGTTCTTGTGTGGCTTCTGTACCTTTCACCTTACTCTTGTACCTCTTGCTCACAGCTTTCTGAGCTTTCTTTGCTTTTCGTTTCCCTTTGGTATGAGGTAACCCTGCAGTATTCTTAGAGATTTTGATCGCTGGAGACTTTGTACGTTTAGACTTTTTCTTTGGTCTCTCCTCGTCAGATTCCTTTTCAGTATTCGGTCAAAATCTGCATCTAATTTTCTTTCTTTTTCTGCTCTAATCTCTGCCTCAGTCTTTTTTGGCTCTTTGACAGGAACTTCTTCATCAGATTCTTCATTTTCAGAAGGAGCAGAAATGACATCATCTTGAGTCGTTTTTACAGTTTCTTGAATCTCAATAACCCCTGCAGCGCTCGATCCAGCAACTGCTTCAACATTTTCAGGTTCATCCTCATCGACAAGCATTGTTTCGACTTTCTTCGCAGCACGTTTCTTTTTAGGCTTATCAGCTTCTGCCTTTAGAAACCATTCGCTCCTAGCCTTTGGTTTGAATTCCTTAAACCATTCTTGCTCAGCTTTAAGCTCTTTCTCGTCATCACTACCATCCTTTCTCCATTTGTTATCAGGTGGCGAGACATAATTTGAATCTTTAATAGCTCCAAACACTGGTTTCGCAACAGGAGCTGAATCTTGCTTTTGGAATTTGATAAGCTTCTTCACAGTCGTCTCATCGAGATGAACTATATAAAGAACATCATTCGGATCTCGAGCAATGTTGGCATACTTCTCGTCAATAAACATCTGAATAAACCTTGGATATAAACACAATCTCAAATCCTCCATGTTCTTCGACATGTGAGTAAAAACCAACTTCGAAACGTTGAACGGCTTTTTCAAAATAAGCGTCGTTGCCATGCTAGCCAAATAATCAAGTACATCATCCAAACCGGCTTTACGATGGCTAAATATATGAATTAACGCATGAATCAGAAGCTTGTAGGGGTTAGGCACTTCCCCTTTCTTCAGCGTCGGCTTGTTTACACTTCCTATAGCCCATGCGGAAAAAGCATCCGTGAACCATTTTCTCGTCTAAACGTATTGGATCATCCTTATTATCTTTGAGCTCCAGAATCCTTCGGATATCATCTTCAGTTACTGTGATCGGCTTGAGTTCATCACCAACTTGCACTGTAGAAGAGATAGTCTTCTCGTCATCGCTAAGACTCGCGTTCATCCAGAAGTGAACAATATGAGATCGATAAGATACTGTGCGCTCCGTAATCGCTCGACGAATGTGACTATCTTCGAGAAACTTCAAGATACTATCATATTCTTTCAGCAATGGACAAATAGACTTGTCAAGTGTAATGCATGTATTGTGGGTTTTGGAAAACTCTACTGAGATAACATGCGCTGGAATTTGTGCCTGAAAAATGACGCAAAACAATTAGCACGTTTTTCGAGAAAAGTTCATAAAATTTCTAACACTTTTTTTCAAGTTCGGTCGAACTTGATTTGAGTGTAATAACATTCTGTTTATACTAAGTTCGCCCGAACATGTCTAAAACACATGTTCAATATATAAGTTCGAGCGAACTTATACACAAAACAACAAATCAGATTTTCAAGACCATATTGATCAGTTTTATTCATAAGTCTTTAAAGTAAGTTCAGTCGAACTTGACAACAAGTTCGGCCGAACTTGTCATCTTCCTCAAAAGTTCTAATCTTGTTCAAACAATCAAATGGCCGATTCACTTCAATCAAAACATGTTATACGGTCAATTTTTTTATGTAGATTAAGTATCTGTATTCAATTTTGATTAACATCACCTAAATCTTATCAAATTTTAATTTTTAGATCTGTTTGGTTCGTTTAAAGGTCAATACACAATTTAATCACAAATCTATACCTCTGCCATTGTGATTGGTGTGCAAATCACCAAAAACAATCTAGATTTGGACAGCATAACGTTATAAAAATGCCAATTTCTCTCTAGTTCTCTCTAAACTCAAGTTCGCTCGATAGTATTTAGATATCAGATAAATGAGCTTGACCGAACTTGATTGGTATATATACCATGTCAAGTTCGGGCGAACTTACTAAACCCAATCATGAAGACCCAGATAAGTCCGAGCGAACTTATCTCTAAAACAACAATCAGCCATCTGCAAGTTCGGTCGAACTTGCTGATTGTTAAACATTGAATTGTTTAGCAAGTTCGGCCGAACTTGCCAAACCAACAAATTTTAACTTTTTCAAAATTTTCATTTTTAACCCTGAACTTTCCAACTTTTTACCAGTTATGAAAAATCCACTCAGTTGACCAAGTCCAAGCTAATGACCTTGGTTAACCGATTTATCTGCCGAGTCCAAGTTAATGACCCCGGTTTGACCCGTTACGAACAAACTGTTAATATTTTAAAAATCAAAGTTTCAAATTAATGAACTTTTCATCGTTTTATCTTCTCAGATTAACAGATTAGCTCCCAGCCCGTTGTCAAAGAGATTCCCACCAGTTCTAGCATCTTACAAGACTTCGAAGATCCGTTCTCCAACATTGGTTTGCTGAAAACAATGTAGAAATAAAATCTTTTTGTATTTTTGTAAATTTATGCTAAAACTCACCGAAAATCTTTTTGATTTTAATCTGTAAAGCTGAAATACAATGTAATAAGCAATGTAAACTATGTACAAACATATTTACAGACATATTTTTGTGAATTCGTGTCTAAGGATCATATCAGTTAAATGAGACATATCACCAGTACCGTTGACCTTTAGATAACTTTAAGTTTTAAACTCGTTTACCTAGATTGTCGATATGTTTGTCCTCTTAAGCTTTACCACATTTCTCAACTGTTTCAAGATATGTTAAGGTAGAATTCATGAAACTTGACTTATCTATGGTTCCCACTTCTTAAATATACTCCCGTATCCAGATTCCCTAGATTTCATCTTACAGGTGAATATAGCGTAATTGATATCTGAATCTGGGTTGTGCGAGACCTTGAGAGCTCAGGTTAGTACTACCGTACAGACAAAGAGATGAAGGCTCAACTTTAAGATGTGTTCCATTTAAGGAATCTTTTCAGCATTGCATATGATTATATCTTTCAATACTTTTCAATATTGCATTCAATTTGGGGGTTTAAAGCAAAAGTATTATAGAAGTTCTAGGCCATTGCTTCCGCAAAATCAGAAGAACTTGTATAATACCCTAGATATCAACTATCTATAAAGACCTCGTATCTCAGAATCAGGCAATCTTTCAAACAAAATTTCGGAGTACTAAGTCCATATATCCAAGATTTGTTAATCCACAAGATTAAGCAGTTGTAAAATTTAGTTTATATCTCGAAAATAGTTTACTGAACGTGTTAAGCCTATCGACACATCCACAGTAAGACTCGTTTATCACTTTTAAACTTTACATTTCTTTAGCATACTGTGATAGTCCACTGATGTACTATCATTTCCTTTTATGACACTGAATTCTTTTTGTCTTTTTCAATGTTTTTGAACGTTTTGAATTTTTTCAATGTTTTTGGATTTTAAAATTTTTCGAATGTTTTTGTATTTTCCCTAACATTTCTCCCCCTAAAATCAAAAAAAATCTTTTTGGATTTTAGTTTTTAATAAAATTCTAAATCAGAAAGATATTTACAAACCAATGAGGATCACGCGAACTCGTCGTCCGATCCGTATTCAACCTTAGCGTCCGCACCTGTAAGCAAATTTTTCATACCATTAATTCTCAACAAGTATTTAAATCATGACAAAGAAAATGGTTTGGTATAAAAATCAGCCTTTTGTTCGTCGGTGTGGATTTTTTCTATTCGTACTAATTTCTTTTCGTAGCAATCACGAATGAAATGATAACGAATTTCAATGTGTTTTGTGCGTCAGTGATGAACCATATTTTTAGTTATATCGATGGCTGCCTTGTTATCAACATACAGCGGAGTGTCTAGAAATTACAGACCATAGTCTCTCATCTGCTGTTGAATCCACATAATCTGTGAACAACAGCTGGAGGCCGAGATATAGTCATCTTCACAGGTAGAGAGAGCGACCGTAGTCTGTTTCTTACACTGCCAGGTTACCATTCTTGTTTCGAAGAACTGGCATCCCGCTGTAGTTGATTTTGAGTTCAACTTATCTAGACCAAAATCGGAATCAGCATAGCCTGTGAGGTCAAAATTTTCGTTCTTCGGGTACCCAAGCCGGTGCTTGGGCATCCTTTCAGATATATGAAGATACGCTTCACGATCTGTATGTGTAAGATCCCCGGGCTTGACTGATATCTGGCGCATAGGCAGGTTGGATACATAATATCTGGGCGCGATGCCGTTAGATACATCAGTGATCCAATCATCGATCTGTATAACGTCTCGTCAACTTTGGTTCCAGTCTCGTCAACACAAATGCCGTGATTTAGAGCAAGAGGCGTAGATAGAGGCTTCAAGCTTTCCATTCCAAACTTCTTCAAGATGTCGTGAACATACTTAGTCTGATGAATGAAAATACCATCCGGAAGCTGATCTACTTGCAAACCAAGAAAGAACGTCATTTCGCCCATCGAGGACATTTCGAATTTCTTTTTCATGATTCCCTCAAACTCTTTGCAGAGACTATCGTTTGTAGATCCAAAGATGATGTCGTCAACGTAGATTTGAACAATAATCAGATGTCCATCAACTTCTTTTGTGAAAAGAGTACTATCCACCGTTTCTCTGATAAGCTGTTACTGACGAGACATTGCGATAACGTCTCGTACCAAGCTCTTGGGGCTTGGTGCAGTCCGTAGAGTGCTTTATCCAGCAGGTACGCTTTCTTCTTGTTGAGTGGATTGACAAACCCTTGCGGTTTTCCGACGTACACCTTTTCTCGCAATTTGCCGTATAAGAAAGCTGATTTAACATCCAACTGATAAACCTTGAATCCTTTCCATGATGCAAAAGCTAGAAAGATTCTGATAGATTCCAATCGTACTACTGGTGCATAGACTTCTGTGTAGTCTATACCTTCCTGTTGGTGAAAACCTTTGACTACGAGCCGAGCTTTGTTTCTGACTATGACACCTCTATCATCCCGCTTGCATTTGAACACCCTCTTCGTGTCAATTTCCTTTTGATTTGTAGGAAGATCTTCAAGCTTCCACACACCCAATTTCTCAAACTGCAACAATTCCTCTTGCATTGCTTGCACCTAGTTTTCATCTGCTAAGGCCTCGGAAACTGTCTTTGGCTCAATCTGGGATATAAAGCAAGAATAGTAGCAGTAGTCTTGGATTGGAGCAACACTTGTATAGAAACAGCTCAACGCTTTGTTGATTTGACTTCGTGTTCTCACACCCGCTTATAGCTCACCGATTATCGAATCTGAAGGATGATAAGTATATGTTCGGAGCATTACTTCACTTGGAACAACCACAGAACTTTCCTGATTAGTGATGTTTTGGTCTACCGTCACTTCAACTCCAGATGCACTGCTCGGGCTTGCCGATTGGTTTAGAAGATTAGTAATCTGCTCAACTTCTTCGTCTGAGGAAGTATCTCCATCAGCATCAAATGTAGGAGCCTCATCCGAATCTGAACTATGTGCTTTTGATTGATTAGGAACCACTGTAGTATTGACTGGTTCTGTAGTCGGTGTCACTGGTTCTGTTTGAGTTTCTTGATCACCGCTACTGCTCGTACCAACTCTAGAAGTAGATGTTTCCAACGTGGGTTGATTAACCACAATTGGTCTAACAATATGCTCTTGATTTGCTGATTGATGAAGATAGTATAACGCTGCAATCTCTTCATCTGATGGTTCCTCAGGCAAATCGAACGATTTCCAAGATCTTGATAATTTAATAACCATGCATCACCCTTTCTTTGTATAGGATTAGTATAGTTAAAACAATCAACATGTTGCGCCTCGATTACTCTTCTCAGTGAAGGAACATACACTCGTCTGAGTGGGCTTGCATATCCGACAAAGAAACCTTCAAGACTTTTAGCTCCGAATTTACCATCTTGATCGATAACCGTGCATAGTGCTCCAGATGGTTCTAAGAACTTCAAGTTTGGTTTCTGCCGGTTGATCATTTCGAAACAGGTCTTCTTTGTTGGTTTAACTGTTAAGACTCTGTTTAGAGTATAGCAAGCTGTTGCAACTGCTTCACTCCAGAAGCTGACTGGAAGCTTTGAATCTGCTAACATCGTTCTCGCAGTCTCGATCAAAGTTCGGTTCTTCCGTTCAGCAACTCCGTTTTGTTGAGGAGTGTAGGGAGCACTAAATTCGTGCAAGATCCCTTTTGCGTTGTAGAATTCCTTCATCTTGGCGTTTTTGAACTCGGTACCATTGTCACTTCGAATGCGTCTCACCAGAAGATGGTTCAAGTTCTCAAGCTTTCTGAATAGAATCACCAAGTTCTCAAATGTCTCATCTTTTGTTTCTTGGAAGAATACCACGAGTATCGGGAATAATCATCAGTTACTACCAAGCAGTAGAGATATCCAGAGATGCTCCGGTCATTCACTGGACCAAAAAGATCCATGTGAAGTCTTTTAAGAGGCAGCTTTATAGAATTAAGAATCTTTTTCGGATGAGATTTCTTTATCTGCTTTCCCTTTTTGCACTCGAGACAATTTTCTGTCATTTGAAAACTTTTCAAGTTCACGCCTTCAACTAAATCATTATGGACTAAATGATTCATCTTTCTCAGGTGAATGTGGCCCATCTTTCTATGCCACAAGATTGATTCTTTTTCAGTTGCTTTCGATACAAAACATTGTGTTGTTTGTGAAGAAGTAGTGGCAATTCCATATCAAGAACATAAAGATCATTCTCTCTCGGTGCTCGCATGAAGATCCAATCATCTGGCACCTTAAAACCCGGCTTCATGATCATGCATTCTTTGTCGTTGAAGTGAACAGTAAACTTCTTATCACAAATTTGAGAAATACTGAGGAGGTTATTCTCAAGCTCTGCAATGTAGTTAACTTGATCGAATGACACGACTCCGTTCGAGAGCTTTCCCTCAGCTACAATTCTCCCACCTTGGTTTCCAACAAATCCAACATACCCACCATTAATGGCTTTAATGTCGAATAAGAGCACCTTCATTCCCGTCATATGCCTGGATGCTCCGCTATCCAAAATCCACTTGGAGAGTACGAATCTTTGGAGCCCCTGCAAAATTCAGAAATTAGGTGAAAAGCTCTATCCAAGCCTTCTTGGTCTTGGGTTTTACTGGATAACCATCATCAAAATCATATTCAAACTCATCAACGTCATCAAAATCAAATTCATCATCTGTTTCAACAATGTTAATATTTGAAAATTTCACTTTTTTCTTATCTTTTACAGATTTGACATTATCGTTCTTGATTTCTGTTTTAACTTCTTTCACATTCTCACTAGTCTTCATCTTCTCAGACTTAGTGATTTCAGACTTTGATTCTTTTGTGTTGTCAGTCTTTACTAGCTCAGACTTAACAACACCAGATGTTGTTGACCTTTTCTTGGCAATCCAGGTTTGAGATTTGATATTAGCCTTTTTTATGTAAAACTTGTTTTCATTAGACCTAGAAGTTTCACCTTTTTCGAAAATAGAATTTTCAAAAGTCTTTTCAGACTTTGGTTTAACTTCTGGTTTTGACTCATTTCATTTCAAAATCTTTACAGGTTTTGCAAACACTGGTTGCTTTGGTTTAACAACATTTGGATCTTCTTTTCTTTGAAGATAAGCCGGTTTTGATTTCAGACATTGTCGTGCCATATGACCAATTTTATTGCACTTGAAACATGTCTGATTATCAAGTGGATGTCCTTTAATAGGTGGTTTTACCTTACTTGAAGTTTTGACACCACTTGTAACCTTGGCTTTATCTCGAATTTCTTTCTCCTTCTTGAACTCATCATTTGCCTATTTACCAATCAAATTCTTCTCATGAACTGTACTCGTCCCATATACAAAATTCATGTTTTTGTTTTTATATTCATGAAATGGTGACGGTTTCTTTATAGATTTATCAGTTTCTTCTTCTAAACCCAACCCTGCTCTCTGGTTTCCCGGATGATCACCACTGTTTCTTCGGTAATTGTTTCTTTTAGGTTTGGAATAGAATTTTCGTTCATTGATTACCGATTCCTCTGATGTGACTTCCACGAGTTTAAAGAATTTGTCTAGCAATTCTTCCTTCACATTCTGAATCGGGAAACTGTCATCAAAATATAATCAATCCGAATCCTTAAGTTTGTACATTACAAAATTAGGATCGTCACTTAGATCATCCTCTGATGACTTATCATCATCTTCAGTCTGTGAGTCGGAATTCTTAGAACTCGCGTTGGCGCTTTTGAAGTTGCCGTCATCAAAATCACTTAAAACATTTTCAACCACTTTGTTAACCACAACGTTTTTATCATCATCTGATTTAGCATAGACTATATCAATGTTCTCTGGCAACTCGTCTTTCTTTTCAGAAAGTAATTCAACATTGAGTGCCTTGTTCATCCGTCTGTAGATTTAGTCGCAAAGGGGTGGAGGAACATGCTATATTCTTTGCCCGTTTTCTTTTTAGGTTTTTCTTCCGTTGAGATTGTCGGAAGAATGTGATCGATAACATACGCGTTGGTGGTATAACTTCTTAACAATTGTCGAACTCTTTCAGTTTCGATTGTCATGTCTTGAAGTTGTTGTTTGATTTCAGCAATGGTGTTAATATAGGTGTTAATTGCTCTTTATTTATCCATTACTGTACCACTCAACGTTATTATATTATCATGTTGTTCGATGTAATTTCTGTCGAGTCTGCCATAATCATTTTTCATTTTGTCATACGCTTCTTTCATTGTGCGATATTCATATTTTAACAAATCGTTATGCACATTGTTTTCAGCGATGATCTTTGATTTTTCAGCACATTCGACACAAGGTTCAGTACATCTTGTACAAGGTTTCTCAACCTCTACAACTTGTACTTTGACAACTTCTTTCTCGACAACCTTTACCTCTAGACCTACCTTGGTTAGATTCGCCATCAAAGCTTTATCTACCATGTCCTTAAGATTTTCGGCATTAACTTCTTTGGTAACATTAATGATCTCTACATCAATCTTTTTCTCCTCAACCACTTGTTCTTTCGTGCTTCCATCAAAGTGACCTGCAAAACTATCACAAGAATTAGAAGATAAAAGTCCTTGTCTCTGCATGTGGATATATTCTTCTTCTTCTTGCTGTTGATACAAGTATTGTTCAATAAGAGCTTGTTCAATAGCTGCTGCTGCTTCAGCTGCTGCCGCTGATTCCTCTGCAGAAGTATCTTCAATTATCTCCGCCATCAAAGCAACTCTGGTCTTTTTGCCGATATATGAATTCCAATCAAAACCGTCATCTTCTATGGATGTAACCATGGGGCTTTCTCCGTGGTACTACTATTTGGCTTTTCTTGAATCTCAACTTGAGTTTTCTTCGGGAACGGTTTATATTGAAGTGCCCTCTTGTAATATTCATTCCTCCTCCGAAAGGACTTTGATTTCCAGTTGCGTCGGTGTTCTTACACTCTCTTTTAAAATGTCCCTTCTGTCGTCATTTAAAGCATGTGACTTTGGATTGGTCAAAACCCAATTTGTTGCTGGAGTTTCCTATGTCACGGCCTGTGAGTGCAACGAACTTTGTCACTCTCCTGATGATCGAAGCTAATGACCATTTGATGTCCATTAGTTCGAGCTCTTCCTCGTCTACCTGGTCATATTCTTCTGCGGTCATCTTGGGATTTCCGATTTTACCGGCAACAAGACATTCATAAGACTCTAAGACGGTAGCCAGAAGTGACATATGTTGTTTTGCAACTTGTTCTGTAACAACATTGTTCAAATTTACTGCGATATTGCATTTGTAAACATTCATATCAGAACTTTGCTGTCGGTTCTGATTTGCTTGACTTTGAAATGTTGAATTTGAACCAGTGCTTGAGTAAGAACTTTGTGGACTTTGGTCATACTGAGGCTGTGAATAGTTCTGATTTTGTGGAGAAGCATTCATGTTAGCACTAAAAGCAGTTCCAATTTTTGGACTCGAAATGTTATCTTGCATTCTGGTTTTGTAGTACAAACCGATGTCTTGAACAACATTAGCGTTCTTTGACTTCGCTATCTTCAGAAGCTCCATTTCGTGGCCTTCGAGTTTATCGATAAAGGTTGACAACTTGAAGAATTCCCACTTATCACTATTCTTCAGAACCATCAAATAAGTTGAGCATTCACCATCTGGTAGTGCGTCAGCAAGTTTGTCGATGTATTCTTGTTCCGTCTTCTCAAGACCGTGTCTTCACATTTGCACTTTGAGATGACAGAAACAATCAATCATTTGCTTAATGGTCTCATTCTTTAGCATGCTGAAGATATCGAACTCTTTCAGAATGAGAGCTTTCTTGCTTTTTATCATTTCAGCACTGCCTTGGTATTTCTTCTGTAACGACAACCAAAGCAATCTTGCTGTATTATACTCTGGTAACATAATCAGAATATCTTCTTTGACTGATTGTTGAATGAGACTGGTCATCTTTTTCTCGGCGATATATCCATCTTTCTGAACTGTCGAGTAGATGTACCTCCCAAGAACTTGATGATGCTCGTCTACCGGAACAGTGTAGCCTCTTTCAATTAATACCCAGCCAGCGAAGTGCATGGCTTGAACCCGATTGGTAAATTTCTCTTTCCATGCTTCGTATTCGTCCATGCTCATCAGCTTGGGCGGTTTGACGGTCGTTCCCATTTCGTTATCAAGATTGACTTGATTAATCACGTTGGTGTTTGACGAACTAGCTCCGGACATATAAGCTCTTAATTGATCTTCCATTGTGAATCACGAAATGTGTACGCTGAAAAACTTTCAAAAACTTTGAAAATGATTAGTCCTACTACAAGTTCGGTCGAACTTGTAGTGACAAATGAAGAATTCTCTGATTTTCTAACAAGTTCGGTCGAACTTGTTAGATCTACTTTGAAAAATTTCTTTTCAGCGAACTTATGATAAAATTCAATCACAGAACTTCGAGCGAACTTGTGAAAAGATTTTGATGAATCACAAGTAAGTTTGGGCGAACTTACTTAAGAATTTCCTTGATTTTACTCAAGTTCGGTCGAACTTGGTGTAAAATTAATGAAATATTTGTATGTTCGAGCGAACTTATCTAGAATTCCTTCAAAAATACCCAAGTTCGGGCGAACTTGCTCAAAAAACACTTGAAAAGTGATATTTTATGCTAAGTTCGGCCGAACATATGTAACAAGTTCGATTTTAGAGGTTTTCAAAAACATGGTTTTTTCAAAATTTCGACATGAATTCGGTTGAATTTGGTCTCCAATTTTTCAAGGGTTTATCTTTGTTGTGTTTTACATGATATATTCAAAATTCAAAAGATTTTGACCATGAATTCTTCATTTTATGTTCAAAAGTTAAGAAAAAGTGAAGAATGGAGTAGAAATAGAAGAGTTCTTGTCTTGATACTATCAAATCAGGCTGTTCTAGCTCTGATACCACTTGTAGGACCGATCCTCGATGCTTAGGAACCGAAATTTGATATCTAACGCCCATAAAAGCGGAAATATTACGTCGTGTTTACCAATAGACAAGATTTAATCAGTTAAACGTTAGTTTTATAGATCAAACGTTCTGGTTACAAACTGACAGAGCTTCGCCTCTGAAATGCCAAAGTTTTAAATGAGACTCTCAAGCTAGGTATTTATAGACCAACAAGTTCGACCCAAGGAGGTGCAAGTTCGCCCGAACTTGCCTATGCAAGTTCGGCCGAACATGCCTGAACATGTGAACCATGGGCTAACTTGGCTAAGACATATTATAAATACTTCACTACCTAGCCTATCCAGCTCTATACAATACAGACTCGATAATAGACTAAGACATAGACATTATGCACCAACACTACTGATATTATGACATGTTTTAAGTATAATGGCACATGAAACTTGTATATGACTCATCCGGTTACCCGATATCGCTTAGGCGCGTACTGTTAAGTCTATGTGACTAGTTTACGTAAATTCACCAAAACGGGTCTAACCTTATCATTTTTTATATCAATATCCAGAATGTTATATGTTTACCCAAAATATACAAGTCCTAGTACTTTTCGGGTTTAAAGAACATTCTTTCCGCTCACCGCTTAATCTAGCGTATCGTTCCGTTACGTATCCTTTAAGCTAACTAGTTCGAGTCAACGACTCAACCTAAACCCGTTAGCATTCTAATTGGTTATTAATACCATCAATCCAGACTAGAAGCCTCCCAGTAGATCAATACTTTGCATTTGTCTTCTTGATTAACGGCTGAGTTACTATTCGTTAGAAGAACTAGCTCACGTAATTATTTTCCCTATACGGGCTTGGGATACGGTATTATATTACCGCTTGGTCGGGTATGGGATCATGTTTATCGGATTGTGATTTACTAAATTTTATAACCCGTTTTATTCTGTACTGTCTAATAATTTAAACATTGTGGGTTAACTCGAGCGTGTCCTGGATATCCTTGGCTCATTTAAATTACTAATGGCCACGACCTACGCGCGGGGTGTAGGCATACACCTGATAGACGCTAATGCTGAACAAATTATTTTGATTATACTCCTCTGTGGGTTTTATTAAGTGGTGTGTCGGTTAATCAGGTTATTCGGTTTCTGCACCGGACCCCATATGTATTGATAGACCTGTAAAACTGTAAACAAGATCATTTTGAATTGTCCCAGGTTATAAAATATTTTCGTGCTCAATGCACCTAAACAGTTTTTTTAATGTTTTCAAATGAGTCGGTTAAATGTATTTACCAGTGAAAACTCATGCATTTTCCAAAAAGGCTAAGTGACAGGTTTCGGCACGGAATAGGCTAGGAGCTGCTTGGTAACGACGTAGGGAATTTTGCAAGTTCGTAGTCAAGCCTAAAATCTGTCAGAGGATATCATTTTCGTACTTTCGATCTGCCTGTGGATCTAATATTGCAAACCTTATATTTACTTTTTAAGACTTTCAAACTCTATGGTTTGTAATAATATTTAATATTCAAGACTTCCACTGTGCTGTATATGTTTGACCATGACGATATCAATCTTACGTCACAATACTCCCCACCCGGGACCACCGGGAATGTGTTGGAAATACGGGGTGTGACAGGTTGGTATCAGAGCCAACGTTTGAGTAAAGTAAACACTAGCCCTTTTTTGTTTAACCTCGAGTATACACAATAGCACATTCCTTAGGCTCCGAGTCTAGACATCAATTTAGGATTCTTCAACCCTTATTAAAATTTTAATTATTACTCCGTTTTGCTTTGTTTTCTAATTTGTATTGAAGCAGGAAAATGCCACCAAGATGTCATGGTAGCATTAGGAGAGGCGGAGGCTCAACAAGAGTAGGAGCATCCGGGCAAGGACCATCCCATGTACCGAGCCCAAACCCATACGAAGGATCAAGAGATTCTTCGTCATCATGGCGATCGTTTGGGTACCCGCTTCCACGCGAGTACTCTCCCCACATTCAGACTCCCAAGACTCACACTACTCTTTCCATTCGTACCATTCGCATCACTCCAATCACTCCAACCATCACCAAGAAGCCTCCAACCCAAACAGCTATGCGCGTTCACCATCTATAACGCCACCGGTTGACTCACCCACCCACATGGAGGAAGATCCAGAGATGCCACCCTTGGGATTGTGGGACTATCCCATTTAACTGTCTAGTGGTCCCCTTTCTCGCATGGGATCACCATTTGAAGGCCCCGATGAATGGGATTTGAGTTGGAGCCAATACCAGTTTTACTATACCCCTTCTCCTCATTCTTCTAAGCCCCCATCACCTCCCCAAGAAGCTGTACAAATGGAAGTGGAGGAATAACCACAACAACAACAAACGTCTCCAAGAAGGAAGCATGGAGCACATATGTCAGTACGTGCAGGGCAATGGATGGGTTCGCAACCACCTATGTAGCAAACTTTCCCTGTTATCCCTGAGGACCCACAAATGGGTGGACCCTCAAACACGTCACCAGTAGCGGAGTTACCACCTCTACCACCAGCCATTGAACTTACTGTTCAGCTATCGCTGCCGGAACCAGGAAACCCGATTCCTTCCTATCCAGATTCATCTGGGTACCACCATACACCTACACCTTTACTCGATGACTATTTGGCGTCGTCTGTTGATCCGTATTTGGAAGCACCCGCATATAATGCTTATAACCCAACTCCTTTTCTCCCATACTCAGCTACGACATATCCTGGCTATGGATACCAATACCCTTCTGCATCCCAGTATCAACCGCAATCGCAACCCCCTGCACAGCAAACACCTCAATCAACGGCACAACTAGAGGCCATTAACCAGGCCTTAGAAAGAGTGGAACAAATGCAGTGCCAAATTGAGAAAAAGGAGAAGAAAACCTTCAAGGCCTTCAAGAAGTTGACAAAAATATGGATGGGAAAGAAAGATGAGTAGGGATTGAGATATTACTATTTCTAATTTCGTCCCTGCGTGGACAAGTATTTTTATTTTAGTCCCTGCATGGACAAGTATTTTTATTTTAGTCCCTGCGTGGACAAGTATTTCTAATTTAGTCCCTGCGTGGACAAGTATTTTTATTTTAGTCCCTGCGTGGACTAGCTATTTCTGTTAGGCCCTGCGAGGACCAATTAGTCTTAATTTTGATTAAAAGACCTGTTTAAGGCCCTAATGTAATCCCTTAGTTATTTTAATGAGAAAGGATTCAAAAATTTTATATGTGTTTATATATATAAGTATTAGAATATCCTTTGTTCAAGCGATCATCTCGACTTTACTCGAAATTTTTATTGATCCGCTAAAGTTCTGAAAGATCTTCTTAATGGTTTTCACAGCCAAATGGCAATAGACCATAATAAATTGGCAAACTATGATAAGTTAAGGACTGCCTCTAATCGAGTTCTCCTATAACAACAGTTATCAGCATCAAGGCCGCTCCTTTCGAGGCCTTATATGGGAGAAAATGTCGGACGCCTATTTGTTGGGCAGAAGTTGGCGAGGCCCAACTAACAGGACCTGAGATAGTCCTGGAGACGACATATAAGATTGGGCTAATCCTTGAACGTCTCAAAGCTGCCCGAGATAGGCAGAAGAGTTACGCAGATAAGAGGCGTAAACCTCTACAGTTCCAAGTAGGGGACAAGGTCTTGTTGAAGGTATCACCTTGGAAAGGTGTAATGCGCTTTGGGAAAAAAGGCAAGCTAAGCCCTAGGTACATAGGACCGTTCGAAATCGTCGAACGTGTTGGGTCGGTAGCATACAGGCTAAACTTACATGAGGAGTTAAGTGGAATTCATGATGTGTTCCACATTTGCAATTTAAAGAAATGTCTAGCCGATGAGTCGCTGGCAATGTCTCACGAAGACGTGCAGATTAATGAAAACCTAAGATTTATTGAAAAACCAATTGAAATCGAAGATCGGCAGGTCAAGAAGCTCCGAAGAAAGAAAATACCTATTGTAAAGGTGAAATGGGATGCCCGTCGAGGCCCCGAGTATACATGGGAAATTGAGTCCCACATGCGTCAAAAGTACCCTCATCTTTTTGAATAAAATCTCGAGGTCCAGATTTCTTTTAAGGGCGTGAGGATGTAACACCTCGTAAATCCCAACCAGTTAAACCTCGACACGTGTCCCGCTGATCCTCGTGCCGGCTGCTGACCGAGAGGAACCAAGTGCAACGTCATGTTAGCTAATAACCTTTGAACGTCAAGCATAATCGAATCAAGAATAAATCCCAAGAAAATTTAAAGTTTTCTTCTTTGGAGATTTGTTACGGACCGCAAGCCAATGCGGTTACGGTCCATAACCAGGTTATTGATTTTTGGGCGCTGAAGGTCCTTGCGGACCGTAACCGCAATCCCATACGGTCCGCAAGGGACCTGCAGATGGCAGAATTGGGGCAGGGACGTGGAAGCTTGCATGTAAGCTCAACTTTCACGAATTCCCACCATCCCTCTGCTCAAGACATGACCCTAGACACTTGTGATCATCAGTAGTGAATGCCTAACACATCTATTGATCCTCACAACCCATCTAACTCCATAAATTCAAGCTTGATATCCACCTAAAGAACTTACACATTTTCATAACTCACTCTCCTCATCTCTGCAAAGTTCTGGAGCTCAAGAAACCTTCAAACCTGTTCTAATTTCTTGCTAGGACCGTTTTTAAGTGTCCTTAATCCTCCTTGTTCCTTCTATTGTGTTTTCAAGCCAAAAGTCAAGCTTGTCGTAAAAACGGTTTGACTTGCGGTTAAATCTTTATCGGTCCAATCATGATCTGATCTAAACATGGTTACGTGATTGTAATAAGGTAGGTAATAATCCCTCAAAGGGGTACCTCCTGATTACCACGTTTGCATAACCAATTGACGAGTCAAACTAATTCATAAAAAGTCAAACTGGGCCAGGTTTGGGAATAAATTCATAACTTAAGGTATGCATGCTATAAAATATGTTTTGTCACTCTAATAATTTGGTAATAATTATAAGAACATGTGGGAACATGTTCGGCTTGTCAATTCCAGGTCTAAGGTCGGTTCGCAACCGAAAGTCGTGAAGTTTGACTTCTGCTTTGACTTTCAGTTCTGACCCAATTATGTATCTTTCAAGGCTGATTCTAAGTTGCATTATAATCCTTATATAATGTAGTAAAGTCCTTTGAGGTCATACTACATGATCATAATCATATTCCGAGTTATGCGCAAGTTTCATCAATGTGCAAAATGTGACTACTTTGCCCTTTTTGCTTAAAATGAGATTTAAACTAAAAATGAACATGCAACAAGTTACCTACTGATATGTTAACTTGTTTGGCTTGCATGCATGTCAATAATTTGGTCATGATTTGAGTTTTTCCTAAATATCGCAAATCAAGCTTTTAAAGGACCAAAATGCCCTTTTCGGCAAATAAAGTATTTTAAACATAACTCCTACAATAAAATACTTTACCTACTGATGTTATGATATAATTAGAATTATTTGGATATTAAATCAGTTTATAAACTGAGTTTATGAAAAGGTGCTTGCATGGTATAGATAAATGACGATAATGCCCTTACGGTGCATAAAATGAGTTTTAAAGACATCTTCATAACCAAACCTTTTACAAACTGACTTTATATAATAAATAAAATATTTTGGTTATGTAAACCTGATCAAAACTATTATTTTCCTTAAACATCGATTAAATCGTCATTTAGCGACTTTATCACCTTTTCGACGCATAGTATGGGTTAAAACCATATCTAAGCATCAAGACTTATTACCTATTGATTATAAAACCTATTTCTAATATTTTTACAGTAGGTACAAGTTATAAACTCAGATTTCCAAATAAGTCTTCACATCTATGTGGGAAATGACCAAAATACCCTTTTGGGGCATAGTTTGGTCTTTAAATATAAACCACACATATATTTGATATCCTACTGATATAACACCATAAATTATCTATTTTTACTGAATGATTATGACCAGGACATCAGAATTATTGCAAACCTCTTTTATAAGTCGTAAAATGACCAAATTACCCTTTTGGAACTTAATTCGATTTTATAACTACTGATATTATGACATGTGTTAAGTATAATGACACATAAAAACTTGTATATGACTCATCCGGTTACCCGGTATCGCTTATACGCGTACGGTTAAGTCTACGTGACTAGTTTACGTAAATTCACCAAAACTGGTCTAACCTTATCATTTTTATATCAAAATCCAAAATGTTATATGTTTACCCAAAATACACAAGTCCTAGTACTTGTCGGGTATAAACAACATTCTTTCTGGTCATCGCTTAATCTAGCGTATCGTTCCGTTACGTATCCTTTAAGCTAACTAGTTCGAGTCAACGACTCAACCTAAACCCGTTAGCATTCTAATTGGTTATTAATACCATCAATCCAGACTAGAAGCCTCCCAGTAGATCGATACTTTGCATTTGTCTTCTTGATTAACGGCTAAGTTACTATTCGTTAGAAGAACTAGCTCAGGTAAATACTTTAACTTATTTTCTCTATACGGGCTTGGGATACAGTATTATATTACCGCTTGGTCGGGTATGGGATCATGTTTATCGGATCGTGATTTACTAAATCTTATAACTCGTTTTATTCCGTACTGTCTGATAACTTAAACATTGGGGGTTAACTCGACCGTGTCCTGGATATCCTTGGCTCATTTAAATTACTAATGGCCACGACCTAATTGCGGGGTGTAGGCATACACCTGACAGACGCTAATGTTGAACAAATTATTTTTATTATACTCCTCCGTGGGTTTTATTAAGTGGTGTGTCGGTTAATCAGGTTATTCGGTTTCTGCACCGGACCCCATATGTATTGACAGACCTTTAAAACTGTAAACAAGATCATTTTGAATTGTCCTAGGTTATAAAAGATTTTCATGCTGAATGCACCTAAACAAATTTTTAAATGTTTTCAAATGAGTCGGTTAAATGTATTTACCAGTGAATACTGGCGTATTTTCCAAAAAGGCTAAGTGAAAGGTTTCGACACAGAATAGGCTAGGAGCTGCTTGGTAGCGACGTAGGGAATTTTGCAAGTTCGTAGTCAAGCCTAAAGTCTGTCAGAGGATATCATTTTCGTACTATCGATCCGCCTGTGGATCTAATATTGCAAACCTTATATTTACTTTTTAAGACTTTCAAACTCTATGGTTTGTAATAATATTTAATATTCAAGACTTCCGTTGTGCTGTATATGTTTGACCATGACGATATCAATCTTATGTCACAATACTCCCCACCCGGGCCCAGCGGGAATGTGTTGGAAATACGGGGTGTGATACCTTGATTAACCAATTTGTCTGCCGAGTCCAAGTTAATGACCTCGGTTCGACCCGTTATGAACAAACTGTTGGTTTTTCTCAAAATCAAGTTTCAAATTAATGAACTTTTAATCGTTTTGGCTTATCAGATTTTACAGATTAGCTCACAACCCATTGTCAATTAGATTTCCACCAGTTTAGCACCTTACCAGACTTCGAAGATCCTTCTCCAACATTGGCTTGTTGAAACTAATGTAGAAACAAAATCTTTTTGTATTTTTGAAACTTTATGATAAAACACACTGAAAATCTTTTTGGTTTTAATCTGTAAAGCAGATAAACTATGTACAGAACAAGTAAACTATGTACAAACATATTTACAGACATATTTTTTGTGAATTCGTGTCTAAGGAGCATATCAGTTGTTTGAGACATATCTACCGTTGACCTTTTGATGACTTTATGTTTTAAACTCGTTTACCTAGATTGTCGATATGTTTGTCCATTTAAACTTCGACACATTTCTCAATTGTTCCAAGATATGTTAGGTATGAATTATGAAACTTGACTTAACTATGGTTCCCATCTTAGAATATACTCCCGTATCAAGATTCCCTAGATTTCATCTTACAGGTGAATATGATATCTATATCTGGGTTAATGCGAAGCCTTGAGAGCTCAGGTTAATACCACCGTATCGACAAAGAGATGAAGGCTCGACTTATAGGTGTGTTCCACTTAAGGAATCTTTTAAGCACTGAAACCGATTAGATCTTTCGATTTTTTTCGACTTTGCATGTTGTTTAGGGGTTTATAGCAAAAGCATTATAGAAGTTCTACGCTATTGCTTCCGTAAAATCAGAAGAACTTGTATAATACCCCAAATATCAACTATCTATAAAGACCTCGTATCTCAGAATCAAGCAATCTCTCAAACGAAATTTCGGAGTACTAAGTCCATATATTCGAGAGATGTTATTCCACAAGATTAAGCAGTTGTAAAATTTAGTTTATATCTCAGAAACAATTTACTGAACGTGTAAAATCTATCGACACATCCACAGTATTACTTGTTTATCACTTTTAAACTTTACAATTCTTTAGCATACTCTGGTAGTCCACTGATGTACTATCATTTCCTTTGTGACATCAAATTCTTTTTGTCTTTTTCGATGTTTTTGTACTTTTTAAATTTTTCATATGTTTTTGTATTTTCTCAATTATTTCTCCCCCTAAAATCAAAAACATATTTTTGTATTTTAGTTTTTAAGAAATACTAATCTAAAAGATATAAAAACCAATGTGGATCACGTGAACTCGTCGTCCGATCCGTATTCAACCTTTTTCTCCGCACCTGTCAACAAATTTTTAATATCGTTAAGCCTCATTAGATATTTAAATCTCGTTAAAGGAAAAGCTTTGGTATAAAAATCAGCTTTTCGTTCATAGGTGTAGATTTTTTCTATTCGTACCAACTTCTTTTCGTAGCAGTTATGAATGAAGTGATAACGAATTTCTATGTGTTTAGTACGAGAGTGATGAACATGATTTTTAGTGATGTCGATTGTTGCCTTATTATCTACATATAAAGGCGTATCAAGAAATTGCATTCCAAAGTCCCTCATCTATTTGTTGAATCCATAGGATTTGAGAACAACAGCTGGAAGCAGAAATGTATTCTGCCTCACATGTAGAAAGAGAGACCGTGGTTTGTTTCTTGCATTGCCACGTTACTAATCTAGTTCTGAAGAACTGGCAACCAGCCGTTGTAGACTTTGAATTCAGCTTGTCCACCCTGAAGTCAGAATCAGCGTATCCCGTCAGATTAAAGTTATCGTTCTTTGGATACCACAAGCCGATGCTTAGACATCCCTTCAAGTAAAGGAATATTCTTTTGACTATCTGGATGTGTGACACTCAGGGACTGGACTGATATCTCGCGCAAAGGCAGGTAGGATCATAATATCTGGACGAGATGACGTTAGATACATAAGAGATCCTATCATCGACCGATAGAGCGTATCATCCACTTTGGTTCCTGTTTCGTTAATGCAAATCCCGTGATTCAGCGCCAGAGGAGTCGAAAGTGGCTTAGAGCTATCCATTTCAAACTTCTTTAGAATATCATGAACATATTTGGTTTGACGAATGAATATGCCGTCTGGTTACTGATCGACCTGTAATCTGAGGAAGAATTTCATTTGGCCCATAGAAGACACTTCGAATTTCTTCTTTATGATCTTTTCGCGTAGCTTACCATAGAGAAATGATTAGATGATTTCCGACTTCTTTGGTAAACAATGTACTATCCACTGTGCCTCTCGTAAAGCGTTTCCAACGAGATGTTGATATAACGTCTCGTACCAAGCTCTCAGGGCTAGACAAGCTTTGTTCTTGTTTGGCGGATCGACGAACCCTGGTGGCTGGCCGACGTACACTTGTTCGAGTAGCTTACCATAGAGAAATGCGGATTTCACATCTAACTGGTACACCTTAAAACCTTTCCAAGCTGCGAGTGCAAGGAAAATGCGGATTGACTCTAAACGTGCAACCGGTGCATAGACTTAAGTATAGTCAATTCCTTCTTGCTGGTGGAAACCTTTGACAACCAACCGAGCTTTGTTTCTAACTATCGCACCCCGATCATCTCTGTTGCTCTTGAAGACCCACTTTGTATCTATTGCTTTCTGCTTCGGTGGTAAGTCTACAAGCCTCCAAACTCCTATTTTCTCGAACTATACCAACTCTTCCTGCATCGCTATCACCCAGTTCTCATCACCCAGAGCTTCATTCATAGTCTTCGGCTCTATTTGAGATATGGAAACATGAATAATAACAATAGTCTTGAGTTGGAGCCACTCGGGTATAGAAACAACTTAGAACTTTGTTGATTTGACTTCTTGTTCGCACACCAGTCTGTAACTCTCCAATAATGTTTGTTGAAGGATTATAAGAATAAGATAGTGGCATCTCCTTGCTAGGAACATCAACCGTACTATTTTGATTTGTGACATTCAGATCAACGATCAATTCAACATTAGATGTACTAGATGTAGCTTCATTTTGATTGCTCGGGCCAGCAGATTGATTCAACATGTTAGATATCTGCTCGGATTCTTCACCGGAAGAGGATTCTCCATCGTCATCGAAAGTCGGAGCTTCATCAGAGCCGGAATTCTGATTCTGAGAAGCATTGGGCTCTGTAGATGCATTTACTGGTTCAGTGGAAACATTTGCTGGAGTTGTAGTAGGTTCTGCTTCAGAAACTTGTTCAATCGGAACACCGCTATTACTCGGACCTGCACTAGAAGACGAAGTACCAACAGTGGGTTGATTAACCACAATTGGCCTAATAATCTGTTCTTGGTTTGCCGACTATTGAAGATAATAAAGAGTTGCAAGTTCTTCATCAGACGGTTCTTCTGGCAAGTCGAATGATTTCCACAAATCTTAATAATTGAACAACCACGCATCGCCTATTCTCTGAATAGGAGTTGTGTACCGAAAGCAATCAATGTGTTGTGCTTCAATCACTTTTCTCAAAGCAGGAACATAAACTCTCTTTAGCAGACTAGCTTACTCGACAAAGAAACCTTCAAGCAATTTGGCACCGAACCATCAATCACTGTACATGGTGCACCAAATGGCTCTAGATATTTTAGGTTTGGTTTCCTTCGGTTGATCATTTCAAAATATGTCTTTTTAGTCGGTTTGACAGTTAAGACCCTATTTAGTGTGTAGAATGCCGCTGCAACCGCCTCACTCCAGAAGCTAACAGGAAGTTTCGAGTCTGCAAGCATTGTTCTTGCTGTTTCGATTAGAGTTCTATTCTTCCTCTCAGCTATGCCATTTTGTTGTGGAGTATACGGCGCACTGAATTCATGGAGAATTCCTTTGGCGTTGCAAAACTCTTTCATCTTGTTGTTCTTGAACTCCGTGCCATTATCACTGCGAATACGTCTGACAGGCAGATGATATAGATTTTTGAACTTCTTGAAGAGAATTACCAAATTATCGAACGTTTCATCCTTGGACTCTTGAAAGAAAACCCATGAATATCGAGAACAATCATCTGTGACAACCAAATAGTATAGATCTCCGGATATACTTCGAACATTCACCAGACCGAAAAGATCCATATGTAGACGTTCAAGCGGCAACTTTATATAATTCAGAATATTCTTAGGATGTGATTTCTTCTTCTGCTTCCCTTTCTTGCATTCAAGACACTGATCCGTCATGTGGAAGCTTCGAAGATTCACCCCCTCGACTAAATCATTATGAACCAGAAAATTCATTTTCCTCAAATGTATATGCCCCATTTTCCTGTGCCATAAAATCGAATCTTTCTCCGTGGCTTTTGTGACAAAACTTTGAGCCGATTTCGATGATGTTGTAGCATTGCCCATATCTAACACATAGAGATCGTTTTCGCGTGGAGCTCGCATGAGAATCCAATCATCCCGAATTTTGAAACTCGGCTTTAAAATCATACACTCTTTATCATTGAAATCAACAGTGAATTGTTCATCACAAATCTGCGAGATGCTTAGAAGATTGTTCTCTAGCTCAGCAATGTAATTCACACGATCAAACGATACTACGCCATTGGAGAGCTTTTCTTCAGCTACGATCCGGCCTCCTTGGTTTCCAGCGAAGCCAACATAACCTCCATTTATCGCTTTGATGTTGAAGAGAAGAGCTTTCATCCCTGTCATGTGCCTTGACGCTCCACTATCCAGAATCCACTTTGATAAAACGGATCTCTGGAGCCCCTGCACACATTAACATTCAGTTAAAAAGCGTGACCCAAGCCTTCTTGGTCTTGGTTTTGGATAATAAGCTTCATAATCATTCTCAAAATCACCATCTGAGATGTCACTGTTATTACCATTTTTAGACTGAACGTTCTTTTTATCTTTTGAAAGTTTGACAGTTTCAGTTTTAATCTCAGATTTAAACTCTTTGTTGTTACCAGTCTTAACTAGCTCAGACTTGATAACTTCAGATGTTGATGATTTCTTTTTAGCAATCCAGGATTGTCATTTTACGTTTGCCTTTTTTATGTAAAACCTTGATTCATTTGTCTTGGAAGTTTCACCTTTCTTGAAAGTTGAGTTTTCAAATTTAGTTTTAGGTTTAACTTCAAGTTTAGATTCATTTCTTTTTAGAATTGACAGGTTTTACAAAATCTGGTTGCTTAGGCTTTTCAACATCTGAACTTGTTTTCCTTCGAGGATAGACCGGCTTTGATTTCGGACACTTGCGTGCAATGTGACCAACTTCATTGGACTTGAAGCAAGTCCGATCATCATGAGAATGTCCACTAGTGGATTTTACACAACTAGTGGCTTTAGCCTTATCTCGAAGTTTTTTATCCTTTTTAAACTCATCGTTTGATTGCTTCCCAATCAAACTTTCCTCTTGAACCATGCTCGTCCCATATACAAATTTCATGTTTTTATCTTTATATTCACGAAATGGTGACTTTTTCTTGCTCGGATCTTCTTCCACATCCAAACCCAAACCCGCTCTCCTATGTTCCGGAAAGTCACCACCATTTCTTCGGTAGTTGTTTCTTTTAGGTTTAGAGTAAAATTTATTTTCATTAATTTCCAAATCTTCTGATGAAACTTCAACGAGTTTGAAGAATTTGTCAACCTGATCTTCCTTCACATTCCGAATCGGAAAGCTATCATTGAAGTATAGTCTATCAGAATCCTTAACTTTGTACATGACAACGTTAGGATCATCACTTAGGCTATCTTCCGATGAGGTATCGTCATCTTCAGATTGTGAATCAGAATTGTTCGAACTCGAGTTGGTGCTTTCAAAGCTGCCATCATCAGAATTATTCAAAACATTTTCATCAACATTATTAACCACTACTTTGCCATCATCACTCGTGTAGGTTATATCAATGTTCTCAGGCAACTCGTTTTTCTTTTCAGTTAAAAGTTCAATGTTGAGTGCCTTTTCCATCTCCTCAGCCTTCTTGCGACAATACTTTTCGCATAGGGGTGGTGGAGCATTGCTATAATCTCCACGTTTCTTACTTTTGGCTTTCTGAACATTTTCTTCCGACTGGATAGTTTGAAGAATGTGATCAGTGATGTAGGCATTTGTGGTATAGCTTTTCAGAAGCTGTCGAACCCTTTCGATTTTGATTTTCATGTCTTGAAGCTCTTGTTTTACTTCAGCAATGTTGTTTATGTAAACGTTAATAGCTTTTTGTTTTTCCATTAAAGTAGCTTATAACATTCTGACAGTGTCGTGTTGTTCAATGTTATTATTATCAAGCCTCGTGTAATCATCTTTTATTTTGTCGTAAGCCTCTTTCATTGTGCGATAATCGTATTTGAAATTATTATTATGCACATTTAGTTCGCTTATGATCTGAGACTTTTCAGCACATTGAACACAAGGTTCAGCACATTAAGTACATAGTTTTTCTACCTCCACAATTTGTACATTTACCTCTGGACCTACCTTCGTTAGATTTGCCATCATAGCTTTATTAGCGATCTCTATGAGGTTTTCTTCATTCATTTCTTTGGTTACGTTGATAACCTCCTCAACCACATGTTTCTCCTCAGCAACATGCTCCGAAGATGTTGTATCGCCAAAACAACCTGCAAAACTAGTAGTCATATTAGGAGAAAGGATACTCTGCACCTTTATATGGTGATAAATTTCCTCTTCCTCAGCTTGTTGCATGTACTCTTCTAGTAATGCCCTTTCCATGCTGCATCTTGAGCAGATGTGACTTCCACGATCTTGGCCATAAGAGCAACACCGGTCTTTTTGGCAATATATGAGTTCTAGTCAAAACCGTCATCTTCATTTGAAGAAACCATTGCCTTCTCTGTGGTGTTGGATGGTTTTTCTTGGGTTTTGATTTGAGTCTTCTTTGGGAAAGGCTTGTAGTGACTTCTTGCAGTATTCACTACCACTTCCAAATGGACTTTGATTACCACTTGCCTCAGGATTCTTGCATTCTCTTTTGAAGTGCCATTTTTGTCGGCATCTGAAGCAAGTGACTTTTGTTTTATCGAACCCCAGTTTGTTGCTTGAATTCCCGATGTGTCTGCCGGTTAGAGCAACAAACTTAGTAACCCTCCGGATGATCGATGCTAAGGACCACTTAATGTCCATCAGCTCAAGCTCTTCTTCATCTACTTGATCATAGTCTTCGGCGGTCATCTCCGAATTACCAATCTTTCCAGCCACCAAACTTTCATACGATTCCAACACTGTGGCAAGAAGTGTCATGTGTCGTTTGGCAACTTGTTCAGAAAAAAAAAAGTTGTTTAAATTGACTGCAATGTTGCATTTAAACACATTTGGATCAGAATTTGATTGATTATTCTGATTTGTCTGATTCTGATACGAAGGATTTGATCCTGTGCTTGAAAATGATGAACTCTGAGGACTCTGATCATATTTTGGATATGATTGAGCTTGACTTTGTGGCGAATGATTTGAGGAATTCAGATTCACGCTAAAAGCGGTTTGGATCTTCGGGCTAGTGATATTATCTTGAGCTCCTGACTTGTAGTACAACCTTACATCTTGAGTCACGTTTGCATTCTTTGATTTGGCTATCTTTAACAACTCCATCTCATGACCCTCCGTTTATCAATGAATGTGGATAGTTTAAAGAACTGTCAGCTCGGACTTTCTTTAAGAACCATGAGATATGTCATCCAATCTCCTTCAGGCAATGCGTCAGCCAGTTTATCTATGTATTCTTCTTCCTTTTTATCAAGCCTGTGTCTTCTCATTATCACTTTTAGATGACAAAACCTTTCGATCATCTGTTTCATCGTTTCGCCTTTAATCATCGTGAATATATCGAATTCCTTCATGATCAGCGCTTTCTTGCTTTTGACCATTTCTACACTTCCCTGGTATTTGTTATTCAAGAATGTCCATTATTCCTGTGTAGTCTTATATTCCGGTAGCAGCACCAATATAACTTCTTTCACCGACTGTTGGATCAAACTTATCATTCTCTTCTTTTCAACGTAAGCATCCTTTTGTATAGTAGAGAACTTGCTGATGTCGATAACATTCTCATTCTCATCTCTAGGCCATACGTAGCCAGTCTGAACTGCAACCCAACTGTGGAAATACGTAGCTTGCACCCAGTTAGAGAACTTTTCTTTCCAACCCTCATACTCATCTATACACATCAGTTTTGGCGGTTTCGCAGATGTGCCCATCTCGTTATAGATGTTCACTTGATTCACCATTTGAGCATTTGATGTTGTAGCTGTCATGAATGCACTGTGCAGATCTTCCATCTTGAAAAACTGACGGATATCACTGAAAGCACACGTTCACAAACTATGAAAAATAATCAGTACACTGACAAGTTCGAGCGAACATGCAGTTTGAGAAAAATCAAGTTTTGTTTTACACAAGTTCGGGCAAACTTGTGTTGACAATTTTGAAAATTTCGCCTGATGAATTTCGGGCGAACTTATAAGATTTTCAAAAAAGATAAACAAGTTTGGGTGAACTTATACTAGATTTTCAACAATCTTTAATCATGTTCGGGCAAACTTGATAAAAGTTGAATGAAAATTAGGTAAGTTCAAGCGGACTTTTCAGTAAAACCTTGAAATATTAGTCAAGTTCGGGCGAACTTGATTAAAAATCAATGAATTTTAATCAAGTCCGAGCGAACTAGATCCCAAGTTCAACCAAAACAAGTTTGCTAATCATGGTTTTTTGAAATTTTTGATATCAATTAGTTTGAATTTGATGTTCAAACTCTCAGGGGTTTACCACAAGTGTATTTTACATGACATATTCAAAATTTAGCAACTTTTATCCGTGAATTCATTGTTTTTCTTGAAAAAAATGAAGGAAAGTGGTAGAAAGGAGTAGAATAAGAGTAGATCTTGCAATGATTTCACCAATTATCCAGGCCCTGATACCACTTGTTAAATCGCTCTATGTTTAGCATAGGAAATTATATTGGTATCTGACGTTCGTATAGGCGGAAACTATATGACGTGTTAATCGAATATGCAAAGATTTACTATTTAATTGCTGTTAATTGATCATAAAGTTCATTTACATGTCAAATCCAGATCGGGCAGAGCTTCGCCGTACAAGTGACAAAGTTGCTGAAGTTACAAATGAAAATCACAAGTCACCTATTTATAATAGTACAAGTTCGCTTGGGGGAACACAAGTTCGGGCGAACTTGTTCCAACATCACTATTTCCGGCGAACTTGTCCTATCATTTACATAAATACGACTATTTATAACGTATTCTAGCCCAAACTAAACAGACTCGATCCAAGACTAAGACATAGACATTATGTACTAACAAAAGATCCATGCCACGTTGATGAGGTTGAAGATGTTGATGACATTGGAGATGTTAGTGGGGAGAAGACAAAGAGATGTATGACGATGATGATAGTGATGAAGATGAATGGGAAGAGGTTTCAGAAGATGAAGATTAAAGCATGTTGACGGCCATGATATCTGTTTTTAACATATTTGAGCTTTCAACCCAGATTTGTTAAATAACCTTATCCACATTTGTTAGTATGCAACCATAACATTAACCATCATAGATTTCACTTGTTTCCTGGGTTCTGTTTTCATTTGCGATTTTAAAATGTGTGCTATGCGATTTACTACAAATAGTTACCTTTTTTGTTCGGTTAACTATTTCATACTTATATCACAACCATCTAAACATCCAACCTTCAAAACATCCACCACCAAAAACCATCACAGTTGGATAATAAACATACTAAACATGCCAAAAGATCAATACCCAAAGATCAAGTTTTCTATTTTTCTTGCAATGATGATAGTGGGTTATGTTTATTTCTTAAATTTTTCCCTATATAATCATATATCCATGCGATTTACCCTTTTTGGCTGTCTTTATTTTTATGTGTTGTTGTGGTCTATTTGTGATTTAATCATGCGATTTTTAGTATAAACATCGATATTAGCCAAAAAAACCACAAGCAAACTGTTCTAGCATTCAAAATATCCACATTAACATAGTTCATACCCAACACATTAACCTTCAAAACATCAACATTTAACCAAAACACCATCACATCACATCACAGTAGCATGATAAACGATGTAGATATACCGAAAGATCATGTTAGCTTTTTATTGCAAAGATCCTTTCCCTGGAGCCGAACTCCATTTTCTCCGCCACAGAAGATATAGCATCCTTCAGGAAGGAATACACCAAGTTATCAGCTCGAGATTGTTCTTTGATGTGATCGATGGAGTTGTTCTTGAATGTTGATGGCGATTCTGCCATTAGTTGTTCCTACATGGCTTAATTCTTTTTGTTTGATCAAGAATACACCCCTGCACATCAAGAATCGAGTGAGAAGAGTTTATATTAGTGCTTATCTCTGTTAATGTGCGTGTTGACAACAGCTCTTGATAGAAATGTTTTCAATTTCCTCACTAAACATTGTGTGTAGTGCAAATTGTTGGAGCTCAGGGGTGTTATCTGTGTGTTGTTTAGTGGGATTATGGTGGTTTATATAGGAAGATTTGGTATATGAATCTAGTTATAAAAGTAGTAAATTATGTAGGTTGTTGGATGTGGTAAGTAGTGTATTTATGTTAAAAGTCATCATTAGATACCATTCACATCAAATTAAGTTTTGGTTTTATATATAGTTATTTTTTTAGTTATTATTCAGTTGTCTGGTGATAGGTTTTAGTTTTTTATTTTTTATTTTTTGGCTTAAAAATAGTGCTTGTTGTGATATGCGAAATAAAAAAACTACATAATAATATGCGAATACGATCTTATGGGAATTTACAAAAAATAGATATTATGCGATTTGATTATTTTATGAAGCCGTGCGAATTCTTATATATTAACTAAAATATATATTCCAATAATTATCCCTTCACACAGTGTTTTATGTTTGTATATGAACTATTTACATTATAAATACCCATATCAATACCAACCACTTGTTTCTTATCCTAAAAAATAGGACAGACTCACCAACATCATCATCTGCTTCATGTTCATCTGGTTCAAGTAGAGATGGGCATAAAAACCGGTTCCGAACCCGAACCAGTAGAACCGAACTGGAACCGGGTCCAGTTCCTACCCGACATTAAGTAGAACCGGTTCCGGGTTCAAAATACCCGTTGGTTCTAACCCGGTTCCACAATTTTACCATTTGAATCGGGTCGTACCCGGTTCCTACCCGTACCCGGTTCCTACCAGTACCCGGAAATTCAGTTCTAGAAGGAACCGGTTATACCCGTTAAAATGTTACCGTTGGAACCGGTTATACCCCTTATAATGTTATCGTTGGAACCGGTTATAGCCGTTAAAATGTTACCGTTGGAACCGGTTCCTGACCGCAGGAACCGGTTCTGAACAGTAAAAGTCAGGTTTTGACTGTCAGGAACCGGTTCTGAACAGTAAAAGTCAGGTTTTGCCTGTCAGGAACCGGTTCTGAACAGTAAAAGTCAGGTTTTGACTGTCAGGAACCGGTTCCGCACCATACCCGGTTCCACACCATACCCGGTTCCATAATACCCGTACCCGGTTCTACACGGTTCCATATTCTTGGGTGTGAACCCGGGTAGGAACTGGACCCGGTTCCACACCATACCCGGTTCCAATGACATCCAAGCAGAACCGGGTACGGGTATTATGGAACCGGGTCCGGGTAATAATAAAACCCGATTATGCCCATCTCTAGGTTCAAGTATCAAAAGTGCTTTGAAAAAGAGGATTCGGGAAAAGATTGAAGAGGATCGGTCATGCAAAGAGTTGTTGGAAACCAATATAGTGTGGGTAAGGGAGAATATGAAGAGGAGAGAAGAAATAGTCAACTTGCTATCACAGATGCAGGAATGTAGCCTTCGAGAAATCACAGTGATGTTCATGGTTGACCTGGGTGAGAGGGACGAGAAACAGTTGAAAGAGATTGAGAATGCAACAATTGTTTTTAAGATGCTCGATGGACTTGAAAATGAAGTTTCTTTCCACTTTCGAATGAATTAGTACTATGTGTAAGCGAGTTGTTTTGAAAGATCTGTTTTGTGTTTGGTGTATGTTTAATTCACATCAGTGGATGTGATCGGTGTATGTAAAATTCGCATTAGCGGATGTTTGTATTTTTGTTTTTTACGATGTACTCATATGGAAGAAGTGTGTGTATGCTTGTGTACGCTTTGTTTTCAATGCAATAAACCATATGAATTGTGTTGCAATAACTAATAAAATAAGAACATTAAAATCCAAGCAGACTAAATGAAATGTTTGTTTAAAATTTACAAGCATTGACCAAAACAAACTAACATAAACATTGTCAAATAGTTCAGACTGGCTTTCAAAAGCACTTATCCAACCTAGCTGCAGTTTGCATGTCCAAATTTTGCATAAATGTGTCCCTGTCCGACCTTTTTGTGACAATTGTAGTGATTCGATCATTTAACGATTTCAAACGAATTATCAATCAATGAAATTTTGTATTTTATTTCGGAGATTCATTTATTTATCATGACATTTGCACAAATTCAATTATTACACGATATCAAACTCTCGAACGACTTCTGGAAGTAAAATCACAAACTGTTACGAAAACTTAATCAGTTAAACGCGACATACGCTCCAGAACAAGTACATAAGATAAACATACCCTAAATATCCTTTACCTAACTTAGAAATAAGTTTTGAAGGGTCCGGTATGGCAAAAACATGCTTATGCAACTTTAGGGACTATTTTGCAAATTCTGCGAAAGTACGCCGATTCGTGTATTTCTTAATACGGAACACGTACGTACATCCAAAAAAATTTTGTAATCATTAAAATCATGTATTTTAATGATTGGAAAAAATACCATTCGTTACGCATTTACGGTCATTTACGCGTTAATTAAAACGTTCGTCGTAGTTAAGCAAAAAACGCAACTGCACAACCGAACGAACCAACATGCGTGACATCTCCAGGCATATTTCAAGTTCCCTAAGCTTTATCGTCCTTATAGAGCTTAAAAAGTAGGTTAACGGGTGTTAGAACTGCCAAAATGCGACGAAACAAGTGCGTGGGCCTGTTCTGCCAACTTTTGAAAGTTGCTGCCAGCTAGGGTCCTTACGGACCGCAAGGGCAACCCCATACGGTCCGTAAGGGGTGCCCTGTGACATCTGTGCTTTTTGATCTTGTATCTATCCAACAATGTTATGTTTAATGAAATTTTGTGCCATTTATGAGTTTCGTATATCTACTTATGACATTTGCGTATTTTTAATCCTTGTTCAAATCCGATCTTTTAAACATTTTTTGGAAGTGAAATCGCAAACCGTTACGCGAATGTAATCAGCTAAACGCAACGTATAGTCCGGAATGGTGACATAAGCTAAACATACCCTATATATCCTTTACATAACTTAGAAATAAGTTTTGAAGGGTTTGTATGTCAAAAACAAGCTTATTCAATCACATGGACTATTTACGTCAAACTATGAAAGTCTGCCGATTCTCGTAGCAACGCACACTCCGGAACAAGTACACAAGCTTAACATACCTTAAATACCCTTTACATAACTTATAAATAAGTTTCGAGGGCTTCGGTGTGGCAAAATCACACTTTTGTAACTTCAGGGGCTATTTTGCAAATTCTGCGAAACTATGCCTTTTTGCGTATATCGCTATCCGGAACATGTATGCACATCTAAAAATTTTTGTAAATATTAAAATCTTGTATTTTAATGATTGGAATGCAAAAATATCGTTCGTTACGCATTTACGGTCACACACGCGTTCATTACGATTTTCGTCGAAATTAACCGAAAACGGCGACCGTACGACCAAACGAACCGACATCCGGAACATTTTTGGACACATTTAAAGTTCCCTGTACTTTATTGTCCTTATGGAGCTTAGAAATCAGGTTAACGGGTGTTGGAAGTGCCAAAACGCGACGAAACGTGCTGATGGGCCTGTTCTGCCAATTTGTGAAAGTTTCTGCATGATAGGGGTCTTACGGACCGTAACTCCAAAGTCCATACGGTCCGTAAGGAACCCCTAGCTCACCAGAAACATGGCAGCATCTGAATAACTTCATTTTTGACTCACCATTCGACCTTGCCACCCTTAATTTGCACTTGACACCTATGGGACACTCATCTAACTTGTGGGTGAGTCATGGGACACTTGTTAATCACCTACAACATCAAGAATACTATAAATACCATAGTGTTCTTTACATTTGAACTATAGCAACCATTGTTCTTGCTATAACCTGCTACAAATCTGAATTTTGCAACCTCCTTAGAGCTATTCTCTGGTTCTTGAATCATTCCTTGGTGTTTATAAGCATTCCACTCTTGCTATGTTCAATTACTATAGCTTAATTTGGCTAAAAATCAAACAGTTTGACTTCTGTTTGACTTCTAGTTTGGATAATGAATTGATCAAGATAAAGCTCAATTGAATCTTGCATTATGATGATAATCAAGGTGGTTATGATCCCTAAAAATCATGTCTACTGATTTCCACCATTTCTAGTTATTTTGACAAGTCAAAGTTTCGGTCAAAATGCGATTTTTGCGTATTTTGCATCGGATATGTTTTCATGTATCAAAACAGGTTGTTTTGATGCTAAAACTCTGTTATAAACTTAGTAAGACATGTCAAGATATGTCAAATTCGTCACTCTTGTTATAGTGCTTGTTTAGAGTCAAAAGTCTAGCGATTTGACCACCGCTTTGACTTTCGAATCTGACCCGTTTGGTCGATTTTTAGACCTGACCAAATACATATTTATGACCATAAATATATAGGGAATAACCCTCTAAGGTTATACCTTATGGTCATGTCTTTTGGATAGTGTTACGTTAATCAATGGTAATATCCCTTAAAAATGACCAAAATACCCTTTTCGCAAGAAAACCAATTAAACACATAGGTAACATAAATTTTGACATATAATCTGATCAAATAACATTTTAACCATGTTTAAGCATTTAAAACTTATCATAACACATATCTAACCATCCGAATGCGTAGTTACGCAAATGACGCGTTAAAGTAGCTTAAACTACCTTAACGGGTCATAACGGGTCAAAGGCACTTAAAAATCTTTCCAACTCAGAATGTAAACTTATTAAACCATATCATATGAGTTCAACACTCACTTGGTTTATAAGGTCTCATTCTATCTAAATATTCTGATTTCAAGTTCCGATATTTACATAGTTAACCGTTTATAGGACACGCTTGATTTCACGGACTCTTGATCTTGGTTTATCTTCTTGAACAATGATACTTTTTGCAACCACAAGTGAGTACATAGTCCCCTCTTTTACGTTTTCAAATGTTTTGGGGTGAAACATATTGTGCCTATGAATTAATTTCGTGTCTTCATGACATTATACATGCTTGATTACAATGTATATATATAGTACATGATTTTCATTGCATTTTGCTTCATATGTTAACCTAGCATATTTAGCACATTGGTTTTTCGAAGACATTTTTTTTGCTATGTATGTTGACCTAGCATACTAGTACATGGTTTTCAAAGACATTTTCAAAAGACAATTTTTGGACATTTTCAAAGACATTTTCAAGACATGCTTACATTGTTATTGACATTTTGGTACATTGAACTCGACAATGATACATTCATTAACATTGATCACACCGACCGGTAGTATGTAATGGTACCATAGGATTGACAATCCCATTCCCACTTCCTAGGTATGTTTGGAAGCGACCTTAGGGAATGACATAATCCGATGAACATGGATAAATCCTTGACCGAATAGGGGTTTATCCGACAGTCAACAAGGCTTGAATGTGTTCGCCAACAATCCATAATATATGTTTTAACAATAAAAGCAATAGTTTATAAAACATGACATTTGTTACTCGACATTGGTTTACTCGACATTGGTTTACATGACATTAGTTACTCGACATTGGTTTACATAACATTGGCTTACTCGACAATGGTTTACATGACATTTGTTACTCGACACTGGTTTACATAACATTGGTTTACTCGACATTGGTTTACATGACATTTGTTAGTCGACATTGGTTTATATAACACTGGTTTCCTCGACATTGGCTTCTAATGAATGACTTAAATAGCGTGACATGTGTAATATGATAAAAAGCATGGTGGATACGCCGATGGTACTTCCTATATATAAGTGCTTTTATTATCTTACATATTGTGACGTTATCTAAATCATTTTAAACAAAATACAAGACATGACATATCTTATACAAAACATGACATTTTTATACGAGACAAAACTTACTTATTTAGCCAAGCTTTATTTCTTTTATATCATATTGATTTTTATATGGTTTTTATAAAAGAAACTTTTTATGGTTCATGGTGACTTTTGTACTACTTTAAAATTTTCTTACAATAATCAAAGCCATGAAGCATCAACACAAAATCCTATGTACTCGCAGGCATTTCTTTGCTGACTTTATTTTCACATATGTTTCAGGGGCGAATGTTCGAGATTGATCGTGCTACACATAGGGTATACTTTGGGCCTTAGTGACAATAAAAGCAAGAAGAACAGTTTAACTTATGTTGTATTTTCCGTTTTATCTAAGACATGTAAACAATTATATTCAATAAAACTTAACTTATTATGCCATGGTTGTTGAAACAATAATTCTGTTTCAACACTCCCCGACGTTTCCGCCATGGTTTATTGTTTTACGTGGTCAGGGTGTGACATACCCAGCACAGCAACTTTGCTGTCTTCTTGTTGTTCACTCTCTTGGACACCAAGCTCGCGATTTTTCCAGCTCCTAGCCTCCATTGGACATGTGTTAACACCCTTCTCAGATCATGACACCTCAAGAACACTTGGCATGATCCTAGAGCCCTCCAACATCTATAAATAGCAATCAAAAACTTCATTTCAACTTGCTCATTCACTTCTTCTTTCTCTCTTGCTCTACTTGGAGGCTACCACAGTGTTGGAGGCTTCCTAACTGAGCATTCGTCATCCATGAGCTCTTCAAGTGTTCTTCAACACAAGTAAGTGCTCTCTTCTAGTCTTGTTTCATTCTTTTGGCTATTTTACGCCAAAAGTCAAATAGTTTGACTTTCTGTTTGACTTTCGGCTTTGACCATGAATTGGTCAAAGCAAAGTTCAATCGAACTTTGCAACGTGATCGTAATCACGAGGGTTATGATCCATAGCGATCATGCCTACTGATTACCACGTTTACTAGTCGAAGTGACGAGTCAAAGTTTCGGTCAAAATGCGCATTATGTGCATTTTGCGATGGAACTATTTTTGGGTATCAAAACACTAAGTTTTGATACCAAAACATTTTTATAACTTAGTTAGACATGTTTTGACATGTCTAACTCGTCACTTTTAGTTTAGTTCTTATTTAGGGTCGTAAGTGGAGCGGTCTTGACCACCGCTTTGACTTTCGAATCCGACCCGTTTGGCCGATCTTAGGATCCAACCAAACACATATTTGTGACCATAGTTTTGTTGGGTTTCCATGGTGATTGGTTAAAATTTTATTTATCAAAACTCGGTTCAATAAATAGTAGTAGATTAATTAAGCAAGTTAATTAATAAAACGCAACGGAAAAATAAACAAGTGATCAACAAAACGAAACCCGACTGGATCCGGTTACATGCAAATACGAGCACAGTGATAATAACATCTAACTACCAATGAGAAAGATATACCTCGGTTAATGACTAACCGGTCGAGACACCAAGGTTCAACGAACACATGCTACTGACACGAACTGACGGAACGCGGGTATAACCCGGGTAGCGGCGGCGATGTCGGTGGCCGGCGACGGCAGCGGCCTAGCGACGGTGGTGAGCAGCGGCAGCGGCGACTGACCGGTGACGACGAAGCGGCTGTGGCGAGCCGACGGTGGGGCGGTTTTGGTTGTGGGTGTTTTGAGAGCCGTTTTGTGTTAGTTCATCCAACTCAATGCAAGACCAGAGCTCCCATTTAAATAGTAGATGGAGGTTCATGCATGCTCGCCAAGTGGTGGACATGCACGTGCATGTGCGACAAATGGAAGAGAGATTATGCATGCATGTCAAATGTCCAAGACCCTTGCATGCGCGAAAGTGGCAATGCAAGTGTGCATGCACGACAAGTGGCGAGTTGAGTATACCCGTCTCACCCGGTCCATGTACCCGTCTATCAGTTAATACCCGCAACAAGTTTATTAATTAAAATAAACAGTTATATTATTAATAACGATTATTAATAATATAAATCCGCTCATGATCATAAATATAATTATGATCCGTTTCGCACATCGTTCGTAATTTCCAGTTAAACCAGTTAAGTGGATTTTAGTTCGTTGACCATGGTGTAACTCTTATGGGTCAAGACCCGGTCAGATAAAGAATGCATGATCATCAAACCGGGTTTCAAAATACCAGACGAGTGGATACTCATGCGTGTGCCAAGAGAGAATTATTTGTATTGTTGATGCATATGTCTGTTGCCTACGTCATCGTATAATATCGAGTCAGTATTTAGGAGCGAAATGTCGAAGTTAATGTATATTTAGGGTCAAGTTCGCTCGAAAAGAAAGTTTTGTAGTCAAGTTCGCCCGAACTTGCATTCCCTCCAACGAACTTGCACTCCTATAAATAGGAGTCTTGACATTTCATTTGTAACATTCAGAGATTTTGTCACGATAGATGCGAAGCTCTGTCCAAGTGTTTCCAGGATCTGTAACGTTGAATATTAATGAAACGGTGATTAAATAGAAACAAATGAGTGTATCCAACGTCGCCTAAGCAAACGGATTCCGCACGTTTACCTTAGGTTTGTCAGATTAGTGCCCGAACGATCCGTACAACGGACCTACAAGTGGTATCAGAGCAGGATTGGCCTAATTTGAAGACATTGGACATAGAACATCTCATCTTCTACTCATTTCTTCTATTTTTAACTTTTCTTGGACAATTCACGGACAAAATGGATTGATTTTCAAGTATAATACGTAAAATCCATAATAGATAAACCCTTGAAAAGATCAGAGCTTAAAACAAACGAATTCATACCGAAAAATTGAAAAAACCATGTTTCAAAACACATGTTCGCTCGAACTTGACATCAAGTTCGCTCGAACTTGACATCAAGTTCGCTCGAACTTGACTGAAAAATTCACAATTTTTCATCAAGTTCGCCTGAACTTGATTGATTTTTCAAGATTTTTGTTAAGTTCGCTCGAAATTGCTTATTTTTCAAACAAATTTCATCAAGTTCGCCCGAACTTGATTAAATATTGTTGAAAAATATTACAAGTTCGCCCAAACTTGTAAAACCTCTTGAAATTCCTACAAGTTCGCCCGAACTTGTAAGTTTTCTTGAAAATTCTCACAAGTTCGCTCGAACTTGTCAAATAATATACAAGTTCGCCCGAACTTGTCCATTACAAGTTCGCCCGAACTTGTCTAAGGTTTCAAAAAAAGGCATGAAAATCCTGAAAAATGTCTCGGACATTATATATCGTTAGATTCGTATCGACGAGACGAGTTTAAAGCTCTGAAAAAACAGTTTTCTGAAAAATTTTAAACGTTTTTAGCAAACCGATACGTTAATATTGTCGATTAAAAAGTCAACTTTTTACTAAAATTGTCTGTTTGCAAATCATTTTCAAGTGTTTTGAACGACAGATAAATTTGGAAAACGAAATGGGGTCCGAGAATTCGCCAAAGTTGATGAGTATAAACGAGTATGAAGTTTGGAAAGGAAAATTTGAGAGCTGGGTCCAAGCTACGCATTTTAGCAGTTGTGTGGCGATCGAAACAGGATATGTATTTCCAAGAGATGAGAATCAGAATATTCTAGAGAAGCGCAAGTATTCTACGCAACAGAAAGAGGCGTATTTTGCTGATAAGAAAATGATTAATCTGATTCAACAATCTGTTAACGAACATATCTTGATACTACTGCCTGAGTACAAGACTGCACAAGAACTCTGGATATCTCTAAAGAATAAATATCAGGTGAAGAGAGAAGAGAGTGTAGTAGTTAAGAACTGCGAAGCTCTAGTTTCAAGTATATCCACAAATGAGTCTTCAAGTTCTAAACCAGTCTGTCCGGTCTATGATGTAGACAATTATCAAGCAGATAATGCCAAACTCTTGAATGAGATTGAGAGTTTGACATTAGAAAATAAAAAATTAAAAGAAAATGAATAGAATTTTGAAAAAAAATAAATATTTTAGAAAATGAAAAATTACAAATAGTAGTAGATTTTCAAAATGAAATAAAAATGTTTAAAAATGAAAAAATTGTTTTTGAAAAATTAAATCTAGAAAATCAAAAAGCAATAAATTCTCATATTGAAAAAATTGCTCAACTTGAAAAAGAAGTTGAGACTGTTAAAAATAAAGCTGTTAATTCAGAAAAGTTATTGAAAGGTTTTGTGACCTCCTCATTAAAGTTAGATTATATATGTCCAAAACCGTTCAATGTGAATAGAAAGGAAATTCCAATAAGTAACATTGTTACAAATTATGACGATGTCATAATTAAAGATTGTGATGATACTATCGATGATGAAAGAGCTAAAAATGATAAACATGAAATTTTTTTAAACTAAAAGAAAAATTTCAAGAAATTGTTCTACAATCTACTGAAAAAGGTGAATGCTCAACGCAAAAACATTCTCAGCAGAATGGAGAACAAAAACAACATGAAAAACAAAATTCTAAAAATTTTCAAAACAAAAATAAAAGCTCATCGGTACGGTCATCCAATCATTATAAAAACTCGCAAAAATTTGAGAATAAGTGGTGTAGGTCAGACCACAGTGCTTCAAAGTCAAATCAATTTTATAGAAGAAGCAGGAAAGATGACTACTACATCTCAAATCAATGTGCTGATTTCGGTGTTTGGTCTGAATGGAGAGATTGGTACGATAACAGAGTGTGATACAACTGTGGATTTGGTGGACACATTGTTGTTAACTGCCTGAAAAAGAGATTTGATACGAGAAGATGCTATAAATGTCAAATCAAATGTCATATTTCCAGGGATTGTCCGACTAATCTGAAAAAATATCGGTTAATTCTCAGGGGGAGAAAAGACCAGAGGAGAAGAAAAATGAGAAAACTGTAGAGAAGCCCAAAGAACAAAAAATCAAGTTATCACAAGGGCAAAAAGACAGATTGAGAAAAAGAGAAAAAAAGTTAGAGAGTATTTGGAAAAGATTTTGTCCTCGGATACGTCTAAAAAATCAGATAAAAGTTCTAACGAATCATTTTACTCACAGTCAAGTAACACGAATTCATCAGATACAAATCTGAGGACAAACGAGAGAGCAGTGGAGAAAAATTTGATAATTCAAACAGTTAAAAAATCAAAGAAAGTAAAATTTTCAAATAAAGTTTCTATCAAACTGTTTGAATATCAAAAAGAGTGTGAATGTTTGTTTACTTCAGATGTTAATGATTTTGGTAAACCTATATCCATAATGGATTTGGTTCCAATTCAAAACTGATTAAAGTTTGTTTGAATGTGCAGGATAACCAAGCTTCAAGCCAAAGGTCATTTCAGAAGCAGTGGTTTTTCATACAGAGAGACAAGAGACATGAGTGATATTCCACACAAACAAAATGGTAGTCTCGCGTTCACATTCGTAAAAAGTCGTTAAATGGTTAAAATGGAAGATTCTTTTTCAATTTTAATAAGATGTTTTCAATTTTAGGGGGAGAAAAAATTTTGTAAAAAATTCCTGTAAAACTGAAAAACACCTGAAAAACATCATTTCAAAATCATTTTAGATAGATAAAATTTTTCAAAAAGCCAAAAACAATAGAAAATCTCAAAATGCCAAAAACATTAAAAAATGAAAATGAGATTACTTGTGCAGAAAGAGGAAATGATAGTACATCAGTGGACTATCAGTGCATGCTAAAGATATGTATTGTTTAAAATGGTTAAACAATCTCACTAAAGATGTGTCGGTAGGCTCAGCTAGACTAGTAGTTTTCGAAAACGATACAAACATAAATAGAAAAGCCTAGTTCTAGTGGAAAACACGGTTGAAAGCATAGTACTTAGTTTTGTCCTTCGTGAGTGTGTGCCTACTCGGTAATCGCTAAATGCTAAAAAGCATAAAAACTGGTTAGTTTGTGAACTTTCACATCTTACTGAAAAAGTCAATGTGATTGTGTTTTCATTTTCAAAAGATTTAAACTTGTTTTATTTCTTTATTTTGTTTAAGCATTGGACATCCTTTGCGTATACGAAAGTATCGAACTGGATGTTACTGCCTAAATGTTTCTGCTTTATTTTCCTTGGTGTTTCGTTTAAATCTTGGATCACCTCTGCGTATATGAGAATATCGAACTGGTGAATAAGATCTAAACAATTTCAACTTGTTTTTATTTTCTTATTTTTGTTTAAACATTGGACTTTCTCTGCGTATCGGAAGATTGACCTGATTGTTAATGTTTAAACATTCTGCGTTGTTTTCACACATATCACAGTTGATGAAAGTTAAAAGGCATTACTTGAGTTAGTTTATTACAAGATGAGGGGATATGCTGAGATCATGGGGTCCATAAGAATTTAGTGCACATTATTGTACCTTAACGTATTAGTAAGCATTATGAAAGTTTTTAGATTGAGTTTAAGTGGACAACAATACCGACAATCCATGTGAATTGTTTAAACTAAGTGTTTCATCTAGATCAACGGTGCAGCTGATATGTCTCAAAAACTGATATGATCCTCTAGCACGTTTTCTCATAAAAATACAAACTGTAAATATTACATTTCAGTTTGTTTACATTTATGCATTCAATATTAAAAATCCAAAAGATTTTCTTTCAAATCTTCCCTGGAAACTTGATAATGTTGAATGTGAGCCGGACCAACGAGACTGTTAAGAAACTGTTTGTGTGTGGATACGTGTGATTGTTCTTAATCGTCAAATCTTAGAGATTCGAAGCATCATTTGAGGGGGAGCTAGATAAACACGTTGATTAAAGATACCAGAAAGCTCAAAGCAAGGGGGAGCATGGATGTTAAAGTTACTCAAGATATAAAGATCAAGAGAACATTAAAGACTCAGGAACTTAATTGAAGAATGATGACTACGGCAACATCCAAAGGGGAGTCTGTTGATGCATATGATTGTTGCCTACATCATCGTATAATATCGAGTCAGTATTTAGGAGCGAAATGTTGAAGTTTATGTATATTTAGGGTCAATTTCGCTCGAAAAGGAAGTTTTGTAGTCAAGTTCGGCCGAACTTGACTAAGCAAGTTCGCCCGAACTTGCATTCCCTCCAGTGAACTTGCACTCCTATAAATAGGAGTCTTGACATTTCATTTGTAACATTCAGAGATTTTGTCACGACAGAGGCGAAGCTCTGTCCAAGTGTTTCCAGGATCTGTAAGTTGAATATTAATGAAACGGTGATTAAATAGAAACAAATGAGTGTATCTAATGTCGCCTAAGCAAACGGATTCCGCACATTTACCTTAGGTTTGTCAGATTAGTGCCCAAACAAATCCGTACAACGGACCTACATGTATGTTCTTGACATGGGAAATGCTACTACTTCTTCAAAAACGACACAATGTTTTGTCTCGAAAGCTACTGAAAAGGAGTCAATCTTATGGCATAGAAAGATGGGCCACATTCACCTGAGAAAGATGAATCATTTGGTGCATAATGATTTGGTGGAAGGTGTGAATCTGAAAAGTTTTCATATGTCGGATAATTGCCTCGAGCGTAAAAAGGAAAAGCAGATCAAGAAATCTCATCTGAAAAAGATTCTCAATTCGATAATGTTGCCTCTCGAAAGACTTCACATGGATCTCTTTGGTCCAGTGAATGTCAGAAGCATCTCCGGAGATCTTTACTGCTTAGTAGTCACAGACGATTATTCCCGATACTCGTGGGTATTCTTCCAAGAATCAAAAGATGAGACGTTTGAAAATTTGGTGATTCTTTTCAAGAAACTTGAGAACCTGTACCATCTTCCGGCGAGATGCATTAGAAGTGACAACGGTACTGAGTTCAAAAACACCAAAATGAAGGAATTTTGCAATGCTAAAGGGATTTTGCACGAGTTTAGTGCACCTTACACTCCACAGCAAAACGTTGTAGCTGAACGGAAGAATAGGACGCTTATCGAAACTGCAAGAACCATGCTTGCAGACTCAAAGCTTCTAGTCAGCTTCTGGAGTTAAGCAGTTGAAACGTCTTGTTACACACTCAACAGAGTCTTAATAGTAAAACCAACAAAGAAGGCCTGTTTTGAGATGATCAACCGACGGAAACCGAATTTGAAGTTCTTAGAACCATTTGGAGCGCCATGTACTATAATTGATCAAGATGGCAAATTCGGAGCTAAATCACTCGAAGGTTTCTTTGTCGGATATGCGAGTCCATTGCAAAGAGTTTACATTCCTTCATTGAGAAGAGTTATTGAAGCACAACATGTTGATTGTTTTAACTATACGGATCCTATTCAGATAAAAGGTGATGCATGGTTATTCAACTATCAAGACTTGTGGAAATCATTTGATTTGCCTGACGAACCATCCGATGAAGAAATCGCAGCGTTATATTATCTTCATCAATCAGCAAATCAAGAGCAAATCGTTAGACCGATTGTGGTTAATCAACCACGTTGGGATCATCTTCTTCTGATGCTAGTTCAAGTAACAGCGGTGGTCAAGAAAGTCAAACAAATCAAGTGACAACGACTACTGAACCAGTTAATACTACAGTGAATCCTAATCTTTCTGAAGCACAGAGTTCAGACTCGAACGAGGCTCCAACATTCGATGCCGATGGAGAATCTTCTTCAGATGAAGAAGCAGAGCAGATTACAAGTTTATTGAATGAATCTGCAAGCTCGAGTAGTGCTCATGAAGTTGAAGTAGTGGTAGATCAACATATCACAAATCAAGAGAATACTGAGGTTGTTCTAGGTGAAGTGATGTCAAGATCATATTCTTATCATCCGTCAAATTCTATAATAGGCGAACTACAAGCTGGTGTGAGAATACGGAGTCAAATAAACAAAGCTTTGAGCTGTTTCTATACTCGTGTTGCTCCAATACAAGAGTATTGCTACTATTCATGTTTTATATCCCAGATGGAGCCAAAAAGTGTTTCTGAAGCTCTAGGCGATGAAAACTGGGTACAAGCAATGCAAGAGGAACTGTTACAGTTTGAGAAGTTAGGAGTGTGGAAGCTTGTAGACCTACCTGAAAATCAGAAAGCGATTGATACAAAATGGGTCTTTAAATGCATGCGAGACGATCGAGGGGTTATAGTTCGAAACAAAGCTCGGCTTGTTGTCAAGGGATTTCACCAGCAGGAAGGGATAGACTACACAGGAGTCTACGCACCAATAGCTCGTTTAGAATCTATTCGAATATTTCTTGCTTTTGCAGCATGGAAGGGATTTAAAGTCTATCAGTTGGATGTCAAATCAGCTTTTCTGTATGGAAAATTACGCGAGAAGGTGTACGTCAGACAACCACCGGGGTTTGTTAATCCACTCAACAAAAGAAAAGCATATCTTCTTGATAAAGCACTTTACGGTTTACACCAAGCCCCGAGAGCTTGGTACGAGACGTTATCGCAACATCTCGTGGGAAACGGCTTTATCAGAGGAATTGTGGATAGTACTCTCTTCACCAGAGAAGTTGGTAATCATCTAATTATCGTTCAAATCTATGTGGACGACATCATCTTTGGATCAACGAATGATAGTCTTTGCAAGGAGTTTGGGGGCATCATAAAGAAGAAATTCGAAATGTCTTCGATGGGCGAAATGAAATTCTTCCTTGGATTGCAAGTAGATCAACTTCCAGACGGTATTTTCATTCATCAGACCAAGTATGTGCACGACATCTTGAAGAATTTTGATATGGAAAGCTCGAAGCCGTTATCTACTCCTCTTGCTCTTAATCACAGGATTTGCATTGACGAAACTGGAACCAAAGTTGATGAGACACTCTACAGATCAATGATAAGATCATTGATGTAACTGACGGCATCGCGCCCAGATATCATGTATCCTACCTGCCTATGCGCCAGATATCAGTCAAGCCCGAGAATTTCACACATGCAGATCGTGAAGTGAATCTTCAGATACTTGAAGGGATGCCCAAGCACCGGCTTGTGGTACCCGAAGAATGATAATTTCGATCTTGCAGGATACGTTGATTCTGATTTTGGTGTAGATAAGTTGAATTCAAAATCAACTACAGTGGGATGCCAGTTCTTCGGAACAAGAATGTTAACGTGGCAGTGTAAGAAACAGACTACGGTCGCTCTCTCTACCTGTGAAGCTGAGTATATCTCGGCCTCCAGCTGTTGTTCACAAATTCTGTGGATACAACAGCAGATGAGAGACTATGGTCTGCAATTTTTTGACACTCAGCCATTAATATATCTAAAAATCTGGTTCATCACTCACGCACAAAACACATTGAAATTCGTTATCACTTCATTCGTGATTGCTACGAAAAGAAGTTGATGCGAATAGAAAACATTCATTCCGACGAACAAAAGGCTGATTTTTATACCAAACCATTTTCTTTATCACGGTTTAAATACTTGTTAAGAATTAATGGTATGAAAAATTTCCTGACAGGTGCGGACGCTGAGGTTGAATACGGATCGGACGACGAGTTCGCGTGATCCACATTGGTTTGTCTATATCTTTCTAGTTTAGAATTTTATTAAAAACTAAAATACAAAAAGATGTTTTTGATTTTAGGGAGAGAAATGTTAGAGAAAATACAAAAACGTTTGAAAATTTTAAAATCCAAAAACATTTGAAAAATGCAAAAAGTACAAAAACATTGAAAAAGACAAAAAGAATTCAGTGCACAAAAAGGAAATGATAGTACATCAGTGAACTATCACAGTATGCTAAAGAAATGAAAAGTTTAAAAGTGTTAAACAAGTCTTACTGTGGATGTGTCGATAGGCTTAACACGTTCAGTAAACTGTTTTCGAGATATAAACTAAATTTTACAACTGCTTAATCTTGTGGATTAACATATCTTGGATATATGGATTTAGTACTCCGAAATTTCGTTTGAGAGATTGCCTGATTCTGAGATACGAGGTCTTTATAGATAGTTGATATCTGGGGTATTATACAAGTTCTTCTGATTTTGCGGAAGCAATAGCCTAGAATTTCTATAATACTTTCGCTATAAACCCTAAACTGCATGCAAAATTGAAAAAGTATCGAAAGAACTAATCTTTTGCGGTGCTGAAAAGATTCCTTAAGTGGAACACACCTTCAAGTCGAGCCTTCATCTCTTTGTCTGTACGGTAGTACTATCCTGAGCTCTCAAGGTCTTGCAAAACCCAGTTACAGATATCAATTACGATATATTCACCTGTAAGATGAAATCTAGGGAATCTTGATACGGGAGTATATTCAAGAAGTGGGAACCACAGATAAGTCAAGTTTCATAAATCTTACCTTAACATATCTTGAAACAGTTGATAAACGTGGTAAAGTTTAAGAGGACAAACATATCGACAATCTAGGTAAACGAGTTTAAAGCTTAAAGTCATCGAAAGGTCAAGGTACTAGTGATATGTCTCAATTAACTGATATGATCCTTAGACACGAATTTACAAAAACATGTCTGTAAATATGTTTGTACATAGTTTACATTGTCCTGTACATAGTTCATCAGCTTTACAGATTAAAACCAAAAGATTTTCAGTGTGTTTTAGCATAAACTTACAAAAATACAAAAAGATTTTGTTTCTACATTGTTTTTAGCAAACCAATGTTGGAGAACGGGTCTTCGAAGTCTGGTAAGGTGCTAGAACTGGTTGGAATCTCTTTGACAACGGGGTGGGAGCTAATCTGTAAAATCTTAAAAGTCAAAAAGATAAAAAGTTCATTAATTTGAAACTTTAATTTTGAAAATATCAACAGTTTGTTCGTATCGGGTCAAACCGGGGTCATTAACTTGGACTCGGCAGACAAATCGGTTAACCAAGGTCATTAGCTTGGACTTGGTCAACTTAGTGGATTTTCATAACTGGTAAAAGTTGGAAAGTTCAGGGGTTAAATTGCAAATTGAAATAGTTTGAATTTGAGTTTGGCAAGTTCGGCCGAACTTGCTAAAATGAATCAAGTTTAACATTACAGCAAGTTCGACTGAACTTGCAATGATGGCTGGTTGTAATAACAGAAGTTCGCCCGGACTTGATTGGGCTTAAGGCATGGGCTTACAAGTTCGCCCGGACTTGCCAAGGTAAAAATACCTAAGCAAGTTCGGCCGAACTCATTTCTGCAAAAAACAACTCTCTGAGCGAACTTGTTAGCAATTGAGCGACTGAGCGATTTGGTCAAAATTATACCCTTACTCTGCTAAAATTTTAGTTGGTATTGGTGATTTGCACACCACTATCAATGGAAGAGGTGAGATTTTGACATTTGGACCATCAATTGAACTGTAATTGAACATATCAGATCTAAAAACTTAAAAATTGGTAGATCTAGATGTTGTCGGACCATGGATTAGTGATAAATTTGGTTAAAATGATCATGATAGGTTAAGCAGGTTGTTGTTTGAAAGAGATGACAAGTTCGGCCGAACTTGTTATCAAGTTCGACCGGACTTGCTAATCAATTAATTTAAACCTGAATATTTCATAAGTTCGACCGAACTTCTAGAAAATCTGAAATGTAAATGTTTTGGAAGTTCGCCCGAACTTGGATTATTAAAATGTTGAAAAATTGAAACGTGTAAGTTCGCCCGAACTTAGGTTTGAGGATTATTGAATATGTGTATTACATGTTCAAGCGAACTTGATAAAATTCAGAATGTTTTTAACACTTCTCAAGTTCGCCTGAACTTTATGAAAGTGTTTGAAAATTTTGTAACTTTTTCTCGTAAAGCGTGCTAATTGTTTTGCGTCGTTTTTCGTGCTCAAGAACCAGCAAGGGTAATTTCTATGGATTTCTCAAAGTTCCATAATACTTGCATCACGCTCGACAAAATGATATGTCCATCACTGAAAGATTACGACAGTATTCTGAAGTTTCTTAAGGAGGGTCCTATTCACAGAGCGATCGCGGAGCGCACAGTGTCGTATAGATCTAATGTATACCATTTCTGGATGAATGCAGAGCTCAGCGATGATAAAAAGACCATTACATCATTAGTGCAAGTCGGGAATGAAGTCAAACCAATCACTGTTACAGAAAATGATATACGACGGATCTTACAGTTCAACGATGATAAAGATGATCCGATATTTCTTGACGAGAAGATGATTCGAGGTTGTTTTTATCGAATGGGTAACAAGGGGAGCTTGAACAAGCCGACACTAAAGAAAGGGGAAGTGCCTAACCCCTACAAGCTCTTGATGCATGCAATCATACATACTTTCAGTCACCGAAAGGCAGGTCTTGATGATATGCAAGATTATATGGCCTGTATGGCAACGGCACTGATTCTGAAGAAGTTGTTTAACTACTTAAAGCTTGTGTTTACTTTTAGTCAAAAAACATGGATGATTCGAGATTGTGCTTATATCCAAGGTTTGTTCGGATGTTAATCGATGAGAAGTACACAAACGGAATCTAAATGATGTGTTATATCTAAGTCATCTTGATGATACAACTGTGAAGAAGTTGTTAAAGTTTCAAAAGCAAGCATCAGCACCAGTTGTTAAACCAGTATTTGGGGCTATCAAAGATTCAAACTATATTGCACCGTCTGACAACAAATGGAGAGAAGATGGAAGTGATGATGAAAAAGAGTTGAACACAGAGAAAGAATGGTTCAAGGATTTCAAGCCTAAGTCTCGGAGTGAATGGTTCTTAAAGGCCGAAGTTGATAAGCCTAAGAAGAAAAGAGCAGCAAAGAAAGTCGATGCAATGCTTGTTGATGAAGATGAACCAGAGAATGTTCAAACTGAAGTTGGTTCTAGTGCAGCAGTGGTTGTTGAGAGTCAGGAAACAGTAAAAACGACTCAAGAGGATGATGTTATCTCTGCTACACCAGAAAATGATGAAGATTCTGATGAAACTCCAGTAAAAGAGCCAGAAAAGTCAAAAGCTGAAATTAGAGTAGAAAAGGAAAAATAATTTGATGCTGATTTTGATCCAAGTCTTAAAAAAGATTCTGATGAGGAAAGACCAAAGAAAAAAGCTAAACGTGTAAAGTCTGCTACTATTTCATCGACAAAAACTACAGGGTCTCCTCAGACAAAGGGTAGAAAGAAAACCAAGAAAGTTCAAAAGGCAGTTAGTAAACGATATAAGGGAAAGCTGAAGAGCGCAGAAGTTACACACGAACCTTCTGGCGCACAGGAGAGAGGAGTTACACAAGAACCTCCTACACAAGAACCTCATGTAGTTGTTACAAGTGAAGCTGAACGTCCAGGAGTCACACAAGAACCTCCTGTGATTATTTCATCGGAAGCTGAAAGGCAAGGAGCCACACAAGAACCTCCTGTGTCTGGATTATTGGAAGTGCCTATTATTCAATCTCCTGTTGCTCCAACAACTTCACATTTTGAAAGTTCTACTCCAAGGAAGACTACACCACAGACTGCTACTCCAAAGTCTACTCCAAAGGCAAATCTGTTTGGTGATATGCATAATGATCCAATTAGTCTTCAAGATCTGAATGATTTCTTTCCAGAGACAAATGTTGATCTTCTTGAAAAGCGTGTAAAGATCTTGGAAGAAAAAGTGTCCAAGAATGAAGAAGAGAAAGCTGAGTTGATCAATAAGATGAATCAAAGCACTGTTGAGAAAGAAATGTTGGATGATAAAGTGAAAGTGTTAGAGAATGAACGCGAATTCTTCAAGGCATTAATCGAAAGTTTACAAGACGCCAATGCAAAGCTGTAGACAAAGATTGCTGATCTTAAGTCAATCCAAGCCCTAAATGATCGTAGATTCACAAGAATGCAGAAAGTGTTATCTAATACACTTGGGATTGATTTCATCTCTGAATACGATCGTCTGGATCGTCAGGAAGCTAAAGAAAAATCTGAAAAAGAGTTAGCTGCAAGTGGAAAAGGTAAAGGTATTGAGGGTGAAGCCCCTAAATCATCTGAAGCTGCAGAGAAGTCTGTTGATGATGTGGTTATAGCTTCTGAGTCTGATATTCCAAAGGTTGACAAATCTGTCAAGCCTTCTAATCCTATCATTGCTTCTGAAGATAAGGATGATGAAGAAGCAGAGAAAGAGGATAAAGATGATGATGAACAGAAAGATGATTCTGAATATGAAGATTGGAATGTTGCTGATGATGATGATGATGATGATGATGACGATCAGGGAGGAGTTGGTGTTAAAATCAGTGAAGGAAAGGTTTCTGATGATGCTGATTTTTCTTCTCTAATGGACGATGAATCTAATAAGATGGATGATCAGATTCAGGGGAGTCAGGGCAGACAGGGCCATCAGATGATGTTGATATGGCGAATGTTGATAGATTTGCAAAGCATGTTGCTGCGACAAAGCCTATGCTATTGATGCTTGAACATAATGTAGAGGAAGGCGAGTACGTGCATAACTATACTAAGGAAGATCTGGCAAAGTTAATTGAAGTTGATGCTGAAAATCTAGAGTTTGACTTTGAAGAAGATGTGTTGAATGTTAACACGTTTGAGCCGAATGATTAATAGTACGTTAGAAGAGTTGAAGCTGATGAATACAATAGAGTGATTGTTGAAGATTGGTCTTCTGATGATGAAACAGATCAAACTGCGAAGTACGTCGGTCCTAGCACAGATAGTTTTCCTACATTTGAGGAGATGTACAAGCAACTAGATGAAGATATGTTGAAAGAGAAGATTGAGGAATCAGTTCGAGAAGGTAAAATACCATAGACGATGACGAAAGAAGAGATAGCTCAAGCAAAGAAGTCTTGGTTTAAAGAAATGCCGCGCGAACGTAAGTTTCGATGTCCTCTAGCATTCTTTACCAGAGACAAATATGTGTCATTAGGGGATATTATGAGTTGGGGTTGGTTCAAGGAGCTGAACGTATATGCAATCCAAAGGGAATTTGGAGTGCAATACTTCAAATATCTTGCTGATTTCAAGACTTTACCATATTGGGATGTTGAGGAGCTGGTTCAGACTGTGAATGTTACATATCAGATGAAATACATTGATCAGTTGTTATGGAAGATGATCAAGTATGAAGCAGTAAAAGTATTTAACTATTGGAAGTCGTTCATTCCAGGTCGCTAAATCAAAACAAACAAGAAGACAGGGGAAAAAGACATAACGTTGATAATAAAACGACCTAGAGCCATGAGAAACATGCCGGTGATGCCGATTGAGCAAAACTTATATCCATTGTTCAAGTGGTGGCAGATAGATCCAACTACTTGTGAAGCTGTTATTGTGCTACGATTCGAAGAACATTTGGATATTTCAAAGGAAAGAGTTGAGATATTGGGATTTCAAGGCATGAGGGGATTATGGAGAACAATCAGGATTCTAGATCCAATGTGGTTGGTGAACTGTTCGAGAAAAGATATTAATGCTTGTTCTATAGTAAGACTGTGTTTGAAGAACGTGAGAAGGTACAAGCTATGCAGTATCAGAAAGTTTTGAATGTTTGCTATGCAAGAGAAGTAAATTCAGGGAAGATGTGGCAGACAAAGTGGAGGGATCTAGAGAAGTTGAATTTCTAAAAGAAGAAAAGCGTCTCGAGGCTATTCATGAGAAAACTAGAAAGGCAAGTATTAGAAGATTTCAGTACATGAATAAAGTGCCTCCTACATACCAGACGCCGGATCCTAAGCAAGAACGACGAAAGAAGTCATTCAAGAACTTCTTCGGTCGTGTGCGTTAATGTTTATTCGAAGACAGAGTTGTGAAGACTGATACAAGACGAAGACGATATCCAAGGGGGAGTCTGTTGGTGCATAATGTCTATGTCTTAGTTTTATATCGAGTCTGAATAGAATAGAGTTGAATAGGCTAGCTGAAAGTTGTATTTATGAAATCAGGAGTCAAGTTAGCCCATGACATTCATGAGATGTCAAGTTCGGCCGAACTTGCTAAGGCAAGTTCGCCCGAACTTACACACACCATGAGCGAACTTACAACTCTATAAATAGCTAACATGCCTCACTCATTTGTAACTTTGGCATTTTGGAGGCGAAGCTCTGTCAATCTGGATTCTTGACTGTTACATCAATAAAATTGGCGTTTAACTGATTAATTCTTGTCTATTGGTAAACTTGTCATAATATTTCCGCTATTATGTGTTGGAATCGGTATACCCAAGGCACATATTAAATTGATGTGGCTAGTATGTTATGATCCAAGTCGGGTCATACCCAATAACAAGCTAGACAAACACTTATAATATTTATTTATGATATGATCAAACAAATAAATATTAACACTTAGAATATTTAGAAATTGGTTTTCTAAATAATTGCACTTAAGCAACTAATAAATTATATGGATAATTTATTTTGAGAGTATATTTTATTTTGTTATTTAATGGGTTAAATAACATTATAAAAGGGTATGAGATATTGCATAAAGTCTTGTAAACATATGATGTTAATTTTATAAAAGTTATATAATAATACAAGACATAATTTAAAAGAAATATCTTGCAAATCTTATAAGTTCTCACAATATCCAAGAAAGATCTCACAAGAGATATATGGATATCTTGGAAGATTTTGTGAGATCTTTACAAATCTCACAATATCCAAGAAAGATCTTACAAGAGATATAGATATCTTGGAAGATTTTGTGAGATCTTTATAAATATCACAATATCCAAGAAAGATCTTGCAGGAGATCATATATAGTGGATTTGATTCATTATTCAAGGGGTTGTAATACTTACACACACATTAAGATTTCAAGTGCAAGAACACTCTCAAATTCTCTCTAGAATTTCGGCCAAAGGTTGGTTGATCGAGAGGTGTTCATAAGTGAAAATCCTAGCAACATAAGGTGTTTGTTGGAAGTCTTGGGGTATACAAGCTTGAGGTCTTCTCCTTTGAAGATTGTCATTCAAGAATCATCATCTTCTTCCATCTCCTAGCTCCTTGAAAGGTCGTTTCTTAAAACATCCTATGGTTGTGTTTTGATAGCATGCATATTCATATATGGATCCGGGTTTTGGTTTTACATATAAAATGGGTTTTATATCTTAAAAGTAACATGTTTTAAATAATTATTCCGCTGCATTTTTCATTTTATATGGATAAAATGGCTATGATAAACATGACAAAACCCCAACAGTGGTATCAGAGCCGCTTATATGAATGCATGTTTCAAAGGATTTAAAAATTTCGGGTATTTGGGTTTGGAGAAACCCTATGTCCGAAAATTTTAAACATGGTTCTCCCTTTGTTTTTCAAGATTATTTTCTTACATGCGTAAAGGAATCTTGAAAAATTAAATCATATGGATGATTTGTTTGTTTGGACAAAAACCCACACTTTTCGGTTTTTCATTCTTGGCCGAAAATATGGGTTATAAAAGGGAACCAATTTTGCTCTTGAATAATATACATATGTGGATGTATATTTGTTGTTCATAACCTAGCCATGACCTTGTGTTTGAATATGTTGAATGATTGTGTTTGTAATTTATATTTAATTATTTCAAGAGTAAATTGCACAAAACATCCTTTATGTTTCCTCAAACTTGCAGGTTCCAGCCTTAATGTTTAAAAGTTGCTAAAAACAACCTTTAAGTTTATTTTTGTTGCGGGTTCAATCATTTACAGCTAACCACGTTATTTTCTTCAGTTAAGTTCCCTCACATGATCAACCAAAATGACGAATATACCCTCACATGTTATGCATGTGAGGGAACTTAACTGAAGAAAATAACGTGGTTAGCTGTAAAGGATTGAACCCGCAACAAAAATAAACTTAAAGGCTGTTTTTAGCAACTTTTAAACATTAAGGCTGGAACCTGCAAGTTTGAAGAAACATAAAGGATGTTTTGTTCAATTTACTCTTATTTCAATGGGTTTTAATAATTAATGTCTTTGTTCCTCCATTTGAATAATATGTAATTTATTTATTTTCATTTGGTATGTAAGTAATAGATTAGTTGCATTTCTTTTACTAGAAAAAATGTATTAGGATACTTTATTGTAAAAGAAGATGCACACAAAATGCGTTTTTGGTTTTGGCCAATTTTGGGCCTAAAGCACTTCATACTCCTTAACGGGATTTTAGCCCAATAACCAAAACACATTTTTGAAGCCCAAAGGAGTTTGGAGCTGAATTTAAAGATTATTTGGAAGCCTAAAGAAAGTGAAGAAATCACAACACAAAAGGAAGACTTGAAGCATTTGGATGCGGGTTCAAGTGGGAGTTCAACGACACATTTCTTGTGTCAATATTCACCCTTTAGGAAGGACCTTTTGGCACACTTGTTTCGGCTAACAAGTGTTGTCAAAAATAGTTGGCTATGGTTATGCACCTATATTATTGTGTGTTACGCTTGTATGGTTGTTTTATTATCTTGTTTGGATGATATGTGGGTATGGATGCTTAACAAACTATTAAACAACAACAAGCATAAAATTGGTTCTTTAAAAATCATTAAAGTGGTTAATAAAAGGTTTTATTAAAGGTTAATGATTTTATAATAAAATGGGTTTTATTAAAAGAACCTTGAAAATTGGTTTTCACTAAAGTACCATGAATTTGAATGGATGCAAATGTATGGTACATAAAGTTTTCTAAAACTAGAATTTTGGAAACTTAAAATCCATTTTATAAAACAAGTCAAACACCATCCTTTTATACAACACTCGAATCACTTGGGAATTCTTTGTGGGATAAAGATCACCTAACCACATTTGAAGGAACTTGTGTGTTGGAGGTGGGCTTACCATATTTGTGGGATAAAGGTCACCTAACCACTTGTATGGGTAAACTCACATGTGTGTATAAGTAGGACGACTTGATTTGGAAACCATGTGCTTAGGTTCACCGAAGCATGGCGTACAAAGGTGTTGATGGGATTAAACATGCCAACTAAACATAAAGATGTTTAACGGATCCCATATGGCTAGAAATTGCAAAGAGTTGCAATCGTCAAATGTTGACTACCTTGTTAATTTAAATAATGGGATAAAGGTCACCTAACCAATATTTAAATGTAACATTGGATTCTAGATTTTAATTATTAATTGTCTATGAGACATAAAAGGGTATTAATAATTAAAATTTAATAATATTGAAAATACTAAAAATTGAACTTTGTTAAAATTTTGTAGATGGCCGCTAACAATGCAAACACAATTACCTAAACCGTAAGTAACCTATCACTAAGAACCAACCTTGAAAACGATCGTCTCAACCATAACAACTTCATGGATTGGTATCGAAACTTGAGAATCATTCTCAAGCAAGAAAAGATATCCTATGTGTTGGACGATCCCATTCCCGATGAACCTAACATGGAAGATGTGGAAGCCTATAACGATTGAGTTAAGTATACCGAGGACTCTATGCAAGCCTCTTGCCTCATGTTGGGAACTATGATTCCCGAAATTCAAAAGGATTTTGAACATCACGGGGCATATGACATGATTACCCAATTGAAGGAAATGTTCCTTCAACAAGAAAGGGTAGAACGCTTTGATACGGTTCGAGCGCTTCATGCATGTCGAATGGAGGAAACCCAATCGGTCTCATCTTATGTCCTTAAGATGAAGAGCCACATTGATCACCTCGAAAGGCTTAATTGTCCCGTCTCTAAAGAGTTGGCTACGGATTTGATCCTCAACTCTTTAACAAAGAAGTTTGAGACTTTCGCATGAATTATAACATGAACGGATGGGACAAGAGCATTGGTGAGCTTCATGCAATGCTCAAAACTGCCGAGGCGGGCATGGGTAAAAAGGCTTTACCCATTCTAATGATCAATTAGGGAGGCAACAAGAAGAGGCCCCACCCCGACTCCAAGGCAAGTTTTGCCAAAAGGAAGGGCCACGTCAAAGGGAAGGGAAAAGGAAAGGTTAAAGCGGAACCCACGAAACCGAAGGAAAAGAAGCAAAAGGTTGCTTCGGCTGACCCATTCTTTGAGTGTGGAGAGATAGGGCATTGGAAAAGAAATTGTCCATCCTATCTCAAGGAGTTGAAAACCAAGAGGGATGCGGGGCAAACCTCAGGTACAATCTTTATGATACATATTGACCTTAATGTTATTTCTACAAACACGTGGGTATTGGATACCGGATGTGGAACTCATATATGCAATTTGTTGCAGGGGTTCAAAAGAAATAAACATTATAAAAAGGGAGACACTAGTCTCTTCATGGGCAACGGAGCAAACGTTGAAGTCGAAGCCCAAGGAGACTATGTGTTTAAGCTTCCAAGTGGTTTGGAAGTGATTTTAAAAAATGTTTTGTATGCTCCTAGTTTGACTAGGAACATTATTTCAGTTTCCCTTTTGCTACAATATGGTTTTAGTTTAAAGTTTGTGAACGATGACATTTATGTTTTGATGAATGACATGTTTTACTTCAAAGCTAAACCTTCAAACGGTATTTATGAATTGGTTCATGATAATACATCATTTGATAGTTCAATGTACCATGCAATCACCAAGAAACTCAAAATGGATTTGAGTGAGACCTATCTTTGGCATTGTCGCCTTGGTCATATAAGCAGAAATCGCATGCAAACACTTCGAAAGAATGGTCTTTTGGAAACAAATGGAGATGATTCATTTGATGTATGTGAATCTTGTTTACAAGGCAAATTGACTAAGGCACCCTTCAATGGAACCTTTGAAAGGGCAAAAGACTTATTAGGTATCATACATTCAGATGTATGTGGTCCTTTTAAGCCAATGACTAGGAATGGTGAAAGATACTTCATTAGTTTTACCGACGACTATAGTCGTTATGGTTATGTGTACTTGATAAGACACAAAGATGAAGTTTTTGAAACGTTCAAAATCTTCCAAAATGAAGCAGAAAATCAACTCAAGAAAACAATCAAAGTCCTTTGCACTGATAGAGGAGGTGAATACCCTAGTGATGCTTTTCAAGATCATCTTAGGAGTTGTGGGATTATCTCACAACTTACTCCACCTGGAACACCACAACATAATGGTGTGTCTGAAAGGAGGAATCGAACTCTATTGGATATGGTTCGACCTATGATGGCTAGAAGCGCATTACCTCTATCGTTTTGGGGTTACGTTGTGCTCTCCGCGGCTCGTATACTCAATATGGCCCCAACCAAGAAAGTGGATAAGACACCTTTTGAAATATGGCATGGAAGGGCTCCATCATTATCATATTTGAAGGTATGGGGTTGTGAAGCTTATGTGAAGCAATACACCCCAAACAAATTGGAAGTACGATCCACTAAGTGTATCTTTGTAGGATATCCTAAAGATGATATGGGATATTATTTCTACGATCCAACAGAGCAAAAGGTATTTGTTGCTCGAAAGGTTGAGTTCTTGGAAGCTAAGTTCCTTATGGAAGGAACTAGTAGAACAGTGGAACTTGATGAGGATCAAGAACCACAAGCCAATACACGTTTGGTTGATACTAGCACTCAATAAGAGGTTGTTGAAGAGGATCAAGAGGTTGATCAATACACACAATACGTTCGCAGATTTGGTAGAGTTAGTAATCCACCTGAAAGATATGGATTTTTTTATGGATGGATGCTACGTGGTAGATTCGGATGAACCAACCACATACCATGATGCAATGTCACAATCCAATTGTGACAAGTGGCTTGAAGGCATGAACGTAGAGATGCAATCCATGTATGACAACCAAGTATGGGAATTGGTTGTACCACCTCTTAACTCCAAAGTAGTTGGAAGTAAGTGGGTTTTCAAGAAGAAAACCGATATGCATGGTAACTTGGATACTTATAAAGCGAGACTTGTAGCAAAAGGTTTCACTCAAACTCAAGGGGTTGATTATGGTGAAACCTTCTTGCTCGTCGTGATGCTAAAGTCAATTAGGATATTATTTGCCATAGCTGCATATTATGACTATGAGATTTGGCAAATGGATGTCAAAGCTGCTTTCCTTAATGGATATCTTGATGAAGATGTCTATATGGTTTAGCCTGAAGGTTTTGTCGATCCAAAACATCCTAACAAAGTATGCAAGTTAAAGAGATCAATCTATGGATTGAAACAAACATCTAGAAGTTGGAATCACCGTTTTGATGAAGAATTAGGAATTTTTGATTCATCAAGAACGCCGATGAAGCTTGTGTGTATAAGAAAGCTAGTGGGAGCATCATCACTTTCCTAGTACTGTATGTTGATGACATTCTACTATTTGGAAATGATATTCCAACCATGGAAGGTGTAAAAACCTGGCTTGGAAGTTGTTTTTCCATTAAGGATCTTGGTGAAGTCGCCTATATTTTGGGAACAAAGGTCTATAGGGATAGATCAAGGCGCTTGATAGGTTTGAAACAAAGTGCATACATTGACAAAATCTTGAAAAGGTTCAAGATGGAGAACTCTAAGAAAGGTTTTGTACCTATTCAAAAGGGAACGATACTGAATGCGTCTCAATGTCCAAGCTCAAAGGATGAGCAAGAAAGAATGAAAGGAGTCCCATATGCGTCTGCTATAGGATCCATCATGTATGCAATGATATGCACTAGACCGGACGTGTCATGCGCCTTAAGCATGACAAGTAGATACTAGCAAAATCCAGGTAACATTCATTGGATGGCTGTTAAAAGCATATTGAAATACCTAAGAAGGACTAAGGATATGTTTCTAATATATGGATCTAGTGAAGAGGAACTCGTTGTAAAGGGTTACACGGATGCGAGTTTCCAAACTGACCGGGATGGTTCTCGATCAGAATCTGGGTATGTCTTCATTTTGAATGGAGTTGTTGTCTCTTGGAAGAGCTCGAAGCAGGATGTTGTAGCATTGTCCACTACATAATCAAAATACATCGCCGCTTCATTGGCAGCACAAGAAGCTGCATGGTTAAAGAAATTCATTGCCGACCTACAGGTAGTCCCTACCATTCAGAATCCCCTAGAGATCTTTTGTGATAACGAGGGTGCGATTGCACAAATTAAGGAACCTCGTGCACATCAAAAGACTAGGCACATTGAGCGGAGATTCAACTACATAAGCGATGAAGTTGAAAAGGGAAAGATATGCATTAGCAAAGTTCACACCGATCAAAACATTGCGGATCCTCTCACGAAGCTCCTTGAACGGCCAAAGCATGAGGGTCATACTTGTGCCTTAGGACTTCGATATTCTAGTGATTGGATTTGATCTATTTAGTATTTGGATATCGGAACAATTGTTATTTTAACTCATTTTAATAATTATGGTAATTTTGAGTTATGTTTCATTTTTAGCATGTTTAAATCCATGAATAAGTTAATTATTCTAAATGTCCATTGTCGATCATATTTGTGGGAACAAATATGAAGGTAAGACTATTATGAACTCGGATTGGTAGATATTCATTAGGTATGGATATAGAGTAAAGTGTTGCTGCCAAAGTTCATAGATATTTGTAGGATACAAATATTGGACTGACCCGCTCTCAAATATTACTACATGGAATCTTTGTGATTGATCATAAGTAATTTTGAGTAAAGGCGAATATCATAGTATCCTCTGACCTGAGATACATATTGGGTCTTGATATTCACCAAATATTATAATTTGACTTAGTTCTTCGCTGTTCTGAAATATGGCAGTACATAAGGCTAAGCTCAGGTGTGGTAGAAGGTGATTGTGAGAGACGTATGTAGTCAAGAAGGGATTTGTTCCTCTTATTCGTTGAGAGTAAGATGTCTAAGGCCTGCTAAAGTTAAATAAACAGAGAATGATCATTCTATGTCTCTGGATTTGACATGACATCTGTAACAAAAAGATAAATGATAGATTCACCTAAATCATTTTCAAGTAAGGGACTTGAAGGGGATGATGTTATTGAATGGCACTTCGTCATACGTATTAGGGGTAGTAAACCGTTGTTAGGCGGTATTTACTACTTGCATCAATCTTCAATGTATCTCGTGCAAGTGGGAGATTGTTGGAATCGGTATGCCCAAGACACATATTAAATTGATGTGGCTAGTACGTTATGATCCAAGTCGGGTCATAGCCAATAACAAGCTAGACAAACACTTATAATATTTATTTATGATATGATCAAATAAATAAATATTAACACTTAGAATATTTAGAAATTGGTTTTCTAAATAATTGCACTTGAGGAACTAATAAATTATATGGATAATTTATTTTGGGAGTATATTTTATTTTGTTATTTAATGGGTTAAATAACATTATAAAAGGTTATGAGATATTGCATAAAGTCTTGTAAACATATGATGTTAATTTTATAAAAGTTATAAAATAATACAATACATAATTTAAAAGAAAATATCTTGCAAATCTTATAAGATCTCACAATATCCAAGAAAGATCTTACAAGAGATATATGGATATCTTGGAAGATTTTGTGAGATCTTTACAAATCTTACAATATCCAAGAAAGATCTTACAAGAGATATATGGATATCTTGGAAGATTTTGTGAGATCTTTACAAATCTCACAATATCCAAGAAAGATCTTACAAGAGATATATGGATATCTTGGAAGATTTTGTGAGATCTTTATAAATCTCACAATATCCAAGAAAGATCTTGCAAGAGATTATATATAGTGGATTTGATTCATTATTCAAGGGGTTGTAATTCTTACACGCACATTAAGAATTCAAGTGCAAAAACACTCTCAAATTCTCTCTAGAATTTCGTCCAAAGGTTGGTTGATCGAGAGGTGTTCATAAGTGAAAATCCTAGCAACATAAGGTGTTTGTTGGAAGGCTTGGGGTATACAAGCTTGAGGTCTTCTCCTTTGAAGATTGTCATTCAAGAATCGTCATCTTCTTCCATCTCCTAGCACCTTGAAAGGTCGTTTCTTAAAACACCCTATGGTTGTGTTTTGATAGCATGCATATTCATATATGGATCCGGGTTTTGGTTTTACATATAAAATGGGTTTTATATCTTAAAAGTAACATGTTTTAAATAATTATTCCGTTGCGTTTTTCATTTTATATGGATAAAATGGCTTTGATAAACATGACAAAACCCCAACATTATGGACAATAGATATTAAATTTAGGTTCCTAAGCATCGAGGATCCGTCCTACACTTGTTGAAATATGAGCTACCTCAAAATCTTGAACTTCAACTTGAAACGAAAGACAGTGGATTACTCTATTATTTGAACCGTTTGTGGGTTCCAAGTCAAGACAATCTTCACACCTTATTGATGGACGAAGCTCATAAGTCTCGTTATTCAATCCATTTCGGTGCAGACAAAATGTACAAGGATCTCTGTACCCAGTATTGGTGGCCGAGTATGAAATCTGATATTGCCTTGTATGTGTCGAAATGCCTAACATGTCTTAAAGTCAAGGCTGAACATCAACGCTCATCTGGTTTGCTCAAACAACCAGAAATACCGGTATGGAAATGGGAGAACATTGTGATGGATCTCATTACTAAACTACCACGCATGTCTAGAGGTCATGATGCTATTTGGGTAATCATTGATCGTTTAACGAAGTCAGCACACTTTTGGCAATTCGTGAGGATTTCTCTGCTGACAAACTAGCCAAAATCTAAGTTGATAAGATTGTATCTCATCATGGTGTTCCTTTGGACATAATATCTGACAAAGATGCTCGGTTCTCATCTCACTTTTGGAAGACCATGCAAACTGCTATGGGAACCAAACTAAACCCGAGCACTGCTTATCACCCTCGAACGGATGGAAAAACCAAAAGAACAATTCAAACATTGGAGGACATGCTTAGAGCATGTGTGATCGACTTTGGAGGTAGTTGGGATTCGCATCTACCGTTGATCGAATTTTCCTACAACCCAATAGTTGTCACGCTAGCATCGACATGGCACCTTTCGAAACTTTATACGGTCGAAAATGTCATTCACCTGTCTGTTGGAATGAAGTTGGAGAGTCTCAGTTTACTGGACCTGAACTTATTCATGACACAACCGACAAAGTCAAGAAAATACGAAGATAACCTTCTGACAGCTAGAATCCATCAAAAGAGTTATGCTGACAAGTGACGCAAGCCCTTGGAATTCCAAGTTGGTGATCACGTCCTACTCAAGGTATCCCCTTGGAAAGGAGTGGTCAGATTTGGAAAGAAAGGAAAACTTGCACCACGATACATTGGACCATTCAAGATCGTTGAGAGAATCGAAAAGGTGGCCTACCGACTTGAGCTACCTCCTGAACTTGGGAATGTTCACCAAAAATTCCACGTGTCCAATCTAAAGAAATGTTTAGCCGACGCAAATCTTCACATCCCCCTTGACGAAATTCACATTGATGACACTATGCACTTTGTAGAGAAACCTATGGAGATTTTGGACCGTGAAGTCAAGAAACTTAAACGAAGACGAATACCGATAGTCAAAGTTCGCTAGGAATCCAAACATGGCCCAGAATTTACTTAGGAGCGAGAGGACCAAATGAAAGCTAAATACCCACAAGTTTCCTCTAATTAAATTTCGGGACGAAATATCCTAAAGTAGGGGAAACTGTGACAATTATGGTGATTCAATCATGTAACGATTTCAAACGAATTATCAATCAATTAAATTTTGTGTTTTATTTCCGAGATTTATTTATATATCATGACATTTGCACAAATTCAATTATTACACGATATCAAACTCTCGAACGACTTCTGGAAGTAAAATCGCAAACTGTTACGAAAAGGAAATTAGTTAAACGCGACGTACGCTTCGAAACAAGGACCTAAGCTAAACATACCCTAAATATCCTTTACATAACTTAGAAACAAGTTTTGAAGGGTTCGGTATGGCAAAAACATGCTTATGCAACTTCAGGGACTGTTTTGCAAATTCTGCGAAAGTACGCCGATTCGCGTATTTCTTAATACCGAACACGTATGTTACATCCAAAAAATTTTTGTAATCATTAAATCATGTATTTTAATGATTGGAATGTAATAATATCATTCGTTGCGCATTTACGGTCATTTATGCGTTAATTAAAACGTTCGTCGTAATTAAGCAAAAAACGCAATCGTAGAACCAAACGAACCGACACCCGTGACATCTCCAAGCATATTTCAAGTTCCCTAAGCTTTATCGTCCTTATATAGCTTAAAAATCAGGTTAACGGGTGTTAGAAATGCCAAAATGCGACAAAACAAGTGCAGGGGCATGTTCTGCCAACTTTTGAAAGTTGTTGCCAGCTAGGGTCCTTACGGACAAAAAGGGAAACCCCATGTGGTCCGTAAGGGGTGCCCAGCATAGCATCTTTGTTGTCTTGTTCTTGTTCACTCTCTTGGACACCAAGCTCACGATTTTTCCAGCTCCTAGCCTCCTTTGGACATGTGTTAACACCCTTCTCAGATCATGACACCTCAAGAACACTTGGCATGATCCTAGAGCCCTCCAACATCTATAAATAGCAATGAAAACCTTCATTTCAACTTGCTCATTCACTTCTTCTTTCTCTCTTGCTCTACTTGGAGGCTACCACATTGTTGGAGGCTTCCTAATTGAGCATTCTTCATCCTTGAGCTCTTCAAGTGTTCTTCAGCACAAGTAAGTGCTCTCTTCTAGTCTTGTTTCATTTTTGGCTATTTTAAGCCAAAAGTCAAACAGTTTGACTTTCAGTTTTGACCATGAATTGGTCAAAGAAAAGTTCAATCAAACTTTGCAACGTGATCGTAATCACGAGGGTTATGATCCATAGCGATCATGCCTACTGATTACCACATTTACTAGTCGAAGTGACGAGTCAAAGTTTCGGTCAAAATGCGTATTATGTGCATTTTGCGACGGAACTATTTTCGGGTATCAAAACACTAAGTTTTGATACCAAAACATTTTTATAACTTAGTTATACATGTTTTGACATGTCTAACTCGTCACTTTTAGTTTAGTGCTTATTTAGGGTCATAAGTCGAGCAGTCTTGACCACCGCTTTGACTTTCGAATCTGACCCGTTTGGTCGATCTTAGGATCCGACCAAATACATATTTGTGACCATAGTTGTATAGGGAATAACCCTCTGAGGTTATACCTTATGGTCGCGTCATTTGGTTAGTGTTATGTTAAGTCGCCTATTATGCCATTATAAATGACCAAAATGTCCTTTTTTGCGCATAAATCAATTTTAAGCATATGTAACCAATGTTTTGCCATATACACTGATGCTATAACATTATTAACATGTTTTGGCATATAAGACTTATCATAACACATATCTAACCATCCGAACTCTTATTGACGCAAATGAACCGTTAAAGTAACGTAAACTACCTTAACGAGTCATAACGGGTCAAAAGCACTTAGGAATCTTTCCAAATCAGAATGTTAACTTTGATAAACCATTTCATATGAGTTCCAACACTCATTTAGTTTACAAGACCTCATTCTATTCGATCCGTCGATTAAAGTCCTGACATTTACATAGTTATCTAATTTTAGGACACACTTGAATCTTTGATCGTTTGAAGCTTTAATATATCATTTGATCCAATATTTACTTTGCAATCCCAAGTGAGTACATAGTTCCCCTCTTTTATGTTGCAAATATTTTGGGGTGATTCATATGTGCTAAACCGTTTTCAAGTTTTCGAAACAAAAGCTATGGTTTATATAAAACACGATGATTTCAATAATTTGAACGAACTTGTTGGTGCGTTATATCCATAACACGAATGACATTCATTAGCTTTGACCAAGCCGACCAGTAGTAAGTTATGTACCATAGGACTGACAATCCCGTTACTAGGCTATTCACTGGAATTTAGTGGGTAATTTGGGGAACGACCGAAACTGTTTATTTTAACAAACCCTTTGGTGGTTTGTTAGTCGATTTAAAGAGATCCTTTGGTGGTATAGACGAGTCAACACATGTTTGAATGTATTCACGAAACGACCAAAAGTTTTCACAATTAAAACAAGAATGATTGAACAATTGGTTTATAACAAGGACGATTGAACGATTTGTTTATAACAAGGACGATTGAACGATTAGTTTATAACAAGGACGAATGAACGATTGGTTTACAATAGGTGAATTAGATAACTCAATGCGTGTAATATAATAAAAGCATGGTGGATACGCAATTGGTACTTCCTATATATAAGTACTTTTATTGCATTGCATACTGTGGCCTTATCTTAATCACTTGAACAATGTTTTGAACGATGACACGCAATGATTTTCAATTAAAGATATAAACCATACGAAGTTTTTTTTTAAATCGATTCACTACTCGGTTTTACAAAATAAATATTTTGGTCAAGATTCATGGCTACAAGTCTTTTATAAACTCAAACCAACTTATTTTAGTTGGTTAATTATTATTGCAATACCAAATATTTTTTGTTAACAAGGTTTTCAATTATTAACTCTAGTAGTCTGACGAGGTATTGCAATACATATACAAGGCCATGAATTTGACACACTCACAAAACCTATGTACTCGTCGGCATATTTTTGCTGACTCGTTTTAACATATGTTTCAGGAGCTTAGGTGTGACGAATTACAAAGCATGGATCACATAGGACTGGACGGGCCTTAGTGACTATAAAACAAGAACAATTTTAATTAGGTTTTGTTTCCGTTTAATTCCTAAGACAATGTAAACAATATTAATGCAATAATACTAAAACTTCAAATGTCATGGTTGTGAAACAATCTTGTAAGGTGACTCCCCGACGTTTCCACCGCGGTTTGTTGTTTTTACGTGGTCGGGGTGTTACACTTTTATCGAATGCTTTTGACTCTCTAACTATATTCTGACGTTGTAGATTGTAGTCGGATACAATAATCTTACTAAGATATCTATGTCTTAGGAGATTGAGTTGTGTTTTTGCCCATTGTTTTCTGCTTCTTCGTTCACCAACCCACATGTCCATGATGTTTTCCCTTTATACGTTTCCATATGTTGCATTTTGCTTCATATGTTAACCTAGCATATTTAGCACTTTGGTTTTTCGAAGACATTTTTTTTGCTATGTATGTTGACCTAGCATACTAGTACATGGTTTTCAAAGACATTTTCAAAAGACAATTTTTGGACATTTTCAAAGACATTTTCAAGACATGCTTACATTCTTATTGACATTTTGGTACATTGAACTCGACAATGATACATTCATTAACATTGATCACACCGACCGATAGTATGTAATGGTACCATAGGATTGACAATCTCATTCCCACTTCCTAGGTATGTTTGGAAGCGACCTTAGGGAATGACATAATCCGATGAACATGGATAAATCCTTGACCGAATAGGGGTTTATCCGACAGTCAACAAGGCTTGAATGTGTTCGCCAACAATCCATAATATATGTTTTAACAATAAAAGCAATAGTTTATAAAACATGATATTTGTTACTCGACATTGGTTTACTCGACATTGGTTTACATGACATTTGTTACTCGACATTGGCTTACATAACATTGGCTTATCGACATTGGTTTACATGACATTTGTTACTCGACATTGGTTTACATAACATTGGTTTACTCGACATTGGTTTACATGACATTTGTTAGTCGACATTGGTTTACATAACATTGGTTTCCTCGACATTGGCTTCTAATGAATGACTTAAATAGCGTGACATGTGTAATATGATAAAAAGCATGGTGGATACACCGATGGTACTTCCTATATAAGTGCTTTTATTATCTTACATATTGTGACGTTATCTAAATCATTTTAAACAAAATACAAGACATGACATATCTTATACAAAACATGACATTTTTATACGAGACAAAACTTACTTATTTAGCCAAGCTTTATTTCTTTTATATCATATTGATTTTTATATGGTTTTTATAAAAGAAACTTTTTATGGTTCATGGCGACTTTTGTACTACTTTAAAATTTTCTTACAATAATCAAAGCCATGAAGCATCAACACAAAATCCTATGTACTCGCCGGCATTTCTTTGTTGACTTTATTTTCACATATTTTTCAGGGGCGAATAGATTGATCGTGCTACACATAGGGTAGACTTTGGGCCTTAGTGACAATAAAAGCAAGAAGAACAGTTTAACTTATGTTGTATTTTCCGTTTTATCTAAGACATGTAAACAATTATATTCAATAAAAATTAACTTATTATGCCATGGTTGTTGAAACAATAATTCTGTTACATAACTCCCTGACGTTTCCGCCACGGTTTATTGTTTTACGTGGTCGGGGTGTGACATGCCCAGCACAGCAACTTTGTTGTCTTCTTGTTGTTCACTCTCTTGGACACCAAGCTCGCGATTTTTCCAGCTCCTAGCCTCCTTTGGACATGTGTTAACACCCTTCTCAGATCATGACACCTCAAGAACACTTGGCATGATCCTAGAGCCCTCCAACATCTATAAATAGCAATCAAAAACTTCATTTCAACTTGCTCATTCACTTCTTCTTTCTCTCTTGCTCTACTTGGAGGCTACCACAGTGTTGGAGGCTTCCTAACTGAGCATTCGTCATCCGTGAGCTCTTCAAGTGTTCTTCAACACAAGTAAGTGCTCTCTTCTAGTCTTGTTTCATTCTTTTGGCTATTTTAAGCCAAAAGTCAAATAGTTTGACTTTCTGTTTGACTTTCTGTTTGACTTTCGGTTTTGACCATGAATTGGTCAAAGCAAAGTTCAATCAAACTTTGCAACGTGATCGTAATCACGAGGGTTATGATCCATAGCGATCATGCCTACTGATTACCACGTTTACTAGTCGAAGTGACGAGTCAAAGTTTCGGTCAAAATGCGCATTATGTGCATTTTGCGATGGAACTATTTTCGGGTATCAAAACACTAAGTTTTGATACCAAAACATTTTTGTAACTTAGTTATCTATGTTTTGACATGTCTAACTCGTCACTTTTAGTTTAGTTCTTATTTAGGGTCGTAAGTGGAGCGGTCTTGACCACCGCTTTGACTTTCGAATCCGACCCGTTTGGCCGATCTTAGGATCCAACCAAACACATATTTGTGACCATAGTTTTGTTGGGTTTCCATGGTGATTGGTTAAAATTTTATTTATCAAAACTCGGTTCAATAAATAATAGTAGATTAATTAAGCAAGTTAATTAATAAAACGCAGCGGAAAAATAAACAAGTGATCAACAAAACGAAACCCGACTGGATCCGGTTACATGCAAATACGAGCACAGTGATAATAACATCTAACTACCAATGAGAAAGATATACCTCGGTTAATGACTAACCGGTCGAGACACCAAGGTTCAACGAACACATGCTACTGACACGAACTGACGGAACGCGGGTATAACCCGGGTAGCGGCGGCGATGTCAGTGGCCGGCAACGGCAGCGGCCTAGCGACGGTGGTGAGCAGCGGCAGCGGCGACTGACCGGCGACGACGGAGCGGCTGTGGCGAGCCGACGGTGGGGCGGTTTTGGTTGTGGGTGTTTTGAGAGCCTTTTTGTGTTAGTTCATCCAACTCAATGCAAGACCAGAGCTCCCATTTAAATAGTAGATGGAGGTTCATGCATGCTCGCCAAGTGGCGGACATGCACGTGCATGTGCGACAAATGGAAGAGAGATTATGCATGCATGTCAAATGTCCAAGACCCTTGTATGCGCGAAAGTGGCAATGCAAGTGTGCATGCATGACAAGTAGCGTAGCGTGGGTGCATGTGCGACAAGTGGCGAGTTGAGTATACCCGTCTCACCCGGTCCATGTACCCGTCTATCAGTTAATACCCGCAACAAGTTTATTAATTAAAATAAACAGTTATATTATTAATAACGATTATTAATAATATAAATCTGCTCATGATCATAAATATAATTATGATCCGTTTCGCACATCGTTCGTAATTACCAGTTAAACCAGTTAAGTGGATTTTAGTTCGTTGACCATGGTGTAACTCTTACGGGTCAAGACTCGGTCGGTAGCATTGACTTATCGAACCAGACATAAATATCCAACATCTCCCACTTGGACAGACTTTGATAAGATCTCAACGCAGACAGCCAGCGGTGCTCTAGCTACACGTAGCTGCCCCCAACAGGTCATGACACTTTAAAGTCACTAACCAAGATATCTTCCCTTCATCAACATCTTGCTACTTGAAGACAATAGACTTATGGTAATCGTCGTCATCTATCCCTTCCGTATAAGACATCAATTAAACAAGGAGACATGGATCAGATTGAATCTCACATGGCGTTCAATCATTATCGTTCTCGTTCAAGAATCAAAGTGGTCCAATCAAACACACAGTAAGTTTGGGTAAGGCCTTACACTTCACCAGTTTGAATCAATGAGGGCGCCCAGATGTCTAACTGTTACATATATTGTAAGAGTACATAATCCCATCTTGACTACATACAACTCCCACTGAACTTCAGAACTACTTCCAACCAATGCCTTTATGACTGGAAGTTACGTGACAGCGGTGGACACTGATCAAAGGATAGTCTTTAGTAAACGAAAGTTCTAGTATGCATCTCAGGTCAGAGGATACTGAATGAGTATACCTAAATCAAATACATCTTATAACTAAGATCCATGAAGATGATTTGATGCGAGTTACATCCAACGTCATTCACAATGAGGTCTGTGAGTTTGGAAGTCAACTCCTTGAGTCCAAAGTCACAATAGTCTTAATTCAGAATCATTCCCACGAGTCTGACCGACTACGGATAATTTTGAATACAAGATTCATGGATTAAACGTACTAAATCGAACACAGTTTTAAGATTCAAACTTTTCCTTTAACTAGTAAATCAAAGGTTAATTCAAAAGGTACAACTATATGAATGTTTGTACATCCAAATACTAAATCAAAACAAATTGCTAGTTATCCTAAGACTGATAGCACTCCTTTATTGGTCATGCTTGTCCTGAGTCATTGGTTTAGTGAACGGGCCTGCTAGGTTTTGATCTGTGTATACTTTGCTTATTATGATGCATCCTCGTTCCAGTATTCCCATATATAGTGGAACTTTCTTAGAAGTGTTTGGTCCTGTGATGAGAGATGGGCTCCTTGGTTTGAGCAATGGCTCCTGTGTTATCTCATAACACCTCGATTGGTTTCTGAAACCACATCGAGGTCGGTGATGAACTTCTTCATCCAAACAACTTCTTTAGCAGCATTCGATGCAACTATATATTCGGATTCGATGGTTGAATCCACCACTACACTTTGGAAGCTAGCATTAGTGTAATACCTTACAGTGAGCTATTCTTTCACTCCTCCAAACCCCAAGAACATATCTTTGGTTCTTCTCAGGTACCTTAGAATGTTCTTTACTGCAGTCCAATAGGCAATGCTAGGATTTTGCTGAAAACGACTGGTCATGCTTAAAGCATACGAGACGCCAGCTCTAGTACATAACATAGCATACATAATAGAACCAATCGCTGAAGCATATGGAACTGCTTCCACTTGCTTAATTTCAATGTCCGTTGAAGGAGATTGCGATTTGTTCAACATGGTTCCTTTAGTCATAGGAACACCTCCTTTCTTGGAGTTTTTTTCCATTTTGAAGCGAGTCATCGTTTTGTCTATGTACGTACTTTGACTTAGCCCTAGAAGCCGCTTAGATCTATCTAAATAGATCTTGACCCCTAGAATGTAAGTAGCTTCTCCAAGATCTTTCATTGCGAAGCAAGATCCTAAATAGTGTTTAACCTCGTTAAGTATAGGAATGTTGTTTCCAATGATTATTATATCATCCACATACAAGATGAGGAATGATATGGTGCTCCCACTAGCCTTTCTGTAAACACAAAGCTCGTCTTCTTGACAAAACCAAACTCTTTGATCTTCTTTACAGTATCCGACGAAAACAACCTTTTCGCCTCGAGGATCGAGCTTATCATCAGAATCACTTGTGATGTATGCTTCACATCCCCATACTCTAAGGTATTCCAAATCGGGTTTACGCCCATGCCATATCTCATATGGTGTTTTGTATACCTTTTTAGTTGGAGCCAAATTGGCAATGTGGGCCGCTGTCATAAGAGCATGACCTCAAAATAAGTATGGTAAGTTAGTTCTACACATCATCGATCGGACCATATTAAGTAGGGTTCGATTTCTCCTTTCACTCACGCCATTAAGTTGGGGTGTGCCAGGTGGAGTGAGTTGTGAAACTATTCCATGTTCGTTTAGATGATCGAGAAATTCTAAGCTGAGGTATTCACCACCTCGATCTGATCGAGTACTTTTATCTGTCTAGTAAGCTGGTTTACTACATCGTTATGAAACTCTTTGAACTTTTCAAAAGTTTCGTGCGTATGCTTCATAAGATAAGCATATCGACTATAATCGTCGATAAAAGTGACGAAGTATCTTTCATGGTTTCTATTCATGGTCCTGAAAGGGCCACATACATCAGTGCGAATGAATACTAGAAGACTATTGGCCCGTTCACCAATACTGGTGAAGGGGTGCTTTGTGAGTTTGCCAGTTAAGCAAGATTCGCAATCATCAAAGGAGTACTATCTAGCGGATTCAAGAATCCCCTCAGACTGGACCTATTTTATGCGTGCCTTACTTATGTGGCCAAGTCTACAATGCCAAAACTATGTTTCGTTTATACCAGCTTTGTTACCCTTTGAAAGATGATATATGTTATTGTTTGTTTGTTTGAAAGTCAATCTCATAAATACCATTTCGAGGTTTAGCCTCAAAATAAAAGACATCATTCAAGTAGGCAGAAATGGAAATTCCATTAAAAATGTACTTGAATCCTTGTTCTAACAGTGAAGAAACTGAATAATGTTTCTGGTTAAACCAGGTGCAAACAAACAGTTGTTTAAAGTAACTACAAGGCCAGAAGGACATGAAAAACAAAATGTTCCAGTTGCCAGAACTGGAACTCTCTTTCCATCACCAACTATGAGTTCTACGTGGCCTTGTTTCAGTTTCTTCCACTTTTCAGGCTCTTGCAAGACATTAACGATGTGGTAACCACATCCGGTATCAAATACCCATGTGTTGCTAGAAACAGTGAAAAGTTCAATAACGTAAATGAGAATACCAGAAGAAGTGCCTATGTTATTGGCCTTGTTCATTTTCAGCTTGGCTAGATACTGTGGGCAGTTTCTTTTCAGTGCCCCATTTGGTTGTGTTCAAAGCACTAACGCTCCTCAGGAGAGTGTGGTTTTGCAACATGCTTATTGTTGGTGGCATCTCTGGCAGCAACAACAACCTTTCTCTTGCCTTTGCTCTTATGATCCCTTTTTTTCTTATTTTGGGCTTCTTAACACCACCAGACTTGACCATCTCAGAACTTGGTTGGTTTTATGTGGTATGTTCATCTTGGCCGTTTTGAGCATACCATGTAGCTCAGGCGTAGTCTTCTCCCAAGCATTCATGTTATCTTTCATAAATGAACTTGTCATATGAGCTAGGGAGAGAGTTCAAGATGAAGTCTGCTGCCATTTGATCTTGCAGGGGATAACCAAGTTTGTATATCTGATCAATGTATCCTTTCATCTTAAGCACATGAGTACTGACACATGATAATTCCAGCATTTTACAGCTTATGAGTTGTTTCATGGTGCCATACTACTTTTGTCGGGCTTGTTTCTGAAATATGCCTTTCAGTTGCTGGATCATGTCATAATCATATTTATCTTCCTTGTTCTTCTAAAGTTCAGGAGACATGGTGGCTTGCATAAGGCAGGCTACCTCAACAGTATCCTTGTTATGTTTCCCAGTGCCTTGCGAGCATCCGTAATGTTACTTTCAGGCTCGGTAGGGACTGGGCCATCTAAGATATATATAGCTTTTTCGCCATCTTGAGAACTATTCTCAGATTGTGGTGCCATTCGAGAAAGTTGGTGTTATTCAAATTTTCTTTTTCAAGTATAGACTTGAGAATAAAGGAGTTGTTTTTCTTAAGATATCTATTACATAAGCAAGGATTTTAATTAGTATTTTCGATGTATATTTCCTTATTTAATTAATAACCCATTACAGTAATTAGAACAAGGAATGAGAATCCGATTAGAAGCTCTTTCTAAAGGCAGCTGTAGCACGCAACAATAGCAAGGGGTTCAGGCGGACTGACAACGATTGTCAATTGTGAGAACTACACAACTCTCGAGTATGAGGCCGCTTTGGCAACTCTTGTCTATGGATTGATAGGTTTAGCCTCATCTATGCCACTTTTGTTCTCGAGACAGCTGTGGCACGTAACACGAGAAGAAAAGTAATAGTCGTCTAAAACGGTCACATGTGGAAGGGTCGGATGTGTCGACGAAGCCCTTGCACCTTGGAAGGATAAACTAGACACCAAGTGTCGTGCTGTGGCTCCAAGACTGATGGTTTGCATTATGCTCCAAGTGTTACTAGTAGTAGGATAGCATAGACCATTGATTTTAATTATGAGTTAATTAATTTTTACCAAATAGGTTCGTGAGAGCCAATTTTAGTATATGTTTTAGTCGTGACATCTCCTTTCATCTCTCTAGACACTTAGTTTTAAATATCCTATTAAAACTAAATTTGTCGCGACTGTTTTAACCAATTTTAGGTTAACAGAAAACTATTAATAGTTTTGGAAAACTGAATTTTGCAAAACTCAATTGGTTATTAGTTTGTTTTTCAAAAACAACCTTTGTTTTATAACGAATTTTTACAAGTTGTAAAACAATTTAGAACATGTTTTAATGTGATTGTTTTTAATATTTTAAAACTCCTTTTAAAATCATGTTGGTATTTAGGTTGGTTATGTTATAAAAACTTATAAGATACAAAGCAACCATAATAGCAAGAGAAATATATAAGTCTATATGGCCAAAAATTGTTCGATCTTGCTAGAGCCTAATAGCAAGATCAAAGGGTCACGAGTTCACAACACACAAAAAACCACAAGGATGGACTTGAGTGCATCCACTCGTCTCGAGCAACTCCCACTGACCTCATGACTCCTGTTTAGCGTCCTCGGTTTTGTCACACCCCGACCCGCAGCGGAAAAGGTGATCGGGGCATGATTGGGTTATCATCAAAGCTCATGACATTTATTATAACGTTTCATATTCATTAATACAATTTAATGGGAAAATTATAATCATAATTACATCATGTCCTAAACATCATTCTAGACTTCATTGTTTTCTTCTAAGGCATTTCCTAGGTTTTCCTTGCTTCATCCTGTTCACCTGTATCATGTGTAAAAATGGTTTTTGGATCAACAAAAAGTTGGCGAGTGAATCCGATGGAAAACATTTGAACAAGTTTATTTTATTGATTATAAAATAAAGTGCACAACCACATATGAGTAAATATAGATGTAAACTTATTCACAAACACTTAATCATTAGATAATGCACATACATACAATAATGGATTGTTTTGAGGCACGCGTTGCTCAACTCGTCTCCCACGAGGAACTGATGGGCCTAATGAATGATTTGCATAAACTTGACAATATGAAATACATAACTACAAACAATATAAACTAAATAATACACACACGAACAATAATGGATTTATTTTGAGGCACGCGTTGCTCAACTCGTCTCCCACGAGGAACTGATGGGCCTAATGAATGAATTGCATGTAACTTGACAATATGAAATACATAACTATAAACAATGCATACAATCTAAGTTTAGATCACAATATGGTATGGCACAAGTTTAAATAAACTAGTTAATTTTTGTGACACATGACATACCCCAAAACGTGTAATTAAAAAGGGGAGTTGTAAGATTCACTCACATTGGGTGCGTTCGGTTGATGATGTTGAATACGCACGAAGTTGGATTTAACCACAAGTGAAACTAACCTAGATAATAACATAATGGTTTGGTAAATAATGGGATTTTATTAATCAATTTTAGTAGGATGATTGGATATATTTTTGTGAGTTTAAGGCTATTTTCTAACCTTAAAAATGTTATTTTTAGTATTTTTAATTGATTTTTAAATAAAATAAATAAATAAAAATAATAAAAAAAGTTGACTTTTTGTGACCGTTGACCGTTGACTTGTTGACCTGTTGACCGGTCAGGCTGTGAAATTGTTTGCGCCGGGTGAGGCTCGAACCCGAGACCTCCCGTTCGCGTGCACGCAGCTCTACCAACTGAGCTACGTGTCTAACCCGAAATATTTCTGTTTTTAATTATATTTATATACTAATTGATTTAAACAGAAAATCATTTATTTTTAAAAACGATTTAATGCATTGAACCGGTGTGCTCCACAGGTCTCGAACCCTGGACCTGTGGGGTGAGTTAACACACAGTCCACCGCTGGACTGTGTGTCTAACTTGTTAAATAATCTGATTTTTACTATACTTATATACAAACTAAATGATATCGTTTCTGTTTTAAATAAAAAGTTTGATAATTGTCCGGATCGGTGCGGTAGTCCGGACTCGAACTCGTGACCTATGTTTTAAATGCGCACACATTCCACCACTGGACTGTGTGTCTATCTTGGTTATTATTCCGGTTTTTATTAAACTTAACATGTATAAGCGGTGACTCCGGTTCGGTTAAAAAAAAGAACATTTTTATTAAGGCGAGTGTGCGTGGGACAAGAGTCGAACTCGGGACGTGAGCGTGTTTATGTGCACACAGTCCACCGCTGGACTGTGTGTCAAACCCGAGTTATATCTTGATTTAAAATAAACTTATAGACAACTGATACTTCGTCTTCTTCGTTGGACTTAACCAGAACTAAAGTCCGACTGATTCGTCGATTAAATCATGTTCTTTTAGTGTGTTGCGGTTAATTACAGGTGAGATAAATAAAAAGAATGAAAGATTAAGCGTAAGGTATACCAAACAGTGGCTCCTCTGTTTCGCCGGCGAAACTCCGGTGACAGCAAACTATTCCGGCGACGTGTGTCTTGCGGCAGAGGGTCTTCAGCGAGCTTGAGGTGAGTGTAGGTGGCTTCGGTATGAGCTCTGGGGGTTCAGTAAGGCTCAAAGGTGAAAGGCTCGGTTTTCCGGCGAGTTGCAGAACTTTTCCGGCGAGTGGAATTACGTCGGGTAAAGGTGTGATTGTGAGCGAAAAAACTAGCAGAGGTTTGAGGGGGTATTTATAAGGCAGGACATCGATGAATTTGGTCCGATTTCCGTCTTGATTCGTCGGTCATTACGTTTTCCGGCGGTTATGACTTGCGTCGCGGGTTCAGACGTCGGTTATAACCGATGTCATAGTTAAAGCTTCGGTTAAAACTGAAGTAACCGTCCAATCTCGGCGAAATCGTCAGGATTTCCGACGACTGCGTTTGGGCGCGTCGGTTTTGAATTCGAGAAATATTTAATATGTATTAATTGTTTCCATTAATTAACAAGAAACACAAGTGGCGCAGTGGTTGAGTGGTTAAGTGTTAACGCTGTTGTTGCTGGCTGACCCGGGTTCGAAACCCGGCTACAACCTTTTATTTTTATTTCATTATTTTTAACAGTTTTTCAAAAATAAATTATATATTCCAATATAATTATTAATTATGTATCGTTTAAAATTAATTTGGGCATTAAATACGCAACGAAATTTTAAACTGATTGTTCGGTTAATAAACGGAGTGGGTTTGGTAAATCCGGTTTTTTTTTACGGATGTTACAGTATCCCCTACTTTTTAGAAATTTCGTCCCGAAATTTAAGTAGTGATATATTTGACTAAAATGATGGTGTTTAGTTTGACCGTTACATACTTAGAAAAAGTAAGGGTTTAAATTTTTGTTTGAGGCGGTAACGTTCCTTGTAAGGGTTAAGTACCCTGCTACAGGAATCGCTTTTTGTTGCCTACGGTAAAAATATTGATAAGCTGAGTTGATTCACTAAATATGATATCATGCGTAAGAGTTTTGATATGCTTGGAAGGATATGGTTATATCCTAAAGCAAAACTTCTAATACTACAACCTACATGGAACTTCTCATAACCGTCTAACAATGCCTCTGATCCTTTGACAGAATACTTATATATAGGAAGTACCAGCGGCGTATCTACCATATTCTTGTCAAATTTTCATTGGTTTTATCAGTAAGTTATGATTGGTTCTATGATATGACTCTAGAACATAAATAAACACAACAACCAATATTTGAGTCCAGATTCTGATAGCATACATGCTTGAATGGTGACAGTTCCTCTCTCGTTTGTTATGATGGAGAGGTTAGTTTATGTAGAAATGGAACACAATCCAATTTCTTTAAATGGCGAGATGATATAAATGTAACACAAATTTCAACCAAGACAATGCTAAATCCTACATGGAACTTCTCATAACCGCCTGATAATGCCTCTGATCCTTTGACAAGAATACTTATATATAGGAAGTACCAGCGGCGTATCCACCATATTCTCGTCAAATTTTCGTTGGTTTTATCCGCAAGTTATGATTAGTTACCAAGAAATTACTAAATCCTACATAGAACTTCTCATAACCTCCTGACAATGCCTCTGATCCTTTGACAAGAATACTTATATATAGGAAGTACCAGCGGCGTATCCACCATATTCTCGTCAAATTTTCATTGGTTTTATCAGTGAATTATGATTAGTCCTACGTGACTCTAAAACATAAACAACACAACAACCACAGCTTGAGTCTAAATTCTGATAGTATACATGTTTGAATGATGACAGTACCTCTTTCGTTTGTTATGATGGAGAGGTTAGTCATTGTGGAAGTGAGACATAGCTCAACTTCTATAAATGATGAAATTGAATACACTGAAATGTATGATGAACAAACTTCAACCAAAACATACTAAATCCTACATGGAACTTCTCATAACCGCCTGATAATGCCTCCTATCCTTTGACAACAATACTTATATATAGGAAGTACCAGCGGCGTATCCACCATATTCTTGTCAAATTTTCATTGACTTTATCCACAAGTTATGATTAGTTCTATGTGACTCTACAACAAACACAACAACCAAAAGATCGTATTGCATGTACTGAAAATGAAAAATGTATGTGCGATCAAGGCTCAATCAAACGGAGCCGATCGCATTGCATGTACTGAAAATGAAAAATGTCTGTGAGAACAAGGCTCAATCAAACGGAGCCGATCGTATTGCATGTACTGAAAATAATAAACAATAATCACACAAACAGTTTATACATGGAACCTCTCATAACCGCCTGATAATGCCTCCTATCCTTTGACAAGAATACTTATATATAGGAAGTACCAGCGGCGTATCCACCATATTCTCGTCAAATTTTCATTGACTTTATCCGCAAGTTATGATTAGTTCTATGTGACTCTACAACAACCACAACAACCACAAGATCATATTGCATGTACTGAAAATGAAAAATGTCTGTGCGATCAAGGCTCAATCAAACGGAGCCGATCGTATTGCATGTACTGAAATGAGAAATGTCTGTGCGATCAAGGCTCAATCAAACGGAGCAGGTCGTATTGCATGTACTGAAAATAATAAACAATAATCTAAACAATAATCACACAAACAGTTTATACATGGAACCTCTCGTAACCGCCTGATAATGCCTCCGATCCTTTGACAAGAATACTTATATATAGGAAGTACCAGCGGCGTATCCACCATATTCTCGTCAAATTTTCATTGAATTTATCCGCAAGTTATGATTAGTTCTATGTGACTCTACAACAAACACAACAACCACAAGATCGTATTGCATGTACTGAAAATGAAAAATGTCTGTGCGATCAAGGCTCAATCAAACGGAGCCGATCATATTGCATGTACTGAAAATGAAAAATGTCTGTGCGATAAAGGCTCAATCAAACGGTAGAGGGGAGTGAACAAGTTGGGAACCATTTGATTTAACTCGAGGAACCTTTTGTTGTATGTGGTGTGGTCGCCTTCCTTTTGCTTCACGAATAGAACTCATCTTCTAATTTCTTGATTTCGCTCCTTGGGCAAAACCGTCTTGTCATGATTTCCTTCAACTCTTCCCAAATCAAAGTCATAGCATCTTCAACACCTCGTTTGGCCTTCTCTGTATTCCACCAAGTAAGTGCTATTCCATATAAACGACCAGTAGCATATCGCACCTTGCGATCATCGGGGCAATCACAATTTAGAAAAGTGTTCTCCATGTCTTCAAACCAATGGAGGAGAGCGGTGACACCTTCAGTCCCTTCGTATTTTGGAGGGTCGCAGGATTTGAAACGCTTGTAGGTGCATTTAGTGGTAATTGGGGGAGGGTTGATAACGTGTTGATCTTCTTGATTGACAGGATTAGCGGTAAGTGCTTGTTGGACTTGGATTACAATGTTGGGTATTACGGCAGCCATTTGTTGAGCGATTAGGGCAGCCATGCGCTCGCGAGCTTTTCCTGCTCTCGTCTTCCTACAGGCGAGGCTAGAAGACATCTACAAGGAATACATGTCAAGAGTATGAGTTGGATGTTTTTGGGTTCATGGGTCGTATTTAGGAATGAACATTCATAAAATAAATATTGAAAAGTAAATCTACTACATCCATAGGATGTCTTGGGCTTTGCTCGTCATTAGGCCTTGCATGCCGCCATACTTCACCTTCGTAATCATGTGGGCCCCATGAATACCGGGTTTTTCATATGGTTCGCATGTGTTAGCCTGGTTACGTACACTAAAACCCGGAGAAAATCGAGAAATATTTATATAACGTATGATATTCGGAATGTGTCCAGGTATAGACACGGTGACACCTCAAAGTGGGGTTAGTTCGAACGACGTTTGGTGTGGCATGCTTTGGCCTAATAGGTCCTTCGTACTCTCATCGTTAGTCCCCAGGTAGGCAAACTGGTCCGTTATATTGGATTTATACGAATGCCAACCTAGACAGGACGTTCTGACTACCGGTACTTGTACCCTTCCAGTTACTACATGCCCGTCGCAGAACTTACTTTGATGAGATTTGAAAATTGCGACAAAATCTTTGAATAATGAAAGTATTTATGATTTAAATATATGAACATTGATATATGTATGATGATTGTGCATGTAAGTATGTATGTTTGACTGTAAGTATAAACAAATATGAAACAAATAAATATCATAAGTTTGCATGTAACCGCATAAACAATTTAAGATCTAGTCAACTATAGTGTAGGCTCTAAGGGTCTAATAACCTATCCTATATTCCTATAGTCATGGCTCTGATACCAATCTGTCACACCCCGACCCGCAGCGGAAAAGGTGATCGGGGCATGATTGGGTTATCATCAAAGCTCATGACATTTATTATAACGTTTCATATTCATTAATACAATTTAATGGGAAAATTACAATCATAATTACATCATGTCCTAAACATCATTCTAGACTTCATTGTTTTCTTCTAAGGCATTTCCTAGGTTTTCCTTGCTTCATCCTGTTCACCTGTATCATGTGTAAAAATGGTTTTTGGATCAACAAAAAGTTGGCGAGTGAATCCGATGGAAAACATTTGAACAAGTTTATTTTATTGATTATAAAATAAAGTGCACAACCACATATGAGTAAATATAGATGTAAACTTATTCACAAACACTTAATCATTAGATAATGCACATACATACAATAATGGATTGTTTTGAGGCACGCGTTGCTCAACTCGTCTCCCACGAGGAACTGATGGGCCTAATGAATGATTTGCATAAACTTGACAATATGAAATACATAACTACAAACAATATAAACTAAATAATACACACACGAACAATAATGGATTTATTTTGAGGCACGCGTTGCTCAACTCGTCTCCCACGAGGAACTGATGAGCCTAATGAATGAATTGCATGTAACTTGACAATATGAAATACATAACTATAAACAATGCATACAATCTAAGTTTAGATCGCAATATGGTATGGCACAAGTTTAAATAAACGAGTTAATTTTTGTGACACATGACATACCTCAAAACGTGTAATTAAAAAGGGGAGTTGTAAGATTCACTCACATTGGGTGCGTTCGGTTGATGATGTTGAATACGCACGAAGTTGGATTTAACCACGAGTGAAACTAACCTAGATAATAACATAATGGTTTGGTAAATAATGGGATTTTATTAATCAATTTTAGTAGGATGATTGGATATATTTTTGTGAGTTTAAGGCTATTTTCTAACCTTACAAATGTTATTTTTAAGTATTTTTAATTGATTTTTAAATAAAATAAATAAATAAAAATAATAAAAAAAGTTGAATTTTTGTGACCGTTGACCGTTGACTTGTTGACCTGTTGACCGGTCAGGCTGTGAAATTGTTTGCGCCGGGTGAGGCTCGAACCCGAGACCTCCCGTTCGCGTGCACGCAGCTCTACCAACTGAGCTACGTGTCTAACCCGAAATATTTCTGTTTTTAATTATATTTATATACTAATTGATTTAAACAGAAAATCATTTATTTTTAAAAACGATTTAATGCATTGAACCGGTGTGCTCCACAGGTCTCGAACCCGGGACCTGTGGGTTGAGTTAACACACAGTCCACCGCTGGACTGTGTGTCTAACTTGTTAAATAATCTGATTTTTACTATACTTATATACAAACTAAATGATATCGTTTCTGTTTTAAATAAAAAGTTTGATAATTGTCCGGATCGGTGCGGTAGTCCGGACTCGAACTCGTGACCTATGTTTTAAATGCGCACACAGTCCACCACTGGACTGTGTGTCTATCTTGGTTATTATTCCGGTTTTTATTAAACTTAACATGTATAAGCGGTGACTCCGGTTCGATTAAAAAAAGAACATTTTTATTAAGGCGAGTGTGCGTGGGACAAGAGTCGAACTCGGGACGTGAGTGTGTTTATGTGCACACAGTCCACCGCTGGACTGTGTGTCTAACCCGAGTTATATCTTGATTTAAAATAAACTTATAGACAACTGATACTTCGTCTTCTTCGTTGGACTTAACCAGAACTAAAGTCCGACTGATTCGTCGATTAAATCATGTTCTTTTAGTGTGTTGCGGTTAATTACAGGTGAGATAAATAAAAAGAATGAAAGATTAAGCGTAAGGTATACCAAACAGTGGCTCCTCTGTTTCGCCGGCGAAACTCCGGTGACAGCAAACTATTCCGGCGACGTGTGTCTTGCGGCAGAGGGTCTTCAGCGAGCTTGAGGTGAGTGTAGGTGGCTTCGGTATGAGCTCTGGGGGTTCAGTAAGGCTCAAAGGTGAAAGGCTCGGTTTTCCGGCGAGTTGCAGAACTTTTCCGGTGAGTGGAATTACGTCGGGTAAAGGTGTGATTGTGAGCGAAAAAGCTAGCAGAGGTTTGAGGGGGTATTTATAAGGCAGGACATCGATGAATTTGGTCCGATTTCCGTCTTGATTCGTCGGTCATTACGTTTTCCGGCAGTTATGACTTGCGTCGCGGGTTAGACGTCGGTTATAACCGATGTCATAGTTAAAGCTTCGGTTAAAACTGAAGTAACCGTCCAATCTCGGCGAAATCGTCGGGATTTCCGACGACTGCGTTTGGGCGCGTCGGTTTTGAATTCGAGAAATATAATATGTATTAATTGTTTCCATTAATTAACAAGAAACACAAGTGGCGCAGTGGTTGAGTGGTTAAGTGTTAAAGCTGTTGTTGCTGGCTGACCCGGGTTCGAAACCCGGCTACAACCTTTTATTTTTATTTCGTTATTTTTAACAGTTTTTCAAAAATAAATTATATATTCCAATATAATTATTAATTATGTATCGTTTAAAATTAATTTGGTCATTAAATACGCAACGAAATTTTTAACTGATTGTTCGGTTAATAAACGGAGCGGGTTTGGTAAATCCGGTTTTTTTTACGGATGTTACAGGTTTTGTCTCCGGGTCTTCGTTTATTACAGTATTTTACAAAATACAATAAAGGAAGAAAACCTATCTATTACAACTTTGAACCATCTCGGTGACCATAAATATATAATAACAAACCGGAATAAAATATTAAACCACAAAACAAGGTCGGGGCCAGATTTACATATTCCATAACAATCACAAAATAAACTGGGCAATCTTTTGGTAGCAAAACAAATAAAATATTGACCAAAAATTAAGGTTGCCCTTAAAATAATTATTTAGATCAGAAACTTTAAAAAAATAAAATTTGTGTTCTAATTCCGGTTAAAAGACCGGTACCAACTCGTATGTTGTAACCAACGCTCTGATACCACTGTTGGGTTTCCATGTACCAAAACCCGGTTTAATCAATAATAGTAGATTAATTAAGCAAGTTAATTAATAAAACGCAGCGGAAAAATAAACAAGTAATCAACAAAACGAAACCTCACGGGATCCGGTTACATTCAAATACGAGCACAGTGATAAAGATATACCTCGGTTAATGACTAACCGGTCGAGACACCAATGTTCAATGAACACATGCTAGTGATACGAACTGACGAAACGTGGGTATAACCCGGGTAGCGGCAGCGATGTCGGTGGCCGACGACAACAACGGCAGCGGCGAGTGAACGGCGACGACGGATTGGTTGTGGTGAGCGTATGGTGGGGCGGTTTTGGTTGTGGGTGTTGTGAGAGCCTTTTTGTGTTAGTTCATCCAACCCAATGCAAGACCAAAGCTCCCATTTAAATAGTAGATGGAGGTTCATGTATGCTCGCCAAGTGGCGGACATGCACGTGCATGTGCGACAAATGGCAGAGAGATTATGCATGCATGACAAATGTCCAAGACCCTTACATGCGCGACAAGTGGCAATGCAAGTGTGCATGCACGACAAGTGGCGTAGCGTGGGTGCATGTGCGACAAGTAGCGAGATGAGTATACACATCTATCAGTTAATACCCGCAACAAGTTTATTAATTAAAATAAACAGTTATATTATTAATAAAGATTATTAATATTATAAATCCGCTCATGATCATAAATATAATTATGATCCGTTTCGCACATCGTTCGTAATTACCAGTTAAACCCGTTAAGTGGATTTTAGTTCGTTGACCACGGTGTAACTCTTACGGGTCAAGACGCGGTCGGTAGTGTTGACTTATCAAACGGGACATAAATATCCAACAATTTTTATAGGAATAACCCTCTGAGGTTATACCTTATGGTTACGTCGTTTGGTTATTGTTATGTTAAGTCGCCTATTATGCCATTATAAATGACCAAAATGCCCTTTTTTGCGCATAAATCAATTTTAAGCATATGTAACCAATGTTTTGCCATATACACTGATGTTATAACATTATTTACATGTTTTGGAATATAAGACTTATCATAACACATATCTAACCATCTGAACTCATATTGACGCAAATGAACCGTTAAAGTAGCGTAAACTACCTTAACGAGTCATAACGGGTCAAAAGCACTTAAGAATCTTTCCAAATCAGAATGTTATCTTTGATAAACCATTTCATATGAGTTCCAACACTCATTTGGTTTACAAGACCTCATTCTATTCGATCCGCCGATTAAAGTCCCGACATTTACATAGTTATCCGATTTTAGGACACGCTTGAATCTTTGATCGTTTGAAGCTTTTATATATCATTTGATCCAAGATTTACTTTGCAATCCCAAGTGAGTATATAGTTCCCCTCTTTTATGTTTTGCAAATATTTTGGGGTGATTCATATGTGCTAAACCGTTTTCAAGTTTTCGAAACAAAAGCTATGGTTTATATAAAACACGATGATTTCAATAATGTGAACGAACTTGTTGGTGCGTTATATAGATAACACGAATGACATTCATTAGCTTTGGCCAAGCCAACCAGTAGTAAGTTATGGTACCATAGGACTAACAATCCCGTTACAAGGCTATTCTCTGGAATTTGGCGGGTAGTTTGGGGAACGATCGAAATTGTTTATTTTAGCACACCCTTTGGTGGTTTCTTAGTCGATTTAAAGATACCCTTTGGTAGTATAGACGAGTCAACACAGGTTTGAATGTATTCACGAAATGACCAAAAGTTTTCACAATTAAAACAAGGACGATTGAACGATTGGTTTATAACAAGGACGATTGAACGATTTGTTTATAACAGGGACGATTGAACGATTGGTTTATAACAAGGACGAATGAACGATTGGTTTCCATAGGTGAATTAGATAACGCGATGGGTGTAATATAAAAAAAGCATGGTGGATACGCCGTTGGTACTTCCTATAGATAAGTGCTTTTATTGCATTGCATACCGTGGCCTTATCTTAATCACTTGAACAGTGTTTTGAATGATGACACGCAATGATTTTCAATTAAAGATATAAACCATACGAAGTTTTTCTTTTAAATCGATTTACTACTCGATTTTACAAAATAAATATCTTGGTCAAGATTCATGGCTACAAGTCTTTTATAAACTCAAACCAACTTATTTTAGTTGGTTAATTATTAGTGCAATATCAAATACTTTTTGTTAACAAGGTTTTCAGTTATTAACTCTAGTAGTCTGACGAGGTATTGCAATACATATACAAGGCCATGAATTTGACACACTCACAAAACCTATGTACTCGCCGGCATATTTTTGCTGACTCGTTTTCACATATGTTTCAGGAGCTTAGGTGTGACGAATTACAAAGCATGGATCACATAGGACTGGACGGGCCTTAGTAACTATAAAACAAGAACAATTTTAATTATGTTTTGTTTTCGTTTAATTCCTAAGACAATGTAAACAATATTAATGCAATAATACTAAAACTTCAAATGTCATGGTTGTGACAATCTTGTAAGGTGACTCCCCGACGTTTCCACCGCGGTTTGTTGTTTTTACGTGGTCGGGGTGTTACACTTTTATCGAATGCTTTTGACTCTCTAACTATATTCTGACGTTGTAGATTGTAGTCGGATAAAATAATCTTACTAAGATATCTATGTCTTAGGAGATTGAGTTGTGTTTTTTGCCCATTGTTTTCTGCTTCTTCATTCACCAACCCACATGTCCACGATGTTTTCCCTTTATACGTTTCCATATGTCGCATTGTGAATATTCCACAATCAACTCCGTTATTAACAGTTCTCCACTCCATCACCTTTCTTTCTATAGTGGATCCTTCAAGTTTTTTTTATAGCTGTAGTAGTTTTTAAGTTCTGTTTTAGGTATAGAACAAGCACCCTTTTCTGTAACAAATCAAATTTTTGTTAGTTTTTTGAACATCATAACATGTATATGAAAAAAATTTTGTATTAGCAGGGTGTTCGGAAGACCTTTGTATCTATCATTAAACTCTTGTTCCGCTACCGAGTTGTCAAGTATTTCAACTTGGCCCATTTTCATGTGGAAGCACATGCAATAGAAATGGTCTCCTTGGAGTACTGGAATAAACTAAAGTCAACTAATAGCAGATTTTTTACCTCATATTTCTTCAATATGTCTTCCAGATTTGAGCTAAACACGTTTAGCCGATTTTTGTCGGTGTAGTTTGGCCCGTACATGATGCTTGGCTGTTTTTTTAAGTAAATGCATGTAAGTTAACTAAATGTACTACCTGGTGAGAATACATGATAATTGTTTTCATGGACATGCGAAATTGTTGAACATGCCATGCAAAAATGTATGTCTACATGCGAATACGATGAACACCCATGCGAAATTTGTTTATTTTTCATATATGGCAATAATCAGAATCTACATGCGAATATGATTAAAAATCATGCGAAATTATTTTAAATCATTTTGGGGGTCATTCAAAATCATACCAGCATTGTATTATGCAGGAAGAGTCTGTACGGTGATGATATTCTATCCTCTTCCTCTCTTCTTGGTTGAGCACGTCCACAAATGCATAGATCCCGCCTGATGTGACATACTGATTTTCATAGAAGCTCTCGAAGACAACTTTGTTAACTCGAAACCCAGTTTTTGATTGGTAAAATAATGAGCTGTCAGGCAAACATTGTATAGTTATTTTTTTAGCAAATATATTCATGTATTTTAGGTGATATAATGGTTTACTTACGCCATATCCGCAAGCATAGCAAATGTGTATTTAACACTCAATTCACGATTGAGGAGTGACTCTTTCATATTAACCATTCTATTGCATTAAGGGGAACAAAACGCCTCTCAGGTCTGAATACCTTTTCTCGTTTTGAATTTTTTTCACTTTCTGTTGCTTTAAGAGCTAGCTCATTTAACCCCATTGGTCAGACATTTTTTTGTTCCTCAAGCCCTGTTTTAGCTGCTTTTTTATTTGCAGGTAGTGGTTTCTTTCCCGTGTGTACTCTAATCGTCATAGCCACCACTTGTGTTTGTTCGGTAGCTGGATGTGGCGCTAGATTCAAAAGTAATTCAACAGAGTACAATTCTTTGGCAGTGACTGCAGGGTATACCAAACTTTCATCTACACCCGAATCCTTTTCTTGTGGTTGATGTTGTGTAGTATCTGCCAAATTAACTGCTTCCAGTTTGGTTTCAGAATTATGCTCGTCGGCGTGCCCAGTTTCTGGAAGTCATATTCTGACGTGTGCGTGTATATACATATTTTTACAATGAATTTTACACACGGTTCGGTTTTAAATTTATAAAAATGATTTATACTTCAACATTAAAACACACACGAAAGGGCAAGTGTACCCCGTCATATATGTAGTAAAGTATCGGTAAGAACCAAGTATCGATCCATGGATGCTGACGGAGACGATAATACAAAACCTTTGTCAATATTCTATCGGTATAAAAAGATAGGTTGATAAAGTGTTTAAACTAAAAATGACTAAAACATAATATTTTTGTTTCTTTTTCTTTTTTAAACATAAAGACTCCAAATATGAGAAATATAAATATAGCCTTGCTTTATGCACAACCGAAATATGTTAACTAAGTCGGTTATGCCACTAAGTCACTTGGTCAATTTTCCATTTTTCAAAGACAATTAGTATCCCTTTCGGGAATCCTAACATGACAACTATTCGGAAAGTTAAAACGATAAACACACTTTAACCACCTAAAGTTGTTCTTTATCGCCCTATTGATTAATGTTTATGAAAATCCCTTAAAAATAAGTTAGTCATCCGTTAAGAGTTTTCTAACCTCACTTAATCAAGGAAAGTTACGCCGATAAACACAATGCAACCACCGAGACAAGCATAACCTAGATTAAGTCACAACCGAGTCTATTTTACAAATCTTAAACATAAATTTACTAAGAAAGCAATTTTGGCCAAAACTACTAACTAAGCTTATGATTTATGTTAAGAATTCATAACGACACCATCTAACCCGCTAAGGTCCTTACGCGACGGAAAGTACTCTTGATTAATATTAATTACCCCTTATTAACCCAATACCCATTTCTAGTCTCATGGGGTGAATATTTTTAACTAAGCTAAAGGTTCACTAATGCAAGATTAATTAGGCTTCTTCTTTTAAATATCCTAACTAACCATGAACTAATCATCCAAGACAATTAACTATAATCAAGAATCCAATATCAATAACAAGGTTGCAAAACAATCATCAAGGATTAACATAAAAAGTTGTTAAGTGTCATTACAAACATGATTAACATCTAATGGTTGTTTAACAAGCAAGGAATTCAAAGTGTTTTTTCCATGAGGCTACAATATTACATAAACAACAATATAAAAGCTTGAAACATAATCAAAATTATGGAAAGATTCAAGAATCAAACCATTGACAAGCTAAAGATTGAAGAACCGGATGATAATGGAGCGTCTAGGCACAATGGGGGCTTGAATCGGAGCAAAACATGTTGTTACCGGAGCCCAAAAATCGCCAGAAAACGCTCCCAAAAAGTCCAGATCTCGACCAGAATGCCATCTGCTGTTTTTTATAACTTTTTCAATCGGCACGGCCGTGCACTGTTCATGAGATCTTGTGACGTCAGCAGATCTGGGCAGATATTTCAAAATTGGCACTGCCATGCCAAAGTTGGCACGGCTGTGCCGTAGGTCGGCACTGCCGTACCAAAGGTGGCACGACCGTGCATGTAAGAGAGAGTGCGCCGTAGAATCAAGGTTGGCACAGCCGTGCCGAAGGTCGGCACTGCCATGCCAAAGGTGGCACTGCCGTGCATGTCCGAGAGTGCGCCGCAGAATCAAGGTCGGCACTGCTATGCCAAAGTTGGCACGGTCGTGCCAATGGTGCTGAACTCAACATAATTCTCGTATCTTTGCCGATTCGGCCAAAAAATCCATTTTTTCTTCATTTTCTTGTCATGTACGCTGTTTAAGGCCTGTAAACCAAAACATAAATGATTAAGTGCTAAAACTTCGGTTTTATAACCAAAAAAGCGTAAAACGGGGGACAAAAGTATGTGTATTTTTATATATATCAAACCTCCCCACACTTGAACTTTGCTTGTCCTCAAGCAAACTAAAATAAGAATAAAAGAAAAGAGAATTTCTATCGAGATTAAGTAATTTAGAATCTACATAACTAATGTGCATACATACCGGTTAGCCGATTTTTCAAGAGATATCATCAATGAATCCAAACCAAACAAGCACATGTTAATATTTGTAAAGATAACCGAGAAGTCGTGATCCCACTATCGATTGACTTAGCATGCAAATTTTCACACATCTCACAATGTTCACACACACTCGGCTATTTTTGTGAAACATACATAAACTGTGTATGTGTAAACACTCGACGCCTAGACAATGAATCGTGTAATATCATAAGCTTGTCAAAAGATCTAATCTCCACCAAGTAACATGTGAAAAAGTGTAAATCAAGAGGTCTTTACGGGTTGTAACGATAGGCTAGGGTGAAAGGTGTAGAATGGACATTTAAAAGTGACTAAATGGTTAAAACTCGGTAGATGCATTTAACTAGCGTAAAATAAACAAAAACTATACATAAATAATGCTTTAAAAAGACAACATGTGAGTTTTCGAGCTAGTCGACGATATTCTTCTATTTTACCAATCAAAATTGCTCGAATCTTGCCATCTTCACCCGATTTTAGGGTGTCCTATTTTCTTTTTTGTTTTTGTTTTTTTTTTTTTTTTTTTTTTTTTGTTTTTTTTTTGTTTTTTTAACTTTAATGCTTTTGTACAACAAAGAACGCTAGTTATACGGTAACTTTAACCGAGTTTTAACACTAAGGTTTAAAAATAAAAAAATATACTAAATTTGGCTAAGTGGGTTAATTGGTTGGGTAAAAGAAAGAACACGGGATAAGGCTTAACGTGGTTAATCCTAGTGGATGACATAGGGGTTAGGGAAAACAAATGAAAGAAAAAGGCTAGAAACAAAAGGTTCTCTAAGCGCCTCTATCATATTTACACAATCTCACACGTTTATGGTCTTAACAAGTGTGACAACCTGGGAATTTCTTGTAATTTCTTGTACCATTGTTAACGAACTAAATCTTTGTGCGTTGCATTCTAAACCTGTGCGTTGCATTCTAAACCGCGTTTACTCAATTTTCGGGACGAAAATTCTTTAAACATGGGAATAATGTGACATCCCGGATTTTCAAGTATCTTAAACGCACTACTTCACGGTTATTCATTCCTACGCTAAATTGATTCGGAGATTTAATTTACACGCTCGAAATAACTACGCTAACTTTGTGAACTTATCAAGTGAATTACGTGCTATGTGTATTAGACGTTTATAAGTTTGGTGAGTTATTATGTCATGTTTTGATTTCGTTATTTTTAGTTATAAAAATATATATATAGTAAATAGATAGACGAACCGAACCGAGCCGCGAAACGTGTCGACCTCATTTCCTTGCGACTCAAGGAATTAATCAAAACTTGAGGCTCAAGTTAAAGACCCAAACCGCCCCACCCAAACCCTTTGCGGCCGCAAGCACAAATCGCCCCAAACCCTTCTCCTTTTCTTTTTTTCCTTGCACTATATATATACAAGCATGCATGAGAGTTGTGTTAAACAAAAAAAAAAGAGGAACCCTAGCTCTAAGATCAGCCGACGGCAGCCCCTCCCCACCCCTTCTCTCGATCGCGACCTCCTTCAAACCCGAATCAATTCCCATCTCGTTCCCGGTTCGTTAATCTTCATTGTTAAAGGTTAGGGTTTTCTATTGTTTCGCAAATCACATTAGGGTTTATGAACTATTGATCATGCTTGTATGTAATGGTAGAATCATGGTTATGAAAGTGTTATGATGTTTAGTTCGATTAATTGTGCAAGATTTGCGATTATGATGATTAGTTGAATACAAGAATCATAGGCTGCGTTTTGTGATAAAAATTGTAACATCCGTCAAAAACCGGGTTAACCAAAACCGCTTCGTTTATTAACCGAACATTCAGTTAAAAATTTCGTTGCATATTTAATGCTCAAATTAATTTTAAACGATACATAATTAATAAGTATATCAGAATATAAAATTTATATTTGAAAATTTATTAAAATTAATGAAATAAAAATTAAATGCTGTTGCCGGGATTCGAACCCGGGTCAGCCGGGAACCTCAAAGCTTTAACTCTCACACATATAACCACTCCGCCACTTGATGTTTTTGTGAGTTCTAGGAAGCAATTAAATCATATCTACAACCGTGAATCAACCTGTTGCGCTAACTGAAACCGATATCTGCTTTCAAACCGTCCAAGACGTTTGAGTGCTCGGGGAATCTTGATCATAACCGATAAACCGACATTTTAAATCAATTCAGTCGTTAATGAACTTGAATTCATGTGATGTTTGGTTTTTATAACCGAAAACATTCATTTCTGGAATTACTTCAACAAAATCCTCATCTCGCGACTCAATTACATTCCTAGAGCTTCTAATTTTCACGTTTACTCTATTTTCTGGTCGTCGGAATTACTTTTTGAACATCGCCGGAATTCTCTGCAAGTCGCCGGAAAACCGAGACTCACCTCAAAATGGTAAATACCTCGACTCTTTCTGTTCCATTCCATTGTTAGACCATTACTAACATCAATCCATCACCCAGAATCAATCCCAGACGACGTTGTCGGAAATTCTGCTTTCGCCGGAAAACTTCTGAAATTTCCAGAATCACGCCGTGAGCCGGTACGATCATTTAAACCTACTGATAATCGTTGCTCAGTAGTTCAATTTCATATCTAATCAATCAAAAACTGTTAATTGATCCTAACAGCCGAAGTTCACAAAACAGAGCCGACGAATCATTGCCGGAGTTCTGTGAAAGACACCTGTTCGGTACATCCTTTCCCCAAACCCTCTCCGTTCATTACCTTTCAATTTCTTATAATGTTCGTTAATCGAGTTAAACAAGAAACAATTTTGTTAACCGTTGTCTGTGTTTTGAGCGAAGAAGACGAAGTCGTTTATGTTATAAGTCTAATTAAAATCAGTATTATGAACGGGTTAGACACACAGTCCAGCGGTGGACTGTGTGCAAACAAACACACATACGTCCCGAGTTCGATCCTTGACACAATCACATTCTCTGTAATAAAAATGTTCTTTTTTAAACTGAACCGGATCCACATGCAGTAAGATGTTAAGTACAATAAAAACCGGAATATTTACCAAGTTAGACACACAGTCCAACGGTGGACTGTGTGCCAAACTAAACCACAGGTCCCGGGTTCAAGACCTGTGGAGATCATCGATTCGATACAATTAAATCCTTTTTAAAATAAATGATTTTCGGATTAACTTAAATAGTGTATAAATATAATTAAAAACAGAAATATTTCGGGTTAGACACGTAGCTCAGTTGGTAGAGCTGCGTGCACGCGTGCGAGAGGTCACCGGTTCGAACCTCACTCAGTGCAACTATATAACTGACCGAACCGGTCAACGGTCAACAGTCATGGTCAACGGTCAACGGTCAAAGTCAACATTTTTTTATATATTTTTATTTACTTATTTAATTTAAAAATCAATTAAAAATACTTAAAATCAATGTTTTTAAAGTTAGAAAATAGCCTTAAACTCACAAAAATATATCCAAAAATCCTATTAAAATTGTTAAAAAATCCATCTATTTACCTTACCTTTTCGTTATTAATTAGGTTAGTTATTCCTCATCGATCAATCCTCTAAACTCGTGCGCATTCAACATCATCCACCGAACGCACCCAATGTGAGTGAATCTCTACAAATTCCCCGTTTTAATCACGTTTTTGGGGTATATCATGTGTCTTATTATTTATCACATTTAAACTATTGTGCATCTATCATATCCATGAACAAATGTGTATTCAACATGTATCAACTGTTTGTGTGGTTATTGTTTAGATTAAATTATCATTTTCAGTACATACATTATCATAGGCCGCCGCTCCCCATTACATTATGAGCGTTGAGCTGTTCCCCATTACATTATGAGCGTGAACCAGGCGTTGCCAACATAGGGATCGGCTCCGTTTGATTGAGCCTTGATCGCACAGACATTTATCATAGGCCGTCCGTTCCCCATTACATTATGAGCGTGAACGTGATGTTGCCAACATATACAGTTTCATTCATGTTATATATTCATGCAAGTTGGTTTGTTATTGTATTTTATTGTTTGTTGTTGTTATTGTTATTGTATGATTATTTTACGTTTGCTCACATATGATTATTGCACAATTTTTCTATGTTAAATACAACAAGAAATAAATAATAAATGTTTTCTAACAAGGTTCACTCACCAACTTTTGTTGACCCAAAAACCATTTTTACACATGATACAGGTGGACAGGACGAAGCAAGGAACACATAGGAAAGGTCCTTAGAAGAAAAATAATGAAGTTTAGATAGATGTATAGAACATGTTGTATTTGTATGATTTGATTGTATGATCTCCTTTAAATTGTAATAATAAATATGAAACATTATAACAAATGTCATGAGCTTTGATGAAAACCCAATCATGCCCCGATCACCTTTTCCGCTGCGGGTCGGGGTGTGACAGATTGGTATCAGAGCTTTTGACTATAGGAATATAGGATAGGTTATTAGACCCTTAGAGCCTATACTATAGTTGATTAGATTTTAATTGTTTATGTGGTTACATGCAAACTCATGATGTTTATTTCTTTCATATTTATTACATACACAAATGCATGCAAACACTTCCAATATTACATTTTGTGATACATAGTGAATTATACTTACAGTCAAACATACATACTTACATACATATTCATCATACATATTTCAATGTTCACATATTCAAATCATCTTCATACTTCCGTTATTCAAGATTTTGTCGCATTTTCATTTTTCAAATCTCATCAAAGTGAGTTCTGTGACGGGCATGTAGTAACTGTAAGGGTACCAGTACCGGTAGTCGGAACGTCCTGTCTAGGTTAGCATTCGTATAAATCCAATATAACAGACCAGTTTGCCTACCTGGGGACTAACGATGAGAGTACGAAGGACCTATTAGGCCAAAGCATGCCACACCAAACGTCGTTCGAACTAACCCCACTTTGAGGTGTCACCGTGTCCACACCTGGATACATTCCGAATATCATACGTTACATACTTATTTCTCGATTTTCTCCGGGTTTTAGTGTATGTAATTAGGCTAACACATGCGAACCATATGAAAAACCCGGTAATCATGGGGCCCACATGATTACGAAGGTGAAGTATGGCGGCATGCAAGGCCCAATTACGAGCAAAGCCCAAGACATCCTATGGATGTAGTAGATTTATTATGCTATATTTATTTTATAAATGTTCATTCCTAAATACGACACATGATCCCAAAAACATCCAACTCATACTCTTGATATGTATTCCTTGTAGATGTCTTCTAATTCCGCTCGTAGGAAGATGAGAGCAGGAAAAGCTCGCGAGCGTATGGCTGCCCAAATCGCTCAACAAATGGCTGCCGTAATACCCAACATTGTAGTTCAAGTTCAACAAGCCCTTACCGCTAATCCCGTCAATCAAGAAGATCAAAATGTCGTCAACCCTCCCCCAATTACCACTAAATGCACCTTCAAGCATTTCAAATCCTGCGACCCTCCAAAGTACGAAGGGACTGAAGGTGTCACCGCTCTCCTCCATTGGTTTGAAGAAATGGAAAACACTTTTCTAAATTGCGATTGCCCCAATGATCGCAAAGTGCAATATGCTACTGGTCGTTTACTTGGAATAGCACTTACATGGTGGAATACAGAGAAGGCCAAACGAGGTGTTGAAGATGCTATGACTTTGATTTGAGAAGAGTTGAAGGAAATCATGACAAGACGGTTTTGCCCAAGAAGCGAAATCAAGAAATTGGAGGATGAGTTCTATTCTTTGAAACAAAAGGAAGGCGACCACACCATATACAACAAGAGATTCCTCGAGTTAAATCAAATGGTCCCCAACTTGTTCACATCCTCTTACCGTTTGATCGAGCACTACATTCGAGGTCTTCCTCCAAAAATTCAAGACTCTATAATAAGTACCACACCTGCAACTTTGAAAGCAGCTATGGAGTTAGCTACAGAACTCACCGAGAACCGCATAAGAAATAAGGACTTCAAGGAGGAGAAGAAGAAGGATAAAGCACCAACTGAAACCTCAAACTCCACCCAAACCAAATCCCCTTCTCAACCCATTTCTAAGAGAAAACGAGATGGGCAACTTTTCACTGTCACCCAACACAATCAACCAACGTCACAAGCCATACCCCTCCAAGCTATCCCAATCACTCAAGTAGCACCCAACTCAACTTACCCAAATAAGAAACCTTACTTTGGACCTCACCCTCAATGCAATACCTGTTCTTATCACCATCCATTTACCTTACCTTGTCGACTATGTGCGAATTGTGGACGCTATGGTCATTCGAGCAAGGTTTGCCACACCTCTCAAAACCAAACCTTACCCCCTACTCAAAACATGATCCAAACATATCAACAACCTCAATACCCCATGCTCCCATATGTTCGAGCTTGTTTCAATTGTGGCGACCCTACCCACTTTAGAAACACGTGCCCTCGATTGATTAACATCATAAACGCCCAAGCTCAAGCAAACCAAGTTAACCAAGCAAATCAAGAAAACCTAACCACTAGGCCACCAGCAAGAGGAAGGGTTTACAACATCAACGCCAATCCTGATGAAGATAATGACGGCCCAAACGAACCACCCAACTAGTTTCTTCACCAAAAATCAAGAATTCAACTCCAACCGCTTAGTGTTTATGTTTTATTTATGTTTATCTCAATCTTCACGTATCTCATTTGTAAATTGAAAATTGAATCCAAGAATCTTAATGCGAATTACTATCTCAATTTTGTTTTATACTCATTATTTTAACATTCATATCATCAGACATCTCGACGTACCTCGATCTCATCATTTAAAGAAGTTGGGTTGTGTCTCACTTTTATATAGACTAACCCCTTCATCATAACAAACGAGAGAGGTACCGTCATCATTCAGTCATGTATCCTTTCAGAATTGAGACTCAAGCTTTGGTTGTTGTGTTTACTTATGTTTAGAGTCACATAGAACTAATCATAATTTACTGCAAAAACCAATGAAAATTTGACAAGAATATGGTGGATACGCCGCTGGTACTTCCTATATATAAGTATTCTTGCCAAAGGATCAGAGGCATTGTCAGGCAGTTATGAAAAGTTCCATATAGGATTTAGTAATGTCTTGGTTGAAGTTTGTTTTATACTCACTGATTTAGCATTCATATCATTTCAATCTCATCATTTAAAGAAGTTGGGCTGTGTCTCACTTCTACATAGACTAACCTCTCCATCATAACAAACGAGAGAGGTACTGTCTTTATTCAAGCATGTATACTATCAGAATTAAGACTCAAGCTCTGGTTGTTGTGTTTGTTTATGTTCTAGAGTCACATCATAGAACTAATCATAACTTACTGATAAAACCAATGAAAATTTGACAAGAATATGGTGGATACGCCGCTGGTACTTCCTATATATAAGTATTCTTGCCAAAGGAACAGAGGCATTGTCAGGCGATTATGAGAAGTTCCATGTAGGTTTTAGTGGTAGAAGTTTTGTTTTAGGGTATAACCTTATCTTTCCAAACATATCAAAACTCTTATGCATAAAATCATACTTAGTCAATCAACTCTGTGTATCCATGTTCCGTATTCATACACTTTAGGCAACAAAAAGCGATTCCTGTAGCAGGGTATTCAACCCCTACAAGGGACGTTACCCCCTCAAACAAAATTTAAACTCTTACTCCCTTCAAAGTATGTGATTGTCAAATCTAAAACACCATCCTTTTGAGTCAAACATGCCACTACTTAAATTTCGGGACGAAATTTCTAAAAGTAGGGGATCCTGTAACATCCGTCAAAAACCGGGTTAACCAAACCCGCTTGTTTATTAACCGAACATTCAGTTAAAAATTTCGTTGCATATTTAATGCTCAAATTAATTTTAAACGATACATAATTAATAAGTATATTAGAATATAAAATTTATATTTGAAAATTCATTAAAATTAATGAAATAAAAATTAAATGCTGTTGCCGGGATTCGAACTCGGGTCAGCCGGGAACCTCAAAGCTTTAACTCTCACACATATAACCACTCCGCCACTTGATGTTTTTTGTGAGTTCTAGGAATCAATTAAATCATATCTACAACCGTGAATAAACCTGTTGCGCTAACTGAAACCGATATCTGCTTTCAAACCGTCCAAGACGTTTGAGTGCTCGCGGAATCTTGATCATAACCGATAAACCGACATTTTAAATCAATTCAGTCGTTAATGAACTTGAATTCATGTGATGTTTGGTTTTTATAACCGAAAACATTCATTTCTGGAATTACTTCAACAAAATCTTCATCTCGCGACTCAATTACATTCCCAGAGCTTCTATTTTCACGTTTACTCTATTTTCTGGTCGTCGGAATTACTTTTTGAACATCGCCGGAATTCTCTGCAAGTCGCCGGAAAACCGAGACTCACCTCAAAACGGTAAATACCTCGACTCTTTCTGTTCCATTCCATTGTTAGACCATTACTAACATCAATCCATCACCCAGAATCAATCCCAGACGACGTTGTCGGAAATTCTGCTTTCGCCGGAAAACTTCTGAAATTTCCAGAATCACGCCGTGAGCCGGTACGATCATTTAAACCTACTGATAATCGTTGCTCAGTAGTTCAATTTCATATCTAATCAATCAAAAACTGTTAATTGATCCTAACAGCCGAAGTTCACAAAACAGAGCCGACGAATCATTGCCGGAGTTCTGTGAAAGACACCTGTTCGGTACATCCTTTCCCCAAACCCTCTCCGTTCATTACCTTTCAATTTCTTATAATGTTCGTTAATCGAGTTAAACAAGAAACAATTTGGTTAACCGTTGTCTGTGTTTTGAGCGAAGAAGACGAAGTCGTTTATGTTATAAGTCTAATTAAAATCAGTATTATGAATGGGTTAGACACACAGTCCAGCGGTGGACTGTGTGCAAACAAACACACATACGTCCCGAGTTCGATCCTTGACACAATCACATTCTCTGTAATAAAAATGTTCTTTTTTAAACTGAACCGGATCCACATGCAGTAAGATGTTAAGTACAATAAAAACCGGAATATTTACCAAGTTAGACACACAGTCTAGCAGTGGACTGTGTGCCAAACTAAACCACAGGTCCCGGGTTCGAGACCTGTGGAGATCACCGATTCGATACAATTAAATCCTTTTTAAAATAAATGATTTTCGGATTAACTTAAATAGTGTATAAATATAATTAAAAACAGAAATATTTCGGGTTAGACACGTAGCTCAGTTGGTAGAGCTGCGTGCACGCGTGCGAGAGGTCACCGGTTCGAACCTCACTCAGTGCAACTATTATAAGTGACCGAACCGGTCAGCGGTCAACAGTCATGGTCAACGGTCAACGGTCAAAGTCAACATTTTTTTATATATTTTTATTTATTTATTTAATTTAAAAATCAATTAAAAATACTTAAAATCAATGTTTTTAAAGTTAGAAAATAGCCTTAAACTCACAAAAAATATATCCAAAAATCCTATTAAAATTGTGAATAAAATCCATTTATTTACCTTACCTTTTCGTTATTAATTAGGTTAATTATTCCTCGTCGATCAATCCTCTACACTCGTGCGCATTCAACATCATCCACCGAACGCACCCAATGTGAGTGAATCTCTACAAATTCCCCGTTTTAATCACGTTTTTGGGGTATATAATGTGTCTTATTATTTATCACATTTAAACTATTGTGCATCTATCATATCCATGAACAAATGTGTATTCAACAGTTTGTGTGGTTCTTGTTTAGATTAAATTTATCATTTTCAGTACATACATTATCATAGGCCGCCGCTCCCCATTACATTATGAGCGTTGAGCTGTTCCCCATTACATTATGAGCGTGAACCAGGCGTTGCCAACATACGATCGGCTCCGTTTGATTGAGCCTTGATCGCACAGACATTTATCATAGGCCGTCCGTTCCCCATTACATTATGAGCGTGAACGTGATGTTGCCAACATATACAGTTTCATTCATGTTATATATTCATGCAAGTTGGTTTGTTATTGTATGTTATTGTTTGTTGTTGTTATTGTTATTGTATGATTATTTTACGTTTGCTCACATATGATTATTGCACAATTTTTCTATGTTAAATACAACAAGAAATAACAAGGTTCACTCACCAACTTTTGTTGACCCAAAAACCATTTTTACACATGATACAGGTGGACAGGACGAAGCAAGGAACACATAGGAAAGGTCCTTAGAAGAAAAATAATGAAGTTTAGATAGATGTATAGAACATGTTGTATTTGTATGATTTGATTGTATGATCTCCTTTAAATTGTAATAATAAATATGAAACATTATAATAAATGTCATGAGCTTTGATGAAAACCCAATCATGCCCCGATCACCTTTTCCGCTGCGGGTCGGGGTGTGACAAAAATCATATTGTATGATTAGGGTTTGCATGAGTATGATGTACATGATGATATGTGACTAATAAATCTGTTCTTGATCATTTATATTTAACGTCTCGATTGTTTAAAGCGTGTTCTATTGCGATAAAGGTTGAAAACAGGATGCTGAATGGTGTTTATAGCCAACTTCAATTGGCTGTAACTTGGTTATTATTTATCGAAAAGCGGATTTTCTGAAGCCTAAAACGTATATTTTGAAAAACGCTTCTAATGGCACTGGATTCATATTTTTATGAGGTCGTTTGATATTTTTAAGTGGTCAATTAAGTGCAGTAACTGAAGCTGTGTAAATTCTGAAAATTTGTTAGTTGTTTATCGAGTCGGATCTCATAACCTGTAGAGGGTTGGGTCACGAAATTTGTACAGCAACTGGAGACTGAAATTTCCGGGAAACTCCCACTGGAATTTTGTTAATTGGATGAACGATGATTTTTAAATAAATTCTCCCGTGGACTGCAGTCAGAAAGCAACGAATCTGACTGCAGCCTAGTATACAAATGTTTATGAATAATTGGTAAAGTGTTAGGACTTGAAAAATTTACATAAAATTCTACAGTTTAGTTGACACCTTCTGTAAAAAAATTGGAATTTTTGGAATGTTGGAACTATTTTATAAAAATCCTCAAAAACAGCCTAGTTATGAGCGTGCAAGCTGAAACTTGATAACTTGCGAATGTGTGTACCAAAATGTTGTATGAGTTGAATTGTGTTCATGATAAGTTGCTTTGATCACTATTTTGGTATGATAATACTTTGCATGCATGATTGTATTTTCGAATTTGTTATCATGTGTGCCGCATTGTGGGTTAGTTATGTGTAGGGTTTGTATCAGTGTGTTCACACACTAACTTTAAATCGATTGACTTGTTAGGACGCAATTAGCGGTCCCATCATTTGCTACTTCTGTGTTACACTAACTGAGCAATTAAAGGTGAGTTCACGGCCCCTATTTTATCCAGTTTTAAACAACAGGGGGAGAAACATGTATACACTCTATAACTCTATCTTTTTACGTTATGCGAAATTAACGTCGTTAAACTATTCGGTAACTAAGTTAATGTTAATGTACGTTATGGTCACTAAGCAGCTATATCACGGAAGTCCTCGACAAACTCTCGGATCGTTAGTATTGGGTTAGATAGCGGGGAAATTATAAGTAGTACTACTGGGCCCGACAAGCCCCACCCGAGCTAGTCGCGCTAGCCGACCGGGTATGGTCAACGGGTGAATAATTTGGCCTAACTTTCGCCATGGTCAGTGATAGGCCTGGCAACACGGAGGCACAACAGTCAGCTTCGATCGCGAACACTTATGTGACATAACTTTAGGCTCGCTACCTACATGTTAACATTGAACTTAATTACGAACCAACAATATTATTCCGGGTTAGGAATAATGGAACCAACAACGATATTATTCCGGGTTAGGGATAATGGAACCAACATCATTATTATTCCGGGTTAGGAATAATGGAACTCTATCGTTATCCCGGGTTAGGGATAACGGGGGAAAACGAACTTTTAACCGAACTAATGAACTTATAAAAACCTGTGAACTCACTCTTCTTTAATGTTGACACTTGTTTCTTTACATGTTTCTCAGGACGCTAGGAGCTCTAGGTGCACTCACTTGCATTGATCAAGACATCTTTTTATCGAGTCTCATTTACGAATATTGTTTGGGTTTTTCTTTAGTTTTGGCGTTTGTGTTGGCGCCCGTTACTTTACTTTACTTTAATGCTTCCGCTCAACTTTAAAACTAATGCTTCCGCTAAACTTTGAAACCAAACTAAGATAATTTGAAAATAACTATGAATAGGTAAACAAATAATTTTTGGAAAACGTATAACGAATCATATAGAGTCGTTCGATGTTACTAGTGTCTCAGATTCTGGTTTGTTCACACGCCTCGCGGTAAAACTCCGCAAGTGGAAATTTGAGGGTGTGACAACAAGTATGCTAGTGACAAGTTCTAAACTACACGAGACATCTGGCTCACTCCAAATCCGAAATGAACAAACATATAACTAATCTTAGGCTCAAGAACATGCTCACATAACGGAGGGAATGGGTAAAAGTGTGAAAATTAACATGCAAGTCTTTCTTTCTTTGTCACGTTTTTTAATTATCTTTTTCAGAATTTATTAGGCTTGTTGGTTCTTTATCGAATCCGATGCTTTTCAAAACAACAACCGACCGGTTTATTTGATTGAAAGTTTTTTTACAAGTGTTTATTTTATATTATAGTACTAATATAGCGAGGTGTTTTTTAAGGGACAAACAAAGTCACAATGTTAAACCCCCTCCCCACACTTGAACTTCGCATTGTACCCAATGCGAAACCTAAAAATAGAGAAAAAGGAGAATAACACTCCCCTGAACAGTGATGAAGATGAAGGAATGAACTGCCGACTCGGTTCTGTTTATCTTGCCCAGTGTATATCTAGTACCTGCATGAATGTCACAATTACAAAAACCACGGCAACAAACAGATCGCAAAATAAAACATATAATAGATAATAATAAAAATAATCATCCTATCCATTAGCTAAAAAGAAAATAAAATAGAAAAAAGTAGTATTTTTTTTTTAGGAAAACATATCCAGGGTTCTAAAAAATATACACAAAATGATAACCCCAAATAAAACATAACAAACCAAGAAAATAAAAGATAGACACGAGCTGCAATGGCGAACCGCAGACTCTCGACACGATTAAAGTGCAAGGTTTATACAAAACTATCAAGAATTAGGGTTTTAGTTTGGATTTATAAAGAAACCCTCAAATTTCTTGAATAAAAATACTAATATAAGATAAAAGACAAGATGAAATATGAAAAATAAAATAAAAGAAGTAAGAAACGAGTCATACCTTTGGTGTACTTTGTGATGACTTCTTACAAAAAACGATGATTTGTTGGAGGAGAGAAAAGAGAGAATGGTTGTGCTCTATACGGTTTTTATTTTTGATATATATATATATGTTTGTTTGTTTTCTTTTTTTTGGTTTTTTTTTGTTTTTTTTAAAATTTTTTTACTAGTTTTTTTTTGCACGGTCGTGCACATGACATGCACGGGAGTGCAATCATGACTTGCACGGCCGTGCAACTCAAAAAATGCACTGAGTTGCACACCAGTTCTCGAACAAGTGAAGTGCACGGCTGTGTGGATAACCGCACGGTCGTGCAGTACCTGTGTCTCTGCAGACAGATGCTGTAGAATCCTCCAAACTTGATTTTTTCATCAAAAATCACAATTTTTACAAGATTTTACCTGTTTGTGGACCATATCAACGCCAAAACTCTACAAGGCTTGAATCACAACTATAAAAACTTACAAATATTGAAATAATTAGTAAATCAAAAGAAATAAAAATGTGTATAATATTTACAAATTTACCCCCAAGCGTGCTAAACACGCGTGCTATGTTTTTTCAATGAGTCGATAGCTAGACTCCCTCTCCCACACTTGTTACGCGCGCGGGGCGTGGAGTTCGATTACCTCCACCGCCGAATCAACCGGCCCGACAATTTTTATTTTTTTTTGTAATAAACAACATTTTTCTGTTTTGGGGCTGGAAAAATTTTCAAAATTCAGAACTAGGCCCAAAAATTTTATATAAATCTAAACTAGTGAAAATACTTGAATCGGTAATATAAAAATTAATTTTTCGTCACCAAAAATTTAAGAGGCAAATGAATAATTAGTTCGAATCCGAACATATAAATGGAATAAAAATCCAATAAATTTATATACGAGTAAATAAAAATATATAAACACAAAAGATTGAGTAAACAATCAAGTAAAAATATTTACGACTATTCACAAATATATACACTGGTAAAATATTGACTCGGGTCATTCCTAAAGCTCGCCTCATCCCCGGAAACGGCGCCAAAAACTTGACGTGTGCGTGTATATACATATTTTTACAATGAATTTTACACACGGTTCGGTTTTAAATTTATAAAAATGATTTATACTACAACATTAAAACACACATGAAAGGGCAAGTGTACCCCGTCATATATGTAGTAAAGTATCGGTAAGAACCAAGTATCGATCCATGGATGCGGGCGGAGACGATAATACTAAACCTTTGTAAATATTCTATCGGTATAAAAATATAGGTTGATAAAATGTTTAAACTAAAAATGACTAAAACATAATATTTTTGTTTCTTTTTCTTTTTGTAAACATAAAGACTCAAAATATGAAAAATATAAATATAGCCTTGCTTTATGAACAACCGAAATATGTTAACTAAGTCGGTTATGCCACTAAGACACTTAGTCAACTTTCCATTTTTCAAAGACAATTAGTATCCCTTTCGGGAATCCTAACATGACAACTCTTCGGAAAGTTAAAATGATAAACACACTTTAACCACCTAAAGTTGTTCTTTAACGCCCTATTGATTAATGTTTATGAAAATCCCTTAAAAATAAGTTAGTCATCCGTTAAGAGTTTTCTAACCTCACTTAATCAAAGAAAGTTACACCGATAAACACAATGCAACCACCGAGACAAGCATAACCTAGATTAAGTCACAACCGAGTCTATTTTACAAATCTTAAACATAAATTTACTAAGAAAGCAATTTTGGCCGAAACTACTAACTAAGCTTATGATTTATGTTAAGAATTCATAATGACACCATCTAACCCGCTAAGGTCCTTACGTGACGGAAAGTACTCTTGATTAATATTAATTACCCCTTATTAACTCAATACCCATTTCTAGTCTCATGGGTGAACATTTTTAACTAAGCTAAAGGTTCACTAATGCAAGATTAATTAGGCTTCTTCTTTTAAATATCCTAACTAACCATAAACTAATCATCCAAGACAATTAACTATAATCAAGAATCCAATATCAATAACAAGGTTGCAAAACAATCATCAAGGATTAACATAAAAAGTTGTTAAGTGTCATTACAAACATGATTAACATCTAATGGTTGTTTAACAAGAAAGGAATTCAAAGTGTTTTTGCCATGAGGCTACAATATTACATAAACAACAATATAAAAGCTTGAAACATAATCAAAATTATGGAAAGATTCAAGAATCAAACCATAGACAAGCTAAAGATTGAAGAACCGGATGATAATGGAGCGTCTAGGCACAATGGGGGCTTGAATCGGAGCAAAACATGTTGTTACCGGAGCCCAAAAATCGCCAGAAAACGCTCCCAAAAAGTCCAGATCTCGACCAGAATGCCATCTGCAGTTTTTTATAACTTTTTCAATCGGCACGGCCGTTCCAATAAAGTGCACGGCCGTGCACTGTTCATGAGATCTTGTGACGTCAGTAGATCTGGGCAGATATTTCAAAACTGGCACTGCCGTGCCAAAGGTGGCACGACGTGCATATACGAGAGTGCGCCGTAGAATCAAGGTTGGCACAGCCGTGCTGAAGGTCGGCACTGCGATGCCAAAGGTGGCACTGCCGTGCATGTCCGAGAGTGCGCCACAGAATCAAGGTTGGCACTGCCATGCCAAACTTGGCACGGCCGTGCCAATGGTGGCACTGTCGTGCCAATGGTGGCACTGTCGTGCCAATGGTGGCACTGCTATGCCAATGGTGCTGAACTCAACAGAATCCTTGTATCTTTGCCGATTCGGCCAGAAAATCCATTTTTTCTTTATTTTCTTGTCTTGTACGTTGTTTAAGGCCTGTAAACCAAAACATAAATGATTAAGTGCCAAAACTTCGGTTAATTGTACGTTTATGATATTTTTCCTTTGGTTTGCAAAAACTGATGAGGATATTCGGATTGGAGGGTCAAGTGTTAATCCTAATAACAACCAACCATGTAATTCATTTTTCGTGGGTAAATATTGTTATGAATCTTAAATTCAACAAAATAAGGTTTCTTGCTATTTTTTTATTATTATTTTGCATGATGCAACTTTATTTATTTTAACAAAAAAACCTACAACCTACGTAGTGCCAACATTTTATCATATTTTTAACAACATTTTTAATGGCTATATTGGGTTTTTACGTATTTTAATCATAAGATTCGGAATTCATATTTATTTTGTATGATGCTACTTCATTGATTTTTACTTTTTTTCACTAATAAGATTCAGAAGGACTGGGTAGGAGTAAGTGTTATCTGTCACCAAATGGAACAAAATATTGGGTTCCAAATGTAGCCCCCGATTGTAAACCTGCTTTGCTCGCGGAATTTGACACATGGGAAGATGTTGTTAGGTTGTATGAAGCATATGCCGAACAGGACAGTTTTGATACCCGGTTATCAACCATCCGACGGTATAATGGTCAAATAACTCATAGGTACATTGTATGCAGCAAAGAAGGTAAGTCGCGTGGTAAATCAGTTGACTCCATTGTTATTAAATCAACTCCAGTTAAACAACATGGTAGCAGTGTTAAGGTCACCGGTTGCAAGGCCTGTATTAGGCTGAAAAGAATAGTAGATGGGAAAGAACGTTATATGATATATAAATTTGTTGAGACGCACAATCACAAACTAGTTTCGGTTGAAAATATGAACCTGGTGAGAAGTAGAAGACAATTAGGTTTTGTGGATCAAGAATATATCCACAATATGCAGGCGAACGGCTTTGGTGCAACTGTTTCCCACCGTATGCAAGCTACTTTGAAGGGGGGTCACCATCTTGTAGTAGGTACAAAGACTGATTACAAGAACTGTAGTAGGGATTTTAGGTGTTTTATTGGTGAAAAAGATGCTCAACTATTTGTAGATAAGATGGATAATCATGTGAAACATTTAAACAACTTTTCGTACGACAAGATAGTAGTAAATGGTGAGTTGAGGTCAATATTCTGGGTTGACCATGCTTCGAAATGCAATTACAAGGTCTTTGGTGATGTTCTAGCCTTTGATGCCACGTATAGCACAAACATGTAAGTATTATATTTTCATTAGTTTACCATGCAACTTACGTTACTTACAAAATGATTTTTTTGAAGGTATAACATGATATTTGTTCCGTTTACCGGTGTTGATCACCATAAAAAATGTGTCATTTTTGGTGCTGGGTTGTTATATAATGAAACAATTGACTCCTACAAGTGGTTACTTGAGTGCTTTCTTAAGGCACATGGTAAGCAACTAATGTTAGTATTAATCGATCAGGATCCGGCTATGAAGCAAGTCGTTTCATTAGTTTTAACCAAAGCAACACATAGACTTTACATGTGGCATGTGACAAAGAAGATTCCTGCTAAGGTATGCTTAAACATTACGTTAGCTATATTAGTTTTAATTTGGATATATTGTGTATGACAAACAGAATATTTAGTTGACCTAAGATCCATTAAATTTAGCCGTGTGACATATTTTATGCTTTCAGATAGATATCTGGATCGTTGCTGAAAAACACCAATACCAGGGCTCGTATACATAAACTTGTTTGGAGCGTGTTTATCAAACCTTCGACATTTGAGAAAAGATGGCGTGATATGTTGGATGAATTCGACTTACATGACAACACATGGTTAACCGACATGTATGAGATTAGAGAGCAATGGGCACCTGCATATTTTAGGGATTTACCGATGTGTTGTTTGATGAATACAACATCAAGGTGTGAGAGCTCTAACTCATTATTCAAGGTATACTCCAGAAAAGGTAATAGCTTGTTCAGTTTATGTTGTGCTATGAAACTGCATTGGATGCTCAGCGATACAACCAACGAGTTCTTGAACACGCTTCAACAAATACATACACCTACATTTCGAACCATTTAGCAATTGAAAGTCATGCAGCACAAATATACACACGTACTATCTTTGACGAAGTTCAAAATGAGATTTTTAAGGGACTTTACTTCTGTTCCCAAGAAAGTGTGGAATATAAAGATGATTAGAAGGTTTGTATTATTAGACACATTGACAAGAGAAAAGAGCATGTTGGCGACTATACGGTAGTTTGATTCTAATTTATTACACTGTTTCTATTCTAACAATGATTACTAACTAATGTGTTTTTAGTCTTGAAAACAGGTTTGGAGTTGCGGTTGACGAACTAACGAAACTCAGGCAGGATGCAACGGCTTCATTCGAGGCATGCGTTAACCGTTTATGGCGTGACACGGAAAGACTTTCAGATTTAGCTGATGAGATGAAAAACTTGAAGAACAAAATATATGAGGAAGTTCCTAACCAGCCTGCTTATTAAGGAGGTTGTCATGGCAAATTTGGCAGGTGTAACTTCTTCGTCAGAAGAGGTTACATTAACCGCACCACAAGGAATACAAAATAAAGGAAGCGGTACCAAGCGTCGGTTAATTGGCCCAGGTGAAAAAGCTGTGGAGAAGAGCAAGAAAAAGAAAACCACCAGATTTTGTAACACGTCTTACGTATGTTTATGATCATGATTCTCGTAACCGTCCCGACAAGATAAATCCTACCACTGATCAAGATTCTGGGAATTGTAACACCAAGAATCCCCCTACCAATGATCGAGAAACTCGCAAGCGTAGCACCAGGACAAAATCTACCATTTAATTCAATTTTCATTTGTTAGTACTTTGAGTATGTTTTGTTTTATTCTCTATTTCATGGATTTTCTATTTGGAGACTTTTAAGATTTTCGGTTTTTAACTTTTGTCCAGCTTATTATGTTATGGATTCTTGTTTATGGTTCAATTAGGAAACTGTTTTTGTGGCTAACTGGTTTGAAGTTGTCACAAGTTTCATGAGCTTCAGCAATCTCATTCCACTTCCACTACCAGTGTGAATTGCACTTTGTATTATGTAAGTCAACTATATGGTTATCTTTATAATTTAGAGTCTAAGCAAAAAGAGACTCAGTAAATTGGTTGTCCATTAATATGTTACTCCGCCTGGTAAACAAATACACAAAAATTACCTTTTTGCCGGTAGACAAATTCGTATATCATACAAGTATATATTACGGTTTCTATAAACTAAGTGTGTACTCGGTACCAAACCATCAACATATAGCATCTATGAATACAATAAAAGTGGAAAAAAAATGTTCCATAACATAAATAATTCCCATGTCTTATAATAAGCAAACTTGAGACTAAAAGTACTAAATTCATTAAACTTAGAATAAAAGGGGATGCATCTAAAGAGCTTCCGAATTCATAGCATCCACAATTCTGGCCTGTGCAGGTTGATATCAGATAGTATAATCTTTGCCGCATATTTTTTCCTGGCCACTAACAACTGTTTGTTCAGTTTACTCTTTTGTGTAGCAAACCCACCCGTCCCATTTGTTTACTCTAGTTCCCATATATGTTTCCATGTGCCTCATAACATATACACCGCTATCTATGCCAGTCGTGTTCGTGTACCACTACAAATTTAAACGGATTGGCGTCTGAGCTTCCACTAACTCTGCATTAATATGTCTACCCAACCTCATATATCTTTAAAATCAAGGAGACTTTTTACCACTTCTGAAGCTGTGATCATGCATTCCTTTCTAAGTTTATCTGTTGGGTTTCGCTCTTGCATATCCAGATTGTCGATAATGACAATTGATGGATTTTTATATCAAAAACATAACAAATAATAACAATTGTTGGACAGAATGGGAACGAATATTAATTCAAAGTCGCTAGATCCATGATAGTCTGATCACCATTGAGCATTCGATGAAAATTTCTTTTGAACAAAGCATCCAAATTTTGTTCCGATGTACTGTTCCCGGTCTGTTTCAAATAAAATAAACTTAACCCACTATTTGTAAAACACATAACACAAATTTATTGAACTAAATGATACATACCACAATTGAGGTACTACTAATAAGCCTTTTTGGTAAGCCTTTGGGCCTCCTCGCCTCATAATAATTTAGTACCAGTGCCCGACAGTCAATCACAATGTGATTTACCATACAACTCGGTTGTAAGCTTTCAAATTTTCCTCATCTACCAATACTTCCATAGCAGGTCTTGAATATCTCCTCACTGCACTCAAAGAACACATTAAAACTACATATAAAACTATACACTATATATAATAACTAATTTTCATAGTGAAAATCTTACTTTAGCTCTCCGTATGCCCTCCAAAGATATTTCCATACTTGATCCTCTTCTTTAGTTTCATGTTGGTTAAAATCATTAGGCATGTTTAAATAGGGCAACCTGATTTGATTATCATTACATTTTGATTCAGACCTAAGCACATGATTTTCTTTTATACATGACATTATCACGATAAGTGGTACATGATCATCCGCTTCGTTGTATACATATTCATTTCTTTTACAAACGGGTTTGGTGGACTCGTCCATATCAAACTCTTGTGTGACTCCCAAGCTAAACGATGGTGCATCTGAAGTTGCACCTGACTTACTAAGATGGTCAACACTACCAAATAAAATTTCCATGTTGGATGGATCCTTCCAAAATTGTGACAAATTATTTTCATCTTCATCTGTCATCAGCTCCTTCCCTTTCAGGCTTTTCTCCGGACTACTTTCAACCATGGTTACAAAAGTCGCTGGCGCTCTCTAGTCGGTCGACCGAGGAATTGAGGGTACTCGGTCTAGGCGGAAAGTACTCGGGGAGTACTCGGACATGTTAAATTATAAAGAAATTACTTTTTGAAGATTAAATATATGTCAAATAACATAAATTTATTAATATTTATAACAAAATACGTGAAAATGATATTTATTCTTTAATTTGTAGGCATAGAAATTATGTTTTATTATTATTTAAGTCAAATTAGGCCCGAGTTGACCTACTAGTTCCGATTTTGGCCGAGGTTGACCGCGTTTGACCGACTCCGAGTAATTAGGCGGAGTCGAAGAAAGTCGTCTCGGCAGCCTTCCTTGTAACGACTACTCGGCCTTGGAAACCTTGTTTTACAACCATGCTTTCAACCAAGCTTTTGCATTGAGGTATGTTAACATTCCCTGTTAGGATGTTACTGTCATTTCCAAATAGACTGCAGTATTTCTTTGACAAAATCTTCAGGTGCTCATTATCAGGAAACTTTCGCAATGCTTTTATTATTGTACACTAGAATTCATCTTTGTCAATCAAACCATCTAGCTTGTCCACATATTCCTACAAAATATCGTAATCCAAACCAAATAAGACCATCAAATGACTTACTTTGTTGAAGCAAAGTAAGTATGTAGAAAAACAAACAACCTACATATATATTGAAATTACAAACATGTATACAACAGCCGGTATTATATGCAAATATAGACAACTGTAGGGACAAACAACAATAGTGTACCATATTGTATGTGTAAACACATTTATTCAAAGAATCTATACTTACTTTCAGCGTATCACCGTTGGATTTATCTTCACCGTTGGCAATTCACAAACAAGCTGGCGGTACTGACCAAAGAAGGAAGGTGATAAATTTCATTATGATGGTTTTGCTATGGAACATATGGAAAACTAGAAACAAATCGATATTTGAAGATGAGGCGGAAAAAAAACTAAATTCCCAAAGTTTTTGGGTAAAAAAGTCCCAAAGTTATTTGTGAGTTAAACATCGTTGTAAAATTGCTTGCTTGGAAGCGTTTCTTTCCCAAAATAAAAAAAAAAATCTCTATAGTATAAATCTATAATTTTAGTCACCGTTGTTCTCGTAAGGATATTTGGCATGGACGACAGGTTGTAATTGTTAGCTGACAGCTGGCTCAGACATTTGAACTGTCTTTTGGCCCCCTCTCATTTGAGGCCAGTAATAATTGAATACTTATCACAACAACCGATTGTAGATTCGCATGTGATTTGCAGAAACCAAAAATAAAATAAAATATATTGATGAGGTTTCACTGAGAAGAAGATGCAGGCGAATGGTGGATTGGTTGCTGGATCGCATAAGAGGAATGAGTTGGTCAGAATTCGACATGATTCTGATGGAGGGGTATGTGTACATCCAGTGAACACCGATACTGAAATTGCATAGTGGATTTTGTTTCATTTTCTGCTAATTCTATCAGTATTGTATTGTATTCAGTGGTGGATGGTTTTCATTAACTAGTCTCAGTTGTTCCTTTGTAATTTCAATTACTTTTAGGGCTTGTTTTCATGTTCTTCCCCAAAATTTGCATAATTCAAACACTTTTTTCTTTCTTTTTCTTTCTGAAGACATAGTTTCGACACTTGAGGTTATGATAATTGTGCTCAGATATGGTGTTTATAGTGAAATTGCTTTAGTTAACTAATCATATGGTGTAGTAATCAAGGTGTGTAGTAAAGTGTTCCTCCAAATGTGTGAGTTAGCCGTTCTAAAAAAAACATGATTCAGTAATCACTTCCAAGATGTCGATCGATTTGCTTTTGGCACTGCCACGTTGTTTATAATTCTTAAGATAAAGGAGTTTCTTTAGGCCGGGGTGTCAGCGGGTGCAACCTCTCTTTTTTCTAGGATAGAGAAAAATTCCCTAGATCCTACAGATAGCTTACTGGACACGTTTATTTGTTTGTTTGTACATTGTTTATAATTCTTGATTCCGTGCATTGATAATGCAGCCCAAGCCATTGAAGGACTTGAACGGGCAGATATGCCAGATTTGTGGCGACACTGTAGGCCTAACTGAAACCGGTGATATATTTGTTGCTTGCAACGAGTGTGCCTTCCCAGTATGTAGGCCATGCTATGAGTATGAGCGGAGAGATGGAAATCAAGCTTGCCCTCCATGCAAGACTAGATATAGAAGACAAAAAGGTTCTGGAAGTTGCTTTTGTGTTGACTTTTGGTCAATAATATAGTTGACGTTTTGAAATGTTTAGATTTGTTTTTCAGGGAGTCCTTGGGTTGATGGTGATGAGGAGGAGGATGATGTTGATGACTTGGAAAACGAGTTCAGTTATCCTCAAGGAAATAACAAAGCTGCACGCCAATGGCAGGGGGATGATGCTGATCTTTCTTCATCTGCTAGACATGATCCGGTTCCCCTTCTCACTAATGGCCAACAAGTGAGTCATGATTTATTAATGCAGTATCGGTAACCTTAAAAAAATCATTACAAAAAAAATACTCTTTTTAGGTATCTGGTGAAATTCCAAGTGTTAGAGATAATTTATCTGTAAGAAGTACATCGGGTCCATTAGGTCCAAGTGACAAGCAACTTCCATACATCGATCCCAGACAACCAGGTGCCTTGTCAACTAGCCAGAAAATACTCTATTTTAATTGGTAGTAAGTTTATTTCATGTATTTGCAGAAATGTGATTTGATATTCTATGGTATATGTTGTTGTAGTTCCTGTAAGGATCGTTGACCCAACAAAGGACTTGAATGCTTACGGCCTTGGTAACGTTGACTGGAAGGAACGGGTGGAAGGGTGGAAGCTAAAACAGGAGAAAAATATGCAAATGACAAACAGATATGGCGGTGAAGGAAAAGGAGGGGACGAGATTGAACGAACTGGATCAAATGGAGAAGAATTGCAAATGTAGGTGCATTTCAGTTTCATTATTATTATTATTTTAAAAGATAATAAGGTAACCTACAAAAGTGAATGATTTATGTGACAGGGCTGACGATGCTCGGCAACCAATGAGCAGAGTGGTGCCTATTTCATCAGCTCATCTGACGCCATATCGTATTGTAATAATTCTACGGTTGATTATCTTGGGTTTCTTCTTGCAATACCGTTGCAGTCATCCAGTGAATGATGCTTATCCATTGTGGTTGGTATCTGTTATCTGTGAGGTCTGGTTTGCATTGTCATGGCTTCTCGATCAATTCCCAAAATGGTTCCCCGTTGAACGTGAGACCTACCTTGAGAGGCTTGCATTGAGGTATACACATATGATTTTCATTGCAAAGGTTTTATTCCTCGACACTTGTTTTTCTCTATTTATATAAATAATTGTTATATTTGCAGATATGACAGGGAGGGCGAACCGTCACAACTGGCACCTATTGATGTTTTTGTGAGTACAGTGGATCCGCTAAAAGAACCTCCACTCATAACAGCGAACACGGTGCTATCGATTCTAGCTGTGGATTACCCTGTTGACAAAGTCTCTTGCTATGTGTCTGATGATGGTTCCGCCATGCTCACGTTTGAGTCCCTCTCTGAGACTGCTGAGTTTGCAAGGAAGTGGGTCCCATTTTGCAAGAAGCATAGCATTGAACCCAGAGCACCCGAGTTCTATTTTGCTCAGAAGATAGATTACTTGAAGGACAAGATTCAGCCTTCTTTTGTCAAGGAACGTAGAGCAATGAAGGTATAATATTTAACTGTTAGTTGAGGTCTAATATCTTCATTCTTTTAGTGTCCTGGCCTTATATTAGTATTTTGTCAACTTGATGACAGAGAGAGTACGAAGAATTTAAGGTGCGGATTAATGCTCTTGTAGCCAAAGCACAAAAGATGCCAGAAGAAGGTTGGACAATGCAAGATGGAACTCCTTGGCCTGGAAATAACCCTAGGGATCATCCAGGAATGATACAGGTGAATAACTTTCACTTAACTTTTTTTTAAGCAAATTTGTATCACATGCGATAGTGAGATGACGGTGATAGTTACTTAAGTTATGGTTGTATAGGTGTTCTTAGGACACAGTGGAGGTCTTGATACAGATGGCAATGAGTTACCACGTCTAGTTTATGTTTCTCGTGAGAAACGTCCAGGTTTCCAACACCACAAGAAAGCTGGTGCTATGAATGCTTTGGTATATTTTTATCTCCTTTCTTAAATTACTTCTTTGATATACATATGTATATAATACGAAACCAATTTTTTAAGTTTAGAAATGGGAGAACCGAATAACACTTGTACTTGATGTTTTAACTATCATTTAAAGCACTACATACAAGTGCTTATGTGGTTTTGTAATGAACACATGCATACATACAAACATACATATTGGTTTTTTTAGTTAGTTTATCAAGGTTTCTTGTCATTGATAGATACGAGTTTCCGCGGTGCTGACAAATGGCGCGTATCTTTTGAATGTTGATTGTGATCACTACTTCAACAACAGCAAAGCTCTGAAAGAAGCCATGTGTTTCATGATGGATCCTGCATATGGAAAGAAGACCTGCTATGTTCAATTCCCACAAAGATTCGATGGGATTGATCTGCACGATCGATATGCTAACCGAAACATTGTCTTCTTTGACGTATGTTTCCTTCTCAGTAATCATTTTATTAGTTGGTTATTTAATTCTGATTATTAAATCTGCCTTTTTTTAGATTAACTTGAAAGGGCTAGATGGCATCCAAGGGCCTGTATATGTCGGGACAGGTTGTTGTTTCAACAGACAAGCTCTTTACGGATATGATCCAGTCTTGACCGAGGCTGACCTAGAACCAAACATTATCGTCAAGTCCTGTTGTGGTTCACGAAGGAAAGGCAAAAATAGTAACAAGTATACTACTGATAAAAAGAGAGCAGTCAAAAGAAGCGAATCCAACATTCCCATTTTTAATACCGAAGACATGGATGAGGGTGTTGAAGGTTTGGTTTGCCCCTTTTATGTTTAAAAAAATGAAAACTAGACAAAACAACAATGTTTGTATATTGTTTGTTGTATTTATGTGGTGCTGACTGAATTCTTGTTTGGCAGGATATGATGAGGAAAAATCGTTACTGATGTCTCAAAGGAGCTTAGAAAAACGATTTGGTCAATCATCAGTATTCATTTCGGCTACTTTTATGGAGATGGGGGGTATTCCACCCACCACAAATTCTGCTACCCTTTTGAAAGAGGCTATCCATGTTATTAGTTGTGGTTATGAAGACAAGACCGAATGGGGTAAAGAGGTAATTTTCACTCTAGCGAGCTAGCACTCTTGATTTCTGATACATGGCATTCGTGTCAGGTTGTTGGGTTAAATCGTTCTAACCTGAACACACCCTTTTGACTCATATCTCTAAATGAGTCAAACAGGTTGAAATTAATGGCTGACGGGTTAAACATGTCAATCTGAACAAACAACCCGGTTTATAGGTCAATTTGAACACAACCTGTTTATTAAACTGGTTAAATATGACAGACAACTAAACACTTGATTATTTTGTTTTCGGGTCGTATAAGAAATTGGCACCCATATATGTGTTTTCAGTGATGAAAACAGTTTCTTTGGGAGATGCAATGCAAATATCTTAAAAGAATAAAAAACCCGATGACCATTTTACCCTTCTAGTAAGCATCTTAAAGACGTCATTCTTCATTGGTTGTTGACAATTATTATTCACAGATCGGATGGATTTATGGATCGGTGACAGAAGATATCTTGACGGGATTTAAGATGCATGCAAGAGGATGGATCTCAATCTACTGCATGCCTCCACGCCCTGCATTTAAAGGGTCCGCTCCAATCAATCTTTCTGATCGTTTGAACCAGGTTCTTAGGTGGGCTTTAGGTTCAATCGAGATCTTACTCAGCAGACATTGCCCTATTTGGTATGGGTATAATGGTAAATTGAAACTATTAGAGCGCCTCGCCTACATCAATACCATTGTGTATCCTCTTACCTCGATCCCGCTACTAGCTTATTGTGTACTTCCAGCTGTCTGCCTTCTCACGGGCAAGTTCATCATTCCCGAGGTATGCAAACTTGATTTTGTCTTCATTTATGCTTCAAAATGACAGTAAAAATTGTTGATAACACTAGTTTTGAATGTTAAAATTTGAGTTGGTGTTGATTTTTGATACGACTGTTTGGTTTGAACTTGTGGACACATTTATTTAAATGGGTCGCCTTTAGGGGTTTGTGGGTTCCGTTTAGGCTGTTTATTTTTATATTTAAAAAAAAATGTGGTTTATGTCATGGCTTAGATTGATATTTATGCCAATGATTAAAAAATAAAAGAGAAACAAGCATCAGGTCCTAATGTAATTATTATTATTATTCTAAATGCATTTGTATTTTTTGTTGTAGTTTAGATTTTGAGTATCAGTATGCACATAAAACAGAATAAAATTTCAGATTAGGCAGGTCATGATCTTGTCAACCCATGCAAACTCGTGTCGTGTCGTGTTGAGGTTCACGTGTGACACGGTTCATGTAGGGTTTGACCCACGAAGACAACCCATTTAACACCCTTAAATTTGACATTGTCATCTTAATTTATTGTTGCAGATCAGCAACTATGCAAGTATGTGGTTTATTCTTCTTTTCATCTCGATCGCCGCCACGGGCATCTTGGAGCTACGGTGGAGTGGTGTAAGCATCGAGGATTGGTGGAGAAACGAGCAGTTTTGGGTCATTGGTGGGACCTCGGCACATCTTTTTGCAGTGTTCCAAGGTCTACTCAAAGTTCTTGCAGGAATCGATACCAATTTCACCGTCACATCAAAAGCAAGCGATGAAGATGGTGATTTTGCAGAACTCTACATTTTCAAATGGACGGCTCTACTCATCCCGCCAACCACTGTACTCATCGTCAACTTGGTCGGAATCGTCTCCGGGGTCTCGACAGCCATCAACAGCGGTTACCAGTCGTGGGGTCCATTGTTTGGAAAACTGTTTTTCGCCATCTGGGTCATTGTCCATTTGTACCCTTTCCTCAAAGGTCTGTTGGGTCGACAAAACCGCACACCCACAATTGTTATTGTGTGGTCGATTCTTCTCGCTTCGATTTTCTCATTATTGTGGGTTAGAATCGATCCGTTTACGACAGATGACAAGCTTGATTCGATACGTGGACAGTGCGGGATTGACTGTTAGTTTTAATGCACGCTTTTGGTATATATAATGTACAAGAACTGAAAAAAAAATGGCAGGAAGACTGTAACATCTGACGGTTGTTTTATATATTAATTTTTTTATTTCCTTTCCTCGTGAGTATTTTGGTAGTTAAAAGCTAGTTTTAACTTTTAAATGTGTAATATACTATTACTAGTGTTAATACCCGCGAATTTCGCGGTGTTGATAAATGATAGGTTTTTTTATTTTTAGAAAAAAATTACAACTGATCATAAAGAAAATATACGCATGAACTTTTTATGAAATCTGAATTGAACATTTAAATACAATGAAAGCATCTAAATTAATCAAAAAGATAAGTAAACAATGGAAATATGTTTTTCTGGTAAAATATAAATTGAAAGCCTATTACTCTAACAGTTCTGCTTGTTGGAGTTTCGTAACCAATAACCTCGAATTCGTTCTTGACCAATCGAAAAAACAACCATCACCTAACAAAATATGTTCGGCTTCAATGATATCATGTCATCCAACAACACCGTACCTATCGTAGGTAAGGAAATATACGAACAAATTTTTTAAGTAATATATTGAAATATAGTGCTAATTCCCGTGAACTTCACGAGGCAGACAAAATAATATGATTTCAAAGTGTTGACAAATAACATTATACATTTATAATAAACCAAACGGAAATTCTTAAAAGGGAATTGTTATCGAGTGGTAAATTTGCTGGAGCCTTTGTAACTGAGAAGATGTTCAAGAACATATGATTTCGATTACAGCTTCAAGATTGAGGAAATCTTTGGCCAATGCTTGTTTCAATATAATAGCATCCCATTCTGTTGGATCATGCCATCAAAGCAGCACTACACTCTGGCATAATTTTCCATAATCAAAAACAACAATTATGGTTTCATGTTGTTTGGTCAATCTTTTTTCCAGTCTAATTATCTTTCTAAAAGATCAATATAAAAAATAAACCCAGCCTAGTAACGATAGCTATTATTATCAATTTTGAGATTCCAAACTTGTATGTTTGACTCATAATGGTCAAAATTTTGCTCTGTAACGGTCCCTCTAACTTACCACTAAGTTCATTTTATTAAAGTGTTCGATACTAAATGTTTTATTTATATTTTTCATTCAAAGTCCGTATTACAATAAACCTTTAAACAATTTAAAGATCTTAATCATACAACTGATTAATGTAATTTAATAAATAACATGTGGCGTTTGATCCGTTTACCTTCAACCATGCAATCATACAACTTGGTATATTATTAAAGGATATACATTCAATAATGACAACTTCTTTTCTATAATATATAATAATATTATTTTTAATTATTTGAAATATCATCCTGATAATTACCCTCTCTAGAATTATTGTTCATGCTTGTATTTTAACTTATACCAAAATGAATGTCCACTTTGAAGACTGGATAGTTATACTTTAATAAATTTTTCAGTTTACCCTTAATTGCCTTCATAGATATACAATGCAAGTTTTTTTTATTAGAGTTGGCATTCTGTTAAGTGACAACATAGTTTACATTAGTTATGCATATCTAAAACTATATATATATTTTTTTAATCTTTTGTGTGTGGATAATTTTGGGTCAGATGTTGTAGTTTTGTTATTGATAATCAAGCTTAAAACGGATGTATTTTATTAAATGAGTACAAAAAAGAAAAAATTATAAAAAGATACCAAAGTAGCAAATCACAAACCTGGATCGGGATTGTGAACTATTGTAGCCTTCTTTCTCTGCCTGTCCGCCATCGTTGTTGTCAGGGGCGGATCTATGTTAGTGGTAGGGGTAGCGCCGCTACCCCTTAAGTGCAATTTTTTTTTTTTTTTTTTGATGTTTTTTTGGATTTAGCTGCCCTAAAAAGAAAGTATGTTACCCCTCCTCAATAGCCCAACACATACTCTCAAAAGTTTTTATTAAAAACCCAGATCCAACCTAATTAAAAGCTCAAACTATGTAAAAACCCAAAAGAAAAGAAAATGAATAAAGAAGGTGTAGAGAAGAAGATAATCAAAAGAAATTTAAGAATGGAGATTGAGTTTTAATACAAGCATCTCTTATACAACGGAATAAGCATGAGTTAGCAACATCTTCATCTTCTTGTTGAGCATGGATGTTGTTTAAGTCTGCAACTAAGAACTTTCATGTGAAGTTAATAAAGAACACAAAAAGAAACAACTATATGAGTTTAAAAATATATAAAAACTAAATTGTTTTAGAAATCAGGTGCGGTGAATGGTTTTGTGGTACTGACACAATCCATAAACTTCAATAAAAATATAAAAGGGTACAAGTATAAAAGCATGCGTACAACACTAAAAATAAGTAAATTAAAAGACAACCAATAAAATATAAAGTATTATAAAGAAACAATCAATAGAAATTAATCAACCAAGCCCCTTTGGACTCCGTTAGAGCACTCAGATTTGTAAATTTAGGGAGACACTGTTCACATCTATAATTTTTTAATATTTTTTTGAAATTGGTTGTGAGTGGAGGGGAGAGAAAATTTAATAATAAAGGTAGAAAAAAGTATTATTTAATTGAAAGAAGAGAGAAAAAGTTGTGATTTTTAGTGTAATTATAAGAATGGAGATGGGGGATAGGATGTGAATGCTCCTACACACCTGTTGTTGAGCATTTCGGGGTGAATAAACAGTAGTCATAAAGCCCTTTTGTGGGCGTTATGCGACACGTGTTGTGCCACGTCACACTAGGGCTTTATGGGGCGTTATATCAATAGAGTCCATAGTCATAAAGCCCATACCTCATCATTACCCAATTAATTAATAAATCCTTAAATTATACATATATATGTGTATGTATATATATATATATATGTGTGTGTGTATGTGTGAGTGGAGAGAAATCAATGGCGCCGCGATGTTGATAGCGCTACCATATTTTTTGTCCGATAAAGCCCTCCGTCGTGATGTGGAGGGCACCATGTGGGCGCTATGGCCACACAAAACGCCTCACTATAGGTAAACTTATGTGTTTGTCATGTGATAGTACTTTTTTTCACAGTCAAGCCTCATAAATATAGCATTGTAAAGTAAAAATATAAAATAATTAATTTGAGTATGTTATGTGAAATTGATTTGAGGATTATTTGCAACTGATTATGGTTTAAATTTTGTTTCTTTCAAAATTAGGTACCTGGAAGATTAAAGAACAAAATCTTATTAGCAATCTTTTTAAATGAAAATTCCAAGAAAATATCATATCGATCTTAAGGTCTTTTAACACACTTTAAAGAATTTTTTTTTTCTGAAATGAAGTTTATCAAGAGGGATTTACGCAATGGAATGGGTGAGAAGTACTTGAACAATGCTCTAATTTGTGCGGTCGAAAGAGAAACTTTTGATAAAGTAAAAGAAGATGCATTGGCTCGATTTCAAACTTTTAAAAACCGAAGAGGAGAAATCTATTATGTATGTGTTTAAATTTACTAGTTATCATGTTTCTATCTTTTGTTTCGCTTACATTGTACGTAGTGCGGTAAAAAAAAAATTGAACGTTACCCCTAGAGTTTTGGTCTAGATCCGCCACTGGTGGTTGTTGAAGTTTGAAGACCCATTACTTTTGCAGCTTTTAAAGTTTGATTGCAACTCGAATCATGTAATTCAACCTACAAACTCCTAACATTATTAAAAACAGAGAAACGCTAAACAATAATTTTCTAAAAACCATTGAACAACATTAAAAAACATATAGCAAACTATGGAAAAGGAACAAATATGACGATGATACCGGTGAGCTTGGTGATGATGGCACAGAGTGACGAAGGGGATGAATACATGACAAACCAACAATCTCGCCATCGATTTCAAAGTAGATGGCGACGATTAGTGACGTACTGGACGATTTTTAATGCGTAAAACCTCCAAATATGTACAATTTTGGTAATCATATCGGACTCTAGTTATGTATCTGGTGGTAAGTAAACAAAAATAATCAATATAATCTTTACATTAAACCCAAATATATCAAGATCTATGATGTATGCAAAGTCCACCTGTAAAAGCAAACTATGGTAATCAGATACATTTAGGTTTTCCTATTAGTAAAGTTGGAAAGTCAAGATAATGCCTTACTGGAACTGATGTGGAGCCTTGAACCATGAGCTTTGTATCACTCCGAGTGATCTTTATTAGTGTGAACTGCAATGTTAAAGACATAATTATGCAAATATTCTTATAAATGTGTGTATACATATAAACTAATAAGACAATAGTGATCCGATTTTTTACTGGGTTGAACTTTTTTGGTTGAACTTGTTTCTTACTCCATTTGGCCAGTTTATCAATAACGCATAACATGAACATACTTTTTTTTAAATACATGAGTTGAAATAGTCATTAACTTTAAAATAAATTTTACATAACTAAAGTTACAAAAACTCACAGATTATTAAGAAGTTTCTTCACTGCCATTGAATTCCAAATTACCAATCTCCCATGATATACAACTCCATCTCTGCTATTCTGCAATAGCATTCTGTTTTGAAAACCGATTTATTGCAAGTTCAAGATCGCGTAAAGTTAACCAATGACCCCAACCCAAATGCGAAAACTTGGGCAAACCCACAAAAGGAGAAGTTGCATTAATCAGATCAGAAGCTGAAGACGATTGTTTATACAAATGGAAGTTGTGTATTAATTTGAAAACTAAAAATAGTTTCAAAAAGTTAACTTTTATTACAATATGATTATTCTCAGTTGAATAAAAACATCTGATAAAAACATGTAATAACTAATAAAACATGTTACAAAACATGTTTCAGATTATAAATATAAAGATTTTTACCTAAGTGTGAGCTTGGACCCTGATAACGCTTGCATTTTTCTTCATTTTTGTTGATGCACTATTGTGTTCGTCACTTGTCGAATAGGCTAGATTGAGAGTGTGTTGAATATTGTATAGGTTAGAATCGAACACTCGACCGAAATGCGGAGATTACAGTGTAAAAGGGAACAAGTTCGCCCGAACTTGACCTGTGGAGGTCAAGTTCGTTAGTACTTGACATGTGGAAAGACAAGTTCGGCCGAACTTGTCGTATGGTGGACAAGTTCGCCCGAACTTGTCCTCCTATGCACATGTCAAGCGAACTTGTTATGTTTCCCTATAAATAGGTGGTGTGTGTTCATTTGTCATTTGAGTTTTTGTCATCCCTACGGGGAGGTGCTGCCGGATTCTCTCCAAGAACTCCGGCAGCTGGACTTATAAAGATGTATACTCTTTCGGTACGAATGAAGACTTCCGCTGCATTCTACTTCTACTCCATTCTTAATAACATTCTACCGAATCGGTTTACGTTTACGCATTAACTTTCGTCTAGAACCGCCTGATCACGGACCTTCAATTGGTATTAGAGCTACGGTTATCACCTACGCTCATGAATTTGGACATTTATTGACATTAGGAGGGGTTTTGGACGTAAAACTTGAAATAAACATACAATCCACGGATGAAAAGTAAAATTGAACGGATAGGATTATTAGAAAGTGATTTTCGACCAGATCTATGGTGGATTCATATCGAAATTCGAAGAAATAAGGATTCTGGATCGAAAAATGAGAAAATGGGTTGATTTTTGGAGATCAAGTTCGCCCGAACTTGACCTGTATTGGTCAAGTTCGACCGAACTTGTATCATTTTGATCAAGTTCGCCCGAAGTTGATCAAGTTCGCCCAAACTTTAATCAAGTTCGCCCGAACTTGTGAGTTGGGAGACCAAGTTCGCCCGAACTTGGTAATGGGTGACCAAGTTCGCCCGAACTTGGTCCAATGCCTAAAAAAAAGGCATGGAAAAATTTTGTTGATCGTATTGGTGGGATGAGTGTCAAGAAAAAATTTGGCGATAGAAATTTTTCGAGTTTTCGAAGACCGAACCGGGATGTTCGGGGACACCATCTAGAGCTTCGGAGTACAGATTTGGTGATATGGTCACAAAATTTTGAAGATAACGGGTGTCATTGATACCGATGCAGAACGTTGATCATTTGGGTGTCGTGACTAGTAATGGGCCTAAACGTTAAATCCGCATTTGTTAAATACTGAAAGTTCAGGATTTCAGGGGGAATTTCAGTGAAAATTTCAGTATGGTCAGAATTTGCAAAAATGAGGGAGAATAAAAAATTTTCAATATTTGTAGATTCCGGCATTTTTGAAATTCGTGACTGCTGCAACAGTATCCGGGTGGTTACCAATTGCAGATTATCGGGAAATGCAGAGGATCGAGATTCATCGGGTGATCACAGGAAGTTCCGAATTTTCAGTTCATGATACAGAGTGATGCTTAAGGGTTAGAGTCCTGATCTCTAGTGAAGGAACAGTTAGCTGGATTGGCAGTCGTTAGTACCAGTGACGAACTGAGGACGTTCAAAACGTTCAGTGATGATATTAGGAATTAATGACTAGCTCCGCAGACGGATGGATTCAAAATTACCAAGGAAATCTGATGATAATCTTTGGTGGCCATTATTTTTAATCTTCAAGCAGATGAATCATTCTTCTCTTTGGACTAACTGCCATTGGATGATGATGTTTGGTGATTAAGTGGCACTGGTCTACCGGAGATAGCTATATATATGGCATTATGACTGAAGAGAAAAAATGTGATTTTGGTCACGGACGTATGTTTTTCAGATTCGATGCATTACCAGATTATCTGTTTCCGATGAAGATTTGCTGATTGAGCAGATTACCGATTTGCTGATCAAATCTTTCTGAAGGGTGCTTAACTGTGATTACGGAAATCGGGATTTCGGATTTTCGAGGGTATTCGTTGATTTGAAGTTTTCCGATGCGGTGATTCGAAGTTTCTATCAATTGCCGGTTGAGTTTTTGATACTTTAGGAGTGTGCGAAATAAACTCTCGATGCTCAACGCTTATTCAAAAACTGAACTCGGATGCGGTTATCGTCGAAACGGAGAAGCTGCTGTATTGATTAGCTTCGACTTGATGATTATTCAAGAAAATTTGACTGATCAAGCAAATCAGATGAGATCGGAAACCGTGCAACCAAAGATCTGAACTGGAGATTTCAGTGGAATTGAAAGTTGTTAATGCAAACCCGGATCATCAATTAAGGGGGAATTTGTTGACGCATCTCGACGACATCGACGGACACCTTGATTGAAGTTGCAGAACATTCAAACACGGCTCAAAGTTTTGAAGTTCAAGATCAAGCTTCGATAGTAACGAACAAGAGGGAATCTGTTGATACACTATTGTGTTCGTCACTTGTCGAATAGGCTAGATTGAGCATTTGTTGAATATTGTATAGGTTAGAATCGAGCACACGACCGAAATACGGAGATTACAGTGTAAAAGGGAACAAGTTCGCCCGAACTTGACCTATGGAGGTCAAGTTCGCTCGAACTTGACATGTGGCATACAAGTTCGCCCGAACTTGACCTGTGGAGGTCAAGTTCGCTCGAACTTGACATGTGGAAAGACAAGTTCGGCCGAACTTGTCGTATGGTGGACAAGTTCGCCCGAACTTGTCCTCCTATGCACATGCCAAGCGAACTTGTTATGTTTCCATATAAATAGGTGGTGTGTGTTCATTTGTCATTTGAGTTTTTGCCATCCCTACGGGGAGGTGCTGCCGGATTCTCTCCAGGAACTTCGGCAGCTGGACTTATAAAGATGTATACTCTTTCGGTATGAATGAAGACTTCCGCTGCATTCTACTTCTACTCCATTCTTAATAACATTCTACCGAATCGGTTTACATTTACGCATTAACTTCCGTCTAGAACCGCCTGATCACGGACCTTCAATTTTCTCCGGCGGGGATTGAATATCCTTCTTCCCCTCATCGGATTCAAACTTCTTCGAATGTTTAGTGAACGCCTTCTTCTTGGACTTGCACCGGTTCATCTAAAGTATCCTCTTCACATCTTCGCTCCTCTTCACATTTTTGCTCATATGTTGGGCCTAAATAGTGTTCAAAGCCCATGTGGCGTCTTGACATAGGCCACCACACCGATGACTACTAATGGATGTTTCTGAACGATGGTCACAACCTCACATGTTTCTTTCTTGTGAAGCTCTATGTATAAAAACCCATCATAAGCATTTAGAAAAATATTATAACACAACTAAAAAAAGTTTCTAAACACTGAAAAAGGCTTATTGGTCCGTAATTTTCTGGACATTGAAAAAGGCTTACCGAAGAAAGACTTTGAGGTGGCAAATTCAACCAAGACCAGTTACCCAACCAGCCTAACTTTTCATCAATAGAAAGAAGAGTGCCAAGAAAATTTATACCCTTTTCATGTTAATTCGTTTTCTAGTCTTATAATCCCCTTGAAGCTTGCTAGAAAGAGGTAGTTCCATAACAAAACGCAATTATTCATCCAACTCTACAGATAATCTCGTCGTTTGCAACTTATAATTTCTCCATAAAGCGGTAATGGATCTCTCATCTCAGTAGAAACATCTTCAAGATTGTGGGACTTGCCCATATCATCATCAACAACAGAAAGTTTCTAATCAACTTCGATCAATATCAGGCCCACCATCACCATCACCATCAACAGGTTCTTTCATGTAAGTATTTTATCCACCTAGTCAGCTGTTGCGGACCCGAATGCCTGGGTTGTTCCTTTCTCCAACCCAGAAATAAACTCATATTCATCTGCAATTAGAGAGCCTAAAACATCCTAAACATTTTAATACAAAAATAAAATAGAGCTTGTAGTATTTATGAGTTAATATTTGGAAAGTCGTAAGCTTAGACAGTTGTGCAGGGTATTCTAAGGCTTCCCTGAAACTATATGTTTGAGCTGTTAGGGTCATCTTCATCCATGGAACTATCACTTTAAATATCAATAACATCTTCACTATATGTTTGCGATGAAGTCCATTAGGACTAAAAACTGGCAAGTTATAAAACAAAATCATCAGCCATTTAGAACACAAGTAAATTCGCAAAGATCAAAGACATATCTTGTAAAACATCTATCCATCCATCACTGAGGTAGTAAAAATTCCTTGTTTTTGTATTGGGATCTGATAACTTTTTTTGGGGTTTTAATAGAGCTCTCAGCAAGGAACCCCATGCGAGAGATCATCGAACCCAAGATCAAACTTTATTACAATATAAAAGACAATATAAAAAACATGAGATTTGGGATCAAATAAAAAACCCTAAACCACAAATCCGAACCCAGAATCACAAATCCTAAACGTTTTCACCATCATAAAATCAAGAAATACCAAAATCAAATTCAAACCTACAAACATATAAGAAGTAGATACCTGTGTTTGACCAATATAAAACGTTGGTTGTAACGTCTTTAGTGAGAGAGATGTAAATGATTAGATCCATGTTTGTATATGAGGAGGCTGTGGCAACAAACATTAAACAAAATCAATTTAGGGTTTTAAATATAAAGATGGATCGAGATATAAAAATATGGATAGAAAGCTTACATGTTAAGAAAGCTTACAATCTGGTTTTGAAATAACGCTGGTTCAAGATCCAATTATAGATATTTAAACAAATAAAGAAATAATAGCAATCAATAAATCGACACATAGATTGCAACACATTTCGTATAGATGAACAGAGCAATAGCATTGATTAGGCAGTCGTGATAATGGGGAGCACTTACAGAGCGTATTAGGAGAAGGTATTGTTACGGGCGGCGTTGAACAACCGCTAAGTAATCGAATATCATCGATGGAGTGAAGATCAGGATGTGGAGATCCAATATCAATGAAGAGAGGATCGTATGATTTTGTTTTTGTGGAAACAGGTTATACTCGAATTGTTGAATACGGGTCCGCACAACCCGATTGCAAAGAGAAGAATGGAGCGGCGGTGGTTGGCGGAAGTCGTGGCTGACAGAGGTGGCCGGAGAGAGATGAATGAGAGGGTGGACCGGTGGAGATGAGGGGGGCGGAGATGAGGAAAGGGATTTCTGGAAGAAACCCTGAATCGTTTGAGGAAATAATGAAAACTATAGACGGGTTATGAGTATTCATACCTAATCCGTTTTAGATCCATATTGTTAAATGGGTGCGCATGAAAGAAAAAAATGGCTAGAAAATGTAGCCTAAAACACATACCATATGTGAAATAGTTGCTATAAAAGTATTATGTGGCACTCTAGGTATGTCTTTTATTAGGTAGGATAGATGTAAGTTTCAAACAAGTTCAACGATGTTAATTACATTTTTGTCGCTAATATTACTTTTATTAATGGACCGATTATGTTTTGTTAAGTATAACACAATGAGTAAAGAACATCCATATGTTGTACACTTGGGGCAAAATCCAAATACCACACATGTGTAACATCCCAAATTTTATTGTATGGAACCTTGAATATTATAATCAATAACATAACCTTTAAAAACAAATTATGTTTCGATAACACAATAATTCATTAAGATGTTTTTTTATAAAAAACAATTTGAACTATTTGAATAAGGTTAGTCAACACCTCAGAAAGTACAATTAATGTGTCTTTGTCAGGAAGTGGAAGGACGTAACACATTATGATTCTTTGGAAGAACATTCATATTGTAGACTTCATCTTCATCTATATATTTAATCAAAAATTACATTTTTCTCTAAATTTTTTGTTAATTTCTAAAAATCTCTCGCATTCAACTTTTTATCTTTACCTCCATCTTACTCACATTAACTTATTTTATTATTATCTTCTCTTTCTTATACACATAAAAAAATAAAAAATATAGATAGTTGAATATAACTCTCTAAATATAGAGATGTATTTTATACTCTCTAAATTTTTCTCTACTATAAAAGTTCCAATGTAATAACATTTTTGTTATTTTTTTTTACTTTTTTCTCTGTATTATATAAAAGGTCCACATATAGAGGTTATAATGCGAATGCTCTGAGATCGTTACTTAAGTTGAAGAGGTGACTTTTTTCAAAAGAAAAATAAGATGAAAAAAATGGATGTCAACATAGATTTAGAAGTGTTGTTTATTTAAAATATATACATTACAACATAATATGTTAATTCAAACCATGTAAAAGTTAATAAATTCTTTTTTCTTAAATTAAAAAATCAAGACTTAGGTAACACCAATTGGACATTTGATTTGCGTAATGCATTTACGCTCAAACTCAAATAGAGAGAAAAGAAAGTAAAAGGAAGAATGGAAAAGAAAGAATGTCTTTCCTTTCAATTCGAAAGGAAAGTAAAACTAAAGAATATAATCTATTTTTCCTTTCATTTCCTTTCTTTATCTTCTTTAAATGAAACTCTAGAACAAAAATATTTGTATTTTCTTTCCATATCCTTTCCTTCCATTAGTGAACCCTGAAACACAGTGTTAAAGTAACTGAAATAAGAAAGAATTGAAATGTGGATGGAACAAAATGTGTGGTCTGTTTAGTTGAAAAAAATGGAATAATGGAAATAGTGAGGAATTTTCAATGGTTGTTTCCACAGGGGATGAGTTTGATTGAAAAGCATGGTCATAAATCGAATTCTGAACTTGCAAAGGGTTAGGGTTAGGCTTGGTGTACATTCCAGGTGGATCCACAGTGTGCAAAGTTGAATGTATGGTTGAATTTTCTTCCTCTTCGGTTGCTGAAACTGGAATAGATATTCCTGAAGCTATAGCACCTGTATATTAAGAAAAACATCAAACGATTTGAATAAAGAAGTATAGTCAAAAAGCCAATTAGTAGGGGTGTTCAAAACCGGATATCCGAAATTTTCGAATACCAGATTTCACTATCCGAATCCGTATCCGAAATTTCGGATATCTGATCGGATAGTGAATCGGATATCCGAATATCCAATTTTTTATTTTTTTATTTTTGAATATATGGAACCGGATATTTCGGATAGTTTTGGATATCCGAATATAAATTTCTGGATACTTTTCGGATATTTCAGATATTTTTCAGATATTTTTCGGATACTTTCGGATATCCAAAAAAATAAAAATTAAATTTTCGGATATTTCAGATATCTGAAATATCAAATTTTTTTAAAATCACTATCCGAATCCGAAAATTCGGATATCCGGTATTTTGGATATCCGAAATTTTGGATATCCGAATTTTCGTATATTTCGGATTCGGATCAGATTTTCGGATACAGATAGTTTTGAACACCCCTACCAATTAGGACCAACGCGATCGTCGGTATCATTTTCTTCAAGCTAGTCAACATTACATGATTCGACAATCTATTTTATAACCTTGTTGTATACCCTGTATGAGGTGTTTTTAGCATAACCAAAAAATAACACTCGTCCCCTCTGGCAAAGAATTTCCCTTTGGCATCCACATGCAACAATACACATGGACAACCAAAAGTTTGAAAATGTTTAGCTGAAGGTTTTCGTCCATCAATGATTTCATATGGAGTTTTTATATGAGGTTTGTTAATTAATGAATGATTTGAACGTCTTAGGTTGTGTTCACTAATTCTGCCCAAAAGAGCACAGGCAGTTTTGAATCCACCAACATAGTAGAGCAGCTTCAATGAGAGTTTGATTTCTCTTTTCAGCAACTCCATTCTATTGAGGAGTTCGAGTAGCACTATACTGACGATCAATTCCCTTTTCTGAAAAGAACATATTTAAATTAGCATTTTTGAATTCTATTCCATTGTCGCATCGCATAAACTTCACTTTCTTTTCATCTGATTTTCCACTAGGATGACAAACTTCTTAATCAACTCGGTTGTCTCGTCTTTACGTGCCAAGCAAAACACCTAAGTAAATCAAGAGAAATCATCTGTAATAACCAGACAATAAGCCTTCCTTCTAATACTCATGACGTTTACAGGACCAAACAGATCCATGTGGAGCATGTTCAATATTGCGTTGGTTGATTGAACAAGTTTAGGCTTATGTGATTTTTGATGCTGTTTACCAAGAGCATAAGATACACACTTCTCTACCATCATAAAGTCTCTAACTGACAAATCTCTGACTAGACCTCCTTTGGCAAGTCGATTCAAGTTCTTTATATTGACATGACCGAGACGACGGTGCCACATGATTACATCATGTTTTGAAATTTCAAAGAACAGACAAGTCGTTTCTTCAGTTGGATTCTTGTTCATACCAATAACATATGCATCCCCCCTTCTTTCAGCTTTCACTAGAAACCATTCTTCCAGAATGACAATTCCTGGCTTCAATACAAAACAACCTTTCTTTGTGAAATGATCCGTCATCCCTTTGTCACACATTTGGGATACACTTAATAGGTTATGTTTTAGCTTTGGAACATAATTAACGTCTTCAAAACTTAGAACTCCATTCTTGACAGTACCCCTCATAGTATTTTTTTCCTGCTTCACCTCCCGCGAAAGAGACATATCCTCCAAATATTTTGACATCATGAGTTGAGAAATGTCTCCTGTTATGTGCCTGGAACGGGCACTATCAACATTCTAGAGTTTGATGACAATCCTCCATAGCTGTTCTTACACAAACAACGGGATTAGTTAGATTTCGGTTGTCACACCCCGACCCGCAGCGGAATAAAAGTCGGGGCATAATTGGGTTATCACCAAAGCTCATGATATTTACTAAGATGTTTCATATTTATTGAATTCAAATACAAACTTAAATATCCAAAAACAAAATTCATACAATTACAAAGGAAAATGAAACTATAGATTTATTCCAAAGCATAAACTTGTTTATTCTTCTAGGCCATCCTAAGTGTTTCTTGTCTCGGCTGGATCACCTGTATCATGTGTAAAACGGGGGAGATTTTGGGTCAACAAAAGTTGGCGAGTGAACCTTGATAAAACAATTTAACTAATTTCTTGTTTTATATATTAAAGAAAATTCGTGCATTAATCACATGTGAGCAAACATATATATGTAAACAATCACAAACCACTTTGGATGAGTATATGACATGAATGATGATGTATTTGAGATCAAGGCTCAATCAAACGGAGCCGATCTAATGAGGCTCCTGATGCTCAACCCGTATCCCACGGGGAACTGATGGGCCTAATGAAATGCGTGCACTGAAATGATAAATTTAATCTACATATAATTCACACAACAATCAATACACATTTGATCACGGATATGATGTATGCACAAGTGTTTAAATAAAATAAAAGAATAGTACGACACATGATACACCCCAAAACATGATTAAAACGGGGAATTGGTAGAGATTCACTCAAAGTAGATACGTTTCTTGATGATGATGAATGCGTACGAATTTATGATTCAACCGACGAGGGAAAACTAACCTATATAATAATGAAATGTTTCGATAAATAAATAAATTTTATTTGAGATTAATATTTTTTAATTAGTGCTCTTAACGAGATTTTTAGATTTATTTTTGTGAGGTTAATGCAAATTTTTAACCTTCAAAATCTTTATTTTTAAGCATTTTTAAATAATTTTTCAATTTAATAAAAATAAAATAAGAAAACAAAAATTAAAGAAAAAGGTTGACTTTGTCAGGTCTGACCGGTCGGATAGCATGAATTTCAGGCGGTGAGTGAGGTTCGAACTCGGGACCTCTCGTATACGTGCACGCAGCTCTACCAACTGAGCTACGTGTCTAACCCGAAATATTCTCTGTTTTAATTATATATATATACTAACTAGCTTTAACCTTATTTAGTTTTTATTACAAATGATTTACTATGGCCAAAACCGGTTACAGAACCCGGAATCGAACTCGGGACCTTCGGTTCGAGTGCACACAGCCCAACCAGTTGGGCTATGTGTCTAATCTGTATAAACACTGGATTATATTAATTTTATATATATGCTGTGAATTGATCTGAATAAGTTTAAAAATGTTGGTTTTATTTCAGAAAGTCGAAAACATGTGTGATTCGAACTCGGACGTGTGCTTTGTAATTGCACACAGTCCACCGCTGGACTGTGTGTCTAACCCGGTTAAATACCCGTTTTTATTTATATTTAAACACTAACTCAACTTCATCGTTTTCACCATTCAAAATCCCGACAATGATTCCGACTGAATAAACTGATTAAACAGTTTTGATTACTATGTTGAGCTATTAATTTACTAAACAAGAGATAGCAAGGAGGTTTAGATGATTATACCGGTTTTCAGAACTACGGTTTTCTGGTTTAGAAATTCCGGCGATATTCCGGCGAGTATGAAAATCTCCGGCAACGTGCTTTGAAGGGAATGAAGCTTCAGGAAGAGAGTGCGGTTCTGAGCGAAATGTTTACAAGGAGCTTGAGTGGGTATTTATAAGGGGGACAGGCCGATTGGTTTCGAATTAGGGGTCAAGATTCGCAGTCAATGATTTCAAACGGTTTTGACTAAAATTGAGTGTTAAGCAACGGTTATAACTGATGTCGAAATCAGTTTACGCGTTTCAGTCAAAGGAAAATAGCCACATTTGCGGAGTTTCAGTTTTTCCGGCGATTGCAAGTTCTGAGCGAGCTGATTTACAGGTTTTGACTTTCTTTGTTTTACCTTAAGTGATATTTGTTTAAGTATTTATCACAAAAGATGTGTGTGGCGGAGTGGTGTGATGTGTGTGTGTTTACGCGGTAGACCCGGGTTCGAGACCCGGCTACCCTGTTTTGTTCTTTTATTTAATTTTATTATTATTATTTATTAATTATGGTTTTTAAACTCCAAAATATTTATTAATTTGGTATCATTTAATATAACCGGCACAATAAATACGCAACGAACATTTAACCGAATATTTGATTATAAAACGAAGCGGGTTTTGAGACCCGTTTTTCGACGAATGTTACATCGGTACCCAGGCCATAACTGATCTGGGCAATCCCTTGTCATCAATATACGTTACTTCTTTGAAGATCATACTATTATCATTTCTAGACACAGTCGATGGCATTGAAGTTGAAGATGAGTGTGATGACTTAGATGACTGAGATGAATTATATGATTAACTAGCAAAAGATTTAGGTTGCCAAATTTTTGTTGGACATTATTTTGCAGTTTGTCTAGAAAACTTCTGTGATGTTTTTTGTTTTTATCTGTTTATTTCGAAAAACATTTTTGATCAAACACTCTTAGATTTTGTTTCTTTTCTAGATTCCAATCACCATCAGAACACTTGACCCGGGCATCTTGCTTATTGCAAGCTTTACTAGGTGAAGTTTTCCGATTTTGATCATTTCGCGAATTATACCGCATGCAAGGGCGATTGTCACAATTTCGAGCAATGTGTCTAGGAATGCCACAATTAAAACAAGTTTGACGTTTTTTGAAAAAGGCATTTAGCTCTGCCGGTGAGATTTTTCTTTGTGAGTTTGCTGATGCGCTTGAGGTCATGATGATCTTCTTTGTGCCTGATGTTTATGTACACGTTGTTGCTTCTTTTCCTGCTCATAAACATCAATACATGAGTGAGTGCCTTTATTCACATCCTAATTTTATTCTTTGATTGTGATCTTGCTTTGCTGTCAGTTGATAAATCATTTTTGTGCTTGGATTCAAAACATTGATTCTGATTTTTATTATTACAACTCTAAGGTTTGTTGTTTCGTGTACAAGCTACACTACTCAAATCACTTGTTGACTTAGTATACAGAGGTAGAGCACTGTGATTCATTTATGACTGAATCAATTGTTTCTGACAACACATTTTCAACAATAGTTTTTTTAACGCCCATTCTTTCACGCGGTTAAAACCAAATATTAAACAATGAAATTTACGACCAAATTTAAACTTTTATACATTACTTGAAATTCGGCCAAATTATACAAAGTTAGCCTTTTTAAAAACTAGATACAACCAACTACCATTTAACAAAAGTTATAGTCACATGTTTTTGGAGCATGTCTAACAACTAGACTTTAACTACATAAACCACCAAAAGTTTTGACCCATTGCATAAACTAGTTCGGAAGCGCGTTGAGGGCGAAAAAGAGTTGTGTGTGTGTTCGTTCCAAGCTCGCGAGTCCGCTTATAGTGCGGTTTTACCTACAACATAAAAAAATATTTATTTAAGCAAAATAAGGGTAAAGTCCTAACTTTCATTGAACGTGACATTCCACCATATTCATTATCCCAAACAAACTTCATGTTTATATTCCTTCCATTACATTAGATTTGGCTTACTTATCTACTCGATTTCATCACTTCAATCCGTTTGAATGATAATCAATTTATAAACATTTAACCCGCTGATAACGAAATAAATACATGACTATTTCAAACATTATATTCTTATTCTTTGACCCGTTCGTACCGGATTCGTTTACATGATCATTCTAAACATCACATTCTTGTTCGTTGACCCGTTCGTACCGAATCAACAATATGACCATATTAAACATTTCATTCTAGTTCGTTGACCCGTTCGTATCAGATCAACTGTATTATCATATTAAGCATTTCATTCTAGTCCGTTGACCCGTTCGTACCAGATCAACTGTATGACTATATTAAGCATTTCATTCTAGTTCGTTGAACCATTCGTACCCGATCAACTGTCTGACCATATTAAATATTTCATTCTAGTATGTTGACCCGTTCGTACCAGATCAACTACATAACCATTTCTATCATAACATTCTCATTCGTTTGACCCGTTCGCAATGGGTCAATTACATGACCATTCTCTAACATCACATTCTGATTTGTTTGACCCGCCCGCAACGGGTCAATTACATGTTCGTTCATTAATATAACATCCTCATTCGTATAACCCATTCGCAACAGATCAACACATGACTATTCTAGTTTCTACCCATATGATAATTTGCCAAGTTACGACTTATAAACAATACAACAAGTAATAACTTATATTGTAGGCGAGAATAGCGTATCTCGATCTTGTGAGCCTTGAGAATTCTTGCTATTCGAACCTTCTTGTTTCACACCTACACTTAACATGTTTACATTTAGTCCCCATGAATCCATTTTCATCAAATACAACAATTCTTTTCATTCTAAACTCAACTTTTGCTAACAAGCATCACGATTACTCAAAATTTAACACCTAAAGCATTTCTTCGAGCACTTGGTGTGCGACTTTTATTGATGCTTAGAACTAATATTTTCCCATATCATTCACACCATATTTCACATACATGAATTCTCAAGTACACAAATATCACAATAGTTCTTAACAACAATCATTCATCCTATCTTTTGTTGAGTAAGTAATATCATAATTTTTAACTAAAACTAAATTCCTAATATCATATATCAAAACACACTTCATGATTCATGGAGATTATTTATTAATATACATAAACTCTTCAATTCCATACAATTTAGTATTCATATATGTTTTCTAACAAAGCTTCCATATCAATTTCCATCATACTACTTTGACACCCGAAAATTTGCCATGTTCATACAATCTCATTACACCAAAAACCCACCAAATCAAAAATTGTGACTTACCTCTTGTTAGAATAGCTTAGATTGTTGATTATTAGCATTCATAAACATAGTTTTTCCTTCTAATTTTGCTGAATTTAGAGTTCTTGTTCTTTCCCTTCTTCTCTCTCTAAATTACCAATAGACACACACATATGCACTAGAATTTCGCATTTTCTTTTTAAACTTCAAACTTTCCCACTTGTCACTTTTAACCCCTCAAGTTTAGTCCATGTTTTTATTTCATTCATATTGTTATTTTATTCTTTGTTGGAAGTTAACAAATCATAACTAGGTTAAATTTTCCTAGACATCATACTTCATGCTAATATACTCTAACAAAAATAAAAACTACAACTTAGTCACAAAAACGTGATTTTGGGGTGTTACAAGTTTCATCAATCTGTTCAGTGGGGTTTGGTTTATCAAACGATGTACTAAAATCCCCAGGTGAATCATTCATCATTGTCTTAGTTCCAATGTCTTTTGAAAAATTTCATTAAACTCTATACAATGTCACACGCCTCACAGTGATCACTCAACACTCGGACGAAGATGTATAAGTGAAAAGCTCGACCCCTGTGTGGAACTTACTCCTACCATAGGCTTGACAAACAATCAAACCTACTTCTTTTTTACACAACCTTTGTAAATATCAAGAGAACTTTAAAGGTTAGGTTTTGGCTAGGGTAGGGATTTTTTGTTTAATAAGTGGCAAACGCGTAAAAATGTCGGTTTTTTCTTTTGAAAAACTTTTTGTGACTTTAATACAAACTACAAATGTTAAGCAAGAATTTTGGGACTTTCTTAATTATTTCAAGAATCTAGAGAGTTTATTTTCTTTCAATAGATTATACAAGAGAACTAAGTCGCATTTTGATATAATTCAAAAGAACAGAATTTTTACTAAAGAAAGGGAGTAAAAGTAAAAAGGTTTAGGGTGATGGGTGATTGTTGCAAAATTTGTGTTTTGCGGGTTTTGAAATGAAAGGTGTAGACTCAAAGGGGTTAACTATGTGATTTTTTATTTTGGTGAGAAGACAAAAAGGAAAATAAGATTTTAATGTAAAAAGGTTATAGTCCTAATGCCTCAATCATTTACTTACTTGGATTAGTTGGTAAGGACTGGGAATGCATTGTCTTGGCAAGTTCTAGATTCATGAGAACCACACGGGCTATCACACAATAAATGAAAAGTGAGAATTTAATAAAGATATGGTATTATATGCTCGGTAAAGGCTTTAAACTCACAATTTGTAAGAAAAGGGTTAAAAGTGTGAAAATGTATATACAATAAAATTTTAAAAAGACTATCATGCACTTTTATAAGTTTTTTCTTACATGGTTCTTTTTATCACGGCCCTATTGGTTGTAAATTAGTAAAAACAAAAATATTAAAATATTGATTTTCTAACTTAAACTGAGACAAGACAAAGAAAATAAAGGAAATTTTTGTAAAAGGTTTGGGATGTTTAGTGGTTCCAAGTCGAGTTTTGTGTAAGGCTTTTTTAGGACATAAGATTCAAGTTCTCCCCCACACTTAAATTACACATTGTCCTCAATGTGTCCAAAATGGATTAACTTTGATTAAATGTGTAAACATGGGTTAAAACAACAATTTTTTTTCAAAAACTGGGTACTAGACACGGGGGTGTGTAAGGGAGGCACGACCCCGTGTAAAAAGTGCTAGTGTCGTGAGTTTTTTGAAAACTAACAGAAGATGGGCACGGGGACGTGCCTACGAGGCACGACCCCGTGTGACAGGTCCAGGAGCAATTTTGTTTCAACGGTGTAGAGGCACAGGGGCGTGCTTACCTCACACGACCTTGTGCTGAACTTACTGTAATGAAGATTTCAAGTCAGGGGACTTCTGTTTAGGTGCATGGGGCTCTGGTTTACCGTTATTTCATCTTTCTAAACTATTCCACAAGTTTAAACACCAAGTTTTTCAACGTCATTCCATTAAATCCTTCCATCATCCGATTACAACCTAGAAAAATAAAAATTTTCAAACTAGTTTTAAGTCTTAATAGATAGCTTCTAGTAGATACCCTAAAAGATTTAAACCACATAGATCTTTGTAGGAACGTCCACGATTAGCACGGGAACTTAAATTTGTTATCTATTGTCCGATTAGGCGGAAACTAATGACAAGTTTACCAAATAACAAGAATTACTCATTTAAATGTTGTTTTCATTGATCTAAAGTTCAATACATTCGAGAACCGGATCCGACAGAGCTTCGCCGTCTCTGTGCCAAAATCTCTCCAACTGTTACAAATGAAATCCCAAGGAACCTATATATAGAGATGCAAGTTAGCTGGTGAAGACATGATAAGGGGTAAGTTCGCCCGAACTTGACCTAGTCGAGTTCGGCCGAACTTGGCTTCTCACAATCCTTCATGGGCGAACTTGACTCATACTAATCATAAATACGCCTTGTTTCTAACAGCTTAAGCCCTATTCACTCAGACTCGATACATAATGACGTAGGCAACAGACATATGCACCAACAGACTCCCCCTTGGATGTTGCCGCAGTCATTCTGACTTTAAAATCTTCTGAGTCTTTTGATCTTTAGTTCTTGTATAAACTTTAACATCTTGATTTTTATATCCTCTTCCTTTTTCTTGAGCTTTGTCTTGATAAAACTTTTTAAACGACATGCTCCCCCTAGCGTTAAGCTTTAGTCTCAGACTCCCCTTTTGCTCTGATCTTTAGACTTCAAACTCCCTCTAGCTTTGAGCTTTCTGAAATCTTTGGACAACGTTTTATCCAGCTCCCCCTCAAACTTTACTACCTGTCTAAATAAATTCTGACATTCAAATAAACATTTCAGATTCACTGTTTTGAAATTTTGTACCATCAACATTTCAAACTTTAATCTTCACTTCAATCTTTTCAAAAACGTTAATTGATTCAAGTTCAAATTAAAGACCTTGAATACATTTTACATTTAAGACCTTCAATTTCTCATTTTAATTATTTGATTTGTAAAAATCCACTTAGTTGATCAAGTCTAAGTTAATGACCTTGATTAACCAAATATATCAAACCGAGTCCAAATTATTGACCTCAGTTTGAAAAACCGTTATGAACAATCTGATTTTAAAGTTTCAAATTAATGAACTTTTAATCATTTATTAGATTTTCTTACCAGACTTCGAAGATCCGTTCTCCAATATTGGTTCGTTGAAGCTAATGTAGAAACAAAATCTTTTTGTTTTTTAGAAAGTTTATGCTAAAACAAACTGAAAATCTTTTTGATTTTTATTTTGAAAAGCAAGTAAAGTATTTACAGAAACTTTTAACAAGTAAAGTAAACTATGTACAAACATATTTACAGATATATTTTTGTGAATTCGTGTCTAAGGATCATATCAGTTGTTTGAGACATATCACCAGTACCGTTGACCTTTTGAGACTTTAAGTTCTAAACTCGTTTACCAAGATTGTCGATATGGTTGTCCACTTAAACTTTACCACGTTTCTCAATTGTTCCAAGATATGTTTTGGTATGATTTATGAAAATTTGACTTAACTGTGTTTCCCACTTCTTGAATATACTCCTGAATCCAGATTCCCTAGATTTCATCTTATAGGTGAATATAGCGTAATTGATATCTGTATTTGGGTTGTGCGAGGTCTTGAGAGCGCAGGTTAGTACTACCGTACAGACAAAGAGATGAAGGCTCGTCTTTAAAGGTGTGTTCCAATTAAGGAATCTTTTAAGCATTGCAAATGATTAGATCTTTCTATTCTTTTCAAATTTTGCATGCTAATTGGGGGTTTTTAGCAAAAGCATTATAAAAGTTCTAAGCTATTGCTTCCGCAAAATCAGAAGAACTTGTATAATACCCCAGATATCAACTATCTATAAAGACCTCGTATCTCAGAATCAGGCAACCCTTCAATCGAAATTTCGGAGTACTAAGTCCATATATCCAAGATGTGTTAATCTACAATTTTAAGCAGTTGTAAAATTTAGTTTATATCCCGGAAACAATTTACTGAACGTTTAAAGTCTATCGACACATCCACAGTAAGACTTGTTTATCACTTATAAACTTTACATTTCTTTAGCATATTGTGATAGTCCACTGATGTACTATCATTTCCTTTTTGACAACCAAATTCTTTTTGTCTTTTTCAATGTTTTTGTACATTTTGAATTTTTAATGTTTTTGAATTTTCAACGTTTTCATATGTTTTTGATTTTTCTAGAAAATTTTCAAATTTTCTTACTCCCCCTAAAATCAAAAACATATTTTTGGATTTTAGATTTAAAGAAATTCTTCTAAAAATGTAACAAACCAATGTGGATCCCGAGAACTCGTCGTCCGATCCCTTTGTTTTCAACTTCTGCATCATCACCTGTCAATAGAACAACCATTAAACTTTGTTAACCTCAACTTGTAAGAACCACATGTAAAAACCTCTTGTAGGAAATCAATTTTAAGTGATTTTTCAGTATAACAATCAGTTTTCTGTTCAACGGTGTGGATTTTCTCAAATTTTTAAACATTCTTTTCAACTTTTCTTTTTCAACCACTTTGTAATTTCAAAAACCATCAAAGATTATGACTTTCTAGATAAGTTAAACACTCATGGAGCTCCGCTATCCTGTATCAACTTTAATAGAGTGGATCTTGGGACTCCTGCACACATGAAACAACTATTTGAAAAATGAAACCCAAACCTTTTTGGTTTTAGGTTTGACATGATAAGCATCATAACCATATTCTAACTCTTCATCATAATCAAAATCATCATTAAACATTTCGTCCAATGTCGATTCTGAAAATGTTTTTACCTTTTCTTTATTCGTTTGTTTGATTACTGGCTAGGTTAATTTGACATTTTCAGTTTTGTCAGCAAGAGGCTTTGGTCTTTCTGATGATGAAAGCCTTTTCTTAGCAACCCATGATTGTAGTTTGCTTCTTGCTTTCTTGATATAGAACATAGAATCTTTGATTTCATTAAAACTTGAAGTTTCACCTTTTTCAAATGTTGAGTTTTTAAACTTTGACACAGTTTTAGGTTTCACTTCTTGTTTAGATTCATAGTTTCTATTTGACTCTTTAACAGATTTTACAATCTCTGGTTGTTTTTGCTTTTCATCTTTTGATTCTGTTTTTCTTCGAGGAAACACAAGCTTTAAATTCAGACATTTGCGAGCAATATGACCAACAACATTGCATTTAAAGCAAGTCCGATTATCAGAAACATTTCCACTAGTGAATTTTACTTCACTTGTGGACTTTGTTTTAGCCTTGTCCCGAAGTTCTTTTTCTTTCTTGAATTCATCATTCGATTGCTTACCTATCACGCTTCTTCTTGAACTTTGCTCGTTCCATACATAAATTTTATATTCTTACCTTTGTATTCCTGGAACGCTGGTTTCTCCATCTTTTTCGGTTCTTCTTCTTCAACCTCCAAACCTAATCCTGCTCTCTTGTTCTCAGGAAAATCACCATTAACCTTTCGTTAATTGTTAGCATTCCTTTAGGTTTAGAGTAAAATTTCTTTTCATTCTTGTCAAGATCATCTGATGAAACTTCTACAAGTTTGAAAAATTTATCAAGTTGATCCTTTTTCACGTTCCGAATTGGAAAACTATCATCAAAGTATAATCTATCAGATTCCTTAATCTTGTACATGAAAACATTAGGATCATCTTAGATCATATTCTGATGATATATCGTCATCTTCAGAATGTGATTCTGAGTTTTTCAAACTTGATTTGGCACTTTCAGAGGTGCCGTCATCAGAATCATTTCCCAACACATTTTTTACCACATTTTTCACCACCGCTTCATTGTCATCATTTGATTTCGTAAAGTCTACGTCAATGTTCTCAGGCAATTTATTTTTCTTATGAGACAAAATAAGTAGATTAAATGCCTTTTCAACTTCATCATCTTTCTTGCATGAATAACTTGCAAGAAATGGTGGAGGAACACATCCGTACTCTTTACGCTTTGATTTCTCACCATTTTCCTCCGAATTAATCATAGGTAAAATGTGATCAATGACATACGCGTTTGTGGTGTAGCTCTTTAGAAGCTGTCTTACCCGTTCCGTTTCTATTTTCATGCTATGAAACTCACGCTTTGTTTCAGCAATTGCATTAATGTACATGTTAATTGCCTTTTGTTTCTCAATTACTGTAGCATTTAACATTTTTACATTAGCGTCAAGCTCACTATTAGCATCTTCAACATATTTATATTTGCTTGATATTTTGTCATAAGCTTCTTTTATGGTTTTGTAATCATAACGAAAATTTTCTTTGTGTACAGTAAATTCTCTTATGACTTTGACTTTATCAAGACATGGTTCACAAGGATTTGCACACTATGTGCAAGGTTTTTCAACCTCCACAACTTTCACAACCTCCTTTTCAGACACACTTACCTTAGCTTTTACCTTTTCTGCTTCTAATTTCAATGCTTCTTGTTTTTGCATCTCAAGGTAAGCTAACTCTTCTTCCTCAGCTCTCTGCCTATATCCTTCCAGAATGGCATTTTCCAAAGCATCATCGACATACGATGTATCAGATTCATTCACTACCTCTGCCATCATAGCAACACCAGTTTTCTTTCCACAACTTTCAAAACATCTTCTTCATGAGTAACAACAAGAGCTTGTTCGGTTGTCTTTGCAGATTTATCTTCTACTTCGACTTGTGTTCTTTTCGGATATGGCTTGTATTGAAGAGCTTTCTTGTAGTACTCATTGTTGCTGCTGAAAGGATTTTGGTTCCACTTGCTTCTTGATTGTTGCATTCACGTTTGAAGTGTCCTTTTTGTCGACACCTGAAGCATGTGACTTTAGTCTTGTCAAATCCAAGCTTGTTGCTTGAGTTACCAATATCCCTTCCAGTGAGCGCCATAAATTTGGAAACTCTTATGATGATAGATGCCAGACTCCATTTAATATCCATCAGCTCCAATTCTTCTTCGTCCACCTGATCATAATCTTCGGCAGTCATCTCTGGATTTCCGATCTTTCCAGCAACAAGACTTTCATATGATTCGAGGACAGTAGCAAGAAGTGCTATGTGCTGTTTAGCCACCTTTTCTGGAAATACATTCTTCAAATCAACTGCTATGTTGCACTGGAAAACATTTGAATCAGAACTGGCTTGATTTGTCTAATTTTGGAATGTTGAGCTTGAACTAGCACTAGTATATCCAACATATGGAAAGCTTTGACTTGCATAAGAATTTGTATTTGCACTAAATGCTGTTTGAATTTTCGGGCTTTGAATCGGAGTATCAGGAATACCTCCTTTGTAATAGACACCGACATCTTAAACAACATTAGCATTCTTTGATTTTGCAATCTTCATTAACTCCATTTCATGACCTTCCAATTTGTCGATGAAGGATGACAACTTGAAATGTCTCCAAGATGGACTATTCTTCAGAATCGTCAGATATGTTTTCCATTCTCCTTCTGGAAGTGCATCAGCCAATTTCTCGTTTGCTCTTTATTAGATCTTTTGATATCATGTCTCCACATTTGAACCATGAGGTGACAGTATCTATCGATCATCTGCTTCATTGTTTCACCTTTAATCATCGTGAAGATCTCAAATTCTTTCTTGATTAAAGCCTTTTTGGTTTTGATCATTTCATCACTTCCTTTGAATTTCTCACAAAGAGAATTCCATAATTCTTGTGAAGTGTCATATTCTGGCAATAATATCAAGATACCTTCCTTCACTGATTGTTGTATCAAGCTAATCATTTTCTTCTCCGCAACATAGTTATCTTTGTCAGTATTTGAAAACTTGTTCAGCGGAAGATCTTGATCACGCTCATCCTTTGGCCATTTGTAGCCATCCTCAACTGCAACCCAGTTGTTGAATTGATTCGCTTGTATCCAATTCACAAAGTTTTCTTTCCATCCTTCAAATTCATTAATGCTCATTAGCTTTGGAGGTTTCGATGTAGTACTCATTTCGTTGTCGATATTCATCTGGTTCGCCGCAAGAACATTAGCATTTGATGAAGAAGCCATTTGAGAGACGAATACTTTGTGGAAATCTTCCATTTTGACAATCTGTAGACTTATCTGAAAATACGATCAAAACACTCGAAATTTGATTAGAAACAGACAAGTTCGGACGAACTTGTGTGAAAACAGGTTTTTTTGATTTCAAATTTTCACAAGTTCGGTCGAACTTATATGACAAAGTTCAAATTTTATCACACAACTTCAAGTTCGGTCGAACTTGATGGAGTTTTGAGAAAATTTTTCACTTTGAGCGGACTTGTGAGAATGATTTCAAGAAACAGGTAAGTTCGATCGAACTTATGAATGAAAAATCAGATTTTGATTATCACAAGTTTGGTCAAACTTGTGAATGATTTTTAAGAACAAAATGCAAGTTTGGTCGGACTTACGCTTGAATTTCAAGAGAAAACTAAGTTCGGGCGAACTTGAGTTTGAATTTTCACTAGAATTATATCAAGTTCGGTCGAACTTGATAGAACTTCAAGTAAAAATCAACAAGTTCGAGCGGACTTAGCCTCAAAATCTTGAAAAACTAATCAAGTTCGGTCGAACTTGATTAAAACTCAAAGAATTTCAATCAAGTTCGGTCGAACTTATTGTTAAGTTCGGCTGAACCTTGTTTCCAAAACATGGTTTTTGCAACTTTTTGATATCAAAACGATTGAATTTGATGTCCAAACTCTCAGGGGTTTGTTATTAATGTGTTTTGTCCACGATTAGCACGGGAACCTAAATTTGTTATCTATTGTCCGATTAGGCGGAAACTAATGACAAGTTAACCAAATAACAAGAATTACTCATTTAAATGTTGTTTTCATTGATCTAAAGTTCAATACATTCGAGAACCGGATCCGACAGAGCTTCGCCATCTCTGTGCCAAAATCTCTCCAACTGTTACAAATGAAATCCCAAGGCACCTATATATAGAGATGCAAGTTCGCTGGTGAAGACATGATAAAGGGTAAGTTCGCCCGAACTTGGCTTCTCACAATACTTCATGGGTGAACTTGACTCATACTAATCTCAAAAACGCCTTGTTTCTAACAGTTTAAACCCTATTCACTCAGACTCGATACATAATGACATAGGCAACAGACATTAAAGCTTGAAGCTTGAAGCTTCAAGTTCTAATGAAGTTTGTTGGAGGTTGAAGAAGAAAAACATGACTAAAGGTGGCAAAGACAAGAAGGTTTAAGGAAACTTTTTTAAGAACATACCTTTTGGGGTATGTGTGTGAATCTTTAAGGATCTTTGTCTTTGGAATGGGTCCAAACATTTTGCTCATGGCTGACTTTATAGATAGTGACAACACGTTAGCACGGTCCCGTGTCTCGGAGGCATGGCCCCGTGCCTTCTCTAATGAGTCAGAGAATGTTGTCTGATAGTGAGCACGGGCAATGCCAAGGGAGGCACGGCCCCGTATCGGACTAGGACGGGAGGCACGACCCTGTGTATAGTCTAACACGCATCATGGACTGAGAGTAAAAGAAGCACGACCCCGTGCTTATGGAGCACAACCCCGTGTTCAATTGGGATTATGAAGTTTTATCTGATTTGTAAGGAACCCTTTATTATTGGGAGGTTCTTTACTGGTTGGGACAACATCGAAGTGCAGAATGTACTTTAGGCTCTTGTTTAGGATACGAAAACGCAAGAGGTTATCGAAAAGGAAAAAACCTAAGCTATAATTAGGTGCGCGGAACCAACCTTTATTTGGTTTTTCCGGGCTCTCTTTAAAGAAGGTGTGAGTCGACTCGCTCCGGTCTATAAGGTCGTCGACAAAAGCCGCCTAGAAGTCCTTCATTGCGGGGTCGATACAGGATGACTATCGCCTTCGTTTTCACAAGGGCTTGAGGCAGACACGATGGTCTTGGTGTTGTCTTTTCTTGAATGTGGTTCCATCGAATTGTTTATCGATTCTTCTCCTTTTTTATTATCCTTTGATGTATATCATGCCTTCATCATGAATTCTATTTCCTTGAGTTTCTGGAGAATTCTTGTTTCTATTTGACATAGATCTTCTGAAGTTATGTCTTCTAGAAAAGAGGGTTGATGGTATTCAGATGGATGGCAATTATTATTTTTACTCTCGCCCATCATAAGGTGATCGTCATAGGAAAACGATGGGTCTATTAGGTAGTGGGAATCAAAGTTTAGAATGGGACATTCTAAACCTTGATGGAACCCACCACATAATTGGCACCATTCACCGTAAGAGTGGCGGGGTTAATAATAATCATTCATCCCTATTTATCGGACGACGTTTTAACCGTTGGGATCAAACAGTTCTGTTTTCTAGAAATTGGAGATAGACACGGCCCCGTGTGGGTGTTAGATGACCAAGTGCTGCAGGTTCAGTCTGGCAGAAAATAGAGTTTTATTTTCCAGGGGTGAGGCACGACCCCTTGTGCGGTTAGGCACGACCCGTGTTGAACTTGCAGAAAGTGGAAAAAAGAAGAAAAATTAAATAAAAGAAAAAATAAAGAAGATTAAAAATGATTAGGCTGGCGATTTTAAACTTTCTTAAAGTTCTTGTATCCCCGGCAACGGCGCAAAAAACTTGACGTGGTGCGAGCGTGGTATAATTTTTAGTATATTTTTAGCACTTTTACTCGTTTATCAAGCTCTAAATTTATAAAATAGGATATAACATGATCACTCTTTACAACACGTTATGGAAAGTGCACCCATCGTTGGCGTAGTATAGTGATGGTAAGATACTGAGGTGTCCAAGGACACAAGAGCTTTTAATACCGGAATATCGTCAACGTCTAAACTAACCAAATTTTGTGAAAAAGATGTTAGTAAATAAAATTAAAAAGAAACTAAAATATTAAAATAAACAATAGACAAGATAGAACACTTGGTTTCGACTTCTCTTTTACGTATTCTTTGATGATTTCCGCACTTTGGGCTTTTTAAGAGATTATCTTAGTTATAGTGGCATGTCCCTCTTTTGGAGGCAACGTTACCCTCGGCCATATTGGTCTGAGTCAGCAAGGATACAGTTGCGTAAGGTCGGAATATTAGAAGATATCAAGTAAGTTATTAATGCAAAATGTGGCATGTCCCTCTTTTGGAGGCAACGCTACCCTCAGCCATATTGGTCAGAGTCAGCAGGGTTACAGTTTCGTAAGACGGGTTTTAAGTTTTAACAGTAGTTTATCTATAAGGGATTCAAGCAGTTTGATACGATCCCGTTAAAAACATATTCACGAAGAGGAAAGAAGCGGGTCGGAGCAGATGCGTTGGGGCAGATCAGTTCGGCATTTGGGCCGATACTGGACCCTCTCGGGTTTGGGCCACAAATGAGCGGGAAAATGAAGGAGTAGGGAGCAGTTTACAAGTTGAATTGCAGGAGTAGTTATTAGTTTTATTATCCCAGTATTTAGCAGGCTTATGTTAGACTTTGTTTTTTGTTCTTGTTTTTGTTAATTCTCAAGTACCTTGTACTTTGTATCGGAGATTTACCCATCTCGAATCGGGCCGTTTCTCTTTCAATTCAATCAAATTGCCTGTTGAATTTCGAATTTCTATCATTTTGGTTCCATTGTTGGGAAACGAAATGGTTCATACCAGAGCAGTACTCGTGACATTTCCGATAACCTACCCAACCCAATTTTAACACCACTGGCTGCAATTGTTGCCAAACTCGAGTCGATGGAATCCTGGAGGGAGGACATCACAGCCCTGAAACTCCAGGCGGCCAGGCGGGTAAAAACTCAAGGTGGTGGAATGAGATTTGATGATGGGGAACTTGGTTACTCGAATTATAACCGGCGACCCTACCATAAAATTGACTTCCCTACTTTTAGTGGTGGTGACCCAAGAGGCTGGGTGGTGAAGGAAGAAAAATACTTCCGGTTCTATGATACTTCCGTTGACGAAAAAGTTGATGTAGCGGCCATGCATCTCGAAGGAGACGTCTTAGATCTCTACTCATGGGTGTCGGCTGAGCAAGAAATCACATATTGGGAGGAACTGGTTAGTACTTTGTAGAAACACTTTGGCCCTCCGGAGTTTCAAAACCCTGATGAATATTTATGTAGTATTAAATAGACCGGTTCCGTGAATGAATATCGACATGACTTTTCCCGTAGATCATCTCGCGAATCCCAGTGGCCTGATCATTGTTTACTTGGAGTCTTCCTCAATGGGTTAAAAGACGAGTTAAAATCAGATGTATGTATTCACAAACCACAATCCTTTTACAAAGTCGTTAGCCTAGCCCTCGAATATGAATCCAAACTCAACCACTCTAAAATCAATAAGAGATCAACATGGTCATCTCTGGTGAAATCTGAATCCAAACCCACAATCACAACTATTGTTCCAGCAACCACTCAATCAAAACCTCGTATTCGAATTTCAGAAACAGAAAAACAAATAAGCCTCCTTAATGGTGAGTGCTTCAGATGTGGCGACAAGTACGGGTCAGGCCACCCTGTAAAGCGGGCACGCTGAAGTTATTAGAGGCTAAGGAGGATCCCGATGATCAAGGCGATGAAGAAATGAACTCAAAGGAGAAACAAGTGGATGCGGTTGAGATCAGTCTTCATGCCATTTTTGGTATACCCCTCATCCGACCACTATGAAAGTCCATGGTAAGCTAAATTCAACTGAAGTCTTAATATTGGTTGATGGGGGGGGGTCAACACAAAATTTTATTTCTGATGTGCTTATAAATGAGCTCAAATTAGCTACACAGACGGTGGCGCCTTTCGGTGTCCAAATAGGGAATGGGGATGTGATACGGTGCGGCCAAATATGCAAAATTCTTTCTATGCAGGTCAATGACCTCCAGATTGTTTAAGATTTTTACCCTTTTTCTATTGGATGTGCCGATTTACTTTTGGGGATTCAATGGCTTGCTACCCTCAACACGGTACAAAGAAATTGGAAGGAACTATTTATGGTGTTCATAATAGATGGGAAATGCTATAAACTCCAAGTAATTTCATCAGGCCCACAAAATTATCATCTTTCCAACATCTTTCCATCGAACCGATACCGAAATCCCAATTCCTCCACCATTACAGTCTTTAATTAACCAATACCAAACTGTTTTTGACGAACACAAACACTTGCCACCAAACCGAACCCAAATCCACTCCATACCCCTACTCCCAAATTCCATTCCACCTAATACTCGCCCCTACAGATACCCTCACTCACAAAAAACTGAGATTGAAAAAACAAGTTGACCAACTATTAGCCATTGGGTTTGTCCAGCCTAGTAATAGCCCTTTTTCAAGCCCGGTTTTATTGGTCAAAAAGAAAGACAACTCGTGGCGGATGTGTGTAGATTATTAGGCCCTAAACAAGCTTACCATAGCCGGCAAATACCCTATACCCAATGTCGATGAATTGTTGGATGAGTTATACGGCACCACGGTGTTTTCCAAGTTGGACTTTGTTCTGGTATTATCAGATTCGGGTAGCTACACAAGACATACCCAAGACAGCTTTTCGAACTCATTCGGGCCATTATGAGTTCAAGGTTATGTCGTTTGGGCTAACCAATGCACCATTGACCTTTCAAGCCATCATGAATGACTTACTTCACCCTTACTTACTCTGTTTTATACTTGTCTTTTTCGATGACATTTTGGTTTACAGCCAAAGTATGGAGCAGCACAAGTTGCACTTGGAACAGGCTTTAAAGCTGCTGTATGAAAATTTGTTCTTTGCCAAATTAACTAAATGTTGTTTTAGCCAAATGAAGGTGGTGTTTTTGGGCCATGTGGTAAATTCGGAAGGGGTTAAAGTGGAAGATGTGAAGATTTCAGTTGTGAAATCTTGGCCGATCCCATCGAATGTCAAGGAAGTTTGGGGATTTCTCGGGCTTACGGGGTATTATAGGAGGTTCGTTCGAAACCATGGTATAATTGCACAACCCGTCACTGCTCTAACCAAGAAAGACAAGTTTATTTGGTCCGATGAAGCCCTCTCAGCTTTCAACCATTTGAAGCAGGCTCTACTTTCCACACCAGTATTGAGATTACCCGACTTCTCAAAACCATTTATAATCGAGTGTTGTAACACCTCGGTATTTGAGATCTTATCCTAGAGTGTCACGTGTCTAGAAACCTTCAACATAGTTAACAACCTTGAAAGGAAGGATTTAACAATCATATAAATATTATAAATTCGAAGTTGAGGGCTAAATCTGCCCAAACAAATAAAGTTTTGGCCTTTCCAGAGGTCCTTACGGAACGTAACCATATACCCTTGCGGTCCACAAGGGGTATTCAAATATAATACGCGCCTGAGGTCCCTTACGGACAGCAAGACATAACCCTTACGGTCCATAAGGGTGTGCCAGAGATAGCAAAATGGCAGTTGGCTGCCTTGGCTGCCAAGAACGCCACCTATCCTTCATATTGCCACACTTAACTATAATTGAACACGTGTATGGACACTAATACTCTTCCTAGAGCTCCTAAGACACTTGTCATGTTCTTAACAATACAAGATCAGTATAAATAGCTCCATAGTTTCACCTTTTGAACTTGCACCATTCTTTTCTCATTCTCAATCTCGTGGAGCGTGTTTCCATTATTTGGAAACCTCCTAACTGAGTTATGAAAGTGTTCTTCAACACTAGTAAGTGCTCTCCTTAGTCTATTTCATTTTATTAGGCTAGTTAATAGCCGAAAGTCAAACAGTTTGACTTTCTGTTTGACTTTCGGTTCTGGCCATTTCGGTCAAGCCAGAGTTCCAATCGAACTTTTCAACGTGATCATAATAATGAAGGTGTTAATCCTTGTGATGGCACCCTCTGAAGATCACATTGAGTAGACGAAATGATGAGTCGAATTTATATTAAATAAAAGATCAAAAATATAAACTTTGCAAATTACACGAAATAAGTTTCTAACTATCAAAACCTTAAGTTTTGACATTACATCAGTTTATAAAATATATTTGGACATGTTTAAACATGTCCCAACTCGTCATTTCTCGATTAGAGCTCAATCCTATATCGAAAGTCAAGCAGTTTGACTTTTTGCTTTGACTTTCGATTCTGACCCGATTTAGCCACAACTCATATTTTCGTTGTCATCTTTTTCCGTCTATTTTGTTTATGTCTGCCTTTGTAATCCGAGATTCGCTAATAAAGGATGGTATATGTTAACTAATTATATTTTTGTCACAACTATATTACATCTAAACGCTTATTAAGCGCAACGCTAATGCAACGCAATCACAAGTAACTATGTTACTTTAAGAGCCAAGTGTGCTATTAATTTAATAAACACTTGTACCTTCGACATCGCTTATCACATCGCATCGCAACGCAGTTATTTATATGGAATTATGTTATATGTGTGCTATACTTAATTTATTTTATGTGTTACTATCTCTAAAACGCTCACGCAACTCGCTCTCTCTCGTTACAATGGTAAAACAACGCTTAACGCTACGCTAAAACGCTTAACGTAACTATCTGATATGAATAAATCACCGAACAATCAGTCAATGAACAAATGGGAAACAAAAAGTTGGAAATTGGACAAGTTCGCTCGAAGTTGGCCATGACCAACTTTGCCCGAACTTGGCCAGGCCACCAGACTCCCACATAAACAAACAAGTTCGCTCGAACTTGTTTCAGAAACAAGGAAAAAGGACAAGTTCGCCTGAACTTGGTCTCCACCAGCTCACTTTTCCCTTCAGCAATAAATACTCAGCTCCTCCATTCATTTGCACTTGCTGCAAGTTCGCCCTAGAGTTCCCAAAACCGAAAACCTTTGATTTCCAAGTAAGAATCAACCCGTTTTATGCAAAACAACAGCGTTTCTACTACGAATTTGCACAAGGATTACCTTCGATTTCATCAAAACTTCTCTTTTTATAAAAATCTTCATCTTTTCTACAAAACTTCTACTTTTCACTTAGATCTACACATAAATGGGTTATTTGGACTTAGCTTTGGCTCTCCAAGCTAGAAATCTTGATGATTTCGACTCACCAAGTGCTAGATCTAAGAAAAACCTTTTAAAGTATCGATTTTTACACAAAATATGGACTAGGTGACATATGTTACGTTCACTATGAAGTGGAACGAGGCGTTGTCAAGCAAGATCTCAGATCCGGAAGCACAAGGAAGGTATCGTCACCTTGCATGAACAGAACTAACCCGTACGAACCTTCAAGTCCGTCCGGATTAGCCCGAGTTCCTGTAAAGTGGCTAAAACTCGCTCCAAAAGACCTCTCCAGCCTATGTTTTGCTCAGTAGCTTAAGGTTGGAGGGATGGACACTCGACTTCCTCAACAAACGATGCGAAAACTGTCACACCCCAACTTGCAGCGGAAGAAAAATATACGGGATGCAAAAGACACCTCTGGTACAAGCATATTGTTTATAAAGACATTACATTTTATTACTTAGAAAATGTTGATTACATACTACATGTATGTCACAACTGCGTGTTCCCATGAACCACATAAGTTTCTAAGCCACATGCGTCTATATCAGGGTTCACCTACAAACATGTCTTGAACAACATACACGGATCATACCAGTCTCAAGTTACATGAAATGCATGTTAGTTTTAAAAAGGGTCAGCTAAACGCTGCGTGAGTTCCACTGGTTTAATTGTTGTGTAACAATATGTGTTAGCAAGTTTAATTGCACTGGTCATAGTCACAGTCACAGATTTATCACCACAAACACCTTCAGCTAGCAAGATCGTGTTACAACAAACACCTGCAGCTCGCCGAACCGTGTCATAACAGACACCTGCAGCTTGCCGAACCGTGTTACAACAAATACATACAGCTCGCCGAACCGTGTCATACAGACACCTGCAGCTTGCCGAACCGTGTTATACAAGCACCTGCGGCTTGCCGAACCGTGTCATAACAGACACCTACAGCTTGCCGAACCGTGTGTTATAAATGTTACATCATCACAAGTTGATGCAATTGACACAGCTTTGTAACATGTAAATCACCTCAGAAAACAGTAACACAATTTAAAAGTGGTGGAGTGAAACTCACTCCCGACTAGGGGTAATCAACACAGTTTTTAGCATGCAAGTCCCCAGAAAACAATAAAACAGTTTAAAAGCGGGGAAGTGAAAACTCACAGTACGAGTAGTGATCTCAACGCAAGAGTGATCAAGCAACTGGATCAACTTTAATAACCCACATGCGAGTATGGACTCAAATTAGTATCTAAGTTGGTAATGGTTATAACTTGGATCTGGTCAGGAGTTTTTACTCCGGATTGAGTCTATAGGACACTGGTATGGTGATGGACGTCATGGTAGTATTAGTTTTCAGTTTGGCTTCCGGGCACCGTTTCGCGTGCCAGCCAAAGTCAATAGTTTAACGTGTTCGGATAATTGTATGCGAATACCAATAATTCCAACACATGGTTATTTAAGAATGATTAACTTTCCATCAAGGGAGTTTGAGGGTTTGGGGAGTCTAGGTCGCCCAAATTTGAGTTTCCATTTTCACCATTGGGAATTCTCCCGAACTGTCTTAGGACACCCCATAGTGCCCAATTTGCCCTAGAATCTCCCGGAATACTCCCGATGTTCCAATTATAGTATTTGTCGGGTTGGGTCAGTTCCCGGTTCCGGCAGGTTCGTTATACGGTAAACCGCCGAAATTGATTTAAAATAATCTTCTTTTAATTCCATAAGTTCCCATTTAATCTATAATTTATATAAAAATCTGTTAATTTTTATATAAATCAGTAAAAATCTTTAGATTGTGGGAAAAATTTCAGGGAATTTATTTTGGTATTTTACTTATTTAAATAAATTATTTATAAAACTATTTTTAACCACATAATTAAAACTAAATACCATCAGTAGTTCAAAAATTACAAAAAAAAAAAAATTCCAGAACACCTTTTACATGTCGAGGAACTTCACAAAATTTTGAGATTTTTCCGATTTCGTTTCGGCGGTTCCCGGCTACCGAAAACTCGCAAAAACACGGATTTTTAACCCAAATCAAAACTCAACCAATGGACTCCAAATTTTCCTAGAACATTTCCCATATGTTCCTTAGTGTCTCTGTAAATTGGTGATTTATTGACTTCATTTGATAATTTTTCCGAAATTCTTTCGGTAAAAACAGTTAAAAATTCACCAAAAGTCGTAGAAAATTCTAAAAATTCTAAAATTTTACGTGGACCTTCCTGACAATACCCTACATCACCACACCAAATATTAGCTCAATCCAAGTTTCACGGACCAAGTTATAGCTAAAACAAGATTCTGCCTATGCTAGTTTCGGTTCTCGGACGTCATACCTAGCGATTCTTCCGATTCCAAGTGTTTATCTTGATCCCAGAAGTGCGTGAAGTGTATATTCAGTACCTACACACCAAGTACAACCCAAATATGCTAGAACTTAGATCAATCAAGCTTTAATTCAATGTTTTTTGGTTAATCGAATAGTTAAGCGATTTTTGTCGAATAAGAGTTGATTAGCGTATCAAACCCCAAAGGTTTATGATCATGGCTGCCATATAACACCAGGTAAATACCAAGGTGTTCTTATTCAGCCCATAAACATGTTTAAACCTTCAAAAATCTTGGATTAAAAGACGTTTTTTCGGTTAGAAATCGCGTTTAATCGAAGAAACGGACTTAGAATCATAAGTTTCAAGGTTAATACCTTTGAATTAGTGAGGTTTTAGGAGATGATCAGCTGAAGTTCTTGTTTTTTATGGCAGAATTCTTGTGGAGGAAGGTGAAAACTTGATAATTTATGTTAAAAATGAAATATAAATGAAAAAAAACTATATTTAAAGGGGGGGGGGGTGGTTTGGGAGGTGGGTCCGAAGGGGACACCTCGTGCTTCGATTAGCGCGCTAAAAGATGATATTTATCTTTCGTTTGCATTTAGGTTTGTTTTCGGGTCCTGGACGCGTTCTCGATTTGTGAAACGGGCTCCGTTTTTCACGTTCTTACTGTCAAAAGACTCGGTTTTAAAAATTGGGCATAACCGTCTCGAAACCCGAGCATGGTTATGTTTTAATCATAAAAGTCTCGTATGACGTTCGTTTAAGTGTTTTTAAGCTTGATCGATCGTTCCTTACACATTTGGTTGCCTTATGTTATGCCCGGAACGAAGGCGTTTCCCCAACCGGGAGCTGCTTCATTTTGCGTGCCCGGGCTTTGATTATTTTCAAACCTTATGTCACAGTCTATGACACAAAACTAAGTTATTCCTGGAACTCAAAATCTTAAACGATGCCACCGATAACCTAATAATCAACATTAAAGGTTTAATGCGCTGTTAAACGTCAAGTCTCTGTGTAACACGTTGTTCAAGGCTAAGGATGCCAACCTCGCATCGTTGGTCCTTAATAGTGTCATGTCAACCATGACGTGCTCTCGGATTCCTCTGAGACATCACAGATATCGCTTAGCATAGCACACAAGTCATGCGTGTTTACGAATACTTATTCCCAGATTCGTCAATTCATCACGACTTTGTCTTGTCATGTTGGTGACGCATAATGTCACTGTAATGTTTTTATTAATTACTATGCATATAATCCAATTATAGGCGGTGTATCATTTTCCAGAATTTGTATCATCACACATAATCACAACAATATCACGATATACATACCACGTCCGGTTACCACGGACTTGTACCAATCAAAGTTTACCGTGATTTTTCAAAATTGTCACAAAAACGCACGATTTGGTGTCCAAAATGGTCAAGTTCGCTCCAAAAGGAGCAAGTTCGCTCGATGTTGTCACCAGATTGGTGACCAACGTCGCCCGAACTTGTTCACATTTCAAGAGAATCAGCTAAGTTCGCCCGAACTTGTACGGTTTCCAAGGAAACCAGACAAGTTCGCCCGAACTTGTACAATTTGTAAGCAAACATGTCAAGTTCGCCCGAACTTGTCTAGTGCTCCTTCAAACTTCAACCGTTTCAGCACTACGGAAGACTGATGCACTTCTGTTCGCGTTTACAAGCTGATCCGGCGCTCCCTTAAATCTACATCCGTTCCCATCTCTCTCTTAACGCACCGATGTGGGTATACTTGAACCCTTTTTACGCTTAAACGCACTTATGGGTGTTACATACGTTCCTATATCAAATCACATCACACAACTCAAACGCTTATTCGCAACCCGCTCTTACATGACTTACGTGAATCGATGAATTGTATGTTTTGCTTGATGACTTGTATGCCACCCTTAACATGATAGCTTGCTAGAGGTTGACCCGCCACCCGGAGGCCCGGGGTTGTTAAGGCTCACACTTTTACTTTCTCATTTATTTTCTCTTTAGGACGTGGACACTTGTTTGCGTGCCTCGATCAATCGCGGTTTGTTGGTTTACTTGTATTTAGCAGTAACATAGTTCACATCTTACGTATGTTCATGCGGTGTATGCTAAACGCTTTTATATCTACTATCTATGCAAACCTGTATGCTCACCTTTACTTAATTGTATTGACTTTTATTTTAACGTATGTGACAGGTTGAGGATTTTCTACTGCTGCAATTGGATTAGGTTTATCTTAGAAACACATGTAATAGAAATCTAGGAAAGATCGAATTTGATGTGTTTTAAGAGATGTTATGTTTTGTAAGAATTAATGTGAGATATTGGTTGATTGTATGTGAAGTTGACTATTTAAAACATTGTCATTATTAGTTGTTATGGAATTTCTCTTGAAACCATCGGATTCACCTAGTGCCGCGCCCCGATGATTCCGCCATCGGTTGGGGTGTGACAAATTGGTATCAGAGCCATAACTATAGGGAAAATTAGGTAGAACTGCCATGTTTGACCTAGTCTATAGTTAGGATACCAAATCAGACCGTTACGCATCGAATAAACGCCCAAAACTAGTACGAACTGACAACTTCGCTCGAAGTGGCCAAGTCCCCTCAAAACTAAATGAAGTTCGCTTGAAGATGACCAAGTTCACTCGAAGTTAGACAACTTCGCCCGAACTTGAGCTTACCTCTTTGAAACAAACTTTTAAACGACATATGCTTTTCCTAAAGCTACCACAATACACGTGAAGAACGCTCGTATCACACAAAACGAGTGATTAAGTCGAGATTAGGTGTGAAAACCAAGAACTCTCGATAAGATCATTCACTCCACGCATCCTCTATCACACGAGATACCTTCGTTGAATTAGGAGTGATATCCAAACTTTGACAAAAATCTCCATTTCTATCTAGTGGAACTCCCGATGCGATTGGTGAGCATAACCACAGCTAGGGACGAAGCTGTTAAGTTAGGGGTGAAACCCGCATCTTAATAACTAGTTCCACTCCTCAATTTTCAATCTCACCAAAGTCTCGACTATTTCGATGACTCGGGGCATGACGTAACTGGAAGGATGAATGCCGTTAACCGTTGTACGGCGAGAGCATTTGTCTATTAGGCCAAATCGTGTGCCCGAACTCAGAGAATTTTCAAATCACTTTGGGTAGTCGCTGTCACAAAACCCAGGACACTCCAAATTGATTTAAGCCTGCGATCGCCGATTTTACACATCATCGAGTTTTATTTTAATTATGTGTTTAAAATTTTGTGGATTTTACGCTTATTCGATTTCTCGCTTTATCGATTTCTCGATTTGTCGCTTTTACGCTCTATCGATATATGCACTACTTGCATAGCGCTCGCAACCTAAAACGCTAATAAAATCACAGGTAATCCAACTAAAATATCTCGCTTACGATACGCTACAGGTACCTCGTCCGCTGTATTTGTTTCTAATATAGCGTGATATGAGCTGAACTACTACACGCAACCGCGCTACGCTACCTCGCTAACTCTCGAACGCACTACACTTTACTTATGAGAAGGTGAATACATGCAAATGTATGCTTACATGAATTATGTTACTACGTGCTATGTGCTTATGTGCCTACGTGTTTACTTGCCTACGTGAATATGTAATTTTGTGCCTTATTTGCATAATAATAATAATAGTAGTGAAACGCTAAACTTTTGAACATAAGCCTACTATAATTGAATCTCATCCAATTAAATCCTTCATGTAGATGTCTTCCATGGGATCTCACACCAGGAGGAACATCCAGCGCAACAACGCTGACAAGCGTATCGCCTCGCTCGTGGCCAAGCAGATGGCCAAGGTGATCCCCCAGATTGTTAGCGAAATTCAGGCTGTCAGCAGCAATTCATCCGTTGACTCTAAGACGAACGCGCCAAAGTCCTCGTTCAGCTTCAAACAAAGCGTGCGAACTTCTAACTTTCACTGGCACAGACAGACCAATCGCAATGTTTCACTGGTTCGACTCCACCGAGGTCACGTTCCGCCAAAGCGGATGCCCTGAATCTCTCCGCACCATCAACGCTACTGGTGTGTTCCAATAAAAGGCACTTGATTGGTGGACCGCAGAGCGCAACAGGCGTGGAAATGATGAAGCTTACGGACTCACATGGGAGGAACTTAATGGTGAAAGAATTCTGTCCTCCCCATGAAATTCAGAAACTAGAGAATGAATTTTGGGATATCAAGCAAGATGGACCCGACAACGCAGGTCTCACTGCCCGCTTCAAGCAGCTAAGCATCATTTGTCCCGGTCAGGTGGACACCACAGAAAAAGCGATCAAAAAGTATCTTCGCGCTCTACCTGACTGCGTTGCCTATTTTGTTCAAGCAGAGCGTACTACTACCATCGAGGAGACTTATCAGCTTGCAGCCGAGATTAATGACAAGCGTGTCTAGGCTAGATACTTCAAGAATCACAACAAAGTCGTGAATCAAGCTACCACCCAACCAAGCTCTACTATCGAGCTGTCTCAAGAATCAAAGTCCAATCGCCGAGGTCACAAAAGAGGGAACCCAAGCAAGAATTGTGCAGTGGTTGCACCGTTGAACTCTCACCCGCATCAAGCTCCTACACCAAACGCACCACCTGCAAAGCGTGCGTACACTGGTCCTCACCCGCTATGCTCAAAGTGTACCTACCATCACCCGGTCGGAGGCGACTGTCGTTTCTGTACCAACTGCAATATCTACGACCACTTTACTGTCAGCTGCCGTACTAGTCCTCGTCAGCAAGCTCTTCAAGCACCAGCAGCACTACCAGCTTCACCCCATGCTCCTCAAACCAACCAGCAGCAGCTCCAGCAGCAAGCACCAGTCCCAAAAGCACGTGCTTGCTACACTTGCGGTGATCCGAACCATTTTAGCAATGTCTACCCAAACAAAGTTGTGAAGCAAGAACTGTAGCAGCAGCCACCACAGCCACAACAACAGCAACCACAGGCTGTGCGTGGACAAGCCTTCAACCTTAACCACCGCCAGGCTCAGAATGACAATAATGTTGTCATTGGTACGTTCCTTGTTAATGGTATTTACGCTTCTTGTTTATTTGATACTGGTGCCGATAACTGTTTGTGTCGTTAGAATTCGAAAAACTTTTAAAGTATAAACGCGCTAAACTCCCAAAGACTTTCGATGTTAAAGTCGTCACCGGAAGAACCGTTACTGTTAACTCCATCTTACGTGGTTGTACTCTCGATATCAACAACCAAATCTTTTCGATCCATCTCATACCTATGCAATTAGGTAGCTTCGATATCATAGTAGGCATGGATTTTCTTCGTAAAAATCGTGCTGAAGTTGTTGTTACGATAAGATGATTCGTTTCCCCCTCTCAAGCGGTGATCAACTACATGTCTATGGCGAGACCCTCAAAGAAGTTGATGCTTCTGTCATGTACCCAAGCGAGCAAGTATTTGCGCAAGCAATACATTGCCTTCCTAGCCCACATCGTGAACCCGGAGAAGGAAAAGAAAACCTTGAAAGACGTACCCGTTGTTTGTGAATTTCCTAAAGTTTTTCCCAATTTACCTGGTTTACCCCCTACTCGTGATGTCGAATTCCGTATTGATCTAATCCCCGGTGCTACACCCGTCGCTAAAGCTCCATATCGCCTTGCATCATCCGAAATACACGAGCTATCTAGCTCATTTCAAGAGTTACTTGATAATGGTTTCATACGCCCGACCACTTCACCATGGGGCGCACCCATTCTTTTTGTGAAAAAGAAAGATGGGACGTTCCGAATGTGCATCGATTATCGTGAACTTAACAAACTCATGATAAAGAACCGCTACCCTCTTCCTCGAATCGATGATTTGTTTGATCAACTTCAAGGGTACTTGTTTTTCTATGATTGATCTACGTTCCAGTTATCATCAGTTACGCATGTTAGAAGAAGATATTCCGAAAACCGCCTTTCATACTCGTTGTGACCATTTTGAATTCGTGGTCATGCCTTTTGGTCTCACAAATGCACCCGCGGTCTTCATTGATTTGATGAACCGTGTGTGTAAAGCCTTCTTGGATCGTTTCGTCATTGTGTTTATCGATGACATCCTTATTTACTCGAAGTCGAGAGACGAACACGCGCGACATCTCCATTTAGTTCTCAAACTTCTTAAAGGAAATCGCATTTATCCAAGTTCTCTAAGTGTGAATTCTGGCTCGAAGAAGTCCAATTCTTTGGTCATATTGTTAACAATCAAGGAATTCACGTCGACCCTGCCATGATAGAAGCTATAAAGAGTTGGATTACGCCAAAAAACACATCTGAAATCCGTTCTTTTCTTGGATTGGCGGGTTACTACCGTCGATTCATCGCCGACTTTTCTAAAATCGCCGTACCTCTTACCGCTTTAACTCATAAGGACACGCCTTTCGTTTGGGATTCCAAACAAGAGGAAGCCTTTCGAACCCTCAAACATATGCTATGCAACGCTCCTGTACTCGCACTACCCGACAGAAACGACAATTTCATCGTCTACTGCTTGCCTCTAATCTTGGTCTTGGTTGTGTTCTTATGCAACGAGACAAAGTTATCGCGTATGCGTCTCGACAACTCAAAATCCACGAGAAGAACTACACTACCTACAATCTCGAACTCGGTGCAATTGTTTTTGCATTAAACGTATGACGATACTACCTTTACGGTACCAAGTGTACGGTCTTCACCGACCATAAGAGCTTACAGCATATCTTTAATCAGAAGGAACTGAACATGCGCCAACGCAGATGGGTTGAACCTCTCAACGACTACGATTGTGAGATATGCTACCATTCTGGCAAAGCAAACGTTGTAGCCGATGCTCTCAGCCGACGAAGCTATGTGTATAGTGTTCATGACTCTCAAGTTTTGAATAATCTCAAAACTATGGTTCGCGTCTCCCAGTGTGCTTATTTTAATGAGAATACTCTGCAAGAAGAAATGAAATGTAGAGCCGAAATCCAACTTGTAGCTAAACCTAATGGCATGTATTGATCGTATTTGGATTCCTAGCCGTGATAATCTTCGAGAGTTGCTAATGACCGAAGCTCATAAATCTCGATACTCCATTCACCCCGGAGTCGACAAGATGTACCAGGACCTTCGTCCAAAGTATTGGTGGCCGGGCATGAAAAAGGATATCGCTTTATACGTCTCAAAGTGCTTAACTTGCTCGAAGGTTAAAGCCGAACATCAAAGACCCTCTGGTTTGCTCGAACAACCCGAAATCCCGATGTGGAAGTGGGAGAGTATTGCCATGGACTTCGTTACGAAACTCCCTCGCACCTCCTCTGGTCACGATAGCATTTGGGTTATCGTTGATCGTCTTACCAAATCAGCTCACTTTATTACCATAGGAGAAGACTACAAGGTTGAACGATTAGCACGAATCTATACCAACGAAGTCATTTGTTGACACGGGACGCTTCGTGACATCATCTCTGATCGCGACAGTCGCTTTACCTCACGTCTCTAGGAGACTTTTCAATTCACTCTCGGTACTTCGCTTAATCTCAGTACCGTTTTTCACCCTCAAACCGACGATCAGACTAAGCGCACGATCTGCACCCTCGAAGACATGCTTCGTGCGTGCGTTATAGATTTTGGTGGTAATTGGGATACGCATTTACCTTTATTAGAATTTTTGTACAATAACATTTATCATACTAGTATTCAAATGGCACCTTTTGAGGCACTGTATGGAAGAAAATGTCGATCGCCTATTGCATGGCACGAGATCGGAGAAGCACAAATCACCGGTCCCGAGTTAATACAAGAAACGACAGACAAGATCCTCCAAATCAGATACAATCTCTTGAAAGTTTGGAGTTGCCAAAAGAGTTATGCCAATAAACGGCGCAAGCCCATACAGCTTGAAATTGGAGATCATGTACTTTTAAAGGTTGCACCCTAGAAGAGAGTGATCCGATTTGGGAAGAAAGGGAAACTAGCGCCACGATACGTGGGTCCCTTTAAAAATCTGGAAAGAATTGGCAAAGTGGCTTATCAAATCGAACTACCAGCAGAACTGAACAACGTGCATCGGACTTTCCACGTCTCAAACCTCAAGAAATGCCTAGCTGCGGAAAATCTTCATTTACCACTCGAGGATTTTCAAATAAACGAGACTCTACACTTCATGGAAAAGCCAGTAGAAATCATGGACCGAGAGACCAAGAAACTCCGACGCTCTCGCATTCCTATTGTGAAAGTCCGATGGGAAGGCAAACGCGGTACCGAGTTCACTTGGGAACTTGAAAGTGATATGAAAGCTAAATATCCACATCTCTTTGTTACGGCCACTACTTAAATTTCGGGACGAAATTTCCTAAAGTAGGGGAGACTGTAACAACTCGTATTTTCGTTGTCATCTTTTTCCGTCTACTTTGTTTATGCCTGTCTTTGTAATCCGAGATTCGATAATAAAGGATGGTTTATGTTAACTAATTATATTTTTGTCACAACTATATTACATTTAAACGCTTATTAAGTGCAACGCTAATGCAACGCAATCACAAGTAACTATGTTACTTTAAGAGCCGAGTGTGTTATTATTTAATAAACGCTTGTGCCTTTGACATCGCTTATCGCATCGCATCGCAACGCAGTTACTTATGTGGAATTATGCTATATGTGTGTTATACTTGTTTATGTTATATGTTACTATTTCTAAAACGCTCATACGCTCACGCAACTCACTCGCTCTCATTACAATGGTAAAACAACTCTTAACGCTTCGCTAAAACGCTTAATGTAACTATCTGACACGAATAAATCACCGAACAATCAGTCAATGAACAAATGGGAAACAAAAAGTTAGAAATTGGACAAGTTTGCTCGAAGTTGGCCATGACCAACTTCGCCCGAACTTGGCCAGGCCACCAGACTCCCACATAAACAAACAAGTTCGCTCAAACTTGTTTCAGAAACAGGGAAAAAGGGCAAGTTCGCCCGGACTTGTTACAAGTTCGCCCGAACTTGTGACAAATTCGCCCGAACTGGGTCCCCACCAGCTCACTTTTCCCTTCTCCTATAAATACTCAGCTCCTCTATTCATTTGCCCTTGCTGCAAGTTCTCCCCAGAGCTCCCAAAACTGAAAACCTTCTATTTCCAAGTAAGAATCAACCCGTTTTATGCAAAACAACAACGTTTCTACTACAATTTTGCACAAGGATTACCTTCGATTTCATCAAAACTTCTCTTTTTATAAAAATCTTCATCTTTTTCTACAAAACTTCTACATTTCACTTAGATCTACACATAAATGGGTTATTTGGACTTAGTTTTGGCTCTCCAAGCTAGAAATCTTGATGATTTCGACTCACCAAGTGCTAGATCTAAGAAAAACCTTTTAAAGTATCGATTTTTACACAAAATACGGACTAGGTGACGTATGTTTCGTTCACTATGAAGTGGAACGAGGCGTTTTTCAAGAAAGATACCAGATCCGGAAGCACAAGGATGGTATCGTCACCTTGCACGAACTAGACTAACCCGTACGAACCATCAAGTTCGCCCGGATTAGCCCGAGTTCCTGTAAAGGCTAAAACTCGCTCCAAAAGACCTCTCTAGCCTATGTTTTGCTCAGTAGCTTAAGGTTGGAGGATGGAAACTCGATTTCCTCAACAAACGACGTGAAAATGCACGATTTGGTGACCAAAACGGTCAAGTTCGCTCCAAAAGGAGCAAGTTCGCTCGAAGTTGTCACCAGATTGGTGAACAACTTCACCCGAACTTGTTCACATTTCAAGAGAATCAACCAAGTTCGCCCGAAGTTGTACAGTTTCCAAGGAAACTAGACAAGTTCGCACGAACTTGTACAATTTGTAAGCAAACATGTCAAGTTCGCCCGAACTTGTACCAATCCAAAGGATTTGGTACAACTTCGCCCGAACTTGTCTACTGCTCCTTCAAACTTCAACCGTTTCAGCACTACGGAAGACTGATGCACTTCTGTTCGCATTTATAGGCTGATCTGGCGCTTCCTTCAATCCACATCCATTCACATCTCTCTCTTAACGCACCGATGTGAGTATACTTGAACCCTTTTTATGCTTAAACGCACTTTTGGGTGTTACATATGTTCCTATATCAAATCACATCACACAACTCAAACGCTTATTCGCAACCCGCTCTTACATGACTTATGTGAATCGATGAATTGTATGTTTTGCTTGATGACTTGTATGCCACCCTTAACATGATAGCTTGCTAGAGGTTGACCCGCCACCCGGAGGCCCAGGATTATCAAGGCTCACACTTTTACTTTCTCATTTATTTTCTCTTTAGGACGTGGACACTTGTTTGCGTGCCTCGATCAATCGCGGTTTGTTGGTTTTCTTGTATTTAGCAATAACATAGTTCACATCTTACGTATGTTCATGCGGTGTATACTAAACGCTTTTATATCTACTATCTATGCAAACCTGTATGCTCACCTTTACTTAATTGTATTGACTTTTATTTTAACGTATGTGACAGGTTGAGTATTTTCTACTGCTGCAATTGGATAAGGTTTATCTTAGAAACACATGTAATAGAAATCTAGGGAAGATCGAATGTGATGTGTTTTAAGAGATGTTATATTCTGTAAGAATTAACGTGAGATATTGGTTGATTGTATGGGAAGTTGACTATTTAAAATATTGTCATTATTAGTTGTTATGGAATTTCTCTTGAAACCATTTGATTCGCCTAGTGCCGTGCCCCGATGATTACGCCATCGGTTGGGGTGTGACAGTTAGCTACTGAATTTAAGTTGTATTATGATCATATTGTAATGTAGGATAACCTTCTGAGGTTATACTACATGATCATAATCAGATTATGAGTTTATATGCAAGTTCTATAATATGCCTAACTTTGACCAAAATGTCCTTTTAGCATAAAACATGGTTTTAATTGACAATGAACTTGCAAATGCTTTACCTACTGATATGTTAATATAACTAACATATTTTGGTATTATGATTCTGTTCATAACCTGAGTTTTGATTAAAGATCGTAAATTATGTTATAATATGACCAAAACGCCCTTTTTGCATAGTTTGTTTTTTTAACCATAACTATCAATCAAAACTTATTATCTACTGATATTATCACATAATTAAAGTGTTTTCACAAAAGGTACTTGATCATAACTCAGACTTTTATGCAAGTTCTTAAACTATGTCACTTAATGACTAAAATGCCCTTATGGTGCATATTTTAATTTTAAAACCTTAATGGTCATATAAGTTGATAACCCCCTATTGTTACAACTTACTTAAAGTATATTGGCATATAGAACTTGTTCATAACTCATCCGGTTACCCGATATCGCTTATACTCGTGTAACTAGTTATACGAACTTAGTTCGTATAACTTAGACGTAACGGGTCTAGATATTTCAAAACCTTTCCAAAATCAGAATGCTTGGTTAAATAACCTTTATCCAATGAGTCATTGCACTCGGATAGGTATAAACCACATTCTGTTCTTTATACGCTTAATCTAGCGAATCTACTCTTAAGTAATGTGTCATATCTAAAGGGACTAACCTTTGGCCCGTATACATTCTAACAGATAATAAATTTGTTCATTCCAGACTATAGTACCCCCCCAAATAATCGGACTTGGGTCAATAATACTTAGACATGCGGCTTTTTGCTAAAATATAATCTTATTGATTGGAAGCTAGCAAAAAGGTAAATACTCTTAACTTATTTTAGTTTTTAAACTTGGGATGGCTATTCTGCCACTTGGAGCGGGAATTACATAAATGGGCCGTCTATTTTGCGCATAAATGTAAGAATCCAGTTTATTCTGTTTTACTTGATAACTAAAACGATTGGGGGTTAATGGTACTGTGTCCGGACATCCCGACTCATACTTATATGTCCATACAGAATAGCGTGCAGGGTAGGCATACCGACAGTAAGACACGTTTTATTCAACTTTGGTGAATACCTTAATCATAATTAAATGAGTGGCTCTGATCTTTGGTTCTCGATTTTAAGGCAAGTATGTAAATCTAGTAATAAGAATAAATCCCAAGAAATATTTATAAGATCCTAGGGGTTTTCTCTATGTATGAAACTCTTTTCGAAAAACTATTTTCCAAATAGTCAGTTAATTGTATTTACCAGCTTTAGCTGATGTATTTTCAAAAGATGGAACTACATGTACCGAACGTTATTATAGGTTGGGAATCCGGGTCAGCTAGAATGAAGGCTAAGGAATTTGAAACTCCTGATGCTTAAGGCCTATGATGTCTAAAGCTTTGTTTATTAGATCTCGCCTGTGGGCATGTACTGAAATGCTTGTACCACCTATATATTTATAATCAAGCTTTTACTGAAATAAATAGTTTTACTCCAATACTTCCGCTGCATTATTATTTGTGATATTGTTATCCGATTGTCACGACCCATCCGGGTCCACGGGGAATCGGGGTGTGGCAAGTGTGATGCGTCTTCAGATGGAGTTGGGGTTATTCTCTCTAAAGAAAATCATCCCATGGCCTATTTTAGCAAAGGATTTTCACCTTCCAATCGGTTTAAATCTGCATATGACAGGGAGCTGCTTGCTTTAGTATTAGCGGTCCAAAAATGGAGTCATTATCTTCTAGGGCAGCACTTCTTGATCTGCACAGACCATTATACACTGAAGTATTTGCTGGAACAACGGGTCACCATGCAAGAACAACAACGAATTTTACTAAAGCTAATGCCATACAATTAGTCTATCATACATAAAGCTGGAAAAGTGAACAAAGGTGCAGATGCATTGTCTCGCAGACCTTAGACTGGTGAGTTGTTGACCATTGTTGTTCCCTATTGTGTTGAAAATGCTGATCTGAAAGCCGGCCTTCAAACTGATTGTGACGTTTGTGGTGATTTGATCGTGTATCAATTCCGGACGAATTATCAATCAATGAAATTTTTGTGTTTTATTTTCTAGATTTGTATTTTTATCATGACAATTGCACGTATTCGATTCTTGCACGATTCCGAACTCTTAAACGCCTTCTGGAAGTGAAATCACAAACTATTACGCAAACGTAATCAGTTTAACGCGACATACACTCTGGAACATCAACATAAGCTAAACATACCCTAAATACCCTTTACATAACTTAGAAATAAGTTTTGAGGGCTTCGGTATGGCAAAAACACGCCTATGCAAGCTCAAGGGGTATTTTGCAAATCCTGCGAAACTATGCCGACTCGCGTATATCGTTATACGGAACATGCACGCACATCCAAAAATTTTTGTAATCATTAAAATATAGCATTTTAATGATTGGAATGCAAAAATATCATTCGTATTTGCGCGTTCGTTATGATTTTCGTCGTAATTAACCGAAAACCTCAACCGTACGACCAAACAAACCGACATCTGAAAAGTTTACAAGCATTTTTCAAGTTCCCTATGCTTTATCTTCCTTGTAAAGCTTAAAAATAGGGTTAACGGGTGTTAAAACTGCCAAAACCCGTCGAAAAACAAGTTTTAGGCTGCAGGGGCCTGTTCTACCAATTCTGAAACTTAGGAATTCCAGGCACCACGCGAGAGACCCCCCAAGATCTCCCGCGACACGCGGGGGATGCCCAGTGGCAGCAGCTACCTAGCAGCTTCTTGTACATTTGACTTGACACCTATAACTCATTTTTGCCACACTTCTCCTGGTTGCAACACCTCACTAAACACTTGTAATGATCCTACAATATCTCCTAACACTTGGCATGATCCTAAAGCTCTCCAACAACTATAAATACCCTTGATCTTCAAACAAATTCCTTGCTCATTTCCATCTTTCTTCTCTATAAACTCTAAGTGGAGTTGCTACCTTATTAGGAGGCCTTCCATCTGAGTTTTTCTATTTAATCTTGGCTTCCTTGAGTATAAGTAAGTGCTCTAACCAAGCCTTGTTCATTCTTTTAGCTTATTATCAGCTAAAAGTCAAACAGTTTGACTTTCAACTTTGACCATTAATTGATCAAAGCAAAGTCCAATTGGACTTTGCAACGTGATCGTAATCACGATGGTTATGATCCTTAGCGATCATGCCTACTGATTACCACGTTTCCTAGTCGAAGTGACAAGTCAAAGTTTCGGTCAATAATGCGCAAATGCGCATTATATGACGGAACTATTTTCGGGTATCAAAATCCTTTGTTTTGATATCAAATCAGTTTTATAAACCTTGTTAGACATGTTTAACTTGTCACTTTTAGTTTAGTGCTTATTTAGGGTCGTAAGTCGAGCGGTCTTGACCACCGCTTTGACTTTCGAATCCGACCCGTTTGGTCGATCTTAGGATCCGACCAAACACATATATGTGACCATAGTTGTATAGGGAATAACCTTCTGAGGTTATACCTTATGGTCACGACGTTTGGTTAGTGTTATGTTAAGCCGTCTATTATGCCCTATAAATGACCAAAATGCCCTTTTTGCGCATAAATCAACTTTAAGCATATGTGACCAATGTTTTGACATAGAAACTGATGTTACAACTATATTAAACTTATTTTGGCATATTAGACTTATCATAACCCATATCTATCCATCCGAACACGTTTTTACGTAAATGATCCGTTAAAGTAGCGTAAACTACCTTAACGAGTCATAACGGGTCAAAAGCACTCAGGAATCTTTTCAATTAAGAATGTAGACTTTGTTAAACCATTTCATATGAGACCCAACACTGAGTTGGTTTACAAGGCCTCATTCTATACGATCCGCCGATTAATGTCCCAACATTTACATAGTTATCCAATTTTAGGAAACGTTTGATTTCTCGGACTTTTGAGCTTGTTTGATCTTTTATTCAAGGTTACTTTGCAATCCCAAGTGAGTACATAGCTCCCCTCTTTTACGATTTTCAAATATTTTGGGGTGATTCATATGTGCTAAATTGTTTTCAAGTTTTCAAATTACAAATGCTATGGTTTATATAAACATGACGATTTGAATAATGTGAACTGACTTGTTGGTGCGTTATATACATGACACGAATGACATTCACTAGCTTTAGCCAAGCCGACCAGTAGTAAGTTATTGTACCATAGGACTGACAATCCCGTTACCAAGTTTCCCGGTGTTTGTGGGGAAGTTTAGGGAACGTCTGAAACTGTTTACTTTAACAAACCCTTTGCTGGTTTGTTATTGCAATTTAAAGATACCCTTTGGTGGTATAGACGAGTCAACACAGGTTTGAATGTATTCACCAAAACGACCAAAAGTTTTTACAATTAAACAAGGACGATTTGTTTACACTAACGATGAACAATTGGTTTATGACACGAACAATGGATGATTGGTTTATGACACGGACAATGAACAATTGGTTTATGGTAAGTGATTTAGATAACGAAACGTGTGTAATGTGATAAAAGCATGGTGGATACGCCGCTAGTACTTCCTATATATAAGTGCCTTTATCATATTACATTCGTGTCGTTATTTGCATCACTTGGAACAAAGGTTTTCAAACAATGACATGCAACGATTTTCAATTAAAGATATAAACCATACAAAGTTTCTTCAAGGCGATTTACTACTCGAATTTACAACACAAATGTTTTGGTCAAGATTCATGGCTACAAGTCTTTTATAAACTATAACTAACTTGTTTTAGTTGGTTAGTTATCATTGCAATACCAAATACTTTTGATAACAAGGTTTTTAAATTAACGAATCTAGTAGTCTGACGAGGTATTGTAATACATATTCAAAGCCATGAATTTGACACACTCACAAAACCTATGTACTCGCCGGCATATTTTTGCTGACTCGTTTTCACATATGTTTCAGGAAACCAAGTTTGATGTCGATGCATGCTCACGTAGGATTGGACGCGGACTTAGTGCCTTAAAATATGAAAGACAATAGTTTAATTTTATTTTAAACTTCAAGACAATGTAACTATGTAATTTCAATATCCAATAAAACATAACTTTAGTACCATGTGTTGTTGTAACAATCTGTTAACGTGACTCCCCGACGTTTCCGCTGCGGTTTGTTGTTTTTACGCGGTCGGGGTGTTACACTGATCCAACAACTAGCGCAATTATTCAGAAATTACAGAATCACCCCTCATCTGTTGCTGATTACTCATTGTCAGATCAATTTCTGTTTTTTAAAAGGCGAATTGTTGTTCCAGATGTGCCTTCTCTTAAATTAAAGTTGTTACAGGAAGCCCCCTACACTCCCATAGGTGGTCATGGGGGATTTCTTACAACTTTTAAGTGTGTCTCTATGACAAGTATTATTGGCCAAAAATGAAACAAGAGATACGGGTTTTTGTGCATGTAGGACTGATCCTGATAGCATAGGAACCTAGATTTGATATCTAATGTCCATAATAGCAGAAATATTACGACACGATTACCAAATAACAAGAATTAATCAGTTAAACGTCAATTTTATTGATAAACTTCAAATCTCCAGTTTGACAGAGCTTCGCTACTCAGAGCACCAAAGTTACAAATGATAAGATCAAGCTAGCTATTTATAGAAGTCTAAGTTCGCTGGTGAGGAGGTGAGTTCGGGCGAACTTGACATAGTCAAGTTCGGCCGAACTTGACATCACAAATCCATCTCAAGCGAACTTGACTACTATTTACATAGATACTTGATTTTGCTAGCCTATTCACATCTAATCTATACAGACTCGATATAAGACTAAGACATAGACATTCTGCACCAACAGACTCCCCATTGGATATCGTCTTCGTCTTTTATCATGTCTTCAATAAAACTTTAACGCGTACGACCAAATAAGTTTTTGTACGGCTTCTTTCGTCTTTCCTGCTTTGGATCTGGAGTCTGATCAGTAGGTGGCACTTTAGTCATAAATTGGTACCTTCTGAGCCTTGCCGCCCTACCTCTTTCATTAATCTCTTCGAGACGCTTTTCTTCTTTCAGAAACTCTACTCATTCAAGATCCCTCCAACTCGATTCCCTTATCCTACCAGAGTTAACTTCACGTGCATAGCAGACATTAACAACCCTCTGATATTGCATAGCTTGTTCTTTTTCACGTTCTTCGAACACAATCTTGCAGTAGAACAAACACTTGATGTCTTCATTCGAGCAATTTACTAGCCACATCGGGTCTAGTATCCTCATCGTTCTCCAAAGCCCTCTCATACCTTGCACACCAAACATTTCAACCCTCTCCTTCGTTATATCCAGATGATCCTCAAATCATAACACAATCACAGCTTCACACGTATTTGGATCAATCTGCCACCATTTAAACAATGGATAAAAGTTATGTTCGATCGGCATCAAAGGCATATTCCTCATTGCTCTCGGGCGTTTCATGATCATAGTAATGTCTTTCTCCCCAGTCTTCTTGTTGGTTTTAATACGACGCTTAGGAATAAAAGGCTTCCAGTATTTGAAACCTTGTGATGCTTCAAACTTGATCATTTTCCAAAGTAACTGATCAATGAATTTCATGTGATACGTTACATTCCTCGTCTGAACAAGCTCATCAACATCCCAGTAAGGTAGCGTCTTGAAATCTGCCAGATATTTGAAGTATTGAACTCCAAATTCTCGTTGGCATACACATTTAGTTCCTTGAACCATCCCCAACTCAAATATATCACCTAATGACACATCTTTGTCTCTGGTAAAGAATGCTAGAGGTTGTCGAAACTTCCTTTCTCGTGGCATCTCTTTAAACCATGATTTCTTAGCTTGAGCGATCTCTTCCTTAGTCATTGGCTTCGGAACTTTTCCATCACGTATCGATTCTTCGATCTTTTCCTTTAACATATCCTTGTTAAGTTGTTTGTACATCTCCTCGAAAGTTGGGAAACAATCTGTATTAGGACCAACGTACTTCTCAGCTTCACCCTTTTCTTCTTCAGAAGACTTCTTCCACTATAACCCTCTTATACTCATCCGCCTCGTATCTTCGTTGATAATGATACTCATTAGGCTTAAATGTATTCACGTCCATAACTTGCTCTTCGAAATCAAAGTCAAGTGATTCTGCATCAACGTCGATTAATTTAGCTAGATCTTCTTTTGAATAGTTGTGCACGAACTCGCCCTCTTCGACGTTATGTTCGAGCATAAGTATCAAAGGCTTTATTGGAACTATAGTAACATGCTGTGCAGAAGTAATAGCATTAGACAAATCAACTTCATCTGATGGCCCTGTTTGCCCTGACTTCCCCTGATTTTGATCATCCATAACATTCGCTTCATCGTTTAGTAAATTAGAGAAGTCAAATTCATCATTTATTGCTGCATCAACCACCTTCAACCCTGTACCACTCGGATCATCATCATTTCTTCCATCATGGTCAGAATCATCTTTAGGATCATCAGTTGGTGGTTCATCATCTTTTTCCTCATCATCTGCTTCACCATCGTCCTTTTCTTCAATAGCAGTTACAGTATTGGAAGGCTTGACAAATTCGTCAACCTTAGAAATCTCGGACTCTGAAGCTTTTTCAAAATTCTCATCAACAGACTTTTCAGCTTCAGAAGATTTTGGTGCATCACCTTCAACACCTTTGCCTTTTCCACTTTCTGAAAGTTCTTTCTCAGCTCTTTCTCTCGCTTCTTGCCTATCCAAACGATCGTATTCAGTAATAAAATCAATTCTAAGGCTGTTAGATAACACTTTTGCATCCTTGTAAATCTTCTATCATTTAGAGCTTGTATCATTTTCAGATCAACAATCTCTGTCTGTAGCTTTTCATTTGCATCTTGTAAACTTTCGATTAGTGCTTTGAAGAATTCACGATCACTATCCAACACTTTGGTCTTGTCCTCCATTATTTCTTTCTCTACAGAGCTTTGAGTAATCTTCTTGATTAGCTCTGCCTTTTCTTCTTCATTCTTTTGAACTTTATCTTCCAATATCTTGACACGCTTTTCAAGAATGTCAACGTCTGATTCAGGAAAGAAATCATCTAGATATTGAAGATCCACCGGCACATTCGGAATATCACCAAATATCTTTGTCTTTGGAGTTTTTGGTGTTGATTTAGGAGGATCAGCCTTTGTGTAGAAGCCTTTGGAGTTGAGCTTTCAGGATGAACAACTTTAGGATCAGGAGATTGAATTACCGGAACTTCAAGTAAACCAGACTCAGGAGGTTCTTGTGTTGCTCCTGGCCTTTCAGCTTCAACTGTAGCAATAACAAGAGTTTCTTGTGAAGGAGGTTCTTGTGTGACTCCTCTCTCCTGTGCACCAGAAGGTTCTTGTGTGACTTCTGTGCTTTTAGGTTTTCCGACATATCTCCTACTTGCTGGTTTATGAGCTTTCTTTGTCTTTTTGCCTTTTGCCGTTGGAGACCCTGTAGTCTTTGTCGTTGAAGTTACTGCAGACTTTACACGTTTTGTTCTTTTGTTTGGTCTCTCTTCGTCAGACTCTTTTTCTTGCTCAGGATCAAAGTCAGCATCAGTTTCTTTGACCTTTTCTGCTTCTGTTTCTGCTATTGACTTCTTAGTAGCTTTCTCGAGGGAATCATCATTGTCATCGTCATTTTCAAAAGTTGCAGAAATCACATCGTCCTCTTGAGTAGTCTTTTCAACTTCCTGACTCTCTGTAACAATTGCTGCACTAGGTCCATCCTCTGTTTGCACATTTACAGGCTCGTCTTCATCTATAAGAATGGTATCAACTTTCTTAGATGTACGCTTCTTTTTCTTATCGACCTCAGCTTTTAAGAACCATTCACTGCGAGCTTTCGGCTTGAACGTCGCAAACCATTCTTTTTCAGCATTTAATTCTTGTTCATCACCACTACCGTCGTTCCTCCACTTGTTTTCAGCCGGCGCAACATAATTTTCATTCTTCAACGCCCCAAACAATGGTTTTGCTACAGGTGCTGAATCTTGTTTCTGAAACTTTAACAACTTCTTCACAATAGTTTCATCGAGATGACTTAGGTATAGAATATCATTCGGATCACGTGCAATATTCGTAAACTTCTCGTCGATGAGCATTGCACAAATCTCGGATACAAACACAATCTTGTATCTTCCATATTCTTTGACATGTGAGTAAAAATAAGCTTTGAATAGTTGAATGGCTTTTCCAGAATCAACGTCATAGCCATACAAGCCATATAATCTTGAACATCATCGAGACCTGCTTTACGATGGCTAAATGTGTGTATAATTGCGTGCATGAGAAGCTTGTAGGGGTTTGGAACTTCCCCTTTCTTCAGTGTCGGCTTATTCACACTTCCTTTATAACCCATTCGATAAAAACAACCTCGAACCATCTTCTCGTCTAGAAAAATAGGATCATCTTTGTTGTCGTTAAACTGTGAGATCCTGCGAATATCCTCCTCAGTGACTGTGATCTCTTTGTTCTCGTCCCGACTTGTACTGATGAAGTAATAGTCTTCTTATCATCACTAAGACTTGCATTCATCCAAAAATGGTAAGTGTGTGATCGATAAGACACTGTTCTTTCCGTGATAGCCCGATGAATCAGACAATCTTTCAAAAACTTCAAAATACTTTCATATTCCTTTAGCGATGGACACAACGCCTTGTTAAGCGTAATACAAGTGTTGTGGAACTTGGAAAAATCCATCGTGATTACCCTTGTTGGGACTTGAACTTGAAAATCGACACAAAACATTTAGCATGCATTTCGAGAACATTACAATTTTTTCAACATTTTTACATCAAGTTCGGGCGAACTTGATGTTGGTATACAAACAAGTTTAAGTCAAGTTCGCTCGAACATGTCCAACACATGTTTCAACAAAAGCTTCATAAGTTCGGGCGAACTTATGATTAACAATTTTCAAGCTTCTAAATCCTAAGTTCGAGCGAACTTACTTCTGAATTTAACATTATTTATAAGTTCGGTCGAACTTGGGTTCAAATCAAATTTTATTCAGGTTTCATTTAGCAAGTTCGGCCGAACTTGTTATCTCCTTCAATCCAAACCTGCAACTTGTATCTTATGACAATTTGATCAAATTACATACAATTTCACGGTCGATTTATGTTGTTAATCACACTTTTAAGTTCAATATGTTCACAAGAACCCTAGATCTATCATTTTAACAGTTTTAGATCTGAATTAAGCAATTAGGTTCAATTTCACATATGAAATCACAAAATCTCACCTCTTCCACTGCAATAGATGTGCTAATCACCTAAAGCAATACAAATTTTGGCAGAATAACGACTCTAGATCAACCAATTTGAAAAATCGCACAAAAATACTAAGTTCGCTCAGAGAGTTTGTGTAACAGATACTGAAGTTCGGCCGAACTTGCATTCCATTTATACCATAGCAAGTTCGGGCGAACTTGTAAGCCCAAGTTATGAGGACCATGATATGTTCGAGCGGACTTACACAAATCCAACAGCTATCAAACAAGTTCGGTCGAACTTGTCTTAATGCAAACCTTTAAAACTGTTAAGCAAGTTCGGCCGAACTTAAACCAAGTTTCAAATTTTCAAGATTTTTCAATTTTAGTCCCAGAACTTTTCATATTTTACCAGTTCTGAAAATCCACTCAGTTGACCAAGTCCAAGCTAATGACCTTGGCTAACCGATTTGTCTGCAGAGTCCAAGTTAATGACCCCGGTATGACCCGTTATGAACAAACTGTTGATATTTTCAAAATCAAAGTTTCAAATTAATGAACTTTTCATGGTTTTTTCTTTTCAGATTTTACAGATTAGCTCCCAGCCCGTTGTCAATTAGATTCCCACCAGTTTAACACCTTACCAGACTTCGAAGACCCGTTCTCCAACATTGGTTTGCTGTAAACAATGTAGAAACAAGATCTTTTTGTATTTTTGTAAGTTTATGCTAAAACACACTGAAAATCTTTTTGGTTTTAATCTGTAAAGCAGATAAACTATGTACAGAATAAAGTAAACTATGTACAAACATATTTACAGACATATTTTTGTGAATTCGTGTCTAAGGATCATATCAGTTATTTGAGACATATCACCAGTACTGTTGACCTTTAGATGGCTTTAAGTTTTAAACTCGTTTACCTAGATTGTCGATATGTTTGTCTACTTAAACTCTATCACGTTTCTCAATTGTTCCAAGATATGTTAGGTATGAATTATGAAACTTGACTTAACTGTGTTTCCCACTTCTGAATATACACTCGAATCCAGATTCCCTAGATTTCATCTTACAGGTGAATATAGCGTAATTGATATCTGTATCTGGGTCATGCGAAGCCTTGAGAGCTCAGGTTAATACCACCGTATCGACAAAGTGATGAAGGCTCGACTTAAAGATGTGTTCCATTTAAGGAATCTTTGAAACACTGCAAACGATTAGATCTTTTGATACTTTTCAAGATTGCGTGCAGTTTAGGGGTTTATGGCGAAAGTATTATAGAAGTTTTAGGCTATTGCTTCCGCAAAATCAGAAGAACTTGTATAATACCCTAGATATCAACTATCTATACAGACCTCGTATCTCATAATCAGGCAATCTTTCAATCGAAATTTCGGAGTACTAAGTCCATATATCCAAGATGTGTTAATCCACAAGTTTAAGCAGTTGCGAAATTTACTTTATATCCCGGACAATCTACTGAACGTGTTAAGTCTATCGACACATCCACACTAAGACTTGTTTATCACTTTTAAACTTTACATTTCTTTAGCATACTGTGATAGTCCACTGATGTACTATCATTTCCTTTTTGTGACAACAAATTCTTTTTGTCTTTTTCAATGTTTCTGAACTTTTTGGTTTTTCATATGTTTTTGTATTTTCTCAAAATTTTCTCCCCCTAAAATCAAAAGCATACTTTTGGATTTTAGTTTTTAAGAAATACTAAGCTAAAAGATAGACAAACCAATGTGGATCACGTGAACTCGTCATCCCCTCCGTATTAACCTCAGCTTCTGCACCTGTCAGCAAATTTTTAATACCATTAAACCTCATGAGATATTTAAATCTTGTTAAAGGAAATGCTTTGGTATAAAAATCAGATTTTTGTTCATCAGTGGGGGTTTTTTCTATTTGCACCAACTTCTTTTCGTAGCAGTCACGAACGAAGTGATAACGGATTTCAATGTGTTTAGTGCGTGAGTGATGAACAGGAATTTTTGTGATATTGGTCGCTGCCTTATTATCTACAAATAGAGGCGTATCAAGAAATTGCAGACCATGATCCCTCATCTGTTGTTGAATCCAGAGGATTTGAGAACAACAGCTGGAAGCAGAAATGTATTCTGCCTCACAGAGAGAGAGAGACCGTGGTCTGTTTCTTGCATTGCCGTGTTACCAAACGAGTTCCGAAGAACTGGCAACCCGCGGTCATAGATTTAGAATTCAATTTGTCCACCCTGAAGTCTAAGTCAGCGTATCCCGTAAGATCAAATTTGTCATTCTTTGGATACCACAAGCCGGTGCTTGGACATCCCTTCAAGTATCAGAAAATTCGCTTGACTATCTGCATGTGTGAAACTCGAGGACTGGACTGGTATCTCGCGCATAGGCAGGTAGGATACATGATATCTGGACGCGATGTCGTCAGGTACATCAAAGATCCTACATCGATCGATAGAGTGTGTCATCAACTTTGGTTCCAGTCTCGTTAATGCAAATCCCATGATTCAGTGCCAGCGGAGTCGAAAGCGACTTCGAGCTATCCATTTCAAACTTCTTGAGAATTTCATGAACATACTTTGTCTGATGAATGAATATGTCGTCTGGTAACTGATCGACCTGTAATCCAAGAAAGAATTTCATTTTGCCCATGGAGGACATCTCGAATTTCTTCATGATCTTTTCAAACTCTTTGAAAAGACAATCATCCGTTGAACCAAAGATGATATCATCCACATAGATTTGTACAATGATTAGATGACTTCCAACTTCTCTGGTAAACAAAGTACTATCCACTGTGCCTCTTGTAAAGCTGTTTCCAACGAGATGTTGCGATAATGTCTCGTACCAAGCTCTCGGGGCTTGGTGTAATCTGTATAAGGCTTTGTCTAGGAGATAAGCTTTGTTCTTTTTCAGCGGATCGACAAACCCCAGTGGTTGGCCAACATAAACTTGTTCACATAGTTTACCGTAGAGAAATGCAGATTTTACATCCAACTGTACACTTTAAAACCTTTCCAAGATGCGAACGCGAGGAAAATGCGGATTGACTCTAATCGTGCAACCAATATGCATATACTTTTGTGTAGTCAATACCCTCTTGCTGGTGGAAACCTTCGACAACCAACTGAGCTTTGTTTCTGACAATTACTCCCCGATCATCCCTTTTACACTTGAAGACCCACTTCGTGTCTATAGCTTTCTGCTTCGGTGGTAAGTCTAAAAGCCTCCAAACACCAAATTTCTCGAACTGTAACAGTTCCTCTTGCATTGCTATCACCCAATTCTCGTCACCCAGAGCTTCATTAACAGTTTTTGGCTCTATTTGAGAAATGAAACATGAATAGTAGCAGTAGTCTTGAGTAGGAGCAACTCGGGTATAGAAACAACTAAGTGCTTTGTTGATTTGGCTTCGTGTACGCACACCAGTTTGTAATTCACCAATGATATTCGTTGAAGGATGGTAAGAATATGATCTTGGCTTTTCTTCGCTAGGAACATCAACTGAGCTTTGCTGATTCGAGATATTCAGATCACTGTTCAATTCAACAATAGGAGCACTTGATGAAGCTTCGTTCTGATTTCTCGGGCTAGTATATTGATTTAACATGTTGGATATCTGCTCAACTTCTTCATCCGATGAGGATTCACCATCAACATCAAATGTCGGCGCTTCATCAGAGTCATAATTCTGATTCTGAGGCATACTTCGCATTGTTGTTGCATTTTCTGGTTCGGAAAAAACATTCAATGGAGTTATAGACGGTGTTGCTTCTGCTTCAGAAATATTTTCAACTTGAACACCGCTATTACTAGGACCTGTTCTGGAAGATGAAGAATCCAACGTGGGTTGATTAACCACAATTGGTCTAATGATTTGTTCCTGATTCACCGACTATTGAAGATAATATAACGCTGTGATTTCTTCTTCAGACGGTTCTTCCAGCAAGTCGAATGACTTCCAAAGATCTTGATGGTTGAACAGCCATGCGTCGCCTCTTCTTTGAATAGGATCCGTATAATTGAAACAATCAACATGTTGTGCTTTAATTACCCTTCTCAATGAGGGAACATACACTCTTTGTAGCGGACTTGCATACCCGACAAAGAAACCTTCAAGCAATTTGGCCCCGAATTTACCATCTTGATCGATTACAGTACATGGCACACCAAATGGCTCTAAATATTTCAAATTTGATTTCCGTCGGTTTATCATTTCAAAACATGTCTTTTTCGATGGTTTGACAGTTAACACTCTGTTTAGTGTGTAGCAAACCGCTGCAACAGCCTCACTCCAAAAGCTTACTGGAAGTTTCGAATCTGCAAGCATGGTTCTTGCTGTTTTGATTAAAGTTCTGTTCTTCCTTTCAGCTACACCGTTTGGCTGCGGAGTATAGGGTGCACTAAATTGTCATTGCGGATTCGTCGGATAGGGAGATGATAAAGGTTTTCTAGCTTCTTGAAAAGAATCACCAAATTTTCAAATGTTTCGTCTTTTGATTCTTGGAAGAAAACCCATGAATAACGTGAATAGTCATCTATCACAACTAAGCAGTATAAGTCTCCTGAAATACTTGGAACGTTTACAGGACCAAATAAATCCATGTGGAGACGTTCAAGCGGCAGCTTAATTGAATTCAGAATCTTCTTCGGATGTGACTTTTTGAATTGCTTCCTCTTTTTACATTCTAGGCAGTGATCAAACATATGGAAGCTCCAAAGATTAACACCCTCAACAAGATCATTATGTACCAGAAAATTCATTTTTCTTAAATGAATGTGCCCCATTTTCCGATGCCAAAGAATAGAATCTTTCTCGGTAGCTTTCGTCACAAAACGTTGAGCTGATCTTGATGATGTGGTAGCGACGCCCATATCTAAGACATATAAATCATTCTCGCGCGGAGCTCGCATCAGAATCCACTCATTAGGTATTTTTAAACCCGACTTTAAGATCATACACTCTTTATCGTTGAAATGCACCGTGAACTGTTTGTCACAAATCTGTAAAATTCTCAGAAGATTATTCTCAAGCTCAACAATGTAGTTTACTCGATCAAACGATACTACGCCGTTGGAGAGTTTTCCCTCGGCGTCAATCCTTCCACCTTGATTACCGGCAAATCCAACATATCCGCTATTAATAGCTTTAATGTCGAACAAAAGAGCTTTCATCCCTGTCATATGTCTGGATGCTCCACTATCCAAAATCCACTTTGAAAGAAAGGATCTTTGGAGCCCCTGCACATATTAAAATCTAGTTAAACAGCGCAACCCAAGCCTTCCTGGTCTTGGCTTTGGGATAAAAAGCTAGGTAATTATCCTCATAATCTTTATCTGAGCCTCCACTATCAGTTACATTTTCAAAGTTCACTTTATTTTTACCTTTTGTTGATTTGACAGTTTCGGTTTTGGTCTCTGATTTAGATTCTTTCTTGTTATCAGTCATAACAAGCTTTGACTTGATAACCCCAGATGTTGTTGACTTTTTCTTAGCAATCCAGGCTTGTGATTTTATGTTTGCCTTTTTTATGTAAAACTTGTTTTCGTTTGTCCTGGAAGTTTCACCTTTTTCGGAAATTGAGTTTTCAAATTTCTTTTCAATTTTAGGTTTAACTTCAGGTTTCGATTCATTTCTTCTCAAAATCGTTACTGGTTTTACAAACTCTGGTTGCTTTGGTTTTACAACATCTGAACTTTCATTCCTTCGAAGATAAGCCGGCTTTGATCTCGGACACTTCCGTGCAATATGACCAACTTCATTGCACTTGAAGCAAGTCCGATCATCATGTGAATGACCACTATTGGATTTTACACCACATGCAGCTTTGGTTTTATCTTGAAGTTCCTTCTGTTTCTTAAACTCATCATTTGATTGTTTTCCAATCAAACTTTCCTCGTGAACCGTGCTTGTCCCATAAACAAATTTCATGTTTTTATTTTTGTACTCGTGAAATGGTGACATTTTCTTAACCGGTTCTTCATCCTCATCTAAACCCAACCCAGCTCTCCGGTTTTCCGGATGATCACCACCCTTTCTCCGGTAGTTATTTTAATTTCTTTTAGGTTTAGAATAGAATTTCTTTTCATTTTTCTCCAGGTCCTCTGATGAAACTTCAACCAGTTTGAACAGTTTATCCAATTGATCTTCTTTGACATTCCGAATCGGAAAACTATCATCAAAGTATAATCTATCAGATTCCTTAACCTTGTACACGACAACGTTAGGATCATCACATAGGTCATCTTCCGATGATGTATCGTCATCTTCGGATTTTGTATCAGAACTATTCAAACTCGAGGTGGCGCCTCAAAGCTGCCATCATCAGAACCATTCAGAACATTTTCAACCACATTTTTAACCACCGCATTATTGTCATCATCTGATTTAGTATAGATTACATCAATATTCTCTGGCAACTCATTTTTCTATTCAGATAACAACTCAATGTTGAGTGCCTTATCCATCCCATCAACAGTTTTGCGACAATGTTTCTCGCATAGGGATGGAGGAACATTGCTGTATTCTCTATCATTTTTCTCTTTATACTTTTTATCATTTTCTTCCGACGAAATTGTAGGAAGAATATGATCGATGACATATGCGTTAGTTGTATAACTTCTTAAAAGTTGTTGAACACGTTCTGTTTCAATTTTCATGTCCTGGAGTTGTTGTTTGGTTTTAGCAATGGTGTTGATGTAAATATTTATTTCTTTTTGTTTATCCATTACTGTCCCTTTTAGCATCCTCACAGTATCATGTTGTTCAATATTATTCTATCGAGCATGCCATAATCATATTTCATTTTGTCATACGCTTCCTTCATTGTACGATAATCATATTTGAAATGTTCATTATGTACATTGAGTTCAGCGATGATTGTGATTTTTCGGCACATTTAGCACATGGCTCGATACATTTTGTACAAGGTTTCTCAACCTCCACAAACTGCACTTTGACAACTTCCTTCTCGACTATCTTTACCTCTGGACATAGCTTGGTTAGATTTGCCATCATAGCTTATTGGCAATGTCCGTGAGGTTTTCAGCATTCACTTCTTGAACAACATCAATAACTTCTTCATCAATCTATTTTTCTTCGACCACTTGCTCCTGAGAACTTCCGTCAAAGTTACCTGGGGAAACTAGAGGTTGAATTAGGAGTTAAAATACCTTGTGTCTTCATGTGAAGATAAGTCTCCTCTTCTTCCTATTGTTGCAGATACTATTCTAGTAGAACACTTTCTAGAGCGGCTTCCTCAGCAGATGTATCTTCGACAATCTCAGCCATTAATGCAACTCCTGTCTTCTTTCCAATATAAGAATTCCAATCAAAATCATCATCTTCGTTGGTAGCAACCATTGCCTTCTCAGTATTGTTGGATGATTTTTCTTGAATCTCAACTTGAGTCTTTTTCAGAAATGGTTTATACTGTGACAACTTCTTGTAGTATTCGTTACCACCTCCAAATGGACTCTGATTGCCCGTTGCTTCAGGATTTTTGCATTCTCTCTTGAAATGCCCTTTCTGTCGGCATTTGAAACAAGTGACCTTTGATTTGTCGAACCTTAGCTTGTTGCTTGAATTTCCGATATCTCGGCCTGTGAGTGCAACAAAATTTGTCACCCTTTGAATGATAGAAGCTAAAGACCATTTTATATCCATCAGCTCAAGCTCTTCTTCGTCCACCTGATCGTAGTCTTCGGCAGTCATTTCAGGATTGCCAATTTTCCCTGCCACCAAGACTTTCATACGATTCTAGAACTGTGGCGAGAAGTACCATGTGTTGCTTAGCAACTTGCTCAAAAAAAACATTGTTTAGATTCACAGCAATGTTACACTTGTATACATTCGGATCAGAATTATTTTGTTGATTCTGATTTGCTTGACTCTGATAAGAAGAATTTGAACCAGTGCTCGAAAACGAAGAACTCTGCGAACTTTGATCATATTATGGCAAATGATTCAAAGAATTCATATTTGCACTGAATGCTGTTTGAATCTTTGGGCTTGAAATGCTGTCTTGCATTCCGTTCTTGTAATATAGACCAACATCTTGAACAGTGTTAGCTTTCTTCGACTTTGCGATCTTTAGAAGTTCCATCTCATGACCTTCAAGTTTGTCGATGAATGTAGCCAACTTGAAGAATTCCCAGTTGTGACTTTCTTTCAATACCATGAGATAGGTAGTCCATTCTCCGTCAGGTAACGCATCAACAAGCTTGTCGATGTATTCCGGCTCCGTCTTTTCAAGACCGTGTCTCCTCATTTGGACTTTCAGATGACAAAACCGTTCAATCATCTGTTTCATTGTCTCGCCCTTCAACATGGTAAAAATATCAAATTCCTTCAAGATAAGAGCCTTTTTACTCTTGATCATCTCTGCACTTCCTTGGTATTTCATTTGCAATGATAACCATAGTTCTCTCGCAGTCGTGTATTCGGGCAACAAGATCAAAATATCCTCTTTAACGGATTGTATAATGAGACTAATCATCTTTTTCTCAGCAATATACTCATCTTTTTGTATTATGGAGTACTTGTACTTCTCCAGAACTTGCTGATTTTCGTCTAACGGAATGACATAACCTCTCTCAATAGCCATCCAGCTCTAGAAATGAATGGCTTGAACCCAATAACTGAACTTCTCCTTTTACCCCTCGTACTCGTCCATACTCATTAACTTTGGAGGTTTGACGGACGTGCCCATTTCGTTGTCAAGGTTGACTTGTTGTATCACATTAGCATTGGACGTAGCCACTCCTGACATAAACGCTCTCTGAAGGTCATCCATCGCGAATATCGACACCCGTACGCTGAAAACACATTCGAACTTTGAAAATGATTAGACTTACTACAAGTTCGGTCGAAATTGCAGTAGGTAAATGAAGAATTTCAGATTTTAACACAGATTTGTCAAACTTGTGACTTGATTTGAAAATTTTCTGAATTTCACTTCGAGCAAACTTACAACTGATTTCAAGGAAATCTTTCAAGTTCGGGTGAACTTAGCTTAAATTTCCTGATTTTTATCAAGTTCGAGCGAACTTGATAAAATATCAATGAAACTTTAGTGAGTTCGAGCGAACTTAACTAGAATTCTCTCAAAAACTTACTAGTTCGAGCGAACTTGATAGAAAATCACTCAGAAAGTGAGTTTCTAAGTCAAATTCGGCCGAACTTGGCTAACAAGTTCGATCAAAATGACTTTTTCAAACATGGTTTTTGCAACAATTTGACACCAATTCGTTTGATTTTCTCCAAACTCTCAGGGGTTTATCTATGATGTATTTAACATGACATATTCAAATTTGGACAGAATTTGCCCGTGAATTCTTCATTTTAGTGTAAAAGTTAAGAAAATAAGAAGAATGGAGTAGAATTAGAGTTACTCTTGTCTTGATATCAATCAAACCAGGCTATTCTAGCTCTGATACCACTTGTAGGACCGATCCTGATAGCATAGGAACCTAGATTTGATATCTAATGTCCATAATAGCGGAAATATTATGACACGATTACCAAATGAAAAGAATTAATCAGTTAAACGTCGATTTATTGATAAACTTCAAATCTCCAGTTTGACAGAGCTTCGCTACTCAGAGCACCAAAGTTACAAATGAAAAGATCAAGCTAGCTATTTATAGAAATCTAAGTTCGCTGGTGAGGAGGTGAGTTCGGGCGAACTTGACATAGTCAAGTTCGGCCGAACTTGACAACACAAATCCATCTCAAGCGAACTTGACTACTATTTACATAAATACTTGATTTTGCTAGCCTATTCACATCTAATCTATACAGACTCGATATAAGACTAAGACATAGACATTCTGCACCAACAGTGTAGAATTCTGTGGTGTGTCAGCAAAATAAATATCAGACGTTGTCCCCTGTAGGTCTTTTGCAACCGTTACCCATCCCTCAGCAATTTTGGGAAGGTATATCTATGGATTTCATTGTGGGCTTACACTGTTCTGGTACCGTGCATACTATTCTGGTTGTGGTCGATCGTTTGAGCAAGTATGCCCATTTTCTATGCCTCTCACACCATTTTACTGTTAAGGGAGTGGCTTCTATTTTTTGCAAAGAAGTGGTTCGCTTACACAGTTATCCCCGCTCTATTGTGTCGGACAGGGATGTGGTGTTTCTCAGTCACTTTTGGCAGGAATTCTTCCGATTGAGTCACACTAAGCTGCAGTTAAGTATAAGTTACCACCCTCAGACGGACGGGCAAACCGAAGTGCTTAACCAGTTTCTGGAAGCCTACCTACGTTGTTTCGCAAATGAACAACCTAAAAAGTGGAGTTCCCTTCTTATCATGGGCAGAATATTCTTACAATACGGGTTTCCACGTTTCTACGGGTACAATACCCTTCTCGGTTGTTTATGGTCGTAATCCTTCTTCGTTGCTTCCATATGTTGTCAGGGAGACTAAAAATGCAGAATTAGAAGAGAAGCTGGTTGATCGGGATGAAATGTTAAAGCTTTTGCGTAAAAATCTTCAGAAGGCTCAAGATCGGATGCGGAACCAAGCAAATTTGAAGAGATGGGAACTGACTTTTCAGCCAGAGACTATGTGTTTCTAAAGATTCAACCATATCGCCAAAGGAGCTTGGCCAAGCACAAATATGAAAAATTATTGCCTCGGTTCTTTGGCCTATACTATGTCAAAAGAGCGATCGGAACAGTCGCTTATGAATTGGAGCTCCCACTTGAAGCTAGAGTTCACTCGGTATTCCATGTAAACATGCTCAAACCAGCCCGAGGTTCTTTTTCTACTGATCACACTACCCCATTACCTATCACTAAGGATTGGGTATTGAATGTATAGTCAGTTTCTATTCTTGCCCATCGTTGGATTTTCGAAGCTGGTATACCAGTCTTGGAATTATTGGTTTCATGGCTGAGTCGCCCTATCGAGGAAGCCACCTATGTGTCTTATGATTTTTTAGCTGAGCAATTTCCTTCCTTCCGCCTTGAGGACAAGGCGTTTTACCGGGCGGGTAGTAAAGATACGATACCATTAAAAACATATTCACGAAGAGGAAAGAAGCGGGTCGAAGCATGTCACACCCTGGTCGTAGCGGAAGCGCAAACGTATGACTTAAAGGTAATCATTTCAATCAATTGTGTAAACAATAATAATTAACAACGATGCCATGTTATACATAAATTTTGAAACCCAAGTTTACAAGTTCCAAAAGTGAAATCCCATGTTTTCAACAAGTTCATAATTGTTATCAAAATCAACATTCAAGTTTAAGCTACATCACAAAATAAGTTTGTTATCTTCATGAATTATGTCAAGGCTTTGGCTCCCATATACCCATACGAAGTTGGGATATAAGAGACAAACCCTTCAAAAATGGCATCCGTTGCTAAGTTGTTTCCAAACTTCCGAGGCCTATCACTGTTCATGCTTTGTTTCCTGAAATACATGTAATTTGAAAAATCAACAAAAGTTTAGCGATTTCATGTAGTTTTGTTTTTGAATAAGTTGTCATAATTGTAATCCGATATTGAAATCCGGGTATGTTAATTGAAATTATGGAATTTAAAGATCTATCGGTGGGTAGCGAGCCCTCCGACATTATGTTCCATAAGTAAATAACCAAACCGAGACACTTTTGTTTTCTAGTCTGGACGACAAAAGTACCCCAGGGTATACAACCAGGAGTGGAGCGAGCCTCAAGCTCAATAGATCTACACCTTTTGCACCTTGGTCACTAAGTGATTAATGATTACTAATGTTATAATTGTTATCAATCCTACTTACGCACATCGATCGTGTTATCATCTAAATCCATAACTAACATACCATTTGTCATAACATGTATTTCCCCCGAGTGATATAAAACCGAAAATGTTTAAAAGGAAAGGGGTACTGAACTCACGGATTTGCGATCCGAGTGAATTACGTATACTCATAAATGTTCTCTTGGTCTCGTGCCGAAACCTACAAGTGTCCTAGACTCCGTTAGACACTTAGGCCTACGCATGTTCCATGTACAAGTTTTACCATCTTGTATTAATTGTACTAAGTTGTGTGTTAGACGATTTATTCTCCTTTAATTAATATATATTTTACCAAATATATATTCTTGTGTCTCATGTGTTATAGGAATGGGCCTAGCCCTCTTGATTTCGTGTCCCGCCCGAGTATGTTGTACGTGTCCTTTTCTTCTCGGGTTCGGGTCTTACACGGGAGAGTTGACGATGTCGTAGACGGATATATTTTATATTAGTAAAATATAATTTCTTGTCTAAGAATAATTGTTATCTACCGTCTAATCGTATATGTATATTTATCCTTAAAGAAATATTTGTATTTTCCAATTAAAATGGGTTGTTAAAAATAATATAATTTCTAACTTAAACTTGTATTTGTATATTTATACTTTTCCAAGTATTCTTTGTGTTAGACTTCTTTGACCAAGTCAAATTATATGTTTAGTTGCATTTACTTTCCAAAAATAAATATGTATACTTTCTAAAATAATATTTCCAATATTATTTTTAGTATAAATATACTTGTCATTTATTAAATGTACACTTAGGCAAGTATACATGTGTTTGTGTATTAAGGCTCATTGTAATTCTCATTAAGTGCCAAAAGTCATTCTTTGTGATTTTTATATTTTTCCAGAAAATATTTTCAAGACTTGTTTGTAATATATATATTTTTACCAATCTTGTTAAATATATATATATATATATATATATATATATTGTTTATATAATCATCCATTTGTCCAAAGTCCATATGATCAAGGAATATATATAAGTTTATATTTATATATATTGTTGTATTTTGTCCATGCACCCAAGTATGGGTATTTTTGTGTGTATTCTTCTTGGGTATTTTCCTTGGTATTTTGAGAGTATTAGTGTTTATAATCCATTGGGAGTATTATGTGTTTTAAATCTCCTAACTTGTTTACTACCATATATTACACATAATATACACATAACACACAAATCCTTGGTGACTACTAAATATATATTTTTCTAAATATATATTTATAATTGATTTAATACTTTAAGAAATCTTTGTTTTCTTAACTTGTTTTTTTATATAAAAATAGGGGATAGCCATCTTTAGTTTTATATAACATCTTGTAACAAAAGTTTAGTAGCAAAAATTGTATTTTTCTAAGTGTTGAATTTTTATAAAAATTTGGCCATAGTTTCCCCTAGATTTAGGAGTTTTCCCATGTTTTTAAACATGTGTTTAAGCTTCACAAAGCTCATTTAATCAACCACAATAATTTCTACAAGCTTGAACAATCTCAGACAAGCACTTATCATGTGAGGATGAACAGGCACTTATAATGTGAGGATGAACTCATAACTTTGTAAAAACATGTAGTCTTTTAACTCTAGGTTTAACATGTTTGTTTAACTTCAAAAAAACTAATTATCCACTAATTATACAACTTTTGTAGAAAATCAACTTTAACATATTGTTCTTACACTTTCATGAAAGGTTCAAATCCATGTTTTATGTTATGTAAACCACTTTAACAAGTTTATTAGTGAAGTATATCAAGTTCATCAACTTTGTTCTTCATGGATCCTTCAAGATCCATGTATACACTTGCTATATCTTTAAATCTAGCAAGTGTTCATGATGGATACCAAACATAGCATAAAATAAACATACACATCTTCATTACACTTCAAGATTATCTTTATTTTCTTTAGATTATGTGATTTCTTCATGTGTTCATCTTTTTAGTGTTTAGATTTCTTGATGGTTTCACTTGTACACTAACAATATACTAGTAACATGAACTAAATCTAAGATCAAGAGGCTTACAACTAGCTCTTGTGGCTAGGGAAGTGGCAAAAGAAACAAGGAGATGAAGATAGCACAATGTTGGTGGATAAAAGCTCCTCAAGGTGGTCCTTCAACTTCTAGCACTTGCAACCTTCTTATCTTGCCTTAGGACACCCTTGAATGTGCTTGAATCTACTAGGAAGTGGCTTGAAAATGGAGGTGAAGTGGGAGGTGGTTGAGCCGTGGATATGGAGGAAGGAGAAGGAGAGGATGGTTTGAATTTCGTGTTGGAGAATTGTGATGATAAGGTTGGTGATAAGGTTCATTTTTAACTCATGCACTCCAATCTTCCTTCATGTAACACTTTTAACCACCATTCACTAAACAAGGTTTGGGGCAACATGTGGGCTTGAGGGACCCACATGTTTGACCGTAATTCCCAAGGGGGTAAGATGAGCAGTTTGGTAGTTTAGGGGTTAAGGATGAAAGATGAGGGTTTAGTTATGTGTTAAGGGATTCTAAGTGTTTTCAAGTGTAATAGGGTGTTGGATGATTATGACTAGTCTTACAACATCAAAATAGTGTTAGCTAGTTCACTAGATGTGTCTAGGTGTGTTCGGGTGATCGTTTCGTTATCGGTTCGTTAATTTTCCAAGTTGTGCACTTTGTATGTCTTTATGTGTTTTGGTGTCACCATTTAATTTCCAATACTTTTGTAAGTATATCATGATGCTTAAACTTAATTCTGAATATTACATTGGCTAGTAAAAGCTGAAATGCTGAATTTCTGCTGAAATGGTGATTTATTGTCTCTTTCGGACACTTTTAGTGCTTATATTATTTCCGGAAAGTGTTATCCCAAATCCTTGTTTTTCCATCATAGGATTTAATGTATTATTGTTATTGGTTGCTCATCTAGTCCCTAAAACTGTCGTTATGCTGTGTACCGGACTAGTGTTGACATAGCTAGTCTAACCGGCAAGTATACTAGTTGTTTTAGTGCATTGTCTAACTGTTTTCAGGTGGTGATGATCAAAATGAATAACATGAACTATTTAAATGTATTTCATGACAGTCTCAGATATATAAGATGTAATCTAGCAGAACATGGCGTTTCAACACATAATTGCATAATTAAATGACTAGTTAGTTGTACGGAAGTTACCCGAAAGTTGCCAGTTGTCACATACTCCCCCTGTTAAAAGGAATTTCGTCCCGAAATTCAAGCTGAGTTATCCGTTGCAGGAGTCTTCTCAAACAGGTGAGGGTATTTGAGTTTGAGTTGATCCTCACGTTCCCAAGTATACTCGGGTCCATGTCGAGAGTTCCAACGGACTTTGACTAACTTGATACGACTTATTCGTGTTTTCTGGACCTTCCAGTCCGTAACCTCAACGGGTTCTTCAGTAAATTGGAGCTTGTCATCTATATGAATCTCATCCGCAGGGATGATAACTGTCTCTTTAGTTGGACTCTTTCTGAGGTTAGACACATGGAATGTGTCATGCACATTATTAAGTTCTTTGGGTAATCTTAACTTGTATGCAACAGTATCGACCTTTGCCAGAATTTCAAAGGGTCCAATGTATCGTGGGTTAAGCTTTCCATGCTTACCAAATCTAGCTACCCCCTTCCAAGGCGAGACTTTCAACAAAACCTTGTCTCCGACCTCGAAGGACAATGGTTTACGTCTTCTGTCCGCGTAGCTCTTTTGTCGATCACGAGCTGCCTTAATACACTCGCGGATTTTGAATATCTTGTCTTTGGTTTCTTGGACAAGTTCGGGACCAATGAGTTGTTTGTCACAAACTTCCGTCCAGCATAGCGGAGATTGGCACTTGCGTCCATAAAGCGCTTCGAATGGTGCGGCTTTAATACTAGTGTGATAGCTATTATTGTATGAAAACTCTACCAATGGTAGATGAGTATCCCAATTTCCGCCTAAGTCCATCACACAGGCGCGAAGCATGTCCTCTAAAGTTTGGATGGTTCGCTTGCTTTGGCCATCAGTCTGCGGATGAAATGTTGTGCTTAGATCTAGTCGAGATCCGGACGAAGCTTGAAATGATTTCCATATCCGCGACACAAAGCGACCATCTGGGTTGGAAATTATGGAGACTGGCACTCCTTGACGTGCCACAATTTCTTTTAGGTAAAGCTCAGCTAGTTTCTCAGTGCTGTCTTTCTCTCGAATCGGTAATAAGTGAGCCGACTTGGTTAACCGATCTATGATAACCCAAATCATGTCATGTCCTCGAGAGGTTCGTGGGAGCTTTGTTATGAAATCCATTGATATCTATTCCCACTTCCAAACAGGGATTTCGGGTTGTTGTAATAATCCAGATGGTTTCTGGTATTCGGCCTTAACCTTTGCACAAGTCAGGCATTTCTCAACATAGGTTGCAATGTCTGCCTTGAGATTAGGCCACCAGTAATACTTTTTCAAGTCTTGATACATCTTATCCGATCTTGGATGAATTGAATACTTTGACTTGTGTGCTTCGTCCAGTACTAACTCTCGTAGATCTCCAAAGTAGGGAACCCAAATTCTTCCCATGAAATATAAGGTACCATCTCTTTTTGGTTCCATTTGCTTTTCCATTCCTCGTAATGATTCTGCTGGAATATTTTCCGATTTTAAAGCTTCTTGCTGTGCCTCACGCACACGAGTCGTAAAGTTTGTCTGAATTGTCATTTCTAAAGCTCGTACTCTTAATGTCTTGACTCGTTCCTTGCGGCTCAAGGCGTCCGCTACAATGTTCTCCTTGCCCGGATGATACTTGATCATGCAATCGTAGTCATTCAACAATTCAACCCAACGCCGTTGATGCATATTTAATTCTTTCTGATTAAATATATGTTGAAGACTTTTGTGATCCGTGAATATAGTACATTGAGTACCATATAGATAATGATGCCAAATCTTCAAAGCGAACACCACGGTACCTAACTCGAGGTCATGAGTGGTATAGTTTTTCTCATGAACCTTTAATTGGCGTGACGCATACGCGATGACTTTTTCCCATTGCATGAGCACGCAACCTAAACCTTGATGCGAAGCATCACAGTATACCACAAAGTCATCCGTACCATCGGGAAGTGATAAGATTGGCACGGCACATAACTTATCCTTTAAAAGTTGAAAAGCCTCTTCTTGTTTTTCATCCCAAACAAACTTCTTGTCTTTTTGCGTGAGAGTTGTTAGCAGTTGAGCAACTTTAGAAAAGTTCTCAATAAATCTCCGATAATAGCCCGCTAATCCCAAAAATTGTCGAACTTCAGTTGGAGTCTTGGGCGTTTCCCAATTCTTAATGGCTTCAATCTTTGACGGCTCCACATGAATTCCTTTCTCGTTCACTACATATCCGAGAAATTGTACTTTGCGAATCCATAATTCGCACTTTGAAAATTTCGCGTAAAGTTTCTCCTTCTTTAGAAGCTCTAAAATGGTACTCAAATTTTGCTCGTGTTCTTCTTTCGATCGTGAATATATTAAAATGTCATCAATGAACACTATCACGAATTTGTCGAGATACGGCTTGCACACACGATTCATTAAATCCATAAAGACCGCCGGTGGCCGAATGACATAACAAGAAACTCGTAATGACCATAACGAGTCTTAAACGCCGTCTTGGGTATGTTCTCCTCTTGTATCCGCAATTGATGATATCCAGACCTTAAGTCTATCTTGGAATAGAAGCTCGAACCTTGTAGTTGGTCAAACAAGTCATCAATTCTCGGTAGTGGATACCGATTGTTGACAGTAAGCTTATTCAACTCCCGATAATCAATGCACATTCTGAAAGTTTCGTCCTTCTTCTTCACAAATAATACTGGAGCTCCCCAATGTGAAAAGCACGGTCTAATGAATCCTTTATCCAGCAACTCTTGAAGTTATGTAGATAATTCTTGCATCTCAAAAGGTGCTAGTCGATATGGAGACTTAGCTGCAGGCGCGGCTCCCGGTACCAAGTCGATGCGAAACTCGACTTGTCGTTGCGGTGGCAATCCCGGTAAGTCTTCAGGAAAGACTTCAGGGAATTCCTTCACGATCGGAATATCTCCGAGCTTAGGCTCCTCGGCCTTCTTTTCGACAACGTGTGCTAGGAAAGCTATGCAACCTTTCCTTAAGCACTTTGGGCTTTCATGCAATTAACAATACGTTGTGGCGTGCTTTGTTTTTCTCCATGGACCATCAAATGTTCTCCACTTGGTAGTGGAATATGATTGATCTTTTCGTGACATAAGACTTCAGCTCGATTACCGGATAGCCAATCCATGCCGATAACGACATTGAAACTACCTAGTTGAACCGGTAAGAGATCTATGTCGAACTTTCGTTCGCCCAGTTCTAAGATACATTTCTTTATAACTTCGTCTGATTCTACCAATTTCCCGTTAGCTAGTTCAATTGAGTAAGGAACACTAATTTACTCGATTCTACCCCAAGTATATCCCTAAATTCCTTAGAAATAAAACTAAAATCTGCCCCGGTATAAAAAATTATAGATGCAAAGTGGTTGTTTATAGGGAACGTACCGGTGACCACATTTGGGTCCTCGCGTGCGTCCTTAGCTCCAAGCACAAAAGCTCTTCCCCGAGCTTGATTTCCTTTTGGGCAATCCTTCTTGAAATGCCCTTTGTCACCACAGTTATAGCATCCATCAGTTGTTCCTCGACATGCAGTAGTAGTATGCCCGAACCTTCCACACTTGCCACATTTGGGGCCTCGGCATTCCCCGTAATGGTGGAAAGGGCATTGGGGACATTTTGGTGCGTCCCCAACATAAGGCTTTCTTGCAGCATTGTTTATGGTGGTGGCGGCATAAGCTTTCACTCCTTTGTTTTCTCTTGGCGCTTGTCTTTTGCCCTTGTTGTTACCAGGGGTACCTTTCTTAAAGTGGGAGAATTTTCTTTTGTTGGAGTCCGTAGTCTCCACAGTGACTTCTTTCTTGATCTCCCAAAATTTAGGTAGCTTCTTTTGATACACAGCCTCCTCAGTAAGGCTCACATCTAACACAATCGCTTCCCCAATTTCAGTCGGTTTCGATGAAGTCACCATACTTAGAATTTCAGGGGCGAGTCCCCATATGAATCTCTCAATCCTTTTGAATTCCGGTTCCACCAAGTACGGAACCACTCGTGATAAATCATGAAAGCTTTGCACATATCCCGCGATGTCTGAGCCAATTATCTTCAGATTCCAAAATTCTGTTTCCAACTTTTGGATTTCCGACCTCGAACAATACCTTTTCCTCATGATCTCCTTTAGTTCCTCCCAGGTCAGACCATATGCAACATCGTCACCCTTGGTCTGGACCCGGATATTCCACCATGATAATGCTCTATCAATGAAGAGTCTAGTGACATAGGTGACTCTTTGCTCATGTGACAACTGTTAAAAATCCCGGTAAACTTTGATCGGTACAAGTCCGTGGTAACCAGACGTGATATGTATGTCATGATATTGTGGTGATTATGTGTGATGATATGAATTCTGGAACATTTTACACCGACTATAACAGGAGTATATGCAAGGTAATTACCAAAAACATTACGTTGACGCTATGCGTCACCTACATGACAAGACAAAGTCGTGAATGAATTGACGACTCGGGGAATGTGTATTAGTAAAGACGTATGTCTTGTGTGCTATGCTAAACAATATCTCTTATGTCTTGGAGAAATCCGAGAGCACATCATGGTTAACATGACACTATTAAGGGCCAACGGTGTGAGGTTGGTGTCCTTAGCTTGTAACAATGTGTGAAAAGGAAGCTTTCCGTTTAACAGCGCATTAAACATTTGACGATGATTGTTAGGCCATTGGTAGGGCTATTTAAAGATTCTGAGTTAACGAAATATCTTAGTTATGAGCCATAGACTATGATCTAAGATTTGAATACATTCGGAAATGGGCATGCAAAACTAGGAATTTCCCGGTGAGGGAAACGCCTTTGTTTGAAAACAACACGAGGCAACCAAACATGCAAGGAACGGTCAATCAAGCTTAAAACACTTAAACTACCCTAATACGACGCTTTTATGATTAAAACATAACCGGGTTCGGATTTCAAGACGGTTATGCACGGTTTTTAAAACCGAGTCTTTTGACACTAAAAACGCGAAAAACAGAGTCCGTTTCGCAAATCAGAGATGCATGTGGGACCCGAAAACGAACCTAAAAGCGCCACCAAAGATAAACATCATCTTTTAACACGAAACAACGAAGCACAGGTGGGGTAGGGGCACACCACCTATGCCCCCCCTTTTATATATATATATATTTTCTTTTTGTTTCATTATTTCCTTAAAATTTCTTCATCTTCTCCAAGTTTTTGCTCAAAATCCTTCAAAAACCAACTGATCATTACTATAATTCAACCAAGTCCAAGGTATTTTGCAAGCTTTAGGTGGTTTTGATGATGATTTCTTGATTAAACATGATTTATAACCGAAAACCCCTTTTTAATCCATGATTTTGGAAGCTTTACACAAGTTTCTTGACTGAATAAGAACAACTTGTAAATCCCCTGGTGTAATATGGCACTCAAGATCAGGAAACTTTGGGTTTTGATACACTAATCGACCCTATTCGACCAAAAACTAGTAATAAAGTTCTAAACCAAAAAACAATGAAACAAGGCTTGATTGACATGAGTTATAGTATATTTGGATTGTACTTGATGTGTAGGTACTGAATATGGCTCACACACATTTCTGGGCTCAAGAAACGCCCAGAATTGAAGGAATCGCTAGGTATATCACCCGAAACTCTAATCTTGAATAGGCAGAATATTGTTTGGAACATAACTTGGTCCGTGGGTATTTGATGGGGCTGAAGTTTGGTGTGGTGATGTAGGGTATTGACAGAAAGGTCCACGTAAAATTTTAGAATGTTTGGAATTTTCTATGATTTTTGGTGAATTTTTGACTGTTTTATCAAAACAAATCCAGAAAAAAATACCAAACAGAGTCAATAAATCACCAAAATTTACATGAACGCTAAGAAACATACAGAAAAAGTTCTGAGAAGTTCAGGAGTTCATTGTTTGAATTTTGATTTGGGTTATAAATCCGCGTTTTTATGAGTTTTCGGTAGCCGGAAACGCACCGAAACGAAATCAGAAAATTCCCAAATTTTTACAGGGAGTTCCTGGACATGTAAGGGAGTTTCTGGAATATTTTGAGAATTTTTGGACATCAGATGATAAACAAAGTGAATTACGCGGTTAAATACTGTTTAACAAATGATTTATTTGAGAAGTTAAAATATCTTTATAAATTCCCAAAATATTTTTACCTGAATCTATATATTTTTTCTGACTTTCACAAAAATTTCCAGAATTTGATGAAATATGAAGATTAAATGAGATTTTTCGGCTTTTAAAATACTTGTTTTAACTAAATTCGGCAGTTTACTGGACAAGGAACCTGCCGAAACTGGGAACGAACCAAAACCTAACTTGACTATAATTGGAACTCCAGGAGTATTATGGGAGGTTCCAGGGTAAGCGGGACACTCTGAGAGTGTTCCACCACCATTCAGGAGAATCCCCGACGGCAAGAATGGAAACTCAAATTTGGGCAACCTAGATTCCCAAACACCCAGTCTCCCTGAATGAAAAGTTAATCTGTCTTAAATCACAACACATTGGCACTAGTGGCATTCTCGTACCATTATCCGACCATGTCAAACAACCGACTTTGGCTGGCACGCGAACCGGTGCCTGGGAGCCAAACGTGAAACTAATCATACCCTAACATCCATCACCACACCAGGATACTATATGTACAACATGGACTGAAAATTCTCACTTGGACCCAAGTTATAGGCATTACCGACCTAGCGACTGATATTAGTAATTACTTGCATGATTGCTGTTAAAGCCGAACAAGCTTACCTATACTCCTACTACTACCTGCGATGCTACTATCCTGTGAGTTTCACTCCCCTATTTTTAAACTGTTTTACTGTTTTCTGGGGTGATTTGCATGTTACAAAACTGTGTTAATTGCACCAACTTGGGGACGATGTGAATTTCCTAACTCACGAATACCCCCATTGCAAGTGATTAACGTAAGCCGTGGGCAGTGGATAGTACTATTGGTCTGACAAACCCAGTTGAGGCCGGATGGTGCGATGCCGGCCACAAGCAACTGCACTTGTCCTAACTCGGTTATGTTGTTAGGCATAACTACACTGGGGCGTTGAACTGCACGTGACGCAGTTGGTGGGCGGGAGTATCTGTGTGACACGGTCCGGCGGGCGGCAGTGTCTGTGGTGACACGGCCCGAGGTTATGACGGTCAAGGTTTCACTTGTACGCGCATGAAATTCCATCGGTGAACTGTGACTATGACCAGTGCAATTAAACTTGTTAACACATATTGTTATACAACAACTAAACCAGTGGAACTCACCAGCAGGGTTTAGCTGACTCTTTTTAAAACTAACATGCATTTCAGGTAACTTGAGATTGGTGTGATCTGTGTATGTTGTTCAAGACATGTTTATAGGTGAATCCTGATATAGAACCATGCAGCTTAGAAGACTTATGTGGTTTATGGGAACACGCAGTTGTAACATACATGTAGTATGTAATCAACATATAATAAAATGTAGTGTCTTTATAAACAATGTGCTTGTACCAGAGGTGTCTGTTGCATCCCGTATTTTTTTTCTTCCGCTGCAAGTAGGGGTGTGACAGAAGATGGTATCAAAGCCATTGGTTATAGAGAATTAGGTGCCTTTAAGGAAACCTAGACTATAACTACAGGCTCGGACCTTAGTGGACATCATTGGGAAAATGAACCTCTACTCAAGGTCGTTAGTGAACACTGTAAAGTATCCTATTTGCAAGTACCAGGATGGCCTTGTGGGGTAAATGGGTTATTATGGTCCGGGACGTAATAACATACTTTCTCATACGAGGTAGTGTTGGGAAAGCCGCGGTAATAAACACACTTAAATACGTGGAATGATACATACGTGTACCAAGGTGTTAGTGTGTGAATGTTTGTGCGTGAATTGATACATGAATTGGGATTGGTGGATAATGCGTTACTACATATGCCTTCGGGATAGGCAGAAAACTGGTATTACAGTCCATTCCACATTCCTACTGACCACATATTTAATATCCACTAGAGTTGGATTCCTATCACTCACACAGTTGTTACTTATACTTTATGATGTGAGAACTCAAGTCTTTATTACGATAAGATCTCACCAACTCTACCCTTATAGCTACTATAACGATAACTATGTATCAGACTGAGACTTCGATAAGAACATAGATACCTAAAGAACGCGCAGGTCGTTCTGATAGCCCGGGAGGATGTGTACAGATTCTTATTCCACTTCTTGCTGCTTCACATTCCATTGTTATACAATCGCAGAATTCAAACATTTTACGAAACTTTTCATCCTTGAATCCACAATTCATTTGATTGTCCGTTGGATTCCTCTTTTGCTTACAATATTGGCTTTAGCTTTCACGTCATGTGATACTATGATACTTAGTTGTATTCCGTAGCACATGTTTTGATATATGTTATATCCGAATATGACGATCTCCGGGTCATGGAAATGGCATGGAGTGCGTGAATAAGTTACCCTTCCCGTTGTCATTCGATTCCATGGGGTATAAATTTTGTGACGATGTAGATTCATTTGAAACGCTTTACGTTATGGAACATCGTTTCGTGTGACCATCGGTTACATTATTTTCTATTACGATTATTGATTGTTTCGAATTTCAGTTGGTTATTTGTAGAAAGTAGTATGAGGCCCGAATATTGTGGAGAACGGAACATTGATCATGTATACGGGTGTGGTGGATATGTTGCGGTACTTCCTATATATAAACACCCGGCTACATTATCAAGGTACCGTTACTCAGGGCAGACAGGCTTCATGTTGCGATTCGTTCGGTTATGTTTTGGGCAACGCGGTGTTGAGACTTTGACCCTGGTTGATACGATAGATAATGCCATAGTTTTCGTAACCACGATATCCATCTACGTTTGTGGTGATTTTAAATGAAAAATAGTTTGGGGGTTGACATATAACGACCTTTGGGTTAATCCAGGAAAGGTCCTTTTTCGAAATTATAGTGCGACTTTTTAGGGGTACTAACACCTGGCAGTACTCTGTACTGAACTACGCGGGTATAGCCGGTAATGGCTTACCCAAATCGATTTACCCAATGATTGATTCATAATAGGTATCAATCTTTCTGCCTTTGGTAAGACAATTCAGCGTAATTTATTTTGGTTGGCGGATTTTGCTAGAACGTACAGTCATATATTCGACATCACTACGTTACGACGAACCAATTATACTTATGTCACCGACCGTCGTCTAGGAAGCTATTCGGTTGAAGCTTATATTCCTTTACTAGCTATTGTTCGCTAGTGATACAATCTCTAATTCTTAGAAAGGATGCGTAATTAGCATCGGTGTTGATAACCCAATGGGATTTATGGGTAACACATAAATGAAGATACTTATCCGGTGTAATCAAAGTTCAGCAAGGAGTTGTGTGGATGCGGATCGGATTGTAATAAGACTCGTGGAGGCGGAAACATTCTTATCCATATTCCTTGTAACCGTTAATACTTTGTATTAACAGGACACTCCTATGTATACATTTATTTATAAATATACAACATTCTCCACGGGCCCATCTAAATGTCAATTTGGTAGACCTCGGTTGGGGGTGACATAACCCAGTACGAAGTCCGAAAACTATAATCATTAAGTAATGCGATTCATCGCTTAGAAATCAATGCAATTCTCCTCACTAACACTGTTGGATAGTGTTGAGGTCCGGTACATGTAATTACTAGTTTGATACACCCTATCCTTTTAATAAATGTTCAGCCATGCTACGGTACCTTAGCTTCCTATGGAATTACGGCAAGTATTTCGATGATGGAACTAAGTGGCATACAACCATGAATCCTATCGATTTGGTTCAACCTAATACAAGATAAATCGCCAGTAACTTGAAGAAGTAGTGAATGAACGGTACGAAAGACCGTAAAGAAGCTACCTCTTAATATACATTTAATAAACAAATGACACAAAGCAAATTTTCATCGAACGATTATTTTATATGTATATATATATATAGTATATATATATATATCTAATTCGAAAGATGATATTTAAAATAATTATATAAAAGTTTTATATATCAAACGATCCCTTGTTTCTATCTTCGCATAACTTAGTGAAAATAGGTTCTAATGAAAGACGGGATTGCCTTCGAGTAGTATTCGAGTACCGTAATACGATGATTAACCTATGTGACAACTCTTATTTACATCTTCAAACTCTAGACTACACGGGGTCCTGACCTGAATTCTTTCGGTAACCCTAAGATACTAAGTCTTGAATCAATATCACCCGTATGAGGGTGGTGCATTCATGCTAGAAATCGCATAAGGAATACATGGTTCTTTGATTCCTTTCGATTAAGTCTTTTCATGTCACGATACCTACTACAGCCGTGCGAGTGGTCCTGAGTAGGGACTAACTCAGATACTTGTATGCCTATAAGACATATTGACTCCCCGACGCTACGATAATAATACCTGGAGAACACCATACGTCTCCTCCTCTTCCTTCAAACACCCGAGGAGTCCAAATTTTATACATGATGAATTCACGATTCATAGGGATGATCGAAATTCCCTTCGGGCCATTGTAAAGGTGTTATTTGGTAGTGGTCTCCTACATGAGTAGGAGAATGATGCATGAGATACACTAACTTGCATCCGTCGATTGGACACAAAGTGAACGATACCCTACGCTTGTGAGTAACCAAGAGTATGCGTTAAACGGTATTGCTTGTCCTCGTGAGTATACGAGAATAAATTCTTTAGATCAGGGGAGTATTGTTGAACCACCCCTCGTCTTCCTTCGAATGGTTGGTACCTTCAATTGATTTTCAGTTTGATCGATTTGAATAAGTATTCGTAAAATACGTGCTACCCAGAAACCCGATTCTTCGCTATTTTCGAGTGACGAAAATCCTTGTGTTACTTAAGGAAACAAGAACGGGAGAAATCTTAAGTATAATACTGTATATATACATATATACATGGGTATTCGTACCACAAGTGAAATTCACGATCGGGGGATGATTGTTGGAAGCTGTTGCGCTATCATTTGCGCGATTTCCGCCTTGGTCATTTGTGGTGAGCGTTTCGGGGCAATTCTATTATAAACAATACTTATATACATGTATCAATGTCACATATTCAATCATCCCATATCACACAATTTCGTCGCACGCATGAGTCCACAACCTGTATAACCAACATCATTATCATGTATATAATAATATCCGCCAGTGCTTAAATGTGCGGTCAGAACATGTCACCGGAGTGACGCATATACGCCATACTATGAAAAGCACGAACTACCCTACATGAAGGAACATGGTCAAAACCAAACTCTCTTTGAAATAGGAGTAGTCATGAGTTGTCCGAATATCGTAATTGGTGTCTTTTGTGCGCTGAACCCACCTGGGGAAAGCTAAATCAGACACCTAGTAGTCCCAATCATTCCAGATGAAGAGACTAGTGAATTTTCCGAATACGTCCCTCGGATATCATGTCCATCCAGAGGGGAATTCCGTTAGTTAGCACGTTGTATATACCTAAAATAGGAATGAGACTTCGACGCTACAACTAATTCTCTTCCAACTTGGAGAATTACTTAACATACGCTACGAATTGTAGATACCTCGATGTGCGATACCAAGTCAAACTAATTGACCAAAGTGTAAATCGGTGCTTGGTTGGATGCACCGACTGGCTGTGAAATGGCATTCATAACCTTTATTCGTATCCTAGCAGTCAGAGTGCTAGACTTACCTCGATTGGTTACGACTTTTATTCAGCCTTTCTTAAAGTTACTTTTGTTATTTCAAGAGGTTGTTGAGCGATTGTGGATCTATGTTACTACATTTCCCAGGAGCACGTATTCCTTTCGTGCCCTATTGGGAAACAGAACTGACTAATCCTATGACCAAGGGGTCGAGAAACTCAACGACCCTAGTCTCGACCAACTCGGGGGCCAGGTCTTCATTCTTGTTTACATTATTACCAATATGAGACTAAAGGAAAAATCAGATTCAATGGTCAACTGTCCCTATCGGACTAGAGTGACTATGTGTGACAACTGTGCCTCTAGTTGTCATATCTCGAACAATTTCATAAGAAATTAAACCTTGTGTTTTATTCATTGAGTTATGGAACTTATCCATAACAATTGCACATATTCGATTATTACACGATAACAAACTCTCGAACAGTTTCTGGAAGTGAAATCGCAAAACGTAATCAGTTAAAACATAACGTACAGTCCGGAATAGTGACATAAGATAAAAATACCCTAAATATCCTTTACATAACTTAGAAAGAAGTTTTGAAGGGTTTAGTATGTCAAAAACAAGCTTCTTCGATCACAAGGACTGTTTACGACAAACTACGAAAGTCTGCTGATTTTCATAGCGACGCACACTCCGGAACAATAATATAAGTTAAACTTACCTCAAATACCCTTTACATGACTTAGAAATGAGTTTTGAGGGCCTCGGTATGGCAAAATCATGCTTTTGCAAACTTTAGGGGCTATTTTGCAAATTCTGCGAAACTATGCCAATTCGTGTATTTCTTAATCCGAAACATGTACGCACATCCCAAATATCTTTGTAATTATTATGTAACGATACAATCTTTTGTAGATCTTCCATATCTTGATGCAATCTTTTGTGATCTTCCATATCACTATGCAATCTTTTGTAGATCTTGCATATCTTGATGCATTCTTTTGTAGATCTTCCATATTTCGATGCAATCTTTTGTGATCTTCCAAATCACGATGCAATCTTTTGTGATCTTCCACGATGCAATCTTTTGTAGATCTTCCATATCGTGATGCAATCTTTTGTAATCTTCCATATCACGATGCAATCTTTTGTGATCTTCCAAATCACGATGCAATATTTTGTGATCTTCCAAATCATGATGTAATCTTTTGTAGATCTTCCATATCTTGTGCAATCTTTTGTGATCTTCCATATCTTAATGCAATCTTTTGTGATCTTCCAAATCACGATGCAATCTTTTGTAGATCTTGCATATCTTGATGCAATCTTTTGTGATCTTCCAAATCTTATATATCCAACATAATCTTCTCATTCCAAGAGAACATCACTTCTCTCTCTTTCTTGAAACTCTCGGCCGAACACCCCCCTCCTCCCTTCCATTTTCGTTTTTCAACCTTATCTTCAAGATTCAAGTCCCTTCCAAGGTGTTTCCAAGCACTTTTGAAGATCCTAAGGTGATTTGAAACCAAGCCTCAAGTCATCATACTTTGTCAAAAAACCCACCAAAATCTTGAAGGACGAATAAACAATTTGAGGGATTTCGTTAGCACATAAAAACGCACCCAAAGGTGAGTACATAGTCCCCTATTTTACGTTTTCAAATGTTTTGGGGTGAAACATATTGTGCCTATGATTACTTTCGTGTTTTTCATGACTTTATACATGCTTTAATTACATAGTACATATACTACATGACTTTCATTACATTTGATTTATATATTGATTTTGCATATTTATCACATTGATTTCAAAGAAACTTTTGTGGCATATGTTGACTTAGCATATGAGCACATTGACTTACATTACGTTTACTTGCTATGTATGTTGACTGGGCATACTAGTACATTGGTTTTCAAAGACATTTACTTGCTACGTATGTTGACTGAGCATACTAGTACATTGGTTTTCAAAGACGTTTACTTGCTATGTATGTTGACTGAGCATACTAGTACATTGGTTTTCAAAGACATTTTTGCTACATTGTTCATGACATTTTGGTGCGTTGGAGATTGACTTAATACATTCATTAACATTGATCACGCCGACCGGTAGTAAGTTATGGTACCATAGGACTTGACAAATCACATTCCCGCTTCCTAGGTTTGTTTGGAAGTTTGTTTAGGGAATGACAGAATCCGATGAAATGGATAGACCTTTGACTGATAGGGGTCTATTTGACTGTTACAAGGCTTGAATGTGTTTGCCAACAATCTGAATACATGTTTAACAATAAAAGCAATGGTTTATAAAATATATCTTTTGATTATTTCAAAGACGTATTTTATTTCAAGACATTTGGTTTATACTTGACTGGTTACACAAGACTTGTTCATATATGACTTTGGTTTACTCGACATTGGTTACTTGACAATGATTTTCATGACAATGGTTTACTCGACATTGGTTACTTGACATTGAGTTACTTGACGTTTGATTTATACTTGACGATTTGGTTTACACAAAAATAATGGCTTATTCATGACACTTTTTGGTTATTAAGATAACCCTACATTACTTCTTTTATATCATTGATTTTCATATGATTTATAAAAGAAAAACATTTTATATGGATTCATGGCTATTTTGAAACCATTTAAACATTTCTTTAAATACTGAAAGCCATGAATCTAAACAACAAAACATATGTTACTCACAGGCATTTTTATGCTGACGTACCTATTTTCACATATGTTGCTGCGTGCTACACATACGATGGACTCGGGCCTTAGTGACTTTAAAATTTGAAAGACAATTTGATTGTATTTTGTTTTCGTTATTCAAAGACAATGTAATTCGTTATTCAATAAAACAAAACTTGAAATATCAGGTGTTGTGAAACCATTTGTAACGTGACTTCCCAAGTGTTTCCGCCGTGTGTTGTTGTTATACGCGATTTGGGGTGTTACACTATGGATTTAGGCGATGGTTTCATAAAACCACACGAATTTCTCAATCTAAACCAAGATGGTTTGATATGAACGAACTCGACGAAACCCTTACGTTTAATCGGTGATTCAAATGGCGGAGGTGCGAAGATGGGAAAGCATTATATCTTTCTATACTCATAAACAATTCAGATCATACCAAGTCCGAATTTGACTCGAAAAACCACAAGACCGAGACGGTTAAGTGGTGATTAACCACCTTGTGACTAGTATGGGCTATATTCGCCTATGCATTAGGTAATCTTTCGAGAACATGATGGAAAATGATTACTTCTCGTTGTCTCCATTAACGACATTCTTATGAAACATTAGTCGAGCATGGCTATGCTCCTACCCTAGGGGTACTCCATTGATGGGGAATCTTGATTCGATGACTTCTTATTTAATCATCTTTTACAAAATTACCTGTACGTCTATGATCAATTCTGGTCCCATATGTAGGGGCATCATGGTGATACTTGTGATCATTAAGCACTCGTCATGCCTTAAATATTTCTTCATGATATAGTAGCATTCTAGGCGTGGTATTACTTGAATTAAAACCACATTGGGTACGTACTCTACCATTCCCGGTATATGGGAATTTTTACAAGACTATCTCCCGGAGAATCACATCGATGTTATCGAAGCTGCTAAGTTATTTCCTTCTGGATAAGACATAAACAGTGTACAACAGCTGGAGCCAAGCTCCCGAAACTTAACGCAAACTGGAAGCATTATTGTAGAAATTTCATATCCTTACAACGTTACCAGACTACCGGTGAGAAGTTTCCGATTCATTAATACTCAGGTACATGCTTGCCTTACGGCAACCTTAGGCTCTCAAAAGCCTTTCTCTTTCTTATTCTCTACCATAGAGTAGGGACTCTCGTGGTCGGTTGATATTAACCGAGGATACCCACGTACACGACAACAAGGGAAGATTGTCGCGCACCACTCGGTGAGACCAAATTTATTCCCTTAACACAAACATGCGGAGCATGATGCTCACCATTGCGACGCTCGCAACGAACCCTGGGAGAGTACCCATACTCCTCCTCTATAGGAGGTGTTCAATAACTATTAAACGAAATTGTAAATGAAACTTATGGTGTATGAATGGTGAAGATAATGAATGCAAAGAAAACATAATAATTGCAGTCAACTATAAGCTGAATACGAGACTCCTATTCTACTATGAGTCCAACAACACTCTCACTTTCAGATTGGAAGTAATGACAAATGTTACTCTAACACACGTAGGAATTGTGGATGAACAAGTTACACAGCTACTATGTAACACAATTATCATCCCGTACGATGATGATACTAAACGAGAAGCGAAAACATACTTGTCGGTCAGATGACTGACTGAGCTTTCCAACGAATTACTAAATGGAATTTCGAGGACGAAATTCTTTTAACCATGGGAGAGTGTGACAACTGTGAAAAATCCCGGTAAACTTTGATCGGTACAAGCCCGTGGTAACCAGACGTGATATGTATGTCATGATATTTGTGGTGATTATTTGTGATGATATGAATTCTGGAACATTTTACACCGACTATAACAGGAGTATATGCAAGGTAATTACCAAAAACATTACGTTGACGCTATACGTCACCTACATGGCAAGACAAAGTCGTGAATGGATTGACGACTCGGGGAATGTGTATTAGTAAACATGCATGACTTGTGTGCTATGCTAAACGATATCTCTTATGTCTCGGAGAAATCCGAGAGCACGTCATTACATGACACTATTAAGGGCCAACGGTGTGAGGTTGGTGTCCTTAGCTTTTAACAACGTGTTAAACGGGAGCTTTCCGTTTAACAACTCATTAAACATTTGACGATGATTGTTAGGCCATTTGTAGGGCTGTTTAAAGATTCTGAGTTCACAAAACATCTTAGTTACGAGCCATAGACTATGATCTAAGATTTGAAGACATTCGGAGAAAGGGCACACAAAACGAGGACTTTCCCGGTGAGGGAAACGCCTTCGTTTGAAAACAACACGAGGCAACCAAACATGCAAGGAACGGTCAATCAAGCTTAAAACACTTAAACTACCCTAATACGAGGCTTTTATGATTAAAACGTAACCACGTTCGGATTTCGAGACGGTTATACACGGTTTTAAAATCGAGTCTTTTGACACTAAAAACGCGAAAAACAGAGTCCGTTTCGCAAATCGGAGACGCGTGTGGGACCCGAAAACGAACATAAACATGCCACGGAAGATAAACATCATCTTTTAACATGAAAATACGAAGCACAACAAAGCGCGGGTGGGGTAGGGGCACACCACCTATGCCGCCCCCCCCCCCCTTTTATATATATATAATTTCTTTTTTTATTATTTCTTCAAAATTTATTCATGTCTCCAAGTTTCTGCTCAAAATCCTTCAAAAACCAGCTGGTCATCACTATAATTCAACCAAGTCCAAGGTACTTTGCAAGCTTTAAGTGGTTTTGATGATGATTTCTTGATTGAACATGATTTATAACCGAAAAAACCCTTTTTAATCCATGATTTGGAAGCTTTACACAAGTTTCTTGACTGAATAAGAACACCTTGTGAATCCCCTGGTGTTATATGGCAGCCAAGATCATGAAACTTCGGGTTTTGATACATTAATCGACCCTATTCGACCAAAAACTAGTAATAAAGTTCTAAACTGAAAAACAATGAAACAAGTCTTGATTGACATGAGTTATAGCATATTTTGATTGTACTTGATGTGTAGGTAATGAATATGGTTCACACACACTTCTGTGCTCAAGAAAACGCCCGGAATTGAAGGAATCGCTAGGTATATCACCCGAAACTCGAATCTAGAATAGGCAGAATATTGTTTGGACCATAACTTGGTCCGTGGGTATTGGATTGAGCTGAAGTTTGGTGTGGTGATGTAAGGTATTGACAGGAAGGCCCACATAATATTTTAGAATGTTTGGAATTTTCTACGATTTTTGGTGAATGTTTGACTGTTTTAAGAAAACAAATCCAGAAAAATAGCAAACAGAATCAATAAATCACCAAAATTTATATAAACACTAAGAAACGAATAAGAAACGTTCTGGGAAGTTTGGGAGTCCATTGGTTGAGTTTAGATTAGGGTTAGAAATCCGTGTTTTTATGAGTTTTCAGTAGCCGGAAACGCACCGAAACGAAATCGGAAAAATCCCAAATTTTAACAGGGAATTCCTGGACATGTAAGGGATTTCCTGGAATATTTTGGGAATTTTTGGACATCATATGTTAATCAAAATGAATTACGCGGTTAAATACTGTTTTACAAATGATTTATTTGAAAACTTATAATAGCTTTATAAATTCACAAAATATTTTTCCTTGAATCTATATATTTTTATTGACTTTCACAAAAATTTCCAGAATTTTATGAAATTTGTAGATCAAATGGGATTTTTCGGCTTTTAAAACACTTATTTTAACTAAATTCGGCGGTTTACGGACAAAGAACCTGCCGAAACTTGGAACGAACCAAAACCTAAATTGACTATAATTGGAACACCAGGAGTATTCTGGGAGGTTCCAGGGTAAGCGGAACACTTTGAGAGTGTTCCACCACCGTTCGGGAGAATCCCCGACGGCGAGAATGGAAACTCAAATTTGGGCAACCTAGACTCCCTTAATGAAAAGTTAATCTTTCTTAAATCACAACACATTGGCACTATTGGTATTCCCGTACCATTATCCGACCATGTCAAACAACTGACTTTGGCTGGCACGCGAACCGGTGCCTGGGAGCCAAACGTGAAACTAATCATACCCTAACATCCATCACCACACCAGGATACTATATGTACAACATGGATTGAAAATTCTCACTTGGACACAAGTTATAGGCATTGCCGACCTAGCGACTGATATTAGTATTACTTGCATGATTGCTGTTAAAGCCGAACAAGCTTACCTATACTCCTACTACTACCTGTGATGCTACTATCCTGTGAGTTTCACTCCACCATTTTTAAACTGTTTTACTGTTTTCTGGGGTGATTTGCATGTTACAAAACTGTGTTAATTGCACCAACTTGGGGACGATGTGAATTTCCTAACTCACGAATACCCCCATTGCAAGTGATTAACGTAAGCCGTGGGCAGTGGATAGTACTACTGGTCTGACAAACCCAGTTGAGGCCGGATGGTGCGATGCCGGCCACAAGCAACTGCACTTGTCCTAACTCGGTTATGTTGTTAGGCATAACTACACTGGGGCGTTGAACTGCACGTGACGCAGTTGGTGGGCCGGGAGTATCTGTGTGACACGGTCCGGTGGGCGGCATTGTCTGTGGTGACACGGCCCGGGGTTATGACAGTCAAGGTTTCACTTGTACGCGCATGAAATTCCATCGGTGAACTGTGACTATGACCAGTGCAATTAAAATTGTTAACACATATTGTTATACGACAACTAAACCAGTGGAACTCACCAGCAGGGTTTAGTTGACCCTTTTTAAAACTAACATGCATTTCAGGTAACTTGAGACTGGTGTGATCCGTGTATGTTGTTCAAGACATGTTTATAGGTGAATCCTGATATAGACGCATGCAGCTTAGAAGACTTATGTGGTTCATGGGAACACGCAGTTGTAACATACATGTAGTATGTAATCAACATGTAATAAAATGTAGTATCTTTATAAACAAGGTGCTTGTACCAGAGGTGTCTGTTGCATCCCGTATTTTTTTCTTCCGCTGCAAGTCGGGGTGTGACAGCTCAACAGGGCATTTGCTCATTCGTATGACTAAGTCAGTCTTCTCAGTCCAACGCACGAATGAAACAGTGCCTCCGGTGCCGCCGAAGTTCAGAGGCTTGCAGTCCAAAAACTGCTTGTAAGTGCAACCTTAAAAAAATTAGATGCACCAATTCAAGAATGAGAACTCAAAGGCACGAATAGAATAAACGAGAGTGTCATATGGTTATATGAATAATCAAAATTACCGGTGGGTGGGTTGGTTCCAGATGAACCTCCGGTTCCACCGCTATGTTCGGTGCGGTTGGCCTCGTGCTGCGCAATGGCCTGAGATATGCGCTCATTCAGCTCCTCCTGAGTCGTTGGTAGCAGGTTGTTTTTTATACTTCTTCGACATGGCGGCATCGTCTTCTAGTAGAAATATATCGATCGCGATTAGACGATTGTTTAGTAATGAAAGAAATATTTATTATTATTATTATGTATGTTTTAAAAATATATTATATATTTTTTGTTAAGTATATATATATGCAGCACATCGGATATGAAGTAAATAATCGTATATATGACGTAAAACATACGATCACGAACATACAAGAACACACCAATCATCACAACCGTCATGTATATCTACGCGTACGTACTCACCATGGAATAATAAATAAACATCACCCACAACATCGTCATGTCATAACAATATCATCCAACATATCACCACATCACAGTAATATCAACCACAACACAAAAGAAGTACAATATGAAATAAAGAAAATACACTTTCATACATAATGACAACTTAGTACATTTTGTTCATGGAGAATCAAAAGGACTTGGGGTTACATAGACCCAGTCAGTACAAGTTAATACAATACAAAAGTAAATTTTCTTCTCCATTGCATCTTCATGTCTTCAGTCATCTACAAAAGCTGGATCTTCTGGTCTGAGTCTTCGAAAGCTAGATCCACAAAAGTTGGGGCCGATCCCCAAAAGCTACTAGTACTACCCTATTGTGGCGGTGGGGTGGTGGAGATGGAGACCTGTGGAGTAAACTACGAAGGTAGGCTAACTCCTCCTCTAGACCGAATACGCGTCTAACGGAGGCAGCCTGGATAAGCTCCAACTCGCATACACGTGCCTCAAACGGGCACCCTCCACAGTGATAGGAACAACGGGGTGGTGATGCCGGTGGTGGTGAAGATGGTAGTGGTGGTGGTGGGTATGATGGTGGGGGTGGTGATGAAGGTGGTAGGGGTGGTGCACTGGTAGAGATATGGGTGTCATACTGAGTCTGCGGCTCGTAAATCCTCCTAAAGACTATGGACAGCTGCAGGTCGTTGGATGTCACTCTCTCAGGGAGAAGGACTGGAGGAATGTGAAGGGTGGTAAGGATCTGAGGGCTCATGCCCGGTGGATGGGAAGGGGGATACCTGCGGTAAGGGGGTGGCGAGGGGCGTGTGGCATACATAGGTGGTGCAGTGGGGGTTGGGGGTCCGGCCCAATGAGATGATCCGGCAGCATGTGGGCCGTGAACGGGATGGTACGAGGATCCTCTCGTGAAAAATGGGGGTGACTGCTCGTAGGGTCGGGGTGTACCGCTCAATGAGTAGTGATATAGGGGTCCAGATAAAGGAGTAAACATGGGAGCAGGGATGCTAGCATGAAAAGGGCCAACAGGGGTATGTGGAGGTGCAGAGCGTGGGGGTAGTACAGCGGCGGGTGAGTGAACTAGTAAGGGTGTGGCTGGTACAGTAGCCGAATCACCATCGGACATGTGTTCGTCGTCAGAGTCAGAAGATGAGGATGATAGGTCGATAATAGGGATGACAGGCGGGGGTAGCTCGAGTATAGCTATCTCATCAACGACTTCTCCGTCACCTAGCTCGTCGCCTAGGTGGTCGACGTGGAATACAGGTATGACGTCATCGTCCAGATCGATGACGGGTGGGATAATGGCTAGTGGCGCGACTAAGTGCACAACCACGTGCTCTCCCTCCGGGTGACCATGGATGGCCACATCATGTGGGGGCTGCAGAACGGCTAAAACATCATCATCCATGTCATGCGGGTGCTCATGGTCGTCCTCCATATGATGATCGGGAGTGCGAAAGGCTGGTAGTCGTCGAGGTCCTCGTCGTCGGAGACCTCAGGATAGACCGCATCCTCCTGGGATACGGCCTCAGCGGCGGAGCCGTATCCGTCATCGGACACGTACTCCATAGGATCCTCATCCGAGCTCAATGATGAAGACATGATCCTAGCTTATAATCCGTATAATGCATAAATATGGGTTAATAATTAATTATTACTTATAATATATTTTATATTAATCACCAATCCTCATGCAATTTGTTCTTTGGTTTCATGTGTAATCTTAGTGTTTTGTGTCTATCCATTATAGGCTAAGCATAAATAAGTTCTTGTTCCTTTCCTACAATTGAGCTCATATGATAGATCCTCATGTTAACGTGACATTTTGTAATACTTTTATCATGTACTTGAAAACAGTTTTGTAATGTTATAGACTTTGTTTTCATGTGAGAGTCCTTGGTGATTGTAGACCAAACTTAGTAAAAGTTTGTCCCCGGTTCACTACAATCGAAGCTCTAATACCAATCTGTCACACCCTGGTCGTAGCGGAAGCGCAAACGTGTGACTTAAAGGTAATCATTGCAATCAATCATGTAAACAATAATAATTAACAACGATGCCATGTTATACATAAGTTTTGAAATCCAGGTTTACAAGTTCCAAAAATGAAATCCCATGTTTTCAAAAAGTTCATAATTGTTCATTCAAGTTTAAGTTACATCACAAAATAAGTTTGTTATCTTCATGAATTATGTCAAGGCTTTGGCTCCCATATATACATACGAAGTTGGGATATAAGAGACAAACCCTTCAAAAGAGGCATCCGTTGCTAAGTTGTTTCCAAACTTTCGAGGCCTACACCGTTCATGCTTTGTTTTCTGAAATACATGTAATTTGAAAAATCAACAAAAGTTGAGCAAGTTCATGTAGTTTTGTTTTCGAATAAGTTGTCATAATTGTAATCCGATATTGAAATCCGGGTATGTTAATAGAAATTATGGAATTTAAGGATCTATCAGTGGGTAGCGAGCCTTCCGACATTATGTGCCATAAGTAAATACCAAACCGAGACACTTTTGTTTCTAGTCTGGACGACAAAAGCACCCCAGGGTATACAACCAGGAGTGGAGCGTGCCTCAAGTTCAATAGATCTACACCTTTTGCACCTTGGTCACTAAGTGATTAATGGTTACTAATTATATTGTTATCAATCCTACTTACGTACATCGATCGTGTTATCATCCAAATCCATAACTAACATACCATTTGTCATAACATGTATTTCCTCCGAGTGTTATGAACCGAAAACGTTTAAAAGGAAAGGGGGACATGAACTCACGGTTTTGCATTCCGAGTGATTTGCGTATACTCACAAATGTTCTCTTGGTCTCGTGCCGAAACCTACAAGTGTCCTAGACTCCATTAGACACTTAGGCCTACGCATGTTCCATGTACAAGTTTTACCATCTTGTATTAATTGTACTAAGTTGTGTATTAGATGATTTATTCTCCTTTAGTTAATATATATTTTACCAAATATAGATTCTTGTGTCTCATGTGTTATAGGAATCGGCCTAGCCCTCTTGACTTCGTGTCCCACCCGAGTATGTTGTACGTGTCCTTGTCTTCTTGGGTTCGGGTCTTACACGGGAGAGTTGACGATGTCGTAGACGGATATATTTTATATTATTAAAATATATTTTCTTGTCTAAGAATAATTGTTATTTACCGTCTAATCGTATATGTATATTTATTCTTAAATAAATATTTTTATTTTCCAATTAAAATGGGTTGTTAAAAATAATATAATTTCTCACTTATACTTGTATTTGTATATTTATACTTTTCCAAGTATTCTTTGTGTTAGGCTTTTTGACCAAGTCAAATTATATGTTTAGTTGCATTTACTTTCCAAAAATAAATATGTATACTTTGTAAAATAAAATTTCCAATATTATTTTTAGTATAAATATACTTGTCATTTATTAAATGTATACTTAGGCAAGTATACATGTGTTTGTGTATTAAGGCTCATGTAATTGTAATTAAGTGCCAAAAGTAATTCTTTGTGATTTTTATATTTTTCCGCAAAATATTTACAAGACTTGTTTGTAGTATATATATTTTTACCAATCTTATTAAATATATATATATATATATATATATATATATATATATATATATATATATATTGTTTATAATCATCCATTTGTCCAAAGTCCATATGATCAAGGAATATATATAAGTTCATATATATATATATATATATATATTGTTGTATTTTGTCCATGCACCCAAGTATGGGTATTTTTATGTGTATTCTTCTTGGGTATTTTTCTTGGTATTTTGAGAGTATTAGTGTTTATACTCCATTGGGAGTATTTTGTGTTTTAAATCTCCTAACTTGTTTACTACCATATATTACACATAATATACACATAACACACAAATCCTTGGTGACTACTAAATATATATTTTCCTAAATATATATTTACTTGTTTTAATACTTTAAGAAATCTTTGTTTTCTTAACTTGAATTTTTATATAAAAATAGGGGATGGCTATCTTTAGTTTTATATAACATCTTGTAACAAAATTTTAGTAGCAAAAATTATATTTTTCTAAGTGTCGAATTTTTATAAAAAAAATTGGCCATAGTTTCCCCTAGATTTAGGAGTTTTCCCATGTTTTTAAACATGTGTTTAAGCTTCACAAAACTCATTTAATCAACCACAATAATTTCTACAATCTTCAACAATCTCATACAAGCACTTATCATGTGAGGATGAACTCATAACTTTGTAAAAACATGTAGCCTTTTATCTCTAGGTTTAACATGTTTGTTTAAATTCAAAAAAAAATAATTATCCACTAATTACACAACTTTTGTAGAAAATCATCTTTAACATATTGTTCATACACTTTCATGAAAGGTTCAAATCCATGTTTTATGTCATGTAAACCACTTTAACAAGTTCACTAGTGAAGTATATCAAGTTCATCAACTTTGTTCTTCATGGATCCTTCAAGATCCATGTATACACTTGCTAGATCTTTACATCTAGCAAGTGTTCTCATGATGGATACCAAACATAGCACAAAATAAACATACACATCTTCGTTACACTTCAAGATTATGTTTATTTTCTTTAGATTATGTGATTTCTTCATGTGTTCATCTTTTTAGTGTTTAGATTTCTTGATGGTTTCACTTGTACACTAACAATATACTAGTAACATGAACTAAATCTTAGATCAAGAGGCTTACAACTAGCTCTTGTGGCTAGGGAAGTGGCAAAAGAAACAAGGAGATGAAGATAGCACAATGTTGGTGGATAAAAGCTCCTCAAGGTGGTCCTTCAACTTCTAGCACTTGCAACCTTCTTATCTTGCCTTAGGATACCCTTGAATGTGCTTGAATCTACTAGGAAGTGGCTTGAAAATGGAGGTGAAGTGGGAGGTGGTTGAGCCGTGGATATGGACAAAGGAGAAGGAGAGGATGGTTTGAATTTTGTGTTGGAGAATTGTGATGATAATGTTGGTGATAAAGTTCATTTATAATTCATGCACTCTAATCTTCCTTCATGTAACACCTTTAACCACCATTCACTAAACAAGGTTAGGGGGATAACATGTGGGCTTGAGGGACCCATATGTTTGACCGTAATTCCCAGGGGGGTAAGATGAACAAGTTTGGTAGTTTAGGGGTTAAGGATGAAAGATGAGGGTTTATTTATGTGTTAAGGAATTTCTAAGTTTTCAAGTGTAATGGGGTTTTGGATGATTATGACTAGTCTTACAACATCAAAATAGTGTTAACTAGTTCACTAGATGTGTCTAGGTGTGTTCGGGTGATCGTTTCGTTATCGGTTCGTTAATTTTCCAAGTTGTGCACTTTGTATGTCTTTATGTGTTTTGGTGTCACCATTTAATTTCCAATACTTTTGTAAGTATATCATGATGCTTAAACTTATTTCTTAATATTACGTTGACTAGTAAAAGCTGAAATGCTGAATTTCTACTGAAATGGTGATTTATTGTCCGTTTCGGACACTTTTAGTGCTTATATTATTTCCAGAAAGTGTTATCCCAAATCCTTGTTTTTCCATCATAGGACTTAATGTATTATTGTTATGGTTCCTCATCTAGTCCCTAAAACTGTCGTTATGCTGTGTACCGAACTAGTGCTGACACAGCTAGTCTAACCGGCAAGTCTACTAGTTGTTTAGTACATTGTCTAACTGTTTTCAGGTGTGATAATCAAAATGAATAACATGCACTATTTAAATGTATTTCATGACAGTCTCAGATATATAAGATGTAATCTAGCAGAACATGACGTTTCAACACATAATTGCATAATTAAAATGACTAGTTAGTTGTATGGAAGTTACCCGAAAGTTGCCAGTTGTCACAGAGCAGATGTGTCGGGGCAGATCAGTTTGGTATTTGGGCCGATACTGGACCCTCTCGGGTTTTGGCTACAAATGAGCGGGAAAATGAAGGAGTGGGTAGCAGTTTACAAGTTGAATTACAGGAGCACTTATTAGTTTTATTTTCCCAGTATTTAGCAAGGCTTATGTTAGACTTTGTTTTTGTTCTCGTTTTTGTTAATTCTCAAGTACGTTGTACTTTGTATCGGAGATTTGCCTATCTCGAATCGATCCATTTCTCTTTCAATTCAATCAAATTGCCTGCTAAATTTCGAGTTTCTATACAGTTTTTACTTCCCCTGATTTGATGCTATCTGCCTAAAGAGAAGTCCTAATAAGCTTGAATCAAGTCCTCGTAGGATCTATACATTGAACGAGGCAAGAACTTTACCCAAACTACCCTTCGAACCCCCTTCCAAGCAGTTAACGTTCTTTATATACAGGGCTATTCAAAAAGCTCGCGACTCGGAGCTCTCTCGGATTTAGCGCGAAAACGAGCCGAGTTGGCTCTTTTTGCTCGCTTTGTAGCTCGGCTTGGTTTAGCTAGGATTATTTTACTTATAATAAATTTTAATTTTATATACATTATAATATATTACAAAAAAAAACTAATTACTATTTACATGTATATAGGTTTGTAATTTGATATCTACGACATATTTGAAGGTTGATTACCATACTATTGAACTAATATTGTATTTCATTTAAATTAAAACTTATTTTACGTTGTTGAACTTGATTTTGGTATGTAATGTATTAGGTTGAACTTATTTTCAATATATTCTTTTAAAGTATTGAATAATATTTTAGGCTACTGAATTTTAAGATGTATATATTAATTTTTCTTTATATAATCGAGCCAAACCAAGCCGAGCCAGCTCGGTTTAAAACCAAGCAGAGGCTGAGCTTAGATTTTCAGCTCGGTTTAAAAACGAGCTGAGCTGAACCAACTCAGTTTATAATCGAGCCGAGCCCGAGCTTGGCCTGGCTCGGCTCGGCTCGGCTCATGAACAACGCTATTTATATAGACCGTAAAGACTCGAATGAGTGAATCAATAAAACATGAAGAGATGACAGAATAATGTTCACTTTCAATATAAAAAAAACTAGTTTTTAAAGTCATTAATACATACCTTAATAAAAGTTAGCCAAAGCTTGGAAATCAAAAGTAATACATAAAAGATTTGTCTTCACCAAGTGATGTAAGAGATTAGCCAAGCATGGTCTTTGTTTAACAAGAATTATTACTATCGATCTTGGATCCCGAGACTACTACACACACTCTAAAGATGAATGATGGAGGAATGTGTGGATGATGGTGTTGTAATGGTGGTGGAATGGTGGCAAGTGGGAGAGAAGTGGTTTGCCAAGGGAGAGTTGCAAGTGAACCTAGCACCTCCTTTTATAGCGGCAAACAGGCCCTTCACATGGCTCTGTGCCCAAGGGACATGACCACGTGTCCTTTCTTCTCTGTCTTCATTTAATGATATGTGTTAGTCTGTATGCACACACGGCCCCGTGTGTCAGAGTGCACGGCCCCGTGGTCTGTACTGTGTTGTAAACATGGCATAAGCCACCGAGGAGGTGAGTCAAGTGTTTGAGAACGAAAGCAATATGACATGAACTGCAACATTTATCACCCGGCTTTGAGGAACCATCCTAACTTTAGGTATGGTAACGCCTCAAACCAAATGAACCCAAATTTCGAACCAGGAAATCAAGGTGGTAATCAAGGTTGGCCTTCATACCAAAATTGCCAAGGCGGTAACCAAGAGGGTTACCAACGCAACAATTACAACCAAGGAGGTGGTAACCAAGGGTATCGAAACCCTGACAACAACTGCCAACGAGGTTACAATCAAGGTGGTAATAGTAGCGGGTCGGCGAATAATTAAGGTGGCGGTGATGACTTAAGTGCAAAGATGGACGCCATGTTGAATATGATGAAGGAGACAAGAAAAGAGACGTGGTGCATGACAAGTCGCATGAGGCGTTGTCCAAACAAGTGGGTCAATTAGTTGAAGAAGTGGCCCAAATGAAAGGAAGCGGTGGACAACTTCCAAGTGACACTACGGTAAACCCAAAGCATCAAAGTTCAAGCACGAGCAATGTGAGGAGTTTGCACATTAGCGTGGTAAGTCTTCTTTCAAATGATGAGGTTTATGGTGTAGAAGGCAGTCCACTACCACAAGTTGTTGATGATGTAATGGAGGATTTTAATGATGAATATGAACATGGGAAGGAAACAATTTCACAATCAAAGAAAGAAAAAGAAAATTTTAAAAAGTCTTTTAGTGAAAATTGTTTAACTGAGTCGGATGCTAGGGCCAGGCCAATGATATGTGCGTGGAGTTTGATACCGTCCCATGTCTGTTGGCTCTATTAAAACCAATTAAGGCATCAACATTGAGAAAACAAACTGCATCGAAAGACGAGAGGTGGGAAAATTTCAAACAAGCAAAGATCAATTTACCATTGCTTGTTACCATAATAACGGTTCCTGCTCATGTTGAATGTTTGAAGGAGTTAACCACCGAAAAAAACGGCACAACAAACTACCTGAACCGGTTGATTTGATATCCCATATTAGTGTCGTTTTATCGAATGCCCTCCCCTAAAAAGCTCAAGATCCAGGAGACCCTCTTATTCCAATCCAAATTAGTAAATTTTAAATTAAGAGGGCACTCCTAGATCTTGGAGCTTGTGTGAGCATTTTGCTTGGGAGTCTGTAAGACCAATATTACTTTGGTCCTTTAAAGGAATTTGACACGCTAGTGGTGTTGGCTGATCAGACTCCCACGCACCCACGGGGGATGGCGGAGGATATGATTGTAAAGGTTGATGATTACTACTACCTAGTTGATTTTTTGGTAGTAGACTATGTTGGATGTGTTGAAAACACACAACCGATAGTCATACTGGGTAGACCGCTCCTAGCAACTGCTAATGCTATAATAAACTGTGCAACTGGAACAGTAGGCATGAAGTTGGCCGGGAATTGATTTTGAATGTATTTCCCAAGTTTACTAACCCATTATGTGAGGATGAGTGTCCCAAGAAGGACATAGTCTAAACAACAAGAAATTTGCTATGGTTGGTAGGATTGGAGAAACTAAGAAGAAACCGGCCAAGAGGAAGAAGGCAAAAAAGTCGCCTCAAGAAAAGAAGGAAGAAGAGGAGTTGAGGAGGTTTGGTCCATTCAGGACCAAATGGTATGAATCGCCAATGAGTGGTGTGGAAGAGTTCATTGGGGACAAGCACGCAGTTCAACCACCATGAGGTGGTAAATTAGTTGTTGTATATTTTTTGTGGTTTTTTTTATTTTATCCTTTCTAGTCTAGTTTTTCTTTTTGTACATTTCCTTTCCGTACTTTATGTTGATCTCCTTAGATAAATGAACGTTAAGGGTTTGTTCCCTATATAACCCTCCCAAGCTATCGAGGGGTTTAAAGGGCTTGCGTGCATATGCTAAATGCCGCTGTGATTCCTACAAAAGTGAGTTAGGATTGTTGTTGTTGTAAAATTTCCTTTCCACAAAAAAATCAAAGTTGGATAAAAACATGGCTTGGTAAATTCATTATAAAATTGGTAAAAAAATGGTAAAAATGGTTTAATCAATAAGTTTTGATGGTTGTGAGAAGTTTGCTTACTTGTAGGTACACTTATGTTCATGAGTGTCACACCCCAATCGATGGCGGAAACATCGGGATGTGGCACTAAGCGACGAGATTACTCGAGACGATCCATAACGACTATTTTGGCGATAATAATTAATTAAGTTCAAATTTCATAAGACTAAGCAATATCCATACAAAACATCCAAAAATAAAGTACAAATTTCCTCAAGTAGCATAACCAAAATATAACTAGATTGGGCGTGTATCTAGGGCCTAGTCCGTTTTCAGCATACGATCCATCAACCTATTACATATGTTAAAATAAAATTCAATACAAATATGTAAAGGTGAGTACAAAAGTTTGGCATAAGTATAGTAATAAAAGCGTTTCGCAAAACCAGAATGTATAAACGTATTAAGTGAATCATGCAAGCTATTAGCATCGATACAAGCTAACCGACCAAACCGCGTGTGAGTATGCGCGTCACGTGTCCACCGAAGTGTCCACGTACGTAAACAAGTAAAGTAAAGCATGCCTTAACAACCCCCGAACCTATGGGTGGCGGGTCAACCTATAGCGCTATCATGTTAAGTGTGGTAGTGCGAGTCATCAAGCGTAAGCGTAGCACACAACAATTCAGCATTTCATGTATAGCATGTGAGAGTGGTTTTTTAAAGCGTTTTAAGTGTCGTGTGCAGTGTTTGTTTTATAGAGAATGTATATAACACCCAAAAAGTGTGTTAAAGCGAAAAGGGGTCAAGTATACTCCCAGTGCGTGTTTAACAGTTAAACACAAGCGAGATGGAGCGGGGAGAGTGCCGGATCAGCTTGCATGCAGGAACAGAAGTGCATCAGTTTCCATAGTGCTGAAACGGTCGAAACGGAGTTCGATGAGAGGAACATGTTGTTCGTACGAGTGAAGCTTCGTGCGAGCGAAGCTTCGCATGAGTGAAGCTTCGTACGAGCTTGCTTGTGCGAGCTGACCTGTTTCGTGTCCAAAATCGAGTTTTTTTCGCGTCGTTCTTCGGAAACTGAGTGTCCATCCCTCCAGCCTTAAGCTACTGATCAAACCTAGGGCTGGGGATGTCTTTGGAGCGAGTTTAGCCTCTTGTGGGAACTTGGTCTGGTTTGTACGAAGCGTGCTTTGTACGAGCCAGTCTGGTTCGCACAAGTGACTGTTCTTGCGTCTTCGTACGTTTGGGACTGAGTTCTCGCCTGAATCGGATGTGATTTCGAGTCCTTTTCATGACGGTTTTGACAGTGCTTCGTCCCACTATCTAGTGAACAAAACATATGTTGGTTTTGGTCCTTTTTAGTGTAAGAATCAAGTTTAAAACAGTTTTCCAAGGATTAAACATGTGGTGAGTTTGAAATAACAATATTTCTGTTAGGATCTAAGTTTGAATCAATTATGATTTTTGTTTCAAGTATGGAAATATGATTGATAAAATGAGTTTTAATGCCGGAATGAATGGAAAACTTTTATCACAATTGATGGTCGTTATCATCATCCTTTGAACTAATTGTAGTATTTGCATGTGAATTACAACAACGATAATCGTTTGAAAGTACGGAAATAGAGAGAAGATAGACTGATGAATGATCTTTTAATAGATAAGAAAATACTGTTACATCGATCAAACTATTTATACTAACCTTCTAACCTCTGAGCATCTTTGATGACGTCAGGGTTGAAAGTGACATCTAACAAACAACTAACTAACTTAACCACTGTTAACTAAACTCTGATAGCGCAAAGCACTGTTACATTGATTATTATACTAACAAAAGTAAAACACTGATGTCTATCCCCTGCTTCTTATCTCCTGGCAGACCTTTGATAAATTGCAGCAGCAGATGATAGAATGGCAGATCTTTGGAAGGCAGAGTTTTAGTCTATCAGCGGTTATGAACTCTGATAGTATAACCAAAACGTTGATAGTGTATTTGGCTCTGTATCATCTGTTCCTTTGTAAAGGGATCAATCCCAACAATCTCCCCCCTGGAACAGATGATGCCAAAACACTTTTTATTTTTGGTCTTTATTCCTCAACAGGAGTTCTCTAATTTGCCATTTGAACTGTAATTCAAAGTTTAGAGACTCCAAATCCTCCTCATCCTTTTCAAGCTCCAGATTCAAAAGATCTTGAAGGTCTTCTGCATTTAACCCATGTGCATCCTCCATGCTTATCTTGGTAGCTTTACCATTTGACTTGAGCAGTGTTAATTCATGGGAGTTTTTATCAACTTTCCATTTTAGAATTTTTGGGTCAGATGGTTTTCTAGGATGGCTTATTGTTGAGGGTGGTGGTTGTATTTGATGTGCAATCTTGGATAATGTTTCTCTTAGCACATTGCTTGCATCATCAGTGTGAAAATGGATCTGGTTCATGATTCCTTGTTTAATGAGGTCATTCTCATACTTTCTTTCATCTTCTTTGGACATCTCTCTCTGTCTTTTTCTTTTGTTTAAGGCATGGATGGTTAGAGCAGATGTTTCAGATGATTTTGTAGAAAGTTGGGTCTGATGAGCTGTATCCTCTGTTGTATATACAGGCTTCTTTGGCAGTGTTGGATCAGTTTTTCTTCTTTGTTCAAGCCTTCTATATGTATCAATCACTTTAACCTCTGGCCACCTCATGATTTGGTTCTTTGACCCATAGTTAGTAGCTATCAACTCCTTCTTCATTCTTCTTAACTTTAAAGTCTTTTCAGACACTTTCTTGTATTTGTTCCAATCTGGAGGAGTGGGCTTTTTGAGAGGATCTTTCAAAATTTCTTGCATTCTTTGCACCTCTTCTTCCAACTCACTCATTGTCCAGTCTTTAAACTGTGCCCTTGTAGCCTTATATTGTTTATTGTTCATGATGTGATCAATGTAGTCTTCTCTAAGGCTTTTATCCTCTCTTTTTGATAGATGTTTGCTCAAGTCTCTTGCAAAATCTTCTAGCTTTCTGACTTTGCTCAACTGACTGTAAGTCATTTTGTATTGCTCTATCAGAGTTTCCCTGGGTATCCCTTTTTGTGATATCCTCTGCTTGTTTGGCCTTAAGCTTCAAGTATTCATCCAAATTTCTTGGCTTGGGATATCCTTCCAGAGATAGAAATTCCCTTTATCTGGATCTTCTTCTGAAAAGAAGGATATGATCTCTTCTCTGACAGCAGGTAAGTCTAATGGGAATTTCTTGGCAAGAGGCAATATGGTAATCTGAGAAGAATGAGGTTTAACCGTTGTTGTGGGGTCAGTGGTTGTGATGAAAAAGGTAATGGAGAAGGGATGATCTTGTCATCAAGTACTACATTTGTGATTCTCCTTCTCTTGAAACTGATGTTGGGTTATTGTGGTTGTGGAATTCTTGTGGGTGTTGGTAGAGATTGGGTGGAGGTTTGAAAAATGACCATGGCATTGGATGGGTTAACATATGTTATAACCTTTGTTGAGACAACAGATGTTGTAACATCTGTTAGTGTGATGGTAGGTTTGGGTTTTGTAGGAGGAGGTGTAAGAGATTTTGTGGGAGCAGAGGTTGTGGTTGGATTAGCAACTGGCTTAGACTTAGAAGGTGTGGATGCTGGTTGCTTGTTTTTCTCACAGGCATCTTCTTTATTGAAGTACCAACCTCTTCTTTTGCTTTATGTAGAGCTGTCTTTTGCTCAACCAAAACTCTTATCTCATCCCTTACCCTTACCCTTTCCTTGTTCCTTTCCTTTTCCCTTGCCAAAATGTTTGTTGTTTCATCTACCCTTTTTGATCCATCAGGCTTAGAGATAACCACAGTTGGCCTTGAAAGTTTGTCTTTCTGAAGTACCAGCACTTCTTTTTGCTTGTAAAATTTCTCCCCCTTTTTGGCATCATCGTTGTCAACTAAAATGACAGTAGGAGGAGCAGTTCCAGTGGTGTGGAGAAGGTGAGCCTTAATTGCCTTGATATCTGCAGATGTATCCATGTAACGTGCATTAACCATGTTTCTCAATTCTTGCATGTGGTGTTTGTGCTGAAGATCAGCATAACGTTGTTGTTGTTGAAACAATGGGTTTAAGGCCTGTTGAAGCTCAGCAGTGGATATGACAGAGGGTTGGCTCTTTGTAGCTAACATCTGCTTCAGTAAATTTTTTATTTCTTCCACAGAAGATTCAATGCTTGAGACTCTCTCCGTCAAATCTTTGTATTTTAGCTCATCACCTAATTTAATAGGAACATCTAAACTCCTACCAGATGTGGTAGTTATATCTATATCATCATAAACAGAGGTTTCAACCCTTGTTTCAAATATATATGCCCTTTTTTCTTGGTTCTGGGGACTTCCCACATGAACAGATTTTACTTTAGTAGCCTCAACAGTGGTTGCCTTCACTAGAGTCTTAGGGATGTAACCACTGTCCAAAGGTAAACTTGGGAGTTTAGCAATTGTAGTGGTTGCTCTTGATGAACTATTGGCAAAGGTTGGATGTATCTTCTTCAGTTGCTGATGGGCTAGCAAGGAATAAAGAATCAGACCCCAGTCACATTCTGAAGTATATTCTCAGTAATAGTTTTGTGAGAAGAACTGGTTAATGCCTGTTATAATTCAAGTGCATTCAGCAAAGGCACTATTACAGGTGGTAGTGTTTTTATTGGTGAGATGTGTGGTGTAGAAAGAGACATTGCCCTGGGAGAGGGGCTGTGGAAGATAGAGCCAAGTGACCCTAGAGCTTCATAATTTAGGTGTCCCTATGTTTACAACCTTTTCCTTTTGTGAGGAAGAAGGAGGAGTTTCAAAGCCGAGTTGAGATTCTAACATCAGATGTGAAGAAGTAGCAGCAGTGTTTACTTGTGATTTTGTTATCACAGGGTTAACTCTCGGATCTCATCTTCCAGAGGGCCCTTTTTAGGTTTGGTGGGCTTTTTGGAAATTTTCGTTTGTTTCTTTTTGGAGATGGCTGGTGTGGGTTTTAGGGCAGTGGTTGTAGTGCCCTGATCGCCAGGAACAGTGGGCTCAGTAGCAAGAGGTTGAGATTGAACATTTTGTTCTTGTAAAGCTTGCTCTTCCTCCTCTACTTGTGTTTTGGAAACTTTATCCTGATTTGTAATTCTTGTAAAAGTTTCATGAGTTAGGCCGCCTGGTTTTGTAACAGCGCCTTGTTTACATTATCATTAGGTAACTGACTATGAAGATAAACACTCAAGAATCATGGATGTATCAGAAAAGCTTTTTCGTTTGCAATGTTATTAAAATTTGCCACAAGATCATTGAACAGTATCTGGGAAAAATTAAAATCTGATCCAGTTAAAATAGCATAGCCCAGACGCTGGATGTTCAATGGGATTTCGTTAAAAGCTATGGTCTTTGCTGAGAGACAAGTTAAAGATGTGTGGAAGAAAAATCTCATCTCAGCAGGAAAATTGGGTTTGAAAATTTTCATACCTTTAAGTTGCCCAATGTAACCTCTTTCTAAAAATTCAGCATATCTAAATATCCTTTTGATAGCAATAAGATCAGACTTTCTAGGTGCTGACTGGGATCTGGCACAAACACATGTTGCAAACATGATATCTGGCCTAGAAGCAGTTAGGTACAATAAAGACCCAATCATACTTCTATAAAGAGTTTGATCAACCAAGTCAGCTTTATCAACAACAGTAACCAGCTTTGAGGTTGCCATGGGTGTGCTACAAGGTTTACAATCATTCATATCAAATTTGTTAAGCAGTTCTTTCACATACTTATTTTGATGAATGAAAGTGCATTTGTTTAACTTGTAAACCAAGAAAACATTGTAACTCATCCATTGCACTCATTTCAAACTCTACTGTCATGAGTTTTCTGAACTCTTCACATATGGCAGTGCATGTGGATCCAAAAATGATGTCATCCACATAAATTTGGAGAAGCATCAAATCTTTTCCTTTCCATTTTAAAAATAAGGTTTTATCAATTTTACCTCTTGAGAAACCTATGGATAAGAGAAAAGTGGATAGAGTTTCATACCAGGCTCTTGGTTCGTGTTTAAGACCATACAGTGTTTTGTTTAACTTGTAAATATGATCAGGATGAAATGCATCTTCAAATCCAGAAGGTTGACACACATACACGTCTTCTTTGATATTTCCATACAAGAATGCACTTTTGATGTCCATTTGAAACACTTTGATGTTGTGGTTAGCAGCAAAAGCTAAGAACAGTCTGATGGCTTCTAACCTTGCTACAGGAGAAAAGGTTTCATCATAGTCAATACCTTCTTCTTGTCTGTAGCCTTGAACCACGAGCCTTGCTTTGTTCTTGACAACAATACCCCTTTCATCTGGTTTGTTCTTAAAGACCCACTTTGTGCCAATTGGACTGACATCCTTAGGCAGTGGTACAAGTTCCCAAACTTGTTGTCTTTTAAACTGAAGGAGCTCTTCTTGCATAGCTTCTACCCAATTTTGTCTTTCAGTGCCTCTTGGTACTTGACAGGTTGTGTGAGTGATAGAAAGCCAGCAAAAAGGCAAATGTTTTGTGATTGGCTTCTTGTGAGCACTCCCTCATTGATGTTGCCAATGACTTGATCCAATGGATGGCTTTTGAGGAAAATCAAATCACCTTGATATGGAACAATTGCATTCTGAGGTGAAGACTGCAGATATGTATCATCTGAGCTATCATCTGCTGGTGAATTTGAAGGTCCAGGCCCTGATTGGAATGGTGGTGGAGGTATGGGTGGTATGGGTGAGAATATTTCTTGATTTTTATCCACATTGGATGGATTTTTATCAATAGTGTTTTGATTTTGAGAGCATGTAGAGGATTGAGTATTAACCACTGTGGAACCAGCAGAGCTTTCACCATTGTCACTAACATCTGCTTTTCTGCCTGAAGGACTGATCTTGAAATTTGGAAGTATGCAATCATATCCTTGCTCTTGTGTTGATGATTGTGGTATACCTGCATGGTTATTCTTGACAGACACATCTTCAAATGTAAATTTATCTAAATCAAACAGTTCAGCAGGATTTGCTGGGATTTTTAAAGACGAGAGTTCATTGAACTTCACATTCAAAGTTTCTTCAACACACTTGGTCCTAGAGTTAAAAACTCTGTAGGCTTTGGCAGTGGTTGAGTATCACAGAAAATAACCACAGTCAACTTTGGCTGCAAACTTAGAGATAGAATCTTTTAAGTTCAAAATGAAGCATGGACAGCCAAAGACTTTGAAATATGAGATCAGAGGTTTGATTTAATAAAGCAATTCATAGGCAGTCTTTTGATGTCTGGGGTTAATCAAAACTCTGTTGTGAACATAGCAAGCAGTGTTTACAGCCTCTGCCCAGAAAGACAAGGGTAAACCAGAGTCTGCTAGCATAGTTCTTGCTGATTCAACTAAAGTCCTATTTTTCCATTTCAACCACCCCATTTTGTTCTGGAGTTCTTGGGACACTAAATTGCCTAGCAATCCTTTTTAACTCACAGAAAGCATCCAACTCCTCGTTTCTAAACTCTATCCCATTATCACTCCTAAAGATTTTTACTGGAAGGTCTTATTGCTTTTTCAACTTGTTTAACAAATTTTTGCAATGTACCAGCAGTTTCATCCTTGGAGTGTAAAAAATAAGGTCTATGTAAACCTTGAAAAATCATCAACAATGACTAAACAAAAACTTTTCTTCATTAAACTCATGATTTTTACAGGGCCAAACAAATCCATGTGCAGCAATTGCAAACATTCGGTTGTTTTGGACTCTTCAATTGACTTGTAAGAACTTTTATGTTGCTTACCTTTTAAACAGGAAACACAATGTTCTTCACAAGTAAATTGCTTCTGTGGCAAACCTCTGAAAAGACATTGTTTAGAGAGTGTGGTGATTGTTTTTAGATCTGTGTGCCCAAGTCTTCTGTACCATAACTCTGTCTCGTTGCTAGAAGCAACTGAGAACATGCATGCATTAGACATAAGGTTATCTTTCAACATATCAACCACATACACATTGCCACTCCTATGAGCAACAAGTTGTGCTTTGCTCTCAGCAATGATTTGATCAATCTTTTTAACAACCTCTGGTCCTACAATTTGACATGTTTTCTTTGTAAAGAAGGATCCATACCCTTTGTCACTCATTTGAGAAACACTCAGAAGATTGAATTTTAGATTGTCAATTAAATTAACATTTTCAAATTTGAGATTCCCAGCCTGAACACGCCTTGACCCCCAACACCTTCCCCTTTGAATTGTTACCAAAAGATATATCACTCCCTCCATGAGCCAAGAAATCTTTGAGAAGGGCTCTACATCCTGTCATGTGCCTTGAGCCTCTACTATCTACATACCATAAACTATCAAGGCAAGTAGAAGCTCCCTGCACATAAGTAAACAATTAGTTTAGATGAGATTCCAAAGCCAGAATGGCTTTGGATGGGGTCATAGAGTGTCTACTCTCAAATCCAGGAACATGGTCAGTGGTTTGAGTTTTGCTTTGTATCCACTGTTGTGAACCAATTCCTGTCAGATGTTGGTAACCATGAGGATATTTATTCACTTTGGGCTTTGAAGGTTTTTTGTAACCTTCATAGCTCATAGGAACCTTTTGATAACCTGGTTGTCCATGTCCTCTTGGGTACCTGTTTGCAGGTGGAGCATCTATCACTTGTACCTCTCTGGGAACAAAGGTTTTGTTCAATGCTTTTGTGACAGATGTTTCAACCAGTTCTAAGGTCTGCTTAAATTTATTTCTAGCAAAGCTTGAACTTTCTCTCTCAAGAGCTTTTGCCTTGATCTCTTTTACCTTTTGATCATAGGTTTGAAGATAGACACACTCATGAGCGTTTGAGTATGAAGCATCTAAATACGATAATTAAGCGAAATAAAATGCGTTTAATATATTGTTAATCCCTGTTATAATAGAATCTCGACTATAAAGCGGTTACAAACGAAAAAAACGGTAAAACGGAGCCAATCGAAAAGTCAGCTTGTTACAAAGAGGACAACCGTTTTTATTGAACAACGAAAAGTACACGAGGACAACCGTTTTTATTGGAAAATCGTTGTGGAAACACATAAAGATAAGTGTTAGTAGTTTGTTGAATAAAAGGGGAAAATGTTGCCTTGTAGTTTGATGATTTGTAATTAGTTGTGTTTGGTAGTTTTTGTAATAAAAATCAAGTTTTCATCACCTTAGCCATTTTTAAAATTTCCCATTCCATACCCTTAGCCTAGCCCTGTTACAACCCTTAAAGACCTTGTGACTTGTGCTTTGTGTTTGTGTAATTGGTGGAGAACGATTGAGTTGCAAGCCTATGCGGGTACGTACTCTAATCGGTTTGAGTGTTCAATTGAGAATTTCTAATTCATCATTATTAGCTATATTTTAAACCGAGTGGAGAGAACATCGTGAGGGATATGTATGATGTGTTAGTTTCAAGGGCAGGTTAATCTTGGGTAACCATTTTATGTGAAATCCATTTAACCGTTAAATATCTTGAAAATTGTGAAAATTATGAACTGGGCATGACATTAGACCTTAGCTTGATTTTTGAGAATGGGAAGGAAGAGTGTCTTTTGTTCGACCCACGTGAAGGTGAAAAACAGATTTGCTTGAGGACAAGCAAAAGACAAGTGTGGGGATGTGATGTGTGATTGAAAACCGATGTTTTATTTTATGTAAAGTTTGTGTGTTTTACAAAAACTATAGTTTCGAATAGCCTACTTTGATGTGATTTGTATTTTTGCAGGTTAACTAAGTTTAAGGAGCATTTCGTAACTTTACAAGCATCGAGACAGGAAACAGATCAATTGGACATGCGAAATAAGAAAATTAGAAAAACAAGTTTTAGGGGCTAGTCGCCGACGCCCTAGTTGCTAGTTGTCGACGCCCTCCAGAAATCCTCGTCGGGAGAAAATGCTCCTAAACAACTTTCTAGCGCGTCGAAGAATTTTTGGCAAACCATTGGTCGTCGCCGAAGCCCTCAACTGACGAACATCGCAAATTTTACAATTTGAATGTTTGGGGACGGGATATATCACTTGTTTTTGGGGGGTTTTGAGGGAGATGCATTTTCTTGAGTTTAAACATCATCTTGGAGCCAAGAACACCCCAACCTTCACCATTCTTCCACACCATTCCATTCAATCAATCCCAATCATCAACATCATCATCATCATCATCATCTCATCATCAATCACCAAACCTCTCCACCATCACCATTAATCAAACCATAACTCCACCATTCTCCAAGATTGAAGATCATGTTCAAGCTCAAGTTCTCACCAACCGTTGATCATGTTCCGTTTGTCATGAGCGGCTAATCTTCTCGGGTTTCACCCCAGTGTAGGTTTTTGTAAGATTCTAGGGTTAAACATTTTTTTTGAGATTTGATGTGTGACAAGTTATTTTATGTTTTTGAAACCTATGATAATTGTCTTGCATTTGTATCGAATTCGTGAATTGTCGAGTGAAGATTAAATTTGACTTTGCGAAATGTTTATGTGCAATTATGCTTTGTCTAGGTTAGGATTTACATGTTCTTGGTAATAAAGTGTGTTCCAGTCCGTCGTCTATAACGTTGATAGCTCTTGGCACCTAAGCCACGCGACACTAAATCCGTTAATCATATATGCAATTGAGTTAAATCTAAAACGTGTAGAAACCCTAGGTCTTCAATTACCGAACTGGTGTGAACGTTGTTCCAAATCATTGTTTTAATCTTTTAATCAAGTTTTTGTGGCAACCAAATTGTTTTTAGTAGTAATCAAATTAGCATCAAACTTGTCGGTTAACTCCGATACCTTTTTTCAACAAACAAACAATTAAACCGAATTAGCAAGCTTCATAAATTTGTGACAAACCATTTGTAATCAATCTTGTCCATACGCAAACCACAAACTTTTTGTGGATTGACCCCATACTACCACTAACTCATAGTTAAGGGTAAATCGGGTTTATAAATATTATCTTTGACCGGGGCGCGACACTCCGATCAATGACGGAGTCACACAAACACAATGATTCAAGTAATAAGAAAACGAGATGAAGATGAATAAACTATACTTGCATACGCTTAAAGAGAATCTTCTGATACAAGCAATTGCGCGACCTAATGCCCTAGCCCGAAACCTAACAAGTCCAAAAGCCCATCTCGAAATCTCGAGATAGATAATACAAACACCAAACAAAACCAATTGCCTAAACCTTTTATGGGCCCAACAAGAGCCACATTCAAGTGCACCACGACAGGGGTTAGGGTACCGTTCACCCTAATTCCAGCTACAAAATGTTCAATTTTAACAAGTTTCATGTTCAAATGTGTTAATTATCAAGTAAACTACACTAATCACGAACGAATTATTACCTCTAATTGTTTGTGTTCGCCTCCATAGAAAACAGATTAGGCATGTCTGACAATAGTTAGTTGGGGGAAACATTAGGGTAGGCGACTGGAGATCGGAGGTGGGTGGTCGCGTGATGGCAAGGACGATTGAAGAAGGTGCAATAGGAAAATCAAAGTTCGAAAGAGGTGGTAGTAATTGCGAGAAAGGATGTGGATGTAAGGTGTTAGTTTTTTGCAAAATATGGGATAAAATTTGGGTTAGGGTTTATTTAATGGTGAAAAGATGGTTTTGCCCCCAGTTCAAAATATTCCGTTAGACACATAACGGAATATACTAACGACAATTGGCTTAAGAGACTCACGGTGTAGCGAAAAGCAAACCAGAAGAACCTAAGTATCCATTTTTATTTTCAATACGCAAAAATGCAAATTAGAGTTTGCTCTAAAATATATATGTTCACAAAGTGTATTGCGTGTTAGATCTTCTATTCACATGTTACATTGATGTAATGTTTTAACCGTGAATGGGCCTAACGGGTGTTCAAATTCGGATATCCGCAATTCAAATATCCGAACTTTTCGGATAGTTGATTTCACTATCCGAATCCGTATCCGAAATTTCAAATATCCACTCGGATAGGGATTCGGATATTCGAATTCCTAAACCAAAAAAAGTAGTAAAATACAAAGTTACAAACAGATTCAATCAAAAGTATACAAACAGAGTACAAAATTGAAAGCAGATTTGGTTGACTTTCAAAAAGAAAAAGACTAAAAAGAACGTAAAATTAAGTTCCCAAAAACAAATTGAGTTAGGAACTTTAAAAAAGAACTAGCATAAAAAAATAAATGGCTGTCGATTTGTGGATTTTGAGCAACATGCTTGAAAACATAATTATCAATTTTGAAGAAAAGGTACCACCCTCCATTTTCAATTTCTTCAATTTAAACGACATAAACAAAGATTAAGATTTTTTCTTGCCGAAGAACAAAAAGATGCCTTAAGAAAAACCCCTTTGTTGCAGGAAAGGGTTGTCTTACGTTACAGGTGTCATTAGCCATTTACTATCTTTTGCGAACGATTACAGTATTGAACACAGATGTAGAATGATGGATTGTCGAACTTGTAGATTCGAAAAAGAAGCCGAGATTTGGGTGGGGTAATGGGGCGTGGGATTGGGAAAGTTGAACAGGGAAGTGAGAATTAGGATTTTCAAGGAGATTCTGTTATATATAATTAAAAATTAAAAAATATTATTATTTAGTATTTCGGATATCGGATATCCGAAATATCCGAAAATTTTCAAAATCGATATCCGAATGAAATTTCGGATAATTCGAATTCAGAATTTCGGATTGATATTTTTTTAACACCCCTACCTAATGGTACTTTCCTTGGAAGTGGGAGAAAAGAAGTCACCAAAACTTGACAACATGCATGAATTAGTTGTACATTAACGCATCACATCTGTACACCACGCATCGCCGACCACGAGATATTTCTATACATTCTTCTTCTCCAAAACAAAGAAATCCCCAACCCTCCGAAACGCCGCCATAGCTTTCAATCAAATCCACCTTTGATGATCATATATGGTGGCGAACGATTCCTAAATCTTCATTCTCATGATCCGCAACGGGGAAATCACGATCTGTTTCGCTAGAAAATGCCCGCGATTCACCTCTTACACAAATTAGCTTCAATCGCTTCTCGCAATGTCAAGGTTTTCGTTTTCCCCCTTTTCGTCACGGATTTGTGTATGTTTGCGGTTTGTTAGGGTTTCGGACCTTTCGGTTTGTGATTACTGTTTTTTGGATGAATTGCTGTTGAATGTTTATATTTACATGTTATTTTGGCATATGTTTTGGAATAATTTGATGTAGGTGCTTAGGTTTAGCGTTTCGTTCGAACTTGTTGAACCATAGGTGGATGCTATGTTTCTGTGTATTGATTAACTGAAAAGCAAATCTCATAGAGATAGATTACATTTAATGAAAAGGATATTGATAAAGTCAACGAATAACGAACTAATGATAATGACAATGATAATAAACTATAAATAACTTTTTTTTGAACGGCTAACTGTTTTCCACGAGTAATGATGATGATTAGAAATCTAGATTTGATGAATGATTCTCGAATATTTTCTGCATTAGTTATTTGAAATTCAACTCAAATGTTGTATTCATTATATGTTTGTGATTTTTTTAGGGTTTAGGTTTATGTTTATTTGTTTTTGGATTACTGATGAATGCTTATGTTTACATGCATTGTTAGTATATGTTTGGGAAAAATTTGACATATGTGCTTCGGTTTAGGATTTTGTAAGAACATGTCAACCTTGAAATCTTCAATTTAATGCATCTGTAAAGTTTATAACTATTTAACCACCCATTTAGTTTTGGGAAGATAATCTAGATATCCTGGATTTGATGAATGATTCTCGAATATTTTCTACATTGGTTAATTAAAGTTTAACTAACTTGTTGTAAATATAGGCTCTTGGCGATCAGAAAAATTAAGAGAACAGCACAAGTAGTTCGAAGTCGAACAAGCAATTGCGGAATTCATTCGGAAGATGGATCAATCATTAGATATGGTTTTAACAACTTCAAATACAGGATGTACTCTAGTAATAGAGGGTTTGCTCATATTTTGGAATGTAAATCCAAGTTTTGTTTTGGCAAGAGTACATTCTCCAACAGAAATTATTCGGTTTTATCAGCCAATAACACGATAGCGCATCATGCACAAAATGCTTGGAGGAGGCTTTCCATGAATTTGGATCGAGATAAGCAAATTTCTGGCATACATAGGATTGCTCAAGCATTTAGTCTGGCATTAAGTCGCTCATATGTCGTTCTTCCTGGGATATTTGCCTTCACATGTGGTAATATGGCGTTGGCTGATGCAGGGTCAAACTTTGGCTCTTTTCAGCCAAGAAATACTCTATACACACGTGCTGAAAATGGACACGCCATCTTGATTTCATCATTGATTTCCGTATTCGAGGGTTTGATCTTGCTGTTCAGAGCTATGTATTTGGCATTGCTGTTCTCACCCAGTATGGCAATGGCTCCATTCGCAGAGTTTTTTGGGACATCAGCTAGACAACGATGGCTTCATCTTGTACGTCATACTTTAGAAATAGCAGGTCCTGCATTCATTAAATGGGGTCAATGGGCTGCCACACGGCCTGATCTTTTCCCGACAGACTTGTGCACTGAACTCTCTAAGCTTCACAGCAAGGCTCCTGAACATAGCTTTGCTTATACAAAAAAGACAGTTGAAAAGGCTTTTGGTCGTAAATTATCAGAAGTTTTTGATGATTTTGAGGAAGTTCCAGTAGCTTCTGGAAGCATTGCACAAATCCATCGAGCCTCTCTGAGGTATAGATATCGTGGCAAGAGTAACAAGCCTTTATTAGTTGCGGTTAAAGTTAGACATCCTGGGGTTAGCGAATCGATTAAAAAAGATTTTGAGATTATCAATGTAGTTGCAAAGATGTCTAAATTTATTCCTACACTTAATTGGCTGAGATTAGACGAAAGTGTTCAACAGTTTGCAGTGTTTATGATGTCCCAAGTTGATCTCGCACGGGAAGCTGCTCATTTGAGTAGATTTATATATAATTTCCGCAGCTGGAGAGATGTTTCTTTCCCTAAACCTGTATATCCACTTGTACATCCTGCTGTTTTGGTGGAAACTTTTGAACAAGGTGAAAGTGTATCGCGTTATGTTGATGAACTTGAAGGGCATGTTCGGCTTAAGAGTTCTCTTGCACACATTGGGACTCATGCTCTTTTAAAAATGCTGCTGGTAAGATAATTATCACTACTAGAAACAATTATATTCAAACTTACATATACTGTACAAGGATACAAACAACGTAATGCATATAAATAATTGTAGTAGTATATTTGGTTAAGAATATAATTTTTTCTTTGTCCAGGTGGACAACTTCATTCATGCTGACATGCATCCTGGGAACATTCTTGTGAGGAGCAAATCATCGCGTAAAGGGATCTTCAAATCGAAGCCGCATGTCATATTTCTTGATGTAGGCATGACTGCAGAACTTTCAAAGAGCGATAGAGTCAATTTGGTGGAATTTTTTAAGGCTGTTGCCCGCAGAGATGGAAAAACTGCAGCAGAGTGCACTTTGAGGCTATCAAAACAACAAAATTGTCCTAATCCTCAGGCCTTTATCAAGGTAATTCCATTTTTTCTTCTTTTGTTTTTACGAACTTTTTGTTTTTAGAAGAACTTGGTTATAAAAGGCGCAAGGCGATTGGGGAAGCACCCAGGGTTATGAGGCGGTGCCTCATGCACATCTGGATTGAAATTGGGGAAAATTAGAAGGTTTATATGTAAAAACAGCCAGCAAGATGAACTGAGATTATGCAAGGTCTACTTGATACGACAATTTACATGTAAAAGAGTTAAGACAGATGCAACTTTTAGTTGTACATAACACTTATTTTTCTGTACACAGAGCTACACCTCACCTTCGGGGCCTAAATGCCTCGAAGTGCCTCATGCTTTTTAAAACAAGTTAAAATATTAATTATTTTACTTGTGTAACAGGAAGTTACGGAGTCTTTTGATTTTTGGGGTAGTCCAGGGGGACGTTGTACATCCTGCTGATTGCATGCATCAAGTGCTAGAGCAAGTGAGGCGTCACAGAGTCAATGTGGATGGAAATGTCTGCACCGTCATGGTTACCACTCTCGTTCTTGAGGTAACCCTTTTCTCGAGTTAGCAATTGCTATTGGATTCTACGTTTAGTCATGCTAAGTGGTGGCAATTTTTATTCATGTACCTGTTAATGGGTTCATTTGGGCTGTGTTTTATGTCCAACGGGTCCAGCTTAATTAAAAAGGATAAAAGCTCAACCGGTTGAAATTTATGAATCTTCTATTGTGTATCTGAATGTATAAAACATCCTAATGTTATTATAAAAAGTATCCCGACCCGTAGAGGTGTTCGATGGGTTGGTTTTTGGTTTATTGGAATTTGAAATTTTTGAAAACTGGATTTGAATTTGCAAAACTGATTCAAGTTCGAAAAATTTGAAATTTTGTTTGAATCTGGGTTGATTTGAATTACCAGAATCATGATAAAAAATAAAAATTATATATAAAATAATAAAGTAGATTATATATAGAACAATTAAAAACTATTATCTATTTTCTTTATTTATGAAGTACAAAGTATGTAATTCCAACATTCAGCAAATTACAAACTCGAATGCAATTTGAAATCGAACTCAAGTTTGCATTTTGAAGTCGGTTTGATGTTTTCAAGTTTGATTTGAATAATGAAGACCCATAAGCACCAGTTTTGATTTGGCTGTTCTAGTGTTTTAACTTGTTTATACTTATAGGGTTGGCAAAGGAAGCTTGACCCTGACTATGATGTAATGCATACACTTCAAACATTGTTGCTGAAAGAAGACTGGGCAAAGTCGCTAACCTACACAATCGAAAGCTTGATGGCCCCATAAAAAGGTTGATCCGTCTCACCTGAAAAAAGTTTTGTATTGTGTACTCGTATAATCCACACGACAGTGGAATTTTGTTATGAATATAGCCTTTTGTTTTGTTTTTTGGAAGGACATTAGTATAAGATATAAAGAATGTGCGACATTCTTTATGAAAGGACCATATTGGCACTTGCTAATTTAATCTTTGGGTGGCACAAATGTTGCAACTCAATGGAACTATTAATCAGTGTATATGTTGCATGAACATGTTTTTGTGTTGAGACATGAATAGAATTTATGCAATTGTCAGGTCAAACAAGTTGACAAAAGCCAAACTTGTTGCCTTTGGATAACAGTATGGGCGTGATAGGATGATGCTAGTCAAAATGGATTCTGGTCTCTATGGGTTATGCTTTTTAGGTTTACACCCACTTTAATATACACCTCGTGCAACCGAGATTTAAACCCTCAAACTCAGAAAGGAACCCCGGATATACATATTATTATTATTATATTATTATTATTATTATTATTATAATTATAATTATAATTATATTATAATTTATAATTATAATTATAATATAACATCTGTAAGATTCATGAACAGTGCTTTTCATTTTGTTTTTCTTTTTGTTTTTTCTTTTATCTTTTTGTCTTTTGTCTTCTTTTTTGTCTTTTTTTTTTACTTTTTATTGTTTTACCTTTATTAATTTTCTTTTTATATTTTTACCTTTTAACTTTTAGTGTTAATAACTACAAACTCTTAACTTTTTAAAAGTTTTATAATCAAGTTTTATGTGTTTACTTTTTATGTACGTATTTGTATAAATTCAAAATAATTTACGTGTAAACGTAAATTTTTCCCGGTAATATTATTATTATAATATAACATTATAATATAACATCTGTTTAGATTCATGAACAGTGCTTTTCATTTTGTTTTTTCTTTTATCTTTTTGTCTTTTGCCTTCTTTTTTGTCTTTTTTTTTACTTTTTATTGTTTTACCTTTATTAATTTTCTTTTTATATTTTTACCTTTTAACTTTTAGTGTTAATAACTAAAAACTCTTAACTTTTTAGAAGTTTTATAATCAAGTTTTATGTGTTTACTTTTTATGTACGTATTTGTATAAATTCAAAAAAATTTACGTGTAAACATAAATTTTTCCCAGTAATAAGTTGGGTCAAATATAATATATTTTTTTATTATATAAATTTTATTTTATTTTCTATAAATGAGTCGGGTAAAATATAATACGTTTTCGTGCTTATATTTATGTACGCGTTCAAATATTCTACGTTTTGATGATTTTTTTTCCAGAAACACGTCGAGTTAAATATAATATGTTTTCATTAAACGAGATAAATTTGAGTCACTTTACGTTTCGACACCGGTGCAACGCGCCGTAACTATTTTCTTACGTGCTTGTTTTTATGCACACGTTAGTAAATTCAAGTTGGTTTACGATTCGGCGTAAATTTTCTTCGGAGATATGTCTCAAATATAATTCGTTTCCCTGCTTATTTTTATGTACGTTTTCAGCTGCTGGTCTACGTTTTAACGTAAATTACAATTAGAAAGTTATGTAAATAGTGCTTTTATCCTATTGGATTTTTGTTTCTTTCTTATTTTTTTAGTTTTATCCCTTTGCAGGAAGGTAAGTTTGATCCCATTGAACCAATTCTTCATGGATGTAGCTCCATCCTCACCGGTAAACTCTAGAGGCTTACAGGCCATGAATTGTTTGAATTGGAATGACGCTTTAGGTGTTTCCACCTTGAAATCGACAGAGGATTTGGGGGTGTTATGGATGGATTGAATATGGCTAACGATACCGGGAATAATTTTAGCCATCTGCTCAGCGACTAAACCTACGAGTTCCTACTTTGATATAGAGTCCCCATTGTTGTTGGAACCCTTCTTGGAACCCTTGGACTTTTTTTGATGAGCTTGGAGAAGACATATAGGATTGAAACAGAAAGGAAAAGGGTGAGACTTGATCATAATGTAAAAATAAGTTTTTCATGTATAAGCATGGGTATGTTCACGTATGTTGCATGTATTCATTAAGTATTGGCATGTATAATCACGTATGAATGCAAATAAAGAGTATAAATTTAGTTTGTTCACGAGGATTATTATTATTGTTTTTGATTGCGAGAGAGGTGCGAATCGTGTAACGGTTTGAATTGAACGAGGTATCAAGTATAAAAATCACATAGAAATTGAGATTACATAAAAGATAGGCTCGATAAAACATAGGATTGTTTCGGGTAGAGAAACGCCGACTATTCCAAAGTGATTCATAAAATCTTTTGAGTTAGGGAACATGCTTTGGCCTAATAGGTAAAATACTCTCGTCGAGAAGCGATTAAGGTATTTTAGCCTTCCAGTTACTACATGTCCCTAGTCGATCGAAAATTCGAGACTTTGGCGAGATTGAAAATTGAGGAACGGGACTAGTTGACAAGGTTCGGGTTTCACCCCTAACTTGACAACACCGTACCCTAAGTGTGGTTGGTACTCGTCGGGTCAAAATAAATTTCGACACTTTGACGAGGTTCCACTAGATTTTGAATGGGAAGTTTCCATCAAGGTATGGATGTCACTCCTAACTTGATGATGTAACTTCGTGAAAAGTCAGATACGCGGAGTGAGGGATTTCACCAAAATTGTAAGCCATTGGGCCTATCTTGGTGCAAATCGCCTCGTTTGCATTATGTGTGTCTTCAAGTCTTCAAAGTGTATTGTGTAACATGTCTTAGGAAAGACATTATGCAAGTATTAAGACCAAAAGAAAGGAAGAAGAAATGTAGGAAGAATAAATTTTTAAGCATGGTATAAGTATGGTAAAAAATGGGACACTTAAACTATAGACTAGGTCGAACATGGCAATTCTACCTAATTCCCTATAGTTATGGCTCTGATACCAATTTGTCACACCCCAACCAATGGCAGAAACATCGAGGCGGGACGAAATAGATTGTTCATTTCTCACAACACTAATGGTGACGATAATTACTTAAATCCAAACTTCAATTCATAGATAAATTGTCATTACAATACATGGAAACTTCAAATAACAACAATAACAAAGCAAATACAACATGAGTAAACCTAAAACGTCTATGTGTGTATCTAGCATCAAGGCTACTTCAATTTCATAGCATCATCCTTCTCAACCTGTAACATGTTTAAAATAAGTTCAACGCAAAAGCAAAGGCGAGTACACAAGTTTAAGCATAAGCATACGTATATGAATAAGGTTTAAAACAAATCCACATGGCAACTAAGTTTATACAAGAGCATTATACATGGCATGCAATATTTCTAGTCAATCCTCTTGCTTACGCATAATAATGATAATTTAACATGACCTCTCGTTCACGGGTGGTGCGTTACTCCTATAGCGCTATACATGTCAAATGGAGGCTTAAGATAAGCTAATGACTATGGTATTACATAAGAATGGTCCAAATATAAGCATCAAGAAATGTATCAAAGTGTTCATGTATATTGGATTGTTTCGTGCATTGCACAAGGAATAAGTTTAGTGATTTTTGTATAAGGTAAAAATGTTATACCCAAAGTGTTATAAAAGAAAATGGGTCGAGTGTACTCACGGTTTTGCAAGCTTTCCAACTTGTTGAATCCGTGAAGAGTTGTTTGGTTGCGGGAGGAACACTGAGTTATCCTACAAGGGGAAAACGTAGGGATGAGTATTGGATGATGATGGAGGATTCAGAATTTAGAATAAACATAATAAAATAATGTATACGAAAATATTCACTAAGGTCTATCAACGTTTTCAAGTATCAAGTATCACATGCATGAATGTATAAACATCACGTATAAGTTTCATATGAAGTATGAACGTCACGTAATTGCAAGTTTATCAACATTTTTCAAGTATCAAGTATCACATGCATGAATGTATGAATATGTATAACATTACTTGAATAAAATACGAGTTTTCATTATGATTCGAGTCTCGGATTACAAAGTTTACAACGACAGAACGATTACAAGATTACAAAGTTTTCAAAAATAGAATTACAACACGAGCTTTCTAAATATGGAAAGTATGAAAAAGCAGGCGTTACAGTCTCCCCTCCTTTAGGAAATTTCGTCCCGAAATTTAGGAAGATGCAACGAAGAGATGCGGATACTTAGTCTTCATATCAGTCTTGAGTTCCCAAGTAAACTCAGCGCCATGTTTTTCTTCCCATCGAAGCTTGACGATAGGGATTCGACTGCGCCTTAATTGCTTGATTCCTCGGTCCATGATTTCAACCGGTTTTTCCACAAAATGCAATGTTTCGTTGATTTGAAGTTCTTAGAGTGGAACTTGAAGTCCTTTTTCAGCTAGACATTTCTTGAGATTTGAAACATGGAAGACTGGGTGAACGTTGCCGAGTTCTTCGGGTAGGTCTAGTCGATACACAACCTTGCCAATCCTTTCGAGAATCTTGAAGGGACCTACGTAGCGAGGTGGGAGTTTGCCTTTCTTACCAAATCGAACAATACCCTTCCAAGGGGATACCTTGAGAAGTACGTTATCACCTACATTGAATTCCAAAGGATTGCGTCTTTTGTCAGCGTAACTCTTTTGTCGGCTTCGGGCCTTGAGAAGGTTATCACGAATTTATAGGTTCTTGTCCGTTGTCTCTTGTATAAGTTCAGGACCGGTGACTTGAGAGTCTCCGATCTCGTGCCAACAAATAGGCGAACGACACTTACGACCATACAATGCTTCAAATGGAGCCATTTGAATACTAGCGTGATAACTCTTGTTGTACGAGAATTCTACCAAGGGTAAGTGCGAATCCCAGTTACCGCCAAAATCGATTACGCATGAACGGAGCATATCCTCCCAGGTTTGGATAGTATGCTCGGTTTGACCGTCAGACTGAGGATGAAAAGCGGTGCTAAGGTTGAGACGAGTGCCAAGGGCAGATTGAAACGTTTGCCAAAGGCGGGAGGTAAAACGAGCATCGTGAGCGGAAATAAGTCAATGGGGGTACCATGACGACTAATGACTTCATCCGTGTAGATACGAGACAATTTCTCGACTTTGTAATCTTCACGAATGGCGAGGAAATGAGCGGATTTGGTCAATCGATCAATGATGACCCAGATGCTATCGTGACCAGACGACGTGCGAGGAAGCTTGGTAGAATAATCCATAGCAATACTCTCCCATTTCCAGACAGGAATTTCTGGTTGTTCGAGTAAGCCAGAGGGGTGTTGGTGTTCAGCTTTAACCTTGGAACAAGTAAGGCATTTTGAGACGTAAAGGGCGATATCCTTCTTCATCCCAGGCCACTAGTAAGATGTACGAAGATCATGGTACATTTTGTCGGTGCCAGGATGAATGGAGTATCGGGATTTGTGGGCTTCATCCATCGAGGTGTTTCGAAAGTTGAGACGATCGAGAATCCAAATGCGATCATGGTAGTAAAGAATACCATCAGGTTTAGCTTTGAGTGGGTTTTCGACTCCACAATTCAACTTGTTATCGATGTTACCCTCGTTAATGACTGAAAATTGCCCTTGGCGAATTAGCTCGCGAAGTTTTCCCACGGTTTGGTAACAACGAATACTCTTTACATGAGTTTTACGACTAAGTGCATCGGCTACAACATTCGCTTTACCAGGGTGGTAGCGAATATCACAGTCGTAGTCGTTTAACAATTCTACCCAATGACGTTGACGCATGTTGAGTTCCTTTTGATTAAAGATATGTTGAAGGCTCTTGTGGTCGGTGAAGACCGTACACTTGGTACCATAAAGGTAGTGTCGCCAAATCTTTAATGCAAAAACAACTGCACCAAGTTCAAGGTCGTGCGTAGTATAGTTTTTCTCATGGATTTTGAGTTGTCTTGACGCGTAAGCGATAACCTTGTCCCGTTGCATAAGGACGCAACCCAGACCTTGGTTTGAAGCATCGCAATACACGACGAAATCGTCGTTTCCATCTGGAAGTGCAAGGATAGGAGCATTACAGAGCATGTCCTTGAGGGTTTGGAAATATTCCTCTTGTTTGGGACCCCAAAAAAAAGGCTTATTCTTTTGAGTCAAAGACGTAAGAGGAACAACGATCTTGGAAAATTTCGAGATGAAATGATGATAGTAACCAGCTAGGCCAAGAAACGAACGAATTTCAGAAGGAGACTTAGGTGCAATCCAATTCTTCACAGCTTCTATCTTTGCGGGGTCAACATGAATACCAAGTTCATTGACGGTGTGACCAAGGAATTGAACCTCTTTTAGCCAAAATTCACACTTGGAGAATTTGGCGTAAAGACGTTCGGTACACAAAAGCTGAAGAATGAGATGCAGATGTCGCCCGTGCTCTTCTTTCGTTTTGGAGTAGATGAGAATATCGTCGATGAATACAATTACGAAACGATGGAGAAAAGGCTTACACACGCGGTTCATTAAATCCATGAACACTGCAGGCGTATTAGTCAAACCAAAAGGCATGACCACGAACTCGTAGTGCCCATAACGTGTGCGAAAAGCGGTTTTTGGTACATCTTCTTTGAGAACTCGAAGTTGATGCTAGCCGGAACGAAGGTCGATTTTCGAGAAACAGGTCGCACCTTGAAGTTGATCGAAGAGATTGTTGATGCGAGGAAGAGGATATCAGTTTTTGACAGTAAGCTTGTTGAGCTTGCGATAGTCAATGCACATCCGAAAAGATCCATGTTTCTTTTTGACAAACAAAACGGAAGCGCCCCAAGGGGAAGTACTAGGGCGTATAAAGCCTTTATCAAGAAGTTCTTGAAGTTGGCTAGATAGCTCTTGCATCTCCGAGGGTTCTAAACGATAAGGAGCTTTAGCAACAGGAGTTGCGCCAGGAATGAGATCAATACGAAAGTCAACATAACGAGGAGGAGGACCAGGAAGATCCTCTGGGAGACGTCGGGAAAGTCGCAAACAACAGGAACGTCACTTACGCTTGGGCCCTTGTCTTTCTTTTCCACAACATGTGTCACACCCCAACCGATGGCGGAATCATCGGGGTAGTGGCACTAGGCAAATCAGATTGATCAAGAGAATTTCCATAACAGCCATTTCAAAGATAAACATCAACATTTAATATCCCATACTATCAAACTCATAAACCTTCAAAATAACCATTACATACCAACAAAATCTCTTAAACACAATCCAATTCGATCTCCCCTAGATTTTATTACAACCGTTCTAAAACAAACTAGATAAAACAAACTAAACTACGCATGCAACATCCAAGGCATCCAAGCTATAAATCCTCAACCTGTTACATACGTTAAAATACAAGTCAATACAATTAAGTAAAGGTGAGCATACAGGTTTAAGTACTACTAGCATAATCGAGAAAGCGTTTGCGAAACAATCTAATTACATATCATGATACACCAAAACACTTAACATAACATAGGCTCATTTCTCATGCTAACCACCGTGAGAAGGCTTGCGCGTCCATCCTAACTAGACCCCGTCGGGTGTAAGCCACACTATAGTACCATACTAGCTAAGGAGGCAAGTTAACGAAAACAAGTCCTAGTCACATGTTTCTAGTATCACGTATTCGAGCATATACAATCAGATTGTTCGCGTGTGATAAAGAGTTTGATTTGTGATGTGATTTTGATATACGAACGTATGCAACACCCAAAAAGTACGTTTAAAGCAAAATGGGTCAAGTATACTCACTGTGGGTGCGTTTAGGGTAAGTTGGAGATTCTGCGAGGAGTTGCGGAGTGTGCCGGATCAGCCTGTAAACGAGCAAAAGTGCATCGGTCTTCCGAAGCCGAAATGGTGAACTTAGAGTTGGGCAGTAAGCAAGTTCGGGCGAACTTGTGTGTAGTCACACAAGTTCGAGCGAACTTATGCTGTTTTAGTGATCTTGAACTCAAGTTCGGTCGAACTTGAGGAGATCCCTTGGGAATCTTGTCAAGTTCGAGGGTGCGGATCGTTCGTTCAGTCTGACCGTCGGTTTGAGGGTGAAAAGCGGTACTGGGATTGAGAGCAGTACCGAGAGCAGATTGAAAAGTCTCCCAGAGACGCGAGGTAAAGCGACCGTCTCGGTCAGAGATGATGTCACAAGGCGTCCCGTGTCGACATATAACTTCGTCGGTATAGATTTGGTCTAACCGTTCGACCTTAAAGACTTCTCGTATAGCAATAAAGTGCGCAGATTTAGTAAGACGATCAACAATAATCCAAATATCGTGACCAGAGGAAGTACGAGGAAGTTTCATAACGAAGTCCATGGCTATACTCTCCCACTTCCACATCGGGATCTCGGGTTGTTCGAGTAAACCAGAGGGCCTTTGATGTTCGGCTTTAACCTTCGAACAAGTTAAGCACTTTGAGACATAAACGACGATATCCTTTTTCATGCCCGGCCACCAGTACATAGAACGAAGGTCCTGGTACATCTTATCAGCACCGGGGTGAATGGAGTATCGAGATTTATGAGCTTCGGTCATTAGCAGATTTCGAAGATTATCACGACTTGGAATCCAAAAAACGATTGACATAGTAATAACTACCATCAGATTTAGATACAAGCTGAGTTTCGGCACCAGATTTCATTTCGTCTTGAAGGGTATTCTCGTTAAAGCAGGTGAATTGAGCGGCACGGATGAGGGTTTCAAGTTTAGCACAAGCTTGAGAGTCACGAATACCATATACACAGCTTCGTCGACTTAGAGCATCGGCGACGACGTTTGCTTTGCCGGGATGGTAGCGTATCTCATAATCGTAGTCGTTGAGAAGTTCAACCCATCGGCGTTGTCGCATGTTTAGTTCTTTTTGATTAAAGATATGTTGTAAGCTCTTATGGTCGGTGAAGACCGTACACTTAGTACCGTAAAGGTAGTGTCGCCATATCTTCAATGCAAAAACAACTCCACCGAGTTCGAGATCATGGGTTGTGTAATTCTTCTCGTGGATCTTGAGGTGGCGAGACGCATACGCGATAACCTTGTCTCGTTGCATGAGAACACAACCAAGGCCAAGATTAGAGGCATCGCAATAAACAACGAAATCGTCGTTTCCGTCGGGTAAAGCGAGAACGAGAGCGTTGCATAGCATACGCTTGAGAGTTTGAAAAGCTTCCTCTTGTTTAGAATCCCAAGCAAAAGGTTTATCTTTATGAGTTAAAGCGGTAAGTGGAACAGCGGTTTTTGAGAAGTCGGTGATGAATCGACGGTAGTAACCCGCCAATCCAAGAAATGAACGGATTTCAGAGCATTCTTCGGCGTAATCCAACTCTTGACAGCTTCAATCTTCGCAGGTTCGACGTGAATTCCTTGACTATTAACGATGTGGCCGAGAAATTGGACTTCTTCGAGCCAGAATTCACATTTTGAGAACTTAGCATAAAGTCGATTACCTTGAAGAAGTTCGAGGACTAAACAGAGATGACGCGCGTGTTCGTCTCTCGACTTCGAATCGATAAGGATATCATCGATGAAAACAATGACGAAACGATCTAAGAAAGCTTTCCACACACGGTTCATCAAATCCATGAAGACCGCGGGTGCATTGGTAAGACCAAAAGGCATGACCATGAATTCGAAATGGCCATAACGGGTACGAAAGGCGATTTTAGGAATGTCTTCTTCCAACACGCGTAACTGATGATAACCGGAACGAAGATCGATCTTAGAAAAACAAGTAGCACCTTGAAGCTGATCAAATAAGTCGTCAATACGAGAAAGAGGGTAGCGGTTCTTTATCGTGAGTTTGTTAAGTTCACGATAATCGATGCACATATGGAACGATCCATCCTTCTTTTTCACGAAAAGGACAGGAGCGCCCCATGGCGAAGTGCTCGGGCGTATGAAACCTTTATCAAGAAGCTCTTGAAGTTGGCTTGATAGCTCGCGCATTTTGGATGGTGCGAGGTGATAAGGAGCTTTAGCAACTGGAGTAGCTCGGGGAACTAAATCGATACGGAATTCTACATCTCGAGTAGGGGGTAAACCGGGTAAATCGTCGGGAAAGACCTTAGGAAATTCACAAACAACGGGAACATCTTTATAAGTCTTCTTTTCTTTCTCTGGGTTCACGATATGGGCGAGGAAAGCAACACATCGCTTTTGAAAGCATTTGTGTGCTCGAGTAGATGACAAAAGCATCAACTTCTTTGAGGGCGTTTCACCATAAACATGAAGTTGATCACCGTTAGGAAGAGGGAAACGAATCATTTTATCGAAGCATACAACTTCAGCATGATTCTCACGAAGAAAATCCATGCCTACTATGATATCGAAGCTACCTAACTGCATAGGTATGAGATTATCGAGAAGACATGGTTGTTGAGGTCGAGAGAACAACCACGTAAAACGGAGGTTACGGTAACGGTTCTTCCGGTGGCGACTTCCAGATTGAAAGTCTTTGGGAGTTTAGCGCGCTTACATTTTAAAACCTTTTCGAATTCTAACGATATAAAACAATTATCAGCACAGTATCAAATAAACACGAAGCATAAATACCATTAACGAGAAACATACCATTGACAACATTGTTGTCGTTCTGGGCCTGGCGGTGATTGAGGTTGAAGGCTCATCCACGCGCAGCTTGTTGTTGCTGCTGAGGCTGCGGTGGTGGCTGCTGCTGCTGCGGCTCTTGTTTCACGGTGCGGTTTGGGCAAACATTAGCAAAGTGGTTCGGGTCACCACACACGAAGCACGCTCGTGCCTTTGGAGCTTGCTGCTGGTTGGCTTGAGGAGGAGCAGGTAGAGCTGGAGCTGTTGGAGCCTGAGGAGCTGGCTGACGCGGACCACTACGGCAGCTGACAGTAAAGTGGCCGTAGATGTTACAGTTGGTGCAAAAACGACAATTGCCACTAACGGCATGATGATATGTGCACTTAGGGCACATAAGGTGAGGACCAATGTACGCACGCTTTGCTGGCGGTGCGTTTGGTGCTGCTGACTGGAGTGGCTGAGGGTTCGCTGGAGCAGTAAGAGCAAAGTTCTTGCTCGGGTTTTCCCTTTTGCGACCACGGCGACTGTTCTTTGGCTCTCGGGGCTGTTCGGTAGTAGGAGATATTGATTCGGTGACTGCTTGATTTGCGACCTTGCTGCTTTTAAAGTAACCTGACTGAACTCGTTTGTCATTAATCTCGGTGGCTAGCTGGTAGGTCTCCTCGATAGTAGTAGGGCGTGCTGCTTGAACAAAGTCAGCGACACAATCGGGGAGTGCATTGAGGTATTTCTTGATTGCCTTTTCGGTCGTATCCACTTGACCGGGACAGATGATGCTCAACTGTTTGAAACGAGCGGTGAGACCAGCGTTATCGGACCATCTTGCTTAATATTCCAGAATTCGTTCTCCAACTTCTGGATCTCGTAGGGAGGACATAATTCCTTGATCATAATTTCCTTAAGTTCCTCCCAAGTGAGTCCGTAGGCTTCGGCGTTCCCACGCCTGTTGCGCTCGGCTGTCCACCAGTCGAGAGCCCTCGACTGAAAGACTCCAGTAGCGTTGATAGTGTGCAGATCTTCGGGACATCCACTTTGGCGGAATGTGACCTCGATAGAGTCAAACCAGTGGAACATGGAACTCGGCCCTTCGGTGCCCGAGAAAGTAAGCGGTCCACATGCTTTGAAATGCTTAAAGCTGAAGTGCGGTTTTGGGGCATCTCCCTTGGAGTCCACAGATGAGTTGCTTCTAACCGCTTGAATTTCGCTGACAATTTGTGGGATCACCTTAGTCATTTCCTTGGCTACCATAGAGGCGATACGCTTGTCAGCGTTGCTACGCTGGAGATTCCTTCAGGTGTGCGATCCCATTGAAGACATCTACACGAAGGATTTAGATTAGACGAGATTCGATTATAATAGAGTTATGCTTAAATATTTATTATAATTATTCATACAACACACAAAACACATAAGCACGTATCCACATAGACACATAAGCACGTAAGCACATAAGCACATATTTGCACGTATTCACCTTCTAATAATAAAAATGCGTAGCGCGATATGAGATGTGAGATATAAGCGATATATAATAGCGAGATAAGCGAGATAATACCGCGTATGAGGCACACCCTCATAGGCGTAAGCGAGTTAAGCGATTAGTTTGGTTGGTGTATTAATTAGCGTTTTAGATTTCGAGAGCTGTGCGAGTTGTGCATACATTAGATGGAGCGTAAATGCGATAAATTGAGAAAACGATGATATGACAAATCATCAAAGCGAGAAATTGAATAAAGCGAAAATTCTCAAAATTTTAAACACTTAATAATAATAAACTCGATGATGCGTAAATCGACGATATAGGCTTAAATCAATTGGGAGTGTCCGGGGTTTTGAGACATTTGACATGCCAAAGTGATTCTACTACCCTTTGCCTTTGAACCCACGCTTTGGCCTAATAGATAAACGTTCTCACCGCAAGCGGCTAACGACGTTTACCCTTCCAGTTAATACGTGTTCCAAACCATCAGCGTAACCGAGACTTTGGTGAGATTGAAAATCGAATTGCGGAATTAGTTACTAAGATGCGGGTTTCACCCCTAACTTAGCGACTTTATTCCTAGATAGAAATGGAGATTTTCGTCGAGGTTTGGATGTCATTCCTAACTCAACGAAGATATCTCGTGCGAGAGAATGCGCGAAGTGAATGATCTCATCGAGAATTCTTGGTTTTCACACCTATTCTCGACTTGATAACTCATTTGGTGTGATGCGAGCGTTTCCAAGCGTGTATTATTGTATTAGCCTTAGGAAAGGCATATTTAAGCATTTATGGCAAGTAGTTTAACATTTAAGTCAAAGATAGGTCAATCGGGTACTTAAGCATGCTACTAGGTCGAATAATGGCAATTCTACCTATTATCCTAAAGTTATGGCGCTCTGATACCAATATGTCACACCCCAACCGATGGCAGAATCATCGGGGTAGTGGCACTAGGCGAATCAGATTGATCAAGAGAATTTCCATAACAGCCATTTCAAAGATAAACATCAACATTTAATATCCCATACTATCAAACTCATAAACCTTCAAAATAACCATTACATACCAACAAAATCTCTTAAACACACTCCAATTCGATCTCCCCTAGATTTTATTACAACCGTTCTAAAACAAACTAGATAAAACAAACTAAACTACGCATGCAACATCCAAGGCATCCAAGCTATAAATCCTCAACCTGTTACATATGTTAAAATACAAGTTAATACAATTAAGTAAAGGTGAGCATACAGGTTTAAGTACTACTAGCATAATCGAGAAAGCGTTTGCGAAACAATCTAATTACATATCATGATACACCAAAACACTTAACATAACATAGGCTCATTTCTCATGCTAACCACCGTGAGAAGGCTTGCGCGTCCATCCTAACTAGACCCCGTCGGGTGTAAGCCACACTATAGTACCATACTAGCTAAGGAGGTAAGTTAACGAAAACAAGTCCTACTCACATGTTTCTAGTATCACGTATTCGAGCATATACAATCAGATTGTTCGCGTGTGATAAAGAGTTTGATTTGTGATGTGATTTTGATATATGAACGTATGTAACACCCAAAAAGTGCTTTTAAAGCAAAAACGGGTCAAGTATACTCACTGTGGGTGCGTTTAGGGTAAGTTGGAGATTCTGTGAGGAGTTGCAGAGTGCGCCGGATCAGCCTGTAAATGAGCAGAATAGCATCAGTCTTCCGAAAAGCCGAAACGGTGAACTTAGAGTTGGGCAGTAAGCAAGTTCGGGCGAACTTGTGTGTAGTCACACAAGTTCGAGCGAACTTATGCTGTTTTAGTGATCTTGAACTCAAGTTCGGTCGAACTTGATGAGATCCCTTAGGAATCTTGTCAAGTTCGGGCGAACTTGTATAGTTTCTTAAGAAACTAAGCAAGTTCGGTCGAACTTGGTAGGAATTTGATGAAATTTAGACTAAGTTCGGTCGAACTTGACCCATTTGGGTACAAATTCGGTCGAACATGACTAGAAGCTGCTGAAATCTTGAGCGAACTTGGTGTTTTCGAGTCCAAAATCTTGCGTTTTCACGTCGTTTTCTGAGTAAATCGAGTGTTCATCCCTCCGACCTTGTGCTACTGAGCGAACTTAGGTCAGAGAGGTCTTTTCAGTGCAATTTTAGCCGTTTTACAAAAGCGTGGGCTAATCCGGACGAGCTCGGGGTTCGTTCGGGTTAGTCCGGCTTGTGTAAACCGTCACAAACGTCTGTGTGCTTCCAGATCTGGGATCTTGAATGATAGACGCTTCGTTTCATACTAGAAAATGAACAAAACATCATCAACGTCCGTATCTTGTGTTAAAATCAATGGTTTTCAAAGGTTTTTCTCAGATCTATCACTTATAAGCCGAGATCTCACAGATCTCGTGTTTGGGAAGTCTCTACTATCACCAAACGAACTCGTATTGCGTAGATCAAAGCTTAAAATAGAAGTTTTGAAGAAAAAGATGAAGATTCGTAAAAGAATGAGTTTTGATGAAAACGAAGGCTATACCTTGTACCAAAATCATTGTAAACGTTTGTAAAACGTCGATAAACGTTGTTATAGCTGAAATTGGGTTGATTCTTACTTAGAACATGAAGGTTTCGGGTTTTAAGAGCTCTGGGCGAACTTGCAGCAAGTTCAAATAAGAGAAATGAGCTTGGTATTTATAGGAGGAGAGCTGGTGAAGGCATGTTCGGCCGAACTTGCATGAAATTCATGCAAGTTCGCGCGAACTTGATGGATTTTGGGAAGAATTATGAGTAAGTTTGGCCGAACTTGCATATACTCATGCAAGTTCGCACGAACTTGATAAAACAAAGGGGTTCCTGGTTGCCAGGCAAGTTCGGGCGAACTTGTGGTAGTCAAGTTCGGCCGAACTTGGCCTGGTGACCAAGTTCCGTTTGCTGATTTCACGTTAAGGGTTCGTTTGGCGATTCGATTTGTATTAATGAGTTGCATTAAGCGTTATATTAAAGCGTTAAGCGTTATATTTGATATAATGGTGCGATTTAGCGATTCGAGAGTGCGAGAACGATGCGATAGCGATTGTAAACATAACCACAAACGCACATAACACACAAATAACACAAAAACCACATAATTAACTGCGATTGCGATGCGATGAGACAGGCGATGCAATTTAATAAGCGATTAGATGCGATAATAACGTAATACACCATAATTAATTAACATAAACTTTATTATACTCGAATCTCGGGAATACATAAGACGGAAACAATTGAAAAAGATAACAACGAAAAACAGAGTTGTTACAACATGGGCCAGAAAGGCAAAGTATTCCTTGCGCAAATATTTGTTTGCTTGGATACATGACATTAGCTTAAGACCTTTGAAGGTTTCTCACCGTAGACGTGTAGGAATCACCGTTTGGAAGAGGAAGACGGATGAATTTCTCGGAACAAACAACTTAAGTGCAAACTCGCCTAAGCCAATCCATGCCTACTATGATATCGAAGCTTCCCAATTGCATGGGTATGAGGTCAATCGAGAACGTATGATCGTTAACATTCAAGGAACAATTAGAAAGGACAGAATCAACAGTGATGGACTTTCCGTTAGCGACTTCGACTGCGAATGGATTGGGAAACTTAGAACGTACGCACTTAAGCAAGGGTTCAAATTCATTAGACATAAACTTCTATCCGCGCCAGTATTAAAAAGACAAGAAGCATAGACATGGTTTACAAGGAACGTACCGGTTATGACATCGTTTGCGTTTTGCGCCTGAGTGGCAGTGAGGGCTAAGGCTCTGCCTCGAGCTGGTTGAGGCTGTTGTTGTTGTTGTTGTTGTTGTTGTTGTGGTTGCTGGTTGGCGGCGCGCTGGGGGCAAACATTGGCGAAATGATTAGGGTCGCCACATGTGTAACACGCTTGCGCAGGAGCAGCTTGAGGTTGAGCAGGATTAGGGTTTGGCATGATGGCTTGGGATTGCTGGTTTTGGGGTTGAGGGAAGTTTCGAAAACGGTTAGCAAAGTGCCCGAACCTCTGACATTGGGCGCACTTGCGGCATGGAGCATTGGCAGGGTGATGCCAGGTATAGTTAGCACACTGGGGGTGAGTTCCAGTGTAGCGTCGTTTTGGTTGCTCGGAGTTGGCAAGGGTAATGGCTGCTATTGTTTGGATTGGTTGAGGGTTTGGCGGAGTAACAACCGCGCAATTTTGACTAGAAGCCTTTCGCTTCTTGTTTTTGGTGTTGCTGTTTCGTGGAGGTTTGGGTGAGGGTTCAGCAGTGGCAGTGGTATCAGTGGTGGCTTGGTGTGCGTCCTTCGTAGAGACCTTGTCGTAGGCCCCATGAAGAACATAGTTGTTGTTCAGCTCTGTGGCGATACTGAAGGCGTCCTCAATGGTTTTGGGGCTGGCTGAAGCTACATGGATGATCAGGACGGGTGCGAGGCACTAAATAAACTTGGCTATGGCCTTGGGAATAGTGTCGACTTGTCCAGGACAGAGGACACTAAGTTGTTTGAAGCGCGTGACTAGTCCCTCTACGTCGCTCCCCTTTTGAGTGAGATTCCAAAATCCGTTCTCCAACTTTTGGGTCTCGTGTGGGGGGCAGAAATTGTCCTTCATGAGCTGCTTAAGCTCGTCACAAGGTAAACGCGTGGGCTATTTCGTTAGCACGTTTGATCCTCTCAGTGGTCCACCATTCGAGGTCTCTCTTGCGAAAGACTCCCGTGGCGTTTAGGGTGCGGAGTTCGTCGGGGCAATCCCTTTGCAGGAAGGTAAGTTTGATCCCATTGAACCAATTCTTCATGGATGTAGCTCCATCCTCACCGGTAAACTCTAGAGGCTTACAGGCCATGAATTGTTTGAATTGGAATGACGCTTTAGGTGTTTCCACCTTGAAATCGACAGAGGATTTGGGGGTGTTATGGATGGATTGAATATGGCTAACGATACCGGGAATAATTTTAGCCATCTGCTCAGCGACTAAACCTACGAGTTCCTACTTTGATATAGAGTCCCCATTGTTGTTGGAACCCTTCTTGGAACCCTTGGACTTTTTTTGATGAGCTTGGAGAAGACATATAGGATTGAAACAGAAAGGAAAAGGGTGAGACTTGATCATAATGTAAAAATAAGTTTTTCATGTATAAGCATGGGTATGTTCACGTATGTTGCATGTATTCATTAAGTATTGGCATGTATAATCACGTATGAATGCAAATAAAGAGTATAAATTTAGTTTGTTCACGAGGATTATTATTATTGTTTTTGATTGCGAGAGAGGTGCGAATCGTGTAACGGTTTGAATTGAACGAGGTATCAAGTATAAAAATCACATAGAAATTGAGATTACATAAAAGATAGGCTCGATAAAACATAGGATTGTTTCGGGTAGAGAAACGCCGACTATTCTAAAGTGATTCATAAAATCTTTTGAGTTAGGGAACATGCTTTGGCCTAATAGGTAAAATACTCTCGTCGAGAAGCGATTAACGGTATTTTAGCCTTCCAGTTACTACATGTCCCTAGTCGATCGAAAATTCGAGACTTTGGCGAGATTGAAAATTGAGGAACGGGACTAGTTGACAAGGTTCGGGTTTCACCCCTAACTTGACAACACCGTACCCTAAGGGGGTTGGTACTCGTCGGGTCAAAATAAATTTCGACACTTTGACGAGGTTCCACTAGATTTTGAATGGGAAGTTTCCATCAAGGTATGGATGTCACTCCTAACTTGATGGTGTAACTTCGTGAAAAGTCAGATACGCGGAGTGAGGGATTTCACCAAAATTGTAAGCCATTGGGCCTATCTTGGTGCAAATCGCCTCGTTTGCATTATGTGTGTCTTCAAGTCTTCAAAGTGTATTGTGTAACATGTCTTAGGAAAGACATTATGCAAGTATTAAGACCAAAAGAAAGGAAGAAGAAATGTAGGAAGAATAAATTTTTAAGCATGGTATAAGTATGGTAAAAAATGGGACACTTAAACTATAGACTAGGTCGAACATGGCAATTCTACCTAATTCCCTATAGTTATGGCTCTGATACCAATTTGTCACACCCCAACCAATGGCAGAAACATCGAGGCGGGACGAAATAGATTGTTCATTTCTCACAACACTAATGGTGACGATAATTACTTAAATCCAAACTTCAATTCATAGATAAATTGTCATTACAATACATGGAAACTTCAAATAACAACAATAACAAAGCAAATACAACATGAGTAAACCTAAAACGTCTATGTGTGTATCTAGCATCAAGGCTACTTCAATTTCATAGCATCATCCTTCTCAACCTGTAACATGTTTAAAATAAGTTCAACGCAAAAGCAAAGGCGAGTACACAAGTTTAAGCATAAGCATACGTATATGAATAAGGTTTAAAACAAATCCACATGGCAACTAAGTTTATACAAGAGCATTATACATGGCATGCAATATTTCTAGTCAATCCTCTTGCTTACGCATAATAATGATAATTTAACATGACCTCTCGTTCACGGGTGGTGCGTTACTCCTATAGCGCTATACATGTCAAATGGAGGCTTAAGATAAGCTAATGACTATGGTATTACATAAGAATGGTCCAAATATAAGCATCAAGCAATGTATCAAAGTGTTCATGTATATTGGATTGTTTCGTGCATTGCATAAAGAATAAGTTTAGTGATTTTTGTATAAGGTAAACATGTTACACCCAAGGTGTTATAAAAGAAAATGGGTCGAGTGTACTCACGGTTTTGCAAGCTTTCCAACTTGTTGAATCCGTGAAGAGTTGTTTGGTTGCGGGAGGAACACCGAGTTATCCTACAACAGGAAAACGTAGGGATGAGTATTGGATGATGATGGAGGATTCAGAATTTAGAATAAACATAATAAAATAATGTATACGAAAATATTCACTAAGGTCTATCACTCGTTTTGACACTATGGGAACCCTTTAGGGTTTAGGTGATTTCATAGGTTATAACACCTATTAGAATCATAACGAGGAACTAAACACTTTGGTGATTAAACTTAGTAACTTGACATATGATTATTTAGTCATCATCAAGGTTTCGGTTTCAAGTATATTATATAGTCCATATATATTTATCATAAGTATAACTAACAATAATATCATGGAAGTCATGTAGGAGGTAGGTGGTATGACCATCCATTTAGGAACCTCATGTAAGTTCACCACTACACAAGTTGTCATAGACAACAAGGAGGGTCAAGAACAAGAATAATAAAGGAAATGGAATTACATGTTATCACTATACTAAGTAGCCAAGTAATCTACAACCCGGTGAGCCGACGTCGACACAAGTCGAAGGCTAGACAAGGTTGTGTTACTTTCAATCTAGCAAGCTACTTAGGATGGAGATGAGAAATCATCAAGTGATGTGTGGACTTGGATGTAGGATAGCCCAAGCTAACCTTGTAGTCACACTATCTTCAAGTTCAAGACTTGGTATCACTTTTGAGCTTAAAGCTCATGTAAAACAGAAAGTTTAGAGTGTTAGAACACTCCATATTTCATGTAGAACAATCTTGATTAGGCTCCCTAACCATAAACTTGATTCGGAGCACAAGTACACAAGTTTGTTTGAGGTAAAACATAAGTTTGAAGAAGTTTTGTTCGAAACAAAAAGTCTGGAGCCCTTTAGGTGAACTTCCAGGTCTGGATTCTCCAAGGAGAATCCGTGGAATCAAACGTAAGGTTTATCCAAGTAATTAGAAGAAAGAATCAAGTAAAAGACTAAGAAATGAGCAAGTTATGCTCACTTTTGTGAAGTAGGATGAATCTGCCAATGTTCTTGATATTTCAGAGATTTGGATGTGTTTGAGTGAGACTAGAGAGTGTTTAGAAAGTGGAAAATGCTTGGAGAAGAGTTGGTATTTATAGGGAATGAATTAGGGTTGGTTAGGAGGGGTTTAATAGTGGTTTAAGGCCGTTGGGTGAGAGCATAAGGTGGGGATTCGTGCTAAATCGCGGGCTGTTGTGTTTTCTGCCTGCCCAGACCTTCATGCAGACCGTATGGGGGATCCCATGCGGTCCGCAAGGCCCGGGTCAGAAGCACAAAATTTTATTTTATTTTATTTTTTGTTTTGATGAATGGGGCCTTGTCTAGTAGTTACATGTTAATTGTTTTAGGACCATTTGGGGACCTTTAAGCATGTGAGGCATGCATCAAAGATTGCATAAGTATAAAACAAATTTGCTTAAGTATAAACATCACGTATAAGTTTAGTATGAAGTATGAACGTCACGTAATTGCAAGTTTATCAACGTTTTCAAGTATCAAGTATCACGTGCATGAATGTATGAATATGTATAACATGACTTGAATAAAATACGAGTTTTCATTATGATTCAAGTCCCGGATTACAAAGTTTACAACGACAGAACGATTACAAGATTACTAAGTTTCCAAAAATAGAATTACAACACGAGCTTTCTAAATATGGAAAGTATGAAAAAGCAGGGTGGTACACCTCTGTTCATGTTCATTCATTTAACTAACTGAACAAAATTTCTTGTTCATGTCCGTTCGTTTATTAAACGAACGAACATAAACGAATTTCCCGCCGAACGGTTCAAGAACTGTTCGCTGAACATTCGGTTCGTTTACAACCCTACTAATCGCCTCTATCTGTGTCACCATTGTCGCCTCGTCTGCCCCTCCTCTACCCATCGCGACTAGCAGTGGTAAAAAAATCTACGGGGAAAACCCATTGGATATTATTTCCTAAAAAAATCATTTCAACCCATGTCCATTTAGTAAGATATGTTTTGACTAGAATTAGTGTGATACTCTTTTAGAACAATCATCTTGACCTGAACTCATTTTGCTTATACACCGTTTTGATTTGTCACCCAGCTCGATCACCTGTTAGTTTTGCTAGGAGTAAAGGTAGACATGTACCTTGGTTCTGAGTTTCTTGGTTTTTTTTTTGTTAAACCAGAAACTGAATCTAACTGATTTCAAATATAATCATAACCAAATTGAAAATCGAATTCGAGTTCATTTTAGTTTTGATTTCAAATAGAAAAAAACGAACTCTAAAAAGATTTCATCATGAATTTATGGTTTTCTTAAGTATGGAGTCTATCTTTCATTCACTCGAAGTCCGAAAGTGTTGAACGGAAATGCTTTACCTTTTGAAAGACTTAACAATGTAGGGTAATAGGGTTTCCAATAGAGGTTATACTACAGGAGATAGTGCTGGGGCCACTTTTGTAATAACTAGAAGTTAGTATAACTACAGAGAGATTAATTGTAAATATGGGATACTTGGGAGTTTATAGTGTAAAGAGTTAGTTGGTCGTTAGGAACAACTTGTACTTGACCAATTCCAACTGTAATAACAATTAGGTTAGGTTTGATTTGATCCAATCCTCTCTTCTGGTTCATTATCCATCGTATCAAGTGGTATCGAAGTTGTTCAATCCTTGGAGCTCTTGATTTTGAAACCCTAATTCACAAGTTCTTCCTAATTCATCTAATTTTTGTTCAATTCATTCAATCAATTTGTGTATTTCGATTCGATTTGTTGAATTTGATCATTCGTTCGATCAGATTCACTTCAACACATTCAATTTTGTCCATTTTCGTTTCAATGGCAGCTCGAAATCAATCACTTGAGCAACGAATGTATAGATCATGATGCAATGTTACAACGATTAGAGACTGCAACAGGCATGAATCTGAATCAACTGGAAGCAATCAAGACAAGAGTGAATATGGACATCGATACTGTGAAGAATCAATTAAACCAAACTTCTTCACAATTATCAACACAAATGGAAAAAAATCCTCAAATGTTTGCAAACACTGGGTGGAAATCAGTGGGTTCCAATCACCAATAAAGTCAACTAAATCAGAATCATGACATAGGAGAACAAAGGTACAACTTTGGCAGATTAACAAAGATTGAATTCCCAAAGTTTAATGGTGCTAATGTTAATGGATGGTTGTGCTGTGTAGAGCTTTTTTTTCTCTATTGGTTCTACCCTTGAGAATGTAAAGGTAAGACATATTATTATCCACCTTAAAGATAAAGGTCAGCAATATAAACCGATAAATATTTAATACATAATGATTTACTTTCTCGCAACTCCAACACAATCTATACCATAGTTACCTAATTCACGGTTCGCTCCGGTTCGGGTACGCGATTCTCTAGTGGTGACATTTTCGGTACGGAGGGAGGTAGGTTCATTTCGGTATGAACCGGTACAGTGTACCATAGAATCCGGTTCGGTGTACACAAATTAAAACATAAAGTACCAAATTCCAGAATTTAAATTACCAAACATAAACATTGAAGGTTAAAGATAAAGATTGAAATTGAAGAGGAGTAGAAATTGATGATGTAATTTGGTTAAATGTTATATATAGGGGGAGGTTCATGGAGAAGAAAATTAATAAAAGAAGAAAAATAAGAAAGAGCATATTGGTAAAATACTAATCACTAATAACTCATCTCATTAATTTTTTTCTCGTTAATTCGTTAGTCAAACTAATCATTAATTTATCCTACATATGATCTACACATCCTACATTTATCAAAATTTATCCTACATATACCCTACACATTATAGAATTTTATCCTCACATGTCGAAATTTATTCGAGACACCTCGTAATTTATCCTACACCTTATCCTACACATCTCATAATTTATCCCACACTTTTAAATCAAAGTTTTTTTGGTTTTTAAAAAGTATATATATTTTGAAAATGAGTTACAAATTAATGTAATTAGCTATTAAAGAGGAAAATTACAAATTAATAATCTATGTAATTTATAAATATACCCTTACATCAATATTAAATACAAATATTAAATGAAGTAAAATGAAGAATTCTTATTACTTGAAACTTCTTCTTTTTTTTTTCAAAAAAAAATATTCTCATTTGAATCCTCCATTATATATATATAGGATAGAGATCAACAAGGAACTCCACTTAGACCATGTGTAGTGGAAGAGACAAAACCCTTGGGCTTTTTGCGCCATATGGCAGTGTGACATCCCGGAAAAATCAGGTATCATCTCTCGTATTTGCACGATTTAATATTTCAGACAACGCATGTCGCGATTATTCGTCAAATTATAATACATGTTTATTTATTTAACGACTATTGCTATTAGTTCCATTTAAAAAGCCGAACCCGAACATAATCCGTTTCAACCTTAACTCTACCCGCGAAACACACCTCACGACCCAAACTAACCCAACCCAACACCCCATTACCCGTTTTCTCGGCCCACACACACATATAACCGGCCCCTCTTGTGTTTCTTGGGGAGCAAGTTCTCTTGGGGAACAAGTTGGAGGTTATAAATAAATCATGTTATAAAAAACTTGAAAACCCTAATCCCCCTATTCTCCTTGGAGGTCGACGGCAGCCATACCCCCCCTCTCGTTCGCAAGGCACCCCTACTCTCATTCATCGCAAATCTCTTTTTCTCTAGTTCCACGGTTAGTGTCTTGATTTCGGTGGTGATTCGTGATGTGATTTTTGGTGTAGATGTTATTGTGATCATGAGATGTTAGGATAGGGTATTGTTGTGCATGATTAACTTTGGATGGATTATACGAATTGTCGAGTTGGTGATGATGTGTTTGCATATATGATCATAGGCTGCGTTTTCTTTACAAAATTCATGATGTTATACCTAGGGCTATGAAATTATTAATGTGGATACACGATAACTGATGTATAACCTGCTGCAAGTCGTTATTATGAAGTGTTGTGGTCGTTAAATATGTTTCGGGTAGCGTTTGGATGGAAAACAGTGGGCTGAGTAGTGTAGACAACCAACTTCAGTTGGCTGTAAATAGGTCAGAACAAATCGAAAAATGGATTTTCTGAAGCCTAAAACGTGTAGTTTTGAAAAGCGCTTCTAATGGCGCTGGAATGGCAATTTTTGGACACTGTTTACTATTTTTAAAAGGTCCTTTAGTACAGCAGCTGAAGCTGTGTTGTTTCTGCAGAAATTTCACGTAATGTTTTCTGTCATAACCTGTAAACCGAAAAGAGTTAAGTCACGAAATTTATACAGTAGATACTCCTAGATGTTCAAAGAAATCTCCAACTGGAATTTCATCAATCGGACAAACGAGTATTTATAAATGTATTTTTCCGTGAGCTGCAGTTAGAAAGTGACGAATCTGACTGCAGTATAGTAAATGATTTTTTCTAAATAATTGGTAAAAAATTAGGTCTTGAAAATTATACACAACGTTTTACGGACTGTTTAAAACGCTCTATAAATTAATTGGAATTTTTGGAACAAGCGAACTATTTTATAAAAATTCCTGAAAAAAGTCCAGTTTTGAGTAATAATGCTGAAACATGATAAGTTGAAATTATGTGTTCTAATTGTTGTATGTGCCATTTGAGAAGGGTCGAACCTGATTTATGTTAACTTAGACATTATCGAATTGTTAAGTGCTATGATCGTATGTCCATATATGTAGATATGTAAATATATATATGGAATACATATAAGATGTCAATGTGATTGCATGATATGTGTCAAGATATGTGTATGGATGTCGTGTCTTACATGAACATACTGATAAACTGAATGGTAATCATATTGGGACGTAATTGACCAACCTCAACTTGTAATCACCCTAAAAGTCTAACCGAGCAATTAAATGTGAGTTCACGGCCCCTGTCTCTTTAAACGTTTACAAAACACAGGGGGAGAAAACATGTACACGTTACGGTGATATATGGGTTGATTATATTACGGTACAGTAATGTCTTTCTATTTAAAATATGTACACGTTACAGTGATGCATGGGTGGCATACATTACCGTACAGTAACGCCTTTCTATTTAGAGTTATGTTATACGGTTATGGTCACAAGGGAGCATATATCACATGTCAGTCCCCTTAACACTTACGATGCCGTTATTGGATTATAGCGAGGGAATTTTTAGTAGTACTACTGGGCCCAGCAAGCCCCACTCGAACTGGTCACGCCAGTTAGACCGAACGTTGATGGTCACGGGTGTAGAATTTGCCTAACTTTTTAGCCATGTTTGGTGATAGACCTGGCACAATAGGGACAGCAACATCAGCTTCGGATCGAACACTTTGTTGAGATGACCTAGGCTAGCAACCTAAACATATAACATGAACTGCTAAACTACTTAACATTTATCTGATTCGGTTGAATCAGGAAAACTTATGATGCACTGGTTAGGGGGTGAACCCGTGGGAAAAAACACGTATGTTTAAAATTGTAAACTAAAACCTGTGAACTCACTCATCATTAATTGTTGACACTTGTTCTCCTTTGCATGTTTTCTCAGGTTGTTAAGGAATCATTTCTGTATAGGAGCACGACACGAGCATGAAAAACTATTTCTTTTAAACGTTTTGCATTTTACTTTTAAGTACTTTGGTTTGGGTGTTTGTTTTGGCGCCCACTTTATTTACATTTACTTACGCTTCCGCATTTCTTTAACTGCATGGTTGAACTTGTTTAAACGTATTTTTGCATATAGAGTCATTCTATGTGACTTGTGTCTTGGATCCTGGTTTGTCACGCGCCTCGCGGTAAAACCCCGCAGTGGATTTTGAGGGTGTGAAAGGCAGCCCAGTCAGCAATGGGGCATTATGGGGTGTTTTTCTAAAATGTTTTTCTAAATTGGTTAGGGGGTGAACCCGTGGGAAAAAAACACGTATGTTTAAAATTGTGAACTAAAACCTGTGAACTCACTCATCATTAATTGTTGACACTTGTTCTCCTTTGCATGTTTTCTCAGGTTGTTAAGGTATCATTTCCGTATAGGAGCACGACACGAGCATGAAAAACTATTCCTTTTAAACGTTTTGCATTTTACTTTTAAGTACCTTGGTTTGGGTGTTTGTTTTGGCGCCCACTTTATTTACATTTACTTATGCTTTCGCATTTCTTTAACTGCATAGTTGAACTTGTTTAAACGTATTTTTGCATATAGAGTCATTCTATGTGACTTGTGTCTTGGATCCTGGTTTGTCACGCGCCTCGCGGTAAAACCCCGCAGTGGATTTTGAGGGTGTGACAGGCAGCCCAGTCGACAATGGGGCATTATGGGGTGTTTTTCTAAAATGTTTTTCTAAAATGGTTAGGGGATGAACCCGTGGGAAAAAAACACGTATGTTTAAAATTGTGAACTAAAACCTGTGAACTCACTCATCATTAATTGTTGACACTTGTTCTCCTTTGCATGTTTTCTCAGGTTGTTAAGGTATCATTTCCGTATAGGAGACACGACACGAGCATGAAAAACTATTTCTTTTAAACGTTTTGCATTTTACTTTTAAGTACTTTGGTTTGGGTGTTTGTTTTGGCGCCCACTTTATTTACATTTACTTACGCTTCCGCATTTCTTTAACTGCATGGTTGAACTTGTTTAAACGTATTTTTGCATATAGAGTCATTCTATATGACTTGTGTCTTGGATCCTGGTTTGTCACGCGCCTCGCGGTAAAACCCCGCAGTGGATTTTGAGGGTGTGACAGGCAGCCCAGTCGGCAATGGGGCATTATGGGGTGTTTTTCTAAAATGTTTTTCTAAAATGGTTAGGGGTGAACCCGTGAGAAAAAAACACGTATGTTTAAAATTGTGAACTAAAACCTGTGAACTCACTCATCATTAATTGTTGACACTTGTTCTCCTTTGCATGTTTTCTCAGGTTGTTAAGGTATCATTTCCGTATAGGAGCACGACACGAGCATGAAAAACTATTTCTTTTAAACGTTTTGCATTTTACTTTTAAGTACTTTGGTTTGGGTGTTTGTTTTGGTGCCCACTTTATTTACATTTACTTACGCTTCCGCATTTCTTTAACTGCATGGTTGAACTTGTTTAAACGTAATTTTGCATATAGAGTCATTCTATGTGACTTGTGTCTTGGATCCTGGTTTGTCACGCGCCTCGCGGTAAAACCCTGCAGTGGATTTTGAGGGTGTGAAAGGCAGCCCAGTCGACAATGGGGCATTATGGGGTGTTTTTCTAAAATGTTTTTCTAAAATGGTTAGGGGTGAACCCGTGGGAAAAAAACATGTATGTTTAAAATTGTGAACTAAAACCTGTGAACTCACTCATCATTAATTGTTGACACTTGTTCTCCTTTGCATGTTTTCTCAGGTTGTTAAGGTATCATTTCCGTATAGGAGCACGACACGAGCATGAAAAACTATTTCTTTTAAACGTTTTGCATTTTACTTTTAAGTACTTTGGTTTGGGTGTTTGTTTTGGCGCCCACTTTATTTACATTTACTTACGCTTCCGCATTTCTTTAACTGCATGGTTGAACTTGTTTAAACGTATTTTTGCATATAGAGTCATTCTATGTGACTTGTGTCTTGGATCCTGGTTTGTCACGCGCCTCGCGGTAAAACCCCGCAGTAGATTTTGAGGGTGTGACAGGCAGCCCAGTCGGCAATGGGGCATTATGGGGTGTTTTTCTAAAATGGGTGTGGTGTAGTGGGATGTGGGCATTGTGGGGCATTATATTAAAAAAGGGTGTTAAACAATTAAATAAGAAAAATTCCAAATAATGGTATAGGGCAAGCAAACGCAAGAATGCATGTGATTGGTCAAAGAATTGGACGTTGGGGGTGGATTAAAGAACGCTACAGACCAAATTTGGCTCAACAACGGCCGTGGGGGCGATCATAGGGGCGTTTGGGGGCGAAAAACGCCCAAATTTTTGTCCACTACGTATGGTCAATTAGAACCTTTTCCAGCCAATTAGAATATGGCACTCAATTGATAAAAGATGACCAAGTGGATGGTATTTTGGACTTTTTACGTTGCTCTTTCTCTCTCTTCCTGACATGCTATATCAGCCCCCTCTTTCTTCTTTTTAAAGTTAAATGCCATTGTAGTCCCTGTGGTTTGGGCCATTTTGCTAATTTAGTCCAAAGGTTTTATTTTTCGTATCTAGATCCAAAGAAGTTTCATCGTTGCTATTTTGGTCCAATTGACTTACCCCATTTATGGACCTCTGTTAAGTTAAGGGCAACTTGGTCTTATCCTTTTATTTTATTTAAAGGTTTTATTAAATACACCCTATCTCTTACCCCCTCTCTGTATATCTCTCTACCCCTCTCTCTCTATCTCTACTGCTACTACCACCCACCATCGCCCCCAACCAGTTACCGCCACGCCCACCACTATTAGCCACCATCGCCCACACACATACACTCTTCTCTCTCTATTCATTGACAGATTACAATTTTTTTCCTTAATGATGCATTTTTCAACACTTGTTCATCAACATAACAATCATAAATGATAAGAAAAACAATCACAATTCAAGGGTGTTATGATTATGCTTTGAAACTGATAAACACGAGTAGACTACTCACTACCCAATCCAATCAACAACACAAATCGAGTTTATGTATGATTTCAGTAACAACAACACAAATCATTCAGTGAAGCTTTACATATCTCAGAAGCACATAATACCCTTTCTTTTCTATTCTGTGAAGGTTTACAACTCTCGCATATGCCGACGAGCCCTTTCCAGTGAAAACCTGCAACTACGACGACCATACCATACCACTTCAGATCTGAACATCTTCAAAAACCCACAAATCCACAATGGAGATTTTAATTTTGATCTAGTGAACCTGCAACTCCAACGATCTATAACCTGCAACTCCGACAATTGTTGATTCAGTTTGATGTACAAGTAATATGCGGTTAAATTATAAAAAAATAGAAACAAATAGGTGGTTCTCGTTTGATTCTTGTTGACAGAGAAATGAGGCGGTGGTTGATTCTTGTTAACAAAGAAAGGAAGTGGTTAGGGTTGGAAGTGAGATATAAACGACTAATTAGATGAAATAAATGAAATGATAAAAATACCCTTTTGACTAACTGAGGAGTATGGATGATGTTAAGTCAGTTGGATCAAAATGACAATGATTAAACTTTTCTGGATTCAGATACGAAAAATGAAACAATTAAACTAAACTGGCAAAATAAGCCAAACCATAAGGACTAAAATAACATTTAACTCTTGTTTTTATAACCAGCCAATCTTTTTCATTTACACACAAACTCAAAAAAAAAAAAAAAATCACACTACAACATTCAAAATCCACAAACAACGACCACCCTATGTGTTCCAGATCTCGATCAAGTTCTGACGAAGGAATCGTCTCTGTTCTACTCGTTCCTGTTATGTTTGAAGACGGCAGAATCGTCTCTTGTGATGGCCACGGTTTTCGAAGACCAGATGGTAGTGGTTCGATTCATATGGTGGTGGTTCGAGTCAAGATGTTGTAGGTGGTGCCGCGGTCGATGGATAGTGGTTGTTCAAGACAAGTTGCGGTGGCTAGGGTTTCAGTTTTAGGGTTCAAGTCTGATGTGGCGGCTAGGGTTCCAGTGTTACAGTTTTGGATTCGTGTTGCAGATCTGGGTACATTTTTTATTTTTTATAATTAATGGGTTGAAAAGTCGTTTGAATGTTATCACTTGAATGCAGGGCATGGAAATCATTCTGGAAAGGCCTTGGAGAAGGGAAATAATGCACAATTTAGTGAAAGAAGCTACAAATTTTATCAGTGTGGAAACGATCTTAATGTCATCAAAGAAGCTGCTTATAATGCACTCATCAGTTGGTCACATGCTTAACGAGGTCAATTTCAAATTTTCAATAATCCTTTTCAAGATCTAATTTATATCGAATACCAACTATTCGAGTTATTTTTTTTTCAGGTTTTTGAGATGATGGTAGAACCCACACTACTGCAACCTACATTTGTGTTGGATTATCCTGTTGAGATAACTCCTTTGGCTAAGCCCCGTAAGAGGTATTGCTATTATAATTTATTTTTGTTATTTAGATGTTCTTATGTCATGTACATCATCAGTACTAATAAGAATGCAACAAAAAGGAGAATCTTTTGTATAAAACCAAATTTACCAATGAACAGATTTTAGGTCCGTCTTCAAACGAGTGAAACAAAATTTTCAAAAGCAAAGCTAAAAAGATGAACTGGTCAAAGTGTTCAAAACACTTTTACTAATGAATAAAAATAACCTTTGATTTTTTTACATCATGTCTTTCTTTGTTTATTTTATTGTTTTGTTTACACTAATGTAACTGATGTAAATGAGGTAATCGAAGGGAGTTTTTTCAAACTGCCTTTTTGTTGTTTTTATGGTGACGTAAATTGGGTTTACACTTGATGGGGTTTCTATGTTTTATCGCGATTAGTGTAAATGATAACAAAATGTCGAACATTGTTTTTAATTTGTTTTGTGGGTTTGTCTAGGTTTTACTTTTGGTGTAAAATATACTTACGTTGCTGTAGAATAATAGTTTGTGATTTTTTGGTGGGGTTTTACATTGCGAATTAACTACAAAGAAGGTCAGCTATAATGATGACGGGTAATGTAAATTGTGTTGTAAAATATGGGTTGTAAAAGGCATATAAAAGGGGTATTACATTGTTGTAAAAGATGGGTTTTTTTTTGCATAAAATGTTTTATGATAATGATGGCGCGTAACGTAAATTGGGTTTTATGGTAATGTATATGAAACAATTTGTTGTTTTTTTACACATGCTGTAAAATGTTTTTACATTGCTGTAAATTAGGAAAATGTTTTGGGATTTGGGTATTGGACTATAGAAGGGGTAAAATGTAACAGGGATTAATGTTTCTAATATGCATTTTATGGGTTTTACGGTAATGTGAATAGCGTTTACAATACCATGTATCTTGCGTTTTTGGGTATTTTTTTATATTTTGAGTATGGATTTTACATTTGCTTAAAATGGTTGTTTTTGGTCCCGTAGAAAAGTGTATGAGAGAAGATTGTAATTGGCACCTGTTCAAACATCAAGAACAAGTTTTAAGGTCAAGGTGGTTGATGAAAATAGTTCGAGAATAAGTTGGTTTTATTTTCTTTCTTGTGTTTTTTGTTGTTTACAGTAGCGATTCAACTTTTTGATAATGTCAATTGATATACATTTCGGCGCAATTCAGTATATGTATTTTTTTCGGATTTTACACATATTGTATGTCAGATTTACGATAACGTAAAGACATGTTTCTTATTGGGTCTGTTGATATTCTTATTAACAAAAAAATAGTATTGGGAATTGAGATGCACAAAATGTGGCAGGTCATCTCAAGAAGGAAATGATCAAATTACCTTATGTACTATTTAATGATTTTTAAATAGAATCACTAAAAGACAAAATTCTGAAAAGTCGATTTAATCTCATCCATCTATGCAAAGTAAATCGTAAATTACACCAAATTGTAGGCGGTGTTCTTGAAAAAGTTGAGAAGTTCTGTCTAATGTTTCAAAATCTTGCACGTTAGATCCTTTAGGCCAAACCCAGTTAGATTTTTGGTTAAATCAAATTACAAAAGGGTATTTTAGTATTTTTCCCATCAAATTACCATGTGCCAACCACCCACTTCCGCCGCCACTACTACCACCACCACCACCACGACCTTTCATCATCTACAACCATCATCATTCATCACCACTACCATCCACCACCATCCCCAAATCAAGAACAACTGACATCACCACCACCCTTCATCATCCTCAACCACCACCACCCTCCACCACCATTTCCAAATCAACTCAAAAATCTAACCCCCCCCCCCCCCCCCCCCACAAAAAAAAAATCATCAAAACCCCAAAAAACAACTCACCAACCAAAAAATGATTATGGCGGCTATTCTAAAAACCCACCGTCGGTCCAGTTATCCTCCTTTGCTGAGGCCAAAAACGATTCCGGATCACCATCACGGCCGCCCTAAAACCCACCACCAAAAAAACAATTCTGGTAATGATTTCGTCTCCACCGCTACCATCCACCACCTCTAAACCACCATCAACATCCACAACCCACCACCAAATCCGGCTTCACAAGCTACATCCGTCTCCACCATCACTATCCACCCACCGTCTCCGCCATCACAAACCGCAGCCATCTCCACCATCACCATCCACCTTACCGTCTCCTCCATCCATCATCGCAGAAGAGAGAGAGAGAAAGAGAAAGAAAGAGAGAGAGAGAGAGAGAAAAAGGGAGTTTAGAGAGAGATTGAAAATGCATAACTTTCTTTTTTTATTATAAACTTTTCATTATTTTTTTAAATGTCGAATGTAAACTTGCACGTAGAATGCTTATCTTACGTACGGTGTCGAATGTCACAAATTTTTACGTGCGGTGTTGAATGTGAAATCACACGTAAATATTTTTTTTACGTACGATGTCGAATCATACAAAATATTTTTTTATGTAAGTTTACATGCGACACAGCGCGCAAATATTTTAGCATTCAACAACGTACGTAAAAAATATTTTAATCGTATGTAAAAACAAAGAAAATTACAAACATGATATATTTTTACAACGAATTTTTTACAGCATTTTTACACTAACGTAAAATATTTACATCGACGTAAAATGTTTTTACATTCACTTTTTACATAGAGTTTTTACGGGTAGTGTCAAGTTTCTACGTGGAGTTTTACAAAGTTTTTACGGGGATAGCGTAAAGGTTTGGAAAGAGAATATTTTTACATGGATGCTGTTGTTTTATGCATGCGGTTGAGTATAAAAAACTTTTTACATGGAGTTTTTACGGGTAACGTAAAGTTTTTAAGTAGAGTTTTACAATGTTTTTACGGGGGTAGCGTAAAGATTTGCAATCAAATTTACGAAAGCGATTGGGTATAAAAAAGTTTTAACATATAGTTTTTACGGGTACCATAAAAGTTTTAAGTAAAGTTTTAAAAAAGTTTTTTACAGGTTTTTTTAGCTTCTCATACACAGTTTTTTCATACGTGACCCATCCAAAAATTAATTTTGCGCATGGTGTCGTGTGAAAACGTTTATATTTTTATATGGAGCGTAAAAAAGTTTACAAAAATATTTATGTAAGGCGTCGATTGTTTAACTAGGTATATGTATGTAAGTTTTGCAAAAAAAAATACGTAAGGCGTCGCCTGTTTAAGTAGACGTCGACTGCGAAAATTTTGCGCATGGCCTAAATTTTACAAATTATTTACATACAACGTTGAAAACTAGTTGTAAATTATTTTTACGCCCCTGCTAAAACATTTTAAACTTTTTTACGCCAAAGTTGTAAACTTTTTTTGCTCCCCCGGCTGTAAACTTTTTTAACGCCCCAATTGTAAATTTTATTTACACAAACACAACTTGTCGAAAACTAGCATTGCCACAAAATGTGTTATCCGACCCGAAAATTCTACATCGTATGCAAAAAGAAATTCACATTCGACACATGTACGTAAAATTTAAACCTTTTTTACACACCCAGTTGTAATTTTTTTTACACACCGGTTATAAATTTTATTTACACAAATATAACTCGTCAACGTCTTACCTTTTTGCATTCCGTCCCTAATCTCAACAAAAAATAAATAAAGCCAAAGCTAATCTTGATCTTCATCATTCTCGTTCACTAAAGACACCGCAACACCTACAAACAAAGTATAAAAAAATTTCTTAGATAGTGCAACGAAATCAGTCATATATCCAAACCCCCTTCCAACCCAATTATTGAACATACATAATAACAAATTGCCAACGTGCCTCCCCAATTTTAAATAAAAAATGTGCTTTTATTGGAGATATACTAAAAAAAAGTGTTTTTAAATTAGTCTGGTTGTTTTCTATTTTTTTCATCATTGAACGACTTTACCCTACATTTTCTTCTTGATTTGTCCACTCTCTTCTCTTAACTTAATGAAAGTAATAAAATTACAACATTAATCAATCCTAACTTCTAAAGCAACAATCAAATGATGTCAATTTTTTAGACACTAAACAAAACCTATACCAATATTGAACCAAAAGGCCACCAAATAGTGTCAGCAAAAAGATCAACATGTAGAATAACTGTATAAGGATTAGAGAATATCTCATCACTCACCATAATTTTGAAATCGTACCCCATCCCCTTTAAGATTGTTTTATGAGCCATTGAAGAAGAGCCTAGTATTATTTTGGCAACTTTCAGCTTAACAACAAAATTAGTGAACAATTCAGTATCTGGGTTTATAAGCGATGTGAGCAACCTATAAGTATTAATCGTCAGTTAATACACTGGTCTGGACCTGGGTAGATCGGATCTTTGGGAGCTCGCCGGAACCCATATCTTAACGGTCGCTTGAGAATCGGTATCGCCGGATACATGGGTCGTCGTTGAAGGAGGTGACCGGAGTTGTGCGATGAGGGCCGATGTTGGTGCGAAGAGAGTAAGAGTTGGTCCCAACCACCAGATCTGGTTTGGGTTTTCTTCATCAAATCTTTTGAGTATGGCAATTTCTTGAACCCTAATTCGTCCGACACAATCAAAATTTCAAACACGATACCCCAAAATCCACACACATTTTTAACATCTTGAAAAAAAAACCCTTAGAGGCATCGACCTGGGATAGGATGGAGATCTGAACTCCATCAATGGAACTTCATCGTGTGATATCTGTGACGATCCGATTATGTAACAATATCGAACAAGTTATCAATGAATGAATTTTTTTATGAAATTTTGTGTTTTGTTTATGATTTTTGTATTACTATTTCAATAATTGCACATATTCAATTCCTGCACAATGCCAAACTCTTAAACAATTTCTGGAAGTGAAATCGCAAACTGTTACGTAAACGTAATCAGTTTAATGCGAGGTACACTTCGGAACAATGACACAAACTTAACATACTTTAAATATCCTTTACATATCTTAGAAATAAGTTTTGAAGGGTTTGGTATGTAAAAAACAAGCTTATTCGATCACAGGGACTATATACAACAAGCTACGAAAGTCTGCCGATTCTCGTAGCGACACATTCTGGAACAAGGTCTTAAGCTAAACATACCCTAAATACCCTTAACATAGCTTAGAAATAAGTTTTGAGGGCTTCGGTATGGCAAAATCACACTTTTGTAACTTCAGGGGCTATTTTGCAAATTCTGCAAAATTATGCCTTTTCGCGTAAATCGCTATCCGGAACATGTACGGACATCCAAAAATTTTTGTAATCATTAAAATATCATATTTTAGTGATTGGAATGCAAAAATATCATTCGTTACGCTTTTACGGTCGCGCGTGTTCGTTACGATTTTCGTCGTAATTAACCGAAAACCGCAACCGTATGACCAAACAAACCGACATCCGAAGCATCTTTGAGCACATTTCAAGTTCCCTATACTTTTTTGTCCTTATAAAGCTTGAAAATGGGGTTAACGAGTGTTAAAAGTGCCAAAACGCGTCAAAAACAAGTTCCGGGGCCATTTCTGCCAATTCTGAAACTTCAGCCCCTGCAAGGGCCTTAAGGACCGTAAGACAAAATCCCATACTGTGCGTAAGGGGTCCCCAGATCACCAGAGTTGTTAAATCAAGGTGGCAACTTCTTGTTAAATGCGTCATTGACTCACCAAACGAATTTGCCACCTTCCCTTCTGCATTTGACACCTAAGGGGACACTAATCAAGTTCAGGGATGACTCATGGACACTTGTCATGATCACATGAACCCAATTCAAGTATAAAAACCATGGTGTTCTTCATTCTTGAACTTTTGCAACCATCTCTTTTGTCCTATTCTGCTTCAATCCGAATTTGGCATCCATCTTGGAGCTTTCTCTGGTGTTCTTGATCAATCTTTGGTGTTTTTAAGTGTTCTCTTTCATGCTTGTTTCAATTCTTGTAGTTTAATGTTGGTGCATATGTCTGTTGTCTATGTCATTATATATCGAGTTTGAGCGAATAGGGCTTAATCTGTTAGAAATAAGGCGTATTTATGTGAGATTTAGGCCAAGTTCGCCCGAACATCTTCTCCCACCAGCGAACTTGTGCAACTATAAATAGGTGCCTTGGTGATTTCATTTGTAACTTGGAGAGTTTTGGCACAAAGACGGCGAAACTCTGTCGGATCCGGTTCTCGAACGTATTGAACTTTAGATCAATGAAAACAACATTTAAATGAGTAATTCTTGTTATTTGGTTAACTTGTCATTAGTTTCCGCCTAATCGGACAATAGATAACAAATTTAGGTTCCCATGCTAATCGTGGACGTTCCTACAAGTGGTATCAGAGCCTGGATACCTAAATTTGCTGGAATAAAGACAAGAATTTCTCTATTTCATCTCCATTCTATCATTTTTCTTAAAATTTTCACATATTTGATGATTTCATGGTAAAAAATGGGTGATTTTTGAATATGTCATGTAAAACACACTAATAACAAACCCCTGAGAGTTTGGACATCAAATTTAATCAAATTGATATCAAAAAGTTGAAAAAACCATGTTTTGGAATCAAGTTTTAGCCGAACTTAACATCAAGTTCGACCGAACTTGATTAAAATTTCTTTGATTTTTATCAAGTTCGACCGAACTTGATAGAATTTTCAAGATTTCTTCTAAAGTTCGCTCGAACTTGAGAAATATTCCAACATTTTTATACAAGTTCGACCGAACTTGAGAATTTTCTTGAAAATTTTCATAAGTTCGACCGAACTTACCTGTTTTTCTTGAATTTTTTTCACAAGTTCGCTTTAAAGAGTGATTTTTATCAAATCCCACATTAAGTTCGACCGAACTTGATAAGTTTGTGACAAGTTCGCCCGAACTTGTCTAAGGTTCATAAAAAAAGGCATGAAAATCCCGAAAAATGTCATGAACATTATATATCGTTAGAATCGTATCGTCGAGACGATTTTAAAGATATAATCGGGTAAAAATTGTTTTCGGAAAAATTTTAAACATTTTTAACGTACCGATTGTCGATTAAAACGTCAGTTTTTGCTGAAATTGTTTGTTACTAATCAATTTCCGAGTGTTTTTGATCGTATTCTCAGATAAGTCTTCAGATTGTCAAAATGGAAGATTTCCACAACGTGTTCGCTTCTCAAATGGCATCCTCATCAAATGCTAACATTCTTGCGGCAAACCAAATGAATATCGACAACGAGATGGGCACTATGTCTGAAAAGGAAGTTGTGAAAATTGTGGAGGTTGAAAAACTTTGCACAAAGTGCGCAAGTCCTTGTGAACCATGTCTTGATAAAGTCAAAGTCATAAGAGAATTGACTGTACACAATGAAAACTTTCGTTATGATTACAGAACCATAAAAGAAGCTTATAACAAAATATCAAGCAAATATAAATATGTTGAACATGCTAATAGCGAGCTTAACGCTAATGTAAAAATGTTAAATGCCACAGTAACTGAGAAACAAAAGACAATTAACATGTACATTAATACCATTGCTGAAACAAAGCGTGAGTTTCACAGCATGAAAATTGAAACGAAAAGAGTAAGACAGCTTCTAAAGAGCTACACCACAAACGCATATGTCATTGATCACATTTTACCAACGATTAAATCGGAGGAAAATTGTGAGAAATCAAAGCGTAAAGAGTACGGATGTGTTCCTCCACCACTTCTTGCAAGTTATTCATGCAAGAAAGATGATGAGATCGAAAAGGCTTTTAATATTCTTATTCGTTCAGATAAAAGAATAAATTGCCTGAGAAGATTGACGTAGACTTTACAAAATCAAACAATGACAATGAATCGATGGTAAAAGATGTGGTAAAGAATGTTTTGGGAAATGATTCTGATGACAGCAGTTTTAAAAGCGCCAACTCGAGTTCAAATAGTTCTGGTTCACAATCTGAAAGTGACGATACATCATCAGAAAATGATTTAAGTGATGATCCGAACGTTGTCTTGTACAAGGTTAAGGAATCTGACAGACTATATTTCAATGATAGCTTTCCGATACAGAATGTAAAAGAAGATCAAATGATAAACTGTTTAAACTTGTGGAAGTTTCATCAGATGATCTCGAGAAAAATGAAAAGAAGTTTTATTCTAAACCGAAACGGAATTTTAACAATTACCATAGAAATGGTGGTGATTTTCCTGAGAACAGGAGAGCAGGTTTAGGTTTGGAAGAAGCTGAAGATGAACCAAAGAAGAAGCAGAAGTCAACGTTCCAGGAATACAAAGGTAAGAACATAAAGTTTGTGTATGGAACGAGCACGGTTCAGGAGAAAAGCTTAATCGGTAAGAACTCAAATGATGAATTCAAGAAAGAAAAAGAACTTCGGGACAAGGCAAGACCAAGTCCGCAAGTGGAGTAAAACCTACTAGTGGAAAGGTTCATGATACTCGGACTTGCTTTAAGTGTAATGAAGTTGGTCACATTGCTCGCAAGTGTCCGAAGTCTAAGCCTGTGTATCCCCGAAGAAAAGAAGTTTCAAGAGAGGTAAAACAAAAACAATCTGAAAATGATCAAAACAGGATTGTAAAAAGAAAAGGTGACTTAAAAGAAATGAAACGTAATGTTGAATCCAATCTTGAAATAAAACCTAAAAAGGAATCAAAATTTGAAAATTCAATTTTTCAAAAAGGAGAGACTTCAAAGTCAAACAATGATTCTAGGTTTTATATCAAGAAAGCTAGAGTTAATTCTCAAGCTTGGATTGCTAAAAAGAAATCACCTGAAAACGTGAAGATTGTTTGTGATGAAACAAAAAATGTCAAATCAATCAAGAAAGATAAAAGTAAAGTTGATTGTGAGTTTGAAGTTTGTGATGTTGAATATGCTTATCAAAGAGCATACGAAAGTGATTATGAGGAGGTGTATGAGGAATTATATCCAAAACCCAAGACCAAGATGGCTTGGGTTGAACTTTTTAACTAAATTCTTTCATGTGCAGCAGTTCCAAGATCCAGCTTATCAAAGTTGATTCGGGATTGATGTCACACCCTCAATTTCCACTTGCGGAGTTTTACCGCGAGGCGTGTGAACAAACCAGAATATGAAACACTAGTACGTCGAACGACTCTATATGATTTGATAATACGTTTTCCAAAAATCATTTGTTTAACCATTCATCGTAGATTTTATATTGTCTTAGTTAGTTACCAATGTTTAGCGGAACATTCGTTTTTATGGTTGAGCGGAAGCATAAAATAAGTAGTGCAACGGGCGCCAACACAAACGCCAAAACAAATGAAAAACCCAAAACAATGTTTGTAAATGAGACTCGATAAAAGATGTCTTGTTCAATGCATGTGAGTGCACCTAGAGCTCCTAGCGTCCTGAGAAACATGTAAAGAAACAAGTGTCAACATTAAAGATGAGTGAGTTCACAGGTTTTCATAAATTCGTTTGTTCGGTTATGAGTTTGTTTCCCCCGTTATCCCTAACCCGGGATAACGATTTAGTTCCATTATTCCCAACCCGGAATAATAATGATGTTGGTTCCATTATTCCAAACCCGGAATAATAAGTTGTTGTTTCCATTGTCCTCAACCCGGGATAATATAGTTGTTGTTTCCATTATCCTCAACCCGGGATAATATAGTTGATTCGTAATTAAGTTCAATGTTAACATATATAGGTAGCTAGCCTAAAGTTATGTCACGTAAGTGTTCGCGATCGAAGCTGACTGTTGTGCCTCCGTGTTGCCAGGCCTATCACTGACCATGGCGAAGTTAGGCCAAATTATTCACCCGTTGACCATACCCGGTCGGCTAGCGCGACTAGCTCGGATGGGGCTTGTCGGGCCCAGTAGTACTACTTATAATTCCCCCGCTATTAAAACCCAATACTAACGATCCGAGAGATTGACGAGGACTTAAGTGATATAGCTGCTTAGTGACCATAACATTACATTAACATCAACTTAGTTACCGAATAGTTATGTGACGTTAATTTCGTATAACGTAAAGAGATTGAGTTTGAAGAGTGTATACATGTTTCTTCCCCTGTTGTTTAAAAACCGGATAAAGTTAGGGGCCGTGAACTCACCTTTAGTTGCTCGGTTAGTGTAGCAAAGAAGTTGTAAGGATGGGACCGCTAATTGCGTCCTAACAAACCAATTGATTTCAAGTCAGTGTGTGAACACACCAATACAAATTCTACACTTAATTTACGCACAAAGTGATACACACAAACAAAATACCTAACACTCAAACATGCATGCAAGTATCCTCATGTGATCATAGTAATCAAAACAATTTATTATGAACATAATCCAATCCATGCAACACTTTGGTGCACACAATCACAAGTTATCAAATTTCAGCTTACATACCCATAATTCAGCTGTTTTCTAGGATTTTTATAAAATAGTTCCAACGTTCCAAAAATTCCAATTATTTTACAGCAGGTGACATTTATACTGTAGAAATTTATATAAATTTTCCAAGTCCTAAATCTTTACCAATTAACCATAAATATTAATATACTAGGCTGCAGTCAGATTCGTCGCTTTCTGACTGCAGTCCACGGAAGAATTTATTTAAAAATCACTGATCGTCCAATTAATAAAATTCCAGTGGGAGTTGCCCGGAAATTTCCATATCTAGTTTCTGTACAAATTTCATGATTCGACTCCCTACTGATTATAAAATCCAACTCGATAAACAACTCACAAAATTTCAGGATTTTCACAGCTTTAGTTACTGAACTTATTTGGCCACTTAAAAATATCAAACGAATTCAGAAAAATGTGAATCCAGCGCCATTAGATTCGTTATTCAAATCTCTACGTTTTAGACTTCAGAAAATCCGTTTTTCGACAACTAATGACCGAGTTACAGCCAGATGAAGTCGGCTGTAACTATTACTCAGCAACCTGTTTCAGTATTTTGTTACCACTAATTCGCATAAACCGTCAATATAATGAACCTAGGCGATCAAGAACTGATTTTTCTAATCATAGATCAATACCAATATCACATCCATGCAAACCCTAATCCATACCTCTAGTTTTTATAAACAAAACATACTTGCAAACTTATAAGTTCCGAAAACAATCATACATGCAAACAATGATCAATCAGCCGATTACATTCAAACACATATAATCCGAATACGATCTTGCAAACGATTATAAATCCTAACCTTTAATAATGGTGAATAACGAGTCGAGACTTGGATGAGAATGGATTCGGCTGTTCAAGCAAGATCACGACCGAAAGAATGAGATGAGCAATTCAATTGTCGTGACCGAGAGATGATGATGAAGTAGGCTGTTTGTGATCGAGGAAGTGAACAAATGGGCTGATCTCGCGACCGAATGGAGGTGAACAAGGGGCTGCCGTCGGCTTCTTTCTCACTAGGGTTTCGTGTTTTAAAGGAGCATGCATGTGTTAGTATATATAGGCGCAAAGAGATGAGGGAATGGGTTGCGGTTTGGGTTCGATCTCGCAATTGATCTCGCGGCCGAGAGTGGTTTAAGGTTTGGGTTTGATCTCGTGGCCGAGAGTGGTTTAAGGTTTGGGTTTGATCTCGCAATGGGTTTGCGGTTTGGGTTGCACACGACCGAGAATGGTTTGGGTTCTAAACTTGGTCCCCAAATCTTGGTTAACTACTAGAGTCACAAGAAATCAAAGTTGGTTCGTGTCGTGGTTCGGTTCGGTTCGTGTACATATTTACCATAATTATTTTATAACTAAAACAATCACATAATCGCACATCACGTATTCACTAACTCGTACACGTTTAATACGTAGCATACAATTTATTCGACAAGTATTGCGTTTTAAGTTATCCGAAAAACCGGGATGTCACATTATCCCCATGTTGAAAGAATTTTCGTCCCGAAAATTGAGTAAACGCGGTTTAGAATGCAGCATACATGTTTAGAGTGCCACGCACAAAGAGTTAGTTCGTTTATGATGGTACGCGAAGTTACAAGAAGTTCTCAAGTGCCATGCACAAAGATTCCCAAGTGCCATGCACAAGGATTTAGTTAACAATGGTACGCGAAAGTATGAGAAATTTCCAGGTTGTCACAATTGAGGAGCTTCATATTAATTTAACATATCTAGAAATGTCATATCTTTGTCATTTTGAGGGGGACTAGTTAAAAAGAAAAGTTTTTGAAATTACAAGTGGTTGTTAAAAGGAAAAATTTTGAAAAGTCAAAATTATGAAAATCCACACTGTTGAACAGAAAAACTGATTTCAAAGTTCTTACAAGTTCAAACTGCTTTTATAAGTGGTAAATGAGTTTAATGATTGTTTGTTAAACAATTACGGATACAGGATTGAGAAAAAAGGATCGGACGATGAGGTCTCAGGATCCGCATTGGTTTGTTACATTTTTAGAAGAATTTCTTTAAATCTAAAATCCAAAAATATGTTTTTGATTTGGGGGAGTAAGAAAATTTTAAAAATTGTTGAAAAATAAAAAACATATGAAAAAGTTGAAAATTCAAAAACATTGAAAATTTCAAAAAGTACAAAAACATGAAAAAGACAAAAGAATTTGTTGTCAAAAAGGAAATGATAGTACATCAGTGGACTATCACAGTATGCTAAAGATTTGTAAAGTTTAAAAGTGATAAACAAGTCTTACTGTGGATATGTCGATAGGCTTTACATGTTCAGTAGATTGTTTCCGGGATATAAACTAAATTTTACAACTGCTTAATCTCGTGGTTTAATACATCTTGGATATATGGACTTAGTACTCCGAAATTTCGATTGAAGGGTTGCCTGATTCTGAGATACGAGGTCTTTATAGATGATTGATATCTGGGGTATTATACAAGTTCTTCTGATTTTGCGGAAGCAATAGCCTAGAACTTCTATAATATTTTTGCTAAAAACCCCAAAATAGCATGCAAACTTGAAAAAATCGAAAGATCTAATCATTTCCAATGCTGAAAAGATTCCTTAAGTGGAACACTCCTGAAGGATGAGCCTTCATCTCTTTGTCTGTACGGTAGTACTAACCTGAGCTCTCAAGGCCTTGCATAACCCAAATACATATATCAATTAGACAATTACACTATACTCACATGTAAGATGAAATCTAGGGAATCTGGATTCGGGAGTATATTCAAGAAGTGGGAAACACAGTTAAGTCAAGTTTTATAAATCATATCTAACATATCTTGGAACAATTGAGAAACGTGATGAAGTTTAAGTGGATAAAAATATCGACAATCTAAGGTAAACAAGTTTAAAACTTAAAGTCAACAAAAAGGTCAACGGTACTGGTGATATGTCTCAAAACAACTGATAGGATTCGTAGACACGAATTCACAAAAATATGTCTGTAAATATGTTTGTACATAGTTTACTTTACTTGTTAAAAATTCTGTAAATACTTTACTTGCTTTTCAAGATAAAAATAAAAAAGATTTTCAGTGTGTTTTAGCATAAACTTTCTATAATTCAAAAAGATTTTGTTTCTACATTAGTTTCAACGAGCCAATGTTGGAGAACGGATCTTCGAAGTCTGGTAAGAAAATCTGATAAATGTTTAAAAGTTCATTAATTTGAAACTTTAAAATCAGATTGTTCATAACGGTTTTTCAAACCGAGGTCATTAATTTTGGACTTGGTTGATATATTTAGTTAATCAAGGTGATTAACTTTGACTTGATCAACTAAGTGGATTTTTACAAATCAAATGATAAAAATGTGAAAGTTGAAGGATTTAAATGTAAAATGTATTCAAGGTCATTAAGTTGAACTTGAAACATTCAAAGTTTTGGAATAGATTGAAGTGAAGATTAAAGTTTGAAATGTTGATGGTACAAAATTTCAAATCAGTGAATCTAAAATGTTTATTTGAATGTCAGAATTTATTTAGACAGTTAGTAAAGCTTGAATGGGAGCTGTATAAAGCATTGTCCAAAGATTTCAGAAAGCTCAAAGCTAGGGGGAGTTTGAAGTCTAAAGACGAAGCAAAGGGGAGTCTGAAGACTAAAGCTTAAAGCTAGGGGGAGCATGTTGATTAAAAGTTTTATCAAGACAAAGCTCAAGAAAAAGGAAGAGGATATAAAGACCAAGATGATAAAGTTTATTCAAGAACTGAAGATCGAAAGACTCAGAAGATTGTAAAAGTCAATGACTGCGGCAACACCCAAGGGGGAGTCTGTTGGTGCATATGTCTGTTGCCTACGTCATTATGTATCGAGTCTGAGCGAATAGGGCTTAACCTGTTAGAAATAAGGCGTATATATGTGAGATTTAGGCCAAGTTCGCTGGTCATGGTGTGTAGGAAGTCAAGTTCGGCCGAACTTGACTAGGTCAAGTTCGCCCGAACATCTTCTCCCACCAGCGAACTTGTGCAACTATAAATAGGTGCCTTGGTGATTTCATTTGTAACTTGGAGAGATTTTGGCACAGAGACGGCGAAGCTCTGTCGGATCCGGTTCTCGAATGTATTGAACTTTAGATCAATGAAAACACCATTTAAATGAGTAATTCTTGTTATTTGGTTAACTTGTCATTAGTTTCCGCCTAATCGGACAATACATAACAAATTTAGGTTCCCGTGCTAATTGTGGACGTTCCTACATTTAATTGGATTAAAAGTCATAAAGTTTGACTTTTATTTGACTTCCAGAATTGATCATGGATTGATCAACTTAAAATCCAATTGAACCTTGCAATATGATGGTAATCAAGGTGATTATGATCTCTATTGATCATACCTACTGATACCTATCATTTCTAGTCATTTTGACAAATCAAAGTTTGGTAAAAAATGCGATAAATGCGCATTTTATGACGGATCTAAATTCGGGTGTCAAAACAGTTTGTTTTGATGCCAAAACTATTTTATAAACTTATTTAGACATGTCAAAACAAGTCTAAATCGTCACTCTCATTGTAGTGCTTGTTTAGAGTCGAAAAGTTGAACGGCTTGACTACCGCTTTGACTTTCGAATCTGACCCGTTTGGTGGATCTTCGGACCCGACCAAATACATATTTGTGACCATAAATATATAGGGAATAACCCTCTGAGGTTATATCTTATGGTCATGTTGTTTGGATTGTGTTATGGTAATTAGTTGTAATATTCCATAAAAATGACCAAAATACCCTTTTTGCAATCAATTATAAACATATGTAACACAAGTTTTGACATACAATCTGATCAAAAACATTATTAAACATATTTTGGTAACTTAGACTTATCATAACACATATCTAACAATCCGAATGCGTAGTTACGCAAATGACGCGTTAAACTACCTTAACGGGTCATAACGAGTCAAAAGCACACAAAAATCTTTCCAACTCAGAATGTTAACTTATTAAACCATGTCATATGAGTCCCAATACTCATTTGGTTTATAAGGTACCATTCTATCCAAATCCTTCGATTTCAAGTTTTGATATTTACATTGTTATCCACTTATAGGACACGCTTGAATTCTCGGATCTTTGAGCTTTGGTTTTCTTTTGATCCAAGATTTAATTGCAATCTCAAGTGAGTACATAGTTTCCCCTATTTTATGATTTACAAATGTTTTGGGGTGATTCATATGAGCTAAATTGTTTTCAAGCTTTCAAAGTACAAATGCTATGGTTTATATAAACAATACGATTTCCATAATGTGAACAGACTTGTTGGTGCGTTGTATTCATAACAAGAATGACATTCATTAACAATGGCCAAGCCGACCAGTAGTAAGTTACGACGCCTAGGACTGACAATCCCGTTACAAAAATTCCCGGGGTTTGTGGGGAAGTTTGGGAAGCGACTGAAACTGTATTTCTAACATACCCTTTGGTGGTTTGTTATACGATTAAGGGACACCATGGGTGGTCTCGAACAAGTTAACAAAGGTTTGAATGTATTCATGAAACGACCAAAAGTTTTCACAAATAAAACAAGGAACGATGAACAATTGGTTTATAACAATGAACGATGAACGATTGGTTTATAACAAGAAACTATGAACGATTGGTTATGATAAGTGATTTAGATAACGAGATGGGTGTAATGTGATAAAAGCATGGTGGATACGCCACTGGTACTTCCTATATATAAGTGCTTTTAACGTATTACATTCGTGTTGTTATTTGCATCATTTGAACAAATGCTTTCAAACAATGACACACAACGATTTTCGATTAAAGATATAAACCATACGAGTTATTTCACGACGATTTACAAAACAAATGTTTTCGAGCCAAGGTCCATGGTTACTAGATTTTATAATTTTTAACCATTTGTTTTAATTGAATAACTATTGCAATATCAAATGCTTTCAAATCAAGGTTTCGCTTACGACTCTAGTAGTCGGGTTATATACTTATATTTCAATATAAACAAAGCCATGGACTTGACATACTCACAAAACCTATGTACTCGCCGACATATATTTTTGCTCTACTTGGTTTCACATATGTTTCAGGGAACAATGCTTGATAGGGAACAATGCTTGATGATACTGATGCATGCTCACGTAGGAATGGACTTGGACTTAGTGCCTTAGTAACAAGAAAGACAATAATTATGCATGCTTGTTGTTTCGTTCTTTAAAAACTTCTAAGACAATTATGACAATATAACCTATGTTTAATATATAATTAAAACGAAATATGAAATGCCATGTGTTGTTGAAATAATTTGTTAACGTGACTCCCCAAGTGTTTCCGCCGCGTGTTGTTTTACGCGATTTGGGGTGTTATAGGTTGGTATCAGAGCACTGGTTATAGGGAATTAGGTTATTAGTAATGCTTTGACCTAGACTATAACCTTCCTAGGACCCTAACGCAAGTAAACTTGTGTTTAGATTTAAAATGCAATACAATCACCTATCCCTAGGTGATTACCAAAACAAAACCACAAATTTCAAATCCGTTTTTGAAAATCAATCATCTATCCTTAGATGATTTGTTTTTGGCTTTAAGCCTTCGAAGTTTTCAAAATCTCGTCAAAGTTTCGGTTTTAATAATGTCAACACGTGCAATCTGGAAGGGTGGGTGCCTGTACCCTGAGTTTTCTGTCTAAGGCTAGAGAATTGGTACAAATCCACTTAATCGGACCAGTCACTCTTACCTGGGAACTCTTGGGGTGAGTGTCCACTTATAGGCTAAAGCATGTCTTCGCGATACATTATAAGACCCATTTACTTTGATTAGTCACCGTGTGTCATTTGTGTGTTTTGAGAAACAAACAAGTGACTACCATCCTTATATTTCGTCGATATTTTTGATACCTCTATTGATTTTTTCAAAATATCAATCTCATATATCTTCCTTCATGTTTTCTTTTAGAGTGCCTCCTCGACCTGATACAACTCAAAATGCCGAAATGGCAGCCATGATCGCTCAACAAATTGCTACCGTACTCCCGAACCTAGTAACTCAAATGAATCAAGCGAACAACAGTAATAACAATGCACCAGCTCCGTGTAACTACAAACAATTTTGGTCGGCTAAACCACTTGCATTTTCTGGGTCTGAGGGAGCTACGGGACTTCTTCAATGGTTTGAGAGTCTCGAAAGCACGTTCCGATTTGTTCAATCTCCAAATGAGCGAAAGGTCGAGTTTGCATCTAGTGTGTTCAAGAAAAGAGCTTTGACATGGTGGAATGGTATTATGAGGGATAGAGGTGCCGATGTGGCATTAGCTCAAACTTGGGAAGAGCTTCGGGCTCTTATGATGAAGGAGTTATGTCCTCGCCACGAGCAAAGGGCACTGGAGAACGAATTTCATGATCTTAAGCAAGACAGTGGTGAGAGTTGTGCTTATACCGACCGATACGAGGAGTTGAGTTTACTTTGTCCTTCGATGGCGACGCCTTTGGATAAGGCGATCGAGAAGTATATCGATGGTTTACCTGATCCTGTGCAAGACATGTTACTGGAAGCCACCCTACATCTGTTCATCAAGCCATTGAATTGGCTGCTACTCTGACTGATTCTCAAGTCAGAAAGGGTAAACTTCATCGCAAGGGCGATAAGAAACGATCTGACCAAACTAACCAAGAGAAACCGAAGAAAAACAAAGCCGAACCATCCAAAAGGTCGAAGAAGCGTAAGGCTTCTCAAAACTTTGCTGTGACCACACCACCCGCTCCAACTGCTCCCCAAAACCAACCAGCTCAACCTCCAGCAAGAGAAACCTTATGCGGGAACTGCACCGCTTTACAACTGTTGTAATGGTCATCATCAAGTTCATATACCGTGTCGACAATGTACCACCTGTGGAAAATTTGGTCACCTGGCGAATATTTGTCGCTTTAACCCAAACCCAGCGGTTCAGAACCCAGTTCAACCACAAGCAAATCCCGCTCGACCTCACTTTCTGCTTGGTTCATGTTTTAACTGCGGTGAAATGGGTCACTATAGAACCAATTGCCCGAGGTTAGCAAACGCAAATCGAGCTCATGGACGAGCTTTCAATATGAACGCCAACGAGGCCCGTGCTGATAATAAAGTCATAAATGGTACGTTCTTTGTTAACAATTGTCCTGCTTCAGTTCTTTTCGATTCGTGTGCTGATAGAAGTTTTGTGTCACTTGCCTTTGAGCCTTTGCTTTCGATGCCTAGAACTAAACTAGGAAAGCCCTTGTCAGTCGAGATAGCCAATGGTGAACCTCTCGTACTTGATTCCGTCATTCGTAACTGCCGGTTGAACCTCAATAACCATCTTTTCCCTATCGACCTGACACCAATGCAACTTGGAAGTTTCGATGTTATTATAGGGATGGATTGGTTTACCAAGCATCATACCGAAGTTATTTGTTTTGACAAGATGGTTCGTATACCTCTTCCTTCTGGTGAAATCTTAGAGGTTCATGGAGAGAAAGCCGCTAGTAACCTGAAACTCACGACTTGTACACAAGCCCAAAAGTAATTACGAAAGAATAATGTGGCATTCTTGGCTTATATCGTAGAGGAGAAAGTAAAGAACAAGAGTATTCAAGATATTCCTGTTATTCGAGACTATCCTGAGATTTTTCCCGAAGATCTACCTGGCTTACCCCTGACACGTCAAGTTGAATTTCGAATTGATCTAGTACGTGGTACCAACCCAATAGCCAAATCCCCTTACCGTGTTGTACCGTCAGAAATGCAAGAGTTATCGAAGCAACTACAAGGGTTATCTGACAAAGGTTTCATTCGTCCGAGCTATTCTCCGTGGGGTGCTCATGTTTTATTTGTGAAAAAGAAGGATGGATCCTTTCGTATTTGTATCGATTATCGTGAGCTCAATAAACTCACGATCAAGAATCGATATCCCCTACCTCGTATTAATGATCTGTTTGATCAGCTTTAGGGTGCTACATGTTTTTCAAAGATCGATCTGCGTTCTGGATATCATCAGATTCGTGTACTCGAGGAAGATATTCCCAAGACTGCTTTTCGCACAAGATAGGCCACTATGAGTTCACTGTTATGCCTTTCGGCTTGACAAATGCTCCAGCTGTATTCATGGACTTAATGAATCGGGTTTGTAAACCTTATTTGGATAAGTTCATCATTGTGTTCATCGACGACATTTTGATTTATTCCAAGTCTCGAGCCGAGCACGAGCAACATCTTCGTCTGACAATGGAGCTTCTGAAGAAGGGACAACATTATGCTACATTCTCCAAATGCGAGTTTTGGTTGAAAGAAGTTCAATTCTTGGGTCACATTGTCAACGAGCAAGGTATTATGTGGATCCTTCTAAAATCGCTGCGATTAAGGATTGGAAAACGCCCACTACTCCCACGGAAGTTCGCTCATTTCTTGGTCTTGCAGGATACTATCGATGATTTATTGCAAACTTCTCAAAGATCGCGGTTCCCCTCACTGCTTTGACTCAAAAGAATAAGCCTTTTGAGTGGGACCTAAACAAGAGGAAGCTTTCCAAACCTTGAAACAGAAACTCTGTGATGCTCCTATTTTGTCTTTACCCGATGGCAATGATGATTTCGTGGTTTATTGTAACGCGTCAAATTTAGGACTTGGTTGTGTTCTAATGCAACGGGATAAAGTCATTGCATATGCATCAAGACAATCGAAGGTCCACGAGAAGAACTACATGACTCATGATCTTGAGTTGGTGCCGTTGTTTTCGCACTCAAGATTTGGAGGCACTATCTTTATGGTACGAAGTGTGTGGTTTTCACAGACCACAAAAGTCTCCAACACATATTCAATCAAAAGGTGTTAAACATGAGGCAACGACGGTAGGTCGAACTCCTAAATGATTACGACTGCGAAATTCGCTACCATCCTGGTAAGGCGAACGTTATGGCTGACGCACTTAGTCGTAAGGAACATGTCAAGCTTCATTGTGTTCGAGTTCGATCTGATATCCAAACACATATTCTTGAAGCCCAACGCACTTGTGTAACTCAAGGTTTGTTGAAAGACGAACTACCTCATCAACTCGAACTTCGACTCGAAACAAAAGACGATGGATTACTCTATTACATGAACCGTTTGTGGGTTCCGAACCAACACAATCTCCGTACTCTATTGATGGACGAAACTCATAAGTCATGATATTCGATTCATCCCAGTGCTACAAAAATGTACAAGGATCTTCGTACCCAGTATTGGTGGCCGGGTATGAAGAATGACATTGCCTTGGATGTATCTAAATGCCTTACTTGTCTCAAAGTCAAGGCCGAGCATCAACATCCGTCTAGTTTTTGGAACAACCGGAAATACCGGTATGGAAGTGGGAGAACATTGCGATGGATCTCATCACTAAACTACCGCGTACATCTAGAGGTCATGATGCAATTTGGGTGATCATTGATCGTCTAACGAAATCAGCACACTTTATAGCGATTCGTGAAGATTTCTCTGCTGACAAACTCGCAAAAATCTATGTTGATGAGATTATATCTCGTCATGGTGTTCCTTTGAACATCATATCTGACAGAGATGCTCGATTCTCATCTCGTTTTTAGAAGACTTTGCAGTCTGCAATGGGAACCAAACTCAATCTGAGTACTGCTTATCATCCTTAAACGGATGGACATTCTAAGAGAACGATTCGGAGGATATGCTTAGAGCTTGCGTGATCGATTTTGGTGGTAGTTGGGATTCGCATATACTATTGGTTGAATTCTCTTATAACAATAGTTATCACGCCAACATCAACATGGCGCCTTTCAAAGCTTTATACGGTCGAAAATGTCGTTCACCTGTCTGTTGGAATGAGACCGGTGAGACACAGCTCACTGGACCTGAATGCATCCACGGCACAACCGAGAAAGACAAGAAATTACGCGATAACCTTCTAACAGCTAGAAGCCGTCAAAAGAGTTATGCGGACAAGCGACACAAGCCCTTAGAATTTCAAGTTGGTGACTACGTCCTACTCAAGGTATCCCCTTGGAAAGGAGAAGTGAGATTTGGAAAGAAAGGAAAACTTGCTCCATGATACGTTGGACCATTCAAGATCGTCGAAAGAATCGAAAAGGTGGCCTACCGACTTGAGCTACCTCCTAAACTTGGGAATATTCACCCAACATTCCACATGTCCAACTTGAAGAAATGTTTAGCCGATACAAATCTCCATATTCCACTCGACGAGATTCACGTTGATGATACTATGCACTTTGTCGAGAACCGGTGGAGATTATGGACCGTGAAGTCAAGAAACTTAAACAAAGACGAATCCCGATAGTCAAAGTTCGCTGGGAATCCAACATGGCCCAGAACTTACTTGGGAATGAGAGGATCAAATGAAAGCGAAGTACCCACATTTGTTTTCATGAGTTTCCTCTAATTAAATTTCGGGAAGAAATTCCCTAAAGTAAGGGACACTGTGATATCTGTGACGATCCGATCATGTAACAATATCGAACAAGTTATCAATGAATGAAATTTTTATGAAATTTTGTGTTTTGTTTATGATTTTTGTATTACTATTTCAATAATTGCACCCTGCACAATTCCAAACTCTTGCACAATTTCAGGAAGTGAAATCGCAAACTGTTACGTAAACATAATTAGTTTAATGCGACGTACACTCCGGAATGATGAAACAAACTTAAAATACTTTAAATATCCTTTACATAACTTAGAAATAAGTTTTGAAGGGTTTGGTATGTCAAAAACAAGCTTATTCGATCACAGGGACTATTTACGACAAACTACGAAAGTCTGCCGATTCTCGTAGCGACACACATTCCGGAACAGGTCTTAAGCTAAACATACCCTAAATACCCTTAACATAGCTTAAAAATAAGTTTTGAGGGTTTCAGTATGGCAAAATCACACTTTTGTAACTTTAGGGGCTGTTTTGTAAATTTTGCAAAACTATGCCTTTTCGCGTAAATCGCTATCCGGAACATGTACGGACATCCAAAATTTTTTTTAATCATTAAAATATCATATTTTAGTGATTGGAATCCAAAAATATCATTCGTTACGCTTTTACGGTCGTGCACGCGATCGTTACGATTTTCGTCGTAATTAATCGAAAACCGCAACAGTATGACCAAACAAACCGACATCCGAAGCATTTTTTAGAACATTTCAAGTTCCCTATACTTTATTGTCCTTATAAAGCTTGAAAATGGGGTTAACGGGTGTTAAAAGTGCCAAAACGCGTCAAAAACAAGTTCAGGGGTCATTTCTCCCAATTCTGAAACTTCAGCCCCTGCAAGGGCCTTACGGACCGTAAGGCAAAACCCCATACGGTCCGTAAGGGTCCCCAGCTCACCAGAGTTGTTAAATCAAGGTGGCAGCTTCTTGTTAAATGCCTCATTGACTCACCAAACGAATTTGCCACCTTCCCTTCTGCATTTGACACCTAAGGGGACACTAATCAAGTTCAGGGATGACTCACGGACACTTGTCATGATCACATGAACCCAATTCAAGTATAAAACCAAGGTGTTCTTCATTCTTGAACTTTTGCAACCATCTCTTTTGTCCCATTCTGCTTCAATCCGAATTTGGCAACCATCTTGGAGCTTTCTCTTGTGTTCTTGATCAATCTTTGGTGTTTGTAAGTGTTCTCTTTCATGCTTGTTTCAATTCTTGTAGTTTAATTGGATTAAAAGTCATAAAGTTTGACTTTTATTTGACTTCCAGAATTGATCATGGATCGATCAACTTAAAATCCAATTGAACCTTGCAATATGATGGTAATCAAGGTGATTATGATCTCTATTGATCATACCTACTGATTCCTATCATTTCTAGTCATTTTGACAAATCAAAGTTTGGTAAAAAATGCGATAAATGCGCATTTTATGACGGATCTAAATTCGGGTGTCAAAACAGTTTATTTTGATGCCAAAACTCTTTTATAAACTTATTTAGACATGTCAAAACAAGTCTAAATTGTCACTCTCATTGTAGTGCTTGTTTAGAGTCGAAAAGTTGAACGGTTTGACTACCGCTTTGACTTTCGAATCTGACCCGTTTGGTGGATCTTCGGACCCGACCAAATACATATTTGTGACCATAAATATATAGGGAATAACCCACTGAGGTTATACCTTATGGTCTTGTTGTTTGGATTGTGTTATGGTAATTAGTTGTAATATTCCTTAAAATGACCAAAATACCCTTTCTGCAATCAATTTTAAACATATGTAACACAAGTTTTGACATACAATATGATAAAAAACATTATTAAACATATTTTGGTAACTTAGACTTATCATAACACATATCTAACAATCTGAATGCGTAGTTACGCAAATGACGCGTTAAACTACCTTAACGGGTCATAACGAGTCAAAAGCACACAAAAATCTTTCCAACTCAGAATGTTAACTTATTAAACCATGTCATATGAGTCCCAATACTCATTTGGTTTATAAGGTACCATTCTATCCAAATCCTCAGATTTCAAGTTTCGATATTTACATTGTTATCCACTTATAGGACACGCTTGAATTCTCGGATCTTTGAGCTTTGGTTTTCTTTTGATCCAAGATTTAATTGCAATCTCAAGTGAGTACATATTTTCCCCTATTTTATGATTTACAAAGGGTGATTCATATGTGCTAAATTGTTATCAAGCTTTCAAAGTACAAATGCTATGGTTTGTATAAACAATACGATTTCAATAATGTGAACAAACTTGTTGGTGTGTTGTATTCATAACAAGAATGACATTCATTAACAATGGCCAAGCCGACCAGTAGTAAGTTACGGTGCCTAGGACTGACAATCTCGTTACCAAAATTCCCGGGGTTTATGGGGAAGTTTGGGAAGCGACTGAAACTGTATTTCTAACATACCCTTTGGTGGTTTTTTATACGATTAAGGGCCACCGTGAGTGGTCTAGAAAAAGTCAACAAAGGTTTGAATGTATTCACGAAACGACCAAAAGTTTTCACAAATAAAACAAGGAACGATGAACAATTGGTTTATAACAATGAACGATGAACGATTGGTTTATAACAAGAAACTATGAACGATTGGTTATGATAAGTGATTTAGATAACGAGATGGGTGTAATGTGATAAAAGCATGGTGGATACGCCACTGGTACTTCCTATATATAAGTGCTTTTAACGTATTACATTCATGGCGTTATTTGCATCATTTGAACAAATGCTTTCAAACAATGACACACAACAATTTTCGAGTAAAGATATAAACCATACGAGTTATTTCACGATGATTTACAACTTGGATTTACAAAATAAATGTTTTCGAGTCAAGGTCCATGGTTACTAGATTTTATAATTTTAACCATTTTTTTTAATTGAATAACTATTGCAATATCAAATGCTTTCAAATCAAGGTTTCGCTTACGACTCTAGTAGTCGGGTTATATATATTGCAATATAAACAAAGCCATGGACTTGACATACTCACAAAACCTAGGTACTCGCCGACATATATTTTTGCTGACTCGTTTTTACATATGTTTCAAGGAACAATGCTTGATTATACTGATGCATGCTCACGTAAGAATGGACTTGGACCTAGTGCCTTAATAACAAGAAAGACAATAATTATGCATGGTTGTTGTTTCGTTGTTTAAAAACTTCTAAGACAATTATGATAATATAACGTATGTTTAATATCTAATTAAAACGAAATAGGAAATGCCATGTGTTGTTGAAACAATCTGTTAACGTGACTCCCCAAGTGTTTCCGCCGTGTGTTGTTTTATGTGATTTGGGGTGTTACACATCACATCTTGACCACCATCTCCTTACCCCGCTTTCACGCCCAAAACCACGTCTCGCACACATCACCGCCGTTATAAAAAATGGAGCAGACAAGGAAGTGTGAAATTATGTGTGAGAATTCAAATTTTGAAGTGAGTGTTTGTGGGTGAATGTGAATCTAAATGAAAGGATAAAAGATGTGTAGGACTGATCTTCGATGCTAAGGAACCTAAATTTGATATCTAACGTCCATAATAGCGGAAATATTACGTCGTGTTTACCAATAGACAAGAATTAATCAGTTTAACATCAGTTTTATTGATCAAACGTCAAGAGTACAAACTGACAGAGCTTCGCCTCCAAAATGCCAAAGTTACAAATGACAAATTCCGAAGATTTATACTTTGATGACAGTTTTCCGATTCAGAACGTGAAGGAAGAATTGTGAGACAAATTCTTTAAACTCGTGGAAGTCAAATCAGATGATCTGGAGATCAATGAAAAGAAATTCTATTCCAAACCTAAAAGAAATAACTACCGAAGGAGTGGTGGTGATCATCTGGAAAACCGGAGAGCTGGGTAGGGATTAGAGGAATCGGATGAACCTAAAAAGAAAACGTCACCATTTCATGAATACAAGAATAAAAACATGAATTTTGTATATGGGACGAGCACGGTTCACGAGGAAAGTTTGATTGGCAAACGATCAAATGATGAGTTCAAGAAACAGAAAGAACTTCGAGATAAAGCCAAAATTGCAAGTGGTGCCAAAACAAGTTATGTAAAACCCACTAAAGGACATCCACATGATTCTCGGACCTGTTTCAAGTGCAACGAAATTGGTCACATTGCACGCCAATGTCCGAAATCAAAGTCAGCTTATCTTCGAAGGAAAGAAAGTTCAAACCTAAAAGAAATAACTACCGAAGGAGTGGTGGTGATCATCCGGAAAACCGGAGAGCTGGGTTGGGATTAGAGGAATCGGATGAACCTAAAAAGAAAACGTCACCATTTCATGAATACAAGAATAAAAACATGAATTTTGTATATGGGACGAGCACGGTTCATGAGGAAAGTTTGATTGGCAAACGATCAAATGATGAGTTCAAGAAACAGAAAGAACTTCGAGATAAAGCCAAAATTGCAAGTGGTGCCAAAACAAGTTATGTAAAACCCACTAAAGGACATCCACAAGATTCTCGGACCTGTTTCAAGTGCAACGAAATTGGTCACATTGCACGCCAATGTCCGAAATCAAAGCCGGCTTATCTTCGAAGGAAAGAAAGTTCAAATGTTGTGAAACCGAAGCAACCAGAGTTTGTAAAACCTGTAAAGATTTTGAAAAGAAATGAATCAAAAGTTGAAGTTAAACCTAAAACAGAAAAGAAGTTTGAAAATTCAATTTTCGAAAAAGGTGAAACTTCAAAGGCTAATGAAAACAAGTTTTACATCAAAAAGGCTAACATAAAATCTCAAGCCTGGATTGCAAAGAAACGGTCAACAACATCTGAGATCACTAAGTCTGAGCCTGGTAAGACTAGTGATAACATGAAAGAATCGAAATCTGAAATCAAGCCTGAAATTGTCAAAACTACAAGTGGTAATAGTTTGAAAGATAACAAGAAAGTGAAGTTTTCAAACATAAACATTGTAGAAAATTCAGATGATGAATTTGAATTTGATTATGCTGATGAATGTGAGTTTGATTATGATGATGGTTATCCAATTCAACCCAAGACCAAAAAGGCTAGGGTCGTGCTGTTTAACTAATTGTTGAAATGTGCAAGGGCCAGAGATCCGTACTATCTAAGTGGATTCTGGATAGTGGAGCTTCCAGACATATGACGGGAATGAAAGTGTTGCTATTCGACATAAAAGCTATCAATGGTAGATATGTTAGATTTGCGGGTAACCAGGGTGGAAGGATAGTCGCCGAGGGAAAACTTTCCAATGGCGTTGTTTCATTCGATCGCGTGAATTATATTGCAGAGTTGGAGAATAATCTTCTGAGCATATCGCAGATTTGTGACAAGAAGTTCACGGTGCATTTCAATGATAGAGAGTGTATTATCTTGAAGCCGGGATTCAAAATACCAGATGAGTGGATTCTGATGCGAGCACCACGAGAGAATGATCTATATGTTCTTGATACGGGCGTCGCTACCACTTCATCAAAATCAACGCAATGTTTTGTGACAAAGGCTACTGAAAAGGATTCTATTCTTTGGCATCATAAGATGGGGCATATTCATTTGCGAAAAATGAATTTCTTGGTTCATAATGATCTTGTAGAAGTTATAAATCTTTGGAGCTTTCATATGTCTGATCACTGCTTAGAATGTAAAAAGGGAAAGCAGATCAAGAAATCTCATCTGAAGTAAATTTTAAACTCAATCAAGTTGCCATTAGAACGTCTCCACATGGACTTATTTGGTCTTGATGTTCGAAGCATCTCAGGAGACTTATATTGCTTGGTCGTGACAGATGACTATTCGAGATATTCGTGGGTATTCTTTCAGGAATCAAAAGACGAAACGTTCGAGAACTTGGCTTCTCACAATCTTTCATGGGCGAACTTGACTCAAACTAGTCTTAAATACGCCTTGTTTCTAACAGTTTAAGCCCTATTCACTCAGACTCAATACATAATGACGTAGGCAACAGACATATGCACCAACAGACTCCCCCTTGGATGTTGCCGCAGTCATTTTGACTTTTTAAAATCTTCTGAGTCTTCCGATCTTTAGTTCTTGAATAAACTTTATCATCTTGATCTTTATATCCTCTTTCTCTTTCTTTAGCTTTATCTTGATAAAACTTTTAATCAACATGCTCCCCCTAGCTTTAAGCTTTAGTCTCAGACTCCCCTTTGCTTTGATCTTTAAACTTCAAACTCCCCTAGCTTTGAGCTTTTTGAAATCTTTGGACAATGTTTTATCCAGCTCCCCCTCAAACTTTACTACCTGTCTAAATAAGTTCTGACATTCAAATAAACATTTAAGATTCACTGTTTTGAAGTACGGCTTCTTTCGTCGTTCTTGTTTAGGATCCGGCATCTGATCTGTAGGAGGCACTTTGTTCATATGCTGAAACCTTCTAATACTTGCCTTCCTAGTTTTCTCATGAATAGCTTCGAGACGCTTTTCCTCTTTCAGGAATTCAACTCTTTAGATCCCTCCACTTTGTCTGCCACATTTTCCCTGAATTTACTTCTCTTGCATAGCAAACATTCACAACTTTCTGATACTGCATAGCTTGTACCTTTTCACGTTCTTCAAATACGATCTTGCTATAGAACAAGGTTTTGATATCTTCTCTGGAACAGTTAACAAGCCACATACGATCTAGAATCCTGATCGTTCTCCATAATCCTCTCATGCCCTGTAATCCCAATATTTCCACTCTTTCCTTCGAAATATCCAAATGTTCTTCAAACTTTAAAACAATAACAGCTTCACAAGTAGTTGGATCTATCTGCCACCACTTGAACAATGGATAGAAGTTTTGTTCAATCGGCATCAATGGCAAGTTTCTCATTGCCCTAGGTCGCTTCATTATCAACGTTATGTCTTTCTCCCCTGTTTTCTTATTAGTCTTGATTCGGCGACCTGGAATGAATGGCTTCCAATATCTGAATCCTTTAACCGCTTCATACTTTATCAACTTCAACAATAATTGATCAATCACTTTCATGTGATATGTAACATTAACGGTCTGAACCAGCTCTTCCACATCCCAATATGGTAAGGTCTTGAAATCAGCAAGATACTTGAAGTATTGCACTCCAAATTCTCTTTTGATTGCATACGTTAAGTTCCTTAAACCAACCCCAACTCAAGATATCTCCCAATGACACATCTTTGTCTCTTGTAAAGAATGCTAGAGGACGTCGAAACTTATGTTCGCGCGGCATCTCTTTAAACCAAGACTTCTTTGCTTGAGCTATCTCTTCTTTTATCATCGGCTTTGGTACTTTACCTTCTCGTAAAGATTCTTCAATCTTTTCTTTCAGCATATCTTCGTCAAGTTGCTTGTACATCTCCTCGAATGTAGGAAAACTTTTAGAATTAGGACCGACGTACTTCGTAGTTTGATCTGTCTCATCATCAGAAGAACAATCTTCCACAATTACTCTATTATACTCATCAGCTTCAAATCTTCTAACATATTGATAATCATTCGGCTCAAAAGTGGTAACATTGAACACGTCTTCTTCAAAATCAAACTCTAGATCTTCAGCATCAACTTCAACTAACTTTGCCAGATCTTCCTTTGTATAGTTGTGCACAAACTCGCCTTCCTCCACATTATGCTCTAACATCAATAATAAAGGCTTAGAAGGTACTGCAGCAACCGGCTTTACAAATCTTTGAACATTCAACAGATCAATTCATCAGTTGGCCCTTTCTACCCTGACCCCCCTCACTTTTATCATCCATTCTATTTGATTCATCATCCATCAACGAAGAAAAATCAAATTCACTTGAAACTTTAGCTTCAGTAATTTTCAGACCAACACCACCCTGATCATCATCATCGTCATCGTCAGCAACATTCCAATCTTCATACTCAGAATCATCCTTCTGTTCATCATCTTCTTTTTCCTCATCTTCAGCTTCTTCATCGTCCTTATTTTCAGAAGCTATAGCAGGATTAGAAGGCTTGACAGATTCGTCAACCTTTGGAATATCAGACTCAGAAGCTTTAATAACATCATCAACAGACTTCTCTGCAGCTTCAGAAGAAATAGGTGCTTCACCTTCAACATTCTTACCTTTACCACTCGCTGCTAATTTTATCTCAGCTCGTTCTTTAGCTTCTTGTTGATCTAGACGATCATATTCTTTGATGAAATCAATTCCCAGAGAGTTAGATAAAACTTTCTGGATCCTGGAGAATCTTTGATCATTTAGAGCTTGGATTGACTTTAGATTTGCAATCTCTGTTTGATGCTTTTCATTTGCATCCTGCAAACTCTCGACCAAAGCTTATAAATATTCTCGTTCATTATCCAACACTTTCACTTTATCGTCCAACATCTCTTTTTCAACATTGCTTTGATTCATTTTCTGAATAAGCTCAGCTTTCTCCTCCTCATTCTTTGCCACTTTTTCTTCTAACATCTTCACACGCTTTTCCAGAAGTTCAACATTCGTCTCTGGAACAAAATCGTTTAGATCTTGCAGACTAATCCGATCATTATGCATATCACCAAATAGATTAGGCCCTGAAGATTTTGGTGTTGACTTTGGAGTAGCAGCCTTTGGTGTAGACTTCCTTGGAGTAGAACTTTCAAGATTTGAAGTCGTTGGAGCAACCGGTGATTGAATAACAGGAACTTCCAATAAACCAGACATAGGAGGTTCTTGTGTAGCTCCTGGCCTTTCAGCTTCACTTAAACAACAACAGGAGGTTCTTGTGTAGAAGGTTCTTGTGTGACTTCTTTCTCCTGTGCGCCAGAAGGTTCTTGTGTAACTTCTGCGCTTTTCAACTTTCCTTTGTATCTTTTACTTACAGCCTTTTGAACTTTCTTTGATTTCCTCTTGCCTTTTGTTTGAGGAGACCCTGTAGTCTTTGTCGAAGAAATAGTTGCAGACTTTACACGTTTAGTTTTTTCTTGGGCCTCTCTTCATCAGACTCTTTTTCCTGATTTGGATCAAAGTCAGCATCCATTTCTTTTTCCTTTTCAGCTCTAATCTCAGCTTCAGATTTTTCTGGCTCTTTTACTAGTTCTTCATCAGAATCATCATCATTTTCTGATGTAGCAGAGATAACATCATCTTGAGTAGCTTTCCAAGTCTCTTGGCTTTCGATAACAACTGCTGCGCTTGAACCAGCTTCAGCTTGAACATTTTCTGGTTCATCTTCATTGACGAGCATTGTTTTGACTTTCTTTGCAGCTCGCTTCGTCTTAGGCTTTTCAACTTCAGCCTTAAGGAACCAATCGCTTCGAGATTTCGGTTTGAAATCTTTAAACCACTCTTTTTCAGCATTCAACTCTTTTTCGTCACCACTACCGTCTTTCCTCCATTTATTATCAGACGGCGCAATGTAATTTGAATCTTTGATAGCTCCGAAAACTGGCTTTGCAACAGGAGCTGAAGCTTGCTTCTGGAATTTTAATATCTTCGTCACAGTCGTTTCATCGAGGTGACTTAGATAAAGCACATCATTAGATCACGTGCAATATTAGTGAACTTCTCATCTATTAGCATCTGCACGAACCTCGGATACAAACGTAGCCTCGAATACTCCATGTTCTTCGACATGTGTGTAAATACAAGCTTGGAATAGTTGAACGGCTTCTTCAGAATAAGTGCCATTGCCATACATGCCAAATAATCTTGAACATCGTCAAGACCCGCCTTTCGGTGACTAAAAGTATGAATGATCGCATGCATTAGGAGCTTGTAGGGGTTAGGCACTTCCCCTTTCTTTAGTGTTGGCTTATTCACACTCCCCTTGTAACCCATTCGAAAGAAACATCCTCTGACCATCTTCTCATCTAGATAAATCAGATCGTCTTTGTCATCATTGAACTGTAGAATCCGTCGAATATCGTCTTCAGTCACAGTGATCTCCTTTTCTTCATTTCCAAATTGCACTGATGAAATAATCGACTTCTGATCATCACTAAGCTTCGCATTCATCGAGAAATGGTACATATGAGATCTGTATGAAACTGTGCACTCTGTGATAGCCCGATGAATAGGGCTTTCCGTCAAAAACTTCAAAATACTCTCGTATTCCTTCAAAGATGGACATATCGTCTTGTCGAGTGTAATACAAGTATTATGAGATTTAGAAAACCTCTATTGCAATCACTCTCGCTGGTTCTTGAGCAAGAAAAACGATGCAAAACAATTAGCACGCTTTTTTGAGAAAAAGATTACAAAATTTTTCCTAACACATTCATCAAGTTCAGGCGAACTTGATGAGTGTTATAACAATCTGCTTTTAACAAGTTCGCCCGAACATGTAAAGACAACATGTTCAAAATTCAAGTGTAAGTTCGGGCGAACTTATTCTCATAACACTTTTTCAGATTTCAATCAACCCAAGTTCGGGCGAACTTCCCCAAATTCTTTCAAAAACATTTTTGGAAGTTCGGTCGAACATACTTTTAGTTTTGTTTGATCATGTTTAGTTAACAAGTTCGGTCGAACTTGATAACAAGTTCGGCCGAACTTGTCATCATCTACAACCAAAAACCTGTTCAATATAACATCAACCATTTCAAACAAATTCAAGACAGTTCCATGGTTGGTTTTAAGTGTTTAACACGATTTTAAGTTCAATTTGATTCAACAACTCCTAGATCTATCAGATTTTATAAACTCAGATCTAGATTCGTTCGATTAAGGTCCAAACATGGTTCAAAGTTCAAAGTTATACCGACATTGTAATTGGTGTGCTAATCACCAAAAACAACTGAAATTTGGGCAGAGTAACGGTGTAAACAAGCCAATTTCTCAAGATCGCTCAACAAGATCAAGTTCGCTCAGAGGTTTTGTTTTTGCAGTAGTGAGTTCGGCCGAACTTGCTTTGGTATTTATACCTAGGTAAGTTCGGGCGAACTTGCAAAGCCCAAGATGTGAGCCCACTAGAGGTCCGGGCGAACTTGATGTTTTAAACAAATCAGCCATCACTTGCAAGTTCGGTCGAACTTGCTTGATTGTTAAACTTGTTCAGTTTAGCAAGTTCGGCGGAACTTGCCAAACACAAATTCAAACTTTTTCAAATTTTACATTTTAACCCCTGAACTTTCCAACTTTTACCAGTTATGAAAATCCACTCAGTTGACCAAGTCCAAGTTAATGACCTTAGTTAACTGATTTTTCTGCCGAGTCCAAGTTAATGACCCCGGTTTGACCCGTTACGAACAAACAGTTGATATTTTCAAAATCAAAGTTTCAAATTAATGAACTTTTTATAGTTTTGATTTTTCAGATTTTACAGATTAGCTCCCAGCCCATTGTCAAAGAGATTCCCACCAGTTCTAGCTTCTTACCAGACTTCGAAGACCCGTTCTCCAACATTGGTTTGCTGCAAACTATGTAGAAATAAAATCTTTTTGAATTAAATTTTTCATATGTTTTTGATTTTTTAAAAATTTTTAAAATTTTCTTACTCCCCCTAAAATCAAAAACATATTTTTGGATTTTAGATTTTAAGAAATAACATTCTAAAAATATAACAAACCAATGAGGATCACGATAACTCATCGTCCGATCCTTTTGATTTCATTTTCTGCATCATCACCTGTTAGCAGAACAAACCATTAAACTTTGATAACATCAACTAGTAGAAACCACTTTGTAAGAATCACTTGTAGAAAATCAAATTTTAAATGATTTTTCAGTATAACAATCAGTGTTCTGTTTAACGGTGTGGATTTTTTCAAATTTTTAAACATTCTTTTCAAATTTTCTTTTTTCAACCACTTGTAATTTCAAAAACGTCAAAAATGACTTTCGAGATAAGTTAAAAACTCATGGAGCTCCGCTATCCTGTATCAACTTTGATAGAGTGGATCTTGGAACTTCTGCACATGAAACAACTATTTGAAAAATGAAACCCAAACCTTTTTGGTTTTGGGTTTGTACTAATAAGCATCATAACCATATTCTAATTCTTCATCATATTCAAAATCATCATCAAACATTTCGTCCAATGTTGATTCTGAAAATGTTTTTACCTTTCTTTATTTGTTTGTTTGATCACTGACTCGGTTAATTTGACATTTTCAGTTTTGTCAGCAACAGGCTTTGGTTTTTCTGATGATGAAAGCCTTTTCTTAGCAACCCATGATTGTAGTTTGCTTCTTGCTTTCTTGATATAGAACATAGAATCTTTGATTTTATTAAAACTTGAAGTTTCACCTTTTTCAAATGTTGAGTTTTCAAACTTTGACAGAGTTTTAGGTTTCACTTCTTGTTTAGATTCATAGTTTCTATTTGACTCTTTAACATATTTTACAACCTCGGGTTGTTTTAGCTTTTCATCGTTTGACCCAGTTTTTCTTCGTGGAAACACAGACTTTAGATTCAGACACTTGCGTGCAATATGTCCAACATTATTGCTTTTAAAGCAAGTTCGATTATCAGAATCATTTCCACTAGTGGGTTTTACTCCACTTGTGGACTTTGTTTTAGCCTTGTCCCGAAGTTCTTTTCTTTCTTGAATTCATCATTCGATTTCTTACCAATCATACCTTCTTCTTGAACCGTGCTTGTTCCATACACAAATTTTATGTTTTTACCTTTGTATTCTTGGAACATTGCTTTCTGTTTCTTCTTCAGTTCTTCTTCTTCAACCTCCAAACCTAAACCTGCTCTCCTGTGCTCAGGAAAATCACCACCAAACTTTCGATAATTGTTACCATTCCTTTTGGGTTTCGAGTAAAATCTTTTCTCATTTGTCTCAAGATCATCTGATGAAATTTCTAAAAGTTTGAAAATTTTGTCAAGTTGATCTTCTCTCACGTTCCAAATCGGAAAACTATCATCAAAATATAATCTATCAGATTCGTTAATCTTATACATAACAACATTAGGATCATCACTTAGATCATGTTCTGATGATGAATCGTCATCCTCGGACTGTGAATTAGAATTCTTTGAACTCGAGTCGGCGCTTTTAAAGCTGCCTTCATCAGAATCATTCAGAACATTTTCAACCACTTTCTAATCACAACATTGTCATTATCAGATTTAGTATAGATTACATCAATGTTCTCTGGCAACTCAGTTTTCTTTTCAGATAACAACTCAATGTTGAGTGCCTTATCCATCCCATCAGCGGATTTGCGACAATACTTCTCGCATAGGGGTGGAGGAACATTGCTGTATTCTTTACCAATTTTCTTTTTAGGTTTCTCTTCCGATGGAATTGTCGGAAGAATGTGATCAATGACATATGCGTTACAAGTATAACTTCTCAAAAGTTGTTGAACAAGCGCTGTTTCATTTTTCATGTCCTAGAGTTGTTGCTTAGTTTCAACAGTGGTGTTAATATAGATATTAATCGCTTTTTGCTTATCCATTACTGTTCCTTTTAGCATCCTCACAGTGTCGTGTTGTTCGACATTGTTTCGATCGAGCCTGCCATAATCATCTTTCATTTTGTCATACGCTTCTTTCATTGTGCGATAATCGTATTTTAAAAGTTCATTATGCACATTAATTTCAGCGATGATCTTTGATTTTTTGGCACATTCGATACATGGTTCAGTACATTTTGTACAAGGTTTCTCAACCTCTACAACTTGTACTTTGACACTTTCATTTACCTCTGGACCTACCTTGGTTAGATTTGCCATTAAAGCTTTGTTGGCCATGTCCTTGATGTTTTCGGCATTCACTTCTTGAGTAACATCAATGACTACTTCAGAAGTAGATTTCTCCATGCAACTTGTTCTTGAGAACTTCCATCAAAGTGACCTGCAAAACTATCACACAAATCAGGAGTTAAAATTCCCTGCTGCTTCATGTGAATGTACTCCTCTATTTCTTGTTGTTGATGCAGATACTGTTCCAGTAGAATATTCTCTAAAGCTGCTGCGTCTTCGGCATATGTATCTTCAACTATTTGTGCCATCAATGCAACTCCGGTCTTTTTACCGATATAAGAATTCCAGTCGAAACCGTCATCTTCGTTTGATGCAACCATAGCCTTTTCAGTGTTGCTGCTATTCGGTTCCTCTTGAATTTCAACCTAGTCTTCTTCGGGAAAGACTTGTACTGAAGTGACTTCTTGTAATACTCGTTGCCTCCTCCGAATGGACTTTGATTGCCCGTTGCTTCAGGGTTTTTGCATTCTCTCTTGAAATGCCCTTTCTGTCGGCATCTGAAGCACATAACTTTCGTTTTGTCGAAGCCCAACTTGTTGCTAGAATTACCGATATCTCGGCCTGTGAGAGCAGCGAACTTTGTGACTCTTCAGATAATCGAAGCTAAACACCACTATAACAAAAAACCAAAGAAATTAATCAAATAGTACTAAAAATAAATAGATTTTGCTGTATATTATATAGTTATAAAGAAAACATAGCACTGAATGTTAATTCATAGTTATCAACAATAAACGTTACATTTTATTATCATATTACATAATTTGGTAATATCAATGGGATATCCATGAGCTCCAGTTCTTCTTCGTCCACCTGATCGTAGTCTTCAGCGGTCATCTCGGGATTGCCGATTTTCCCTGCTACAAGACTTTCATATGATTCTAGAACAGTGGCAAGAAGTGTCATGTGTTTCTTAGCAGTTTGCTCAGAAACAACATTATTCAAATTAACAGCGATGTTACATTTGAATACATTCGAATCCGAATTTGTTTGTTGATTCTGATTTGCTTGACTTTGATAAGACGAATTTGAACTAGTACTTGAGAATGAAGACTGTGGACTTTGATCATATTGAGGATATGATTGGTTCTGATTCTGCTGCGAATTGTTCGAAGAATTCACACTTGCATTGAATGCTGTCTGAATCTTTGGACTTGAAATGTTATCTTGTATTCCACTCTTGTAGTACAAACCAACGTCTTGAACAACATTAGCGTTCTTTGACTTTGCAATCTTCAGGAGTTCCATTTCATGGCCTTCGAGTTTATCGATAAATGTTGACAGCTTGAAGAATTCCCATTTTTTGCTTTCCTTCAGAACCATTAAGTAAGTAGTCCATTCTCCATCTGGTAGAGCATCTGCAAGCTTGTCGATGTACTCTTGTTCCGTCTTCTCAAGACCGTGTCTTCGCATTTGGACTTTAAGATGACAGAAGCGTTCAATCATCTGCTTCATGGTCTCACCCTTCAGCATGTTACTCTTTCATGATGAGCGCTTTCTTACTCTTGATCATGCTTCCTTGATATTTCTTTTGCAATGAAAGGCAGAGATCTCTTGCAGTCGTGTATTCTGGTAGCAATACGAGAATATCTTCTTTAACAGATTGTTGGATAAGATTGATGATCTTTTTCTCAGCAATGTATTATTCTTTCTGTGTTGTGGAGTACTTGTATTTCTCAAGAACTTGCTGATGTTCATCCAACGGAACTGTATAACCTATATCGATCGACACCCAGCCTAGGAAATGCATGGCTTGAACCTAATATGTAAACTTCTCCTTCCATCCTTCATATTCGTCCATGCTCATTAGCTTTGGCGGTTTAACAGTCTTGCCCATCTCGTTGTCAAGATTGACTTGTTGAATCACGTTGGCATTTGATGAACTAGCTCCGGATATATAAGCTCTTTGAATATCATCCATTGTGAATAAACGAGACTCGTACACTGAAAACACTGAAAAACTTTTGAAAATGATAGTTCTACTACAAGTTCGGTCAACCTTGTAGTGGAAATGAAGAATTCTCAGCTTTATTCACAAGTTCGGTCGAACTTGTGAATTTTTAACTTGAAAAATTTCTTTTAACAACCTTGTTCGAACTTCCACTTGAGATTTGATAAGTATTTCGCAAGTTCGGGCGAACTTAGTTGAAAGTTCTTTGAATTTTATCAAGTTCGGTCGAACTTGATAAAATATCAATGAAATCCTTGTAAGTTCGAGCGCTCGTGCAGAAAATCCCTCAAAATTCACTTAAGTTCGAGCGAACTTAGTAAAAAATCACCTGAAAAGTGACTTTTTAGTCCAAGTTCGGCCGAACTTGGCTAACAAGTTCGATGAACATGGTTTTGTCAAACATGGTTTTTTTCAAAATTTTGACATCAATTCGGTTGAATTTGGTCTCCAATCTTTCAAGGGTTTATCTTTGTTGTATTTTACATGTTATATTCAAAATTGAAAATATTTTGACCGTGAATTCTTCATTTTTGATGAAAAAGTTAAGAAAAATAGAAGAATAGAGTAGAAATAGAAGTGTTCTTGTCTTGATACTATCAAATCCGGCTGTTCTAGCTCTGATACCACTTGTAGGACCGATCCTCAATGCTAAGGAACCTAAATTTGATATCTAACGTCCATAATAGCGGAAATATTACGTCGTGTTTACCAATAGACAAGAATTAATCAGTTTAACATCAGTTTTATTGATCAAACGTCAAGAGTACAAACTGACAGAGCTTCGCCTCCAAAATGCCAAAGTTACAAATGAGTGAGGCTAGCTAGCTATATATAGATGATCAAGTTCGCTAGTGGGAGGTTTAAGTTCGCCCGAACTTGCCTTATCAAGTTCGGCCGAACTTGACTACACATGACATCATGGGCGAACTTGTCTCACCTTTACATAAATACTTCATACCACTAGCCTATTCAACTCTATTCTATACAGACTCGATATAAGACTAAGACATAGACATTATGCACCAACAAGATGTGTATGTGAGAGAGAAGTGTGTGACAGAGAGGTGTGTCTGACTTGGGACTTGGTAGTAGGAAGAAGTTCAATTACAAAAATGCCCTTTCGCAAAAAGCAATATATTGAGTGATGTGGCAACAACCTATTGGTTTAGAAGGGTTCTCATGGTTCTCGCAACTGGGATTGGTTCTTGTTAGGATCTGAGTTTGAATTAGTTGTAGTTTTTGTTTCAAAAATGGAAAATGATTGAATTAAAAGAGATTTGCAGCAGAATAAGATGGAAAACTTTTACTACAAGCAATGGTCATTTGTTTTCATCATCATCATGCTTTCAAGTTGATTAACTTGCATGTGATTCACAAATCCCCCTCAGCCTTTGCAATTACAGTTTGGTAATAACAAAATGCAGAGAAGATGATATGTGAAAGTTGATCTTTTAATAGACAAGTTTAAACTGTTACAGAAGTTACCTATTTATACTAACTATCTAACCACTGAGCATCTTTGATGAAGTCAGGGTTGATAGTGACAGGAAACCAATTGTAACTAACTGAAAACACTGCTTATACTAAACTATCAGTGCTTAGCACTGTTACATTGATTTAACTAAGCTAATGACTAAACTCTGATATCTATCCTCTGACCCTTGTAACTCTGGCAGACCTTTAAAGCTTTGCGAAGGCAGATGATAGGATGAGCAGTCTTTAGGGAAAGCAGTGTATGTACATCAGAGGTTGTAACCTCTGATAGTTTAACCAAAGCTCGGATAGTGTTATTTGGCTTTGTATCATCTGTTCCTTTCATTGGGTTCAATCCCAACAATCTCCCCATGGAACAGATGATGCCAAAAACACTTTATTCTTGGTCTTTATTCCTCAGAAGGAATTCTCTTATTTGACCTTTGAATTGAAGTTCAAAGTTAAGAGATTCCATGTCATTAGTATCCTTCTCCAGCTCTAAGCATAGTAGTTCTTGGAAGTCTTCTACTGTGAGCTCATAAGCAGCTTCCATGGATAGTTTAGTGGCTGCACCATCAGACTTGAGCAGTGTCAATTCATGGGTGTCTTTGTCGACCTTCCATTTTAGAATTTTTGGGTCTGATGGTTTTCTTGAATGAGCTTTTATTGCTGAGGTTTGAGAAGGATCTTTTTGTGATAGATCTTTGGCTAGCTTGGCACTTCTATCATCTGCTGGATAATCAATCATGTTCTGTTTGCCTTCTTTGATAAATGTATCCTCAAACTCTTTATCAGTCTTTTCAGACATACCCTCTTACCTTTTTCTGTGTAACAGGGCAAGTGTGGAATGGGCATATGTTGAGCTGGACTTTTTGGAGAGTTGAGCTCTGAGGATAGCATCTTCTTTTGAATAGTCAGGCTTAGGAGGCATGGATGGATCCTTTTTTGTAGTGGCTACTTGAGTTGAACTATCACCAAGGGTTACATGTAACCCAAGGGATGTAGCCTCTTCATTTGCTGATGGGCTAGCAATGAATAAAGAAACAGACCCAGCCTCTTGATGAAGTATATTCTAAGTAATAGGTTGTTGAGAAGTGCTGATTTGTGTCTGAACTAATTCAATTGCATTCAGCAATGGTACAATTGTGGGTGGAAGTGAAGTCATTGGTGAAGGTGGTTGTGTAGAAAGCGACATTGCCCTGGGAGAGGGGCTATGGAAGATAGAGCCAAGTGGATCTAGAGCTTCATAATTTGGTGTCCCTGTGTCTACAACCTTTTCCTTTTGTGAGGAAGAAGGAGGAGTTTCAAAGCCGGTAGGAGATCTTTGAACCATCTGCTGTGAAGAAGTAGCAGCAGTGGTTTGTGACTTTGGTGCTGTCATTGGGTTAACCTCTGGGATCTCATCTTCCAGAGGACCTTTTTGGGTTTGGTGGGCTTTTTGGAAATTGTTTTGGTTTTCTTTTTGGAGATTTTTGGTGTGGGCTTCAGAGCAGCGGTTGTGGTGCCCTGATCACCAAGAGCAGTGGGCTCAGTAGTAAGAGGTTGAGTTTGAACATTTTGTTCAGGTAAAACTTGTTCAACCTCCTCTACTTGTGTTTTCTCAACTTTATCTTGGCTAGTTATTCTGGTGAAGGTTTCATGATTAAGGCAGCCTGGGTTAATCACAGCGCCTTGTTTACTTTCAGGACCTTTAATTTGATCCTGTAAGTAAACACTCAGGAAACATGGATGCATCAAAAAAGCTTTTCTTTTTTCAATGTTTTTAAAATTGTTCACAAGATCATTGAACAGTATCTGGGAGTAGTTAAAATCTGTGTCAGTTAAAGTTGCATACCCCAGATATTGCATGTTCAATGGAATTTCATTGAAACAGTGGTTTTTGCTGAGAGACAAGTAAGAATCGTGTGAAAGAAAAATCTCATCTCAGCAGGAAAGTTAGGTTTAAAAATGGTCACACCTTTCATCTGGCCTACTTAACCTCTTTCCAAAAACTCTGCTTGGATCTCATTTTGAAGAAATGACACAGGGTGTTGTATGTCATTTAACTTGAAAACTTGAGAGATCGATTGGGGGCTAATTTGCATCAACACTCCCCCTACTCTTGAAATTATTGTGTAAGGAACACTAGCAGCATATGAGTGAACCTTTGAATTTTTCCAAAAATCTCTAAGAGAATCAATGTGAATTGGGGCTTTGACTGTTAACGTGTGCTTGAATTTCGACTTTTTCAAAATTCGAATCATTGGATGATAACGAGTATTGGCGTCGATTTCTTAAAGTATGGCGATATAATTATGTGGGTTTTGATTATGAGAGTGAAGGGTGGAAGTTCTTGTGTGGATTTCTTCGAAGATTTTGATTTGGGAGCCATGGTGTTAGAGAGAAAAACTGTTTTGAGATTTTTGTAATCGACACAGTTTAGAGTAAACACTGATGAAAGATAAAACAGGGTTTTTATAGGGTTTTGAAAAAGTGAACATGACGTAGCATCTGTTTGCAAGATCTGATGGCTAACATCTATCCACGTGTAACCTCTGATGAGAAAAGTAACCGTTGAGGTGGCAAACCACTGTTTTAGGACATGAGATTGGACAATACTGATTTTTAACACTATCAGTGGATATCTATCAGTGTTTTAAAAAAGTGGTAAAAATGGAAGTCAGAGGATACACTTTTACAGTGGATAAGATTTTGAATCCTATCAGAGGTTTTGAGCAATCAGATTTTATGATCATACTTTTAAAGATTTATTGAAAAATTCAATTTTAACTATTTTTAAGGATGAGTTTTTGATTTTCTGAAAACATTTTGATGCTATGTACGCATGGATTTACAAGAAAACTTGTTTTTAATCCATGTTTAGCATTCCAATTCTTGAGATCAAGTTTTCAAAGGTAGATGTATCCAATGCCTTGGTTAAAACATCTGCTAACTGATCTGAAGTATGGACATGATGCAAAGAAATCAAACCTTTTTCATAGCAATCTCTCACAAAGTGATGTCTGATGTCAATGTGCTTTGTAGTTGAATGAGAAACTGGATTTTTAATGATGTTTTCAGTAGCTTGACTGTCCAATCTGAGTGGAGTCTTTAGTGCAGTTACACCAAAATCCAACAACTGGTTTTGAAGCCACAAGAGTTGAGCAGTGCAGCTAGCAGCAGCAATATACTATGCCTCAGCAGTGGATGTTGAAACTGCAACCTACTTTTTGCTTTGCCAAGACACTAGACAATCACCTAGGAATTGACATCCTCCTGATGTGGACTTCCTTGTAGTTTTGCACCCAGCAAAGTCACGATCTGAAAAACCTGAAAGCTCAATATTCTCATTAGCTGGATACCAGATACCAAGTGTGGGAGCACCTTTTATGTATCTGAATATCCTTTTTACAACAATAAGATCAGACTTTCTAGGTAATGCCTGTGATCTGGCACAAACACATGTTGCAAACATGATGTCTGGCCTTGATGCAGTTAGGTACAATAAAGACACAATCATGCTTCTATAAAGACTTTGATCAACAAGGTCATCTTTACCATCAATGGTGACTAGCTTGGAGGTTGCCATGGGTGTGCTACATGGTTTACAATCATCCATATCAAACTTTTTAAGCAGTTCTTTCACATACTTGTTTTGATGGATAAATGTACCATTGTGTAATTGTTTAACTTGGAGACCAAGAAAACATTGGAGCTCACCCATTGCACTCATCTCAAACTCTGCTGCCATGAGTTTTCGAAACTCTTCACACATAGCAGTGTTTGTGGATCCAAAAATGATGTCATCCACATAAATTTGGACAAGCATCAAATCTTTTCCTTTCCATTTTTAAAAATAGGGTTTTATCTATTTTACCTCTAGTAAACCCTATGGATAAGAGAAAAGTGGATAGAGTTTCATACCAGGCTCTTGGTGTTTGTTTCAAGCCATACAATGCTTTGTTGAGCTTGTCGACATGATCAGGATGGAATGCATCTTCAAAACCTGGAGGTTGACAAACATACACCTCTTCTTTGATTTTTCCATACAAAAATGCACTCTTTATATCCATTTGAAACACCTTTATGTTGTGGTTAGCAGCAAAAGCTAAGAACAGGCGAATAGCTTCCAACCTTGCTACAGGAGCAAAGGTCTCATCATAGTCTATACCTTCTTCCTGCCTGTAGCCTTGAACCACGAGCCTTGCTTTGTTTTTGACAACTATATCCCTTTCACCAGTTGTGTTTTTGAAGACCCACTTTGTGCCAATTGGACTTACATCTTTTGGTAGTGGCACAAGCTCCCAAACTTGTTGTCTTTTGAACTGAAGGAGTTCTTCTTGCATGGCTTCTACCCAGCTGTTGTCTTTCAGTGCCTCTTGGTACTTGCCTGGCTGTATGAGTGATAGAAAACTAGCAAAAAGACAAATATTTTGGGATTGGCTCCGTGTGAGCACCCCAGATTTGATGTTGCCAATAATTTGATCTGCTGGATGGCTTTTGAGATAAATCAAATCACCTTGGTATGGAACAATAGCATTTTGAGGTGATGGCTGCAAATGTGTATCATCTGAGCTAACATCTGCTGGTGAATTTGAAGTATCAGCCACTGGTGAGAATGGAGGTGGTGGTATTGGGGGTATAGAGGTAACATTCTGATGATTTTGGTGCCCAAATTTAGGACTTTTATCAACAGATGTTTGATTTTGTGAACTGACAGAGGTTTGAGGATCAACCACTGTGGACCCAGAAGTGGTAGAGTTTCCACAAGAGCTTGTAGCACCTAATCCTCTGTTGGAAGAATAGACTTTTGTTTGTGGAAGCACACAGTCATATCCTTGATCTTGATCTTCTTCAGATGGTTGTGGTGTACCTACATTTTCTAGCTTGATAGAAACATCAACAAATGTGAATTTATCTAAATCAAAGAGCTCTGCAGGATTTCCTGGGATTTTCAGTGATGAAAGTTCATTGAACTTGACATTCAAAGTTTCTTCAACACACTTGGTCATAGAGTTGAAAACTCTGTAGGCTTTAGTAGTGGTTGAGTATCCCAGAAAATGACCACAATCAATTTTGGCTGCAAACTTAGATATAGAACCTTTTAAGTTCAAAATGAGACATGGACAACCAAAAACTTTAAAATAGGAAATCAGAGGTGATTTTATACAAAATCTCATAGGCAGTCTTTTGATGCCTGGGGTTAATCAAAACTCTGTTTTGATCATAGCAAGCAGTGTTTACAACCTCTTGCCAGAAAGACAAAGGTAAACCAGAACCTGCTAGCATAGTCCTTGCTGATTCAATTAAAGTCCTATTTTTCCTTTCAACCACCCCATTTTGCTCTGGAGTTCTTGGAATGCTATATTGTCTAACAATTCCTTTTTGACTCACAAAAAGCATCCAACTCCCTATTTTTAAACTCTATTCCATTGTCACTCCTAGAGATTTTTACTGGAAGATCAAATTGCTTTTCTACTTGTTTGACAAAGTTTTGCAAAATGCCTGCAGTTTCATTCTTAGAGTGGAGAAAGAAGGTCCATGTAAACCTAGAGAAATCATCAACTATCACTAGGCAATACCTTTTGTGTTTTAAGCTCATGATTTGTAGGACCGATCCTCGATGCTAAGGAACCTAAATTTGATATCTAACGTCCATAATAGCGGAAATATTACGTCGTGTTTACCAATAGACAAGAATTAATCAGTTAATCGTCAGTTTCATTGATCAAACGTTCTGGTTACAAACTGACAGAGCTTCGCCTCCAAAATGCCAAAGTTACAAATGAGAGACTCAAGCTAGGTATTTATAGACTTGCAAGTTCGGTCATGGAGTGCCTAAGTTCGCCCGAACTTGCCGTAGCAAGTTCGGCCGAACTTGGCTAGACATGATGCCATGGGCGAACTTGATACAATCATTTCATAAATACTTCACAACCTAGCCTACTCAGCTCTATACTATACAGACTCGATATAAGACTAAGACATAGACATTATGCACCAACATGATTTGCACTGGGCCAAACAAATCCATGTGTAGCAGTTGTAAACACTGGCTTGTTTTGGACTCTTCAATTGATTTGAAAGAACTTTTATGTTGTTTGCCTTTTAAACAGGAAACACAATGTTCATCACAGGAAAATTGCTTGTGAGGCAAACCTCTTACAAGACTTTGTTTTAAGAGTGTGGTGATAGTTTTAAGATTTGTGTGTCCAAGTCTTCTATGCCATAACTCAGTCTCTTTGCTAGAAGCAAGGGAAAATAAGCATGTTCCAGACATAGGATTATCTTTAGCATATCTTCGTCTTATATCAGTCTCCAAAACTCTATCTTCATATAAACGTTAACGCACACGACCGAAGAAGTTCTTGTACGGCTTCATTCGTCGTTCTTGCTTTGGATCAGGCGTTTGATCAGTTGGCGGTGGTCTTTTAAAATTAGCCATTCTTAGAGAACTTTGCCTTACCGCTTTTTTCATTCTTTCTTTAATCGCCTCATTTCTTTTTTCCTCCTTTAAAAACTCAACTCTTTCTAACTCTCTCCACTTCGTTTGCCATATTTTTCCAGAATTGACTTCGCGTGCATAGCAAACATTCACAACTTTCTGAAACTGCATAGCTTGTACCTTTTCACGTTATTCAAATACAATCTTGTTGTAGAACAAGGTTTTGATATCTTCTCTCGAGCAGTTCACAAGCCACATAGGATCTAGAATCCTTATCGTCCTCCATAAACCCCTCATGCCCTGATAACCCATCACCTCAACACTTTCCTTTGATATATCCAAGTGTTCTTCAAACTTTAGAACAATAACTGCTTCACAAGTAGCTGGATCTATTTGCCACCACTTGAACCCAAAGGATAGAAGTTTTGTTCAATCGGCATTAGCGGCATATTCCTCATGGCTCTTGGACGTTTCATAATTAACGTTATGTCCTTTTCCCCCGTTTTCTTATTTGTCTTGATTCTGCGGCAGGGAATAAAAGGCTTCCAGTAATTGAATCCTTTCACCGCTTCATACTTGATCATTTTCCATAATAACTGATCAGCCACCTTCATGTGGTATGTAACGTTCACAGTTTGAACCAACTCTTCCACATCCCAATACGATAATGTCTTGAAATCAGCAAGGTATTTGAAGTATTGTACTCCAAACTCCCTCTTGATTGCATATACGTTCAGCTCTTTGAACCATCCCCAACTCAATATATCCCCCAAAGAAACATCTTTGTCTCTGGTAAAGAATGCTAGTGGACGTCTAAACTTTCGTTCACGTGGCATCTCTTTGAACCAAGACTTCCTCGCTTGAGCTATTTCTTCTTTGGTCATGGGCTGAGGAACTTTACCCTCTCGAACTGATTCAACAATTCTTTCCTTCAACATGTTTTCGTCTAACTGCTTATACGTCTCTTTGAAAGTAGGAAAACTATCTGTATTAGGACCGATGTACTTCGCCGTTTGATCTGTTTCATCATCCGAAGACCAATCTTTAACAATAACTCTATTATATTCATCTGCTTCGAATCTTCTCTCATACTGATAGTCATTTGGTTCGAAAGTATTTACATTCAACACTTCCTCAAAATCAAACTTTAAATTTTCAAGTTCAACTTCAACCAATCTCGCCAACTCTTCTTTTGAGTAATTGTGCACATACTCACCTTCTTCCACATTATGTTCTAACATCAACAACGGCTTCGTGGGTACTACAGTAATAGGCTTAGCAGATCGATCAACATCTGTCCCATCAATATCATCTGAAGGCCCTGTCTTCCCTGACTCCCCCAGACTTTTATCTTCCATTTTAGTTGACTCGTCATCCATAAGTGAAGTAAAATCAAAATCTTCAGAGACTTTCGCTTCAGTGATCTTTATACCTTTACCACCCTGATCAAAATCATCACCACCTTGATCGTAATCATCATCATCATCATCACCAACATTCCAATCCTCGTAACCTTCTTCCTCTTCATCCTCTTTATCGTCTTTTTCAGCTTCTTCATTGTCTTTTTCTTCAGAAGCAGTGATAAGATCAGAAGGCTTGACAGATTCGTCAACCTTTGGAATATCAGACTCAGAAGCTTTCGAAACATCTTCAACTGGTTTCTCTGTAGCATCAGAAGACTTAGGAGCTTCACCTTCAACTCCTTTACCTTTGCCACTCTCAGCCAATTCTTTCTCATATCGTTCTTTGGCTTCCTGTTGATGCAGACGATCATATTCTTTGATGAAGTCAATGCCCAAAGAGTTCGATAATACTTTCTGCAATCTGTTGAATCTGCGATCATTTAGGGCTTGAATCGTCTTTAACTCTACAATCTCTGTTTATAGTTTCTCATTCGCGTCCTGCAGACTCTCAATCAAGGCTTTAAAGTACTCTCTTTCATTCTCTAACACCTTTACCTTGTCATCCAACATTTCTTTTTCGACAGCTCTTTGATTCATCTTGTTAATCATTTCAGCTTTTTCAGCTTCATTTTGTGCTACTTTTTCTTCTAACGCCTTCACGCGCTTTTCCAGAAGTTCAACATTTGTTTCTGGGAAAAAATCGTTTAGATCATGCAGACTTATCGGATCGTTGTGCATATCACCAAACACATTAGGCCCTCCTGGTGTCTTTGGTGTTGACTTTGGTGTTGCAGCTTTTGGTGTTGACTTCCTTGGAGTAGAACTTTCAGGAACAGAAGTCGTTGCAGCAATTGGAGACTGAGTAATAGGAATTTCGAGTAAACCAGTCACAGGAGGTTCTTGTGTAACTCCTTGACTTTCAGTCTCAGCATGAATAAAAATAGGAGGTTCTTGTGCGGCTCCTGTCTCCTGTGCACCAGAAGGTTCTTGTGGGGCTTCTGTGCTTTTCGTCTTTCCAATATACTTTCTGCTTGCTTCTTTTCTTTTATTGCCTTTCGCTTGAGGAGATCCGGTGGTCTTTGTTGATGAAATAGTAGCAGACTTTACACGTTTTGCCTTTTTCTTAGGCCTATCCTCATCGGACTCTTTTTCTGCATTAGGATCAAAATCAGCATCCAATTCTCTTTCTTTCTTTGCTCTAATATCTGCCTCAGTCTTTTCTGTCTCTTTCACAGGAATTTATTCATCATAATCATCTTCTTTTCAGAAGTAGCAGAAATAACATCGTCTTGAGTCATTTTCACAGTCTCTTGACTCTCAATAACACCTGCAACACTTGATCCAGCAACTGCTTCAACATTCTCTGGTTCATCTTTGTCGACAAGCATAGTTTCGACTTTCTTCACATCACGTTTCTTTTTAGGCTTATCAGCTTCTGCCTTTAAGAACCATTCGCTTCTTGCTTTCGGCTTGAATTCCTTAAACCACTCCTTTTCAGCATTAAGCTCTTTCTCATCGTCGCTACCATCTTTCCTCCATTTATTTTCTTGCGACGCAATATAGTTTGGATCTTTGATAGCCCCGAAAACTGGTTTTGCAACAGGAGCTGAAGCTTGCTTCTGAAACTATATGAGCTTCGTCACTGTCGTCTCATCAAGATGAACTAGATAAAGCACATCATTCGGATCCCATGCTATATTTGTGTACTTTTCATCAATCAACATTTGCACAAACCTCGGATAGAGACATAGTCTTGAATCCTCCATATTCTTCGACATGTGCGTGAAAACAAGCTTCGAAAAGTTGAACGGCTTCTTCAGAATAAGTGTCGTTGCCATGCAGGCTAAATAATCCTGAACATCATCAAGGCTCGCCTTTCGGTGACTAAATGTGTGAATGATCGCATGCATTAGAAGCTTGTAGGGGTTAGGCACTTCCCCTTTCTTCAACGTTAGTTTATTCACGCTTCCTTTGTAACCCATTCTGAAGAAACACCCTTTGACCATCCTCTCATCAAGATAAATCGGATCGTCTTCTTTATCGTTGAATTGTAACACTCTGTGTATATCATATTCCGTTACGGTGATCGGTTTGACTTCATTGCCGACTTGCACGGTTGAAGTAATTGTCTTCTGATCATCACTTAAGCTTGCATTCATCCAGAATTGAAAGATGTGTGATCTATACGAAACTGTATGCTCTGTGATCGCTCGGTGAATAGGGCTTTCTTCTAAAAACTTCCATATTCTCTCGTATTCCTTTAGCGATGGAGATCGACTTATCGAGCGTAATACATGTGTTATGCGTCTTTGAAAACTCAACAGAAATTATACGCTCCAGTTCTTGAACCTGAAAAACGACGCAAAACAATTAGCACGCTTTTCGAGAAAAATTTTCTAACACTTATATCAAGTTCGGGCGAACTTGATATGTGTAAAACATTTTGTTTTCTTCAAGTTCGCCCGAACATGTATTAAACACATGTTCAATATTGAAAGATAAGTTCGGGCGAACTTACAACCTAAACAATTCAAATTTTACTAACATAAGTTCGGTCGAACATGCATTTAATTCTTTCAAACCCAATTTACCAAGTTCAGTCGAACATATGTTTGTACCAGTTTTGAAGACACCTTTTGATGCAAGTCCGGTCGAACTTGATAACAAGTTCGGCCAAACTTTTCATCTTCTCCAAATTCAAAACTTGTTCATCATGCCAATATCCATTTCAGTTCAATCAAAATCAGTTACACGGTCAATTTTAGTTGTATATTCTGATTATAAGTTCAATTTTATCCAACAACACCTAGAACTATCTGATTTTGATCTTTCAGATCTTGTTTCGTTCATTAATGGTCCAAAGATGGTTCAAGTTCAAATCAATACCTCTGCCATAGTAATTGGTGTGCTAATCACAAAATACAGACTAGAATCCGGCAGCATAACAGTATGAAATTGCCAAAATTTCGCTCAAATCTCTCTCAATGTTCAAGTTCGCTCAAAGGAAGAATGTTTGCTGATAAATGAGTTTGGGCGAACTTGAATGGTAATTATACCATGTCAAGTTCGGGCGAACTTACAAGGCCCAATCTAAACAAGCCCATCAAAAGTTCGAGCGGACTTAGCTTTTATCAATAACCAGCCATCTACAAGTACAGTCGAACTTGCTGTTTGTTAAACTTAATTTGTTTAGCAAGTTCGGCCGAACTTGCCAAACTACAATTTCAAACTTTTTTCAATTTTTCATTTTAACCCCTTAAATTTCCAACTTTTTACCAGTTATGAAAATCCACTCAGTTGACCAAGTCCAAGCTAATGACCTTGGTTAACCGATTTGTCTGCCAAGTCCAAGTTAATGACCCTGGTTTGACCTGTTATGAACAAACTGTTGATATTTTCAAAAACAAAGTTTCAAGTTAATGAACTTTTTTTATCATTTTGACTTTTCAGACTTTATAGATTAGCTCCCAGCCCGCTGCCAATGAGATTTCCACCAGTTCTAGCATCTTACAAGACTTCGAAGATCCGTTCTCCAACATTGGTTTGCTGAAAAACAATGTAGAAATAAAATCTTTTTGTATTTTTGTCAGTTTATGCTAAAACACACTGAAAATCTTTTTGGTTGTAATCTGTAAAGTTGATAAACTATGTACAGGATTATGTAAACTATGTACAAACATATTACAGACATATTTTTGTGAATTCATGTCTAAGGATCATATCAGTTGATTGAGACATATCACCAGTACCGTTGACCTTTAAATGACTTTAAGCTTTAAATTCGTTTACCTAGATTGTCGATATGTTTGTCCACTTAAGCTTTATCACATATCTCAACTGTTTCAAGATATGTTAAGGTAAGATTTTATGAAACTAGACTTATCTGTGGTTCCCACTTCTTGAATATACTCCCGTATCCAGATTCCCTAGATTTAATCTTACAGGTGAATATTGTAACACCCCAAATCGCGCAAAACAACACGTGGCGGAAACACTTGGGGAGTCACGTTACAAATTGTTTCAACACATAGTATTTAAAGTTATGTTTTATTGAATTATCGAATTACATTGTCTTGGAATATCGGAATTGGAATACAATTAAATTGTCTTCCAAATTTTAAAGTCACTAAAGCCCGTGTCCATCCTATGTGTAGTATGCAGCGACAATCATCATGTAAATAAACCTGAAACATATGTGAAAATAGGTACGTCAGCATAAAAATGCCTGTGAGTAACATAGGTTTTGTGATTTAGATTCATGGCTTAGGATATTTTAAGAAAAGATTAAACAGTTTAAAAATAGCCATAAATTTTTGATAAACCTTTGGTAATTAAAATACTTTGCTTAAAAAGAGATTTGTAGTATATAGAAAATATACTTTGGTTTTGGAAATAATTGAATAGACAGTATATCAAAATATACTTTGATTTAGAAATAATATGATTTAGTAGTATATCAAAATATACTTTGGTTTATGGACAAGAGATTTGGTAATATGTCAAAGTATATTTTGGAAAACAATATGAGAATCGGTAGTATATCAAACTATACTTTGGTAAAACAATATGAGAATCGGTAGTATATCAAACTATATGAGAATCGGTAGTATATCAAACTATACTTTGGTAAAACAATATCACATTGGTAGCATATCAAACTATGCTTTGGAAGTATATTGAAATATACTTAATTGTGATTTGGTAGCATATCAAAATATACTTTGCTTTAGGGAAATCAATAAAAGATAAGTTTTTATTGCTTAGTTAGAAAACCTTTGTAAAACATACACTGTGGTCGTTTGGCAATACATTCAAACCTGAGTATATCAAACTATACTTTGGTGACTATAGATTTACCATGAAGGCAAAATCTATTTGGTTTAAACTTGGTTTCTGACATTCCATACAACAGGAATGGGGTGTCAAATCCTATAGCGCTATATCGTACTACCAATCGGCTTGATCATTTTTAATGAATGTATAAAAGAAATACGAACCAACAATAGTCTCACAAACTTTGAAAATCGTCATTCAAGTTATAGGTAACAGTTTCAAATCGTTAATGGATATAGTACTATGTATACAAAATCATATAGCTTTGAAAACGTGAAAATAGTGAATAGGCACATATGAATCACCCCAAAACATTTGAAAAACGTAAAAGAGGGGACTATGTACTCACTTGGGTGGCAAAATATCCTTGAATCAAAGATTAAACAAGCTCAAATGTCTGAGAAGTCAAACGTGTCCTAGAATCGGATAACTATGTAAGTATCGGGACATTAATCGGCGGATCGGATAGAATGAGGTCTTGTAAACCAAATGAGTGTTGGTACTCATATGAAATGGTTTAACAAAGTCTACATACTGATTTGAAAAGATTCCTAAGTGCTTTTGACCCGTTAAGGATTGAAGATAGCACTTTGGATATCCTTCTAAGGATCTAGCATATGAAAATATGTAAGATTCTATAAGGATTTGGATAGTAATTGTTTTGAATCAAATAACTGTTAACTTGTACATACGTATTAAAGCACATAATGAATCCAACTAAGGACTCTGGTTTCCACTTTAATCATCCACAAGGATCTAACTATGAATATAGGAAGATCCTATAAGGATTCGGAATTTGTATAGCGAAAATGTTTTGGAAAATCGTGTATTAGATGTACTACGAAATAAAGTATGTGTAATGTCATGAAAATACGAAAGTAGATATAGGCACATCTACATATTGCATAAGACCAATTAAGGACTTACGAAAAGTACCCTTAGGTATCCAAGCAAGGATTTAAAGTGGTACTTCGAGTATTTGTTAAGAGTTATGATTTGTACCTTGTACTTTGTTTCTTAGAAGAAACGAGTACATAGGTTTTTTTTGTGGAGATCGCGAGCGATCACAAAATAGAAGGAGCTACGAGAGTAGTTTGATTAGCAAGGAATCATATCCTTGGTGTCGGTATTGTAGAGGTATGTCACACATACACGTAATCATACTGGTTTTGTAAATAAAATTGAAACAACAATTTTATTTATAAACCAACCGAAATGTTTCAAGATTTTTGGATATCACAAAGTGAAAATGCAAAACGTTCACAGATGCATCATCATTAGCACGAGTCTTGTTAGCATTTATGTTAACTGCTCATCCATGGGCTGGATTTGCATTTACAAGCTTCGGGCAATTGTTTCGATAGTAAGTAAGATCACCACAGTTGTAGCACGATCCAGGTGGATATGGTGCTTTAGCAGCAGCAGGGCTTGCATTTGCTTGATTTTGAGTGTTGGTAGCAAAACGCCATGCTTTGACCAAATGTCCCAATCGTCCACAGTGGGTACATTTGTGACATAGCGTTTGGTTTAAATGATGACGATTGTATTTGTTGCACAAAGGTGCAGTACCGGCATATGCCTTCCTAGCACGAGGTTGTACTGGTTGGGTTGGAGCAACTTGATCGTTTTGAGCGACTATAGCGAAGTTTTGTGAAGCCTTACGCTTCTTTGACTTCTTAGAGGATTTAGTTTAGTTTTCCTTTGGTTTTTCTTGGGTAGAATTGTCCGAGGGTTTCTTATCGCTTTTTCGGAAAAGTTTACCCTTCTTGACTTGAGATTCTGTCAGGGTAGCGGATAGTTCAATGGCTTGTCTAACTGTAGCGGGATTGCTACCAGTGACTATGTCTTGAATTGGGCCAGGGAGGCCATCAATGTACTTTTCGATTGCCTTATCCAAAGGCGTAACCCTGGTAGGACATAACAGACTTAGTTCCTCATAACGATCAGTGTAGACTCGATGGTCACCACCATCTTGCTTAAGATCGTGGAACTCATTCTCAAGTACCCTTTGCTCGTGATGTGGGCAGAACTCTTTCATCATAAGAGCTCGAAGTTCTTCCCATGACTGAGCTAGTGCTACATCAGCACCTCTATCCCTCATGATCCCGTTCCACCACGTAAGTGCCCTCTTTTGAAAAACACTTGAAGCAAACTCTACTTTTTGCTCGTTCGGACACTGAAAATGGCGGAAAGTGCTTTCGATACTCTCAAACCATTGTAGGAGCCCAGTAGCTCCCTCAGACGCAGTGAAGTTGAGTGGTTTGGCCGAGTTGAATTGTTTAAAGTTGCACGGAGTAGGGGCATTGTTGTTGTGATTGTTTTGATAAGCTTTATTGAGTTGGGTCACAAGGTTTGGGAGTACAGCAGCCATTTGCTGAGTGATTAAAGTTGCCACTTCGGCGTTTTGAGCAGCGTTGCGATGAGGAGGCATTCTCAAAGAGAAAGGGAATCATGAGAGAAATCGAGTGAGATTGATATTGGATAGTCAAAAATGAATTTAAAAATATCGACGAAGTATAAGGATTGTGATCATTTGTTCGTTACTTAAAACAAACAAACGACACAGTGACAAATCAAAGTAAATGGGTCTTTATAATGTATCGCGAAGACATGCTTTAGCCTATGAGTGAATACTCACCCCAAGAGTCCCCAGGTAAGAGTGAATGGTCCGATAATGCGGATTTGTACGAACACTCTAACCTTAGACAGAACTCAAGGTACAGGCATCCACCCTTCCGGATTGCAAGTTTTCACATTTTTAATGCCCAAACTTTGACGAGATTTTGAAAGCCCAAAATTTCTTGTGAAGTTTTGGAAAAATTTTGACTTTCAAAAGGTGTATTATGCTTTGTTTTTGGAAATCACCTAAGGATAGGTGATGGTAGTGTATTAAGAATCTAAACGCAAGTAAACTCGCATTGGGGTCCTAGGATGGTTATAGACTAGATCGAAGCATTACTAATAACCTAATTCCCTATAACCAGTGCTCTGATACCAATCTGTAACACCCCAAATCGCGTAAAACAACACGCGGCGGAAACACTTGGGGAGTCACGTTAAAAATTGTTTCAACACATGGTATTTAAAGTTTTGTTTTATTGAATTATCGAATTACATTGTCTTGGAATATCGGAAATGGAATACAATTAAATTGTCTTTCAAATTTTAAAGTCACTAAAGCCCGCGTCCATCCTATGTGTAGTATGCAGCGATAATCATCATGTAAATAAACCTGAAACATATGTGAAAATAGGTACGTCAGTATAAAAATGCCTGTGAGTAACATAGGTTTTGTGATTTAGATTCATGGCTTAGGACATTTTAAGAAAAGATTAAACAGTTTAAAAATAGCCATGAATCTTTGATAAACCTTTGGTAATTAAAATACTTTGCTTAAAAAGAGATTTGCAGTATACAGAAAATATACTTTGGTTTTGGAAATAATTGAATAGACAGTATATCAAAATATACTTTGATTAGAAATAATATGATTTAGTAGTATATCAAAATATACTTTGGTTTATGGACAAGAGATTTGGTAATATGTCAAACTATATTTTGGTAAAAAAATATGAGAATCGGTAGTATATCAAACTATACTTTGGTAAAACAATATCACATTGGTAGCATATCAAACTATGCTTTGGAAGTATATCGAAATATATTTAATTGTGATTTGGTAGTATATCAAAATATACTTTGCTTTAGGGAAATCAATTAAAGATAAGTTTTTATGGCTTAGTTAGAAAACCTTTGTAAAACATACACTGTGGTCGTTTGGCAATACATTCAAACCTGAGTATATCAAACTATACTTTGGTGACTATAGATTTACCACGAAGGCAAAATCTATTTGGTTTAAACTTGGTTTCTGACATTCCATACAACAGTAATGGGGTGTCAAATCCTATAGCGCTATATCGTACTATCAATCGGCTTGATCATTTTTAATGAATGTATAAAAGAAATACGAACCAACAATAGTCTCACAAACTTTGAAAATCGTCATTCAAGTTATAGGTAACAGTTTCAAATCTTTAATGGATATAGTACTATGAATACGAAATCATATAGCTTTGAAAACGTGAAAATAGTGAATAGGCACATATGAATCACCCCAAAACATTTGAAAAACGTAAAAGAGGGGACTATGTACTCACTTGGGGTTGCAAAATATCCTTGAATCAAAGATTAAACAAGCTCAAATGTCCGAGAAGTCAAACGTGTCCTAGAATCGGATAACTATGTAAATATCGGGACATTAATCGGCGGATCGGATAGAATGAGGTCTTGTAAACCAAATGAGTGTTGGTACTCATATGAAATGGTTTAACAAAGTCTACATACTGATTTGAAAAGACTCCTAAGTGCTTTTGACCCGTTATGGCTCGTTAAGGTAGTTTACGCTACTTTAACGGATCATTTACGTAAAAACGTGTTCGGATGGTTAGATATGTGTTATGATAAGTCTACTATGCCAAAACTTTAATATAGTTGCAACATCAGTTTATATGTTAAAACATTGGTTACATATGCTTAAATTTGATTTATGCGCAAAAAGGGCATTTTGGTCATTTATAGGGCATAATAGACGACTTATCATAACACTAACCAAACGTTGTGACCATAAGGTATAAACTCAGAAGGTTATTCCCTATACAACTATGGTCACATATATGTGTTTGGTCGGATCCTAAGATCGACCAAACGGGTCGGATTCGAAAGTCAAAGCGATGGTCAAGACCGCTCGACTTACGACCCTAAACAAACACTAAACTAAAAGTGACGAGTTAGACATGTCAAAACATGTCTAGCTAAGTTATAAAAATGTTTTGGTATCAAAACAAGGTGTTTGATACTCGAAAATAGTTCCGTTGTATAATGCGCGCTTTGCGCATTATTGACCGAAACGTTGACTCGTCACTTTGACTAGTAAACGTGGTAATCAGTAGGCATGATCGCTAAGGATCATAACCATCGTGATTACGATCACGTTGCAAAGTTCAATTGAACTTTTTTTTGACCAATTAATGGTGAAAGATGAAAGTCAAACACTGTTTGACTTTTAGCTTGAAATAACTAAAATAACTAAACAACACTAGGAAGAGCACTTACTTGTGTTTGAGAAACACCCAAGAGCTCAAGAAAACTCAGATGGGAGACCTCCAACAAAGTGGGAGTTCTCCTCTTAGAGTTATAGAGAGAAAGGGAAGGAATGAGCAATTGAAATGGGTGAAATGGCTTGCTGTTTATAGTTGTGGAGGATGAATTTGATGATCACAAGTGTCAAGGACCATTCTAGGATCATTCCACATGCTTAAAGACGTGTCAAGACCAGGCTAGAGCTTGGAGATCACGAATCTTGGGCTTCAAAGCTGTAAAACAACTATCTGCCAGTTTCTGCTATTACTGGGCATCCCCCGCACGTCGCGGGAGATCTTGGGGGGTCTCTCGCGTGGCGCCTGGGATTCCTAAGTTTCAGAATTGGCAGAACAGGTCCCTGCAGCCTAAAACTTGTTTTTTGACGCTTTTTGGCACTTTTAACACCCGTTAACCCCATTTTTAAGCTTTACAAGGAAGATAAAGCATAGGGAACTTGAAAAATGCTCAGAAACTTTTCAGATGTCGGTTCGCTCGGTCGTACGGTTGCGGTTTTCGGTTAATTACGACGGAAATCGTAACGAACGCGCAAATAACCGTAAACGCGTAACGAATGACATTTTTGCATTCAAATCACTAAAATTCAAGATTTTAATGATTACAAAAAAATTTTGGATGTGCGTACACATTCAGGATAACGATATACGTGAATCAGCATAGTTTCGCAGAATTTGCAAAATAGCCCCTGAGCTTGAATAAACTTGTTTTTGCCATTTCGAAGCCCTCAAAACTTATTTCTAAGTTATGTGAAGGGTATTTAGGGTATGCTTAGCTAATGTCATCGTTCCGGAGTGTACGTCGCGTTAAACTGATTACGTTTGCGTAACAGTTTGCGATTTCACTTCCAGAAGCGATTCAAAAGATCGAAATTGTACAAGGACTGAAATGTGTGAATGTCACATGTAATTATACAATTCTCGGGAATGAAACACAAGATCTCATTGGATTCAAAATTGTTCGGAATTGTACGATGGTTGAAAAGGCACAGATGTTACAAATATAGCGTAATTGATATATGTATCTGGGTTATGCGAGACCTTGAGAGCTCAGGTTAGTACTACCGTATAGACAAAGAGATGAAGGCTCGTCTTTAAGGTGTTTTCCACTTAAGGAATCTTGTTAGCACTGCAAATGATTAGATGTTTCGATTCTTTTCAATATTGCATGCAGTTTGGGGATTTTTGGCGAAAGTATTATAGAAGTTCTAGGCCATTGCTTCCGCAAAATCAGAAGAACTTGTATAATACCCCAGACATCAACTATCTATAAGATCTCGTATCTCAGAATCAGGAAATCTTTCAAACGAAATTTCGGAGTACTAAGTCCATATATCCAAGATGTTGTAATCCAGAAGATTAAGCAGTTGTGAAATTTAGTTTATATCTCGAAAACAGTTTACTGAACGTGTTAAGCCAATCGACACATCCATAGTAAGACTCGTTGATCACTTTTAAAATTTCCATTTCTTTAGCATACTGTGATAGTCCACTGATGTACCATCATTTCCTTTTTGTGACATTGAATTCTTTTTACATTTTTCAATGTTTTGGATTTTAAAATTTTTCGAATGTTTTTGTATTTTCTCTAACATTTCTCCCCCTAAAATCAAAAACATCTTTTCGGATTTTAGTTTTTAATAAAATTCTAAACTAGAAAGATATTTACAAACTAATGTGGATCACGCAAACTCGTCGTCCGATCCATATCAACCTCAGCGTCCGCACCTGTCAGCAAATTTTTCATACCATTAATTCTCAGCAAGTATTTAAACCGTGACAAAGAAAAAGGTTTGGTATAAAAATCTGCCTTTTGTTCGTTGGTGTGGATTTTTTCTATTCACACCAATTTCTTTTTGTAGCAATCACGAATGAAATGATAACGAATTTCAATGTGTTTTGTGCGTGAGTGATGAACCGGATTTTTAGTTATATCAATGGCTGCCTTGTTATCAACGAACAGCGGAGTGTCTAGAAATTGCAGACCATAGTCTCTCATCTGCTGTTGAATCCACATAATCTGTGAACAACAGCTGGAGCCCGAGATATACTCAGCTTCACAGGTAGAGAGAGCGACCGTAGTCTGTTTCTTACACTGCCAGGTTACCATTCTTGTTCGGAAGAACTGGCATCCCGCTGTAGTTGATTTTGAATTCAACTTATCTACACCAAAATCAGAATCAGCATAGCCTGTGAGGTCGAAAATGTCGTTCTTCGGGTACCACAAGCCGGTGCTTGGGCATCCTTTCAGATATCTGAAGATTCGCTTCACGATCTGCATGTGTAAGATCCTCGGGCTTGACTGATATCTAGCGCAGAGGCAGGTTGGATACATAATATCTGGGCGCGATGTCGTCAGATACATCAGCGATCCAATCATCGATCTGTATAACGTCTCGTCAACTTTGGCTCCAGTCTCGTCAACGCAAATCCCGTGATTTAGAGCAAGAGGCGTAGATAGAGGCTTCAAGCTTTCCATTCCAAACTTCTTCAAGATCTCGTGAACATACTTAGTCTGATGAATGAAAATACCATCCGGAAGCTGATCTACTTGCAACCAAGAAAGAACTTCATTTCGCCCATCGAGGACATTTCGAATTTCTTTTTCATGATTCCCTCAAACTCCTTGCATAGACTATTGTTTGTAGATCCAAAGATGATGTCGTCAACGTAGATTTGAACTATAATCAGATGACCATCAACTTCTCTGGTGAAAAGAGTACTATCCATAGTTCCTCTAATAAAGCCGTCGCCGACGAGATGTTGCGATAACGTCTCGTACCAAGCTCTCGGGGCTTGGTGTAGACCATAAAGAGCTTTATCCAGTAGGTATGCTTTCTTCTTATTGAGTGGATCAACAAACCCCGGTGGTTGTCCAACGTACACCTTCTCGCGTAATTTTCCGTACAGAAAAGCCGATTTGACATCCAATTGATAGACCTTAAATCCTTTCCATGATGCGAAAGCTAGAAAGATTCGAATATATTCTAAGCGAGCTACTAGTGCGTAGACTTCCGTGTAATCTATCCCTTCCTGCTGGTGAAATCCCTTGACAACAAGCCTAGCTTTGTTACGAACAATAACCCCACTATCATCACGTTTACACTTAAAGACCCATTTTGTATCAATCGCTTTCTAATTTTCTGGTAGGTCTTCAAGCTTCCATACTCCCAACCTCTCAAACTGCAATAATTCTTCTTGCATTGCTTGTACCCAGTTTTCATCGGCTAAAGCTTCATTAACTGTCTTTGGCTCTATCTGAGAGATGAAACATGAATAGAAGCAATAGTTCTGGGTTGGAGCAACGCGAGTGTAGAAACAACTGAGTACTTTGTTAATTTGACTTTGAGTTCTAACACCAGTTTGAAGTTCTCCAATTATATTTGTTGACGGATGATAGGAATATGATCGCGGCAATTCTTCACTTGGAACATCTACTGAGTTTTGCTGATTCATGATGTTGAGATCAACGAGCAATTCAACGTTTGGAGAGCTTGATGAAGATTCATTTCTGTTGCTTATGCCTGCAGATTGATTAAGAAGACTTGTTATCTGCTCCACTTCCTCGTCTGAAGAAGATGATTCCCCATCAGCATCAAATGTTGGTGCTTCATCTGAGTCAGAATTCTGATTCTGAGGCATACTGGGCTCCATGGTTGTATTCACTGGTTCAGTAGAGGCATTTGTTGAAGGAGTAGTAGGTGTTGCTAATGTTTCAGAAATTTTTTCAGTCAGAACACCACTATTACTTGAACTTGCGCAAGAAGAAGATGGATCCAACGTGGGTTGATTAACCACAATTGGTCGAACAATTTATTCTTGATTCGCTGACTGGTGAAGATAATATAACGCTGTAACTTCTTCGTCAGACGGTTCTTCGGGCAAGTCAAATGACTTCCAAAGGTCTTGATAGTTAAACAGCCACGCGTCTCCTCTCCTGTTGAAACAATCCACGTGCTGTGTTTCAATAACCTTTCTTAACGAAGGAACATATACTCTTTTCAACGGACTCGCATATCCGACAAAGAAACCTTCAAGAGATTTAGCTCCGAATTTGCCATCTTGGTCTATTACGGTACATGGCGCACCGAATGGCTCTAAGAACTTCAAATTTAGCTTCCGTCGGTTTATCATCTCAAAACATGTTTTCTTTGTTGGTTTGACAGTGAGAACCCGGTTTAGCGTGTAGCAAGCCACATCAACTGCTTCACTCCAGAAGCTGATTGGAAGTTTAGAATCTGCAAGCATGGTTCTCGCAGTTTCAATCAAAGTTTTGTTTTTCCGTTCAGCTACTCCGTTTTGCTGTGGAGTATAGGGAACACTAAACTCGTGAAGAATCCCTTTTGCGTTGCAGAATTCCTTCATTTTGTTATTTTTAAACTCTGTGCCGTTGTCACTTCTAATTCGTCTGACCGGCAGATGATAAAGGTTCTCGAGTTTCTTGAATAAAATAACCAAGTTCTTGAACGTTTCGTCTTTTGATTCTTGAAAGAATACCCATGAATATCTCGAATAGTCATCTGTCATAACCAAGCAGTATAAATCTCCTTATATGCTTCGAACATTTACAGGACCAAATAAATCCATGTGGAGACGTTCTAATGGCAACTTGATTGAGTTCAGAATTTTCTTCGGATGAGATTTCTTGATCTGCTTTCCCTTTTTTGCATTATAAGCAATGATCAGACATCTGAAACCTCTGAAGATTTACGCCTTCTACAAGATCATTATGAACCAAGAAATTCATTTTTCGCAAATGAATATGCCCCATATTACGATGCCAAAGAACAGAATCCTTTTCAGTAGCCTTTGTCACAAAACATTGTGCTGATTTTGATGAAGTGGTAGCAACATCCATATCAAGAACATATAGATCATTCTCTCGAGGTGCTCGCATCAGAATCCACTCATCTGGTTTTTTGAATCCCGGCTTCAAGATGATACACTCTTTGTCGTTGAAATGAACCGTGAACTTCTTGTCACAAATTTGCGATATACTCAAAATATTATTCTCAAGTTCTGCAATATAATTCACGCTATCGAATGAAACGACGCCGTTTGAGAGTTTTCCCTTGGCGACTATCCTTCCACCCTGGTTACCAGCAAATCCAACATATCCACCATTGATAGCTTTAATGTCGAATAGCAACGCTTCCATTCCCGTCATATGCTTGGACGCTCCACTATCCAAAATCCACTTAGAAAGTACGGATCTCTGGAGCCCCTGCACTTTTCAACAATCTATTTAAAAAGCGAGACCCAAGCCTTTTTGGTCTTGGGTTGAATTGGATAACCATCATCAAAATCAAACTCACACTCATTAGCATAATGGAATCCACACTCATCTGCATAATCAAATTCATATTCATCATCTCGATTGTCTGAGATGTTTATGTTTGAAAATTTCACTTTCTTTTTATCTTTTGAATTGTTACCACTTGTAGTTTTGACAGTTTCAGATGTGGTTTCAATTATGATTTCAGATTTTGATTCTTCTTGCTATCACTAGTCTTAACAAGCTCAGACTTAGTGATTTCAGATGTTGTTGGTCGTTTCTTTGCAATCCAGGCTTGAGATTTTATGTTAGCCTTCTTGATGGAAAAATTGTTTTCATTAGCCTTTGAAGTTTCACCTTTTTCAAAAATTGTATTTTCAAACTTAGGTTTAACTTCAGCTTTTGATTCATTTCTTTTCAAAATCTTTACAGGTTTTTCAAACACTGGTTGCTTTAGTTACACAACATTTGAACTTTCTTTCCTTCGAAGGTAAGCCGGCTTTGATTTCGGACAGTAACGTGCAATATGACCAATTTCGTTGCACTTGAACAAATCCGAGAATCATGTGGATGTCCTTTAGTGGGTTTTACACCACTTGTTTTGGCACCACTTGCAATTTTGGCTTTATCTCGAAGTTCTTTTTGTTTCTTAAACTCATCGTTTGATTGTTCCCCGATCAAACTTTCCTCATGAACCGTGTTCGTCCCATATACAAAAGTCATGTTCTTATTTTTGTATTCACGAAATGGTGACACTTTCTTTTTAGGTTCATATGATTCTTCTAATCCCAACCCAGCTCTCCGGTTTTCCGGATGATCACAACCATTCTTTCGATAGTTGTTTCTTTTAGGTTTGGAATAGAATTTCTTTTCATTAATCTCCAGATCATCTGATGTGACTTCCATGAGTTTAAAGAATTTATCTAACAATTGTTCCTTCACATTCTAAATCAGAAAACTGTCATCAAAGTATAATCTATCAGATTCCTTAATTTTGTACATGACAATATTAGGATAATCAAATAGATCATTCTCCGATGATGTATCGTCATCTTTGGACTGTGAATCAGAATTCTTTAAGCTCGAGTTGGCGCTTTTAAAGCTGCCTTCATCAGAATCGTTCAAAACATTTTCAACAACCTTTTTAACCACAACATTGTCATCATCTGTTTTACTATAGATTACATCAATGTTTTCTGGCAACTCAGTTTTCTTTGAGATAACAACTCAATGTTGAGTGCCTTATCCATCCCATCAGCGGATTTGCGACAATACTTCTCGCAAAGGGGTGGAGGAACATTGTTGTATTCTTTTCTAATTTTCTTTTTAGGTTTCTCTTCCGATGGAATTGTCGGAAGGATGTGATCAATGACATATGCGTTACAAGGGTAACTTCTCAAAAGTTGTTGAACACGTTCTGTTTCAATTGTCATGTCCTGGAGTTGTTGCTTCGTTTCAGCAATGGTGTTAATATAGATATTAATCGCTTTTTGCTTATCCATTAATGTTCCTTTTAACATCCTTATGGTATCATGTTGTTCGATATTGTTTCTATCGAGTCTACCATAATCATTTTTCATTTTATCATACGCTTCCTTCATTGTGCGACAATCGTATTTCAAAAGTTCATTATGCACATTGTTTTCAGTGATGATTTTTGATTTTTCAGCACACTCAGAACATGGTTCGGTACATTTTGTACAAGATTTCTCAACCTCTACAACTTGTACTTTGACAACTTCATTTACCTCTGGACCTACCTTAGTTAGATTTGCCATTAAAGCTTTATCTGCCATGTCATTGAGGTTTTCGGCATTCACTTCTTGTTTAACATTGATGATCTCTTCATCAATTGTTTCTCCTCAACCACTTGTTCTTTAGAGCTTCCATCAAAATGACCTGCAAAACTATCACACGAGTTAGAAGATAAAATTCCTTGTTTCTGCATGTAGATATACTCCTCTTCTTCTCAATGTTGGTGCAAGTATTGTTCCAGCAGAATCTGTTCTACAGCCGCTGCTTCTGCTGCTGACGCTGCTTCCTCTGCAAAAGTATCTTCAATTATCTCAGCCATCAACGCAACTCCGGTCTTCTTGCGATGTATGAGTTCCAGTCGAAACCATCATCTTCGTTTGATGCAACCATAGCTTTTTCATTGCTGCTGCTATTTGGTTTCTCTTGGATTTCAAGCTGAGTCTTCTTTGGAAATGGCTTGTATTGTAGTGACTTCTTATAATACTCGTTGCCTCATTCGAACGGACTTTGATTTCCCGTTGCTTCAGGGTTTTTGCATTCTCTCTTAAAGTGACCCTTTTGGCGACATCGAAAACATGTAACCTTTGACTTGTCGAAGCCCAACTTGTTGCTAGAATTTCTGATATCTCGGCCAGTGAGAGCAACAAACTTTGTGACTCTTCGAATAATAGATGCTAAACACCACTTGATATCCATCAACTCGAGTTCTTCTTCATCCACTTGGTCATAATCTTCTGCCGTCATTTCGGGATTTCCAATTTTACCGGCTACAAGACTTTCGTATGACTCCAGAACAGTAGCGAAAAGAGACATATGTTGTTTAGCAACTTGTTCCGAAACAACATTGTTCAAATTCATTGCAATGTTGCACTTGTATACATTTTGACCAGAATTTGATTGTTGATTCTGATTTGCTTGACTTTGATAAGATGAATTTGAACCAGTGCTTGAGAACGAACTCTGTGGACTTTGATCATAATGAGGTTGTGATTGACTCTGGTTCTGTGGAGGAGCATTCATGTTCGCACTAAACGTTGTCCCAATTTTCCGACTTGAAATGTTGTCTTGCATTCTACTTTTGTAGTACACGCCAACGTCTTGAACTATATTAGCGTTCTTTGACTTTGCAATCTTCAAGAGTTCCATTTCATGGCCTTCGAATTTATCTATATATGTTGACAACTTGAAGAAATCCCACTTATCACTATTTTTCAGAACCATTAAATAAGTAGCCCATTCACCATCTGGTAGTGCATCAGCAAGCTTGTCGATGTATTCTTGTTCTGTCTTCTCGAGACCGTGTCTTCGCATTTGAACTTTAAGATGACATAAGCGCTCGATCATTTGCTTCATGGTCTCATTCTTTAACATGGTGAAGATATCGAACTCTTTCAGAATAAGCGCCTTTTTACTTTTGATCATTTTGGCACTACCTTGATACTTCTTCTGTAATGACAACCAAAGATCTCTTGCAGTAGTATACTCTGGTAACAAAATCAGGATATCTTCTTTGACAGACTGTTGGATGAGACTGATCATCTTTTTCTCTGCAATGTATTTGTCTCTCTGTATTGTCGAGTAATTGTACTTTTCAAGGACTTGCTGATGTTCATCTACCGGAACAGTGTAGCCTCTTTCAATCGACACCCAACCAGCAAAGTGCATGGCTTGCACCCAATAGGTAAATTTCTCCTTCCATGCTTCATATTCGTCCATGCTCATCAGCTTGGGCGGTTTAACAGTCGTCCCCATCTCGTTATCAAGATTGACTTGATGAATCACGTTGGCATTCGACGAACTAGCTCCGGACATAAAAGCTCTTTGCATATCATCCATTGAGAACAACGAGACGTGTACACTGAAAATATTCAAAAACTTTTGAAAATGTTAGAAATACTACAAGTTCGGTTGAACTTGTAGTTTGGAATGAAGAATTCTTGATTTTATCACAAGTTCGGTCGAACTTGTGATATTTGTTTTGAGAAAAATTGTTTTAACTTTGGTCGAACTTATGACAAAAACAAAACCGATCTTCGAGCGAACTTGTATTCAAGAATTTGAAAAAACACTAGTAAGTTCGGGCGAACTTACTCAAACTTTTCTTGATATTACACAAGTTCGGTCGAAATTGATGTAAAATCAATGAAAAATTGATAAGTTCGAGCGTACTTGACAAGAATCTCCTCAAAAACCACTCAAGTTCGATCGAACTTACTAAAAAATCACTTGAATTCGGTCGAACTTGGCTAACAAGTTCTAAAGTGTTTTCCAAAACATGGTTTTTCAAAATTTTGACATGAATTCGGTTGAATTTTGTCTCCAATCTTTCAAGGGTTTATCTTTGTTGTATTTTATATGATATATTCAAATTTGAAAAGATTTTGACCGTGAATTCTTCATTTTATGTTCAAAAGTTAAGAAAAATAGAAGAATGGAGATGAAATAGAAGTGTTCTTGTCTTGATACTATGAAATCAAGCTGTTCTAGCTCTGATACCACTTGTAGGACCGATCGTTGATGCTAAGGAACCTAAATTTGATATCTAACGTCCATAATAGCGGAAATATTACGTCGTGTTTACCAATATACAAGAATTAATCAGTTAATCGTCAGTTTCTTTGATCAAACGTTCTGGTTACAAACTAACAGAGCTTCACCTCCAAAATGCCAAAGTTACAAATGAGAGACTCAAGCTAGGTATTTATAGACTTGCAAGTTCGGTCATGGAGTGCCTAAGTTCGCCCGAACTTTCCTTAGGAAGTTCGGCCGAACTTGGCTAGACATGATGCCATGGGAGAACTTGATACAATCATTTCATAAATACTTCACAACCTAGCCTATTCAGCTCTATACTATACAGACTCGATATAAGACTAAGACATAGACATTATGCACCAACATGATTTGCACTAGGCCAAACAAATCCATGTGTAGCAGTTGTAAACACTGGCTTGTTTTGGACTCTTCAATTGATTTGAAAGAACTTTTATGTTGTTTGCCTTTTAAACAGGAAACACAATGTTCATCACAGGGAAATTGCTTGTGAGGCAAACCTCCTACAAGACTTTGTTTTGAGAGTGTGGTGATAGTTTTAAGATTTGTGTGTCCAAGTCTTCTATACCATAACTCAGTCCCTTTGCTAGAAGCAAGGGAGAATAAGCATGTTCCAGACATAGGATTATCTTTTAGCATATCTACCACATACACATTCCCACTTCTGTGTGCAGTGAGTTGTGCTTTGCTCTCAGCAATGATTTGATCAATCTTTTTAACAACCTCTGGTCCCACAATTTGACAAGTTTTCTTAGTGAAGAAGGATCCATATCATCTGTCACTCATTTGTGAGACACTCAGCAGGTTAAATTTCAGATTGTCAATTAAATTCACATTTTCAAACTTGAGTTTACCCGCCAGAACCGACCCAGACCCTAAAACCGTTCCCTTTGAGTTATTACCAAAAGATATATCACCCCCCCTATGAGCCATGAAGTCCTTGAGAAGGGCTCTACATCCTGTCATGTGCCTGGAACCTCCACTATCTACATACCATAAGCTATGAAGGCAAGTAGAGGGTCCCTGCACATCAAGTAAATAGACCAGTTAAGATTGGTCTCCAAAGCCAAAATGGCTTTGGATGGGGACAGATGGTCCAGCCTCAAGTCTAGGCCAATGGTCAGTGGTTTTGAAATTTTCTTGTAACATCTGCTCTTGATCATTTCCTATCAGATTATTGTATCCATAAGGGTGCCTATTTACTCTTTGCTTTGAAGGCTTTTTGTAACCTTCATAAGCATGAGGAACCTTTTTATAAGCAGGTTGTCCATACCCTCTTGGAAATGAGTTTGATGGTGGGGCATCTGTCACTTGAACCTCTCTTTGAACAGAGGTTTTGTTTAAGGCTTTTGTAACAGATGTTTCAATTGGTTCAAAACTCTGCTTAGATTTATTTCCAGCAGAACTTGAACTTTATCTTTCTAGTGCTTTTGCCTTGATCTCTTTTACCTTTTGTTCATAGTTTTTGAGATAGGCACACTGTTGAGTTGAGTGATTTGTTTTGTTGCAGATGGTGCATTTTGAAGAGTTTTTGATAACACAAGTTTTGTTAACGCCATAGGCTTTTAAAAGAAAACAATCTACAGCCACATGATTTCTTTTTTCACAAAATTCACAAAACAGGATTTTAATCTTTACTCTTCTTTTCCTATCAGATTTTTTATCAACAGTGGTTGTAACCTTTGCTGGTACATCTTTGATAGGGACCACCAGTGCTTTTGGGGCTTTAATACCATCAGTGGTTGTGAAGTCCATTGTCTTAAAGTTTTCTAAGATATCACATTTATCTGACCAGGTTGGTTTAAAGTGATATTTTTCAATTTCTTTATCTTTTGTTGAAACCTCTGGTTTTTCCAAAACAATTTTGTTTCCAGCTTTATCTGTGATTTTTATCTCTTCACCAGCCAATTTTTTGGGGACTACTTCAACCAACTCAGAATCAATTTCAGCAGCATTTTTCTCAGTTTGGTCATAGGTTCCAAAACCTACACCAAACTTAATGTTGCTCTTGATCTGAGCATCAAGCATAATCTCATAACCTTTACAGGACTCAACCCATTTTTAACAGGTGATTTGGGTTTCTTCTAACTTCTTTTTACAAACTTGGTATTTTTCTACCATAGTTTGGAGTTGGTCCTTGGTTATGCTTGATTCATGTCTCAGGCTACTCATTTCAGAATCTTTTTCACTTAACTTTGATTTTAACTCTTTAATCAGTTTTTCAAAATTAAGTTCATCTTCTAAAATTTTGTTTCTCAGGTTTTCATTCACCTTCTTGATGTTTGCAAAAGCAATGATGCATTTGTCAGAACATAGATCTTTAAGGATCTGAGGTGATACCTTTGTAGCAGCCATGAGAGCACAATCACACTCATCTTCACACACATCAACATTCCATGGGTCAGTAGGAGAGTTCTTTTCCTTATCAGCAGTATTTTCTTTTTCTTCACTTGAAACCACTATTTCATCACAAACTTGAACTTCATCAGTTTTTGACACTATCTCCACAGATTCAACACCTTCAGCAATTGTCTCTAAGGCCATTAAACAAAATTCTTGTTCAACAACATTTTTGGCCATTAAAGCAAAGTTTTCATCAGTCAAATCCTCAGGCAAACTGCTCCAGTCAACATAACTTGGTGTGAAAAAGCTTTGTTGACCAACCTCTGCTGGACTAGCAATGGTTTGAGCAGGTTGTGTAACAATGGGTGCTTGTTGTACAAGCACTTAAGGATGTGCTGGTGCCTGAACATATTAAATTTGTGGAGCAGTGGATTGAACATAATGCACTGGAACAGTGGTAGCAGGATGTGCAAAGTGGGCAGTGTTTTGAACATGTTGAGTGTCACACCCCGACCCGCAGCGGAATAAAAGTCGGGGCATAATTGGGTTATCACCAAAGCTCATGATATTTACTAAGATGTTTCATATTTATTAAATTCAAATTACAAACTTGAATATCCAAAAACAAAATCCATACAATTACAAAGGAAAATGAAACTATATATTTATTCCGAAGCATAAACTTGTTTATTCTTGGCCATCCTAAGTGTTTACTGTCTCGGCTGGATCACCTGTATCATGTGTAAAATAGGGGAGATTTTGGGTCAACAAAAGTTGGCGAGTGAACCTTGATAAAACATTTTAACTAATTTCTTATTTAATTTATTAAAGAAAATTCGTGCATTAATCACATGTGAGCAAACATATATATGTAAACAATCACAAACCACTTTGGATGAGTATATGACATGAATGATGATGTATTTGAGATCAAGGCTCAATCAAACAGAGCCGATCTAATGAGGCTCCTAATGCTCAACCCGTATCCCACGGGGAACTGATGGGCCTAATGAAATGCGTGCACTGAAATGATAAATTCAATCTACCTATAATTCACACAACAATCAATACACATTTGATCACGGATATGATGTATGCACAAGTGTTTAGATAAAATAAAAGAATAGTACGACACATGATACACCCCAAAACATGATTAAAACGGGGAATTGGTAGAGCTTCACGCATAGTGGGTGCGTTTCTTGATAATGATGAATGTGCACGAATTTATGATTCAACCGACGAGGGAACTAACCTAAATAATAACGAAATAATTCGATAAATAAATAAATTTTATTTGAGATTATATTTTTAATTAGTGCTCTTAATGAGATTTTTAGATTTATTTTTGTGAGTTTAATGCAAATTTTTAACCTTCAAGATCTTTATTTTTAAGTATTTTTAAATAATTTTTCAATTTAATAAAAAGAAAATAAGAAAACAAAAATTAAAAAAAAGTTGACTTTGTCAGGTCTGACCGGGTCTAACCAGTCGGATAGCATGAATTTCAGGCGGCGAGTGAGGTTCGAACCCGTGACCTCCCGTATACGTGCACGCAGCTCTACCAACTGAGCTACGTGTCTAACCCGGAATATTCTCTGTTTTAATTATATATATATACTAACTAGCTTTAACCTTTTTTAGTTTTTATTAAAAAGGTTTTAATATGGCCGAAACTGATTACAGAACCCGGACTCGAACTCGGGATCTATGGTTCGCGTGCACACAGCCCAACCAGTTGGGCTGTGTGTCTAATCTGCATAAACACTGGATTATATTCATTTTATATATACTGTGAATTGATCTGAATAAATTTAAAAAGTGTTGGCTTTATTTCAGAAAATCGGAAACATGTGCGACTCGAACTCGGGACGTGTGCTTTGTAATTGCACACAGTTAACCCGGTTAAATACCCGTTTTTATTTATATTTAAACACTAACTCAACTTCATCGTTTTCACCATTCAAAATCCCGACAACGATTCCGACTGAATAAACTGATTAAACAGTTTTGATTACTGTTTTGAGTTATTAATTTACTAAACAAGAGATAGCAAGGAGGTTTAGATGATTATACCGGTTTGGAGAACTATGGTTTTCTGGTTTATAAATTCCGGCGATATTCCGGCGAGTGCGAAAATCTCCGACGACGTGCTTTGAAAGGAATAAAGCTTCAGGAAGAGAGTGCGGTTCTGAGCGAAATGTTTACAAGGAGTTTGAGTGGGTATTTATAAGGGGGATAGGCCGATTGGTTTCGAATTAGGGGCCAAGATTCGCGGTCAATGATTTCAATTCTCATAGGAAACGGTTTTGACTAAATTGAGTGTTAAGCAACGGTTATAACTGATGTCGAAATCAGTTTACGCGTTTCAGTCAAGGGAAAGTAGCAACGGTTGCAGAATCTTCGTTCTTGCCGACGATTTCGGGTTCTGAGGTTTCTGATTTACAGGTTTTGATTTTTGGTTTTACCATAAGTGTTATTTGTTTAAGTATTAAACACAAAAGATGTGTGTGGCGGAGTGGTGTGATGTGTGTGTGTCTACGCGGTAGACCCGGGTTCGGGACCCGGCTACCCTGTTCTGTTCTTTTATTTAATTTTAATATTATTATTTATTAATTATGGTTTTTAAACTCTAAAATATTTATTAATTATGTATTATTTAAAATAACCGGCACAATAAATACGCAACGAACTTATAACTGAATATTTGATTATAAAACGAAGCGGGTTTCGAAACCTGTTTTACGACGAATGTTACAGTATCCCCTACTTTTAGAAATTTCGTCCCGAAATTTAAGCAGTAGTGGTAACCGTAAAAAGATGCGGGTATTTTTCGCGCATTGAGTCTTCACGTTCCCAAGTAAACTCGGGTCCTCGTTTTGACTCCCAACGTACCCTGACAATTGGAATACGACTTCGCCTCAAACGCTTCTCTCCGAAATCCATGATTTCTACTGGTCTTTCAACGAAGTGCATCGATTCATCGACTTGAATGTCTTCTAGAGGAATATGGAGGTTTTCATCGGCAAGGCACTTTTTCAAGTTTGATACGTGGAATGTGGGATGAATTCTGTTGAGCTCTTCTGGTAGGTCAAGCTTGTATGCTACAGGACCTACTCTTTCGAGTATCTTGAAAGGTCCTACGTAGCGTGGTGCTAGCTTGCCCTTCTGGCCAAAACGAACAACTCCCTTCCACGGTGATACTTTTAAAAGTACTTGATCACCAATGTCAAACTCCAAGGGCTTTCGTCATTTGTCAGCATAACTCTTTTGACGACTTTGAGCCGCTAGAAGATTGTTTCGAATTTGAAGGATCTTGTCGGTTGTTTCTTGAATTATTTCTGGTCCGGTGATTTGCGCTTCCCCAATTTCGTGCCAACATACTGGAGATCGGCACTTACGACCATATAAAGCTTCGAAAGGATCCATGCCGATACTTGAATGATCGCTATTGTTGTACGAAAATTCAACTAATGGTAGGTGAGCGTCCCAGTTCCCTTTGAAGTCTATGACACATGCTCGCATCATGTCTTCAAGGGTTTGGATGGTGCGTTCAGATTGACCATCAGTTTGAGGATGAAAAGCGGTACTGAGGTCTAATCATGTACCCAAAGCGGTTTGTACGACTCGCCATGTTCGTGAAGTGAAACGACCATCACGGTCTGAAATGATGCTTAATGGTACACCATGACGGCTTACGATCTCGCTGATGTAGATACGAGCTAACTTCTCGTTCTTGAAGTCCTCGCGAATCGGAATGAAGTGAGATAACTTTGTAAGACGATCGATTATTACCCATATGGTGTCATACCCACTGGAGGTGCGAGGTAACCCGGTAATGAAATCCATGGTTATGTTTTCCCACTTCCATACAGGTATTTCGGGTTGGACTAGAAGTCCTGAAGGTCTTTGATGTTCAGCTTTTACTTTGGAACAGGTAAGGCACTTGGAAATAAAAACAGCGATATCCTTTTTCATGCCAGGCCACCTGTAGGTGTATCGTAGGTCTTGATACATCTTGTCGGCTCCTGGGTGTACAGAGTATCGTGTTTTGTGTTCCTTATTCATGAGGAAATCACGAAGGTTATCGCGATCAGGAATCCATATGTGGTTTAAATAGCATAGAATACCCTCGGATTTGGTTTCGATTTTGAGTTCAGCTCCACATGACAGCTCATCGCGTACGTCATTTTCTGTTACAGAAACATGTTGAGCTGCCCGGATTTGATCTTTGATGTCGGTTATGATTTGCGAACATAGAAGACGAATGGAGTTCGCGTAACCTTTTCGACTGAGCGCATCGGCCACCACGTTTGCCTTGCCAGGATGATACCGAATTTCACAGTCGTAGTCGTTGAGAAGTTCGACCCATCTTTGTTGCCTCATATTCAACTCTTTCTGGTTGAAGATATGTTGGAGACTCTTGTGGTCAGTGTATATTTCACACTTGGTACCGTAGAGGTAATGTCTCCATATCTTGAGAGCGAACACAACGGCTCCAAGTTCCAGGTCGTGGGTGGTGTAATTCTTCTCGTGAACCTTGAGTTGCCTAGAGGCATAGGCTATTACTTTCCTCTTTGCATCAATACACAGCCTAGCCCTTGCCCTGATGCATCGCAATATACCACAAAGTCATCGCAACCCTCAGGGAGTGTGAGGATAGGTGCGTCACAAAGTTTTTGCTTTAGAGTTTGGAAGGCCTCCTCTTGCTTAGGTCCCCATATGAAGGGTTTTCCTTTATGAGTCAAGGCCGTGAGTGGTACAGCAATACGGGAAAAGTTGGCAACGAAGCGTCGATAGTAACCAGCCAAACCAAGAAATGACCTAACTTCGGTAGGGGTATGTAGCGCTTGCCATTCCTGTACTGCCTTGATTTTTGAAGGATCGACATGAATTCCCTTGTCATTGACGACATGTCCAAGGAATTGTACTTCTCCTAACCAGAATTCGCACTTTGAGAACTTAGCGTAAAGGTTTTCAGTCCTTAAGAGTGTAAGGATGAGTCGAAGGTGTCGCTCATGATCGGATTTAGACTTGGAGTAGATAAGGATGTCGTCGATGAAGACTATGACGAAACTGTCGAGGTAGGGTTTGCATACCCTATTCATTAAATCCATGAAGACAGCGGGGGCGTTGGTTAAACCGAAAGGCATGACCATGAACTCGTAATGACCATAACGAGTCCGGAAGGCGGTTTATGGGATATCTTCTTCGTGCACTCTGAGCTGATGATAACCAGAACGAAGGTCGATTTTTGAAAAGCAGGTGGCGCCTTGAAGTTGGTCTAGGAGGTCATCAATGCGAGGCAGTGGATAGCGATTTTTAACCGTTAACTTGTTGAGTTCTCTATAATCAATGCACATGCGAAACGTTCCATCTTTCTTCTTCACAAAAAGAACAGGTGCACCCCAAGGCGATGAGCTAGGATGTATGAATCCTTTGTCAGTCAGCTCTTGCAGTTGACTGGCCAGCTCTTGCATTTCGGATGGGGCTAACCTATAAGGAGATTTTGCGACTGGTGTAGCGCCAGGTACAAGATCGATGCGAAATTCGACTTCTCTCACAGGAGGAAGTCCTGAAATGTCGTCGGGAAAGACTTGTGGGAATTCCTTCACAATTGGGATATCTTCGAGTTTCCTCTCCTTGTTTCCCTTCTTGACGACGTGAGTTAGGAATGCGACATAGTTCTTGCGGAGATATCTTCGGGCTTGATGGCAGGACATTAATTTGAGTCCTTTCGAAGGGGTTTCCCCAAAAATACGTAGTGTCTGACCGTCTGCAAGAGGAATGCGAATGAATTTTTCGTGGCACACCACTTCAGCGTGATGCTGGCTGAGCCAGTCCATACCGATTATAACATCGAAACTTCCCAACTTCATAGGAATGAGGTTAATTGGAAAATCGTGATCATTTAGGGTGAGAGTACAATTGCGTATAATAGAATTTAATGAAGTGGGTTTTCCGTCAGCAACTTCCACCGTTAGAGATTCCATGAGATTAACACGAGGTTGGTCGAGGATAGGTTCAAATTCTAAGGATACAAAGCTCTTATCCGCATCAGTATCGAATAATATGGATGCATAACTGTCATTGATGATGAACGTACCGTTGACCACGTTGTTGTCAGCCCTGGCTTGGTTGGCATTGATATTGAAAACTCTTCCTCTGGCAGGTGGAGGAGCTTGGTTAGCTTGGTTTACCGGATTCGCTTGAGCTTGGGCATAGATGATGTTCACTAGGCGTGGACAAGTGTTCCTGAAGTGGTTTGGGTCGCCACAATTGAAACAGGCTCGTATGGGTTGCATCATGGGGTAGTTGGGTTGGTAGTAAGGTTGGGCTGCGTGTTGTGCAGGTGGTAGAAGTAAGGGTTGTTGGGCTTGGCCTACTATCTGATTTTGGGTTTGGGTTGGAGGTTGATTGCGGTTCATTCGTTGAAGGGTACGGCAGGTTTGGATGGTGTGACCCGCACGGCCACAACTTGTGCAATGTTGGCAGGGATTTTCGGGAGGGTGATGGTATTGACAGCGGTTGCACTTTGGGTGTGGGCCAGTGTATGGCTTTTTGAATGGTGCAAACGGAGGAGCAACTTGGGTGATTGGTGCAGCAGTGATAGGAGGGTTGGTTTGAGTGACAGCAAAATTTTTGCTATTTCGCTTCCTCTTACCAGCAAACTTCGAGGATGAGACTGGGTGGTTTAGAGTTGGGGTCTCAATGGTTGCTTTCTTCTTCTCATCTTTGAACTTGCCGTTTCGAATGCGATTTTCAGTGAGTTTTGTAGCTAACTCCATTGCGGCTTCAAGCGTTGCAGGCGAAGTGCTTAAAACCGAATCTTGGATTTTCGAGGGGAGGCCTCGAATGTAGTGTTCAACTAAGCGGTACAAGGGGGTGAACAAATTGGGGATCATCTGGTTCAACTCGAGAAATCTCTTATTATATGAAGTGTGGTCTCCTTACTTTTGTTTCAGCGCGTGGAATTCGTCTTCCAGCTTTTTGATTTCGCTTCTTGGACAGAAGCGTCTTGTCATGAGTTCCCTTAACTCTTCCCATGTTAAGGCCATGGCATCTTCAACTCCTCGCTTACCCTTTTCCGTGTTCCACCAGGTAAGGGCTACCCCAAACAGTCTTTCAGTTGCGTAACGTACCTTACGGTCCTCGGGACAATCACAATTGAGGAAAGTGTTTTCCATTTCTTCAAACCAGTGAAGGAGGGCGGTAACACCTTCGGTCCCTTCATATTTTGGGGGATCGCAGGATTTGAAGTGTTTGTAGGTGCACTTGGGGGTTTGGAAGGAGGGTTGGCGACGCTCTGGTCTTCTTGGTTGGGAGGGTTGATGGGATTAGCGGTGAGAGCTTGTTGAACTTGAAGCACGATGTCAGGGAGCACTGCGGCCATTTGTTTAGCGATTTGTGTGGCCAAGCGTTCGCTTAACTTTCCTGACTTTCTACCTCCACGTAGTTGCCTAGCCGACATCTACAGGAACATATATAGGAAAATTGTGAGTTTAAGAATTTTCTAGGTGTCATGTGTCGTAAAAAAGAATGAAAAACAACATAACTGACAATAATTTAACTACATCCATAGGATGTCTTGGGTTTGCTCATGTTTGGGCCTCCAAATGTCCCCCATACCATTGCTTGTGTAGTCATGTGGGCCCCCATGACTATTGGGCTTGGTAGGATTCACATTGGTGTCGGCGGGTTAACACTCGCACCACCCGAATGAAAATCGTAAAACATGATTGCGAGATGTATGGTAGGAGGGTGTCCAGGTGTAGACACAATGACAACTCAAAGTGGGGTTAGCTCACACGACGTTTGGTATAGCATGCTTTGGCCTAATACGTCCTTCGTACTCTCATTGTTAGTCCCCAGGTAGGCAAACTGGTCCTTTATTTTGGATTTATACGAATGCCAAGCCTAGACAGGACGTTCCGACTACCGGTACTCGTACCCTTCCAGTTACTACATGCCCGTCGTGAGAACTCACTTTGATGTGATTTGAAAAATACAAAATCACTGCAAAAATCATGGAAATCGTGAGGTGTGTGCTCTCATAGATATGATATGTTATGAGGATATGAATTATGATGAGCATTGCATAATAACATGTATTTGTGAGCGTGCTTGCATAATATTAGGTGTGAAAATAAACATGAAACATATAAACATCATGAATTTTGCATGTAACGTATAAACGACTAAAATTTAATCAACTATAGTATAGGCTCTAAGGGGCTAATAACCTATCCTATATCCCTATAGTCACAAGCTCTGATACCAATCTGTCACACCCCGACTCGCAGCGGAATAAAGATGGGGCATAATTGGGTTATCACCAAAGCTCATGATATTTACTAAGATGTTTCATATTTATTAAATTCAAATTACAAACTTGAATATCCAAAAACAAAATCCATACAATTACAAAGGAAAATGAAACTATATATTTATTCCAAAGCATAAACTTGTTTATTCTTCTAGGCCATCCTAAGTGTTTCCTGTCTCGGCTAGATCACCTGTATCATGTGTAAAACAGGGGAGATTTTGAGTCAACAAAAGTTGGCGAGTGAACCTTGATAAAACATTTTAACTAATTTCTTATTTTATTTATTAAAGAAAATTCGTGCATTAATCACATGTGAGCAAACATATATATGTAAACAATCACAAACCACTTTGGATGAGTATATGACATGAATGATGATGTATTTGAGATCAAGGCTGAATCAAACGGAGCCGATCTAATGAGGCTTCTGATGCTCAACCCGTATCCCACGGGGAACTGATGGGCCTAATGAAATGCGTGCACTGAAATGATAAATTCAATCTACCTATAATTCACACAACAATCAATACAATTTGATCACGGATATGATGCATGCACAAGTGTTTAGATAAAATAAAAGAATAGTACGACACATGATACACCCCAAAACATGATTAAAATGGGGAATTGGTAGAGGTTCACTCATAGTGGGTGCGTTTCTTGATAATGATGAATTCGCACGAATTTATGATTCATTCGACGAGAGAAAACTAACCTAAATAATAACGAAATAATTCGATAAATAAATAAATTTTATTTGAGATTAATATTTTTAATTAGTGCTTTTAATGAGATTTTTAGATTTATTTTTGTGAGTTTAATGCAAATTTTTAACCTTCAAGATCTTTATTTTTAAGTATTTTTAAATAATTTTTCAATTTAATAAAAAGAAAATAAGAAAACAAAAATTAAAAAAAAGTTGACTTTGTCAGGTCTGACCGGGTCTGACCGGTCGGATAGCATGAATTTCAGGTGGCGAGTGAGGTTCGAACCGTGACCTCCCGTATACGTGCACGCAGCTCTACCAACTGAGCTACGTGTCTAACCCGAAATATTCTCTGTTTTAATTATATATATATACTAACTAGCTTTAACCTTATTTAGTTTTTATTAAAAAGGTTTTAATATGGCCGAAACTGATTACAGAACCCGGACTCGAACTCGGGATCTATGGTTCGCGTGCACACAGCCCAACCAGTTGGGCTGTGTGTCTAATCTGCATAAACACTGGATTATAATCATCTTATATATACTGTGAATTGATCTGAATAAATTTAAAAAGTGTTGGCTTTATTTCAGAAAATCGGAAACATGTGCGACTCGAACTCGGGACGTGTGCTTTGTAATTGCACACAGTCCACCGCTGGACTGTGTGTCTAACCCGGTTAAATACCCGTTTTTATTTATATTTAAACACTAACTCAACTTCATCGTTTTCACCATTCAAAATCCGGAAAATGATTCCGACTGAATAAACTGATTAAACAGTTTTGATTACTCTTTTGAGCTATTAATTTACTAAACAAGAGATTGTAAGGAGGTTTAGATGATTATACCAGTTTGGAGAACTACGGTTTTCTGGTTTAGAAATTCCGGCGATATTCCGGCGAGTGCGAAAATCTCCGGCGACGTGCTTTGAAAGGAATAAAGCTTCAGGAAGAGAGTGCGGTTCTGAGCGAAATGTTAACAAGGAGTTTGAGTGGGTATTTATAAGGGGGACAGGCCGATTGGTTTCGAATTAGAGGCCAAGATTCGCGGTCAATGATTTCAATTCTCATAGGAAACGGTTTTGACTAAATTGAGTGTTAAGCAACGGTTATAACTGATGCCGAAAACAGTTTACGCGTTTCAGTCAAGGGAAAGTAGCAACGGTTGCGGAATCTTCGTTCTTGCCGGCGATTTCGGGTTCTGAGGTTTTTGATTTACAGGTTTTGATTTTTGGTTTTACCATAAGTGTTATTTGTTTAAGTATTAAACACAAAAGATGTGTGTGGCGGAGTGGTGTGATGTGTGTGTGTCTACGCGGTAGACCCGGGTTCGAGACCCGGCTGCCATGTTCTGTTCTTTTATTTAATTTTAATATTATTATTTATTAATTATGGTTTTTAAACTCTAAAATATTTATTAATTATGTATTATTTAAAATAACCGGCACAATAAATACGCAACGAACTTATAACTGAATATTTGATTATAAAACGAAGCGGGTTTCGAAAACCCGTTTTACGACGAATGTTACATTGAGCAGGGGCATATTGGGAATAATGAGCAGTGTTTTGTGTGTGCTGAGGTCTAGGGCAAGGATGAGTCACTATTGGTCCAGAATTTTGAGACCTGCATTCTCTGGCAAAATGTTCTAGCCTATTACACTTATAACACTTGACTTTTGATTTATCCAGCCCAACCTTCAACCCCCCATGCAAACCTGGGAATTTTCTACAAGTTCTCTTATAGAATTTACTAGCCCTAGACTCAATAAGGCCAGTTGGTGCAAAATATCCATTTCTTCAAGATCAGAAGGTTCAAAGTGTTGCAAGTCATTCAGCTCAAAGTATAGATTGTTGGGTGCATATGTTTCAGATCCAAAGTTCCCACCAGATGTAATATCGATATAGTGATCATAACTTTGGTCCTTACTGCTGCCAGATCCCTCTTTTTGGCCAAAAAGAGCTGTATTATCCAATGAGTAATCATCAGTCATTTTGCCAGAATCTTGCAACTTCTTTTTCTGGTTTAACTCTCTCTCATAAGTGAGGAGTGTCACACCCCGACCCGCAGCGGAAAAGGTGATCGGGGCATGATTGGGTTTTCATCAAAGCTCATGACATTTATTATAATGTTTCATATTTATTGTTACAATTTAAAAGAATTCATACAATCAAATCAAACAAATACAACATGTTCTATACATCTTTCTAAACTTCATTATTTTTCTTCTAAGGCAATTTCCTATGTTTTCCTTGCTTCATCCTGTTCACCTGTATCATGTGTAAAAATGGTTTTTGGGTCAACAAAAGTTGGCGAGTGAACCTTGTTAGAAAAACATTTATTATTTATTTCTTGTTGTATTTAATATGGAAAAATTGTGCAATAATCATATGTGAGCAAACGTAAAATAATCATACAATAACAATAACAACAACAAACAATAACATACAATAACAATAACAACAAACATTCAATAACATACGATAACAAACCAACTTGCATAAATATATAACATGAATGAAACTGTATATGTTGGCAACGTCTCGTTCACGCTCATAATGTAATGGGGAACGGACGGCCTATGATAAATGTCTGTGCGATCAAGGCTCAATCAAACGGAGCCGATCGTATGTTGGCAACGCCTGGTTCACGCTCATAATGTAATGGGGAACAGCTCAACGCTCATAATGTAATGGGGAGCGGTGGCCTATGATAAATGTCTGTGCGATCAAGGCTCAATCAAACGGAGCCGATCGTATGTTGGCAACGCCTGGTTCACGCTCATAATGTAATGGGGAGCGGCGGCCTATGATAATGTATGTACTGAAAATGATAAGTTTAATCTAAACAATAACCACACAAACAGTTGATACATGTTGAATACACATTTGATCATGGATATGATAGATGCACAATAGTTTAAATGTGATAAATAATAAGACACATGATACACCCCAAAAACATGATTAAAACGGGGAATTTGTAGAGATTCACTAACATTGGGTGCGTTCGGTTGATGATGTTGAATGCGCACGAGTTTAGAGGATTGATTGACGAGGAATAACTAACCTAATTAATAATGAAAAAAGGTACGGTAAATAAGCGGGTTTTATTAATCAATTTTAATAGGATTTTTGGATATATTTTTGTGAGTTTAAGGCTATTTTCTATCTTTAAAAACATTATTTTTAAGTATTTTTAATTGATTTTTAAATTAAATAAATAAATAAAAATATAAAAAAATGTTGACTTTTGCGTTGACCATTGACCGTTGACCGTGACTGTTGACTGTTTGACCGGTTCGCTAGTGTGCATGTGTGCGCCGGGTAAGGCTCGAACCCGAGACCTCCCGTACGCGTGCACGCAGCTCTACCAACTGAGCTACGTGTCTAACCCGAAATAATTCTGTTTTTAATTATATTTATATACTGTTTTAGTTTATTCAAAATTCTTTTATTTTCAAAAAGGATTTTAATCATCGAACCGGCGTGTGTAACAGGTCTCGAACCCGGGACCTGTGGGTTAGTGTTGCACACAGTCCACCGCTGGACTGTGTGTCTAACCTGGTTAATATACCGATTTTTATTATACTTAACATCTTCCTTGAATTAATCCGGTTCAGTTAAAAAGAAAACTTCGTTATTACAGATAATGAGTTTGTGTCAAGGATCGAACTCGCGGCGTGTGATTAATGTGTGCACACAGTCCACCGTTGGACTGTGTGTCTAACCCGAGTTATAATCCAAATTATATTAAACTTATATACAAACTAACTTCGTCTTCTTCGTTACAATATCACAGACAACGATTACCCTACTGTTTCTTGTTCAATTCGATTGACAAACATTCAAATGATTAAAATGAAATGGCAGGGAAGATTTTGGAAGTAAACATACCGGAGAATGATCTTTCTCAGAATTCCGGCGAAGTCGTCGGCTCTGTTTTTATGGACTTTGTCTGAGCGGACCAATTAACAATTTTGATTAGCTAGATGTGGAATTGAAGTACTGAACAGGAGTTATCAGAATGTTTAAAGGTTTATACCGTTTCACAGCGAGTTCTAGAAATTCTCAGAAATTTTCCGGCGAGTGATGATTATCCGATATCGTCGCCTGGAACTGATTCTGATTGAAGGGTTTGAGTTAGGAAAAGCTTAACAACTGATAGAAGATAGAAGAATTGAGAAACTTACTGTTTTAATGGAAGACACGGTTTTCCGGCGAAAGTCCGGCGAGTTCAAAAAGCTTTTCCGACGAACTGAAAATAGAGCGAAAGTGAAATTGAAGGTTCTGCGGATGATTTTGAGTCGAGAGAGGAAGCTATTGTTGGAGTGATTCAGGAAATGAATATCTTCGGTTATAAAAACTGAACATCACCAGAATTCAAGTTAATTCAAGACTGAATTGATTGAAGGTGTCGGTTTATCGGTTATAATCAGAATTCCGCGATCACTCAAACGTCTTGGACGTTTGGAAGCCGATTACGGTTTCAGTTGGCGTAAACAGGTTGATTTCTGAGTGAAGTTATGTTTTAATTGATTCCTAGAACTTACAAAAACATCAAGTGGCGGAGTGGTTATATGTGCGCGAGTTAAGTCGTTAGACTCACCCGGTTGACCCGGGTTCGAATCCCGGCATCAGCATTAAATTTTTATTCCACTATTTTTGATAAATTTTCAAATATAAATTTTATATTCTAATATACTTATCAATTATGTATCGTTTAAAATTAATTTGAGCATTAAATACGCAACGAAATTTTTTAACTGGTTGTTCGGTTAATAAACGAAACGGGTTTGGTTAACCCGGTTTTTGACGGATGTTACAGTATCCCCTACTTTTAGAAATTTCGTCCCGAAATTTAAGTAGTGGCATGTTTGACTCAAAAGGATGGTGTTTTAATTGACCATTACATACTTAGAAGGGAGTAAGAGTTTAAATTTTGTTTGAGGCGGTAACGTTCCTTGTAAGGGTTGAGTACCCTGCTACAGGAATCGCTTTTTGATGCCTAAGATAATGAATATTGATAAACAGAGTTGATTGACTAAATATGATTTCATGCGCAAGAGTTTTGATATGTTTGGAAAGATAAGGTTATATCCTAAAACAAAACTTCTACTACTAAAACTTACATGGAACTTCTCATAACCGCCTGACAATGCCTCTGATCCTTTGGCAAGAATACTTATATATAGGAAGTACCAGCGGCGTATCCACCATATTCTTGTCAAATTTTCATTGGTTTTATCAGTAAGTTATGATTGGTTCTATGATGTGACTCTAGAACATACACAAACACAACAACCAAAACCTGAGTCTTTATTCTGATAGTATACATGTTTGAATGATGACAATACCTCTCTCGTTTGTTATGTTGGAGAGGTTAGTCTATGTAGAAGTGAGACACAGCCCAACTTCTTTGAATGCTGAGATTGAAATACGCTGAGATGTATGATGATATGAATGCTAAATCAGTGAGTATAAAACAAACTTCAACCAAGACATTACTAAAATCCTACATGGAACTTCTCATAACCGCCTGACAATGCCTCTGATCTTTTGACAAGAATACTTATATATAGGAAGTACCAGCGGCGTATCCACCATATTCTTGTCAAATTTTCATTGGTTTTATCAGTAAGTTATGATTAGTCCTATGTGACTCTAAAACATAACAAACATAACAACCAAAGCTTGAGTCTTAATTCTGATAGTATACATGTTTGAATGATGACAGTACCTCTCTCATTTGTTATGATGGAGAGGTTAGTCCATGTGGAAGTGACACACAACTCAACTTCTTTAAATGACGAGACTGAGATACGTCGTGAGGTATGATGATATGAATGTTAAATCAATGAGTATAAAACAAAATTGAGATAGTAATTCGCATTAAGATTCTTGGATTCAATTTCCGATTTATAAATGAGATACATGAAGATTGAGATAAACATAAATAAAACATAAATACTAAGCGGTTGGAGTTGAATTCTTGATTTTTGGTGAAGAAACTAGTTGGGTGGTTCATTTGGGCCGTCATTATCTTCATCAGGATTTGCGTTGATGTTGTAAACCCTTCCTCTTGCTGGTGGCCTAGTGGTTAGGTTTTCTTGATTTGCTTGGTTAACTGGGTTTGCTTGAGCTTGGGCGTTTATGATGTTAATCAATCGAGGGCACGTGTTTCTAAAATGGGTAGGGTCGCCACAATTAAAACAAGCTCGAACATAAGGTAACATGGGGTATTGGGGTTGTTGATATGTTTGGATCATGTTTTGAGTAGGGGGTGAGGTTTGGTTTTGAGAGGTGCGGCAAACCTTGCTTGAATGACCATAGCGTCCACAATTCGCACATAGTCGACAAGGTAAGGTAAATGGATGGTGATAAGAACAGGTATTGCATTGAGGGTGAGGTCCAAAGTAAGGTTTCTTATTTGGGTAAGTTGAGTTGGGTGCTACTTGAGTGATTGGGATAGCTTGGAGGGGTATGGCTTGTGACGTTGGTTGATTGTGTTGGGTGACAGCGAAAAGTTGCCCATCTCGTTTTCTCTTAGAAATGGGTTGAGAAGGGGATTCGGTTTGGGTGGAGTTTGAGGTTTCAGTTGATGCTTTATCCCTCTTCTTCTCCTCCTTGAAGTCTTTATTCCGTATGCGGTTCTCGGTGAGCTCTGTAGCTAACTCCATTGCTGCTTCCAAAGTTGCAGGTGTGGTACTTATTACAGAGTCTTGAATTTTTGAAGGAAGACCTCGAATGTAGTGCTCGATCAAACGGTAAAGAGGAGTGAACAAGTTGGGAACCATTTGATTTAACTCAAGGAATCTCTTGTTGTATGTGATGTGGTCGCCTTCCTTTTGCTTCAAAGAGTAGAACTCATCCTCCAATTTCTTGATTTCGCTCCTTGGGCAAAACCGTCTTGTTATGATTTCCTTCAACTCTTCCCAAGTCAAAGTCATAGCATCTTCAACACCTCGTTTGGCCTTCTCTGTATTCCACCATGTAAGTGCTATCCCAAGTAAACGACCAGTAGCATATCGCACTTTGCGATCATCGGGGCAATCGCAATTTAGAAAAGTGTTCTCCATTTCTTCAAACCAATGGAGGAGAGCGATGACACCTTCAGTCCCTTCGTATTTTGGACGGTCGCAGGATTTGAAATGCTTGAAGGTGCATTTAGTGGTATTTGGGGGAGGGTTGACAACATTTTGATCTTCTTGATTGACGGGATTAGCGGTAAGGGCTTATTGAACTTGAACTACAATGTTGGGTATTACGGCAGCCATTTGTTGAGCGATTTGGTCAGCCATGCGCTCGCGGGCTTTTCCTGCTCTCATCTTCCTACGAGCGGAATTAGAAGACATCTACAAGGAATACATATCAAGAGTATGAGTTGGATGTTTTTGGGATCATGTGTCGTATTTAGGAATGAACATTCATAAAATAAATATAGCATAATAAATCTACTACATCCATAGGATGTCTTGGGCTTTGCTCGTAATTGGGCCTTGCATGCCGCCATACTTCACCTTCGTAATCATGTGGGCCCCATGATTACCGGGTTTTTCATATGGTTCGCATGTGTTAGCCTGGTTACGTACACTAAAACCCGGAGAAAATCGAGAAATATGTATGTAACGTATGATATTCGGAATGTATCCAGGTGTGGACACGGTGACAACTCAAAGTGGGGTTAGTTCGAACGACGTTTGGTGTGGCATGCTTTGGCCTAATAGGTCCTTTGTACTCTCATCGTTAGCCCCTAGGTAGGCAAACTGGTCCGTTATATTGGATTTATACGAATGCCAACCTAGACAGGACGTTCCGACTACCGGTACTGGTACCCTTACAGTTACTACATGCCTGTCGCAGAACTCACTTTGATGAGATTTGAAAAATGAAAAATGCGACAAAATCTTGAATAACAGAAGTATGAAGATGATTTGAATAGGTGTATATTGAAATATGTATGATGAATATGTATGTAAGTATGTATGTTTGACTGTAAGTATAATTCACTATGTATCACAAAATGTAATATTGGAAGTGTTTGCATGCATTTGTGTATGTAATAAATATATGAAAGAAATAAACATCATGAGTTTGCATGTAACCACATAAACAATTAAAATCTAATCAACTATAGTATAGGCTCTAAGGGTCTAATAACCTATCCTATATCCCTATAGTCAAAAGCTCTGATACCAATCTGTCACACCCCGACCCGCAGTGGAAAAGGTGATCGGGGCATGATTGGGTTTTCATCAAAGCTCATGACTTTATTATAATGTTTCATATTTATTGTTACAATTTAAAAGAATTCATACAATTAAATCAAACAAATACAACATGTTCTATACATCTTTCTAAACTTCATTATTTTTCTTCTAAGGCAATTTCCTATGTTTTCCTTGCTTCATCCTGTTCACCTGTATCATGTGTAGAAATGGTTTTTGGGTCAACAAAAGTTGGCGAGTGAACCTTGTTAGAAAAACATTTATTATTTATTTCTTGTTGTATTTAATATGGAAAAAATGTGCAATAATCATATGTGAGCAAACGTAAAATAATCATACAATAACAATAACATACAATAACAATAACAACAAACATTCAATAACATACAATAACAAACCAACTTGCATAAATATATAACATGAATGAAACTGTATATGATGGCAACGTCTCGTTCACGCTCATAATGTAATGGAGAACGGACGGCCTATGATAAATGTCTGTGCGATCAAGGCTCAATCAAACGGAGCCGATCGTATGTTGGCAACGCCTGGTTCACGCTCATAATGTAATGGGGAACAGCTCAACGCTCATAATGTAATGGGGAGCGGCGGCCTATGATAAATGTCTGTGCGATCAAGGCTCAATCAAACGGAGCCGATCGTATGTTGGCAACGCCTGGTTCACGCTCATAATGTAATGGGGAACAGCTCAACGCTCATAATGTAATGGGGAGCGGCGGCCTATGATAATGTATGTACTGAAAATGATAAATTTAATCTAAACAATAACCACACAAACAGTTGATACATGTTGAATACACATTTGATCATGGATATGATAGATGCACAATAGTTTAAATGTGATAAATAATAAGACACATGATACACCCCAAAAACGTGATTAAAACGGGGAATTTGTAGAGATTCACTCACATTGGGTGCGTTCGGTTGATGATGTTGAATGCGCACGAGTTTAGAGGATTGGTCGACGAGGAATAACTAACCTAATTAATAACGAAAAAAGGTACGGTAAATAAGCGGATTTTATTAATCAATTTTAATAGGATTTTTGGATATATTTTTGTGAGTTTAAGGCTATTTTCTATCTTTAAAACATTATTTTTAAGTATTTTTAATTGATTTTTAAATTAAATAAATAAATAAAAATATAAAAAAAATGTTGACTTTTGCGTTGACCATTGACCGTTGACCGTGACTGTTGACTGTTTGACCGGTTCGCTAGTGTGCATGTGTGCGCCGGGTAAAGCTCGAACCTGAGACCTCCCGTACGCGTGCACGCAGCTCTACCAACTGAGCTACGTGTCTAACCCGAAATAATTCTGTTTTTAATTATATTTATATACTGTTTTAGTTTATTCAAAATTCTTTTATTTTCAAAAAGGATTTTAATCATCGAACCGGCGTGTGTAACAGGTCTCGAACCCGGGACCTGTGGGTTAGTGTTGCACATAGTCCACCGCTGGACTGTGTGTCTAACCTGGTTAATATACCGATTTTTATTATACTTAACATCTTCCTTGAATTAATCCGGTTCAGTTAAAAAGAAAACTTCGTTATTACAGATAATGAGTTTGTGTCAAGGATCGAACTCGCGGCGTGTAACTAATGTGTGCACACAGTCCACCGCTGGACTGTGTGTCTAACCCGAGTTATAATCCAAATTATATTAAACTTATATACAAACTAACTTCGTCTTCTTCGTTACAATATCACAGACAACGATTACCCTACTGTTTCTTGTTCAATTCGATTGACAAACATTCAAATGATTAAAATGAAATGGCAGGGAAGAATTTGGAAGTAAACATACCGGAGAATGATCTTTCTCAGAATTCCGGCGAAGTCGTCGGCTCTGTTTTTATGGACTTTGTCTGAGCGGACCAATTAACAATTTTGATTAGCTAGATGTGGAATTGAAGTACTGAACAGGAGTTATCAGAATGTTTAAAGGTTTATACCGTTTCACAGCGAGTTCTAGAAATTCTCAGAAATTTTCCGGCGAGTGATGATTATCCGATATCGTCGCCTGGAACTGATTCTGATTGAAGGGTTTGAGTTAGGAAAAGCTTAAAAACTGATAGAAGATAGAAGAATTGAGAAACTTACTGTTTTAATGGAAGACACGGTTTTCCGGCGAAAGTCCGGCGAGTTCAAAAAGCTTTTCCGACGAACTGAAAATAGAGAGAAAGTGAAATTGAAGGTTCTGCGGATGATTTTGAGTCGAGAGAGGAAGCTATTGTTGGAGTGATTCAGGAAATGAATATCTTCGGTTATAAAAACCGAACATCACCAGAATTCAAGTTAATTCAAGACTGAATTGATTGAAGGTGTCGGTTTATCGGTTATAATCAGAATTCCGCGATCACTCAAACGTCTTGGACGTTTGGAAGCCGATTACGGTTTCAGTTGGCATAAACAGGTTGATTCCTGAGTGAAGTTATGTTTTAATTGATTCCTAGAACTTACAAAAACATCAAGTGGCGGAGTGGTTATATGTGCGCGAGTTAAGTCGTTAGACTCACCCGGCTGACCCGGGTTCGAATCCCGGCATCAGCATTAAATTTTTATCCACTATTTTTAATAAATTTTCAAATATAAATTTTATATTCTAATATACTTATCAATTATGTATCGTTTAAAATTAATTTGAGCATTAAATACGCAACAAAATTTTTTAACTGGTTGTTCGGTTAATAAACGAAGCGGGTTTTGTTAACCCGGTTTTTGATGGATGTTACAAGGAGTATCCCATGAAGTTGTATCAGCAACATTTCTTTAAACCCAATAGACTTTCTCGTTACATAAGCTACAGTCTCCCACTTATCTAGTAACGATCTAAGGAAACGACTATTGACAGTCGAATTAGACAGAACCACGTTAACCAGTCTAAGTTCACTGATGAGACAGCTATAATGTTCGAACTATTGTATTAGAGACTCTCCTTTCAAGTGACAAAACGTTTCATACTGCTGATTTAGAACTTCTCTATTACTTTCAAACACTTCCTCAGTCCCACCGAATTGCTCTTTAAGTGCATCCCATAACTCCTTTGTACTATTGCAATGGAGTAGACCAGCATAAATTTCATTGGGTAAGGCCGAAGCAACTATGCTAAATGCCTTAGCATCCAATTCAATTTTCTGGAAATCCTGCTCCGAAAAGTTTTCCGGATTTTTTGGCACTTGTTTAGTTGGATCCTCTGTGCTTGGAACCATTGGAACGTGAGGTCCATAAGCAACAGATCACCAGCAACCGGTGTTTTGCTGAGAAAGGATGTGACCCATCCGTCGTTGCCAAATGAAATATTCATTTCTTTTGAGCATCGGCGGTTTGAACAAGGATCCATAATTGGCATCCTGTGTGTTTTGAGACATTTTCAGTTGATTTTTACAGATTTTGTTTTAAAAAATTTGAACGTAATAAAACTCTGAATATTAAGCTAAAACAACCAATCTGATTAGCAAGAGAGCTGATCTGTTCGAACCAAATCGATTGTTAGATCGAATTTGATGAATCAAGCTCTGATACCAATTGTTAGGATCTGAGTTTGAATTACTAGTAATTTTTTGTTTCAAAAATGGAAAATGATTGAATTAAAAAATATTTGCAGCGGAATAAGATGGAAAACTTTTACTACAAGCAATGGTCGTTTGTTTTCATCATCATCGTGCTTTCAAGTTGATTAACTTGCATGTGATTCACAAACTCCCCCTCAGCCTTTGCAATTACAGTTTGGTGATAAGAAAATGCAGAGAAGATGATATGCAAAAGTTGATCTTTTAATAGACAAGTTTAAACTGTTACAGAAGTTACCTATTTATACTAACTATCTAACCACTGAGCATCTTTGATGACGTCGGGGTTGATAGTGACAGGAAACCAATTGTAACTAACTGAAAACACTGCTTATACTAAACTATCAGTGCTTAGCACTGTTACATTGATTTAACTAAGCTAATGACTAAACTATGATCTCTATCCTCTGACCCTTGTAACTCTGGCAGACCTTTGAAGCTTTATGAAGGCAGATGATAGGATGAGCAGTCTTTAGGGAAAGCAGTGTATGTACATCAGAGGTTGTAACCTCTGATAGTTTAACCAAAGCTCGGATAGTGTTATTTGGCTTTGTATCATATGTTCCTTTCATTGGGTTCAATCCCAACAATCTCCCCCTAGAACAGATGATGCCAAAAACACTTTATTCTTGGTCTTTATTCCTCAGAAGGAATTCTCTTATTTGACTTTGAATTGAAGTTCAAATTTAAGAGATTCCATGTCATCAGCATCCTTCTCCAGCTCTAAGCATAGTAGTTCTTGGAACTCTTCTACTGTGAGCTCATAAGCAGCTTCCATGGATAGTTTAGTGGCTGCACCATCAGACTTGAGCAGTGTCAATTCATGGGTGTCTTTGTCAACCTTCCATTTTAGAATTTTTGGGTCTGATGGTTTTCTTGAAGGAGCCTTTATTGCTGAGGTTTGAGCAGGAGCTTTTTGTGATAGATCTTTGGCTAGCTTGGCACTTCTATCATCTGTTGGATAATCAATCATGTTCTGTATGCCTTCTTTGATAAATGTATCCTCAAACTCTTTATCAGTCTTTTCAGACATACCCTCTTGCCTTTTTCTGTGTAACAGGGCAAGTGTGGAATGAGCAGATGTTGAGCTGGACTTTTTGGAGAGTTGAGCTCTGAGGATAGCATCTTCTTGTGAATAGTCAGGCTTAGAGGCATGGATGGATCCTTTTTCCTTCTCTCTTCCAGACTTTTATAAGTGTCTATCACCCTGACCTCACCCCATCTCATTACTTGGTTCTTTGAACCATAGTGATTTTGAATCAGTTCTTGCTTCATTCTTTTCAACTTCAAAGCACTTTCAGTCATATCTTTCTTGTATAAATCCCAGTTGGGAGGAGTTGGCTTTTTGAGAGGGTCTTTCAACATTTTTGGCATTCTGTTGATTTCTTCTCTTAGCTCATCTCCCTTGAACCAAATCCTATATATATATATATATATAGAGAGAGAGAGAGAGAGAGAGAAAAAGTATATCGTACAATGGGGCTTAACGTACATTGGGTACGCTGGGTGATTTCGCATGTTATAAAACAACATTGATGAAATCACATGTTGTACAAAACAAACAATTCCGCATGTTGATTGAAGGCACCAAAATCGCATGTTGTATTTTTTAAATCACCAAAATCGCATGTTGAAAAAGCCCAGCGTACGCAATGTATGTTAAGCCCAGTTGTACGTTAACCTCTCCATATATATATACACACACACACACACACGCACACCTTTCGTTGCGAGAACCGCGAGAACTTTTTGATCCGATGCGAGTTGGGTCAAATTTTTTTTGCACAAACGTAGATGAAAAAAATTATAAACACACCTGTAAAAAAAATTGCCGAGTCGGTAGTTTGGACTGAGGCAATATTTTTTTACGGCAAACGTAAATTTTGGAAGAAGATAAATATTTTTTACGCCTCATGTAAGTGTGGGTATGCGACATTTTTTTTCAATTTTTTTTTGTTGAAATAAAGTGATTTTTTTACGACTTTTGAGAAATTATTTTTTCGGAAAAACCTTTTGGATGGCCTAGTTCTCGTGGTTCTCTCAACTCGTGGCGGTTCTCATTTGATTCGTAAGATCTTTCGAGTTAGGGAACATGCTTTGGCCTAATAGGTAAAACGCTCTCGTCGAGAAGCGGTTAACAACATTTTACCCTTCCAGTTACTACATGTCCCTAGTCGATCGAAAATTCGAGACTTTGGCGAGATTGAAAATCGAGGAATGGGACTTAATCGACAAGGTGTGGGTTTCACCCCTAACTTGACGATTTCGTACCCTAAGTGTGGTTGTTTCCTACTAAACACGGAGCATATTCCGACTCGTTTGTAAGATCCACTAGAGTATGAAATGGAAGTTTCCATCAAGATGTGGATATCACTCCTAGCTTGATGGTATAACTTTGTGAAAAATCGAATACGCGGAATGTGGGATTTCACCAAAAATTGTAAGTCATTGGACCTATTTTGGTGCAAAACGTCTCGTTTGCATCATGAGTGTCTTCAAGTCTTCAAGTGTATTGTGTAAACGTCTTAGGAAAGACGTCATGTAAATTTTAAGACCAAAAGATAAGGAAGAAGCTGTGACATCCCGGTTTTTCGATATCTTAAACGCACTACTTCACGGTTATTTGTTCCTACGTTAATTTGGTTCGGAAACTTAAATTGCACGCTAGAAATAATTATGATAATTTCGTGTACTTGTCAAATGAATTACGTGCTATGTGTATTAAACGTTTATAAGTTGGTGAATTATTATGTGATGTTCGATTTCGTGATTTGTTTTTAGTTATAAAATATATATAGTAAATATATAAACGAATCGAACCGAACCGCGACACGAGCCGGCCTCATTCCCTTGCGACTCAAGGAGTTAACCAAACTTGAGGACCAAGTGTTAAACCCAAACCGCCCCACCCGAGTCCCTTGCGGCCGCGAGCATCCCAAACCATAAACCCTTCCCTTTCCCTTGTCTCTTGCGCTATATATACACACACATGCATGAAACTTTGCTTTACAAAACAAAAACACAAACCCTAGTTGAGAAAACAGCCGACGGCAGCCCCTCATTCATCTTCTCGATTGCAAGACAGCCTTGTTACACTCCTCTTGAATCGCGGCAGCCCTCCCCTCACCATTCTTCTTCTCGGTCGCAAGTCTCGCCAACATCCGAATCAGTCCCATCTAGTTCTCGGCTCATTAATCCTATTTTTAAGGTTAGAGTTTTATGTTATTTCGCTAATCATACTTGGGTCATGAATTATGGATCGTGTGTGTATGTAATGATGGAAAGTATTAGAATGGTAATCGGCTGATTTGGCTAGTTTGCAAGTTTGATGTTTTTCGGAATCTAGAAACGTAGGCTGCGGTTTGTTTGATAAAACTATAGGTTATGATTAGGGTTTGCATGGGTATGATATATGTGATAGTATATGATTGGAAATTCTGTTCTTGATCGCATATGTTCAATGTATCGATGGTTTAAGCGAGTTAGATTGTGATAAAGTGCTGAATCAGAATGCTGAATGGTGGTTACAGCCAACTTCAACTGGCTGTAACTTGGTTATTATTTATCGAAAAACAGATTTTCTGAAGTCTAAAACGTAGAGTTTTGAAAAACGATTCTAATGGCACTGGATTCATATTTTTCTGAAGTCGTTTGATATTTTAAGTGGCCAATTAAGTTCAGTAACTAAAGCTGTGAAAATCCTGAAAATTTGTTAATTGCTTATCGAGTTGGATTTAATAATCTGTAGGGAGTCGAATCATGAAATTTGTACAGCAACTAGATACGGAAATTTCCGGGCAACTCCCACTGGAATTTTGTTAATTGGACGAACGGTGATTTTTAAATGAATTCTTCCGTGGACTGCAGTCAGAAAGCGACGAATCTGACTGCAGCCTAGTATATTAATATTTATGAATAATTGGTAAAGTGTTAGGACTTGAAAAATTTATATAAAATTATACAGTATAGTTGTCACCTTCTGTAAAATAATTGGAATTTTTGGAACGTTGGAACTATTTTATAAAAATCCTCGAAAACAGCCGAATTATGAGTATATAAGCTGAAACTTGATAACTTGCGAATGTGTGCACAAAGTGTTGCATGGATTGAATTGTGTTATGATAAATTGTTTTGATCACTATGTGTATATGAGGATACTTGCATGCATGTTTGAGTGTTAGGAATTATGATAGTGTGTACCGCTTTGTGCGTTAATTATGTGTAGGATTTGTATTGGTGTGTTCACACACTAACTTGAAATCAATTGAATTGTTAGGACGCAATTAGCGGTCCCATCATTTGCAACTTCTGTCTTACACTAACCGAGCAACTAAAGGTGAGTTCACGGCCCCTAATTTTATCCGGTTTTAGAAAACAGGGGGAGAAACATGTATACACTCTACAACTCTATCTCTTTACGTTATACGAAATTAACGTCACTTAACTATTCGGTAACTAAGTTAATGTTAATGTATGTTATGGTCACTAAGCAGCTATATCACACAAGTCCTCGACAATCTCTCGGATCGTTAGTATTGGGTTTAAATAGCGGGGAAATTATAAGTAGTACTACTGGGCCCGACAAGCCCCATCCGAGCTAGTCGCGCTAGCTGACCGGGTATGGTCAACGGGAGAATAATTTGGCCTAACTTCGCCGTGGTCAGTGATAGGCCTGGCAAAACGGAGGCACAACAGTCAGCTTCGATCGCGAACACTTACGTGACATAACTTTAGGCTAGCTACCTATATATATTAACATTGAACTTAATTACGAATCAACAATATTATCCCGGGTTAGGGATAATGGAACCAACAACGTTATTATTCCAGGTTAGGAATAATGGGACATCATTATTACTCCGGTTAGGAATAATGGAACTATCAGTATTATTCCGGGTAAGGAATAATGGGACTATCAGTATTATTCCGGGTTGGGAATAATGGAACTAAATCGTTATCCCGGGTTAGGGATAACGGGGGAAACAAACTTATAACCGAATAAACAAATTTACGAAAACCTGTGAACTCACTCTTCTTTAATGTTGACACTTGTTTCTTTACATGCTTCTCAGGACGCTAGGAGCTCTAGGTGCACTCACTTGCATTGATCAAGACACCTTTTATCGAGTCTCATTTACAAACATTGTTTTGGGTTTTTCTTTAGTTTTGGCGTTTATGTTGGCGCCCGTTCCTTTACTTTATGCTTCCGCTCAACTTTAAAAACTAATGCTTCCGCTAAACATTGGTAACTAACTAAGACAATATAAAATCTACTATGAATGGTTAAACAAATGATTTTTGGAAAACGTATTATCAAATCATATAGAGTCGTTCGACGTACTAGTGTCTCAGATTCTGGTTTGTTCACACGCCTCGCGGTAAAACTCCGCAGGTGGAAATTGAGGGTGTGATAGATTGGTATCAGAGCCACTAGCTATAGAGAACCAGGTTTGCATTAAAGGTAGACCTAAACTATAGCTGATTACACGACACTAGACGTAGTTTGGCACCGAACTGATTATATCTTATTATGTGAAGTACCACAACTGTGTTATGTAGAATATGAATGCATAATAAGAAATGAATACAACTCGTAACTAACTACACAACCTAACAGGCAATGTCATCATCATCATCATCATCCGACAAACTTTCGCAACTAAGGGCGCCAGGAAAGGCACCTATGGTGGAACCCTTACCATCTTATGGCGTGGAGACACGCTCATCTGCGAGAAAAAGGCTCGCTCTAGGGGAGGAGTCGTCATCACGCCCGACCATTGCTCTGCCGGTCGAACCGGTTAACTCTGTAGAAGTAGGAAACGACCTACTTAGAGATACGATACGGAAACAACAAGAACAAATAGAAAGAATGCATGAAACCATCCTAGCACAGGGATGGATGATACGACAACTGACAGGTAAAACTGGATCGCTCGAGGAAGAGCAACATACGAGTAAGATAGCTCGTAACACTTTAGCCAGAGATCTTCGTGCTGAGCAGCTAAGGGCTGACTGGCTAGAAGACAGAGTTCTTGAGTCTAGCTAGAGAATTCAAGAACTAGAACAGAATCAGGCACCTGCACCAGCACCGGCCCCTCCAGTGCCGGTAGAGGAGGATCCGGAAGAGGATCCAGAGGAGGATCCAGAAGAGGATCCGGAAGAGGATCCAGAGGAGGATCCTGAAGAGGATCCAGAAGAGGATCCAGAGGAGGATCCGGAGGAAGACCCAGCTGTAGAAGCTGGGAATGCCGCACAAGATGACGGCAACGATAGTGATTTGGGGGATGGAGACGTAGAAGACTGACACGTCTCGCTTATTTTATTTCCTTTCTTTCAGTCTATTTATTTTCCCACTTATGTTCAAACTTGAGACTTTATAGTAAACTGATACGTTTGGTTGGCACTTTGTAAGACGTTGAAACTTTATTTAATCAAGTATTTCTTTTGACTATTTAATTTATTTGAGTTGACATAACTTGAGAATTATTTAAGTACGGAGTAGGATAACTATATTGGATATATAGACTTATTGGTGTGTGTTTATGTTGTCTTACGAAGATCTAAATGGTACCTGGACGTCGCGGAAACCTTAACATGACGCCCGAAGAATTAGCTGCAATGATCCAAGAGCACGTGAACGCAGCTCTAGCGGGTGTTCAGAACCCACCGGCAGGTAACCATTATTAAATTTTCATGGGAAAATCTAATAGTTGGGCTAGTAGAATTCCTCGCTGACTACCTGTCCTCTGTCAGCAGGAGGGGGTCTTAACCCCTACAAGATGTTCCTCGACGCGAAGCCAAGTAAATTCACGGGGGCAGAAGGACCCATAGGATTGGTGCGCTGGATCGAAAAATCTGAATCAGTATTTGAACTGTGCAACTGTCTGGAGGCCAACAAGGTCAAGTATGCAGCCTCAACACTGGAAGATGGGGCACTAACTTGGTGGAATGCACAAGTCCAAACGCGTGGACTTATTGCTGCAAATGCCATGGCCTGGGCCGAGTTTAAGGCCCTAATCAAAGAAGAGTACTGTCCGCGAGACAGAGTTCAACAGTTGGAGCAAGCATTATGGAACCACAAGATGGTAGGATCTGAAATCGAAGCATACACAGCAAAACATCACGATTTGGTATTTCTATGTCCCGATCTGGCCAACACTGTTGAGAAACGACTCGAGTTCTACCTTGGGGGTCTGGTCCCGGAGATTCAGGGTATGGTAATGGCTAGCAACCCTGCAACTGAACATCAAGCAATTAGATTGGCACACAAACTCACCGATAAGGCGGTGGAGCAAAAGAAGTTGCCAGCTCGGGGTACAACTAAAGTTGCCCCTGATAATAAAAGAAAGTTTGAAGACTCGTCTGTTCGACAGTCTTCGTCATCCCAGCCACAGCAGGGGAACCAGAAACGGTTCAATAATTACAACAGCCACCGGGGTCACCAAAATCAGCCCGCCAACAACAACCAGAATGCAAGCGGCTATGTAGGTCGAAAGCCGCAGTGCAATCGCTGTAGTCTTCATCATCACGGCCCTTGTGCCGGGAATCGCTGCCAACGATGTGGCAAGGTAGGACATGCGGCAAAGGATTGTCGCGGGGAAATCATGTCCCGACAAAACCAAAATCAACCCCAGGGCCAGCAACAGGGTGCTAACCGGGGATGCTATCAGTGTGGTAGCACTGCCCACTTCAAAAGAGACTGCCCACAGCTCCGTAACAACAACAACAACAATGGTGGGAACAACCACAACCACAATAACCATAACAACAACAATAATGGAAATGGTGGCACAGGAGGTGCCAAAGGGCGTGCATTTACGTTGGGCCGCGGAGAGGCCAGAAACGATTCGAACGTGGTCACCGGTAAGTTTCCCCTTAATGAACATTTTGCTACTGTGCTTTTTGATACGGGTGTGGATAGGAGTTTTATATCTGAGTCTTTTAGGAAGAACCTAAATCTCACGCCTAAACCCTTAGAGACCCCTTATATCATAGAACTAGCCGACGGTAAATCTGTGGACGTGACCCATATAGTATCCGGCTGTCAACTCAAACTCGCGGGTCACACTTTTACCATTGATCTGATAACAACTACCCTGGGTAGTTTTGACGTGGTAGTCGGAATGGACTGGCTATCCGACGTCCGAGCTGAAGTTCTCTGCTTCAAAAAATCTATCCGTATTCCGCTCTCTAACGGCGAAATCTTGACGATACAAGGTGAGAAGGCAGGCGCCGTCACAAACATCATCTCTTACATGCAAGCGCAGAAGTATCTTCGGAGGAAGAACTCTTTCGCTTTACTCGCACTGGTTACCGAACAGCCTAAGGACGAGAAACGTATAGAAGACATCCCCGTCGTCCATGATTTTTCCGATGTATTCCCAGAGGAGTTACCTGGTCTCCCACCCCATCGACAATTGGAGTTTGAAATTGAATTGGCAAACCATGCAACTCCTATCGCCAAGGCCCCATACCGCCTAGCTCCAGCCGAGCTGCAGGAGCTGTCTACCCAACTTCAGGAGCTGTTAGAAAAAGGGTTTATCTGACCAAGCGCTTCGCCATGGGGAGCTCCAGTCCTTTTTGTCAAGAAGAAGGACGGGACCTTCCGCATGTGCATCGACTACAGGGAACTCAACAAGGTTACTGTCAAGAACTGATACCCGTTACCTCGCATCGACGATCTCTTCGACCAACTGCAAGGGTCAAGCTACTACTCCAAGATTGATCTACGGTCCGGTTACCACCAGCTAGACGTCAGGGAGGAGGATATCGCTAAGACGGCATTTCGTACTCGGTATGGCCATTATGAGTTCTTGGTCATGCCCTTCGGTCTCACCAACGCACCCGCGGTGTTCATGGACCTCATGAACCGCGTATTTAAACCGTATCTCGACAAGTTTGTCATTGTGTTCATCGATGACCTACTCTACTCTAAAGGAGAAGAAGAACATGCTGAACATCTACGATTACTGCTGGGATTACTTCAACAGGAGAAACTATATGCCAAGCTTTCAAAGTGTGACTTCTGGATTCGGGAAGTTCAGTTCCTCGCGCATATCGTAAATGAAAAGGGTATCCACGTCGACCCTGCCAAGATTGAAGCTATCAAAAACTGGGAAGCACCCAGGACACCGACGGAGAGCCGCCAATTTTTGGGTTTGGCTGGTTACTACAGACGTTTCATCGAGGGATTTTCAAAGATCCCGCAACCGCTTACTACCCTCACCCAGAAAGGCATCAAGTATGCTTGGGGTGACAAGCAGGAAGCAGCATTTCAATTGCTGAAACAGAAACTTTGCAGTGCACCCATTCTGTCCTTGCCGGAAGGGACAGATGATTTTGTAGTATATTGTGATGCTTCCATTCAGGGGTTGGGATGCGTACTCATACAACGCGATAAGGTCATCGCGTATGCGTCCCGACAATTGAAGGTTCACGAGAAAAACTACACAACACATGACCTGGAATTGGGAGCAGTAGTGTTTGCACTTAAGATTTGGAGACACTACCTCTATGGAACGAAGTGCACAATCTTTACAGACCACAAGAGCCTCAACACATCTTTGATCAGAAGGAGTTGAACATGCGACAGCGTCGCTAGGTCGAACTCTTAAACGATTATGAGTGTGCCATTCGGTATCACCCGGGTAAAGCTAACGTGGTAGCTGATGCCCTCAGTAGGAAGGAACACTTGAAACCTCGTCGGGTACGAGCATTACAGCTCACCATTCATTCGGGGTTACCCGAACAGATACGCGACGCGCAGTTAGAAGCAGTTAAGGAAGAAAACATCAAGGCCGAATCGGTGGGAAAAATGGAACGCGATTGGGAAGTAAAACCCAATGGAGCTCGGTATTTCATGAATCGCATATGGGTACCTCTATACGGAAACCTCAGAGAGCTAGTCATGGACGAAGCTCACAAATCCCGATACTCTGTCCATCCTGGTTCGGATAAGATGTATCAAGACCTTAAAGCTGCATATTGGTGGCCCAACATGAAAGCTGATATAGCCACCTACGTGAGTAAGTGTTTGACTTGTGCAAAAGTCAAGGTTGAGTATCGAAAGCCATCGGGGCTACTCCAACAACCTGAGATCCCAGTGTGGAAATGGGATCAGATCTCGATGGATTTCATCACTAAACTCCCGCGAACTTTGGGTGGTTGCGATACCATCTGGGTGATTGTGGATCGTTTAACTAAGTCCGCACACTTCCTAGCTATTAAAGAAACAGATAAGATGGAGAAGTTGACTCGCATCTACATTAAGGAAGTAGTTTCTCGTCACGGAGTTCCAACGTCCATCATCTCAGACAGAGATGCTCGCTTCACGTCCAACTTTTGGCAGTCACTTCAGAAAGCATTGGGAACACGCTTAGATATGAGCACAGCTTATCACCCTCAGACCGATGGTCAAAGCGAAAGGACCATACAGACCTTGGAAGACATGCTTAGGGCATGCGTAGTAGACTTCGGAAATAGTTCGGAAATCCACCTGCCTTTAGTGGAATTCTCGTATAACAACAGTTACCATACGAGTATATCGGCAGCACCGTTTGAGGCATTATACGGTCGTAAATGTAGATCACCGGTCTGTTGGGCAGAAGTCGGTGACAGTCAACTCACGGTCGTAAATGTAGATCACCGTTAGAATGGTAATCGGCTGATTTGGCTAGTTTGCAAGTTTGATGTTTTTCGGAATCTAGAAACGTAGGCTGCGTTTTGTTTGATAAAACTATAGGTTATGATTAGGGTTTGCATGGGTATGATATATGTGATAGTATATGATTGGAAATTCTGTTCTTGATCGCATATGTTCAATGTATCGATGGTTTAAGCGAGTTAAATTGTGATAAAGTGCTGAATCAGAATGCTGAATGGTGGTTACAGCCAACTTCAACTGGCTGTAACTTGGTTATTATTTATCGAAAAACTGATTTTCTGAAGTCTAAAACGTAGATTTTTGAAAAACGATTCTAATGGCACTGGATTCATATTTTTCTGAAGTCGTTTGATATTTTAAGTGGCCAATTAAGTTCAGTAACTAAAGCTGTGAAAATCCTGAAAATTTGTTAATTGCTTATCGAGTTGGATTTAATAATCTGTAGGGAGTCGAATCATGAAATTTGTACAGCAACTAGATACGGAAATTTCTGGGCAACTCCCACTGGAATTTTGTTAATTGGACGAACGGTGATTTTTAAATGAATTCTTTCGTGGACTGCAGTCAGAAAGCGACGAATCTGACTGCAGCCTAGTATATTAATATTTATGAATAATTGGTAAAGTATAGTTGTCACCTTCTGTAAAATAATTGGAATTTTTGGAACGTTGGAACTATTTTATAAAAATCCTCGAAAACAGCCGAATTATGAGTATATAAGCTGAAACTTGATAACTTGCGAATGTGTGCAGCAAAGTGTTGCATGGATTGGATTGTGTTATGATAAATTGTTTTCATCACTATGTGCATATGAGGATACTTGCATGCATGTTTGAGTGTTAGGAATTATGATAGTGTGTACCGCTTTGTGCGTTAATTATGTGTAGGATTTGTATTGGTGTGTTCACACACTAACTTGAAATCAATTGAATTGTTAGGACGCAATTAGCGGTCCCATCATTTGCAACTTCTGTCTTACAATAACCGAGCAACTAAAGGTGAGTTCACGGCCCCTAATTTTATCCGGTTTTAAACAACAGGGGGAGAAACATGTATACACTCTACAACTCTATCTCTTTACGTTATACGAAATTAATGTCACTTAACTATTCGGTAACTAAGTTAATGTTAATGTACGTTATGGTCACTAAGCAGCTATATCACACAAGTCCTCGACAATCTCTCGGATCGTTAGTATTGGGTTTAAATAGCGGGGAAATTATAAGTAGTACTACTGGGCCCGACAAGCCCCATCCGAGCTAGTCGCGCTAGCCGACCGGGTATGGTCAACGGGTGAATAATTTGGCCTAACTTCACCATGGTCAGTGATAGGCCTGGCAACACGGAGGCACAACAGTCAGCTCGATCGCGAACACTTACGTGACATAACTTTAGGCTAGCTACCTATATATATTAACATTGAACTTAATTACGAATCAACAATATTATCCCGGGTTAGGGATAATGGAACCAACAACGTTATTATTCCAGGTTAGGAATAATAGGACATCATTATTATTCCGGTTAAGGAATAATGGAACTATCAGTATTATTCCGGGTAAGGAATAATGGGACTATCAGTATTATTCCGGGTTGGGAATAATGGAACTAAATCGTTATCCCGGGTTAGGGATAACGGGGGAAACAAACTTATAACCGAATAAACAAATTTACGAAAACCTGTGAACTCACTCTTCTTTAATGTTGACACTTGTTTCTTTACATGCTTCTCAGGACGCTAGGAGCTCTAGGTGCACTCACTTGCATTGATCAAGACACCTTTTATCGAGTCTCATTTACAAACATTGTTTTGGGTTTTTCTTTAGTTTTGGCGTTTATGTTGGCGCCCGTTCCTTTACTTTATGCTTCCGCTCAACTTTAAAAACTAATGCTTCCGCTAAACATTGATAACTAACTAAGACAATATAAAATCTACTATGAATGGTTAAACAAATGATTTTTGGAAAACGTATTATCAAATCATATAGAGTCGTTCGACGTACTAGTGTCTCAGATTCTGGTTTGTTCACACGCCTCGCGGTAAAACTCCGCAAGTGGAAATTGAGGGTGTGACAGAAGCAATGAAGGAAGAATAAAGTTTTAAGCATGATATAAGAATGGTGAAAAATGGACACTTAAACTATAGACTAGGTCGAACATGGCAATTCTACCTAATTCCCTATAGTTATGGCTCTGTTACCAATCTGTCACACCCCAACCGATGGTGGAAACATCAAGGCGGGACGAAAGAGATTGCTCATTGCTCATAAATACTAATTGCGACAATATTTAATTAAACCGAATTTCATTTCATAGCAAAATTGTCATACAATACAAGAGAATTTCGAAATACAACAATAGCAAAGGGAAAAATGTTAGGATCACTCCTCCACTGTCAAGTAACCTAATTTGTATCTAATGTCCAACATAAGCGGAAATTATGTGACACGTTAATCAAATACACAAGTTTACTGTTTAAATTGTCTGTTTATTAATGTCAAATCATGTACATCGAGTATCCAAACAGACAGAGCTTCGCCGTCAAAGCGCAAAGTTCTTATAATGAAAGACCCATGACGAACTATATATAGACAAACAAGTTCGGGCGAAGTGTGGCTAAGATAGATCAAGTTCGGGCGAACTTGATCATCTTACACACAAGTTCGGCCGAACTTGTGTACAAACACATAAATACACTTCAAAATCTAACAATTCAAGCCCTAAACATACAGACACGATCCAAGACCTAGACAATAGACACTATGCATCAACAAACTCCCCCTTGGATATTGTCGTAGTCTTGATCAGTCTTCAACCTTCAACATATTCCGAAGAAATTCTTGTACGGTTTACGTCGTCGCTCTTGCTTCGGAATAGGCGTTTGGTCAGTAGGAGGCGCCCACTTCATAAACTGAAACTGTCTGATTCGTGCCTCTCTACCCCTTTCATGTATCTTCTCCAGACGCTTTTCCTCTTTTAAGAACTCTTCTCTTTCTAACTCTCTCCATATCGATTCCCACATATGGCCTGAGTTAATACCATGTGTATAGCAAACATTAATCACACCTTGGTATTGTTTTGCTTGGACTTCTTCACGTGTCACACCCTCAATTTCCACTTGCGGAGTTTTACCGCGAGGCGTGTGAACAAACCAGAATCTGAGACACTAGTACGTCGAACGACTCTATATGATTTGATAATACGTTTTTCCAAAATCATTTGTTTAACCATTCATTGTAGGTTTTATATTATCTTAGTTAGTTTCCAATGTTAAGCGGAAGCATTAGTTTTTATGGTTGAGCGGAAGCATAAAAATAAGTAGAGAAACGGGCGCCAACACAAACGCCAAAACAAACGAAAAAACCCCAAACAATGTTTGTAAATGAGACTCGATAAAAGGTGTCTTGATCATTGCAAGTGAGTGCACCTAGAGCTCCTAGCGTCCTGAGAAACATGTAAAGAAACAAGTGTCAACATTAAAGATGAATGAGTTCACAGGTTTTCATAAATTTGTTTGTTCGGTTATAAGTTTGTTTCCCCCGTTATCCCTAACACGGGATAACGGTTTAGTTCCATTATTCCCAACCCGGAATAATACTGATAGTTCCATTATTCCCAATCCGGAATAATACTGATAGTTCCATTATTCCTTACCCGGAATAATAATGATGTCCCATTATTCCTAACCTGGAATAATAACGTTGTTGGTTCCATTATCCCTAACCCGGGATAATATTGTTGATTCGTAATTAAGTTCAATGTTAATATATATAGGTAGCTAGCCTAAAGTTATGTCACGTAAGTGTTCGCGATCGAAGCTGACTGTTGTGCCTCCGTGTTGCCAGGCCTATCACTGACCATGGCGAAGTTAGGCCAAATTATTCACCCGTTGACCATACCCGGTCGGCTAGCGCGACTAGCTCGGATGGGGCTTGTCGGGCCCAGTAGTACTACTTATGATTTCCCCGCTATTTAAACCCAATACTAACGATCCGAGAGATTGTCGAGGACTTGTGTGATATTAACTTAGTTACCGAATAGTTAAGTGACGTTAATTTCGTATAACGTAAAGAGATAGAGTTGTAGAGTGTATACATGTTTCTCCCCCTGTTGTTTAAAACCGGATAAAATTAGGGGCCGTGAACTCACCTTTATTTGCTCGGTTAGTGTAACACAGATGTTGCAAATGATGGGACCGCTAATTGCGTCCTAACAAGTCAATTGATTTAGAGTTAGTGTGTGAACACACTGATACAAACCCTACCCATAATTAACACACGATGCGGTACACACAATAACAAATCCTAACACTCAAACATGCATGCAAGTATCCTCATATGCACACAGTGATCAAAACAATTTATCATAACACAATCCAATCCATGCAACACTTTGGTGCACACATTCGTAAGTTATCAAGTTTCAGCTTATATACTCATAATTAGGCTGTTTTCAAGGATTTTTATAAAATAGTTCCAACGTTCCAAAAATTTCAATTATTTTACAGAAGGTGACAACTATACTGTAGAATTTTATATAAATTTTTCAAGTCCTAACACTTTACCAATTATTGATAAATATTAATATACTAGGCTGCAGTCAGATTCGTCGCTTTCTGACTGAAGTCCACGGAAGAATTTATTTAAAAATCACCGTTCGTCCAATTAACAAAATTCCAGTGGGAGTTGCCCGGAAATTTCCATATCTAGTTGCTGTACAAATTTCATGATTCGACTCCCTACAGATTATTAGATCCGACTTGATAAACAACTAACAAATTTTCAGGATTTTCACAGCTTTAGTTACTTAACTTAATTGACCACTTAAAAATATCAAACGACTTCAGAAAAATATGAATCCAGTGCCATTAGAATCGTTTTTCAAAAATCTACGTTTTAGACTTCAGAAAATCCGTTTTTCGATAAATAATAACCAAGTTACAGCCAGTTGAAGTTGGCTGTAACCACCATTCAGCATTCTGATTCAGCACTTTATCACAATCTAACCCGCTTAAACCATCGCTACATTGAATATATGCGACCAAAAACAGAATTTCCAATCATATACTATCATATATATCATACCCATGCAAACCCTAATCATAATCTATAGTTTTTATCAAACAAAACACAGCCTATGTTTCTAGATTTCGAAAAACATCAAACTTGCAAACTAGCCAAATCAGCCGATTACCATCCTAATACTTTCCATCATTACATACACACACGATCCATAATTCATGACCCAAGTATGATTAGCGAAATAACATAAAATTCTAACCTTAACAATAGGATTAATGAGCCGAGAACTAGATGGGACTGATTCGGATGTTGGCGAGACTTGCGACCGAGAAGGAGAATGGTGAGGGGAGGGCTGCCGCGATTCAAGAGGAGTGTAACAAGGCTGTCTTGCGATCGAGATGATGAAGGAACGGCTGCCGTCGGCTGTTTTCTCAACTAGGGTTTTTGTGTTTTGTTTTTGTGAAGCAAGCTCATGCATGTGTATGTATATATAGCGCAAGGGATGAAGGGAAAGGGAAGGGTTTACGGTTTGGGTTGCTCGCGGCCGCAAGGGACTCGGGTGGGTTGGTTTGGGTCTAGCACTTGGTCCTCAAGTTTGGTTAACTCCGTGAGTCGTAAGGCAATGAGGCCGGCTCGTGTTCGCGGTTCGGTTCGATTCGTCTATATATTTACTATATATATTTCATAACTAAAACAAATCACGAATCGAACATCACATAATAATTCACCAACTTATAAACGTTTAATACACATAGCACATAATTCATTTGACAAGTTCACGAAATTATCGTAATTATTTCGAGCGTGCAATTTAAGTCTCCGAATAACCGTGAAGTAGTGCGTTTAAGATATCTGAAAAACCGGGATGTCCCGAAAATTTAGTTACTGGTATCATTAGTTTGCTGCTCAGCTGCAAAGAGGTGTGGGTATTTGCTTTTCATTTGGTCCTCTCTTTCCCACGTGAACTCCGGTCCACGCTTAGAGTCCCAACGAACCTTAACGATCGGAATCTTACTGTGCCTTCGAGTCTTGATCTCACGATCCATGATCTCGATAGGTTTTTCCACAAAGTGCAGTTGTTCATCCACTTGGATCTCATCCAATGGAATGACTAGGGTTTCATCTGATAGACACTTCTTCAGATTTGACACGTGAAAAACGTTGTGAACTCCACTGAGTTCGGCAGGAAGGTCTAATTGATAAGCTACGGGTCCAATACGTTTCAAGATCACAAACGGACCTACATACCGTGGGTTCAGTTTGCCTCATTTTCCAAAGCGGATTACACCCTTCCAGGGTGACACCTTCAGTAGGACGCGGTCGCCTACTTGAAATTCGAGCGGTTTGCGTCGTTGATCAGCGTAGCTTTTCTGTCGATCTCGTGCCGCCGCCATGCGGTTTCTGATTTGTATAATCTTTTCAGTAGCCTCAAGTATCAACTCAGGGCCTGTGAGTTGACTGTCACCGACTTCTGCCCAACAGACCGGTGATCTACATTTACGACCGTATAATGCCTCAAACGGTGCTGCCGATATACTCGTATGGTAACTGTTGTTATACGAGAATTCCACTAAAGGCAGGTGGATTTCCCAACTATTCCCGAAGTCTACTACGCATGCCCTAAGCATGTCTTCCAAGGTCTGTATGGTCCTTTCGCTTGACCATCAGTCTGAGGGTGATAAGCTGTGCTCATATCTAAGCGTGTTCCCAACGCTTTCTGAAGTGACTGCCAAAAGTTGGACGTGAAGCGAGCATCTCTGTCTGAGATGATGGACGTTGGCACTCCGTGCCGAGAAACTACTTCCTTAATGTAGATGCGAGTCAACTTCTCCATCTTATCTGTTTCTTTAATAGCTAGGAAGTGTGCGGACTTAGTTAAACGATCCACAATCACCCAGGTGGTATCGCAACCACCCTAAGTTCGCGGGAGTTTAGTGATGAAATCCATCGAGATCTGATCCCATTTCCACACTGGGATCTCAGGTTGTTGGAGTAGCCCCGATGGCTTTTGATACTCTACCTTGACTTTTGCACAAGTCAAACACTTACTAACGTAGGTGGCTATATCAGCTTTCATGTTGGGCCACCAATACGCAACTTTAAGGTCTTGACACATCTTATCCGAACCAGGATGGACAGAGTATCGGGATTTGTGAGCTTCGTCCATGACTAGCTCTCTGAGGTTTCCGTAGAGAGGTACCTATATGCGATTCATGAAATACCGGGCTCCATTGGGTTTTACTTCCCAATCGCGTTCCATTTTTCCCACCGATTCGGCCTTGATGTTTTCTTCCTTAACTGCTTCTAACTGCGCGTCGCGTATCTGTTCGGGTAACCCCGAATAAATAGTGAGCTGTAATGCTCGTACCCGACGAGGTTTCAAGTGTTCCTTCCTACTGAGGGCATCAGCTACCACGTTAGCTTTACCCGGGTGATACCGTATGGCACATTCATAATCGTTCAAGAGTTCGACCCAGCGACGCTGTGACATGTTCAACTCCTTCTGGTCAAAGATGAGTTGGAGGCTCTTGTTATCTGTATAAATTGTGCACTTTGTTCCATATAGGTAGTGTCTCCAAATCTTAAGTGCAAACACTACTGCTCCCAATTCCAGGTCATGTGTTGTGTAGTTTTTCTCGTGAACCTTCAATTGTCGGGACGCATACGCGATGACCTTATCGCGTTGCATGAGTACGCATCCCAACCCTTGAATGGAAGCATCACAATATACTACAAAGTCATCTGTCCCTTCCGGCAAGGACAGAATGGGTGCACTGCAAAGTTTCTGTTTCAGCAATTGAAATGCCGCTTCCTGCTTGTCACCCCAAGCATACTTGATGCCTTTCTGGGTGAGGGTAGTAAGCGGTTGCGCGATCTTTGAAAATCCCTCGATGAAACGTCTGTAGTAACCAGCCAAACCCAAAAATTGGCGGATCTCCGTCGGTGTCCTGGGTGCTTCCCAGTTTTTGTAGCTTCAATCTTGGCAGGGTCGACGTGGATACCCTTTTCATTTACGATATGCCCGAGGAACTGAACTTCCCGAATCCAGAAGTCACACTTTGAAAGCTTGGCATATAGTTTCTCGTGTTGAAGTAATCCCAGCAGTAATCGTAGATGTTCAGCATGTTCTTCTTCACTTTTAGAGTAGATGAGTATGTCATCGATGAACACAATGACAAACTTGTCGAGATACGGTTTACACACGCGGTTCATGAGGTCCATGAACACCGCGGGTGCGTTGGTGAGACCGAAGGGCATGACCAAGAACTCATAATGGCCATACCGAGTACGAAATGCCGTCTTAGCGATATCCTCCTCCCTGACGCGTAGCTGGTGGTAACCGGACCGTAGATCAATCTTGGAGTAGTAGCTTGACCCTTGCAGTTGGTCGAAGAGATCGTCGATGCGAGGTAACGGGTATCGGTTCTTGACAGTAACCTTGTTGAGTTCCCTGTAGTCGATGCACATGCGGAAGGTCCCGTCCTTCTTCTTGACAAAAAGGACTGGAGCTCCCCATGGCGAAGCGCTTGGTCGGATAAATCCTTTTTCTAACAGCTCCTGAAGTTGGGTAGACAGCTCCTGCAGCTCGGCTGGAGCTAGGCGGTATGGGGCCTTGGCGATAGGAGTTGCATGGTTCGCCAATTCAATTTCAAACTCCAATTGTCGATGGGGTGGGAGACCAGGTAACTCCTCTGGGAATACTTCAGCAAAATCACGGACGACGGGGATGTCTTCTATACGTTTCTCGTCCTTAGGCTGTTCGGTAACCAGTACGAGTAAAGCGAAGGAGGTCTTCCTCGGAAGATACTTCTGCGCTTGCATGTAAGAGATGATGTTTGTGACGGCGCCTGCCTTCTCGCCTTGCACCGTCAAGATTTCGTCGTTAGAGAGCGGAATACGGATAGATTTTTCGAAGCAGAGAACTTCAGCTCGGACGTCGGATAGCCAGTCCATTCCGACTACCACGTCAAAACTACCCAGGGTAGTTGTCATCAGATCAATGGTAAAAGTGTGACCCGCGAGTTTGAGTTGACAGCCGGATACTATATGGGTCACGTCCACAGATTTACCATCGGCTAGTTCTATGATATAAGGGGTCTCTAAAGGTTTAGGCGTGAGATTTAAGTTCTTCCTAAAAGACTCAGATATAAAACTCCTATCCGCACCCGTATCAAAAAGCACAGTAGCAAAATGTTCATTAAGGGGAAACTTACCGGTGACCACGTTCGAGTCGTTTCTGGCCTCTCCGCGGCCCAACGTAAATGCGCGACCTTTGGCACCTCCTGTGCCACCATTTCCATTATTGTTGTTGTTATTGTTGTTGTGGTTATTGTGGTTGTGGTTGTTCTCACCATTGTTGTTGTTGTTACGCAGCTGTGGGCAGTCTCTTTTGAAGTGGGCAGTGCTACTACACTGATAGCATCCCCGGTTAACACCCTGTTGCTGGCCCTGGGGTTGATTTTGGTTTTGTCGGGACATGATTTCCCCGCGACAATCCTTTGCCGCATGTCCCACTTTGCCACATCGTTGGCAGCGATTCCCGACACAAGGGCCGTGATGATGAAGATTACAGCGATTGCACTGCGGCTTTCGACCTACATAGCCGCTTGTGTTCTGGTTGTTGTTGTTGGCGGGCTGATTTTGGTGACCCCGGTGGCTGTTGTAATTATTGAACCGTTTCTGGTTCCCCTGCTGTGGCTGGGATGACGAAGACTGTCGAACAGACGAGTCTTCAAACTTTCTTTTATTATCAGGGGCAACTTCAGTTGTACTCCGAGCTGGCAACTTCTTTTGCTCCACCGCCTTATCGGTGAGTTTGTGCGCCAATCTAATTGCTTGATGTTCAGTTGCAGGGTTGCTAGCCATTACCATACCCTGAATCTCCGGGACCAGACCCCCAAGGTAGAACTCGAGTCGTTTCTCAACAGTGTTGGCCAGATCGGGACATAGAAATACCAAATCGTGATGTTTTGATGTGTATGCTTCGATTTCAGATCCTACCATCTTGTGGTTCCATAATGTTTGCTCCAACTGTTGAACTCTGTCTCGCCGACAGTATTCTTCTTTGATTAGGGCCTTAAACTCGGCCCAGGCCATTGCATTTGCAGCAATAAGTCCACGCGTTTGGACTTGCGCATTCCACCAAGTTAGTGCCCCATCTTCCAGTGTTGAGGCTGCATACTTGACCTTGTTGGCCTCCAGACAGTTGTACATTTCAAATACTGATTCAGATTTTCGATCCAGCGCACCAATCCTATGGGTCCTTCTGCCCCCGTGAATTTACTTGGCTTCGCGTCGAGGAACATCTTGTAGGGGTTAAGACCCCCTCCTGCTGACAGAGGACAGGTAGTCAGCGAGGAATTCTACTAGCCCAACTATTAGATTTTCCCATGAAAATTTAATAATGGTTACCTGCCGGTGGGTTCTGAACACCCGCTAGAGCTGCGTTCACGTGCTCTTGGATCATTGCAGCTAATTCTTCGGGCGTCATGTTAAGGTTTCCGCGACGTCCAGTTGCCATTTAGATCTTCGCAAGACAACATAAACACACACCGATAAGTCTATATATCCAATATAGTTATCCTATTCCGTACTTAAATAATTCTTCAAGTTATGTCAACTCAAATAAATTAAATAGTCAAAAGAGATACTTGATTAAATAAAGTTTCAACGTCTTACAAAGTGCCAACTAAACATATGAGTTTACTAAAAAGTCTCAAGTTTAAACACAAGTGGGAAAATAAATAGACTGAAGGAAAGTAAATAAAATAAGCGAGACGTGTCAGTCTTCTACGTCTCCATCCCCCAAATCACTATCGTTGCCGTCATCTTGTGCGGCATTCCCAGCTTCTACAGCTGGGTCTTCCTCCGGATCCTCCTCTGGATCCTCCTCTGGAGCCTCCTCTGGGTCCTCTTCCGGATCCTCTTCCGGATCCTCTTCCGGATCCTCTTCCGGCACTGGAGGGGCCGGTGCTGGTGCAGGTGCCTGATTTTGATCCAGTTCTTGAATTCTCCAGCTAGACTCAAGAACTCTGTCTTCTAGCCAGTCAGCCCTTAGCTGCTCAGCACGAAGATCTCTGGCTAAGGTGTTACGAGCTATCTTACTCGTATGTTGCTCTTCCTCGAGCGATCCAGTTTTACCTGTCAGTTGTCGTATCATCCATCCCTGTGCTAGGATGGTTTCATGCATTCTTTCTATTTGTTCTTGTTGTTTCCGTATCATATCTCTAAGTAGGTCGTTTCCTACTTCTACAGAGTTAATCGGTTCGACCGGCACAACGATGGTCGGGCGTGATGACGACTCCTCCCCTAGAGCGAGCCTTTTTCTCGCAGCTGAGCGTGTCTCCACGCCATAAGATGGTAAGGGTTCCACCATAGGTGCCTTTCCTGGCGCCCTTGGTTGCGAAAGTTTGTCGGATGATGTTGATGATGATGACATTGCCTGTTAGGTTGTGTAGTTAGTTACGAGTTGTATTCATTTCTTATTATGCATTCATATTCTACATAACACAGTTGTGGTACTTCACATAATAAGATATAATCAGTTCGGTGCCAAACTACATCTAGTGTCGTGTAATCAGCTATAGTTTAGGTCTACCTTTAATGCAAACCTGGTTCTCTATAGCTAGTGGCTCTGATACCAATCTGTCACACCCTCAATTTCCACTTGCGGAGTTTAGGCGTGTGAACAAACCAGAATCTGAGACACTAGTACGTCGAACGACTCTATATGATTTGATAATACGTTTTTCCAAAATCATTTGTTTAACCATTCATTGTAGATTTTATATTGTCTTAGTTAGTTTCCAATGTTTAGCGGAAGCATTGGTTTTTATGGTTGAGCGGAAGCATAAAAATAAGTAGAGAAACGGGCGCAACACAAACGCCAAAACAAATGAAAAACCCCAAACAATGTTTGTAAATGAGACTCGATAAAAGGTGTCTTGATCAATGCAAGTGAGTGCACCTAGAGCTCCTAGCGTCCTGAGAAACATGTAAAGAAACAAGTGTCAACATTAAAGATGAGTGAGTTCACAGGTTTTCATAAATTCGTTTGTTCGGTTATAAGTTTGTTTCCCCCGTTATCCCTAACCCGGGATAACAGTTTAGTTCCATTATTCCCAACCCGGAATAATACTGATAGTTCCATTATTCCCAATCCGGAATAATACTGATAGTTCCATTATTCCTTACCCGGAATAATAATGATGTCCCATTATTCCTAACCTGGAATAATAACGTTGTTGGTTCCATTATCCCTAACCCGGGATAATATTGTTGATTCGTAATTAAGTTCAATGTTAATATATATAGGTAGCTAGCCTAAAGTTATGTCACGTAAGTGTTCGCGATCGAAGCTGACTGTTGTGCCTCCGTGTTGCCAGGCCTATCACTGACCATGGCGAAGTTAGGCCAAATTATTCACCCGTTGACCATACCCGGTCGGCTAGCGCGACTAGCTCGGATGGGGCTTGTCGGGCCCAGTAGTACTACTTATAATTTCCCCGCTATTTAAACCCAATACTAACGATCTGAGAGATTGTCGAGGACTTGTGTGATATAGCTGCTTAGGGACCATAACGTACATTAACATTAACTTAGTTACCGAATAGTTAAGTGACGTTAATTTCGTATAACGTAAAGAGATAGAGTTGTAGAGTGTATACATGTTTCTCCTCCTGTTGTTTAAAACCGGATAAAATTAGGGGCCGTGAACTCACCTTTATTTGCTCGGTTAGTGTAACACAGATGTTGCAAATGATGGACCGCTAATTGCGTCCTAACAAGTCAATTGATTTAGAGTTAGTGTGTGAACACACTGATACAAACCCTACCCATAATTAACACACGATGCGGTACACACAATAACAAATCCTAACACTCAAACATGCATGCAAGTATCCTCATATGCACATAGTGATCAAAACAATTTATCATAACACAATCCAATCCATGCAACACTTTGGTGCACACATTCTCAAGTTATCAAGTTTCAGCTTATATACTCATAATTAGGATGTTTTCAAGGATTTTTATAACATAGTTCCAACGTTCCAAAAATTCCAATTATTTTACAGAAGGTGACAACTATACTGTAGAATTTTATATAAATTTTTCAAGTCCTAACACTTTACCAATTATTGATAAATATTAATATACTAGGCTGCAGTCAGATTCGTCGCTTTCTGACTGCAGTCCACGGAAGAATTCATTTAAAAATCACCGTTCATCCAATTAACAAAATTCCAGTGGGAGTTGCCCGGAAATTTCCGTATCTAGTTTCTGTACAAATTTCATGATTCGACTCCCTACAGATTATTAGATCCGACTTGATAAACAACTAACAAATTTTCAGGATTTTCACAGCTTTAGTTACTTAACTTAATTGACCACTTAAAAATATCAAACGACTTCAGAAAAATATGAATCCAGTGCCATTAGAATCGTTTTTCAAAACTCTACGTTTTACACTTCAGAAAATCCGTTTTTCGATAAATAATAACCAAGTTACAGCCAGTTGAAGTTGGCTGTAACCACCATTCAGCATTCTGATTCAGCACTTTATCACAATCTAACCCGCTTAAACCATCGATACATTGAATATATGCGACCAAAAACAGAATTTCCAATCATATACTATCATATATATCATACCCATGCAAACCCTAATCATAATCTATAGTTTTTATCAAACAAAACACAGCCTATGTTTCTAGATTTCGAAAAACATCAAACTTGCAAACTAGCCAAATCAGCCGATTACCATCCTAATACTTTCCATCATTACATACACACACGATCCATAATTCATGACCCAAGTATGATTAGCGAAATAACATAAAATTCTAACCTTAACAATAGGATTAATGAGCCGAGAACTAGATGGGACTGATTCGGATGTTGGCGAGACTTGCGACCGAGAAGGAGAATGGTGAGGGGAGGGCTGCCGCGATTCAAGAGGAGTGTAACAAGGCTGTCTTGCGATCGAGATGATGAAGGAACGGCTGCCGTCGGCTGTTTTCTCAACTAGGGTTTTTGTGTTTTGTTTTTGTGAAGCAAGCTCATGCATGTGTATGTATATATAGCGCAAGGGATGAAGGGAAAGGGAAGGGTTTACGGTTTGGGTTGCTCGCGGCCGCAAGGGACTCGGGTGGGTTGGTTTGGGTCTAGCACTTGGTCCTCAAGTTTGGTTAACTCCGTGAGTCGTAAGGCAATGAGGCCGGCTCGTGTTCGCGGTTCGGTTCGATTCGTCTATATATTTACTATATATATTTCATAACTAAAACAAATCACGAATCGAACATCACATAATAATTCACCAACTTATAAACGTTTAATACACATAGCACATAATTCATTTGACAAGTTCACGAAATTATCGTAATAATTTCGAGCGTGCAATTTAAGTCTCCGAATAACCGTGAAGTAGTGCGTTTAAGATATCTGAAAAACCGGGATGTCACATCACGTTTGTCAAAACATATCTTTTTGCAGAACAAGCACTTCACATCTTCCTTTGAGCAGTTGACTAGCCACATCGGATCTAGTATACGAATAGTTCTCCACAAACCCCAAATCCTTCGTTTCTCTATGCATACTGGATCTTTTTCCTTAGTGATATCCCAATTTTCATCTGCTCGTAGCACGATTACTGCTTCACTAGTTTCTGGAGCCGTTTGCCACCACAAAAAGTACGGATGAAAATCTTGTTCAATGGGCTTTAGTGGCATATTTTTCATTGCTCTAGGACGTTTCATCACTAGTGTAATATCCTTTTCTCCCATCTTTTTGTTAATCTTTATTCTGCATTAAGGAATGAACGGCTTCCACAACTCCAAACCCCTTGACGCTTCAAACTTTATAACCCTCCAGAGCCTTTGTTCATTGAATTTCATCTGCAGACTGATATTTCTTGTTTGCACCAACTCTTCAACATCCCAGAACGGTAATGTCTTTATGTCTGTCAGATATCTTAAATATTGTACCCCAAACTCCTTTTGATAGCATGTACGTCAAGTTCTCGAATCCATCCCCAACTCAAAATGTCACCCAACGATTTGTCTTTATCACGTGTGAAGAACGCTAGTGGCCGTTTAAACTTTCTTTCCTTTGGCATTTCTTTGAACTACGACTTCTTAGCTTCGGCTATCTGCTCTTTTGTATAACGTTTAGGAATGTTGCCTTCCTTCACCACTTCATCTATCTTATGTTTCAACAAACCCACATCAATCTGGCTCATCAACTCTTCAATCGTGGGAAACTTGTCAGTGTTGATGTTAGAATACTGTTCTGTTTCATCATCATCAGAATCTTCAAATATAACATGGTCATAGTCATCAGCTTTAGCAACACGCTTGTATACATACTCTTTCGGTTCAAACGTATTTATGTTCACTAATTCTTCTTCAAAATCGAGTTCGAACAAATCAGCATCAACCTCAAACATTCTGGCCAATTCTTCCTTGGTGTAGTTATGCACGTACTCCCCTTCTTCTATACTAGGATCCAGAATAATCATCAAAGGCTTTTCATGTACAGCAACAACAGGCATAGCAACTATCGCTTCAGCAACATCATCATCTTGTGGCCCTGTCTGCTCTGTTTGCTCCCCCTTACTTTGTTCATCCTCCATATTTGCATCGTCATTGATTAAAGATTCTGAATCAAACTCAGAATAAACTTTTGCAGAATCAATCTTTAAACCAACGCCCCCTGATCATTATTATCATCACCATCATGATCTGAATCATCTTTGGTATCATCCACAGGGTCGTCATCTTTGTCATTGTCTTCCTTATCATCATCTTTCTGTTCTGATTCTTTCTCTTCAACAGATACAACTTTAGGAACATCTTCAGAAATAATCTCTGATCCAGGAGCTTTTTCTGATTCAGCTGTCTTTTCTATCACAGGCTCTTCTGTCAGTTTAGGGACACCATCAATAACCCCTTTGCCTTTACCCTGTTCTGCCAATTCCTTTTCAGCTTTCTCTTTGGCTTCTTGAACGTCGATCATATTCTACTTTGAAATCAATGCTCAAGCTGTTAGTTAACACTTTCTGAAGCCTGGCAAACCTTCTGTCATTCTGATCTCTCTCAGGTCTTAACTCAGTAATCTCTTTCTTTAATAGTTCATTCGCAGTACTTAAACTTTCAACCATCACTTTCAAATAACCTCTGTCGTCTTTGAGAAACTTTACTTTATCTTGAAGAATCTCTTTCTCAACATCACTCTGCTTCATTTTCTTTTCAAGATCTGCTTTCTCAACTTCATTATGTTTCAGTTTATCTTCCAACGCTTTAATTATTTTCTCCAGCATAACAACAGGAGTATCTTCAAACCAGTTTGAAAGATCTTTGGTTGTGACAGGATGAGTAATATTATCTGGAATTTCACCAAAAGCATCTTTAAATCTCTAGCTCTGGCACCTTGAGGAGTAACTTTGGGAGTACCCTTTGTAGCAGCTTTTGGACTTGATAGAGGCGTACTCTGAACAGGTACTTCAACAGTAATTGACGGTGGTTCTTGTGTGATAGTGGTTGGTGGAACTTCAGCTTCAACGATCGGAATCTCTTGCCAGTTAGAAACAGAGGTTCTTGTGTAACTCCTTTCTTCGGTTTTTGACTTAAATACCTGCGGCTCTGAGCTTTTTTCTTTCCACGAGTACTTGGAGAACCCATTGCTTTCTTTGACTCACCAACTTTAGAATTTGAGCGCTTTGTCTTTTTCTTGGGACGTTCTTCATCGGAACCCTCTTCAGAACCCGGTTCATAAAGATCTTCACCAATCTTTTTCAAACGTTCCTCTTCTTTTTGTTTTTTCTGCTTCTTTCAATCTAACGTCAGCAGAATCTTCAGATGATTCATCATCTTTATCAGAAGTTGCAGATATCACATCATCACGTTCTTGGCTTTCAACATTTACCGCTGCACTCGATCTTTCAACATTCTGTACATTCTCTTGTTCAACATCAGGCTCGTCGATCAACACAGTTTCAACTTTCTTCGACGTCCTTTTTCGTTTCGGTTTTTCGACAATCACAAACCTCTTAATGTACCAATCACCTCTCTTTTCTTTGAATGTCTTTAATAGTTCAGCCTCTTCATTTTCATCTCCGTTGCCATCTTTCCTCCATTTGTTTTATGGTGGTGCGACATTATTAGCTTTATCAATAGCACCAAACACAGGCTTTCCAATAGGTGCTGAATCTTGTTTCTGGTATATCTTGAGCTTTTTCAACGTTGTTTCATCCATATGGCTCAAGTATAGAATATCTTTCGGATCTTTCACAATGTCTTTGAATTTTTCTTCAATCAGCATTTGAACGAACTTCGGATTCATCACCAATCTTTCCTTGCCCATGTTCTTCGACATAAACTTGAAGATTACTTTAGAGAAGTTGAATTTCTTGTTGAGAACCAAAGCAGTAACCATGCAGGCCATGTAATCTTGAATGTCGTCGAGCCTTGCTTTCCTGTGACTGAAAGCGTGAATAATAGCATGAATCAACAACTTGTACGGTAGAGGAACACCGCCTTTCTTTAACGTTGGCTCGTTTGCGTGACCTTTATACCCCATACGATAGAAACAACCCTTAACCATTCTTTCTTCAAAGCTAATTGGATCACTTTCATCGTTGTTGAACTCTAAAACCCTTCGAATATCAGCTTCAGTGATCAAAAACTCTTTCTTCAGTACCAACTCGAACTGCAGACTTTATCACCTTGTTAGCTACGTCGTAGGATGATCCGTTCCAGAAGAAGTAGACATGTGATCTATATACGACGTGTTTATCCGTAATCACTTTCGTAATTTGAATTCTTCCCAGAAATTCTAAAACTTCAGAGAATGTTGTCAGCGTAGGATAAATCTTCTCGTCCAGCGAAATACAAGTATTATGAAACTTGGAAAATGAAAGCTGGATGTTCTGCGGACAAAACAATAAAAAACTTATCAATTTGACAATTTTCAAACAAATAAACATCAAGTTCAGGCGAACTTGATGCCACACATAATGTCACACCCTGGTCGTAGGTAATCATTGCGTCCAATCGAGTAAACGTGTAATAAATAACAATGTTGCCATATTCTAGATTAAGTTTCAACCACATTACAAGTTTAGAATAGGTTACTTAGTTAACATCCAAAAATATAGTTTAAGTAACATTACATCATCAAAATTAACTTGTTATCATCATACAATAAACCAAAGCTTTGACCCCTACATACCCACACGAAGATGGGATATAAGAGGCAAACCTTCCAAAAGTGGCAACCATTGTTACTTCATTCCCAAAAGCCCGGAGTCTATCATCTTTCATGTCTTTTTTCCTGAAATACATGTAATTTTGAAAAATCAACAAAAGTTGAGCGAGTTCATGTAATATTGTTTTCATATAAGTAATTGTCATCAATATTGAAAATCCTGGTATGTTATTGTTATTCCTAGGGTTTAAGGATCTATCAGTGGGTAGCGAGCTCCCTGACATTATCTGTCATAAGTAAATAACCAAACTGAGACAACTTTGTCATTCATAGGGTTCACAAAAGCACTCTGAACGGACTTGTTTTAATCAGAGTGGAGCGTGTCTCAAGCTCAATAGATCTACACCTTTGCACCTTGGTCACTAAGTGATTAATGGTTATTATGTTATCATCCTACTTACACACATTGATCTTGTTATCTTCTAAACCCATAGCTAACATACCCCTTTGTCATAGAATGTCATAGCATGTATTTCACCCCCGATTGTTATAAAACAAAAAAAACGTTTAAAAGAAAAGGGGGGAACATGAACTCACTGGTTTGCGTTTTGTACAGTAGTACTAAATTACCGCGAGTGTCCGTACACGTGTATAACCTACATGTGTATTTAATTCATTAGACTCCCAGGTCTAATTGGACCTCGTACAAGTTGTTCATCTTGATTTGTTATTATGTATTCGTTTGTTTTCTTTGAACAACGTGATTGTTTTTATAGTGTTGGTAGGGTTGTGTGTTTGATTAATTTGCATATATATATTTCATCAATATATATTTGTTATCTTGTATGTAATCATGTGTGAACGGGCCTTGCCCTTCACTTGTCCTCGTGCCTAGCACGCATGTTCTTGGATCTTGACCACTTAGTTTATGTCATTGTGCCTAGCCCACTTAGTTTATGTCAATGGGCCTAGCCCACTTAGTTATATGATTGGGCCTAGCCCCCTTAGTTATGTGATTGGGCCTAGCCCACTTAGTTAATGCCATTAGGCCCAACCCACTTAGTCATGAGGTTGGGCCTAGCCCATGTTATAATGTGATTTAGGCCTAGCCCATTATCATAATTTGAGTCCATCAGTGGGAGTTCTTATGTATTTTAACTAAGTATTATGTTCCAAGTGTCTAAGTATATTTTTATAACACTTACTAATTTTTATACACTTTCAACTTCCGGATTTTATTATCGGCGGCGCTTATATATATTCATTAGTTCGGTATAAAAAATATTTATTTTATATATGTCATTGTGAACGCTTAATATATATATATATTTTGTGTTGATAAAACGCCCATGTGTCGTAGTGAACTCCTTGTGGCGACGATATAGTTAATATTATACGTTGACGATATAGATACTTGTCGGTTGGAAAATATTATTAATTCTTAGGAATTCGCCTTTGTAGTTCGACTTCGTCCGATTTATTTTACTCGTCCGTTTATTCGTTTATGGATGTAATATGTGTATTTTCACACGTATTGTGATTATTATTTGACATGTATTCCTAGCACCAATATATACACACAATATACAAGTATTTTCACACCAATTGGTTACTTGAAATGCATATATATATATATTATATATATACTTTACCAAAATTATATTTGTACATTTTATTATTTTCCACCACTTATTCTTGTAAAAACAATATATATGAGTTTATAAAAGCTCTTGGGTGATTAGTATTTAACCCTTTGTATCAAGACTTCTTTAATGACGATTAAGACCACTAATCGTGTTTAACCTTGCTAATCACCCTTTAATCCTGTTTTTAATCGCGTTTAGATTTTTAGAAAAATCCGGCATAGTTTCCCATAAAACTAGGGCGTTTTCCACATTATAAAAACGTATTTAAATCACAATCAATTCACTAAATCACCATTATTCACAAAGTTTCTTTTAAACATGTTTATATGTAATCATAACTTCCCCATTTCATGAACTTTCATAAAACACTTTTATACATAAAAAGTTAGACTTTTTAAGGTGATTTTCGTAATAACAAGTTATTTAATTTATCTTGTAAAAAAAGGTTCACTAGACTTTCTAAGATTAAGTTTAAACCCCTTTAAACACTTATTTCTTTATGTAATCCAAAAATTATATGATTAGTTCATGAAAGTGGGTATGATGATCTTTCTTGATTTAAACATATCCATGTTTAAATCACATATGTATGTTCATAATAGTAAGATGAACACAAATATAAAACACTACATGAAACTAACAATATGATCATCATAAACATAAACTTTAAATCACTAACATTAGCAAGATCAACATAAACAACATGATCATACAACTAGCTACACTAATCTACATAAATCAACACATAATATAGTTATATTTAGTGTTCTTTTACTTTTGAGTTTAGGGTTTTTAAGTTTGTTTATCTTTAGAATTGTCACACCCCGACTTGCAGCGGAAGAAAAAATACGGGATGCAACAGACACCTCTTGTAAAAGCACATTGTTTATAAAGACACTACATTTTATTATTTACAAAATGTTGATTACATACTACATGTATGTTACAACTGCGTGTTCCCATTAACCACATAAGTCTTCTAAGCCACATCCGTCTATATCAGGGTTCGCCTACAAACATGTCTTGAACGACATACACGGATCACCCCAGTCTCAAGTTACCTGAAATGCATGTTAGTTTTAAAAAGGGTCAGCTAAACGCTGCGTAAGTTCCACTGGTTTAATTGTTGTGTAACCATATGTGTTAACAAGTTTAATTGCACAAGTCACAGTTCACGGATTTATCACCACAAACACCTTCAGCTAGCAAGACTGTGTTACGACAAGCACCTGCAGCTCGCCGAACCGTGTCATAACAGACACATGCAGCATGCCGAACCGTGTTACAACAAGCACCTGCGGCTTGCCAAACCGTGTCATAACAGACACCTGCAGCTTGCCAGACCGTGTGTTATAAAATTTACATCATCACAAGTTGGTGCAATTAACACAGTTTTGTAACATGCAAATCACCTCAGAAAACAGTAACACAATTTATAAGTGGTGGAGTGAAACTCACTCCCAACTTGGTGTAATCAACACAGTTTTTAACATGCAAGTCCCCAGAAAACAGTAAAACAATTCAAAAGTGGGGAAGTGAAACTCACAGTGCGATTAATGAAAACTCACAGTGCGAGTAGTGATCTCAACGCAGTAGTTTAACGTGTTCGGATAATGATACGGGAATACCAATAGTGCCAACACATGGTTATTTAAGAATGATTAACTTTTCATCAAAGGAGTTTGAGTGTTTGGGGAGTCTAGGTTGCCCAAATTTGAGTTTCCATTTTCACCGTCGTGAATTTTACAGAACTGTCTTAGGACACACCCATAGTGCCCAATTTGCCCGGGAATCTTTTGAAATACTCCTGGTGTTCCAATTATAGTATGTGTCAGGTTGGGTTAGTTCCCAGTTCCGGCAGGTTCGTTATACGGTAAACCGCCGAAATTGCTTTAAAATAACTCATTTTTAATTCCACAAATTCCTATTTAATCTATAATTTGAATAAAAACCTGTAAGTTTTTATATAATTCAGCAAAAATCTGTAGATTTTGGGAAAAATTGATGGGAATTTATTTTGGCATTTTAACTATTTAAATAATTTACTTGTAAAACAATATTTAACCACATAATTTACATTAATTACTATCAGAGGTCAAAAATTTCCCAAAACATTCCAGAACATGCTTTAAATTTCCAGGAACTTGTCACAAAATTTTGAGATTTTTCCGATTTGGTTTCTGCACGTTCCCGGCTACCGAAAACTCGCAAAAACGCAGATTTTTAACCCACATAAAAACTCAACCAATAGACCCAGAATTTTCCCAAAACATTCCCCATATGTTCCTTAGTGTCTCTGTAAAATTTGGTGATTTATTGAATTCGTTTGATAATTTTTCTGATATTCTTTTGTTAAAACAGTCAAAACTTCACCAAAAATCGTAGAAAATTCAAACAATTCTACAATTTTATGTGGACCTTCCTGTCAATACCCTACATCACCACACCAAATTTCAGCTCAATCCAATACCCACGGACCAAGTTATGGTCCAAACAATATTCTGGCTATTCTAGATTCTAGTTTCGGGTGATATACCTAGCGATTCCTTCAATTCCAAGTGTTTTTATTAAGTCCAGAAGTGGCTGAGTGCTATATTCAGTACCTACACATCAATTACAACCCAAATATGCTAGAACTTAGGTCAATCAAGCTTAATTTCATTGTTTTTTGGTTAATCAAATAGTTAAGCGATTTTTGTCAAATAGGTGTTGATTAGGGTATCAAACCCCAAAGATTGGTGACCATGGCTGCCATATAACACCAGGGGAATACCAAGATGTTCTTATTCAGCCCATAAACATGTTTAAACTTCAAAAAATCTTGGATTAAAATGATTTTTTCGGCTAGAAATCACGGTTAATCAAGAAAACATGATTAAAATCATAAGAACCAAGGTTTATACCTTTGATTTGAAGTTGTTTATGAGAAAAATCAGCTGAAGAAGGTGATGAAATGGCATAATTTTTAGAGGTTCTTGTGATTTTTTTGGAAAAATAAAAATAAAATATATATATGGGGGGGTGGCGGTTTGGGTGTGGATCCCAAGGGGACACCTCGTGCTTCGATATACGTGTTAAAAGATGATGTTTATCTTCCGTTTGCATTTAGGTTCGTTTTCGGGTCCGGACGCATTCTCGATTTGCAAAACGGGCTCCATTTTTCGCGTTCTTACTGTCAAAAGACTCGGTTTTAAAAGCTGAACATAACCGTCTCGAAATCCGAGCATGGTTACGTTTTAATCATTTGCTTGCCTTATGTTATGCCCGGAACGAAGGCGTTTCCCCAACCGAGAGCTGCTTCGTTTTGCGTGCCTGGGCTTTGATTATTTCAAACCTTATGTCACAGTCTATGGCACAAAACTAAGTTGTTTCTGGAACTCGAAATCTTAAATGATGCTACCGATAACCTAATAATCAACGTCAAATGTTTAATGCCCTGTTAAACGTCAAGTCTCCGTTTAACACGTTGTTCAAGGCTAAGGGCACCAACTGTAACATTTGTAAAAATCGGGTCTCCAAAAACCCGCTCCGTTTTGTAATCTTATACCATGTTATAAAAGTTTCGTTAATTATTTATGATTATTTTGAGTTTAAACGTTACATAATTAATAAATAAACTAAACTATAAAACTTATATTTGATAAAAAGTTAAAATGAAATAAATAAAAAACATTTGAAGCTGCCGGGACTCGAACCCGGGTCAGCCAAGCCTTCAACACAACTTAACCTTCTTTCACTAAACCACTCCGCCACAATGTGTTTTCTGTTAACACTAGGCAAACAATTGAAACTTATACGCAAACTCAAATCAACCGTTGATGTCATCTGAATAACGGAAATCGGCAAACCGATCGCCAAATCATTTCGAATTCATCTGGCCAACTTATAACCGATGTATTTCGGTTTCTAATTAAGTCAGAATTGAATGAACTTAAAGTTTCATCATTTTCGGTATTTGAAACCGAAAATTTATCAAGCTCTGATTTAATTCAAGTTCCGATCATTTGCACGATTCAGAACTATCTCAACAACACTCCAATTCCTTTTCGTCGCATTTTCAAATCATCTGAGCACCTAAACCAGTTCGCCGGAATTCTCTGCAGAAGTCGCCGGAAAACCGTATTCAACACAAACCGGTAAAATACTCCTTCTTTACGATTTCAATCTATTGTTAGAACTTTACTAACATTAACCCATCACTCAAAATCAGCCACAGACGACTTTGCTGGATTTTCTGTGTTCGCCGGAAAATTTCTGGAATTGCCGGAAACTCGCTAGTTATCGGTATGCACATTCAAACGTACTAATAATCAATACACACTAGTTCAATTTCATATCTAATTCCTTAATTCTGTTGATAGACCCTCTCAGCCGAAGGTTCAAAAACAGAGCCGTCAAATTTTCGCCGGACTCTCTGAGGAAGACAACCTGTCCGGTATCTTCTTTCCCCAAACTGTTCGGTTTAGTACATTCAAGCTAGTCGTCATGTTTATTAATTAGATTAATCACGAACCAGATGTTTGAGTAAGGTCTGTGATCGTAATGAAGAAGATGAACTTAATAATGAGATAAGAGTAATTAAAATCCGGATTATAAACGGGTTAGACACACAGTCCAGCGGTGGACTGTGTGCAAATTTCATATACACGTCCCGAGTTCGATCCTTGCTACGCGCACGCCTTACGTAATAACATGCCTTTTTAATTATGAACTAACCCGGGTTAAAACAGGTAGTTGTTAAGTATAATAAAAACCAAGAATATAACCGGGTTAGACACACAGTCCAGCGGTGGACTGTGTGCAACATTAACTTCACGTCGCGCGTTCGAACCTTGTCACAAGCACCGGTTCGATGGAAATAAAACGTTTTTGTAAATAAAGGAATTTTCGGTTAATTCAAATAAGTATATAAATATAATTAAAACCGAGTTTATAACGGGTTAGTCACGTAGCTCAGTTGGTAGAGCTACGTGCACGTGAACGGAAGGTCGCCGGTTCGAATCCCGCCCGGCGCAGAAATATCCGCTGACCGAACCGGTCAACGGTCAACGGTCAACGGTCAACAGTAAAAAAAATAATATTTTTTTTATATATTTATTTATTTAATTTAATTTAAAAATCAATTAAAAATACTTAAAATAACATTTTTAAAGATAGAAAATAGCCATAAACTCATAAAAAAATATATCTAAAAATTTTCATTCAAGTCCTTAATAACATCCACCCATTTAATATATTTTTTCCATTATTATTTAGGTTAGTACCCCTCGTCGACTCGCTCATCTAAATCGTGCGCATCTCACCATCTCCAATTCAACGCACCCAATGTGAGTGAACCTTTCAAATTCCCCGTTTTAATCACGTTTTTGGGGTGTATCATGTGTCTTTGTCTATATATATATTATAACTAAACCATTGTGCATACATCATATTATGACATGTGTATTTAGTTTATTGCTGTTAAGTAGTTATTATTGGATGCAAATTATTATTTCAATACACGCAATTTCATAGGCCGCCGCTCCCCAATTATGAGGTTGAGCCTGTTCCCCATTTTATTATGTGGTTGAACCTGGCGTGCCCGCAACGATCGGCTCCGTTTGATTGAGCCTTGATCGCACAGTTCAATTTACATTTCCAGTTCATGCAATACGATCGGCTCCGTTTGATTGAGCCTTGATCGCACAGTTCATTTATGTTAGTTATCATATGATATTGGTATGTTCATGTATGCTATCAAGTGTTATTGTATGTTATAATTGTAACTGCTATTTGCCAATGCTTGATTACTTACATTTGCTCTTTTATGATTATGCACAATATTTTATTGATAAACTAACCATAAAATCATTATCAAATGTTTATCTAATAAGGTTGACTCGCCAACTTATGTTGACCCAAAACCTCCCATTTTTACACATGATACAGGTGAACCAGCAGCAGCTAGGAACACGTAGGACCTGGAATAGAAGAATAAAACGATTTAGTATTGGGATTGTTATGTTTGGTTATTTTCCCTTGTATTGAATGAACATGTTTGGATGTTTGAAAATGTAACTTTGACTTCATTAATTTTGAAACATAATAGTAAATGTCATGTGCTTTGGTGATAACCCAATTATGCCCCGACTCTTATTTCCGCTGCGGGTCGGGGTGTGACAGATTGGTATCAGAGCCATGACTATAGGGATATAGGATAGGTTATTAGACCCTTAGAGCCTATACTATAGTCGATTAGAAACTTATAAGAATTTTGTGTGTTATATGCCAAATTTCATGATGTTTATATGTTTTATGTTAAATGTTACATTTGATATTGTGCAAGCATGTTCATAAGTATGTATTATCAAATAATGCCTATCATGAAATCGTATGCTCATAACATATCACATCCATGTAAGCACACACCACATAATGATTGATTTTACAATGATTTTCGTGTTTTCAAAGCTCATCAAAGTGAGTTCTCATGACGGGCATGTAGTAACTGGAAGGGTACTAGTACCGGTAGTCGGAACGTCCTGTCTAGGCTGGCATTCGTATAAATCCAAAATAAAGGACCAGTTTGCCTACCTGGGGACTAACGATGAGAGTACGAAGTACCTATTAGGCCAAAGCATGCTATACCAAACGTCGTGAGAGCTAATCCCACTTTGAGTTGTCATTGTGTCTACACCTGGGCACGTTCTGACCAAACATCTCATGAACATATTTTGTGGGTTGCATTCGGGGGATGCGAGTGTTAAATTGCCAATACTAATGTGAATCCTACCAAGCCAATAGCCATGGGGGCCCACATGACTATGTAGGTGAAGGTATGGGGGACATTTGAGGCCCAACATGAGCGAACCCAAGACATCCTATGGATGTAGTGCATTATTGATATTTATGTTATTTTCATTTTCTTAAAGACACATGACACCTAAAAAGACACCATAAACTCACAATCTTCTCATTTTATGATCCTGTAGATGTCGTCTAGACAGCATCGAAGGAGTAAAAGATCGGAAAAGTCTCAGGAACGTTTGGCCACTCATATCGCGCAACAAATGGCCACGATATTGCCTGACATCGTGGTACAAGTACAACAAGCCCTTGCTGCCAATCCTACTAACCCTCCTCAACAACAGGACCAGAACATCGACAACCCTCCTACCATCAAATGCTCTTACAAACATTTTAAGTCCTGTGATCCTCCAAAATTCGAAGGGACTGAGGGAGTCACTGCTCTCCTACATTGGTTCGAGGAGATGGAAAATGTTTTCTTAAACTGCGATTGTCCTGAGGATCGCAAAGTTCGTTACGCCACCGGGAGATTACTTGGTGTAGCTCTCACTTGGTGGAATACTGAGAAAGGAAAGAGGGGAACTGAAGATGCGATGGCCTTAACTTGGGAGGAGTTAAGGGAAATCATGACTAGGCGATTCTGTCCTAGAAGTGAAATTAAGAAATTGGAGGATGAATTTCATGCCTTGAAGCAAAAAGAGGGTGATCACTCTACTTACAACAAGAGGTTCTTGGAGTTGAACCAAATGGTTCCAAACTTATTCACTCCAACCTATCGTCTGATCGAACATTACATTCGAGGACTTCCCTCGAAAATCCAAGATTCGGTTCTCAGCGTTTCGCCGGTAACACTCGAAGCTGCCATGGAGTTGGCAACGGAACTGACCGAAAACCGAATTCGCAATGGGAAGTTCAAAGAAGAAAAGAAGAAAGCCCCTGTTGAGGGACAAACTTCAAACCACCCCAATCCTTCCTCTAAGTTTGCTAACAAGAGGAAGCGTAACACCAGGAACTTTGCAGTCACCCAAACCAACACCCCTATTCCTGCTGCACCCATCACTCAAGTCACTCCTCCACCCGCGCCATACAAACGACCCTACACAGGCCCATTACCAAAATGTAACCGTTGTTAGTATCACCACTCCCCTGATTATCCTTGCCAATACTGCACCGGCTGCGGTCGCGCAGGACATACTGTTCAAAACTGCCGCACGCTTCAACGAACAAACCGCCACCAACCTATAACCCAAACCCACCAACAGTTAATGGGTCAAGCACAACAAAAACTACCATTTCCACCCACCCAACATTTAGCCCAAACATACTATCAACCCAATTACCCTATGGGCCAACCTATGCGGGCTTGTTTCAATTGCGGAGACCCAAGTCATTTCAGAAACACATGTCCAAGGCTGGTCAATATTATTCATGCTCAGGCCCAAGCCAACCTGTGAATCAAGCGAACCAAGCTCCTCCACCTGCTAGAGGAAGAGCTTTCAATATTAACGCAAACTAAGCCAGAGCTGACGGCAATGTGGTCAACGGTACGTTTCTTATAAATGGTAGATATGCCTCTATGTTATTTGATACTGGTGCGGATAGAAGTTTCGTTTCATTAGAATTTGAACTTATCTTAAGCAAAAATCAGGATAAGCTCGCGGAATCCATAACGGTGGAAGTTGCGGACGGAAAACCAGTTTCATTAGACTCTATTTTACGCAACTGTACACTCACCTCAAACGACCACGATTTCTCAGTCGACCTTATTCCTATGAAGCTGGGAAGTTTCGACATCATAATCGGTATGGATTGGCTCAGTCAACATCATGCGGAAGTTGTATGTCGTGAAAAATTTATTCGTATTCCTCTTTCAAACGGTCAGACTCTTCGAATCATTGGAGAAACCTCGTCGAAAGGGCTCAACTTAATGTCTTGTCTTCAAGCTCAAAAATACCTTCGCAAGAACTATGTCGCGTTTTTAGCCCATATCATCAAGAAGGGGACCACAGAGAAGAAACTTGAAGATATTCCCGTAGTAAAAGATTTTCCACAAGTTTTTCTTGACGACATTTCAGGACTTCCTCCAATCAGAGATGTCGAATTCCGTATCGATCTTATACCTGGTGCTACACCAGTTGCAAAATCTCCATATAGGTTAGCCCCCTCTGAAATGCAAGAGCTAGCCAGTCAATTGCAAGAATTGACTGACAAGGGATTCATACGTCCCAGCTCATCGCCTTGGGGTGCACCTGTCCTTTTTGTAAAGAAGAAAGATGGATCTTTTCGTATGTGCATCGACTACAGAGAGCTCAACAAGTTAACCATCAAAAATCGATATCCTTTACCTCGCATAGATGATCTTCTTGACCAACTACAAGGTGCCAGTTGTTTTTCGAAAATCGACCTTCGATCCGGCTATCATCAGCTTAGAGTGCATGAAGCAGACGTCCCTAAAACTGCTTTTCGAACTCGTTATGGCCACTATGAATTCATGGTTATGCCGTTTGGATTAACCAACGCACCAGCTGTTTTCATGGACCTAATGAACAGAGTCTGCAAACCTTACCTCGATCGATTTGTTATAGTTTTCATCGACGATATTCTTATCTATTCAAAATCTAAAGCTGATCATGAGCGTCATCTTCGACTTGTTCTTGCACTTCTAGAAAAGGAAAAGCTTTATGCCAAGTTCTCTAAATGTGAATTCTGGTTAAAAGAGGTGCAATTTCTCGGGCATGTAGTCAATGACAAAGGAATACATGTTGACCCATCAAAGATCAAAGCAGTTCAAGAATGGCAAGCTCCACGTACACCAACTGAAGTAAGGTCTTTTCTTGGACTAGCTGGCTATTATCGTCGATTCATTTCAAACTTCTCTCGCATTGCGGTGCCACTCACGGCTTTAACCCATAAGGGAAAACCATTCGTATGGGGGCCCAAGCAAGAAGAAGCTTTTCAAACTCTTAAACAAAAACTTTGTGATGCACCAATCCTCACTCTTCCTGAAGGTTGTGATGATTTTGTAGTCTATTGCGACGCGTCAGGGCAAGGATTAGGTTGCGTTCTCATGCAAAGGGGAAAAGTCATAGCTTATGCCACGAGGCAACTCAAGACACATGAAAAGAACTACACCACTCATGACCTAGAACTTGGAGCCGTTGTATTCGCTCTTAAGATATGGAGACATTATCTCTATGGTACTAAGTGTGAAATATACACTGACCACAAGAGTCTTCAACATATCTTTAATCAAAAAGAGTTAAATATGAGGCAACGAAGATGGGTCGAACTCTTAAATGATTACGACTGTGAAATTAGATACCACCCTGGCAAAGCAAATGTGGTGGCTGATGCACTTAGTCGAAAGGGTTATGCGAACTCCATTCATCTTCTATGTTCGCAAATTATAACCGATATTAAGGATCAAATTCGAGAAGCTCAACACGTTTCAATAACAGAGGAAGATGTACGAAAAGAAATGTCCTGTGGAGCCGAGCTAAAACTTGAAACTAAATCTGATGGTATTTTGTATTACCTAGATCGTATCTGGATTCCTAACCACATCAATCTTCGTGAAACACTCATGCATGAAGCTCATAAAACGCAATATTCTATACACCCAGGAGCCGACAAGATGTATCAAGACCTACGGTACACCTATTGGTGGCCTGGAATGAAGAAAGATATTGCCATTTTTGTTTCCAAGTGTCTCACATGTTCTAAGGTGAAGGCTGAACACCAAAGACCCTCAGGACTTCTAGTCCAACCGGAAATACCTGTATGGAAGTGGGAAAATATAACCATGGATTTCATTACCGGGTTACCTCGCACTTCTAGTGGGTATGACACTATATGGGTGATTATAGACCGACTTACAAAATCAGCTCACTTTATCCCTATTCGAGAAGATTTCAAGAACGAAAAGCTTGCTCGTATTTATATCAACGAAATCGTAAGCCGGCATGGGGTACCATTAAGTATTATTTCTGATCGTGATGGTCGTTTCACCTCCCGGACATGGCAAGCAGTACAATCCGCTATGGGCACTCGATTTGATCTCAGTACCGCCTATCATCCTCAAACTGATGGACAGTCTGAGCGCACCATTCAAACTCTTGAGGATATGCTTAGAGCATGTGTCATAGACTTCAAGGGAAATTGGGACGCCCACCTACCGTTAGTTGAATTTTCGTACAACAACAGCTATCATTCGAGCATCGGCATGGCACCTTTTGAAGCCTTATATGGTCGGAAGTGCCGATCTCCTGTTTGTTGGCACGAAATTGGGGAAGCACAAATTACTGGTCCAGAATTGGTCCAAGAAACCACAGATAAGATTCATCAAATCCGAAACAATCTTCTAGCGGCTCAAAGTCGTCAAAAGAGTTACGCAGATAAACGACGGAAGCCCTTGGAGTTTAGCATTGGTGATCATGTGCTTTTAAAAGTATCACCATGGAAGGGAGTAGTTCGTTTTGGTCAAAAGGGAAAGCTAGCACCACGTTACGTAGGACCTTTCAAGATACTCGAAAGAGTAGGTCCTGTAGCATACAAGCTTGACCTACCGGAAGAACTCGACAGGATTCATCCCACATTCCATGTGTCGAACTTGAAGAAGTGCCTCGCTGATGAGAATCTTCATATTCCACTGGAAGATATTCAGATTGATGAATCCATGCATTTTATTGAAAGACCAGTGGAGATTATGGACTATGGAGAAAAGCGTCTTCGACGAAGTCGCATTCCAATTGTGAGGGTACGCTGGGAGTCGAAACGGGGACCTGAGTTTACTTGGGAACGTGAAGACTCAATGCGTGAAAAATACCCGCATCTTTTTCCTGCTACTTCAACTGTTTAAATTTCGGGACGAAATTCCTAAAAGTAGGGGATACTGTAACATTTGTAAAAACCGGGTCTCCAAAACCCGCTCCGTTTTGTAATCTTGTACCATGTTATAAAAGTTTCGTTAATTATTTATGATTATTTTGAGTTTAAACGTTACATAATTAATAAATAAACTAAACTATAAAACTTATATTTGATAAAAAGTTAAAATAAAATAAATAAAAAACATTTGAAGCTGCCGGGACTCGAACCCGGGTCAGCCAAGCCTTCAACACAACTTAACCTTCTTTCACTAAACCACTCCGCCACAATGTGTTTTCTGTTAACACTAGGCAAACAATTGGAACTTATACGCAAACTCAAATCAACCGTTGATGTCATCTGAATAACGGAAATCGGCAAACCGATCGCCAAATCATTTCGAATTCATCTGGCCAACTTATAACCGATGTATTTCGGTTTCTAATTAAGTCAGAATTGAATGAACTTAAAGTTTCATCATTTTCGGTATTTGAAACAGAAAATTTATCAAGCTCTGATTTAATTCAATATCCGATCATTTGCACGATTCAGAACTATCACAACAACACTCCAATTCCTTTTCGTCGCGTTTTCAAATCATCTGAGCACCTAAAACAGTTCGCCGGAATTCTCTGCAGAAGTCGCCGAAAAAACCGTATTCAACACAAACTGGTAAAATATTCCTTCTTTACGATTTCAATCTATTGTTAGAACTTTACTAACATTAACCCATCACTCAAAATCAGCCACAGACGACTTTGCTGGATTTTCTGTGTTCGCCGGAAAATTTCTGGAATTGCCGGAAACTCGCAAGTTATCGGTATGCACATTCAAACGTACTAATAATCAATACACACTAGTTCAATTTCATATCTAATTCCTTAATTCTGTTGATAGACCCTCTCAGCCGAAGGTTCAAAAACAGAGCCGTCAAATTTTCGCCGGACTCTCTGAGGAAGACAACCTGTCCGGTATCTTCTTTCCCCAAACTGTTCGGTTTAGTACATTCAAGCTAGTCGTCATGTTTATTAATTAGATTAATCACGAACCAGATGTTTGAGTAAGGTCTGTGATCGTAATGAAGAAGATGAACTTAATAATGAGATAAGAGTAATTAAAATCCGGATTATAAACGGGTTAGACACACAGTCCAGCGGTGGACTGTGTGCAAATTTCATATACACGTCCCGAGTTCGATCCTTGCTACGCGCACGCCTTACGTAATAACATGCCTTTTTAATTATGAACTAACCCGGGTTAAAACAGGTAGTTGTTAAGTATAATAAAAACCAAGAATATAACCGGGTTAGACCCACAGTCCAGCGGTGGACTGTGTGCAACATTAACTTCACGTCCGCGTTCGAACCTTGTCACAAGCACCGGTTCGATGGAAATAAAACGTTTTTGTAAATAAAGGAATTTTCGGTTAATTCAAATAAGTATATAAATATAATTAAAACCGAGTTTATAACGGGTTAGTCACGTAGCTCAGTTGGTAGAGCTACATGCACGTGAACGGAAGGTCGCCGGTTCGAATCCCGCCCGGTGCAGAAATATCCGCTGACCGAACCGGTCAACGGTCAACAGTAAAAAAAAATAATATTTTTTTTATATATTTATTTATTTAATTTAATTTAAAAATCAATTAAAAATACTTAAAAATAACATTTTTAAAGATAGAAAATAGCCATAAACTCATAAAAAATATATCAAAAAATTTCATTCAAATCCTTAATAACATCCACCCATTTAATATATTTTTTCCATTATTATTTAGGTTAGTACCCTTCGTCGACTCGCTCATCTAAATCGTGCGCATCTCACCATCTCCAATTCAACGCACCCAATGTGAGTGAACCTTTCAAATTCCCCGTTTTAATCACGTTTTTGGGGTGTATCATGTGTCTTTGTCTATATATATATTATAACTAAACCATTGTGCATACATCATATTATGACATGTGTATTTAGTTTATTGCTGTTAAGTAGTTATTATTGGATGCAAATTATTATTTCAATACACGCAATTTCATAGGCCGCCGCTCCCCAATTATGAGGTTGAGCCTGTTCCCCATTTTATTATGTGGTTGAACCTGGCGTGCCCGCAACGATCGGCTCCATTTGATTGAGCCTTGATCGCACAGTTCAATTTACATTTCCAGTTCATGCAATACGATCGGCTCCGTTTGATTGAGCCTTGATCGCACAGTTCATTTATGTTAGTTATCATATGATATTGGTATGTTCATGTATGCTATCAAGTGTTATTGTATGTTATAATTGTAACTGCTATTTGCCAATGCTTGATTACTTACATTTGCTCTTTTATGATTATGCACAATATTTTATTGATAAACTAACCATAAAATCATTATCAAATGTTTATCTAATAAGGTTGACTCGCCAACTTATGTTGACCCAAAACCTCCCATTTTTACACATGATACAGGTGAACCAGCAGCAGCTAGGAACACGTAGGACCTGGAATAGAAGAATACAACGATTTAGTATTGGGATTGTTATGTTTGGTTATTTTCCCTTGTATTGAATGAACATGTTTGGATGTTTGAAAATGTAACTTTGACTTCATTAATTTTGAAACATAATAGTAAATGTCATGTGCTTTGGTGATAACCCAATTATGCCCCGACTCTTATTTCCGCTGCGGGTCGGGGTGTGACACCAACCTCGCATAGTTGCTCCTTAATAGTGTCATGTTAACCATGACGTGCTCTCGGATTCCTCCGAGACATAACAGAGATTATTTAGCATAGCACACAAGCCATGCAATTTGCAAGGTTTACACGCAATTATTGTTTTAATCATGCTTAACGTTTAGGACCAATTAAGGTGTACCTGTTCGTCATGGGTATCGCACATAATCATAACAATATCATGATACACATATCCCGTCCGGTTACCACGGACTTGTACCAATCAAAGTTTACCGGGATTTTTCACAGTTGTCACAGTCTCCCCCGGTTAAAAGAATTTCGTCCTCGAAATTTCATTTAGTAATTCGTTGGAAAGCTAAGTCAGTCCTCCGACAGACAGTTATGTTTATGCTTTACGTGTAGTATCATCATCGTAAGGAAATGATAGGTGTGCTATATAGTAGTTGTGTAATCTGTCCATCCACAATTCCCACATATTGCGAAGAGTAACGTTTGTCATCACTTCCAATCTGAAAGTGAGAGTGTTGTTGGACTCACAGTAGAACAGGATCTCCTATTCATCTTGCAGATAACCACAATTATTATGTCTTCTTTGCATTCATTATCTTCACCATTCATGCACCATAAGTTTTAATTACGATTTCGTTTAATAGTTCTTGCTCACCTCCTATAGAGGAGGGGTATGGGTACTCTTCCGGGATTTGTTGCACACGTTGCAATAATGAGCACCATGCTCCACATGTTTGTGAAAAGGGAATAAATTTTTGGTCTCACTGAGTTGTGAGCGAAAGTCTTCCCTTGCTGTCGTGTACGTGGGTATCTTTGGTTAATACTAACCGACCAAGTGAGTCCCTACCCTATGGTAGAGAATAAGAAAGAGAAAGGCTTTTAAGAGCCTACGGTTGCCATATGGCGAGCATGTACCCGAGTAACAACGAATCTGCACCCTCACATCAACAGGGTGCCTGAACTACTCACTAGTAGTCTAATCACGTCGTAAGGATATGGAATTTCTACAGTAATAATTCCAGTTTGCATCAAGTTTTTGGAGCTTAGCTCCAGCTGTTGTACAACTATCTGTGTCTTTTCTAGAAGGAAACAACTTAGTAACTTCGATGACATCGATATGATTCTCCGAGAGATATCGCATAAAAATTCCCATATACCGGGAATGATAGGTTGTGCACCCAATGCGGTTTTAATTCCAGTAGCACCACATCTAGAATGCTACTATATCACGTGGAAATGCTTAAGGCGTGGTGAATGTCTAACGATCACAAGTATCACTATGATGCCCCTACACATGGGATCAGCATTGATCGTAGATGACGGGTAATTTGGTACAGGATGACTGAGTAACGAGTCATCGAATCAAGGTTCCCCATTGACAGAGTACCCTTCGCAGGGTAGGAACATAGCCACGCTGGACTAACATTTCATAAGGATGTCGTTAATGGAGACAATGAGAAGTAATCATTTCCCATCATATTCTCGAAAGATTACCTAATGCATAGGCAAATATAACCCATACTAGTCACACGGTGGTTAATCACCACTTGACCGTCTCGGTCTCGTGGTTTTTCGAGTCAAATTCGGACTTGGTATGATCTGAACTGTACAGGAGTATAGAAAGATATAATGTCTTCCCATCTTGGCACCTCCGCCAATTGAATCACCGCTTAAACGTAAGGGTTTCGTCGAGTTCGTTCATGCTAAACCATCTTGGTTTAGATTGGGGAAAAATCGTGTGGTTTTATGGTACCATGGATTGAAGTCCGAATCCATAGTCACCCTAATTCCGATAGGGGCCGTTGACCATTAAATATGATTTTCCCATTAGCCTCATATCTGTAATAATGTGAACAAGAAAGGAAGATTCGGCCCCATAGTTGGTCAAGACTAGGGTCATTGAGTTTCTCGACCCTTTCTCGTAGGATAGTCAGTACTGTTTCTCAATAGGGCAGAGAAGGAATACGGACTGCTGGGAAATGCAGTAACATAGATCCACCATCGCTCGGTAATCTCTTGAAATTACAAAAGCAGTTTCAAGAAGGCTGAATGAAAACCGTAATCAATCAAGGTAAGCCTAGCACTCTGACGGCTAGGATACGAATAAAGGTTATGAATGCTATTTCACATCCAGTCGGTGCATCCAACCAAGCACCGATCTACACTTTGGTCATTTAGTTTGACTTAATTTCGCACATCGATATATTTACAATTCGTAGCGTATGTTAAGTAACTCTCCAAATTTTAAGAGTATTAGTTGTCGCGTCAAAGTCTTATTCCTCCTTTAAGTATATATGACGTACTTACTAACGAAATTTCCCTCTGGATGGACATGATATGCGTGGGACGTATTCAGAAGATTCACTAGTCCCTTCATCTGAAATGATCGGGACTACTTGATTTACGGGTTAGCTTTCCCCCAGGTGGGTTCAGCACACAAAAGACACTAATTACGATATTCGGATGACTCATACTACTCCTATTTTGAAGAGAGTTTGGTTTTGATCATGTTCCTTCATGCAGGGTTGTTCGTGCTTTCATAGTATGGCGTATATACATCACTTCAGTGACATGTTCTGACCGCACACTTAAGCACTAGCCCTCTTTGGGTTAAGTCTAATTGCAATTTTAACAGTTGCATAATGTCGGATATTATTACATACATGATAATGATGTTGGTTATACAGGTTGTGGGCTCATGTGTGCGACAAAATTGTGTGATATGGGATGATTGAATATGTGACATTGATACATGTATATAAGTATTGTTTATAATAGAATGGCCCTGAAACGCTCACCACAAATGACCGAAGTGGCAATCGCGCAAATGATAGCGCAACAGCTTCAGACAATCATCCCCCCGATCATGAATTTCACTCACGGTACGAATACACAGGTATACATGTATATATGTACAGTATTATACTTAAGATTTCTCCCGTTCTTGTTTCCTTAAGTAACCCAAGAATTTTCATCACTCGAAAATAACGAAGAATCGGGTTGCTCGGTAACATTGTATCTCACAAATACTCATTTAAATCGATCAAACTGAGAATCAATTGAAGGTACCAACTAGTTGAATGAAGACGAGGGGTTTTTCAACAATATTTCCCTGATCTAGAGAATTTAGTCCTCGTATACTCATGAGGACTAGCAACACCGTCTACCGAATAACTTTAGGTTACTCACAAGAGTAGGTATCGTTCACTTTGTGTCCTATCAACGGATGAAAGTCAGTGTATCTCATGTATCATCCTCCTACACATGTAGGAGACCTTACCAAATACCACCTTTACAAAGGTCCGAAGGGAATTTCAAACATCCCTTAGGAATTGTGAATAACATCGGGTATAAATATTTGGACTCCTCAAATGTTTCAAGGAAGAGGAGGAGACGTATGGTGTTCTCCAGGTATTATTATCGTAGCATCGGGGAGTCAATATGTCCTATAAACATACAAGTATCTGAGTTAGTCCCTACCCAGGACCACTCGCACGGTCATAGTAGTTATCGTGTCATGAAAAGCCTTAATCGAAAGGAATCAAAGAACCATGTATCCCCTTATGCGATTTCTAGCATGGATGCACCGCCCTCATATGGGTGATATAGATTCAAGACCTAGTATCTCAGGGTTACCAAAAGAATTCAGGTCAGGACCCAGTGTAGTCTAGAGTATGAAGATGTAAACGAGAGTTGTCACATGTTAATCATCGTATTACAGTACTTGAATACTACTCGAAGGCGATCTCGTCTTTCATTAGAACATATTTTCACTAAGTTATGCGAGGCTAAAAACAAGGGATCGTTTGATATATAAAAATTTTATACGATTCTTTTAAATACTGTCCTTCGAATTTGATATATATATATACATATAAAATAATCGTTCGACAGAAAATTCGCTTTGTGTCATTGGTTTATTAAATATTCATTAAGAGGTAGCTTCGTTACGGTCCTTCGTACCGTTCATTCACTACTTCTTCGAGTTACTGGGGATTTATCTTGTATTGGTTTGAACAAAATCGATAAGGCGTATCAAATTAGTAATTTATATCTACCGGACATTAACACTTTCCAAGAGTGTTAGTAAGGAGAATTGAATTGATTTGAAGCAGTGAGTCAGATTATTTCATGATTATAGTTTTCCGACTTTGCACCGGGGTTACGTCACCCTCAACCGAAATTTACCAAATTGACACTTGGATTGGACCGCGGTTAATGTTGTATATTTATGATTAAATGTATACATAGGGGTGTGATGTTAATACGAAGTATGAACGGTTACGAGGAATATCGGAAAAACTGTTCTTGCCTTCACAAGTCTTATCACCATCAGATCCGCATCCCCACAACTCCTTGCCAAACTTTGATTACATCAAATAAGTTTCTCCATTTATGTATTACCCTGAAATCTCCTTGGGTTATCAACACCGATGCTAATTACTCGTCCTTATTAAGAATTAGAGATGGCATCATTAGCGAACGACAGCTAATAAAGGAAATATATGTTTCACTATAGACAGCAGTCGTTGACATGAGTATAGTTTGTTCACCGTAACGTAATAACTTTGAATATATGACTGTATGTTCTAGCGAATCCCGCTAAAAGAAATAAATTACGCTGAATTGTCTTACCAAAGACATTACATTGTTACTTATCGCGAATCGATCATTAGGTCATCGATGCGGGTAAGCTATCATCGGCTATACCCAAATAGTTCAGTACGGAGTACTATGATGGGTAGTACCCCTAGAAAGTCGTACTATAATTTCGAAAAAAGGACCTTTCCCGGATTAAGCCAAAGGTCGTTATATGTCAACCCCAAACTATTTTTTATTTAAAATTACTACAAACGTATATAGATATCGTGGTTATGACAACTATGGCATTATCTATTGCATCAAATAGGGTCGAAGTCTCAACACCGCGTTGCCCAAAACATGACCGAACGAATCGCAAAATGAAGCCCGTCTGCCCTGAGTAACGGTACCTTGATCATGTAGCCGGGTGTTTATATATAGGAAGTACCGCAGCGTATCCACCACACCCATATACCTGATCAACGTTCCGTTCCCCAAGATATTCGGCCTAATATTGCTTTTCGCGACTAGCCAACTGAATCCGAAACAATCAATAATCGTAATAGAATAAAATGTAACCGATGGTCACACAAAACGATGTTTCCCAATGCAAAGTATTTCAAAGGAATCTGTACCTTCACAAACCTTATATCCCATGGAATCAAATGACAGCGGGAAGGGTAACTTATTCACGCACTCCATGCCATCTTCATGACCCGGAGATCGTCATATTCAGATATAACATATGCCGAAACAGGTGCTAAGGAGTACCATTAAGTATCATAGTATCACTTGACGTGAAAGCTAAAGCCAATATTGTAAGCAGAAGAGGAATCCATCGGACAATCAAATGAATCGTGGATTCAAGGATGAAAAGTTTCGTAAAATGTTTGAATTTTGCGATTGTATAACAATCAAATGTGAAACAACGAGAAGCGGAGTAAGGATTCGTATACGTCCTTCCAGCTTATCAGAACGACCCACACGTTCTTTATGTATCTATGTACTTTTTGAAATACCATTCTGGTATGCAATCGTTGTTATAATAATTATAAGGATAGAGTTGGTGAGATCGTATCGCACTAAAGGCTTGGGGGTCTCACATCCTAAAGTATAAGTAACAACTATGGAAGTGATATGAATCCACCTCTAGTATATATTAGACATGTGGTCAGTAGGAATGTGGAATGGACTGTAATGTCAGTTTTCGGCCTATCCCGAAGGCATATGTAATAGCGCATTATCCACAAATCCCAATTCATGTGTCAATCCACGCAGTATGTATCACTTCATGTATTTAAGTGTGTTTAATACCGCGACTTTCCCAACACTGCCTCGTATGAGCAAGTCTGTTATTACGTTCCGGACCATAATAACCCACTTGCCCCACTAGGCCATCCTGGTACTTGCCAATAGGATACTCTACGATGTTCACTGACTACCTTTAGTGGAGGTTAATTTTTCCAAGGATGTCCACTAAAGTCTGAGCCTGTAGTTATAGTCTAGGTTTCCTTAAAGGCACCTAATTCTCTATAACCAATGGCTCTGATACCATCTTCTGTCACACACCGACTTGCAGCGGAAGAAAAAATACGGGATGCAACAGACACCTCTTGTACAAGCACATTGTTTATAAAGACACTACATTTTATTACTTACAAAATGTTGATTACATACTACATGTATGTTACAACTACGTGTTCCCATGAAGCACATAAGTCTTCTAAGCCTCATGCGTCTATATCAGGGTTTGCCTACAAACATGTTTTGAACAACATGCACGGATCACCCCAGTCTCAAGTTACCTGAAATGCATGTTAGTTTTAAAAAGGGTCAGCTAAACGCTGCGTGAGTTCGACTGGTTTAATTGTTGTGTAACCATATGTGTTAACAAATTTAATTGCACAAGTCACAGTTCACGGATTTATCACCACAAACACCTTCAGCTAGCAAGACCGTGTTACGACAAACACCTGCAGCTCGCCGAACCGTGTCATAAGAGACACCTGCAGCTTGCCGGACCGTGTTACAACAAGCACCTGCGGCTTGCCAAACCGTGTCATAACAGACACCTGCAGCTTGCCGGACCGTGTGTTATAAAATTTACATCATCACAAGTTGGTGCAATTAACACAATTTTGTAACATGCAAATCACCTCAGAAACCAGTAACACAGTTTAAAAATGGTGGAGTGAAACTCACTCCCAACTTGGTGTAATCAACACAGTTTTTAACATGCAAGTCCCCAGAAAACAGTAAAACAATTCAAAAGTGGGGAAGTGAAAACTCACAGTGTGCGTGGTGATCTCAACGCAAGAGTGGTCAAGCAACTAGATTAACTTTAATAACCCACATGCACGTATGGACTCAAATCAGTATCTAAGTTGGTAATGGTTATAACTTGGATCTGGTCAGGAGTTTTTACTCCGTATTGAGTCTATAGGACACTGGTATGGTAATGGAAGTCAGGGTAGTATTATTTTTCAGTTTGGCTTCCGGGCATCGTTTCTCGTGCCAGTCAAAGTCAGTAGTTTAACGTGTTCGGATAAGTACGGGAATACCAATAGTGCCAACACGTGGTTATTTAAGAATGATTAACTTTTCATCAAAGGAGTTTGAGTGTTTGGGGAGTCTAGGTTGCCCAAGTTTGAGTTTCCATTTTCACCATCGTGAATTCTACAGAACTGTCTTAGGACACACCCATAGTGTCCAATTTGCCCGGGAATCTCTTGAAATACTCCTGGTGTTCCAATTATAGTATGTGTCAGGTTGGGTCAGTTCCCAGTTCCGGAAGGTTCGTTATACGGTAAACCGCTGAAATTGCTTTAAAATAACTCATTTTTAATTCCACAAATTCCTATTTAATCTATAATTTGAATAAAAATCTGTAAGTTTTTATATAACTCAGTAAAAATCTGTAGATTTTGGGAAAAATTGATGGGAATTTATTTTGGCATTTTAACTATTTAAATAATTTACTTGTAAAACAATATTTAACCACATAATTTACATTAATTACTATCAGAGGTCAAAAAATTCCCAAAACATTCCAGAACATGCTTTACATTTCCAGGAACTTGTCACAAATTTTTGAGATTTTTCCGATTTGGTTTCGGCGCTTTCCCGGCTATCGAAAACTCGCAAAAAAATGTCTAACTTACTCGATTCTACCCAAGTATATTTATAAATTCCTTAAAGATAAAACTAAAGTCTACCCCAGTATCAAACAGTATAGATGCAAAGTGATTGTTTATAGGGAACGTACGGGTGACCACATTTGGGTCCATGCGAGCGTCCTGGGCTCCTAGTACAAAAGCTCTCCCCCGAGCTTGTTTTTCCTTTGGGCAATTTCTCTTGAAATGCCCCTTGTCACCATAGTTATAACAGCCCTGGTCTCTGTTGTCTCCTTGGTTTCCCCGATTTCCTTGATTTCCTTGATTTCCTGGGTTTCCTCGACAAGCAGTAGTGGTATGCCCCCATCTTTCACATTTGCCACACTTGGGAACTCGACATTCCCCGTAATGGTGGAAAGGACATTTGGGGCATTTTGGAGCATCCCTAGTGTAAAGCTTCCTGTTGGTAATGTTTGCAGTGGTGGTAACGTATGACTTTGCTTCCCCGTTTTCCTCTGTGGCTTGTCTTTTGTTCCTATTGTTGTTACCCCGTGTATCTTCTTGAAATGAGAGGATTTTCTTTTGTTGGAGTCCGTAGTTTCCACAATATTTTCCTTTTTGTTCTCCCATAGCTTAGGTAATTTCTTCTGACGCACGACCTCCTCGGTAAGACTGACAACTAGTTCAATTGCTTCACTAATGTCGGTGGGTTTCGAAGAGGTAACCAAACTTAGAATTTCAGGGGCAAGTCCCATACGAACCTCTCAATCCTTTTAAATTCTGGTTCCACCAAGTACGGAACCACTCGTGACAAGTCATGAAACCTCTGTATGTATCCTGCGATATCCGAACCAACCATCTTTAGATTCCAGAATTCCGTCTCTAACTTCTGGATTTCCGACCTCGAGTAGTACTTTTCCTCATAAGTTCTTTCAGCTCCTCCCAGGTTAGACCGTACGCTGCATCATCACCTTTGGTTTGAACCTAGAGGTTCCACCATGATAATACTCCATCAACGAAGAGTCTAGTGACATAAGTGACTCTTTGTTCAGCAGGGCACTTGCTCATTCGAATGACAGAGTCAGTCTTCTCAGTCCATCGTACGAAGGAAATAGCACCTCCTGTACCGTCAAAGTTTAGAGGCTTGCAGTCTAAGAACTGCTTGTAGTTGCAACCTAAAATCATTACACGTACCAATTCAAGGAGTGAGGATAACAAAAGCACGAATGGAATAAACGAGGGTGTTACGTGGCTATAAAAATAACCAAAAGTTACCAGTCAGAGGGTTGGTTCCGGATGTCCCTCCGGTTCCACCGCTATGTTTGGTGCGGTTGGCTTCGTACTGAGCAATTGCCTGAGAGATACGCTCGTTCAGCTCCTCTTGATTCGTCGGTAGCACGTTAATGTTGATCCTCCTTCGTCGTGACGGCATCGTCTTCTAGTAGGGATATCGATCGTAGTTAGACGATTGTTTAATAATAAAATAAATATTTATTTTCATCAATATATACATAAAAAATATGTTACATGTCTATTATTATTATTATTTTTTATCATTTTTTTTCAAGTATATATATAACCAACACGTCGGATATGTAATGAACATATATAAACGGCGTAATCACACGATCGCAAACATGCATAAACACACCAATCATCACAATAACTATGGAATCTCAATGCGTAGATAATCACCACAACATAAAGAGAAATATCATCACCCACAATAATCACCATAACATAACAGAAATACAATGCAAGATAATAAAGCACACTTTTATACATAATGACAACTTGTTACAATTCGTTCATGAAGATCAAAAGGGACTTAGAGGTACAAAGCCCTAGTTAATACAAGTTAATATAATACAAAAGTAAACTTTTCTTCAACATTGCGTCTTCATGTCTTTAGTTGTCTTCAAAAGCTGGATCTGCTGGCCAAAGTCTTCCAAAATCTATATGTACAAGAGCAGGACTAATCCCCAAAAGATGATAGTAACCATACTACTGAGGTGGAAATGGTGGGGGTGGTGACTGTGGTAGTGGAGGTGGTGATGGAGGGGGTGAAGATGGTAGGGGTGGTAGTGGTGATGCAGGTGGTGGCTGGGGAGTGACAGCGGCCCTGATGGCTGCTAACTCAGTCTGAAGCTCTCTGATCCTACGAAAGAGTATGGTAATCTGTATCTCAGACGATAACTGCCTATCCTCCATAGTAGATGGAGGAAAATGCGAGGGATGATAAGGGTCCGACGCGCTCATGCCCGGTGGTGGGATCGGAGCGTATAATCCAGGGTGGTAAGGAGCGTGTCCGGTGGTATGGGATGGTCCAGCAACATATGGATCATGAATCGGGTGGTAGGTGGATCTACTAAAGAAAGGTGGGGGTGTCTGTTTGATGCGTCGAGGAGCACCGCTCAGGGAGTAATGTTGCGGGGGTCCGATATACGGGGCAGGTCTGGGGTCAGGGATACCGGTAGAGATGGGCCCGTCAGGAGCGGATGACGCTATAGGTGATGGGGGTACTGTGATGGTGGAATAGGGGGTGAATGTATTGGAGAGGGTGGTGCTGGGGTGGCTGAAGAGGCATCATCAGACAAATGTCCACTGTCGGCGTCCGATGAAGATGAAGAAAGGTCAATAACTGGTATCACTGGTGGGGGTAACTCGAGGATGGCAATCTCGTCAATAACCTCTCCGTCACCTAGCTCGTCCTCTAGGTGGTCAACATGGAACACATGGATGTCGTCATCGTCATCGTCCAGGTCGATGACAGATGGGACAATGGCTAGCGGCGCGACTAGGTGCACAACTACATGCTCTCCCTCAGGGTGACCATGAATGGCCACGTCATACGGGGGCTGAGGGATGGCCAAAACATCATCATCCATGTCCTGTGGGAGCTCGGGATCGTCTTCCATAGGGTTTTCAGGGAGTGCGAAGGGCTGATAATGGTCGAGGTCCTCGTCATCGGAGACCTCCTGGGCTACCCCGTCGACCTGGGGTATAGCCGCTGCATCTGAGTCATATCCTCCGTCGAACATGTACTCACTAGGGTCCTCCTCTGAGCTGGAAGACAACATGATCCTGGCAAATAATCCGTACAATGCATATATATATGGGTTAGACATTTAATATTACATGTAGTATATATATATATATATATATATATATATATATATATATATATATATATTAATCACCAATCCTCATGCAAACTTTATTTCTTTGATTTCACGTGTAATCTTAATGTTTTCATGTCTATCTTCCATAGACTAATCATGTATATCCTTATTCACTACGTAGGATTGAGCTTGTGTGATAGATCCTTATGTCATTGTGACATAATGAAAAACAATTGTTATATTTGCTTTATTTTGAAATCATTTTCATGATGTTATAAACTTCGTTTTTCATGTGAGAGCCCTTAGGGATTGTAGACCAAACTTAGTAAAAAGTTTTTCCCCCGGTTCACTACAATCGAAGCTCTGATACCAGTCTGTCACACCCTGGTCATAGCGGAAGAGCAACGTGTGACTGTAAGGTAATCATTGCGTCCAATCGAGTAACATGTAATAAATAACAATGTTTCCATATCCTAGATTAAGTTTCAACCACATTACAAGCTTAGAATAGGTTACTTAGTTAACATCCAAAAATATAGTTTAAGTAACATTACATCATCAAAATTAACTTGTTATCATCATACAATAAACTGAAGCTTTGACCCCTATATACCCACACGAAGATGGGATATAAGAGGCAAACCTTCCAAAAGTGGCAACCATTGTTACTTCCTTCCCAAAAGCCCAGAGTCTATCATCTTTCATGTCTTGTTTCCTAAAATACATGTAATTTTGAAAAATCAACAAAAGTTGAGCCAGTTCATGTAATATTGTTTTCGTATAAGTAATTGTCATCAATATTGAAAATCCCGGTATGTTATTGTTATTCCTAGGGTTTAAGGATCTATCAGTGGGTAGCGAGCCACCTGGCATTATGTGTCATAAGTAAATAACCAAACCGAGACAACTCTGTCATTCATAGGATTCACAAAAGCACTCTGAACGGACTTGTTTTATTCAGAGTGGAGCGTGTCTCAAGCTCAATAGATCTAACCTTTGCACCTTGGTCACTAAGTGATTAATGGTTATTATGTTATCATCCTACTTACATACATTGATCTTGTTATCTTCTAAACCCATAGCTAACATACCCCTTTGTCTTAGAATGTCATAGCATGTATTTCACCCCCGATTGTTATAAAACCAAAAAAAAACGCTTAAAAGAAAATGGGGGAACATGAACTCACTGGTTTGCGTTCCGTACAGTAGTACTAAATTACCGCGAGTGTTCGTACACGTGTATAACCTACATGTGTATTTAATTCATTAAACTCTCAGGTCTAATTGGACCTCGTACAAGTTGTTCATCTTGATTTGTTATTATGTATTCGTTTGTTTTCTTTGAACAACGTGATTGTTTATATAGTGTTGGTAGGGTTGTGCGTTTGATTAATTTGCATATATATATATATATATCATCAATATATATTTGTTATCTTGTATGTAATCGTGTGTGAACGGGCCTTGCCCTTCACTTGTCCTCGTGCCTAGCACACATGTTCTGGGATCTTGCCCACTTAGTTTATGTCATTGGGCCTAGCCCACTTAGTTATATGATTGGGCCTAGCCCACTTAGTTTATATGATTGGGCCCAACCCACTTAGTCATGAGGTTGGGCCTAGCCTATGTTATAATGTGATTTGGGCCTAGCCCATTATCATAATTTGAGTCCATTAGTGGGAGTTCTTATGTACTTTTAACTAAGTATTATGTTCCAAGTGTCTAAGTATATTTTGATAACACTTACTAATTTTATACACTTTCAACTTCCGGATTTTATTATCGGTGGCGCATATATATATTTATTAGTTCGGTATCAAAAATATTTGTTTTAGATATGTCATTGTGAACGCTTAATATATATATTTTGTGTTGATAAAACGCCCATGTGTCGTAGTGAACTCCTCGTGGCGACGATATGGTTAATATTATCCGTTGACGATATAGTTACTTGTCGGTTGGAAAATATTATTATTTCTTAGGAATTCGCCTTTGTAGTTCGACTTCGTCCGTTTATCCGCTTATGGATGTAGTAAGTGTATTCACACGTATTGTGATTATTATTTGACATGTATTCCTAGCACTAATACATCACACAATATACAAGTATTTTCACACCAATTGGTTACTTGAAATGCATATATATATAATTTTTACCAAAATTATATTTGTACATTTTATTATTTTCCACCACTTATTCTTGTAAAAAGAATATATATGAGTTTAGAAGCTCTTGGGTGATTAGTATTTAACCCTTTGTATCAAGACTTCTTTAATGACGATTAAGACCACTAATCGTGTTTAACCTTGCTAATCACCCTTTAATCCCGTTTTTAATCGCGATTAGATTTTTAGAAAAATCCGCCATAGTTTCCCCTAAAACTAGGGCGTTTTTCACGTTATAAAAATGTATTTAAATCACAATCAATTCACTATATCACCATTATTCACCAAGTTTCTTTTAAACATGTTTATATGTTATCATAACTTCCCCATTTCATAACTCTCATAAAACACTTTTATACATAAAAAGTTAGACTTTTTAAGGTGATTTTCATAATAACAAGTTATTTAATTTATCTTGTAAAAACAAGGTTCACTAGACTTTCCAAAATTAAGTTTTAAACCCATTTAAACACTTGTTTCTTTATGTAATCCAAAAATCATATGATTAGTTCATGAAAGTGGGTATGATGATCTTTCTTGATTTAAACATATCCATGTTTAAATCACATATGTATGTTCATCATAGTAATATGAACACAAATATAAAATACTACATGAAACTAACAATATGATCATCATAAACATAAACTTTAAATCACTAATATTAGCAAGATCAACATAAACAACATGATCATACAACTAGCTACACTAATCTACATAAATCAACACATAATATAGTTATATTTAGTGTTCATTTACTTTGAGATAAGGGTTTTTAAGTTTGTTTATCTTTAGAATCAAGATCAACAACTTGTACTTTAGTAATCTACTAATAATATGGAGCTTAAAAATGAGGGTATGAAGTCTTACAATTTTGCAAGAGATTATAACACTTTAAGAAAAAGATTAAGAAGGTAATAAAAGCTCCAAGCACTCCCTAGTGTCCATCCATGCTTGCAAGTTCATTAAATCATCATGTAAATGCCTTGTAATGCTTGGAATGCGTTGTTTAATGAATGAAAAAGGTGAGTTTATGGCCTTGTAATGCTTGGAATGGGTTGTTTGAAAAGTGTAGAAATTAAGGGACAATGTAGGTTATACTTGTGTTGTTGCTTGGTATGTTATACAAAATATTTATAAGTCAAAATAAGATAATAAAGGCCATGCTCTTTCAATCTTTATAATCACAAGTAGGAAATGGAAAGTGGGTCCCCTGATGAACCTTTTTTTTGTTGTAGATGGCATGAAGATTATTTCTTTTTTTATATATACGTATATATATATATATTTTTCTAAACATGTTATATATAATATATGTATTAAGTTTAGATATTTAGGTAGTTATTTTAACTAGGTTAATTAGGATATAAATGGTAGTTTAGGGTTTTAAATAAGGTCTAGCTTGTTCATTAGTTTACTGGGCATTGATTTTTTTGGATGGTAAAACACCACTAGTTCGCTCGTTGGTTCGATATCGGATGATACATGAAAGGTGGGATATAACACCGGGAGCGATGGTTTTAATTTACCATTGTTGCTATAATGTTTGCGTAAGGTGTTTGCGACGCCAAAATATGGCTACCTAGTTCGTTAGCCTTTTAGTTTAGCCAATTGGTTGGTAAAAATATTAACCTGTTCGCCTATCGGTTCAAATTTGTACAAGTTGCAAACAATGCAGCGTAGCACCGGGAGTTTACGTTTCGGGTATCCCATTGATATCCCTAAACTTATTTAGGATGATTTGCTCATCCTAATACTTGTTTTATGCCTACGACTCAGTTACGTAAATAAATTACGTTTAAATGCATGAGATAATAAAATAAAATAGGTGATTAGATTGTACGGAATTACCGATTATTTGCCATTTGTCACACATAACAAATATAAACAACTTCGCTCGTACATGTATGAAAAAATGATTTTCTGATTTTCAATCAAGTTCGAGCGAACTTGTATTGAAAACACCTTTTTACAGGTTTACAACAACTTCGGGCGAACTTGTTGCATTTTCAATTTTTAATCCAGTTTTAGAACAACTTCGCCCGAAGTTGATTTAAATCAACTTAAACAAGTTCGGGCGAACTTGTTATCTCCTACAATATAACCTGCAACATTACAACATGTCCGATGATCATTTTTAAGGTTTGTTAATGAAGATTATATGTTTAAAAAACCATTTCACTGTTCAATTTTTCATTTTAAACCTTGATCTAACTGATTTTATCAATTCCGTTCAACACAGTTCAAAAACGTTCAAATCATGGATGATTCATGCAATGAATACCTCGACCATTTTAATAAGTGTGCCAATCACTTATTACTAGTCTCAATTTTGCTAGAGTAACAACACAACTCTTGCAATTTTACAATTTCTCTCAATCGCTCACTAAGTTCGCTCGAGGTTCAGATCAGACAAAATGAAATGTTTAGAGAACTTGACCTTATATATCTAGTCAAGTTCTGGCGAACTTGACTTCATTTCATCAGAAACCAATAGATAACTTCACTGAAGTTAAACAATAGTAAAACAGTTTAACTTAAGCAACTTCGGCCGAACTTGGTTAAAGCCAATTTCAAACTTTTTGAAAATTTTCAATTTTAACCCTGAACTTTCACATGTTTACCAGTTATGAAAATCCCCTCAGTTGACCAAGTCCAAGTTAATGACCTTGGTTAACCGATTTGTCTGCCGAGTCCAAGTTAATGACCTCGGTTTGACCCGTTATGAACAAACTGATGTTTTATTCAAATTAAAGTTTCAAATTAATGAACTTTTCATCGTTTTTCTTGCATTTTGATTTTAACAGATTAGCTCCCAACCCGTTGGCATCAAGATTCCAACAACTTAGCACCTTTCCGAACTCCAAAGATCCGCTTTCCATCATTGCCAACAATGTAGAAACAAAATCTTTTTGATTTTTCGAAAGTTTATGCTAAAACACACTGAAAATATTTTTGGGTTTAAATCAGAAATCAAATAAGCTATGTACAAACATATTTACAGACATATTTTTGTGAATTCGTGTCTAAGGATCATATCAGTTGATTGAGACATATCATCAGTACCGTTGACCTTTTGATGACTTTAAGTTGTAAACTTGTTTACCTAGATTGGCGATATGTTGTCCACTTAAACTTCGACACATTTCTCAATTGTTCAAGATATCTTAGTTAGTTATGAAACTTGACTTATACTCCCGTATCAAGATTCCCTAGATTTAAGATTCCCTAGATTTCATCTTACAAGTGAGTATAGCGTAATTGATATCTGTATCTGGTTATGCGAAGCCTTGAGAGCTCAGGTTAATACCACCGTATCGGCAAAGAGATGAAAGCTCGACTTTAAGATGTGTTCCAATTAAGGAATCTTTTAAGCACTGCAATTGATTAGATCTTTTGATTCTTTCAATTTTGCTGCAGTTTTAGGGTTTTTAGCAAAAACATTATAGAAGTTCTAGGCTATTGCTTCCCCAAAATCAGAAGAACTTGTATAATACCCCAGATATCAATCATCTATAAAGACCTCGGTTCTCAGAATCAGGCAATCTCTCAAACGAAATTTCAGAGTACTAAGTCCATATATCCGAGAGATCTTAATCCACAAGTTTAAGCAGTTGTAAAATTTAGTTTATATCCCGGAAATAATTTACTGAATGTATAAAGCCTATCGACACATCCACAGTAAGACTTGTTTATACTTTCTTAACTTTATAAATGCTTAGCATACTGTGATAGTCCACTGATGTCCTATCATTTCCTTTTTGACACAAAATTCTTTTTATCTTTTTCATGTTATTGTACTTATTGGTTTTTCATATGTTTTTGTATTTCTCGTTTCATTTCTCCCCCTAAAATCAAAAACATATTTTTGTATTTTAGTTATAAAAAAATTCTGATCATAAAATGTAACAAACCAATGAGGATCACGAGAACTCGTCGTCTGATCCATATTCAACCTTTGCATCCGCACCTGTCAAAAGATTTTTTATACCGTTAAGTCTCATTAAGTATTGAAACCGTGAGAGAGTAAAAGGTTTGGTATAAAAATCAGCTTTTTGTTCATCGGTGTGGACTTTCTCAATTCGTACCAATCTTTTTTCGTAGCAATCATGAATAAAGTGGTATCAATCTTGATATATTTTGTTCGAGAGTGATGATCTGGATTTTCGTTATGTCGATTGCTGCCTTATTATCAACATACAGCGGAGTGTCAAGAAATTGCAAACCATAGTCTCTCATCTGCTGTTGGATCCACAGAATCTGTGAACAACAGCTGGAGGCCGAGATATACTCAGCTTTACAAGTAGAGAGAGCGACCGTAGTCTGTTTCTTACACTGCCAGGTTGCCAAGCGTGTTCCGAAGAACTAGCAACCCACTGTAGTTGATTTTGAGTTTAGCTTATCTACACCAAAATCAGAATCAGCGTATCCCGTCATATCGAAGTTGTCATTCTTCGGGTACCACAAGCCGGTGCTTGGACATCCCTTCAAGTATCTGAAGATTCGCTTCACGATCTGCATGTGAGAAATTCTGGGACTAGACTGATATCTGGCGCAGAGGCAGGTAGGATACATTATATCCGGGCGAGTTGCCGTCAGATACATAAGTGATCCTATCATCGACCAGTAAAGAGTATCATCAACTATGGTTCCTGTTTCATCGATGCAAATTCCGTGATTGAGTGCAAGAGGAGTAGATAACGGCTTCGAGCTTTCCATTTCAAACTTATTCAAGATGTCATGAACATACTTGGTTTGATGAATGAAAATACCGTCTAGCAACTGATCAACTTGCAATCCGAGGAAGAATTTCATTTCGCCCATAGAAGACATCTCGAATTTCTTCTTCATGATTTTCTCAAACTCTTTGCAAAGATCATCATTTGTCGAACCGAAAATGATGTCGTCCACATATATTTGTACGATAATCAGATGTTCCAACTTCTCTGGTAAATAGCGTACTATCCAATGTTCCTCTAATAAAGCCATTGCCAATGAGATGTTGAGATAACGTCTCGTACCAGGCTCTCGGGGCCTGATGCAAACCATAAAGTGCTTTATCTAGAAGATAGGATTTCTTTTTGTTCAGCGGATCGACAAAACCCGGTGGTTGGCCGACGTACACTTGCTCTCGTAGCTTACCATACAGAAAAGCTGATTTCACATCTAATTGATACACTTTAAATCCTTTCCAAGCAGCAAATGCAAGGAAAATTCGTATTTACTCCAATCGTGCTACTGGTGCATACACTTCTGTGTAATCAATTCCTTCTTGTTGATGGAATCCTTTGACAACAAGCCGAGCTTTGTTGCGCACTATAACTCCACGATCATCGCGCTTGCACTTGAAGACCCATTTGGTATCTATCGCCTTTTGATTCACCGGCAGGTCAACAAGCTTCCATACCCCTAGCTTTTCGAACTGTAGTAATTCTTCTTGCATCGCCTGCACCCAATTCTCATCACCGAAAGCTTTAGTAACATTCTTCGGTTCAATCTGGGATATGAAGCAAGAATAATAGCAATACTCTTGAGTCAGAGCTACTCGAGTATAGAAACAACTCAAAGCTTTGTTGATCTGGCTCCTTGTTCCTACACCAGCTTGTAACTCACCAATTATGGAATTCGATGGGTGGTATGAATAAGATCTCGGCATCACCTCACTTGGAACATCAACAGTATTCTCCTGATTATTAATATTCTGATTTACCACTTCTTCAACAACAGGAGCACTAGAAGACGCTTCATTTTGAGTACTCGGGCCAGCAGATTGATTCATCATACTTGTGATATGCTCAGATTCTTAGTCAGAAGAAGATTCTCCATCATCATCAAACATTGGAGCCTTGTCAGAGTCGGAACTATGTGCTTGAGAAACATTAGATTCCTCTGTAGCATTAACTGATTCTGTAGCCGGTGTCACTTGTTCTGCATGAGTTTCTTGAACACCACTAGTACTTGGCCTGCACTAGAAGAAGATTACCCAACAGTTGGTTGATTACCCACTATTGGTCTAATAATCTGCTCTTGATTAGCCGACTGATGTAGATAATATAACACCACAATGTCTTCTTCAGAAGGCTCTTCTAGCAAGTTAAATGATTTCCACAATTCACTATAATTGAACAACCAAGCATCGCCTGCTCTCTGAATTGGAGTTGTATATCGAAAATAATCGACGTGCTGTGCTTCTACCACTCTTCTCAAACTTGGTAGATATACTCTCTTGAGTGGAGTTGCGTAGCCGACAAAGAAACCATCTATCAACTTAGCACCAAACTTCCCATCGGAATCAATAACTGTACAAGGTGCGGCCAACGGTTCTAGATACTTCAGATTGGGTTTCCTTTGGTTTAGCATTTCGAAGCAAGTCTTCTTGGTAGGTTTGACTGTCAAGACTCTGTTCAATGTATAGCATGCTGTTGCGACTGCTTCACTCGAGAAATTGACAGGAAGCTTTGAATCAGCAAGCATAGTTCGTGCTGTTTCTATTAACGTTCTGTTCTTCCTCTCAGCAACTCCATTTTTTTGCGGAGTGTATGGAGCACTGAACTCGTGTAAGATGCCTTTGTTGTTGCAAAATTCTTTCATTCGGGCGTTCTTGAATTCTGTACCGTTATCACTTCGGATTCTTCCAATAGGGAGATGGTACCAATTTTCAATCTTCCTGAAGAGAGCCATGAGATTATCGAACGTTTCGTCTTTATCTCTTAGAAGACAACCCATGAAAACCTTGAATAATCATCGGTGATGACAAGACAATAAAGATCTCTAGATATACTATGCACATTCACTGGACCAAAGAGATCCATATGCAGTCTTTCGAGCGGCAACTTGATGGAGTTAAGAATCTTCTTAGGATGAGACTTTTTAACTTGCTTTCCTTTCTTGCATTCCAGACAATTATCAGTCATGTGGAAGCTTCTAAGATTCACTCCTTCAACTAAATCATTGTAAAACAAGTGATTCATTTTTCTGAGGTGTATATGACCCATCTTTTTGTGCCAAAGAATTGACTCCTTCTCTATGGCCTTCGTTACGAAACATTGAGCCAACTTAGACGTAGTTGTAGCAATGCTCATATCTAGCACATAAAGATCCTTCTCGTGAGGAGCACGCATGAGAACCCATTCTTTTGGAATCTTAAAGCCCGGTTTAATGATCATGCACTCCTTGTCGTTGAAATGGGTGGTAAACTGCTTATCACAGATCTGAGAAATAATGAGAAGATTGTTCTCCAGCTCGGCGACATAGTTAACCTTATCAAATGAAACCACACCGTTTGATAACTTTCCCTCTACAATGATTCTACCTCCTTGATTACCCGCGAATCCCACTTACCCTCCATTGATTGCTTTAATATCAAAGAGTAAGGCACGCATCCCGGTCATGTGATGTGAAGCTCTGCTATCCATAATCCACTTCGACAAGATGGAACTTTGGAGCCCCTGCACATGCAAAGAAACTATTTAAAGAGGGAAACCCAAGCCTTACCGGTCTTGGGTTGAATCAGATAACCATCTGTGTAATCAAAATTGCCATCAAACATCTCGTCCAATGTCAACTTTGAAAACTTTTCAATTTTATCTTCCTTTGTTTGTTTTAGAAGATCCCATTTTAATTTTGGAAGATCATTTTTGAGAACCTTCTTATCAGTCATTATTTCTTTGGAATCTTTAATATTGACTGACTCAGTTGGTTTAACATTTTCAATTTTTTTCGTTGCAGACTTTGCACTTTCAGATGATGATGAGGTTTTCTTTGCAACCCAAGCTTGAGATTCCATTCGAGCTTTCTTGATGTAAAACTTTGAATCTTTGTTCTCATTTGACTTAGAAATTTCTCCTTTTTCAAAAATTGATTTCTCAATTTTAGATTCACTTTTAGGTTTCACTTCATTGTTAGATTCATTGTTTCGTTTTAAGACCGTGATTGGTTTTACAATCTCTGGGCGCTTAAGTTTCTCATCATCTGAAACTATCTTTCTTCGGTGATACACAAGCTTTGATTTCGGACACTTGCGAGCAATGTGACCAACCTCATTGCATTTGAAGCAAGTCCGATTATCAGCAGAATGTCCACTCGTGGGTTTTACTCCACTTACTTTTCCTTCTTAAACTCATTGTTCGATTGCTTTCCAATTAAACTTTCTTCCTGAATCGTGTTTGTCCCAAACACAAATTTCATGTTTTTATTCTTATATTCGTGAAATAGTGACTTTTGTTTCTTTTTCGGTTCATCTTCTACTTCCAAACCCAAACCCGCTCTCCTGTTTTCAGGAAAGTCACCACCATTCCTTCGGTAGTTGTTATGAACTTTCTTGGATTTTGAGTAAAACTTCTTTTCATTTCTTTCAAGATCATCTGATGATACTTCAACAAGTTTGAACAATTTATCGATTTGATCTTCTTTCACATTTCGAATCGGAAAACTATCGTCAAAATATAGTCTATCGGAGTCCTTAACTTTGTACATTACAACATTAGGATCATCACTTAGGCTATTTTCCGAAGACGTATCGTCATTTTTGGATTGTGATTCAGAACTGTTCAAACTTGAGTTGGCGCTCTCAAAGCTGCCATCATCAGAATCATTTCCCAAAACATTTTCAACCATATTTTTCACTACTGCTTCACTGTCATCTTTAGAAGTCGTGTATACTACATCAACGTTCTCAGGCAACTTATCATTTGTTTCTGATAAAAGTGTTATATTAGTTGCCTTCTCAATCCCATCCACTTTCTTGTGACAATAACTTGCAAGTAATGGAGGTGGAACATTGCTATACTCTTTACGCTTCATAACTTTTGGTTTTTCAACATTTTCCTCCGACTTAATCATAGGAAGAATGTGATCGATGACGTAAGCGTTAGTCGTATAACCGAGCAAAGTTGCCTAACCCGTTCAGTTTCAATTTTCATATCTTGAAGCTTTTGTCTTATTTCAGCAATGGTGTTTATGTACATGTTAATTGCTTCTTGCTTTTCAATTACCGTTGCTTTTAACATCCTTATTATGGCACCTTGTTCCAAATTAGCTTTTTCAACATTGCAATAAGTGCCTTTCATCTTATCATAAGCTTCTTTCATTGTGCGATAATCGTATCTAAAATTTTCGTTATGCACAGTTAGTTCGCTTATGATTTAAGATTTCTCAACACATTGCTCACAAGGTTTTGTGCACTTTGTGCAAGGTTTTTCAACCTTCACAACTTTCCCAACTTCCTTTTCAATCACCTTTACCTCTAAACCCACCTGTTTCAAATTTACCATCATGGCTTTGTCAACAATCTTTGTGAGATTTTCTGCATTCATCTCCTTTGTCACGTCAATGACCTCCTTGACCTCTGGTTTCTTTTCTTCAACCACTTGCTCTTGCGATGTATTTCCAAAGCAACCTGCAAAACTAGAATCAAAGTTAGGAGAGATAATGTTCTTTATCTTTGTCTGGTGATAGATCATTTCCTCTTCCTCTGTTCTTTGCAGATATTCTTCTAAGATCGCATTCTCCAAAGCTGCATCATCAACCATTGATTCTGATTCATCCATTATTTCTGCCATCAAAGCGACACCAGTTTTCTTGCCAATATACTTATCCAGTCAAAACCTTCCTCTTCATTAGATAAAACTAGAGCTTTTCCGGTTGGCTTTGAGGAATTATCTTGAACTTCAACTTGAGTTCTCTCTGGATATGGCTTGTATTGCAACGCTTTCTTGTAACAGTCATTGTTGTTGCTGAAAGGACTTTTATTGCCGCTTTCTTCTTGATTTGTGCATTCGACTTTGAAATGCCCCTTTTGTCTGCATTTGAAGCACGTAAATTTTGACTTATCAAATCCAAGCTTATTGCTCGAGTTTCCAATGTCTCTTCAGTGAGCGCAACAAACTTTGTGACTCTTCTTATAATCGATGCTAAGCTCCACTTGATATTCATCAGTTCCAATTCTTCTTCATCAACCTGATCGTAATCCTCAGCCGTCATTTCTGGATTTCCGATCTTCCCCGCAACTAAATTTCATTTGATTCAAGTACAGTTGCAAGAAGTGCTATATGTTGTTTAGCCACTTGCTCAGGGAAAACAGTTTCAGATTAACTGTAATGTCACACTGAAATACGTTTGGATTAGAACTGGAATGATTGTTTTCTGATTCGGTTGATTCTGGAATGGAGAATTTGAGCTGGCACTCGAATATCCAGTGTTCGGAGGACTCTGATCATATATCGGGTATGATTGAGTGTTCGATTGACTTTGTGATGAATGATTCGAAGAATTCATATTCGCACTAAACGCCGTTTGAATTTTCGGACTCGAAATCTCTTGAACACCTCCTTTGTAGTACACACCTACATCTTGCACTACATTTGCATTCTTTGAATTGGCCACTTTTAGCAATTCCATTTCATGTCCTTCTAACTTGTCAATGAAAGATGGTAACTTGAAATGTTGCTAACTCGGACTATTCTTCTAAACCATCAAGTCGGTCGACCACTCCCCCTCAGGAAGTGCATCAGCCAATTTATCAATGTGCACTTCATCAGTTTTATGAATATTGTGCCTTCGCATCTAAACCATCAAATGACAAAATCTATCGATCATCTGCTTCATGGTTTCTCCTTTGATCATCGTGAAAATGTCAAACTCTTTCTTGATTAAGCCTTCTTGCTTTTAATCATCTCGTCAGTTCCCAGATATTTAGCACAAAGAGCATTCCACAGCAGCTATGACGTATCGCATTCAGGTAGCAAGATCAAGATGTCTTCTTTCATTGATTGTTGTATCAGACTGATCATCTTCTTTTCTGCCACATACGCATCTTTATGTTCTGGTGTAAACTTAACTAAAGCAAGATCTTGATAGTTCATCTTTTGGCCACTTATATCCGGTTTCTAGAGCAACCCAACTATGGAAGTGATTTGCTTGAACCCAGTTCACGAAGTTTTCCTTCCAGCCTTCAAACTCATCCATGCTCATCAACTTTGGCGGCTTTGTAGAAGTTCCCATCTCATTATCCAGATTCATCTGGTTTACCGAATTTGCATTAGATGTAGAAGCCATTGCTGAAGCAAAGGCGTTATGGAAATGATCCATCTTGACAATCAGACGATTTAACTGAAAACACGTTCAAAAACACTAGAAAATTGATTAGCAAACTGACAAGTTCGGGTGAACTTGTGCAGATAACAAAATTCAGATTCAATTTCAACAAGTTCGGGCGAACTTGTGAAAAGATTTCCGAAATTTCCAATTTGAAGCAAGTTCGGGCGAACTTGTAGTGAATTTTGAAAATTTTCAAAGTTTCTGATCAAGTTCGGGTGAACTTATGTAAATTTCAACAAGAATTGACAAGTTCGGGCCAACTTAGTCAAAATTCACTGAAAAATTCAGTAAGTTCGGGAGAAGTTGGTTAAAATCAACAAAATTTGATGATTTTAAGCCAAGTTCGGGCGAACTTGAGGTATAAGTTTAGGCGAAGTTTGGTTATCAAACATGGTTTTTTGACATTTTTGACATGAATTCAGTTGAATTTGTTTCTGAAACTTTCAAGGGTTTGTTATTAGGTGATTATGAATGACATATTCAATTTTTAACCAATTTTAGCCATAGGTTCATCATTTGTGTGAAAAAATGTAGAAAAATGATAGAAATGGGTAGAAATAGAGAGTGTCTTGTGTAGACCTCAGCAAATTAGGTATCCATGGCTCTGATACCACTTGTTATGATCGCTCCTCCACTGTCAAGGAACCTAATTTGTATCTAATGTCCAACATAAGCGGAAATTATGTGGCACGGTTTAAATTGTCTGTTTATTAATGCCAAATCATGTACATCGAGTATCCAAACAGACAGAGCTTCGCCATCAAAGTCGCTAAAGTTCTTATAATGAAAAACCCATGACGAACTATATATAGACATAATGAAAGACCCATGACGAACTATATATAGACAAACAAGTTCGGGCGAAGTGTGGCTAAGATAGATCAAGTTCGGGCGAACTTGATCATCTTATACACAAGTTCGGCCGAACTTGTGTACAAACACATAAATACACTTCAAAATCGAACAATTCAAGCCCTAAACATACAGACTCGATCCAAGACCTAGACAATAGACATTATTTGATACAACATTTGTAAACCTAAACGTCTATATGTGTATCTAGTCATCATCACTACTTCGATTTCATGGCATCATCTTCATCAACCTTTAACATGTTTTAACATAGAGTTCAATGCAAAAGCAAAGGCGAGTACACAAGTTTGGTGAATACATATCATAAGTATAAAAGGTGTAACTCGAATCCACATGGTATTTGTAAGCAAAGACTATACTAATCATGCAATACTAGATCAAACCCCGAGTTTTCACAAAAGTTTTACGAGATCGAGCTTCCCTCGTCGCAAAAGCGACGAGACTAATATGAGTATATAATCTTAACATAACCCCGACGGGTGGTGTGCTACTCCTACAGCACTATATATGTCAAGTTGGGCTAGCTAAGTTAATGATCGAGCATGTATAATTCTAGCATGTATATAAGCATAACAAACATCATGTATTCAGGATTGAGTATGTAAAAGCATGAATTTGTGAAAAGTGTATTTTGATAAGTAAACATGTTACAACCCAAAAGTGAGAAAGCGGCAAATTGGTTGAGTGTACTCACGGTTTTGCTAAATAGATCTACTTAGAGAAATGCACCGAGCTTGTTGTGATTAGGGTTTGGCACCTTGTCCTTCTACAAGAAGAACATAGGCATGAGTATGAGTTTTAACGGAAGATTTGGATTATCGAGCATGATTACGAATTTAAGAATAAAGTATTATGGTATGAAAATAATCACTAAGATATAACACTTGTTCTTGACACTATGATAACCCGAATGGGTTTGATATGGTTTCATAGGTTCGAGACCTATTAGAATAGTGACAAGAAACTACATACTTTATTGATAAAACTTAATAACTCGATAGATGATTATTTAGTCATTATCAAGGGCTCGGTTTTTGGGATTATATTATAGTCCATAGATACATATATAGTTATATAGTCATGTAGGAGGTGGGAGGATTAACCATCCACTTTGGAACCTCGATTGGATTCACCACTACACAAGTGTTTTGGACACAAGGAGGGTCAAGAACAATAGTATTAACAAGAATGTAAATATGGTCACTATTCCAAGTAGGCAAGTGAGCTACAACCTGGGGAGCCGACGCCAACAATAGTATTAACAAGAATGTAAATAAAGGTGGTTCTCGCATGAACCTTACCCTATATATATATACACACACACACACACACACACATATAATGTCAATTTATATTTTTCATGTATAAGTTTATAAGTTTAAGAACCAAATGTAAACTAGTGAAGATAGAAGGGATTAAATGTTTAAATACACAAACTACTTTTACACTTTTTATGTAAAAAAACTACAAGTTTTAGGGTTTAAATGTAAACTCGTAAAAATAGAAGGGTTAAATGTTGAAATTACTAAACTAATTTAAACCCTAAAAACCAAAAACTATGCAGTCACTGTTTCTTCTTCCCCTTCTTCCTGGACATTGACCCAAACCCTAATACATCATTCCAGTCGGTTCGCTGAACTGGATCAATTTGGAGTGGCGATCTCTGCAAACAGGAACACCGTACCGCTGCAAATCTGTTCGCGGACCATGCCGTTCCGGCATGCAAACGAATTCCGATTGGGTACACCATGATCCAATACGTGGATCGTGGGTTCCCTAGCAATTTAGGTAAATATGATAATACGTAAACATCACTCAATAATTTGACAAATGAGATTCGTTCTTCCTTCAATTTAAGAAATAAAATTGAACATAAGAAATATATACCTATACAACAACAAATATCTAACTTTGAGAACACTTTAAAAAAAGAATTGCACACAAGAGTGATTACTTCACACACCACAATCACTACATTACTGAACGAAATTATATAAATATATTCATAAATTTCAAAAGACAAAATCCAACAACCATAACTCAAAAACGACTTAATAGATTAGCAAACTAATAACTCAGTCACTGACAACAATAAATAAAAGCTGCAAATATTCAAATTTCATACAAAAATAAAGTCAACTTTACCTTACTAAACTTCCATGGCCCGCAAATTTTGATTTTGATTTTGATCTTGCCTAAAGAACACAAAAAAAATAAAAAATAAAATATATTTGGTATGTTAGATCATTTTCAAAGTACTAAAAAGAACATGAACTGAAACATTAGTAAAATTAGCCATTTCGCTAGGAGATCCGCAAGATGCGGCGGCGACAATTCACAAGATTAGGTATTTTGAAAGATGTATGTAGGTCCGTTGTACGGATCGTTCGGGCACTAATTTGGCAAACCTAAGGTAAACGTGCGGAACCCGTTTGCTTAGACGATATTGGATACACTCATTTGTTTCTATTTAATCACTGTTTCATTAATATTCAACGTTACAGATCCTGGAAACACTTGGACAGAGCTTCGCCTCTGTCGTGACAAAATCTCTGAATCCTACAAATGAAATCCCAAGGCACCTTTATATAGGTTTACAAGTTCGCTGGTGAGGAAGTGAGTTCGGGCGAACTTGAGGCCGAACTTGACATCATCATCACCATGACCAGTGAACTTGACCTCTAACTCACTTAAATACGCCTCGTATCTAACAGATTAAGCCCTAATCGCTCAGACTTGATATTATACGATGACGTAGGCAACAGACATATGCATCAACAGACTCCCCGTTGGATGTTGCCGTAGTCATCATTCTTCAAATAACTTCCTGAGTCTTTAATGTTCTCTTGGTCTTTATTTCTTGAATAACTTTATCATCCATGCTCCCCCTTACTTTAAGCTTTCTGTTATCTTCAATCAACATGTTTATCTAACTCCCCCTCAAATGATGCTCCAAATCTCTAATATTTGACGATTAAGAACAATCACACGTATCCACACACAAACAGTTTCTTAACAGTCTCGTTGGTCCGGCTCACATTCAACATTATTAGGTTTCCATGGAAGATATGAGAAAAAATCTTTTTGGATTTTTAAAATTGAATGCAGAAATGTAAACACACTAAAATGTAATATTTACAGTTTGTATTTTTGTGAGAAAACGTGCTAGAAGATCATATCAGTTTTTGAGATATATCACCAGTACCGTTGACCTTTTAATGACTTTAAGTTTTATACTTGTTTACCTAGATTGTCGATATGTTTGTCCACCTAAACTTTAACACATTTCTCAATTGTTCCAAGATATGTTAGTTAGAATTAGGAAACTAGACTTAACTGCGTTTCCACTTCTTGAATATACTCCCGTAATTGATATCTGTATATAGGTTGTGTGAGACCTTGAGAGCTCAGGTTAGTACTACCATACATACAAAGAGATGAAGGCTCGACTTTGAGGTGTGTTCCAATTAATGAATCTTTTAAGCACTGCAATTAATTAGATCTTTCGATACTTTTCAAGTTTGCATGCAGTTTGGGGTTTATAGCAAAAATATTATAGAAGTTCTAGGCTATTGCTTCCGTAAAATCAGAAGAACTTGTATAATACCCCAGATATCAACCATCTATAAAGACCTCATATCTCAGAATCAGGCAGTCTCTCAAACAAAATTTCGCAGCTCTAAGTCCATATATCCAAGATGTGTTAATCCACAAGATTAAGCAGTTGTAAAATTTAGTTTTTATCTTGAAAACAGTCTACTGAACGTGTTAAGCCTATCGATACATCCACAGTAAGACTTGTTTATCAGTATTAAACTTTTATATTTCTTTAGCATACTGTGATAGTCCACTGATGTACTATCATTTCCTTTTTGTGACACCGAATTCTTTTTGTCTTTTTCAATGTTTTTGTACTTTTTGCATTTTTCATATGTTTTTGAATTTTAAAATTTTCAAATGTTTTTGTATTTTCTCTAACATTCCTCCCCCTAAAATCAAAAACATATTTTTTTGTAAAATGTTAGAGAAAATACAAAAACATTTGAAAATTTTACATTCTTTGATTTTTTAACTGTTTGAATTATTAAATTTTTCTCCACTGCTCTCTCTTTTGTCCTCAGATTTGTATCTGATGAATTCGTTTTACTTGATTGTGAGTAAAATGATTCATTAGAACTTTTATCTGATTTTTTAGACGTATCCGAGGACAAAATCTTTTCCAAAATACTCTCTAACTTTTTTCCTCTTTTTTCTCAATCTGTCTTTTTGTCCTTGTGATAACTTGACTTTTGTTCTTTGAGCTTCTCTACAGTTTTCTTCTCTATTTTCATCTCCTCTGGTCTTTTCTCCCTCTGAGATTTTACCAATCTTCTTTTCAGATTAGTCGGACAATCCCTGGAAATATGACCTTTGATTTGACATTTATAGCATCTTCTCGTATCAAATCTCTTTTTCAGGCAGTTAACAACAATGTGTCCACCAAATCCACAGTTGTAACACACTCTGTTATCGTACCAATCTCTCCATTCAGACCAAACACCCAAATCAGCACATTGATTTGACATGTAGTAGTCATCTTTCCTGCTTCTTCTGTAAAATTGATTTGACTTTGATGCACTGTGGTCCGACCTGCACCACTTATTCTCAAATTTTTGTGAGTTTTTATAATGATTGGATGACCGTACCGATGAGCTTTTATTTTTGTTTTGAAAATTTTTAGAATTTGTTTTTCATCTTGTTTTTGTTCTCCATTCTGCTTAGAAGTTTTTGCGATAAGCATTCACCTTTTTCAGCAGATTGTAGAACAGTTTCTTGAAATTTTTCTTTTTCAGCAGATTGTAGAACAGTTTCTTGAAATTTTTCTTTTAGTTTCAAAAATATTTCTTTTTTATCATTTTCAGCATCGGTATTATCATCACAATCCACAATTATGACATCGTCATAATTTGTGACATTGTTACTTATTGGATTTTCCTTTTTATTATTATTGATTGGTTTTGAACATATATGGTCTAACTTTAAAGAGGAAGTCACAAAACCTTTCAATAATTTTTCTGAATTAACAGCTTTATTTTTAAAAATCTCAACTTCTTTTTCAAGTGGAGCAATTTTCTCAATATGAGAATTTATTGCTTTTTGATTTTCTATATTTAATTTTTCAAAAACAATATTTTCATTTTTAAACATTTTTATTTTATTTTGAAAATCTATTACCATTTGTAATTTTTCATCTTCTAAAATTTTTATTTTGTTTTCAAAATTCTTTTCATTTTCTTTTAACTTTATATTTTCTAATGTCAAACTCTCAGTCTTACTCAAGAGTTTTGCATTATCTGTTTGATAATTTTCTACATCATAGACCAGGCAGACTGGTTTAGAACTTAAAGACTCATTTGTGGATATACTTGAAACTAGAGCTTCACAGTTCTTAACCAATACACTCTCTTGAAACTTATTCTTCAGAGATGTCCATAATTCTTTCGCAGTCTTGTATTCTGGTAAAAGTATCAGGATGTCTTCCTTAACCGATTGCTGGATAAGATTAATCATTTTATTTTCAGCAAAATAATCATCTTTCTGTTGAGTAGAATATTTGCACGTCTATAGAATTTTCTGATTCTAATCTCTAGGAACGACATAACCTGTCTCAATCGCAACCCAACTGCGAAAATGCATGGCTTGGACCCAGTTCAAGAATTTTTCATTCTAGGCTTCATACTCTTTTAATCTCATCAACATTGGCAACTTTATAGACCCCATTTCGTTTTCCAAACTAATCTGTCGTTCAAAACACTTGAAAAATTAGCAAACAGACAATTTTAGTAAAAAATTGACTTTTTAACCGACAATATTAACGTATCGGTTTGCTAAAAACGTTTAAAATTTTTCAGAAAACTGTTTTTAGCAGATTAGAGCTTTAAACTCGTCTCGTCAATACGAATCTAACGATATATAATGTCCGAGACGTTTTTTTTAGAAACCTTAGACAAGTTCGGGCAAACTTGTGCTAACAAATAATCAGATTTAACAAGTTCGGGTGAACTTGTATATTGCTTGACAAGTTCGAGCGAACTTGTAAGACTTTCAAAAGAACTTACAAGTTCGGGTGAACTTGTAAGATATTCAAGAGATTTTACAAGTTCGGTCGAACTTGTAATAGATTTTCAACAAAATTTAATCAAGTTCGGGTGAACTTGATGAAATCTTAATGAAAAGTATGTAAGTTCGAGCGAACTTATAAAAAATCTTGAAAAATCAATCAAGTTCGGGCGAACTTGATGAAAAGTTAAGAATTTTTCAGGCAAGTTCGAGCGAACTTGATGTCAAGTTCGAGCGAACATGAGTTATTCGACATGGTTTTTTGCAATTTTTGACATGAATTCGTTTGTTTTAAGCTCTGATCTTTTCAAGGGTTTATCTATTATGGATTTTACGTATTATACTTGAAAATCAGTCCATTTTATCCGTGAATTGTCCAAGAAAAGTTAAAAATAGAAGAAATGAGTAGAAGATGAGAGGTTCTATGTCCAATGTCTTCAAATTAAGTCAATCTTGCTCTGATACCACTTGTAGGTCCGTTGTACGGATCGTTCGGGCACTAATTTGGCAAACCTAAGGTAAACGTGCGGAATCCGTTTGCTTAGGCGACATTGGATACACTCATTTGTTTCTATTTAATCATCGTTTCATTAATATTCAACATTACAGATCCTGAAAACACTTGGACAGAGCTTCGCCTCTGGCGTAACAAAATCTCTGAATCTTACAAATGAAATCCCAAGGCACCTTTATATAGGTTTACAAGTTCGCTGGTGAGGAAGTGAGTTCGGGCGAACTTAACCTAGTCAAGTTCGGCCGAACTTGACATCATCATCACCATGATCAACGAACTTGACCTCTAACTCACTTAAATACGCCTCGTTTCTAACAGATTAAGCCCTAATCGCTCAGACTCGATATTATACGATGACGTAGGCAACAGACATATGCATCAACAATGTATTAATCCTTCACTCAATTAAGCGATCCTAATCAGTTCTAAATAATGGATCAAACATGTTGTTAATAGAATGGATTTAGAGAAAAACTCAATACTCAATTCAAGATCCCTACAATAGTTTGAAAGATGTAAAAAAAAACTTCATTTTTATCCTTTGAATTAAAAGCTTCAATAATTGATACTAAGTTCATGTACGTTAGATTGCACATTGGGTTATCCAAGTGATTTGATGGGCTTGGAATACGAAGGGGTTGTTTGGTAGCCTCTTAATGGAACCATTAAGAGGCTACCTCTGAATCGGTCAGATTTAAGGATGTTTGGTTCACCAAAGTAAAACATCTGAATGGCTAAATGAGCCTCTGAATCGCTCAGTTCTAAAACAACGTTGAATGGAACTAAATGAAAAACAAGACACATCTACCCCCATCGTTCACACCTCCTACCTCCCATCCTCGTTGCTCTCTTCTCCTCAGCCACCCTTTACCCTCGTCGTTCAGTCACACGTCGTCCATCGAATTCAGGTATTTACTATTCTTCAATCTGTGCAATATTCAAACCTTAGGTGCTTCAATCTCTGTAATATTTGCTCTAATTTCTTCAATATGTGAAATATTCAGACCAATATTTGCCCTAATTTCAATTAATTTTGTGATGAATTTGATGTGATAAAGGAACCACGAGTAAACTAATTTCCTACATGCGTATGGATTTCCTTTTTTCTATGAAATCCTTAAGATTGATATCAAAATTCTTGAAAATAATGTTTATTAAATATATAAATGCATGTTCCTGTAACCTTACAACTATAATGATAAGGGATTATTACATATATCCCTCTATCTCAAACCTAAATTACATATTTACCCAACCTAAAAGTGAAATTACATATTGCCCCTCCTTGTTATGAAATGACACAATTACCCTTTTAAACATAAAAAGACCCTAAGAAGTTTCTTACCTCCCACAACCCTCACGACCTCCTCACTGGTTCACAATTCCAAATCTCCACCGCCGAACCACCTGCAACCCACCTTGCAGTATCCCCACCGGTGAAACACCTTACCAAATCCCCACTGGCGAACCACAATCCCTACCAGTAAACCACCGATGAACCACCACGAACCACCTTGCCATATCCTCACCGGCGAGCCACCTGCAAACCACCTTGCCAAATCCCCACTGGCGGGCCACATTTCCGGCAAGGAACCGTAAACCCAGAAGAGAATAAGTATTCTATGTCTCACATAAAGCACTTCAGGGTGTGTTTGATTCATGATGTTTTCTTTCTTTTCGATTCATCGGGAGTAACATTATGTTTAAAAGAACAAAATAAAATAGCACTTTTATTTGTTTTCTTTGAATCATGATTTTTGTATGCGTATGATGTAGGAACAATGGGTTTAACATTAAAGAAACACAAGAAGAGGGGAAAAAGAAATTACTGTAAATTTGAAAATTTTTATTTGTTAGTATGAAAAGAGTACAATAGTCATTCTCTAATGTTTTTTTAATGAAATGGGTATTGTTATTTTTAACTTTTAAGAAGGGGAAATATGTAATTTAACTTTTGACTTGAGTAAATATGTAATTTATGATGTTTGCAGGGGATATATGTAATTTAATGATAAAATACAAAGTTTTAGTTTATTAAATTGGTGGCCTTGGTGATTTTATTTATATTGCAACTGTCTTCTTGTTTTGTAAGGTCCTTAGATCATGTGTTAGTGGGTCGGGTGGTTTTAATAACGGGTCAAAAATCAAAATGACTATTTCATGTGTACAACATGCTGGTAAAAGTTACAATGGGTCAGGTGGTTTTGATAACGCGTCAAAGAAACAATGTTCTGGTCGGTACTCAGCACTGATGTGCAATTCTTTCGATACCAGATTTGAGGGGATATGTGTAACAATCTTGATTCACTTTTTTGGAAGTTTGTGCCAAAGATTGGTATTAGGGTACTGGTACCTAGCAGTGATGAAGGTGGAGATATGGCTATCATCTCTGCGACAACTAGATATCACAACTTGAGAATATGCTGAAACAGAAGACTTTTACTAGGCTTGTTAGTTGTTTTTGCACCATTTGTTAATATTTTCTATGATCTGTGTTGTAAGTTGCCAGGTTTCACGAGTGCCCTTCATGGCCCCAATCAGAGTTGCACACTTGGCAATATTTTTAGTAGTTAGTTGAGTTTTTAAAAATGATTCTAAAAACTAGATTGCCATATAGATGATCTAAATTTTTGAATCGAAATAATTTAAGGGATTTCTATATTGTGAGTACACTTTGGGCTATGCTTGACCTTATATTTTAGCTCAGTTTTGAAGTTTATCTCAATGACCTGTTAGAGGCAAATTTTAACCCAGTTGACCGGTTTGTAAATGCACAGTTTGAAGTTTATCCCACATTAGTTTGCTTTGGAGGACGATACCCTGGTGGCACACGTGAAAACTAATTTTTTTTCCTATTCCATTTAGTGTTTTATTTGTTAGTTTCAAAGGAATTTCATGAGTTTAATTTACGCCCTCTATATGATTCCTCAACGTTAGTTGCTCATAGAACAACACTCGCAGTATGACTTCCTATTATTTTATTTTTATTTTTAAATATACTATTTAACAAATGACTCAATTTTTTTGTCTTTTTAGGATTATTGCCAGCTCTGAGGCAACTTTCACAATTTGACGATGAAGGCCAACTGCTCTTCATGCACTATGCCAAAGAATGAGCAGGCCTTTTGTTCCTAAATAGAAACTGTGACATCAAAGTGACTGGCCAAAGAATGGTAAAACAAGTTGTAAAGGGAACAAGTCGCAACAGTTCAACCAATGCTGATGATGGCTAGTTTATTATGGAAGTCTTTGTACTGGTTGGTGTTTATATATTTTTATTTATAAATGTAGCGGTACCATATTCTGAAAAGTAGCTACTGCTACCCTTAATCATGATTATCCAAAAGTTGTCCACTTTGAACTCGGCTTAGAAAATATAATATCTTCATTGCCCTTAAAAGTTTCAGAAACACAAAAGAAAACGAAACCGTACCCGTATAGATTTCAAGGTATTCGAATACTAAAATACTAAAACGTATAGATTGGAAAGGTTACGAATACTAAAACAAATTATGAATACTGAGGTTCAGATATGTGTTATCATAAGAGAATGGAGAATGTATTAGACGTATCTCACACATGTTTGTTGGGTTTCCATGGTGATCAGTTAAAATTTTATTAATCAAAACTCGGTTCAATAAATAATAGTCAATTAATTAAGCGAGTTAATTAATAAAACGCAGCGAAAAAACAAACAAGTGATCAACAATAAACAAAACCCGATAGGATCCGGTTACATGCAAATACGAGCACGGTGATAAGGATATCTAACTACCGATAAAAAAGATATACCTCTGTTAATAATTAACCGAGACACCGAAGTTCAACAAACACGTGCCAGTGATACGAACTAATGAAACGCGGGTAGAGGCCGGGTAGCGGCGGCGACGACGGTAGCCAGCGGCGACAGCGCCGACGAAGGTGGCCGCCGGCGGCGGCAGCAGCGACGGTGGTTGTGGGTGTGATGTGCTAAAAGTAGTTTAATAAAAACAAACCAAATTAACCTAATCTAATACGAAGTTATACTCTAGACTCTCTAAAACTCGACTAAACTACTAACCGGTAAGTGAACCGATCGACTCTAGTAAAGCTAAGTAAGTCCGGATATCGAACCCACGAGACTCTATTTAACTACGCTAACTAACCTATCTAGACTGACACTGACGCAGACATGACACTATTTTTTTATGTTGGGTTGGGGGGAATTGCAATTAAAATTAAAGTAATTAACTAAGACGGACTAGAACACGACTTGAACTAGGATTGAACTTAGTGATGGCAAATGACTACCTAGGTTGGACTCCAAATGTTATCGTATGGATTTCTATCGGATACTAATGTGATATGGAACCGGGATCTTTGAGTGCTAAACCCTAACAGGAACCGAACAAGACTCCCGACCCTTCTTGAGAAGATACCTATGGAACTCTACAGGATTGTTATGACTACCGGTTAACTAGACTCCCTTACGGTTATCTAACTTTCTAGAATAATGCCCTAAAGTGACTAACTACCTCATAGTGGAAACTCTAAGGCAACTATGGAACTCGATTTAGTTTAATAGACAAGATATTGGCAAGGCAACTAAAACCGACTTTTCACAAAACCTAATCCTAGTAATTTACCAACCTGGACCTATTAATAACCTAGCACTTCACAACGACTAGAATTAGTAGAATATCCAAACTTTTCTAAATCATGAAAATTGTTTCTATGGTTTATTGGCCAATTCACCAAAAGATTACCCACACCCGCAAGGACCCGAGAATCAATACAAACCCATTATATGAAAGATATTCATCAGAATTTATGTGAAACAATAATCATTCAATAATCAAATAAATATATGTAAACACACCAAATAAAAAAGCCTCTTTACTTTTCAAGAAAAACCCATAAACACAATTAAGATCCGATAAGAATCCAAACTTTAACAAGTGTTCATCACAACCTAAGTAGCTTAAGAAGTTTAGCAAAGAAATATGGTTGCAAGTATCAAAACAATAATCTCAAACAAGGAATTCATTGATAAAAGAGGAAAAACTAAGAAACAAGATAAACTAGGAAGACAAAACCCGTTAAATCTTCAATCTTTATGCTTCCGGCTCCTACCAAACGATTCCCGTGCTTCCTAGCCTTGAATTCCTTGCTAAATTAGCTGCTGAGTTCGTCCAAATTTGTCTCTTTTTGACTAGGGTTAAGTTGATTTGATAATGATCTATTTATACCTTTCTATTCAACCAAAACCCTGCAGCTCATGAAATCCCCGTTAAAACAGGCCCCTCGCCACTCGCGAGAGGCTAGGCCAATCCTGTCGCCACCCGCGAGAGGATCTCGTTAGCATGTCGCGACCCGCCAGAGGAATAAAACTCTCGATTTCGTGCCGGTACTTGGTTTCTTCATATTTTGGCTCGTTTTCTATCCTTTTCTGCTACTTCCATGAACCAAGACCTGCAAAACATACACAGATCAAAAGTATGTACATTCTAACTAAAAAAGAAACTAAAACTAATGGAAATCATACAAACTATATAAGATAAATGGATGTATTTTACAATGCATCAAATATCCCCACACTTAACCTTTTTTCGTCCCTGAAAAAGAATTATGCAAACGGAATCATAGTCGGATAAAATATTCGTGTTCAAAAGCTAGATTACTTATTAAGATTGAAACTCGTGTTAACCGCGATTGCAAGTATACGTGTCCCCTTAAACCCAAACCCAGTTCCAAGCCCTTATCATCAATTTATGTTCAAGTGTAGTCAATCTACCTAGGATCTCACACTAAATGTCGCAGTTTCACCTAATCCTGCCTCAAGCTCATGAAACAAATGGAACGAATCAATTGACCCTTTCCTAACCGTTTTATACCAAATCAAAAGAATTTAACGTCAATTTTTTTCTTTTCTTTTTTAGCACTAGACTTTGCATACCTAACCCAGAGGCTGTCTCAAGCAGAGTCACCATCTCCAAAAGAGACAACGTGAGCGTCGGTAGTTTTGCATTTTTTTCCTTTTAACTTAACATAGAGGCAATCTAAATCAGAGTTACCATCCCCAATAAAGATTACATAGGCCTCATATTTTATATCAATCCAGCTCAATTATTCTTTATATTTTTCTTTGATAAAATATTCTAACAATTTTAGCTTATAACGGCATTCCTTACACTATTTTTGGCGGTTCCGGCTTCCCCACTTTTCCTAGATGAGCACCCACTAGTAAACTAACAATTAAGGTATATTAATATTAAGGCACCTAGAAACCGGATCGAGCCTTGATATGCGCAAAATGCAACATATAAATTACATCAAACAAGACGTAAAATCAACCCTTTTTCGATATTAATGTTAGAAAAAGCTTGTTTCTATGTTTACTTTAAAAATACAGGATCAAAAGAGCTTAAACGAATAAAAGAAACAAATTAAAAAAAGAAACCAACACAAATACAAAGAAGAAGGATTGACACGACTTGCCGAACCCCCAATCACATCCAAAACAACAAAAATAACGAAGACATAAGCTTAGGAACAGGGTCGTGCCCAGTCAAAGATTCTTTGCAGAAAAAGACAACAGCAACAGACAACCAACACGGGGTCGTGCCAAGTCAACATGGGCCGTGGTCAACTTTAAGATTCGCAAAATCAGGGATAGTACAACAAGTACACTGATCATGGGGGCGTGCTCTGTCACCATGGGGCGTGTTAGTACAAGACCTGACATCTGCAGTTAGTGAAGGTAGAGAAAAAGTCCACCACGGGGCCGTGCCCACCTAGCATGGGGCCGTGGTCACCTTCTGTTTCCAGCTATAAATAGAGGTGCTTGGTTCATGAGAAAGACATCCCTTGGCAAACCACTTCTCTCATACTTGCCTTCAGTCCACCACCACTACAACATCAACACCCACCACTATCATCCATCTTTCATCTTTTAGTGTGTGTAGTAGTCTCGTGATCCAAGATCGATCGTAAGAGTTCTTGTCAAACAAAGGTCATGCTTGGCTAAATCTCTTGCATCACTTGGTGAAGACTAATCTTTATGTATTACTTTTGATTTCCAATCTTTGGCAACTTTTATTTGGGTATGTATTAAAGACTGTAATAACTAGTTTTTATATTGAAAGTGATCTTTATTTAAACATTTCTTCAAGTTTCGTTGATTCACTCATTTGTGTCTTTACGGTCTATATAAAGCGCGGTAACTGCCTAGAAGGGTGTTTGGGAAAAGTTCTTGTCTCATTCAGTGTATAGATCATGCGAGAACTTGGTTCAAGCTTATTAGGACTTCCCTTGAGACAGATAGCATCAAATCGGGGGAAGTAAGAATGGCTTGAACCCCTTATAAATAAACTACTAATAAACTTTATTCCGACTCTATGGGACTGTATCCCTGCAGACTCAGACCAATAGGTTGAGGGTAACGTCGCCTTCACAAGAGGGGCCTACCACTTTTCGCATTAATAACTTATTTAATTATCTTCCAATATTCCGACCCCGTGGGACTGTATCCCTACTGACTCAGACCAATGGGTTGAGGGTAACGTCGCCTTCACAAGAGGGGCCTACCACTATAACTAAGATAACTCTAAAAAAGACCAAAGTGCGGAAATCATCAAAGGATACATAAAAGAGAAGTTGGAACCAAGTGATTCTTTCTTGTCTATTTCTTTTATTTACATATTTACTTTCATTTATTTTTATGTTTTATAAAACTTTCAAAACTTTTATCAAAATTTGGTTAGATTAAACGCTAACAATAAGCCGGTACTAAAAGCTCTTTTGTCCTTGGACGACCTCGGTATCCTACCATCCCTATACTACGTCTACGATGGGTGCATTTGCCATAACGTGTGTAGAGAGATAGTATTGTATCGTGCTTTATAAATGTAAAACTTGATTTATGAGCGAAAGTGCTTCAAATATAACTAAAAACATAACCACCCGCACACACGTCAAGTTTTTGGTGCCGTTGCCGGGGACACACGGATTTTAATAAAGCTTAAAATTAGCAGCCTAATCAAATTCAGTACATTTTTCAAAATTGCGCGCCCATTTTCAAAACTTATTTTTCTTTATAGTAGGATTTCCACGGGGCTGGGTCAGCTTGCCACGCCCCCGTGCTGCAGAATATTAATTAACCCTTTTAAAACTCACAGATACAGGCTTGACCACGGGACCGTGCCAGTTCAGCACGGGGCCGTGGTCATCCCCTGTTAAAACTTATTTTCAGTTTTTCCGATATCGAGGCTCGTTGATCTTCTGTGTACCATCCAATAATGTATTATTACCTAGAAGATTACAAAATTACTATATTGAGGATGATTACGAGGAACCATATTGTACCATTTGCGGTGAAAATCACTCGGTACAACATTGTTACCTTTTTTAACCAACAACCTTATACACCACATATGAAGAACCAAGGTTTAAGCTCCCAAAACCTAATTTTGATTGGGATGCCAATCCATTTGAAACAAACGACACACCACCAACGATAGTTCTCGAAGCCGAAAGCCTTATACAAAGTCTAAAAAATTTAGAACTCTTACTTAAGAGATCTCGCGGAAAAGAAGAGACGGTTTGTACTAAGGAGGTAATAATCGAAGAGGTAAAAATAGAAGAACCACAAAAAGAAAAACTCATGCATGCACCAAACCATAAGGAAGGTAAGCCTAAAAAAGTTATCTCGATAAAAAAAACCAAGTTTTCAAGAAATTCACATTTTGCAACCTTCTTTGGAAAATCATTGTTTGGTTTCTCCGCAGGCCAAGTTTTTAATTGAGCTAAACACTGCTACCAAAATCGAGGAAATAGTTAGCATTAACTTAACAAATGATCAAACTTCACTAATACAATATGAACACCATGAATTGAACATAAAGCCAGTCCCATCTTTTTTTCAAAACATATTTGTTAATAACGTGCTAATTGATAAAGATCTTTGTGTTAACATAATGCCTAACTACATTATTGAATAATTGGGTACTAGTGGTTTCTCTCCACTTAAAATTCCTATTTTTCTCTCTAATAAAAAAACGCTACAAGCCACGGGAGTGGTTGAGGATGTCTTAATTCAAACAAATCAAACGGTGGTACCAACCGAATTCATCATCCTAGATGATGCTCCACTCGTGTTGGGACAATTATTCATAAAAACCCATCAAACTTTGGTTAATCGGAAGCAAAACAACCTACCACTTCAATTAGGGACCGACAAAAGGTACGTCAATCTTGACCAATCAAAATATCCCATTGGCAATGATGACCCCCTAATTGAAGCTGAAACAGAGACACCCGATACATAAGAAACAGACGAACACTCGTCGAAGAGGAAGACGCCGTCGAACAAACCTTTTCGGCCATCGACCTTAATAAAGAAGAAAATAAAAAGTCTCTTGAAGACCCGCCACCACTTAAACTCAAGGAATCACCAAAAGGTCTGAATACGCATTCCTAGACGAAAATGGTAAACTCCCCGTCATCATTTCTTCAAATTTAACTTTTATGAAAAATAAAAATTAATGAAATTTTAAAAAAACACAAAAAAGCAATCGCATGGAAACTTGTGGACATCAAAGGGATAAGTCCGTCCATTTGCACACACAAAATTTTAACGGAAGATGACTTTAAAACGGTAATAGAACCACAAAGAAGAGTAAATCCTAATGTACTAAAACTGCTAGACGTCGGACTCATCTATCCTATCTCCAATAGCCCTTGGGTGAGCCTTGTCCAAGTAGTAACAAAGAAAGGAGGTATGATGGTGGTAACTAACGAAAAAAGTGAACTTATTCCAACAAGAACCGTCACCGGATGGCGTGTTTGTATTGACTATCTCAAACTAAACGAAGCAACAAGGAAATACCACTTTCCTTTACCATTTATCGACCAAATGCTAGAAAGATTATCCGGTCATATATTTTATTGTTTTTTAGATGGTTTCTCCGGTTATTTTCAAATCCTAATAACGCAGGAGGACCAAGAAAAAACAACTTTTACATGTCCCTATGGAACCTTTGCTTATCGACGCATGCCTTTTGGTCTATGCAATGCCCCCGCAACGTTTCAACGTTGCATGGTGGCCATTTTCCACAACATGATAGAAAAAGCCATGGAAGTTTTCATGGATGACTTTTCTATCTTTGGAGACTCATACGATCATTGCTCGATAATCTTGAGCGAATGCTATCCCAATGTGAGGAAACCAACATCGCCCTTAATTGGGAAAAATGCCATTTCATGGTGACTGAGGGAATAGTGATTGGTTATAAAATCTCAAGCGAAGGAATGAAAGTTGATCAGGAAAAAATAGACACTATTTCCCGATTACCTCCTCCATCCTCTGTTTGAGCCATACGAAGTTTCCTAGGGCATGCCGGATTTTATAGGCGATTTATCAAAGACTTTTCAAAAATCTCTAGACCTCTAACAAAATTACTTGAAAAAGATGCTCCATTCATCTTTGACAAGGATTGCAATGAAGCTTTTCTTACACTTAAGAAATTGCTAGTCAATGCGCCAATCATGATAGCGCCCGATTGGAAATTACCCTTTGAAATCATGTGCGATGCAAGCGACTTTGCAGTTGGAGCCATCTTAGGACAATGAATAGAAAGGCATTTCACCCAATATACTATGCAACTAAAACTCTTAACGATGCTCAAGAAAACTATACAACTATAAAAAAAGAATTACTTGCCGTAGTATTTCTTTTGATAAATTTCTTCCTATCTTGTTCTTTCTAAAACAATAGTCTATATGGACCATTCCGCCATTCGATACCTTTAAAAGAACAAGATGCTAAACCAAGTTTGATCCGGAGGATTCTTCTCCTCCAAGAATTCGATATAGAAATAAAAGATAAAAGAGGAGCCGAAACACCGCCACCGATCACTTGTCTCACTTGGAAGATCCCGCTTTGGAGAAGACTCGAGAAGAGCTCATAAATGAAAAATTCCCCATCGAATCCTTAGAAATGGTCGAATAACAATAAGAACCTTGGTAGGCCGACTATGCTAACTACCTCGTTAGTGGCATTTTAGTAAAAAGGTTGGTCTCATCATCAAAGAGAAAATTCTTTGCTGATGTCAAGCACTATTTTTTGGAAGACCCATATCTTTTTAGAATATGTGCCGACCAACTTATACGAAGGTGCGTCCATGGTCAAGAAGCAAGAAAAATTCTTCACCATTGTCACGAAGGACCGTATGGAGGACATCATGGAGCAACGAGCACCGCACAGAAGGTATTCGATTCAGGATTTTATTGGCTAACCATCCATAAGCATGCACATAATCTAATAAAAATATGTGACGCTTGCCAACAAATAGGTAATATATCATCAAGAAACGAAATGCCTCAAAATGGCATTCTTATTTGTGAAATTTTTTATGTTTGGCGTATGGATTTTATGGGACCTTTTCTACCATCAAAAGGGAACAAATATATTCTTGTGGCAGTCGATTACATGTCTAAGTGGGACGGAGCCGAGCTCTTCCAACAAATGATGGAAGAGTTGTGGTAAGATTTTTGAAACAACTATTCTCTCATTTTGGCACTCCAAAAGCACTTATGAGTGATAGAGGCACTCATTTTTTTAATTATCAATTGAATAAAATCTTAAGAAAATATGGGGTCTATCACCGTCTTTCAACCGCCTACCATCCACAAACCAATGGTCAAGCCGAAGTAACCAATCACGGTTTAAAAAGAATCTTTGAAAAAAAACTGTAGGTCAAAATAAAAAAGATTGGGCTGATATAATAGACGATGCTTTATGGCCTATCGTACAACCTGTAAAACTCCAATAGGCACTACCCCATATAAGCTCGTCTATGGAAAAAAAATTATCACCTCCCAGTAGAAATTGCACATATGGCATACTAGGCAATAAAAAACGTAAACCTAGTTCAAGAAACTTCCGGTAAAAATCGATTTTATCACTTAAATGAATTAGATGAAATGAGAAATCAAGCATACTCCAACTCTGAAATCTATAAGGAACGCATGAAAAACATACACGATAAAATAAGAAAACCTAAAGAATTTTTGGAGGGGGATCAAATGCTCTTGTTTAAGTCAAGGCTTCCATTGTTTCCCGAAAAACTGAAGTCTAGATGGTCGAGACCTTTTTCCATCACCCAATCTTTTCACATGGCACTGTAGAAATTAAGCCTCAAAACAGTGCACCTTTCAAAGTTAACGAATAAAGGCTTAAGATCGATAGAGGATTCCTTGAGGATGAGGAGGCTGAATTAACACTCCAAGAGGCGGAAAGTTGACCAAGGCATGATAAAACGTCAATTGTAAATATGAACTTTTATTTTAAATGTCTTGTAGGTTCATTCGGAGGCGATACAAGAATACGAGCGAAACATGTAAGTACTAATAGGAAACCCTCAGGGAAACAAACACACACACACATAATAAAAAAAATATTTTGCCACGGGGCCGTGCCCACCAGGCACTGGGCTATGGCAAATCTGTAGACGGGTTTATAACTCCTTTTTCTTCACCTTTTCAACACAACACCATAACCCGTTTGTCTGGAGCAGCCGGTTCCTTCCCTTTTTCTGCCAATTTTTGACGATTCTATAACCATTCAACCAACAAGGTATGATTCTAACATCATAATTAGTTAGTTTAACACTTTGCATGTAGTTTAACATCAAAAATTTGGGAAAAATCTTCTTGAACTAAACCCTTGCCAACCCCAAATTGTTTCTTAGATCTTGTTACTAGTAGTAAATAGAAGTGTTTTAAGAAGTAAATCACCAAGCATTGTTGGAAAAACTGGATTGTTCAAGTAGTTTTTCACAAACCCTCGTTTTATAACCGAAAAATTTAAAATTAAAGGGGTAAACGAGTAGTTAATGCAACATTTTCACTTGGGGTTTGATTTTCGAAGCCGGCTCGAACACCTTGTTTTGGGTTAACAGAAGGTTCACCACGGGGCCGTGCCCACTGACCACGGGGCCGTGGCCAATACACACCCCAGACACGGGGTCGTGTCTACAGGGCACGAGGTCGTGCCCAGACCCCCTTAATCCATTTTTGTCATATTTTCCAACATGCTACTTGTCTTAATGGTTCTTTCTTGTAGGAATGGCACCACACAAATTCTTACGATTTAGAAGTCATGAGTTCGAGTACAAGAACATGTTCGAAGAACTACACGCTAGGCATGAAGAATCACCAAGACAAGTCTGCTACACTACTCTCGAAACTATAGGGCAAAGGGAGAGATATGACGCTTTGATCACGGGTCCACTGCACATTGTCCTAGAAACCAAACTGAGATCGATCCATGAATATAACATGGAGTTCTTAAGCACGCTCATTTTTGACAAAAATGAGCTGGAACTTTTTTAGACGAATGCGGTTTAATTCAGGTGTGGGTGGGGGGGAGTGGTACAACATTTTTGTAGCACAATTCAGAGTCGACATTGGGTTATACTCTGAGGACGACATTGCTGAGCTGGAATTTACGGAAGGTATCTGTGAACTTCCTGACCACATGAGACAATCTACATGGGCAGTATTGGGAGATGGGCACTATGATCCAAGCCCTACAAAGAGCACAAAGATGAGGGACCCTCTAATGCGATACATCCGTTGGGTCCTAAGTGACTCTCTGTGCCAAAGAAAGGATAGTGGAGGGGTGGTGAATCTTCGGGAGCTTACTTGCCTATATTGCATCCTGACCCACCAACCCCTTGATGTCGCCCACATGCTACTAAGGAACATGGTCGTCAAGGCCACCGCCGGCGTCCGAACCCCGATGTTTTTTGGAGGATGGATTGCCAAGCTCTTCAAGAACTACATTAGGCGCACTCCAAGTTCATTTCACAAAGGAGTGGGTGTAACAAAGGCCGACCTAGCCCTATGCCGAAGTATGGGTCTCATAATCGATTGCAACAATGGCTTCATGTGCTTTACAGATGCAGGTGGCCGGGTATGGAATCCAAATGACCCGGATGAGGTCCTTGTAATCGAGGATATCTCCAACCGCCCTCGACGTACTAGTTACGCCTCGGGTTCTTCCTCTCAAGGAGGGAGCGATTTTCCTAACCTCCAAAATTTATATAATATCATGTAGGAAATCCTCCAAGTCTCTAACAACGCCTTCGCTTGGGACAAAGCTCAAGCAGCCGGATTGGAAGCACGGAACACAACATCGTTAGCATGCAAAACGACATCACTTACATCCGGGAGCACATGGGGTACCATGACGAGGAGGAGGAGTAGGGAGAGGGCAATGACATGGACTCGGACTAGGCGATGGTGGTGGAAGGCAACAGATCAATCCTTCAGGTTATCCCTTTCTAACCTTTGAACATGTTGGTATTTTTCGGGTTGCGTCCCATGAACAATTTGCTTCTCTGGACAATTTACATTCCTACATTTTCTTTTCTTTTTCTTGGATGATGATGGTTGAAACACTTAAACTCTCATATTTTAGGAACTTTGTTATTGTGTTGGATTATTGTATTATGGTAGGATTGTAGCTCATAGGACCTTGGGAGGCTTGGACACACTAAGCATAGTGGTCCCTAAGCCTGGAAATCATATACAAAATAATGAAACCGAAGATCATATCTGTTACAGACAATTGCCACGGGTCGTGCCCATAGCCCACGCCCCCGTGCACATCCTTCTGTAAGCCTTTCAATCACCCTGTTACTGGAACTTTGGCCACGGGACCGTGCCCACCTAGCACGACCCCGTGCCCAGTGTCTAGTAACTTTATATTTTTGTTGTGTTAACCCACTTTTTGCACATTTAATCAAAACAAATCCTTTTTAGGACACATTGAGGACAATGTGTAATTTAAGTGTGGGGGGGGGGGGGGATGTTAAAACCTTGAATCTTTGGTCCTAAAAACAAGCGTTACACAAAACTCCCCTTGGAAAACCACTAATCACCCCAAATATTTTTCAAAATTTTTTTCATTTTTCATTTCTTTACTTATCTTGGTATAGTTTGGGAAAAATAAGTTCTAAAAATTATGTTTTTGCTAATTTACAACTGATAGCATCGTGATAAAAAGAACCGATTAAGAAAATTATAAAAACAGGCATAACAAATCCGTATAAAATTTGATTATATATACACTTTTACACTCTACCCTTTTCCCACAAAAACTGAGTTTGAGCCTTTACCGAGCACACAAATACATATATAAACTAATTGCTCAAATTTTCGTTCTCGTATGAATAGCCCGTTTGGTTCTTACAAATCTAGAACTTGGCAAAGCAATATGCTCCAAATCCTTACCCACACAAATCCAAGTAAGTAAATGATGGAGGCATTAGGACCAAAACCCATTTTTCATTTTAAACCCTTATTTTTCCTTTTCATCCCTTAACAAAATCATTTCCCTAGTAAACCCTTTTGAGCCTTAACCTTTTTCACTTCTAAACCCACAAAAATACAATACCCACATCCCCCCTTATTTTAGTAAAAAGTGCGGTTACAAAATTATGGCTTAGTTTCAACTTTTGTTTAAAAATAAGGCATTAAATAAAGTTTTTTTTCTAAGCCACAAAAAGAATTTAAAGGACCGACATTTTTTACATTTTCACCAATTTTTACCAAAAATACCTACCCAAGCCAAAACCTAACCTTTTTAAAAGCCCTCTTGATATTTACACGGATTAAAAGGTCAAAAAGGAGGAGGTTTGATTGTTTGTCAAGCCTATGGTAAGATTAAGCTCCACAATCGGATCTGAGCGATTTCACTTAAATATCTTCGGCCGAGAGTTGAGTGACCACTTGTGAGGTGTGTAATTATGTATGTAATTAAATAGAATTTTATAAAGGCATGTTATACCCAAAATAAATAATTTTTCTTAAAATGTGTTTTCAATAAATCATGACGAATAAGATTGTAAACAAAATAAAAACAAAATAAATTTAGAACTTTGAATCCTAACACTCTAAAGATAAGACCAAAACTTCTCTTCTACCAATTCCATTTGGGTGTGTAAGCCACATTATGGAGTTTTGCTTGAGGACAAACAAATATTCAAATGTGTGGGTATTTGATGTACGCAAAATGCAACATATAAATTACATCAAACAAGCTATAAAATCAACCCTTTTTCGGTACTAATGTTTGAAAAAAACATGTTTCTTTGTTTACTTAGACCAATAGGTTGAGGGTAACGTTTCCCGGAATGGAGCCTACTACTATAAAACTAAAGATAATCTCTTAAAAGTCCCAAAGTATGGAAATCATCAAAGGAAATATAAAAGAGGAGTCGGAACCAAGTGATTCTTTCTTGTCTATCTATTTTTCTTTTTATTTACATTTACATTTTCACTTTTATTTTAATTTTATCTTTCAAAACTTTTATCAAAATTTGATTAGATTAGACGTTAACGATAAACTGGTACTAAAAGCTCTTGTGTCCTTGGACTATAACACCCCAAATCGTGTTTTTGTGACTAAGTTGTAGTTTTAATTTTTGTTAGAGTATATTTGCATGAAGTATGATGGCTAGGAAAATTTAACCTAGTTATGACTTGTTAACTTCCAACAAAGAATATAATAACAATATGAATGAATTTAAAAAATGGACTAAACATGAGGGGTTAAAAGTCACATTTGGGAAAGTTTGAAGTTTATATAGAAAATGCAAAATTCCAGTGCATATGTGTGTGTTTGTGCGTGATTTAGAGAGAAAAGAAGGGAAAGAACAAGAACTCTAAATTTAGCAAAATTGGAAGGAAAAACTATGTTGATCTTGTGTATGAACCCTAATAATCAACAATCTAAGCTATTCTAACAAGAGGTAAGTCACAATTTTTGATTTGGTGGGTTTTGGTGTAATGAGATTGTATGAACATGGCAAATTTTTGGGTGTCAAAGTAGTATGATGCAAATTGATATGGAAGCTTTGTTAGAAAACATATGTGAATACTTAATTGCATGGAATTGATGAGTTTATGTAAATAATCTTCATGAATCACGAAGTGGGTTTCGATATATGATCTTAGGAATTTTGTTTTAGTTGATGTTTCTTACTCAACAAAGATTGGATGAATGATGGTTGTTAAGAACTATTGTGATATTTGTGTACTTGAGAATTCATGTATGTGAAATATGGTGTGAATGATATGCGAAAATATTAGTTCTAAGCGTAGTGAAAGTCGCACACCAAGTGCTCGATGAAATGCTTTCGATGTTAAATTTTGAGTAATCGTGACGCTTGTTAGCAAAAGTTGAGTTTAGAATGAAAAGAATTGTTGTATTTGAATAAAATGGATTCATGGGGACTAAATGTAAACATGTTAATTTTAGGTGTGAAACAAGAAGGTTCGAATAGCAAGAATTCTCAAGGCTCACAAGATCGAGGTATGCTATTCTCGCCTACAAGATAAGTTATTACTTGTTGTATTGTTTATAAGTCGTAACTTGGCAAATTGTCATATGGGTAGAAACTAGAATAGTCATGTGTTGAACCGTTGCGAACAGATCATACTAATGAGGATATTATGTTAATGAACGAACATGTAATTGACCCGTTGCAAACGGGTCAAACGGATGAGAATGCTATGTTTAAGAACGATCTTGTAATTGACCTGTCCGCAACGGGTCAAAGGGATCAGAATGTGATGTTAGAGAATGGTCATGTAATTGACCCATTTCAAACGGGTCAAACGAAGGAGAATGTTATGATAGAAATGGTTATGTAGTTTGAATGAAATATTTAATATGGCCATACAGTTGATCCGGTACGAACAAGTCAACGAATTAGAATGAAATATTTAATATGGTCATACAGTTGATCCGGTACTAACGGTTCAACGGACTAGAATGAAATATTTAATATTGTCATACAATTGATCCGGTATGAACGGTTCAATGAACTAGAATGAAATATGTAATATGGTCATGCATTTGATTCGGTACAAATGGGTCAACGAACTAGAATGAAATATTTAATATGGTCATACAGTTGATCCGGTATGAGCGGTTCAACGAACTAGAATGAAATATTTAATATGGTCATACAGTTAATTCGGTACGAACAGGTCAATGGACTAGAATGAAATGCTTAATATGGTCATGCAGTTGATCCGGTATGAACGGGTCAATGAACTAGAATGAAATGCTTAATATGATAATGCAGTTGATCCGATACGAACGGGTCAACGAACTAGAATGAAATGTTTAATATGGTCATATTGTTGATTCGATACGAACGGGTCAACGAACAAGAATGTTATGTTTAGAATGATCATGTAAACGAATCCGGTACGAACGAGTCAAAGAATAAGAATATAATGTTTGAAATAGTTATGTATTTATTTCGTTGTGAGCAGGTTAAATGTTTATACATTTATTATTATTCGAACGGATTGAAGTAATGAAATCGAGTAGAAAATAAGCCAAATCTAATGTAACGGAAGGAATATAAACATGAAGTTTATTGGGGATAATGAAAATGGTGGAATGTCACATTCAATGAAAATTAGGACTGTTGGTGCATATGTCTGTTGCCTACATCATTGTATATCGAGTCTGAGTGATTAGAGCTTAATCTGTTAGAAACAAGGCGTATTTAAGTGTAATATAGGCCAAGTTTGCTGGTAATGGTGTGTGTGAAGTCAAGTTCGGCCGAACTTGACTAGGTCAAGTTCGCCCGAACTCTATCTCCCACCAGCGAACTTGAGTTAGTATAAATAGGTGCCTTGGTGATTTCATTTAAAACCAAAGAGAAATTTTGGCACAGAGACGACGAAGCTCTGTCGGATCCGGTTCTCGAATGTATTGAACTTTAGATCAATGAAAACAACATTTAAATGAGTAATTCTTGTTATTTGGTTAACTTGTCATTAGTTTCTGCCTAATTGGACAATAGATAACAAATTTACATTCCCGTGCTAATCGTGGACGTTCCTACAAGTGGTATCAGAGCCTAGATACCTAAATTTGCTGGAATCAAGACAAGAGTTTCTCTTATTCTACTCCATTCTATCATTTTTCTTAACAGTTTCACATATTTGAAGATTTCATGGAAAAAATTGGCTTAAAATTGAATATGTCATGTAAAATACAGTTGTGATAAACCCTTGAGAGTTTGGACATCAAATTCAATCGAATTGATATCAAAAGGTTGAAAAAACCATGAATTACAAACAAGGTTTGACCGAACTTAACATCAAGTTCGACCAAACTTGATTAAAATTTCACAGATTTTAATCAAGTTCGCTCGAACTTGATCGGTTTTTCAAGGATTTCTATAAGTTCGCTCGGAGTTGCAAGTTAATTTAACATTTTTGATCAAGTTCGCCCGAACTTGATCAATTTTTGTTGAAATTCTCTCACAAGTTCGCCCGAACTTGATAACTTTCTTGAAATTTCACCTAAGTTCGACCGAACTTATCTTTTTCTTGATAATCTTCACAACTTCGCTCGAAATAATTCAAGATTGAAAATTTCAGCTAAGTTCGACTGAACTTGATTGTGTGTGATAAAATTTGAAAATTGTCATCTAAGTTAGACCGAATTTGTTGAAAACTAAAATCAAAATCTGATTTTCACACGAGTTCGACCGAATTTGTCTATTGCTAATCAAGTTTCGAGTGTTTTTGATCGTATTTTCAGATAAGTCTTCAAATTGTCATAATGGAAGATTTCCATAACGTGTTCGTCTCACAAGTAGCTTCTTCATCAAATGCTAATATTCTTGCGGCGAATCAGATGAATATCGACAACAAAATGGGTTATATGACAAAACTGCAAAAGCCAATGAGTATGGACGAATTCAAAGGGTGGAAAGAAAAATTTGTGAATTGGATACAAGCAAATCAATTCAACAGCTGGGTTGCAGTTGAAGATGGTTACAAGTGGCCAAAAGATGAGCGTGATCAAGATCTTCCGTGGAACAAGTTTTCACCGGCTGACAAAGAAAATTATGTCGCTGAGAAGAAAATGATCAGCTTGATACAACAATCAGTAAAGGAAGATATCTTGATACTATTACTAGAATATGAAACATCACAAGACTTATGGCACACTCTTTGCGATAAATTAAAAGGAAGCGACGAAATGATCAAGAGCAAAACTTGATTAAGAAAGCGTTTGAGATCTTCACGATGATCAAAGGTGAGACGATGAAGCAGATGATCGATAGATATTGTCACCTCATGGTCTAGATGCGAAGACATGATATCAAAAGATCTAATGAAGAGCAAATTGAGAAGTTGGCCGATGCACTTCCTGAAGGAGAATGGACAACATATCTGATGATTCTTAAGAACAGTCCATCTTGGAGACATTTCAAATTGTCATCTTTCATCGACAAATTAGAAGGTCATGAAATGGAGTTGATGAATATTGCAAAATCAAAGAATGCTAACGTAGTTCAAGATGTCGGTGTTTATAATAAAGGAGGAGTTCAAGATACTCCGATCCAAAGTTCAAAAATCCAAACGGCACTTAGTGCGATATGAATTCATCACAAAACCAGAGTTCTCCATATGCTGGATATATGAGTGTTAGTTCAAGCTCTTAATTTCAAAATCAGAACAATCCATCGCATCAGACAAACCAATCTAGTTCTGATTCAAATGTTTTCCAATGCAACATAGCAGTCGATTTGAAGAATGTATTTCCTGAAAAAGTGGCCAAACAGCACATAGCACTTCTTGCTACTGTTCTAGAATCGTATGAAAGTCTTGTTGCTGGAAAGATCGGTAATCCGGAAATGACCGCTTAGGATTATGATCAGGTAGACGAAGAAGAGTTGGAACTGATGGATATAAAATGGAGTCTAGCATCCATCATCAGAAGAGTTACCAAGTTTGTGGCACTCCCTGGAAGGGATATTGGTAATTCAAGCAACAAGCTTGGATTTGACAACTCAAAAGTCACATGCTTCAGGTGTCGACAAAAGGGACACTTCAAACGTGAATGCAACAATCAAGAAGCAGGAGGAAACCAAAATCCTTTCGGTAGCAATAATGAGTATTATAAGAAAGCTCTTCAATACAAGCCATATCCAAAGAAACAAAGTCGAAGTAGAAGATAAATCTGTAAAGACAACCGAACAAGCTCTTGTTGTTACTCATGAAGAAGATGGTTTTGACTGGAACATATACATCGGAAAGAAAACTGGTGTTGCTATGATGGCAGAGGTAATGGATGAATCTGAGACATCGTGTGTTGATACTACTTTGGAGAATGCCATTCTGGAAGGATATATGCAGAGAGCTGAGGAAGAAGAAATAGCTTATTTTGAGATACAAAGGCAAGAAGAGTTGAAATTAGAGGCCGAAAAGGTAAAATCTGAGGTAAGTATGTTTGAAAAGGAAGTTGTGAAAGTTGTGGAGGTTGAAAAACCTTGCACAAAGTGCGCAAATCCTTGTGAGTCTTGTACTGAAAAGACTAAAATCATAAGAGAAATGACTGTACACAACAAATTTTTTTGTTATGATTACAGAACCATGAAAGAATCTTATGACAAAATGAAAAGCACATATAAAAAAATTGAAAAAGCTAATCTTGAACTCAGTGCTAATGTAAAAATGTTAAATGCCATAGTAATTGAAAAACAAAAAGCAATTAACATGTACATTAACATTATTGCTGAAACAAAGCATGAGCTTCATGATATAAAGATAGAAACAGAAAGGGTAAGACAATTGCTGAAAAGTTACACTACAAAGCCTTATGTCATTGATCAAATTCTGTCTACGATTAAGTCGGAGGAAAATGTTGATAAATCAAAGCGTAAAGAATACGGAAGTGTTCCTCCACCACTTCTTGCAAGTTATTCCTGCAAGAAAGATGATGAGATTGAAAAGGCATTTAATATATTACTATTATCATAAATGAAAGATAAATTGCCTGAGAACATTAGCGTAGACTTTACGAAATCAAATGATGACAATGAAGCGGTGGTAAAAAGTGTGGTTAAAAATATGTTGGGAAATGATTCTGATAAAGGCAGCTTTGAAAGCGCCAAATCAAGTTCAAACAACTCGGAATCACAATCTGAAGATGACGATACATCATTAGAATATGATCTAAGTGATGACCCTAATGTTGTCATGTACAAGATTAAGGAATCTGATAGATTATACTTTGATGATAGTTTTCCGATTCGAAACGTGAAAGGGGATCAACTTGATAAATTTTTCAAACTTGTAGAAGTTTCATCAGATGATCTTGAGAAAAACGAGAAAAGATTTTACTCGAAACCCAAAAGGAATGCTAACAATTATTTAAAGTTTGGTGGTGATTTTCCTGAGAACAGGAGAGCAGGATTGGGTTTGGAGGAAAACGAAGAAGAGCTGAGGAGGAACCAGAATTCGCCATTGCATGGGTACAAAGGTAAAACATAAGGTTTGTATATGGGACGAATACGGTTCAAGAAGAAGGTTTGATTGGTAAGAAATCAAATGATGAATTCAAGAAAGAGAAAGAACTTCGGGACAAGGCTAAGACCAAGTCCACAAGTGGAGTAAAACCCACTAGTGGACATGCTCCTGATAATCAGACTTGCTTTAAATGCAATGCTGTTAGTCATATTGCTCGCAAATGTCTAAGTCTAAAGCATGTGTTTCCACGAAGAAAACATGTGTCAAAAGATGAAAAGCAAAAACAACCAGAGATTGTGAAACCTGTCACAGAATCAAATAGAAATTACGAATCTAAAGGCGAAGTGAAACCTAAAATTGGATCAAAGTTTGAAAACTCAAGTTTTGAAAAAGGTGAAACTTCAAAATTAAATGAAAACAAAGATTCTAGATTCTATATCAAGAAAGCGAGAAGCAAGCTACAATCCTGGGTTGCTAAGAAAAAGTTTTCAGCATCTGAAAAACCAAAGTCTGTTGCTGACAAAACTAAAAATGTTAAATCAACCGAGTCAGTAATCAAACAAACAAAGAAAGAAAAGGTCAAAACATTTTCAGAATCGACATTGGACGAAATGTTTGATGATGATTTTGAAAGTGTTTATGATGCTTATCATGTCAAACCCAAAACCAAAAAGGTTTGGGTTTCCTTATTCAAATAGTTGCTTTGTGTGCAGGAGTTCCAAAAGATCCGCTTTGTCAAAGTTAAATCTGGATAGCGGAGCTTCATGTTACATAACTTATTCAGAAAGTCAAAAATCTTAATAATTTTGAGAAAGAAGAAGTTGGGAAAGGAAAATTTGTCAAAAATCAAATTGTGCGAATCCACACCGTTTGAACGAAATACTGAATTTATAACCATTTGTCTTTCAAAGTAAATGAGTTTAATGGTTTATTTGTTGAACAAATGCAGATGCAGATGTTGGAAAAAGGATCGGACGACGAGTTCTCAGGATCCACGTTGGTTTGTTATTTTTTTAGAATTGTATTTCTTAAAATCTAAAATCCAAAAATATGTTTTTGATTTTAGGGGGAGTAAGAAAAATTTCAGAAAAAATAAAAAAAAACATATGAAAAAAATCAAAAAGTACAAAAACATTGAAAAAGACAAAAAGAATTTTTGTTGTCAAAAAGAAATTGATAGTACATCAGTGGAATATCACAGTATGCTAAAGAATTGTAAAGTTTAAAAGTGATAAACAAGTCTTACTGTGGATGTGTTGATAGGCTTTACACGTTCGGTAAATTGTTTCCGGGATGTAAACTAAATTTTACAACTGCTTAAACTTGTGGATTAACATCTCTCGGATATATGGACTTAGTACTCCGAAATTTTGTTTGAGAGATTGCCTGATTCTGAGATACGAGGTCTTTATAGATGATTGATATCTGGGGTATTATACTAGTTCTTCTGATTTTGCGGAAGCAATAGCCTAGAACTTCTATAATGCTTTTGCTAAAAACCCTAAAATAGCATGCAAAATCTGAAAAGAATCGAAAGATCTAATCGTTTGCAATGCTTAAAAAGATTCCTTAAGTGGAACATACCTTAAAGACGAGCCTTCATTTCTTTGTCTATACGGTAGTACTAACCTGAGCTCTCAAGGTCTCGCACAACCCAAATACAAATATCGGTTACGCTATAGTCACCTATAAGATAAAATCTAGGGAATCTTGATACGGGAGTATATTCTTGTCACACCCCGACCCGCAGCAGAACAAGAGTCAGGGCATAATTGGGTTATCACCAAAGCTCATGATGTTTACTAAAATGTTTCATATTTATTAAATTCAAATTACAACTTCAATATTCCAAACAAGTTCATACAATTACAAGGAAAAAGTAACTAAGTAAACAATCCAAAGCCTAAACTGATTTATTCTTCTAGGCCGTCCTATATGTTTCTTGCTGCAACTGGATCACCTGTATCATGTGTAAAAATGGGGGTTTTTGGGTCAACAAAAGTTGGCGAGTGAACCTTGTTAGAAAACATTTGTTATTGATTTCTTATTGTATTAAATATGGAAAAATTGTGCAATAATCATATGTGAGCAAACGTATATAATCAAACAATAACAAACCACCTTGCATGAGTATATGACATGAATGATAATGTATATGTTGGCAACGTCACGTTCCGCTCATAGGTAATGGGGAACGGACGGCCTATGATGATGTATGTGTGATCAAGGCTCAATCAAACGGAGCCGATCATATGTTGGCAACGCCACGTTCCGCTCATAGGTAATGGGGAACAGACGAGCCTGTGATAATGTATGTACTGAAAATAATAAATTTAATCTAAACATTAACCACACAAATAATTGATACATATTGGATACACATTTGATCATGGATATGATGGATGCACAAGTTTTTAAATGTAATAAATAATAAGTGACATATGATACACCCCAAAATGTGATTAAAACGGGGAATTTGAAGAGATTCACTCACATTGGGTGCGTTCGTTTGATGATGTTGAATGCGCACGAGTTTGGAGATTTGATCGACGAGAAATAACTAACCTAAAATAATAACGAAATGGTTGGGTAAATAAGTGGATTTTATTAACAATTTTAATAGAATTTTTAGATTTATTTTTGTGAGTTTAAGGTCATTTTCTAACTTTAAAAATATTATTTTAAGTATTTTTAATTGATTTTTAAATTAAATAAATAAATAAAAATATAAAAAAAATGTTGACTTTTTGTTCACCGTTGACCGGTCGGACAGTGGCTTATGTGTGCGCTGGGTGAGGCTCGAACCCGAGACCTCTCGTACGCGTGCACGCAGCTCTACCAACTGAGCTACGTGTCTAACCCGAAATATTCTATGTTTTAATTATATGTATACTAATTAAATGATTAATTTATTTGGTTTTATATTAAAAGAATTTAAATGGTTGAACCGGTTGCAGGTAGACTGGATCGAACTCGGGTCCTCTGGTTTGTAAGCGCACAGCCCAACCAGTTGGGCTGTGTGTCTTATCTGTTAAACTTACAGTTTATATTAATCTTAAAGACATCCTGGGACCTACTCTGATTCAGTTTAAAAAAAAAAGTTGGTTTTAATTCGGAAAGTCGGTGTGGTTCAAGATTCGAACTCGTGACATTTGTTTTGTTTGCGCACACAGTCCACCGCTGGACTGTGTGTCTAACCCGGTTTAATATCTTGTTTAATTAAACTTATACCTAATGTTCGACTTCATCTTCTTCGTTCAAAGACACAGACAACCGATATTTGACAGTTCTTGTTTAATTGGATTAACGAACGTATAAATGACTGAAATGTAATGGATAAAGAAGGTTTTGGAAATGAATGTACCGGAAAAGATGTTTTTCTCAGAACTCCGGCAAAGGTCGTCGGCTCTGTTTTATGAATTCCGTCTGAGCGGACCAATTAACAGTTTTGATTAACTAATTGTGAAATTGAGTTACTAAACAAAGATTATCAGAGGGTTTAGATGTTTGTACCGATTCACAGCGTGTTTTCGGAAATGTCCAGAGATTTTCCGGCGAGTGTAGAATATCCGGTAACGTCGTCTGGGACCGATTCTGGTTGAAGGATTTAAGTTAGTATAAGTCTAACAATGGATAGAAGATGAAAGAATATTCGATGTATGTCCCGGTTTTCAGGCGAAAGTCCGGCGATATCAGATAACGTTTCCGACGAACAGAAATTAGAGCGCAAATGAAATTGAAGGTGCTGCGAGTGCTTCTGAGTTATGAGGCGATGATATTATCTGTGTAAATTAGAAGTAAATGATTTCGGTTTTCAACTCCTAAAAATCATATGAATCAAGGCAATTGAAGACTGAATTGATTAGAACGTGGGCAGCAATTGATTTATCGGTTATAATCAGTAATTAGCGATCACTCAAAAGTCTGGATAGTTGAAAGCCGATTATCGGTTTCAGTTTTGGCGCAAACAGATGAATTCATGGGTGCGACTTAAGTTTTATATAATTCATTGTTTACACAAACAAGTCAAGTGGCGGAGTGGTTAAGATGTGTGTTGGTTGTGTCTTCCAGCTGACTCGGGTTCGAAACCCGGCAGCCTATTTTCTTTTTTATTTACTTTATTTTTACTTTTTAACAATTTTAGTTTCCATATTCTAAAATGTTTATTAATTATGTATTGTTTAAAATTAAAATGAGCATTAAATAAGCAACGAAAATTTGAAACTGACTATTCGATTAATAAACGAAGCGGGTTTTGAAAACCCGTTTTTTACGGATGTTACAGTATCCCCTACTTTTAGAAATTTCGTCCCGAAATTTAAGTATTAGTGGTAACAGTAAAAAGATGCGGGTATTTTTCGCGCATTGAGTCTTCACGTTCCCAAGTAAAATCAGGTCCTCGTTTCGACTCCCAGCGTACCCTAACAATTGGAATACGACTCCGTCTTAAACGTTTTTCTCCGAAGTCCATGATCTCTACTGGTCTTTTAATGAAGTGCATAGATTCATCGATCTGAATATCTTCTAGGGGAATATGGAGGTTTTCATCGGCGAGGCACTTCTTTAAGTTTGATACGTGGAACGTGGGGTGAATTCTGTTGAGTTCTTCTGGTAAGTCAAGCTTATATGCTACAGGTCCTACTCTTTCGAGTATCTTGAAAGGTCCTACGTAGCGTGGTGCTAGCTTGCCCTTCTGGCCAAAACGAACTACTCCTTTCCACGGTGATACTTTTAAAAGTACTTGATCACCAATGTTAAACTCCAAAGGCTTTCGTCGTTTGTCTGCATAGCTCTTTTGACGACTTTGTGCCGCTAGAAGATTGTTTCGAATTTTATGGATCTTGTCTGTTGTTTCTTGAATCAATTCTGGACCGGTGATTTGAGCTTCTCCAATTTTGTGCTAAAATACTGGAGATCGGCACTTACGACCATATAAAGCTTCGAAAGGTGCCATGCCGATACTTGAATGATAGCTGTTGTTATACGAAAATTCAACTAATGGTAGATGAGCGTCCCAATTCCCTTTGAAGTCTATGACACATGCTCGAAGTATATCTTCAAGAGTTTGGATGGTGCGTTCAGATTGTCCATCAGTTTGAGGATGATAAGCGGTACTGAGGTCTAATCGTGTACCCAAAGCGGCTTGTACGGCTTGCCATGTTCGTGAAGTGAAACGACCATCACGATCTGAAATAATGCTTAACGGTACACCATGACGGCTTACGATCTCGCTGATGTAGATACGAGCTAACTTCTCATTCTTGAAGTCCTCGCGAATCGGAATGAAATGAGCTGATTTTGTAAGACGATCAATGATTACCCATATAGTGTCATACCCACTGGAGGTGCGAGGTAACCCGGTAATGAAGTCCATGGTTATGTTTTCCCACTTCCATACAGGTATTTCAGGTTGGACTAGAAGTCCTGAGGGTCTTTGATGTTCAGCTTTTACTTTGGAACATGTAAGGCACTTGGAACATGTATCAAAGGTCTTGATACATCTTGTTGGCTCCTGGGTGTACAGAGTATCGTGTTTTGTGCGCCTCATTCATGAGGAAATCACGAAGGTTATTGTGATCGGGAATCCATATGCGATCTAGATAGTACAGAATACCGTCGGATTTAGTATGTCGTTTTCTGTTATAGAAACATGTTGGGCTTCTCGGATTTGATCTTTGATGTCGATTATGAATTGCGAACATAGAAGACGAATGGAGTTCGCATAACCCTTTCGACTGAGCGCATCGGCCACCACGTTTGCCTTGCCAGGATGATACCGAATTTCACAGTCGTAGTCATTAAGAAGTTCGACCCATCTTAGTTGCCTCATATTCAACTCCTTTTGGTTAAAGATATGTTGGAGGCTCTTGTGGTCAGTGTATATTTCACACTTGGTACCGTAGAGGTAATGTCTCCATATCTTAAGAGCGAACACAACGGCTCCAAGTTCTAGGTCGTGGGTGGTGTAATTCTTCTCATGAATTTTGAGTTGTCTAGAAGCATAAGCTATCACTTTACCTCTTTGCATCAGTACACAGCCTAGTCCCTACCCTGACGCGTCGCAATAAACCACGAAGTCATCACAACCTTCAGGAAGTGTGAGGATAGGTGCGTCACAGAGTTTTTGCTTAAGGGTTTGGAAGGCTTCTTCTTGTTTGGGACCCCATATGAAAGGCTTTCCTTTATGAGTCAAAGCCGTGAGTGGTACAGCAATACAGGAGAAATTTGCAAAGAAACGGCGATAATAACCAGCCAAACCGAGAAATGATCTTACTTCGGTAGGTGTACGTGGCGCTTGCCATTCCTGTACTGCCTTGATTTTTGAGGGATCAACATGAATTCCCTTGTCATTGACGACGTGTCCAAGGAATTGTACTTCCCTTAACCAGAATTCACATTTCGAGAACTTAGCGTACATCTTTTCTATCCTTAAGAGTGTAATGATGAGTCGAAGGTGCCGTTCATGATCAGACTTAGACTTTGAGTAGATGAGGATGTCCGTCGATGAAGACTATGACAAAACGGTCGAGATAGGGTTTGCAGACTCTGTTCATTAGATCCATGAAGACAGCTGGGGCGTTGGTTAAACCAAATGGCATTACCATGAATTCGTAATGACCATAACGAGTTCGGAAGGCGGTCTTTGGGACGTCTTCTTCATGTACTCTGAGTTGATGATAACCAGAACGTAGGTTGATTTTTGAAAAACAGGTGGCGCCTTGAAGTTGGTCTAGAAGATCATCGATGCGAGGTAATGGGTAGCGGTTCTTGACCGTTAACTTGTTGAGTTCTCTGTAGTCGATACACATGCGAAACGTTCCATCTTTCTTCTTCACAAAAAGGACAGGTGCACCCCAAGGCGATGAGCTAGGACGTATGAATCCTTTGTCAGTCAGCTCTTGCAGTTGACTGGCCAGCTCTTGCATTTCGGATGGGGCTAACCTATAAGGAGATTTTCCAACTGGTGTAGCTCCAGGTATAAGATCAATGCGGAATTCGACTTCTCTCACAGGAGGAAGTCCTGAAATGTCGTCAGGAAAAACTTGCGGAAAATCTTTTACTACTGGGATGTCTTCGAGTTTCTTCTCCTTGGTTCCCTTTTTGACGACATGAGTTAGGAATGCGACATAATTCTTGCGGAGATATTTTCGGGCTTGAAGACAAGACATTAATTTGAGTCCTTTTGAAGGGGTTTCTCCAAAGATTCGTAGAGTCTGACCGTTTGCAAGAGGAATGCGAATGAACTTTTCACGGCATACAACTTCAGCATGATGTTGGCTGAGCCAGTCCATACCAATTATAATGTCGAAACTTCCCAACTTCATAGGAATGGGGTCCACTGGAAAATCGTGATCGTTTAGGGTGAGAGTACAATTGCGTATAATAGAGTTTAATGAGACAGGTTTTCCGTCAGCAACTTCTACCGTTATGGATTCCATGAGTTTATCGCGAGTTTGGTTGAGGATGGGTTCAAATTCTAAGGACACAAAACTCTTATCCGCGTCAGTATCAAATAACATGGATGCATAACTACCATTGATGAGAAACGTACCGTTAACCACATTGTTGTCAGCCCTAGCTTGATTTGCGTTGATGTTGAAAGCTCTTCCCCTAGCAGGTGGAGGAGCTTGGTTAGCCTGGTTTACTGGATTTGCTTGAGCTTGGGCATGGATGATGTTCACCAAGCGTGGACAGGTGTTCCTGAAGTGGTTCGGGTCTCCACAGTTGTAACAAGCCCGCATAGGTTGCATCATGGGATAGTTGGGTTGGTAGTAGGATTGGGCTACATGTTGGGCAGGTGGTAGGAGTAAAGGTTGTTGGGCTTGACCCACTATCTGATGGTGGGTTTGGGTTAAGCGTTGATTGCGGTTCGTTCGCTGAAGTGCGCGACAGGTTTGAATGGTGTGACCTGCGCGGCCACAGCCGGTGCAATGTTGGCAGGGATGTTCGGGAAAGTGATGGTATTGGCAACGGTTGCATTTTGGGTACGGGCCGGAGTATGGCTTTTTATATGGTGCAGCTGAGGGGGCAACTTGGGTGATGGGTGCAGCAGGGATAGGGAAGTTTGTTTGTGTGACAGCAAAGTTTCTGCCGTTTCGTTTCCTCTTACTAGCAAACTTTGAGGAGGAGGTGGAATGGTTTGAAGTTTGGCCCTCAATGGGGGCTTTCTTTTTCTCATCCTTAAATTTGCCGTTTCGGATGCGATTCTCGGTAAGCTCGGTAGCTAGTTCCATAGCAGCTTCAAGTGTTGCAGGCGAAGTGCTTATAACTGAGTCTTGAATTTTCGAGGGGAGGCCTCGAATATAGTGTTCGACTAAGCGGTATACTGGGGTGAACAAGTTGGGGATCATTTGGTTCAACTCTAGAAACCTTTTGTTGTAGGAAGTATGATCTCCTTCCTTTTGCTTTAACGAGTGGAATTCATCCTCTAACTTTTTGATCTCGCTTCTTGGACAGAAGCGTCTCGTCATGATTTCCCTTAACTCCTCCCATGTTAAGGCCATTACATCTTCGATTCCTCTCTTACCTTTTTCTGTATTCCACCAGGTAAGAGCTACTCCAAATAGTCTCCCGGTTGCGTAACGTACCTTGCGATCCTTGGGACAATCGCAATTGAGGAAGGTGTTTTCCATTTCCTCAAACTAGTGGAGGAGAGCAGTGACACCTTCGGTCCCTTCATATTTCGGGGGATCGCAAGACTTGAAGTGTTTGTAAGAAAACTTTTTGGAGGGAGGGTTGTCGACGTTCTGGTCGTCTTGATTGGGAGGGTTGATGGGATTTGCGGCGAGAGCTTGTTGGACTTGAATTATGATGTCAGGAAGCACCGTAGCCATTTGTTTTGCGATTTGGCTGGCCAAGCGTTCGTTTGACCTTCCTGACTTTCTACCTCCATGTTGCTGCCTAGCCGACATCTACAGGAACATACATAAGAAGATGGTGAGTTTAAGGAGTCTTTTTAGGTGTCATGTGTCGCTTAAAAAAAAAATAACATAAACATCAATAATGCAACTACATCCATAGGATGTCTTGGGTTTGCTCATGTTTGGGCCTCCAATGTCCCCCATACCATCGCCTGTATAGTCATGTGGGCCCCCATGACTATTGGCTTGGTAGGATTCACATTGGTGTTGGCGGTTTAACACTCGCATCACCTGAATGAAAACCATGAAATATGTTTGCGAGATGTATGGTAGGAGGGTGTCCAGGTGTAGACACAATGACAACTCAAAGTGGGGTTAGCTCACACGACGTTTGGTATAGCATGCTTTGGCCTAATAGGTCCTTCGTACTCTCATCGTTAGTCCCCAGGTAGGCAAACTGGTCCTTTATTTTGGATTTATACGAATGCCAAGCCTAGACAGGACGTTCCGACTACCGGTACTTGTACCCTTCCAGTTACTACATGCCCGTCATGAGAACTCACTTTGATGTGATTTGAAAAAAATACAAAAATCGTTGCAAAAATCATGGAAATTGTGTGATGTGTGCTCTCATGGATATGATATGTTATGAGGATATGATTCATGATGAGCATTGTATAGTAATATGTACTTATGAACATGCTTGCATAACATTGAATGTAACAATAAACATAAAGCATATAAACATCATGAATTTTGTATGTAACACATAAACAATTTTAATAATTCTAATCAACTATAGTATAGGCTCTAAGGGTCTAATAACCTATCCTATATCCCTATAGTCATGGCTCTGATACCAATCTGTCACACCCCGACCCGCAGCGGAATAAGAGTCGGGGCATAATTGGGTTATCACCAAAGCTCATGATGTTTACTAAAATGTTTCATATTTATTAAATTCAAATTACAACTTCAATATTCCAAACAAGTTCATACAATTACAAGGAAAAAGTAACTAAGTAAACAATCCAAAGCCTAAACTGATTTATTCTTCTTGGCTGTCCTATATGTTTCTTGCTGCAACTGGATCACCTATATCATGTGTAAAAATGGGGGTTTTGGGGTCAACAAAAGTTGGCGAGTGAAACTTGTTAGAAAACATTTGTTATTGATTTCTTATTGTATTTAATGTGGAAAAATTATGCAATAATCATATGTGAGCAAACGTATATAATCAAACAATAACAAACCACCTTGCATGAGTATATGACATGAATGATAATGTATATGTTGGCAACGTCACGTTCCGCTCATAGGTAATGGGGAACGGACGGCCTATGATGATGTATGTGTGATCAAGGCTCAATCAAACGGAGCCGATCATATGTTGGCAACGCCACATTCCGCTCATAGGTAATGGGGAACGGTTCCGCTCATAGGTAATGGGGAACAGACGAGCCTGTGATAATGTATGTACTGAAAATAATAAATTTAATCTAAACATTAACCACACAAATAATTGATACATATTGGATACACATTTGATCATGGATATGATGGATGCACAAGTTTTTAAATGTAATAAATAATAAGTGACATATGATACACCCCAAAATGTGATTAAAACGGGGAATTTGAAGAGATTCACTCACATTGGGTGCGTTCGTTTGATGATGTTGAATGCGCACGAGTTTGGAGATTTGATCGACGAGAAATAACTAACCTAAAATAATAACGAAATGGTTGGGTAAATAAGTGGATTTTATTAACAATTTTAATAGAATTTTTAGATTTATTTTTGTGAGTTTAAGGTCATTTTCTAACTTTAAAAATATTATTTTAAGTATTTTTAATTGATTTTTAAATTAAATAAATAAATAAAAATATAAAAAAAATGTTGACTTTTTGTTCACCGTTGACCGGTCGGACAGTGGCTTATGTGTGCGCTGGGTGAGGCTCGAACCCGAGACCTCTCGTACGCGTGCACGCAGCTCTACCAACTGAGCTACGTGTCTAACCCGAAATATTCTATGTTTTAATTATATGTATACTAATTAAATGATTAATTTATTTGGTTTTATATTAAAAGAATTTAAATGGTTGAACCGGTTGCAGGGAGACTGGATCGAACTCGGGTCCTCTGGTTTGTAAGCGCACAGCCCAACCAGTTGGGCTGTGTGTCTTATCTGTTAAACTTACAGTTTATATTAATCTTAAAGACATCCTGGGACCTACTCTGATTCAGTTTAAAAAAAAAAGTTGGTTTTAATTCGGAAAGTCGGTGTGGTTCAAGATTCGAACTCGTGACGTTTGTTTTGTTTGCGCACACAGTCCACCGCTGGACTGTGTGTCTAACCCGGTTTAATATCTTGTTTAATTAAACTTATACCTAATGTTCGACTTCATCTTCTTCGTTCAAAGACACAGACAACCGATATTTGACAGTTCTTGTTTAATTCGATTAACGAACGTATAAATGACTGAAATGTAATGGATAAAGAAGGTTTTGGAAATGAATGTACCGGAAAAGATGTTTTTCTCAGAACTCCGGCAAAGGTCGTCGGCTCTGTTTTATGAATTCCGTCTGAGCGGACCAATTAACAGTTTTGATTAACTAATTGTGAAATTGAGTTACTAAACAAAGATTATCAGAGGGTTTAGATGTTTGTACCGATTCACAGCGTGTTTTCGGAAATGTCCAGAGATTTTCCGGCGAGTGTAGAATATCCGGTAACGTCGTCTGGGACCGATTCTGGTTGAAGGATTTAAGTTAGTATAAGTCTAACAATGGATAGAAGATGAAAGAATCGAGAAATTTACCGATTCGATGTATGTACCGGTTTTCCGGTGAAAGTCCGGCGATATCAGATAACGTTTCCGATGAACAGAAATTAGAGCGCAAATGAAATTGAAGGTGCTGCGAGTGCTTCTGAGTTATGAGGCGATGATATTATCTGTGTAAATTGGAAGTAAATGATTTCGGTTTTCAACTCCCAAAAATCATATGAATCAAGGCAATTGAAGACTGAATTGATTAGAACGTGTGCAGCAATTGATTTATCGGTTATAATCATTAATTAGCGATCACTCAAAAGTCTGGATAGTTGAAAGCCGATTATCGGTTTCAGTTTTGGCGCAAACAGATGAATTCACGGGTGCGACTTAAGTTTTATATGATTCATTGTTTACACAAACAAGTCAAGTGGCGGAGTGGTTAAGATGTGTGTTGGTTGTGTCTTCCGGCTGACACGGGTTCGAAACCCGGCAGCCTATTTTCTTTTTTATTTACTTTATTTTTACTTTTTAACAATTTTAGTTTCCATATTCTAAAATGTTTATTAATTATATATTGTTTAAAATTAAAATGAGCATTAAATAAGCAACGAAATTTGAAACTGACTATTCGATTAATAAACGAAGCGGGTTTTGAAAACCCTTTTTTCGACGGATGTTACAATTCTGAGATGGGAACCATAGTTAAGTCAAGTTTCATAATTTGTACTTAACATATCTTGGAACAATTGAGAAATGTGTCGAAGTTTAAGTGGACAAACATATCAAAAATCTAGGTAAACAAGTTTAGAACTTAAAGTCTCAAAAAGGTCAACGGTACTGGTGATATGTCTCAAACAACTGATATGATCCTTAGACACGAATTCACAAAAATATGTCTGTAAATATGTTTGTACATAGTTTATTTTATTCACATGCTTTATAGATAAAAATCAAAAAGATTTTCAGTGTGTTTTAGCATAAACTTTCTAAGATTCAAAAAGATTTTGTTTCTTCATTAGTTTCTACAAGACAATGATGAAGAACGGTTCTTCGAAGTCTGGTAAGGTGCTATAATGGTGAAAATCTTGATGTCCTCTGTAAAAACCAAAAATAATTGAAAGTGTTAAAATGTTCATTAATTTGAAACTTTAAAATTGAAGAAAATCATTGGTTCAATCACAACGTTTTCAAACCGAGGTCATTAATTTCGACTCGGTAAATGAAATTGGTTAACCAAGGTCATAAACTTGGACTTGGTCAACCTAGTGGATTTCATATTTGAAAATTTAATCAAGAGGACAAGGTTTTTAAATGGAAAGGTATTCAAGGTCATTAAGTTGAACTTGAAACAACTAAAAGTTTTTGAAAACATTGAAGTGAAGATTAAAGTTTGAAATGTTGATGGTACAAAATTTCAAAGTTTGAATCTGAAATGTTTATTTGAATGTCAGAAAGTATTTAGACAGGTAGTAAATAAAGCAAAGATTGAAGATACTGGAAAGCTTAAAGCAAGGGGGATAGCCTAAAGCAAAGGGGAGCATGTTGATTAAAGTTTTATCAAGACAAAGCTCAAGAAAGAGGAAGAGGATATAAAGATCAAGATGTTAAAGTTTATTCAACTACTAAAGATCGAAAGACTCAGAAGATTTAAAAAAAGTCAATGACTACGGCAACATCCAAGGGGGAGTCTGCTAGTGCATATGTCTGTTGCCTATGTCATTGTATATCGAGTCTGAGTGACTAGAGCTTAATCTGTTAGAAACAAGGCGTATTTAAGTGTAATATAGGCCAAGTTCGCTGGTAATGGTGTGTGTGAAGTCAAGTTCGGCCGAACTTGACTAGGTCAAGTTCGCCCGAACTCTATCTCCCACCAGGGAACTTGAGTTAGTATAAATAGGTTCCTTGGTGATTTCATTTAAAACTAGAGAGAATTTTGGCACAGAGACGGCGAAGCTCTGTAGGATCCGGTTTTCGAATGTATTGGACTTTAGATCAATGAAAACAACATCTAAATGAGTAATTCTTGTTATTTGGTTAACTTGTCATTAGTTTCCACCTAATTGGGCAATAGATAACAAATTTAGGTTCCCGTGCTAATCGTGGACGTTCCTATTAGGACTTTACTCTTATTTTGCTTAAATAAATCTTTGTTTATGTTGTAGGTAAAACCGCACTATAAGCGCACTCGCAAGCTTGGAACGAACACACGCACAACTCTTTTTCGCCCTCAACGCACTTCCGAACTAGTTTATGCAATGGGTCAAAACTTTTGGTTGTTTATGTAGTTAAAGTCTAGTTGTTAGACATACTCTAAAAACATGTGACTATAACTTTTGTTAAATGGTAGTTGGTTGTATCTAGTTTTTAAAAAGGTTAACTTTGTATAATTTGGCCGAATTTCAAGTATGTACAAAAGTTTAAATTTGGTTGTAAAATTTCGTTGTTTAATATTTGGTTTTGACCGCATGAAAGAATGGGCATTAAAAGTTGGTATCAGAGCCAAGGTTTGAGGGATTCAAGTACAAATATCGAGATGCTTGAACTCAAACCGAAAGCTCGTGCGTAGTGTGTGTTTGCTCCGAGACGAAATGCAAGTAAGTACCTTTAAAATTTAATGATTACATGTAACGGATAATGTTGCGGGAAGGGATTGTGAGAGTTTGACTAGAATGATCAGAGTAAGATGTTATGGGATTTACGGGTCAGTTCAGGTTGAAACTGAGCTCGAAAAAGGGTCGTACAAGCTATAACGCAGGTTTGCAAGGTGCGTCGCCAACGCTGCCTGCAACCCTGCAAGCTGTTTTTGATGAATTTTCTCGTCACGAGTCTCATACCTCCTAAAACATGTTCCATGACCCTTATAGACTTCGGAAAGTGGTAAAAAACCGATAAGAAGTCGTGTAAATTAATTGTGCTTGTTAAGATGTTTTGGAAACAAACGTTTCGGAAGGAAGATTGAGAATGTATGAAATAATAAGTTCTCCGGCTTTATGATGGCACATAGGAGCTTCGTGGCCGCTCTTAGCCATACGGTAGTAAGTAAGCATGTGAATCGAATTGTATTACATCAAGATGCCTCAGAAACAAAGGTGGTATAAATTACAAGTTATGAATGTAGAGAATAAAAAGTCCTCCAACCCTACAATAGAACAAAGGTGCATTGGGACCCGTTATGGTCCCACAAAGATAAAAATGATAATCAAGAAGCAAGAATAAAATGATGGATAAAGGTGCGTAGGAATGAAAAATTCAATTTGCTAATGTAAATATGTTTATATAAATGGTGGTGAAATTGTATGTAATTGATGGGTGAATGTGTATAGGATGTAACCATTAGGTAATTAAACATGTGAAATGTGTTTTAAATGGAATATATGTAGGAATTTTGGTTGGATATGTGATTTCGTAAAAAGTGAGCATTAGAAGGTTGTACTCTATGTTGGAGTGGTATGACTTTCACCATATGTTTGAAAAGTTGCTTTATTGAAATTGAGAAGTAAACATATACTAAATGCGAAGCATATAAGATAAATAAAAGGGAATGAAATTGAAATGATGTTGAGTTTGCTAACTATGAGATATACTAGATGTGAAGTTATGAAAAAGCTAACATACTTTACGATAACATGAAGGCACGAGTCTAGTATGTGGATTGCGCGCTTGGTCGGTGTGCAAGAAGCATATGACACTCGTGAGACCATGATAATTGTCACATGTATATCTAGTAGAATTGTGAAGTAGGTGGATGTGTAAGTGAAAGAAATTGTAAGACTCTCAAGAAAATAAGGGTATTTTGTGAGAATGAAAATGTTTGAAACCGTCAGTAAGTATGGATCAAACAAGTAAGAATGAATGGCGAGAATGGAAATGTTTGAACCCGTAAGTAAGTATAGATCAAACAAGTGAGAATGAAAGGCAAGAATGAATAAGCTTGAATCCGTCGATGAGTACGGATCGAACTTATAAGAATGAAAGGTAGGAATGAAAAGTTAAATCCGTAGGTGGGTATAGATCAAACGTACAAGAATGACAAGTATGAATGAATAGAGAAACTTGTAGGTGAGTACAGATTAAACATGTATGAATGGAAAGTTAAGTCTGCAGGTTAATATGGATGGAATGAATAGGAAAGAAAAGTTAAAAAATGAGCTAACATGATGAAAAGTTGTTTTCGTAAGTAGATTCGAGCTGAAGGAAAGTACAAACACGAACCACCATTTATACGAATAGAATTAGTGAGAACAGATAGTTTGACCTTGAGAAGTCAGACCACATAAATTTGACAAAACTTATTGTATCTAAGAAATGAAATGTATAATGTGGTATAGCATGTGAGTAAGAAATTGTGAGAGAAATATAGGTGAATAAACACCAAATAGGATGAATATTTAAATGAAATGTGCTAACTGTTAACTTTTGCGAATGAGATTGGTAGAATGCAGGAAGCTATAAAGCTGGTGAAGCGAGCGAAAAGATGTTCACGAGCGGAAGCTCATCACATGGATGGATGGGATCAAGCTAGTTATGGTATGGACTTGTGAGGGAGCAGGCCAATCCAGGGTGCGGATCATTGGTTTGTACAACAAAATCAAGGTTAGTAAAATGTTTAGCTCATGATTGATGAGTTAGAATGTGTAGATTGGATAATATTTATGAATGAAACGAAGGGTGGGATAAGTATGGTATGGTATTGAATGTGTGACTTCTAACGGTCAACATAAGAAGTAATTTATGTCATTAAGAGGAAATCTCAAGTTCCTTGAATGAAAATTTGAAGTATTGGTTAAACGCTCCTACGATAACCTCGTGCAACATATTTACCTAAGTAGAATAGGTAGTGCGTAAAAAGTTATATGAATGGAATGATTTGAGGTTAAACCTAAGGGCATGCATAGTACAAGTAACGTAGCAAACGTAGAATGATGCTTAATTCTCGTATAAGTATGAAAAGATTAGTTTATAGTATGCTTTAGGAGTTTGTACTCCATACTTGAATGGTGTGGTGTAACACCCCGATCCCGTAAAACAACAAACCGCGGCGGAAACGTCAGGGAGTCATGTCACAGAACTGTTGTTTCAGAACACATGGTATTTAAAGTTTTGTTTTATTAAGTTAAATGTTTACATTGTCTTGAGATAAACCAAAACAAAATATAGATAATTTGTTTTTCATGTTTTAAGTCACTAAGGCCCGCGTCCGATCCTACATGAAGCATGCATTTCAATCATCAAACATTGGCTCCTGAAACATATGTGAAAAGAGAGTCAGCATAAAAATTTCGGTGAGTACATAGGTTTTGTGAGTGTGTCAATTCATGGCTTTGTATACATATTGTAATATCTCGCCTAACTACAAAAGTCGTTAAGTGAAAACCTTGTATCAAAAGTGTTTAATATTTGCAATATTATTAACCAACTAAAACAAGTTGGTTAGAGTTTATGAAAACCTTGTAGCCATGAATCTTAACCAAAACGTTTCTTTTGTAAAAACCGGCTAGTAAATCGATTTAGAGAAAACATTATATGTTTTATATCTTTAAGTGAAAATCGTTGCGTGACATTGTTCAAAATCATTTGTGCAAGTGATTTGGGTAACGCTTATGTAATATGATAAAAGCACTTATATGTAGGAAGTACCAGCAACGTATCCACCATGCTTTTATCATATTACACCCGTTTTGTTATCTAAATCATTTACCATAAACCACTCGTTAAGTGAAAACCTTGTATCAAAAGTGTTTAATATTTGCAATATAATTAACCAACTAAAACAAGTTGGTTAGAGTCTGTGAAAACGTTTCTTTTGTAAAAACCGAGTAGTAAATCGATTTAGAGAAAACATTATATGGTTTATATCTTTAAGTGAAAATCGTTGCATGACATTGTTCAAAATCATTTTTCCAAGTGATTTGGGTAACGCTACGATATGTAAAGTGATAAAAGCACTTATATATAGGAAGTACCAGCGACGTATCCACCATGCTTTATTACACCCATTTCGTTATCTAAATCACTTACCATAAACCAATCGTCTGTGTTAAAAACCATTTGTACGTGTCATAAACCAATTGTCTGTGTCAGCAACAAATCATCCGTGTTATAAACCAATTGTCCGTGTCATCAATAAATTGTCCGCGTTATAAACCAATTGTCCGTGTCATCAATAAATCGTCCACGTTATAAACCAATTGTCCATGTTTTAATTGTAAAAACTTTTGATTGTTCTTTAATGAACACATTCAAGCCTGTGTTGACTATACCACCAAAGGGTATCTTTAATAGACCACCAAAGGGTGTCTTAAACTAGACTAACAAATCAACAAATGATTTGTTAATCAGAAACAGTTTCTGTCATTACCCAAACTTCCACCAAATCCAGTGGACAGTTCGATAATGCGATTGTCAATCCTATGGTATCATAACATACTACCGGTGGGCGTGATCAATGTTAATGAATGTCATTCGTGTCATGGATAACGCACCAACAAGTTATTCACATTATTGAAATCGTATTGTTTTATATGAACCATAGAGTTTGTTTTTGAAAACTTGAAAATTTAGCACATATGAGTCACCCCAAAACATTTGCAAAACGTAAAAGAGGGGAACTATGTACTCATTTGGATTGCAAAAGTGTCCTTGACGAAGAGAATGAACAAAGCTCAAGGGTGTCCTAAAGTGTCGGATAACTATGTTAACATGTCTAGACTTTTACAGAAGATCAGATAGAATGAAGTCTTACAAACGAAATGAGTGTTTGCACTTATAGGATATGGTTTAATAAGATGAACATTCTGATTTGGAAAGATGTGCTTTTGACCCGTTATGACTCGTTAAGATAATTTACGCTACTTTAACATGTCATAAGCGTAAGTATATGTTCGGATGGTTAAATATGTCTTATGATAAGTCTTATATGCCAAAACATGTTTGATAATGTTGTAACATCAGTTTATGTGTCAAAACTTTGATTACATAAGCTTACAATTGATTTATGCGCAAAAAGGGTATTTTGGTCATTTCTAAGGAACATATGAACGACTTATCATAATACTAACCAAACCTTATGAAGACAAGGTATAACCTCAGTAGGTTATTCCCTATACAACTATGGTCACAAATATGCGTTTGGTCGGATCCTAAGATCGACCAGACGAGTCAGATGCGAAGGTCAAAGCGGTAGTCAAACCGCTCGACTAACGACCCAAAATAAGCAGTAAACTAGAAGTGACGCGTTAGACATGTTGAAACATGTCTACTAAGTTATAAAAATGATTTGGTTTCAAAACTTGGAGTTTTGATACCCAAAAATAGTTTCGTCGTAAAATGCATATTATGCACATTTTTGACCGAAACTTTGACTCGTCACTTCGACTAGTAAACGTGGTAATCAGAAGGTGCAATCGCTAGGGATTATAACCTTTGTGATTACGATCACGTTGTAAAGTTCAATTGAACTTTGACTTGACCAAAAATGGTCAGAACCGAAAGTCAAACAGAAAGTCAACTGTTTAACTTTTAGCTTAAAATAAGCTAAAATAATGAACAAAACTAGGAAAGAACACTTACCGTGTTCTAGGAAGGCAAGAATACTCAGTAGGAGGCCTCTAAGAAGAAGCAAACTCCAGGAATGAGTAATTTGAGAGAAAGAATGGAAATAAGCAAAGAATGAGATGAACTTGATGGCTATCTATAGTGTTTAGGAGCTCATAGGATCAATCCAAGTGTCCCTTGATGTGTCATGATCTTAGGAGAGTGTTAACACATGTCATTTGCAGGTACAAAGCTGGAAATTTCGTGAACTTGGACCCAAGGCTTTGAAGGAGAAGCTGCCAAGTTGCTGCCAAGAATTCGCTGTGCTGGGGGGTCTTTACGGACCGTATGGCATATATGCTTACGGTCCGTAAGCATGTCACCTGGGCAACAGTTTTGAAATCTGACAGTTTTTGCCCCTGGACTTGTTTCGTCGCGTTTTGTCGCTTTTAACCCCCTTTAACCTAATTTTTAGGCTTTATAAAGGTGTTAAGGCATATGTAACTTAGATTTTGCCTGAAAATATTATAGATGTCGATTCGTTCAGCTGTACGGTTACGCTTTCGCAAAATTACGTAAAACGCTTTAACGAACACAAAAACAACCGAAATTGTGCAACAATTGAAATTTTTGCATTCTCATCAATAAAATACAAGATTTATTGATTACAAAAATATTTGGATTGGTATAAGTGGTTCGTACTTAGAATACGGACCAACGGACTTTCGTAGGTTTGTCGCAAATAGTCCCTGAGCTTGAATAAGCATGTTTTTGCCATAACGAACCCCTCAAAACTTATTTCTAAGTTATGTGAAGGCTATTTAGGGTATGTGTAACTTATTTCCTTGTTTCAGAGTGTATGTCGAGTTAAACTGATTACGCTTGCTAAGGATTTACGATTCCACTTCCAGAAAAGGTTTGAAGGATCGAAATTAAACAAGGGTTGAAAATGCACAAATTTCATAAGTGGTTATACAAATCTCGGAAATAAAACACAAGGTTTCATTGAATACTAAATCGTTCACAAATGTACAATGATTGAAATGCCACAAACGTCACAGTCTCCCGTACTTTAGGAAATTTCGTCCCGAAATTTAATTAGAGGAAACTTGTGAAAACAGATATGGGTATTTCGCTTTCATTTGATCCTCTCGTTCCCACGTAAATGCTGGGCCACGTTTGGATTCCCAAAGAACTTTAACAATCGGTATTCATCTACGCTTGAGTTTCCTGACTTCACGGTCCAATATCTCCACAGGTTTCTCGACAAAGTGCATAGTGTCATCAACGTGAATTTCGTCGAGGGCGATGTGGAAGTTTTTATCGGCTAAACACTTTTTCAAATTGGACACGTGGAATGTTGGGTGAATATTCCCAAGTTCAAGAGGTAGCTCAAGTCGGTAGGCCACCTTTCCGATTTTCTCAATGATCTTAAATGGTCCAACATATCATGGTGCAAGTTTTCCTTTCTTTCCAAATGTAACCACACCTTTCCAAGGGGATACCTTGAGAAGGACATGATCTCCAGCTTAGAATTCCAAGGGCTTGCGTCGTTTGTCCGTATAACTATTTTGACGGCTTCTAGCTGTCAGAAGGTTATCACGAATTTTCTTGACTTTGTCTGTTGTGTCATGAATGAGTTCAGGTCCAGTGAGCTGAGCTTCACCGACCTCATTCCAGCAGACAGGTGAACAACATTTTACACCATATAGAGCTTCGAAAGGCGCCATGTTGATGTTGGCGTGGTAACTATTGTTGTAGGAGAATTCAATCAACGGTAGATACGAATCCCAACTACCACCAAAGTCGATCACATATCCTCTAGTGTTTGAATTGTCCTTTCAGATTGTCCATCCGTTTGAGGATGATAGGCAGTGCTCAGGTTGAGTTTGGTTTCCATGGCAGATTGCATGGTCTTCCAAAAGTGAGATGAGAATCGAGTATCTCGGTCAGATATGATGTTCAAAGGAACACCATGACGAGACACAATCTCATCTACGTAGATTTTGGCGAGTTTGTCAGCAGAGAAATCCTCATGAACCAGCAAAAAGTGTGATGACTTTGTTAGACGTTCAATGACTACCCAAATGGCATCATGGCCTCTAGATGTGTACGGTATTTTAGTGATGAGATCCATCACAAAGTTCTCCCACTTACATACCGGTATTTCTGGTTGCTCCATTAAAACAAATGGGTGTTGTTTTGCCTTGACTTCAAGACATGTTAGGCATTTAGACACATACAAGGCAATGTATTTCTTCATACCCGGCCACCAATACTGGGTACAAAGATCCTTGTACATTTTGTCTACACCAGGATGGATTGAATAACGAGATTTATGGGCTTCGTCCCTCAATAAGGTGCAGAGATTGTCTTGACTTGGAACCCACAAATGGTTCATGAAATAGAATATTCCATTGTCTTTCTTTTCGAGTTGAAACTCAAGATTTTATGGCAGCTCATTTTTCAAAAAGTTTTAGGGTACAGATGTACGTTGTGCTTGAAGGATACGTGTCTGGATATCAGATTGAACTCGAACACAATGAAACTTTTGACACGTTCCTTACGACTAAGCACATCAGCCACGACATTCGCCTTACGAGGATGGTAGCGAATCTCACAGTCGTAGTCGTTCAGAAGTTCGAAGCAACGTCGTTGTCTCATGTTTAGCTCCTTTTGATTGAATATGTGTTGGAGACTTTTGTGGTCTGTGAAAACCACACACTTCGTACATAACGGTAATGTCTCCAAAAAGAAAAAAACTACAACACCTAACTCAAGATCATAAGTTGTGTAGTTCTTCTGTGGATTTTCAATTGTCTTGATGCATAGGCTATGACTTTATCTCGTTGCTTGAGAGCACAATCAAGGCCTAGATTCGATGCGTCATAATAGACAACAAAATCGTCGTTGCCATCGGGTAAAGATAAAGCAGGAGCATCACAAAGTTTTGTTTCAATGTTTGAAAGGCTTCCTATTATTTGGGTCCCTACTCAAAAGGCTTATTCTTCTGAGTCAAGGCAGTGAGGGGAACCATGATCTTTGAAAGTTCACGATGAATCGGCGATAATAGCCAGCTAGATGAGAAATGAACGAACTTGGTAGGAGTAGTAGGTGTACTCCAATCCCTAATGACAGGATCTACATGTATACCTTGTTCATTGACAATGTGTCCCAAGAACAGAACTTCCTTAAGCCAAAATTCACATTTGGAGAATTTGGCATAAAGTTGTTCTTTCTTTAGGAGTTCCATCGTTAGACAAAGATGATGTTCGTGATCGGCTCGAGACTTTGAATAGATCAAGATGTCATCAATGAAAACAATGATGAACTTCTTTAAATAAGGTTTACATACCCTATTCATTAAGTCCATGAAAACGGCAGTAGCATTTTTCAAACCATAAGGCATAACAGTGAACTCGTAGTGGCCATATCAAGTGCGAAAGGCAGTTTTGGGAATATCTTCTTCGAGTACACGAAGTTGATGATACCCAGAACGTAGATCGATCTTTGAAAAGCAGGTAACACCTTGTAGCTGATCAAAGAGATCATCAATGCGAGGTAGGGGATATCGATTTTTTATTGTGACTTTGTTGAGCTCACGATAATTGATACACATTTGGAAGGATTAATCCTTCTTTTCCACGAATAGGACAGGAGCGCCCCAGGGTGAAAAGCTCAGACAAATAAATCCCTTCTCAGCAAGTTCTAGGAGTTGCTTTGACAACTCTCGCATTTCATACGGTGCAAGATGGTAATGAGGTTTGGCTATTGGGTTGGCACCAGGTACGAGATTAATACAAAACTCAACTTGACGTGCTGGGGGCAAACTAGGTAGCTCTCCAGGAAATACCTTAGGATAATCCCGAATAAGGGGAATGTCCTGAGCAGTTTTGCCCTTGCCTTTCTACTCTATGATATATGTCAAGAAGTCTACATAATTCTTTCGTAGGTACTTTTGAGTTGAACAGGGTTCTGAACAGCTTGATTTGGGGCAGAACAACAAACATTGGCTATGTGGCCGAATCTTCCACATGAGGTGCATTGGCGACACTGTTGGTGAGCTTAATGGTGACCATTGCACCGATTGCACAACGGTGCAGTACCAGCATAAGGTTTTCTTGCCGGAGGTTGTGCTGGCTTGTTTATAGTGGTTTGGTTGGGTTGAGCAACAATAGCAAAGTTTTGTGAAGCCTTACGCTTACTTGATCTCTTGGAAGGTTTGGATTTGTTCTCCTTAGTTTTATCTTGAGTGGTCTTAGTAGCATGTTTCTTGTCGCCTTTGCGAAATAGTTTCCCTTTCCTAACTTGAGATTCAGTCAGGGTAGCCGCTAATTCGATAGCTTGTCTAACAGTGGTAGGATTGCTACCAGTGACAATGTCCTGAACGTGATCCTTCCAAAATCACTGCGATTAAGGATTGGAACACACCCACTACTCCTACAAAAGTTTGCTCATTTCTTGGTCCTGCTGGGTATTATCGCCATTTTATCGCGAACTTCTCAAAGATCGTGGTTCCCCTCTCTGCTCTAACTCAAAAGAATAAGCCTTTTGAGTGGGGACCCAAACAAGAAGGAGCTCTCAAAAAACTGAAACAAACTTCTGCGATGCTCCTATCTTATCTTTACCTGATGGCAATGATGTTTTTGTTGTCTATTGTGACGCATCAAATTTAGGCCTTGGTTGTGTTCTCATGCAACGAGATAAAGTCATAGCCTAGCGTCAAGGCAATTGAAAACCCACGAGAAGAATTACACAACTCATGATCTTGAGTTAGGTGCTGTAGTTTTTGCTCTTAAAATTTTGAGACATTATCTTTATGGTACGAAATGTGTGGTTTTTACAGACCACAAAAGTCTCCAACATATATTCAATCAAAAGGAGCTGAACATGAGACAACGACGTTGGGTAGAACTCTTGAACGACTACGATTGTGAAATTTGCTACCGTCCTGGTAAGGCGAATGTCATAGCCATTGCACTAAGTTGTAAGGAACGTGTCAAACTTCATTGTGTTCGAATTCAATCTGATATCCAGACACGTATCCTACAAGCACAACGTACATGTGTGAACCAAAGCTTGTTGAAAAATGAGCTACCCCAAATCTTGAACTTCAACTCAAAACGAAAGACAATGGATTACTCTATTATTTGAGCCGTTTGTGGGTTCCAAGTCAAGACAATCTCCACACCTTATTGATGGACGAAGCTCATAAGTCTCGTTATTCAATCCATCCTGGTGCAGACAAAATGTGCAAGGATCTTCGTACCCAGTATTGGTGACAAGGTATGAAGAAAGACATTGCTTTGTATGTATCAAAACTGTGTTAATTGCACCAACTTGTGATGATGTAAATTTTATAACACACGGTTCGACGAGCTGCAGGTGTCTATTATGACACGGTTCGACGAGCTGCAGGTGTCTGTTATGACACGGTTCGGTGAGCTGCAGTGTTTGTTGTAACACGGTTCGGTAAGCTGCAGGTGTCTGTTATGACATGGTTCGGGGAGCTGTAGGTGTTTGTTGTAACATGGTTCGGCAAGCTGCAGGTGTCTATTATGACATGGTTCGGCGAGCTGCAGGTGTTTGTTGTAACACGGTTCGGCAAGCTGCAGGTGTCTGTTATGACACAGTTCGGCGAGCTGTAGGTGTTTGTTGTAACACGATCTTGCTAGCTGAAGGTGTTTGTGGTGATAAATCTGTGACTGTGACTATGACCAGTGCAATTAAATTTGTTAACACATATTGTTACACAACAATTAAACCAGTGGAACTCACCCAGCGTTTAACTGACCTTTTTTAAAACTAACATGCATTTCAGGTAACTTGAGACTGGTGTGATCCGTGTAGTATGTAATCAACATTTTGTAAGTAATAAAATGTAGTGTCTTTATAAACAATGTGCTTATACCAGAGGTGTCTATTGCATCCCGTATATTTTTCTTCCGCTGCAAGTTGGTGTGTGACATCCGATTTTAGGACATGCTTGAATCTTTGATCGTTTGAAGCTTTGATATATTGATCCAAGATTTCTTTGCAATCCCAAGTGAGTAAATAGTTCTCCTCTTTTACATTTTGCAAATATTTTGGGGTGATTCATAGTGTCTAATTTTTTTTCAAGTTTTTAAAACACAAAGTCTATGGTTTATACAAACACGAGGACTTCAATAATGTGGACGAACTTGTTGGTGTGTTATATCCATAAGAAGAATGACATTCATTAACGTTGGCCAAGCTAACCAGTAGTAGGTTATGGTACCTAGGACTGACAATCCCGTTACCAAGGTTCCCGGTGTATGTGGGTAAGTTTGGGAAGCGACCGAAACTGTATTTGTAACACACCCTTTAGTGGTTTGTTATACGATGAGAGACCCTTTGGTGGTCTTGGACGAGTCAACAAGGGTTTGAATGTATTCACGAAATGACCAAAAGTTTTCACAATTAAAATAAGGATGATTGAACGATCGGTTTATATCAAGGACGATTGAACGATTGGTTTATAACAAGGACGATTGAATGATTGGTTTATAACAAGGACGATTGGTTTATAACAAGGACGATTGAACGATTGGTTTATAACAAGGACGATTGAACGATTGGCTTATAACAAAGATGATTGAACAATTGGTTTATAACAAGGACGATTGAACGATTGGTTTATGATAGGTGATTTAGATAACGCGATGAGTGTAATATAATAAAAGCATGGTGGATACGCCGTTGGTACTTCCTATATATAAGTGCTTTTATTGTATTACATTCCGTGGCCTTATTTTAATCAGTTGAACAAATGGTTTTGAACGATGACACGCAACGATTTTCAATTAAAGATATAAACCATACAAAGATTTCTTTCAAACTGATTTACTACTCGGTTTTACAAAGAAATGTTTTAGTCAAGATTCATGGCTACGAGATTTTCACAAACCTTAACCAACTTGTTTTAGTTGGTTAACAATATTGCAATACCAAAGACTTTTGATACAAGGTTTTCAATTAACGACTCTAGCGGTTCGACGAGGTATTGCAATACTTATACAAGGCCATGAATTTGACATAGTCACAAAACCTATGTACTCGCCGGCATATTTTTGCTGACTCGTTTTTACATATGTTTCAGGAGCTTAGGTGCGATGAATTTCAATGCATGGATCACATAGGAATGGATGGGCCTTAGCGACCTTAAAACAAGAAAGAGAATATATTAATGTTTACGTTTTGTATTTACGTTGATTCTCAAACAATGTAAACAATATTAATGCAATAATATCAAAACTTTAAATGCCATGGTTGTGAAACAATCTGTTAACGTGACTCCCCGAAGTTTCCGCCGCGGTTTGTTGTTTTTACTCGGCCAGGGTGTTACAGATTGGTATCCGAGCCAATGGTTATTGGGAATTAGGTTATTAGTAATGCTTTGACGTAGACTATAACCTTCCTAGGACCCTAACGCAAGTTTACTTGCGTTTGGATCCAAAATACAATACTGTCACCTATCCTTAGGTGATTACCAAAAACAATACAAAGGTCACAAAATCTATTCTGAAAATTTTTTACAAGAAAAACACCTACTCTTAAATGAATCATTTTTGGCTTTATGCCTTAAAAGTTTTCAAAATCTCGTCAAAGTTTGGGTTTTATTAATGTGAACACGTGCAATCTGGAAGGGTGGGTGCCTGTACCCTGAGTTTTCTGTCTAAGGCTAGAGTGTTCATACAAATCCACTTAATCGGACCAGTCACTCTTACCTGGGAACTTTGGGGTGAGTGTCCACTTATAGGCTAAAGTGTGTCTTCGCGATACATTATAAAGACCCATTTACTTTGATTAGTCACCGTGTGTCGTTTTTTTGTTTTGAGAAACGAACAAATGACCACCATCCTTGTTTCGTCGATATTTTCAATACCTCCCTCGATTTATTTCAATGTCAAACTCACATATCTTCCTTCATGTTTTCTTTTAGAATGCCTCCTCGACGTGATACAAATCAAAATGCCGAAATGGCAGCACTTATCGCTCAGCAAATTGCTGTCGTACTCCTGATTCTAGTGACCCAACTAAATCAAGAGAACAACAACAATAACAATAACAATGCACCTGCTCAGTGAAACTATAAAAAATTTTGTTCGGCTAAACCACTTTCGTTCACTGGCTCTGAGGGAGCCACTGGGCTTCTGCAAATGGTTTGAAAGTATTAAAAGCACGTTTCGATTTGTTCAATGTCCAAATGAGCGAAAAGTTGACTTCTCGTCGAGTGTATTCAAGAAAAGAGCTCTGACATGGTGGAATGGTATAATGAGGATAGGGGTGCAGATGTGGCAATGGCATAAACTTGGGAAGAGCTTAGGGCTCTAATGATGAAGGAATTCTGACAGCGTCATGAGCAGAGGGCGCTAGAAAACGAATTCCATGATCTCAAGCAAGATAGTGGCGAGAATCGTGCTTATACTGATCGATACGAAGAGTTGAGTCTGTTGTGCCTGATGATGGTAACACCTTTCGATAAGGCGATCGAGAAGTACATTGATGGTCTGCTTGATCTTGTTCAGGACATTGTTACTGGAAGTCACCCTTCTATTATTCATCAAGCCATTGAATTAGCTGCTACTCTGACTGATTCTCAAGTCAGAAAGGATAAACTTCACCGCAAGGGTGATAAGAAACAGACTGACAAAACCACTCAAGAGAAACAAAAGGGAAACAAAGTCGAGCCTTCCAAGAAATCGAGGAAGCGTAAGGCTTCTCAATACTTTGTTGTTACTGCACAACCTGCTCAAACTGCTCCCAACCAACCAGCTCAGCGTCCTGTGAGGAAACCGTACGCTGGTACTGCACCGTTGTGCAATCGGTGCAATGGTCACCACCAAGTTCATCTACCATGTCATCAGTGTACCTCCTGTGGAAAACTTGGTCATTTGGCCAACATTTGTCAATCTATTCTGAATCCAGCTATTCAGAACCCTGTTCAACCCCAAGCCAACCCTACTAGACCTCCATTCCCACCTGGTTCTTGCTATAACTGTCGCGAGATGGGTCACTATAGAAACACATGCCCGAAGCTAGCAAATGCTAATCCCGCCTGTGGATGAGCATTTAACATCAACGCTAACGAGGCTCGTGCTGATAATGAAGTTGTTAACGATACGTTCCTTGTCAACAATCCTCCTGCTTCTTTTCTTTTTGATTCGGGTGGCCGATAGAAGTTTTGTGTCCCTAGTTTTCGAACCTCTACTTTCAATGCCAAGACAGTCGAGATATCTAGTGGCGAACCCCTTAAACTAGGAAAGCCCTTGACAGTCGAGATATCTAGTGGCGAACCCTTAAACTTGATTCTGTCATTCGTGATTGTCAATTGAACCTCCATAATCACCTTTTTGCCATTGACCTCACACCAATTTAACTCGGAAGTTTCGACACCATTATTGGAATGGATTGGTTAACCAAACACCATGCTGAAGTGATCTATTTTGACAAGATAGTTCGAATACCTCTTCCCTCTGGTGAAGTCTTAGAAGTTCGTGGAGAGAAACCCACTAGTAATCTTAAACTCATAACTTGTACTCAAGGCCAAAGATACTTGTGAAAGAATTATGTGGCCTTGTTGACACATATTATAGAGGAGAAAAGAAAAAGGAAAACTGTTTAGGATATCCCCGTTGTTTGGGATTATCCCGAGGTCTTTCCTGAAGAACTACCTGGTTTACCCCTTGTACGTCAAGTTGAGTTCCGTATTGACCTTGTACCTGGTGCCAACCCAATTGCTAAATCTCCTTACCGTCTTGCACCGTCTAAGATGCAAGAGTTATTGAAGCAGCTTCAAGAACTATCTGACAAAGGATTCATTCGTCCGAGCCATTCACCTTGGGGCGCTCCTGTCCTATTCGTGAAAAAGAAGGACAAATCTTTCCGTATGTGTATTGATTATCGTGAGCTCAACAAACTCACGATCAAAAATCGATATCCCCTACCTCGCATTGATGATCTCTTCGATCAACTACAAGGTGATACATGTTTCTCCAAGATTGACCTGCGTTCTGGGTATCATCAGCTTCGTGTACTCGAGGAAGATATTCCCAAGACTGTTTTCCGCACAAGATACGACCACTATGAGTTCACTGTTATGCCATTTGGTTTGATAAATGCTCCGGCCGTATTCATGGACTTAATGAATCGGGTTTGTAAACCTTATTTTGACAAGTTCATCATTGTGTTCATCGACGACATTCTCATTTACTCCAAGTCTCAAGTCGAACATGAACAACATCTCCTTTTAACAATGGAACTACTAAAGAAAGAACAACTATATGCTAAATTCTCCAAATGCAAGTTTTGGCTAAAAGAAGTTCAATTCTTGGGCACATAGTCAACAAGCAAGGTATACATGTGGATCCTTCCAAAATCACTACGATAAAGGATTGGAATACACCCACTACTCCCACATAAGTTCACTCATTTCTTGGTCTTGCTGGATATTACCGTTGATTCATTGCAGACTTCTCAAAGATCACAGTCCCCTCACTGCTGTAACTCAAAAGAATAAGCCTTTTGAGTGGGGACCCAAGCAAGAGGAAGCTTTTCAAACGCTGAAACAAAACCTCAGCAATGCTCGTATCTTATCTTTACCTGATGGCAATGACGATTTTGTTGTCTATTGTGACGCATCTAATCTAGGCCTTGGTTGTGTTCTCATGCAACGAGATAGAGTCATAGCCTATGCGTCAAGACAATTGAAAACACACGAGAAGAACTACACGACTCATGATCTTGAGTTAGGTGCTGTAGTTTTTGCTCTCAAAATTTGGAGACATTATCTTTATGGTACGAAATGTGTGGTTTTCACAGACCACAAAAGTCTCCAACATATATTCAATCAAAAGGAGCTGAACATGAGATAACGACGTTGGGTCGAACTCTTGAACGACTACGATTGCGAAATTCGCTACCGCCCTGGTAAGGCAAATATCGTGGCCGATGCGCTTAGTCGTAAGGAACGTGTCAAGCTTCATTGTGTCAAATTCAATCTGATATCCAGACACGTATTCTTCGAGCACAACGTACATGTGTGAACCAAAGCTTGTTGAAAAATGAGCTACCTCAAAATCTTGAACTTCAACTCGAAATGAAAGACAATGGGTTACTCTATTATTTGAACCATTTGTGGGTTCCAAGTCAAGACGATCTTTGTACCTTATTGATGGATGAAGCTCATAAGTCTCGTTATTCAATCCATCCTGGTGCAGACACAATGTAAAAGGATCTCCGTACCCAGTATTGGTGGCCAGGTATGAAAATGGATATTGCCTTGTACGTGTCGAAATGCCTAACTTGTCTTAAAGTCAATTCTGAACATCAACGCCCATCTGGTTTGCTTGAACAACCAGAAATACCGCTATGGAAATGGGAAAACATTGCGATGGATCTCATTACTAAACTACTGCGCACATCTAGAGGTCATGATGCTATTTGGGTAGTCATTGGAAGACCATGCAATTTGCTATGGGAAGCAAACTCAATCTTAGCACTGCTTTTCATCCTTAAACGGATGGAAAAACCAAAAGAACAATTCAAACTTTGGAGGATATGCTTAGAGCATGTGTGATCGACTTTGGTCGTAGTTGGGATTCGCATCTAGCATTGATCGAATTCTCCTACAACAATAGTTATCACGCCAGCATCAACATGGGGCCTTTTGAAGCTTTATAAGGTCGAAAATGTTGTTCACATTTATGTTGGAATGAAGTTGGAGAGTCTCAGTTTACTGGAACTGAACTCATTCACGACACAATAGACAAAGTCAAAAAGATACGCGATAAACTTTTGACAGTTAGAAGCCGTCAAAAGAGTTATGCGGACAAGCAATGCAAGCCCTTGGAATTCCAAATTGGTGATCACGTCCTACTCAAGGTATCCCCTTGGAAAGAAGTGGTCAGATTTGGAAAGAAAGGAAAACTTGCACCACGATACGTTGGACCATTCAAGATCGTTGAGAGAATCGGAAAGGTAGCCTACCGACTTGAGCTACCTCCTGAACTTGGGAACGTTCACCTAACATTCCACGTGTCCAAATTAAAGAAGTGTTTAGCAGACGCAAATATTCACATTCCCCTCAACGAAATTCACGTAGATGACACTACGCACTTTGTCGAGAAACCTGTGGAGGTTTTGGACCGTGAAGTCAAGAAACTTAAGCGTAGACGAATACCAATAGTTAAAGTTCGTTGGGAATCCAAACTTGGCCCAGAATTTACTTGTGAACGAGAGGATCAAATGAAAGCAAAATACCCACATCTATTTCCACAAGTTTCCTCTAATTAAATTTCGCGATGAAATTTCCTAAAGTAGGGGAGACTTTGACATTTGTGGTTAATTCGATCATGTAACGATTCTGAACAAGTTATCAATCTATGAAATATTGTGTTCTATTTCCGAGATTTGTATTTTTTATCATGATAATTGCACATATTCATTTCTTGCACGATTTCAAACTCTCAAAAAAATTCTGGAAGTGAAATCACAAACTGTTATGCAAACGTAATCAGTTTAATGCGATGTACACTCTGGGACAAGGACATAATCTAAACATACCCTAAATAACCTTTACATAAATTAGAAAGAAGTTTTGAATGGTTCGGTATGGCAAAAACATGCTTATGCAACTCTAGGGACTATTTTGCAAATTCTGCGAAAGTACGCTGATTCGCGTATTTCTTAATATGGAACACGTACATACATCAAAAAATATTGTAATCATTAAATTCTTGTATTTTAATTATTGGAATGCAAAAATATCATTCGTTACGCAATTAAGGTCGTTTACGCGTTAATTAAAGCATTCGTCATAATTAAGCGAAAAATACAACCGTACAACCGAACGAACCGACACCCGAGACATTTTTGAGCATATTTCAAGTTCCCTATGTTTTATTATCTTTATGGAGCTTCAAAATAAGGTTAACGGGATTTAGAAGTGCCAAAACACAACAAATCAAAGTTTAGGGGCCAAACTGTCAATTTTTGAAAGTTGCTGCCAGCAGGGGTCCTTGCGGACCGTATCCATGGACCTATACGGTCCGTAATACCTGCCCAGCCTAGCAGAACTTGGCAACTTCTTGTTTCATTGCTTTGACACCTATAACTTGAATTTGCCACACTTCCTCTGGTTGCAACACCTCATTATACACTTGTAATGATCTGGAAACAACCCCTAACACTTGGAATGATCTTGTGGCTTCAATATTAGTATAAATAAGTGATCATTTTGGCCATTTTCCTTGCTCAATTCTTTTCTTTCTCACATTTGCTCTAAGTTGGAGTGCTACCACCTTTGTGGAGGCCTCCCATCTGAGCATTCTTCATCCTTGAGCTCTTCAAGTGTTCTTGAACACAAGTAAGTGCTCTCTCCTAGTCTTGTTCATTTCTTTTAGCTATTTTGAGCTTAAAGTCAAACAGTTTGACTTTCTGTTTGACTTTCAGTTCTGACCATGAATTGGTCAAAGCAAAGTTCAATTGGACTTTGCAACATGATCGTAATCATGATGGTTATGATCCATAGTGATCACGCCTACTGATTACCACGTTTATTAGTCGAAGTGACGAGTCAAAGTTTCGGTCAAAATGCGCATTATGTGCGTTTTGCGACGAAACTATTTTCGGGTATCAAAACATTAAGTTTTGATACCAAAACATTTCTATAACTTAGTTCGACATGTTTTGACATGTCTAACTCATCACTTTTAGTTTAGTGCTTATTTAGGGTCATAAGCCACATGGTCTTGACCACCGCTTTGAGTTTCGAATCCGACCCGTTTGGTCGATCTTAGGATCCGACCAAACACATATTTGTGACCATAGTTATATAGGGATGAATCCTCTGAGGTTATACCTTATGGTCACGTCGTTTGGTTAATGTTATGTTAAGTCGCCTATTATACCTTTATAAATGACCAAAATGCCCTTTTTCGTATAAATCAACTTTAAGCATATGTGACCAACATTTTGACGTGTAAACTGATGTTGCAACTAAATTAAACTTATTTTGGCATAAAAGACTTATCATAACACATATCTAACCATCCGAACTCATATTTACGCAAATGAATCGTTAAAGTAGCATAAACTACCTTGAGTCATAACGGGTCAAAAGCACTTAGGTTTCATTTCAAATCAGAATGTAGACTTTGTTAAACCATTTAATATGAGTTCCAACACTCATTTGGTTCGATCCACCTATTAATGTCCCGACATTTACATAGTTATCCGATTTTAGGACACACTTGAATTTTCAGACTTTGAGCTTGTTTGATCATTGATCACAAAGGACATACTAGCAATCCAAGTGAGTACATAGCTCCCCTCTTTTTATGTTTTGCAAATATTATGGGGTGATTCATATGTGCTAAATTCTTTTCAAGTTTTCGAAACATAAAGTGTTGGTGCACCTGGTGTTCGTTACTTGTCGAATAAGCTAGATAGAGCGTGTGTTGAATATTGTATAGGTTAGAATCGAACACACGACCGATATACGGATATTTCAGTGTAAAAGGGATCAAGTTCGCCCGAACTTGACCTGTATTGGTCAAGTTCGCTCAAACTTGATGTGCCTTTAGTCAAGTTCGCCCGAACTTGTCCTGTGAAGGACAAGTTCGCCCGAACTTGACCATAGCACTTCCGGGCGAACTTGTCTCCCTATATATATGTGTGTGTTCATTTGTCATTTAAGTTTTTGGCATCCCTACGGGGAGGTGCTGCCGGATCCTCTCCAGGAACTCTGGCAGCTGGACTTATAAAGATGTATACTCTTTCGGTATGAATGAAGACTTCTGCTGCATTCTACTTCTACTCCACTCTTAATAACATTCTATCGAATTGGTTTACATTTGTCCACTAACTTCCGTCTAGAACTGCCTGATCACGGACCTTCATAAAGTTTATGGTTTATATAAACACGACGATTTCAATAATGTGAACGAACTTGTTGGTGCGTTGTATCCATGACACGAATGACATTCATTAACTTTGGACTAACAATCCCGTTACTAGGCTATTCACTGGAATTTGGTGGGTAGTTTGGGGAACGACCGAAACTGTTTATTTTAACAAATTCTTTGGTGGTTTGTTAGTTGATTTAAAGATACCCTTTGGTGGTATAGACGAGTCAACACAGGTTGAATGTATTTACCAAAACGACCAAGTGTTTTCACAATTAAAACAAGGATGATTAAACGATTTGTTTATAAAAAGGATGATTCAACGATTGGTTTAAAACAACGATTGGTTTATAACAAGGACGATTGAATGATTGGTTTACGATAGGTGATTTAGATAACACGACCAGTGTAATATAATAAAAGCATGGTGGATACGCCGTTGGTACTTCCTATATATAAGTGCTTTTATTATATTGCATATCGTGGCCTTATCTTAATCACTTTAACAAATGGTTTTGAACGATGATACGCAACGCTTTTCGATTAAAGATATAAACCATACAAAGTTTGCTTTTAAATCGATTTCTACTTGGTTTTAAAAAAGAAATGTTTTAGTCAAGATTCATGACCACGAGATTTTATAAACTTTAACCAACTTGTTTTAGTTGGTTAACAATATTGCAATACCACACACTTTTGATACAAAGATTTCAATTATCAACTCTAGTGGTTTGATGAGGTATTGTAAAACATATACAAGGTCATGAATTTGACATACTTACAAAACCTATCTACTCGCAGGCATATTTTTGCTGACTCGTTTTCACATATGTTTAAGGAGCTTAGGTGTGACGAATTACAATGCATGGATCACGTAGGATCGGACACGGGCCTTAGCGACTTAAAACAAGAAGACAATATATTAATTCTTATGTTTTGTTTCCGTTTAATTTCCAAGACAATGTAAATAATGTTAATGCAATAATATCATAACTTTGAATGCCATGGTTGTGGAACAATTTGTTAACGTGACTCCCCGACGTTTCCGCCGTGGTTTGTTGTTTTTTCGTGGTCGGGGTGTTACAGTTGTGAATGTTATTGCAGGTGGTGGTATTTGTGATTTTGTTGGAGCAGAGGTTGTGATTGGATTTTCAACATTTTTGGTTTTAGAAGGTGTGGGTATTGGTTGTCTTGTTTTTCTAACAGCCCTCTTCTTTTGTTGAGAAGTACCAACGTCTTACTTTTCCTTTTGTTGTGTAATCTTTTGCTCAACCAAACCTCTGCTCTCATCTCTTACCCTTTCCTTGTTTCTCTCCTTTTCCCTAGCCAAATGTTCTGAGTTTCATCAATTTTCTTGGTGCCATCTGGCCTTGGGATAACCACTGTTGGTCTTGAAGATGGATCCGTTTTGAGCTTTAGCACTTCCTTTTGATTGAATTTCTCCCCCTTTTTGGCATCATTTGGGTTGACTAGAATCATAGTGGGAGGAGAAGTGCTAGTGGTTTGGAGTAGGTGAGATTTGTTTGCTTTTATATCAGCACAAGTATCCATATATCTTGCATCAACCATATTTCTAAGCTCTTGCATGTGATGTTTATGTTGAAGATCAGTATAGTATTGTTGTTGAAACAGAGGATACAGAACTTGTTGTAGCTCAGCAGAGGATGGAACAGTGGATTGACCTTTGGATTGTGCTAACATCTGCTTCATCAAATTTTTGATTTCATCCACAGAATTTTCTATCTTTGAAACTCTCTCTGTCAAATCCATGTATTCTCTCTGAACCCCTACCACGTGTGGTAGTTTTATCTGTGTTATCATGAGCAGAGGTTTCAAAACTTGCTTCAAACACAGATGCCCCTTTGTCTTCGTACTAGGGACTTCCAACTACATCAGAGGATACCTTAGTAGCCTCAGCGGTTGTTGCCTTCAACAGAGTCTTATAGATGTAACCACTGTCCAATTGAAAACTTAGGAGTTTTGCAATTGTAGTACTTGCTCTTGTTGAACTATCACCAAGGGTTACTTGTAACCCAAGAGATGTAGCCTCCTCAGTTGTTGATGGGTTAACAAAGATTAAAGAATCATACGCAGTCACGTTCAGGAGTAAATTCTCAGTGATAGGTTGGTGAGATGAACTGGTTAATGTTTGTTCTAAATAAATTGCATTCAACAAAGGTAATATGGTGGGTGGTAGTTTCTTTATTGGAGAAGGCCGTGGAGAAGAAAGAGACATTGCCCTGGGAGAGGGGCTGTGGAAGATAGAGCCAAGTGGATCTAGAGCTTGATAATTTGGTGTCCCTGTGCCTACAACCTTATCCTTTTGTGAGGATGAAGGAGGAGTTTCTATTTAGGTTGAGATCTTTCTAACATCTGCTGTGAAGAAGTAGTAACAATGTTTTTAGGTGACTTTTGTGTTGTTACAGGGTTATCTTCTAGGATCTCATCTTCCAGAAGTCCCTTTTTATTTCTTGGTTTGATGGGCTTTTTGGATTGTTTCTTGGTTTTCTTTTTGGTGATTTTTGGTGTGGGTTTCAAGACACTGGTTGTAGTGCCCTGACCACCAAGAGCAGTGGGCTCAGTAGCAGGAGGTTGAGATTGAACATTTTGCTCATTTAAAACAGGTTCAACCTCCTCTACTTGTGTTTTTTATTTTGATTGATTTATGATGCAAGTAAAAGTTTCATGTGTAAGGCGACCATGTGGTGTCACAACCCCTTGTTTAACAACATCACCAATCTTCTTTTGAAGATAAACACTTAGAAATCTAGGATGCATTAGAAAAGGTGGTCTATCCTTTTGAATGTTTTCAAAATTTGTCACCAAGTCATTGAACAACACTTGGGAAAAGTTAAAATCAGATTTTGTTAAAAGGTATCTCATTAAAAACCGTTGACTTGGCAGACATGCAGGTTAACAAAGTATGATAAAAAAAAATCATTTCAGCAGGAAATTGTGGTTTATAGATTGTCTTACCTTTCAGTTGACCAACATACCCTCTTTCAATGAACTCATGTTGTAAATATGCAATTGGGAAGGTAGTGGCATGATTTAGGTCATTTAACCCAAAAGCCTCTGAAATTGAAGCAGGTGTAACTTCCAACAATGTTTTCCCCACTATGATGACAATAAGGTAATGCACCTTGGCGTTTGCCCAGAACTCTAGTAAAGATGTACGATAAATGGGTGCAGTGATTTGCATGAGTTCTTTGTATTTTGACTCTTTCAACGCTTTGATCATTGAATGATATTGCTTATTTGAGTTCATTTCTTCAAAAATTGCAACGTAGTTGTGTGGGGTTTTGAAGTTTAGAATCACCATGATTAACAAGGATGAAGAATAGTTGTGAAGTGAAGAAGATTTGGGATAAAACAGGGTTTTATAAAGTGAAAAAGTGAGGATGATGTGGCAAAGATCTGACGTCTATCATTTGTCCACGTGTATCCTCTGATGGTGTATGGAAGACAGCTGTTATGGTAAACACTGTTGTGTGTCAACAGTGGATGGAAGGCAGTGTTTTGGATTTACACTATCAGTGGATAAGGTCAACGCAGTGGTTTGACCAAGTAGAGGATACACTTTGTCAAGTGGATAGATTTGCTAAGCCTATCAGTGTTTTGAAAGAACATTGGTTTGACCAGACTTTTGAGATTTATTGAAAAACTTCAATTTTAGCTATTTTTAAGGATGGATTTTCGATTTTCTGAAAATATTTTATTGCTATTTACACATGGAACACAAAAAATTGTTGGTAATCCATGTTTAACATTCTAATTCTAGAGATCAAACTTTCAAAAGTAGATGTGTCTAATGCTTTGGTTAGAACATCTTCTATTTGATCTTTAGTATGTGTGAATGCTAGGATCAGACCCAACTTGTGAGCTTCCTGTCAGACTTGCTCAACTAACAGAGGCGGAATTCATTGTTAGCTGATTGAACAAACAATAGAACACGAGTGATGATTATTGTTTAACCGTCTGTTTCTTATATTGATAAACTTCATAATGATTACAGACTCAAGTAGGGCTTCCCAAAAACAGCATGCCAAACAAACATCCAAAGTCACCTATTTATAGGCAAGACATGACAGCAACTAGGGACTAGAACACTGGATTTTTGCACAAAATTTTCGTGCGAAAATCCTTATAGATTTCGTATGAAAATATTAACAATCATACAAAACTTTCAAAAACAAACTTCTGACGCTGCGAAAACCTATCTGACAATAGACTCGTCCTAGAAGTAGTTAATAGACATATGTGCACCAACAGACACCCCTTGGATGTTGCCACAGTTTTGGACAGTCTTCAAATCTTTTCTACAAAAATCTTTAAACAATTTTGACTTGAATTAACCGAAAAAGCGTTTGCATGGCCTCCAACGCTCCTCTGAAGCAATGGGAGTTTGATCTGTAGGAGGAGGTCGATTGTACGTGTTCCCAAACTTGAATCTTTCACGAGTAGCCAACTTCCGTCGTGCCTTGATTCTTTCTTCATTTTGATCTTTCTTTTTCTATTCTTTATCTTCAAGCTTTCTCCATGAAGTGTTCCAGTCTTTACCTGAATTAACATTGTTAGCATAACAAACGTTCACAATCTTCTGGAACTGCATGGCCTGCTCTTTATCTTTTTCTTCATAACTGATCTTGATGAAGAATAGGCGTTTGATATCTTTCTCCGAGCAGTTGACCAGCCACATCGGATCCAACACTCTGATCGCACGCCACAACCCATAAATTCTCTTATGCATGATCACGGTTTCAGATAGATCTTCAGACATATCCCATGACCCTTCATCAGGCTCGACACAAATAACAGCCTCTCCAGTACTTGAATCATAGTGCCACCATTTAAAGATTTTGTAAAAATCTTGTTCCATTTTTTTCAAAGGCATATTCTTCATAACACGTGGCCTTTTGATAATCAAAGTCACATCTTTCTCTTGTGTTACTGGATCGATCTTTGTGACGGTTCGTGGCTTGTGAGGTTCCCAGTAGTTGAAACCATGAGTTGCTTTAAACTTGATTAACTTCCAAAGACGTTGATCATTCGGTCGTAGCTTCATACTAAACGTCTTGGTCTGTACCAACTCTTTCACATCCCATTCAGGCAGAGTCTTTATATCACCCAGTCTTATGAAGTATTGAACTCCATACTCACGTTTCCAAGCATACACATCTAGTTTATCAATCCATCCCCAACTGATAATGTCACCCAGAGATGCATCAGGATCTCTGGTGAAGAAAGCTAATGGACGACGACACTTTCTTTCTAGCGGCCTTTCCTTTAACCATTTCTTCTTCATTTCAATAATCTCTTCTTTGGTCGGTGGTTTAGGGGCCGTGCCATCTTTCACTGCTTCGGCTACCTTTTGTTTTAGCATATCATTGTTCATTTCAGCAGTCATTTCATCAAGGGTAGGAAACACATATGTTCCTTCACCTGTATACCTTGCCTCCTCATTATCATCTGAATCCCAATCTTCAATGATCACTCTGTCATAATCGTTTGCCTGTGGGATATCTTCAAAAACATAATCATTCGGCTCTGAGCTTGTGTTCTTTAATTCCTATTCAATGTCAAACTCAAATGAATCTTCTTGTAAGCCAAACATTTCTGCAAGATCAGCCTTTGAGTAGTTATGAACATACTCTCCTTCTTCAACATCATGCTCAAGTTAGATGACTTTGGGCTTTGGCAAAGACTCATCAACTTCAATCGATGACTCCCCCTGAACCTGTTCATCTGTTAGTTCAAAAATATAGTCGTTCATGTGAGCATCAACATACATATTTTCATTATCAAATAAGTTTGCTACATATTCGAATCCTTCCTTCTCTGAATGATCATACGTTCCGTCTATCATTTCATCAATCTCATTCTCCAATTCCCTTTGTGCTATCGCCTTTTCTTTCGTCATTGACTCTAAAATCCCTTCCCCTTGAAGCACAAACCTCTTGCTTACATCAGCGGTTGGATCATAGATGACTATCTCAGAAAATACTAACATGGATTCAGCTTCCGGCGCAGATTGATCGATCACAGGATCCGATGAAACCACAACTTCCTGCACAAGTGAGCTAGAGGCTGGAATATCATCAATCTTTTGCTTTCCTCTGCCCTCTGCATCTGATAGAGCTTTAGAAGCTTATTCTCATCTGCCACTCTTTGTCTTACCTCTTCTCTCTCGATCTTCTCAATCTCATCAGCGAGAGAGATGCCCACCTGCCTGTTTTTCGAACTAAAATCTTCTTCATGAGCACCAGGCTACCTATTGTTTGACTCACGTTCAGCCTCATACTCTTCCATCTTCTTGATTATTCTCTGACTCTCAGTCTCATAGCTTTGGAGGGTTGCCTTCATAGTCTCTCTTTCATTTTCCAGCACCTTAATTCTTTCTTCGTAAACAACAACTTTCTGTGAAGCTTGAAAGTATCTCTCGCTATCATCAGTAACCAACCTCAAGATCTCCCTGATGTTGTCTCTATCTGATTCAAGGATCTTAATCTTTTCATCAGCACTCTTTAACTTTTCTTCCAACTCATTGAGCCTTCCAACATAAACGTCATCAGCTGTGAAATTCTCTCCCCCTGGAATAGCACCATACTCAAAGAAATAGTCATCAAAGGCTGTGTCAACTGGAGGATGTTGTTATGAAGGATGAGCTGATGAAGTTTCCTGTGCTTGAGAAGAAGTAGGAGGAGAACCAACAGGCTTTCACGGAGGAGATACAACTGGAGGTTCAAACACTGGAGGAGGAGATTGAACAGGAATCTCTGTAGAAGTGTGTTGAGGAGGAGGAGAGACATGTTGAGCAGACACACTTGGTGTTTCAATAACTGTAGGTTAAGACGTTGGAGGAGGAGATGTAGGATGTTCAGAAGTTGTTTCAACAGTTGGAGCAACATGAGCCTCAGTAGTCTTTGTTTTCAGCTTGATTCTTAGCTTCTTAGCAGTAGACTTTGACTTTCGAGCAGCAGCATGCTTAACTCTTTTTCCCTCTTTCTTTCTTACATGCTTGACAACTGTGATATCCTCTTCGGCCTCAGTTGGTTCATATGTTGTATCATCATCACCAGCAGCCTTACGTTTCTTATCTTCGGCCAACTTCCTTTCTTTCTCTTCTCCTCTCTTGTTCTTTCCTTTTTCTATCTTTCTTTTCACCTTTTCTTCTCTCCTCAGAATCAGTACTTGATGATGGCCCTTCATCATCACCACCACCGACTACTGTCTCAACACCAACCATACCCTCAATCTCCTCAGTAGTTTCTCTAACAGATTCATCATGAATTGCTTCCTCGGTGCGCATAGTTTCTTCAACAGTAACTTGCTCGACATCAGGTTCATCAATCAAACCTGTACTAACACTTGGTTGTTTCTTTTGTCACTTGGGGGCCGAGGAGGAAGTCTCTGATGATTTCTTCCTTTTTGCGGTAGAGGAAGAAGAACCAGCTTTCTTACTACCATAATGACCTTTCACTCCCTCGCCCTTGATGTACCATATATTTCGTTTCTCAACAAAATCTTCCATCATACTACGTTCTTCTCTTTCATCACCACTACCCTCATTCCTCCATTTTCCTTCGGGCGGAGCAACATAATTAGCCTTGGCAAACGTACCAAAAATAGGCTTAAAAGCTGGACCCTTTCCCCCTTTACGGTAGTTGCTGATGTTGTGGAGGTCAGACGAAGTCATGTGCTCTAACTTCAAAATATCATCTTTCTTTTTCTCAAGATTGGGGTGTAGGTGGTCGAGGATCATCTGAACAAATCTAGGGTACTGCAAGAATCGACCCTTACCCAAATTCATCACCATCTGATCAAAAATCAACTTGCTGAAGTTGTACGACTTATTCAGGATCAAAGATACAATCATACACATGTGGTAATCTACCAAATCATCCCAACCCCCTATCTTGTGGCTTAATGAACGTGTGATGCAGTGAGCTAGAAATCTGTAGGGCAACCCTAGACGGTTGATCCTGTAAGGAGCAGAGATCACATAACCATTGTAGCCCATTCTTTAGAAGCATCCTTTGACGAACTGCTCTATAAACCCAATAGGAAAATCGCTTCAATCCCTAAAGTGTATACTGTTCGTATAAGATCTTCAGTAATTATGATCTCCACATCATTCTCTCCTATTCTTACAGCTGACTTTATTGCTCTTGAATCGGCTTGTAGCTATGTTGCGGCCCAAAAACAGTCGACGTGTGAAGCATAAACGCCTGTATGTGTGAGGGCATAATACATTGGCAACCTCTCCAGAAAATCTATATACTGAGAAAAAGTAGCAAACTCTGGCACTTCCTTATCGATTAAGCAGCAGGAGTTGTACATTGGATGAAACTCATATGCGGTTTTCTGTGAAACAGAGAGACATGGAAAAGTTAGAATTTTTTACAAACACAATTTCTTCCAAATTTTCGAACGAAAATAACTTATTTATAACTTGTCAAGATTTTCGTGCGAAAATAGTATAACTCAACTTTATCACTTTATCTCTTGAATTTTCGTGCGAAAGTATCAAATTTTCGCACGAAAATCTTCATCGTCTCCAACAGTTATCATTATTCAAACCGACTCAAAACACTTGCAATTTTTTTCATTTTCTTGAAATCTAAACGGTAAACCTTAGTTAAACTTGCTGATTTAAACGTTGGAGAAATAAATTTTAAGTTTCACCGGCTAGTTTATCCTAGATCTACGTTTTAGTCCGTTTATGGTCCGAATAGTCCAAATTCACGGTTCGATCTCGGTGTAATACCTTAGCCATTAAAAGAGGTGTGCAAATCAACCTCCCTAATGCGTCGAATCAGTCGAAAAGTGAACGTAATGAAGGATTAGAGCACAATCACTTCAGAGAATCCGCACCAAATAAACTAACAGATTTCATGCAAAATCTGTTCAACTCTTACTTATATATAGGCCACTCCAACTCTCGTTGAACCTAGTTTTTGAATCGCTCACTCCAACTCTCGTAGTCTTCAATGTTCATGAGTTTCAGAGGCTTTGTAGTGGTTCCCATTTCTTTCTTGAGATTCATATTCTCAACTGCTACGGAAGTTGTAACTGCTTGTGTGGCAAACGCATTATGAAATTCTTCGTCACCTGACATATTAACAAGACTTATAACAGAAAAAAGATTAGAGTAGGTTAACTTGAAACTAACTGAAAAATTAGGAAAACATTGGGAATTTTCGTATGAAATATTGTTCTTGATTTTCATGCGAAATATCAATTTTGTGCGAAAATTTTGTTTTTTGTTAGTTCAAATTTTTCAGATGTTAAGTTCCTGATTTTTGTACGAAATCTAGTATATCGTGCAAAAATTCTTGTCTGCTTCGAACACTTGTTCATAATTTCACGTTTTTGGCAATTTCAAGCATGATTTTGATGGATTTTAGGTTTGTATATTTCAGTGAACTGATTAGGTTGATTTTAACACGTTATACTAATAACCTAGTCCAAATTGTCCATGAAATCCTTTAGATCTAGATTAAGTTCCAAGAAAGAGTAGAAGAAGAGTTTCCAATGGATGAATCTTGAACTTTGAAGGTTGAATCCAACTGAAACATGGTTGTTTGTTCCCAAATCAGACCTCAAGGGTCTGATACCACTTGTGAATGCTAGGATCGGACCCAACTTGTGAGCTTCCGGTCAGACTCGCTCAGTTAGCAGAGGCGGAATTCATTGTTAGCTGATTGAACAAACAATAGAACACGAGTGATGATTACCGTTTAACCGTCTGTTTCGTATATTGATAAACTTCGTAACGATTACAGACTCGAGCATGGCTTCGCCTCTGATCACCAAACACAGCATGCCAAACAAACATCCTAAGTCACCTATTTATAGGCAAGACTTGACAGCAACTAGGGACTAGGACATTATTTTTTCGCACAATTTTTGTGCGAAAATCCTTACAGATTTTCGTACGAAATATTAACAATCATACAAAACTTTCAAAACCAAACTTCTGACGCTGCGAAACCCTATCTGTACAATAGACTCGTCCTAGACGTAGGAAATAGACATATGTGCACCAACAGTATGGACATGTTCTAAAGAAATCAAACCTTTTTCATAGCAATCTCTCACAAAGTGATGTCTTATGTCAATGTGCTTTGTTGTGGAGTGGGAGACATGATTTTTTATGATGTTTTCAGCTGCTTGACTATCTATCTTGAGAGGAGTCTTTAAAGTAGTTACACCAAAATCCAACAGTTGGTTCTGAAGCTACAAGAGTTGAGCAATGCAACTTGTAGCAGCAATGTATTCTGCCTCAGAAGTGGATGTAGAAATTGCAACTTGCTTTTTGCTTTGCCGGGACACTAGGCAATCACCTAGAAATTGAACTCCTCCTGATGTGGACTTCCTTGTGGTGTGGCAACCAGAAAAATCACTATCTGAGTAACTTGAAAGCTCAATGGTTCCATTAGCAGGATACCAGATACCAAGTGTGGGAGCACCTTTTAGGTATCCGAATATCCTCTTCACAACAATTAAGTTTGACATTCTATGTGCTTATTGGGATTTGGCACAAACACATGTTGCAAACATAATGTCTGGCCTAGAAGCATTAGGTACAATAAGGACCCAATCATACTTCTATAAAGAGTTTGATCAACCAAGTCATCGGTGTCCTCAACAGTGACAAGCTTAGAGGTTGCCATGGTGTGCTATGTCACACCCTGTCTTTTGCGGAAGCGTGTGTGTGTGACTTGATCAGTTTTTATTGCATTCGATTATAATAAACAACTATATGATAATAACAAAGATGTGCATCCATCCATAAGTTTAAAATATTACAAACCACAAGTTGTTTAAACTACCAACATCATAAGTTTTTAAAGTTCCATAAAGGACTTGATTAACAAAAGTTTAGAATTACGAGGCTTTGCATCCTATATCTCGTCAAGGATGAGAAATATGGATCAAAACCTTCCAAAAGTGGATGACATCGATACTTGAAATTCAAAAGCTTGCTTGAAACGCCCGCACCAAGATCCGCCTAATTTCCTGAAATACATGTAAGTTGAAAACATCAACAAAAGTTGAGCGAGCTAATGTGTTTTATGTATATGCGCATCAAATGAATCTCAAAAACATTTGAAGGTTTCGGTATCAAAAGTAGGTATGTAAAACGTCTATGAACATGTTGATCATTAATGTTTTGGAAGGACATTAATATGTGTGACGACATAGGAGGTACTCAACCCTTGTAGGCAATTTAAGTGTCGAATCCTCGACAGTGGACACAACAGCACTCTAAGTGGTCACCCATGGACCGTGAGTGGGGCTCGCCCGTACCCATTAGATCTAACCTTTGTTCCTTGGTCCTCAAAAGGATTAATGGAACCTTAGTTGCAGCCTATGCTCACATGATCTAAGAGTTCATTCCATAGTTCAATCATACCCTTGTTAACATGTATTTCCCCCGAAAGTTGTAAACCGAAAACATTAAGTAAAAGGGGGACATGAACTCACTAGTTTGCGTCCGTGATCTTACGTAATCAATGAAGATATCCTCAAGTCGTACGAATAGCTACACGCGTGTTAGGTCTTATTAGACGTTTAGGTCGTGTAACGACTCTTAGCCTTAGTTATTTAATAAGACTTATTTGGGAATATTGTTAACTTTAGTATATTTCCAACTTGTTTCATCATATGGCTTTCACATGTATTCCCCAAGTATAGGTATACTTGTATATGTGTATTTTACCAAGTATTGGAAGTGTATGCCGGCACGTACTTATACGTATAGGAATACGTATCTCTTGTATTAATTAAGTATTTTCCGGATTATTATTTTTGTACAAACAAAAATACCAACTTTATATTCTTAAAATATATACGTATTTTAAGAGTATTTTATAGAAAATATCCATAAATTTTATTTGGCAAAATATGTATACTTCCGTATATATATCTTAAAAATAATATATTTTTAAGATTAAACTTAGAAATGCGTATTTCTAGTTTTCACCCAAAATAATATATCCTTTTGAATTGTTAAGAAAATATAACCTTTCAAAACAATATATTTTCTATTTTGACAAAAAATAATATAGTTTCACCAAATAGTATATTTTTGAATTGTTTAAGAGAATACATCTTTCAAAACAGTATATTTTCTATTTTGACAAAATATGATATATTTTGTAATAGTTGTAAAATTTCATATTTTACAGTTTCTTTGGTTTCAAAAATACCGTTTATCACATTTGTCAAGTTGGGAATTTACTTCCGGAATATACATATATATATAGTCCAATGTCCATTGTTCGGTTTGTCCATTATTTGGGTATAAATTATGTATTCATTTACTTGGAGTTTTAGTAACATCTTTATGTTACAATATTTAGTATTTTGGTATCGTGTATTATTTTCAAGTCCCTAATTTTAATAATTAATACAATCAATATACAAGTAGCACACAATTTGTGACATCTAAATATATATTTCCTATATATACTTAGCCATTTTTATTACCAAAAATCAACCTCCAATATTCATAATTTTTATAACAAAAATTATGGCAACTTTTCACATTAAAACCAAGATCAAAAAATACTTATAAACATTTGATTAAAAATATTTTTCTAAGTGTTTAATTTCTACAAAAAATTTGCCATAGTTTCCCCTTAAAAATGGAGGTTTCCATGCTAATTAACATATCATTTTCTTTTCAAAAATTCATCACACTCATTAATAATCAACCTACAACTTACCATGAACCATTACATGCAATTTTTACAAGATGATATGAACTTGAAGTTTTATACAAACTTGTAGTATTTTAACATGATGTTTAACATGTTCATCTAACACTAAAAACATGATTATTTCATAAAAATCATTTTTACAAGATTTCAATCTTTACAACTTACAACTTGATTTTACAAAAATCATTCTCCATGCATTTTTCATGTTACATACACTTTACTAGTTCTATTTAACCCTTTAAAACATGATCATTTTTCTTTAGAACCAAGTCATGTGAAATCTAGTAGTAAACTTTAGTTTCTTGAAATGTTCATCTTTGAGATCTCATATTTTTAAGATCAACAACTTGTAGGAATCATCATCCTACACAAAATCATGTTCATCTTCAAGTTCTTACTTAACATAAAGGATGATCAACATAGATCTTTCAATATATATCCTCATACTTGCTAGACCATACATTTAATCATCATCTAGCAAGCTTCTTATGATGATCTACATCATAAACACAAGAAATCAACAAACAAGTTCATTACGTACACTTAACATCTTTGATCTTCATGTTTTTAAGCTTTATGTTCAAGTTCATCTTTATGTTTTTATGTGATCTTAGATTATCTTATTACTTCATACTTTAACCACTAAAATTACAAGATCAAGAGGGCTTACTATTAGCACATTGGCTAGGGAAGAACTCAAGATGATGAAGATGATAAACTAGGTGGATAAAAGCTCTAGGTGAAGGTCCTTCAAGCTCCAAAGCTTCCAAGCTTCTTAACTATGCTTCTTGCACCTTAGGATCACCTTAGATTACTTGTAAATAGCTTGAGAGTGGTGGGACTATGGTGGGGTTTTGGGGCCGTGAACAAGGAAGAAGAAAGGGAAGGAGAAGTGCATTTTTGGTGTTAAGTGTTCTTGTTTCATCTCTTGTTCCTTTTATCCTCCAATCATCTATTAACCACAAGGTTTTATGTCCCATATCAAGCTAGCATACTATTAACAAGATCAAGGAAAATCAAGATGTGGGACCCTCTTTGTAACCGTGAATGGGGGGGGTCTTTAGTTGAGTTTTAATGGTAAGTTAGTTAATCTAGTTAGGTTATAAGGGTATTAGTTTAAGGTTTATGTGTTTATGGATTTTTAAGATGTGTTATGATGTTTAGTGACCATAACTAGCTTCATAACATTAAAATAATGCTTCTATTTAGATTTTAGTGTTTCGGGTAGTGTCCGGTTATTCATTTGGTTACCGGCTCATTAAAGTGCTAAATAGCGCAGTTTAGGGTGCTTTAAGGTACTTTTTATGATGGTTTTGATTCCCAACCCTAAACAAGTTATTCTGGACTATTAAACTAGATTTCTGCATTATAATTTGAGGTTTAAAAGCTGAATTTTGCTGAAATATGCAGAATTCTGCAGTTTCAGTGTGATTCGGGCACTTTCTGGCACTTTAGTCATCACTCGGAAGGCAGTTACATGATCCTAACTTTCCTACATACCATACTAGTATAACCCTTGTTCCCGGGGCTTCTTCAGTGCTTTTACATCATCTCTGTCTGAGTACTGAACTCCCGTCAGTACTCCTAGTTCGTCTAGTAAGTGTACCAGTTTCGTTCCGTATACGTTTCAAACCGTTTCAATTTGAGTTCACAATAATAAACAACATGCATCATGAAATGTCTTTGTGAGTTCTTTCAATATAATTCATAAAATCATACACGTCATAAGTTCAAAATGCACAACCATTTAGTACAAACAACTGTTCACATTGTACGGATATTACCTGAAAAATGCCATTTGTCACATCCTCCCCCGTTAAAAGAATTTTGTCCCGAAATTCAAGTTGCGTTAACAATTGTAGAGGAGTTGTGAAACAAGTGAGGGTACTTAGACTTAATTTGGTCTTCACGTTCCCATGTAAACTCGGGACCGTGTTGTGAGTTCCAACAAACTTTGACTAGTTTTATACGACTTCTCCGAGTCTTGTGGACTTTCCAGTCCATAACCTCAACAGGTTCTTCGATAAATTGGAGTTTGTCGTTAACGTGAATTTCATCTGCTGGAATAACGTGAAACGTGTCGTGTACGCTGTTGAGTTCTTCTGGAAGTTTTAACTTATACGCAACGGTTCCAACTTTCTTTAGAATTTCAAAAGGTCCAATGTAACGCGGGTTTAACTTTTCACGTTTTCCAAATCGTACTACGCCTTTCCAAGGCAAGACTTTCAACAAAACCATATCTCCAACCTTAAATTCCAATGGTTTACGTCGTTTGTCAGCATAGCTCTTTTGCCTATCGCGAGCCGCCTTGATACGATCGCGTATTTGGGCAATCTTGTTTGTGGTTTCCTGGAACAGTTCCGGACCGATGAGCTGTTTATCTCTGATTTCTGCCCAACATAGAGGGGACCGACATTTTCGCCCATACAAGGCTTCAAACAGGGCGGCCTGGATGCTAGTGTGATAGCTGTTATTGTAGGAAAACTCCACTAAAGGCAAGTGAGTATCCCAGCTTCCTCCCAAATCCATCACACAAGCATGCAACATGTCTTCCAAAGTTTGTATCGTCCGTTCGCTCTGGCCGTCTGTTTGAGGGTGAAAGGGCGTACTAAGATTCAATTGAGATCCATCTGAAACGTTTTCCAAATCCTTGACACGAATCGACCATCACGATCCGATATGATAGAGACGGCACTCCATGACGTGCTACAATCTCCTTAAGATATATCTCCGCCAATTTCTTAGTGCTATCTTTTTCACTGATCGGTAGAAAATGTGCGGATTTGGTGAGTCGATCGACTATAACCCAAATCATATCATGGCCTCTTTGAGTCCTGGGTAACTTAGTAATGAAGTCCATTGAGATTTGTTCCCATTTCCATACAGGAATCTCGGGTTGTTGCAGCAACCCTGAAGGTTTCTGATATTCCGCCTTAACCTTAGCACATGTAAGGCAATTACCCACATATGTAGCAATGTCCGCTTTCATCTTAGGCCACCAATAAATGTCTTTTAAGTCTTGGTACATTTTATCCGATCCCGGATGTATAGAGTACCTTGACTTATGGGCTTCATTCAGAGTAAGTGCGCGTAGCTCACTAAAGAATGGGACCCAAATCCGTCCCATGAAGTACAATGTTCCATCTTCCTTTGGTACCAATTGCGCTTCCATTCCTCGCAAGGATTCATTGTGTAAATTGTCCGGTTTAAGTGCTTCTTGCTGAGCATCGTGAATTCGGGTAACGAGATCAGTTTGTATGGTCATCTCTAAGGCTCGCACCCTCAGAGGTTTGGCACGCTCTTTGCGGCTCAAGGCATCTGCTACGACGTTCGACTTGCCGGGATGATGTCACACCCCAACCGCGTAAAACAACAAACCGCGACGGAATCGTCAGGGAGTGTCGTAATGGAAATATTGTTTCAACAACCATGGAAATTAAAGTTTTGTATTATTGACTCAAATTGTTTACATTGTCTGGAATTTAACAGAAACATAACATAAATTTATTTGTCTTGCTAATTTTTAAGTCACTAAAGCCCAAGTCCGTCCTAAGTGTCGCATGAATCATCCTTAAGCATTAGCTCCTGAAACACATGTGAAAATAGGTACGTCAGCATAAAAATGCCTGTGAGATACATAGGTTTTGTTGATGAAGATTCATGACTTGAAGTTAAAATAATAGTTTAACGAAAAGTAGTCATGAACCTTGTAAAATTTTTTCTTTTATAAAATCATATGAAAATCAATATGAAAATCAAATGATTTAAAAGAAGGATGTATGGTTAAATAATTAACCGGATGAAAATGAGTTGTTAAAATATGCCATTTGTAAAACAATGTCTTGTGAAAAATATATGTTATTTGTACCAAATGTGTCATGTCTTTGTCTTTGTCGAAGTGGTTTAAATAACGCTATGATATGTAATATCATGAAAGCACTTATATATAGGAAGTACCAGCGGCGTATCCACCATGCTTTTATCATATTACACACATCTCGTTATTTAAATCACTTATCAAATAATCACCAAAAATGTCTTGTTAAATAATGTCAAGGATCATGTGTAAACAATGTAATATGTCACAATGTTAGGTATAAACCGTGTCTTGTATAACATATGTCTTGTATGGCAAGTAGAAAGACTTTACTCAAGCCATATGTATAATGTCGTGTATAACCAATGTCATGTACAAAATAATGTCTTGAATAAACCGAAGTTTTAAATCAAAAGTCATATTTTGCAAAACCAATGCTTTATTTGATATGAACATTTATGTAGTAATGTTTATCGCATACATTCAAGCCTTGAGACTGTCAGATAAACCCTTATCAAGTCAAAGGTTTATCAAAAATGTATTCGGATTATGTCATTCCCTACTTCCAAACAAACCTAGGAAGCGGGGAACGGGATTTGTCAAGTCCTATGGTACCATTACATACTACCGGGCGGCATGATCAATGTTAATGAATGTATTATGTCCCGTTAAACAAACCAAATGTTATAGTCAGTGTAAGCAATGTCGTAAAAAATGTCTTTAAACCATGTACTAAGTATGCTAAGTCAACATACGAAGTAGAAATGTCCATAAAATCAATGTGCTAGCATGCTCAGTCAACATACATAGCAAAATGTAATGTAAATCAATGTGCTCATATGCTAAGTCAACATATGCCGCAAAAGGTATCTTTGAAATCATGTGCTAGCATGCTCAAGTCAACATACATAGCAAAACATAATTGAAATCATGTACTATATGTGTACTAAATGAAAATAGCAAGTATATGTCATAAAAGCATGAAATCAATAAAGTAATAAGTAGGCGCATGTCTTTCACCCCAAAATATTTGAAAACGTAGAAGAGGGGACTATGTACTCACATAATCACCTTAGAACATTTAGAAAAGAGGGGTCTATGTACTCACATAATCACCTTAAAACATTTAGAAAAGAGGGGTCTATGTACTCACCTGGGGTTGCAAAAGTATCCTTGTTCAAGAAGAATAATAAAGCTCAAGAGTATGAGGAATCAAATGGTTCATAAGATCGGATAACTATGTTAACAAGTTGGGACTTTAATCGGCGGATTGGATAGAGTGATGTCTTATAAATCTAATGAGTGTTGGAACTCATATGGTATGATTTAATAAACTCAACATTCTGACTTGGAAGTGATCCTAAGTGTTTTTGACCCGTTATGACTCGTTAAGGTAGTTTACGCTACTTTGATGTGTCGTTTGCGTAAACGCGTGATCGGATGGTTAAACATGTCCTATGATAAGTCTTAAATGCCCAAATATGTTTAATAATGTTGGAATATCAGTTTATATGTCAAAACTTTCACCACATATGCTTAAAATGAATTTATGCGCAAAAAGGGCATTTTGGTCATTTATAAAAGGGCATAATAACGACCTATCATAATACTAACCAAAGGACGTGACCATAAGGTATAACCTCAAAGGGTTATTCCCTATATAACTATGGTCACTACTATGAGTTTGGTCGGATCCTAAGATCGACCAAACGGGTCGGATTCGAAAGTCAAAGCGGTGGTCAAAACCGCTCGACTTACGACCCTAAACAAGCACTAAACTAAAAATGACGAGTTAGACATGTTTAACATGTCTAACTAAGTTTATAAAAGTGATTTGGTATCGGTATCAAAACAAAGTGTTTTGATATCCGAAAATAGTTCTGTCGAATAATGCGCATTTTGCGCATTATTGACCGAAACCTTGACTCGTCACTTCGACTAGGAAAACGTGGTAATCAGTAGGTATAATCGCAAGGGATTATAACCTTCGTGATTACGATCACGTTGCAAAGTTCAATTGAACTTTGACTTGACCAACTAATGGTCAAAACCGAAAGTTAAACAGTAAGTAAAACTGTTTGATTTTTAGCTCATAATAAGCTAAAAGAATGAACAAGGCTTGGTTAGAGCACTTACTTGCACTCAAGGAAGCCAAGATTACTAGAAAAACTCAGATGGGAGGCTTCCTAATAAGGTAGCAACTCCACTTAGAGTTTAGAGAGAGGAAAGATGGAAATGAGCAAGGAGTATGGCTGAAGATCAAGGGTATTTATAGTTGTTGGAGAGCTTTAGGATCATGCCAAGTGTTAGGAGATGTTGTAGGATCATTACAAGTGTTTAGTGAGTTGTTGCAACCAGGAGAAGTGTGGCAAAAACGAGTTATAGGTGTCAAGTTAAATGAACAAGAAGCTGACAGGTATTTGCTGAATTCTGGCATCCCCCACGCCACACGCCAGGAGCACAGGGGGCTGGCGCGCCATGTGACGAAGCTCAAAAACAAGAAAATTTCAAAAATGGCAGAAATGGTCCTTGCAGCATTTTTGAAGTGTTTTTGACACGTTTAACCCACGTTAACAAAAAGTTTAGGATTTATAAGGATGTTGAAGCATAGGGGACTTGAAATATGCTTGGAAATATCATGGATATCGGTTCATTAGATCGTACGGTTGCAGTTTTCGGTTAATTACGACGGAAGTCGTAACGAACGCGCAAATGACCGTAAAGGTGTAACGAATGGTATTTTTGCATTCCAATCACTAAAATATAATATTTTAATGATTACAAAAATTTTTGGATGTGCGTACATGTTTCGGATTAGGAAATACGCGTAACGGCATAGTTTTGCATAATTTGCAAAATAGCCCCTGAAGTTGCACAAACATGCTTTTACCATACCGAAGCCCTCAAAACTTATTTCTAAGTTATGTAAAGGGTATTTAAGGTATGTTTAGCTTATGCCCATTGTTCTGGAGTGTACGTCGCGTTAAACTGATTACGTTTGCGTAACGGTTTGCGATTTCACTTCCAGAAGTGATTCGAAAGATCAGAATTGAACAAGGATTGAAAATATGAAATATCATATACAAATACATGAATCTTGGAATAAAACACAATATTTTAAAATTTACAAACTTGATCGGAAAAGTACGATGATTAAAATACACAGATGTCACACTCTCCCCTACTTTAGGAAATTTCATCCCGAAATTTATCTAGAGGAAGTTTGTGAGAATAGATGTGGATATTTCGCCTTCATCTAGTCCTCTCGTTCCCAGGTAAACTCTGGGCCACGTTTGGACTCCCAGCGAACTTTTACAATCGGTATTCGTCTACGCTTAAGCTTTTTGACTTCACGGTCCAATATTTCCACAAGTTTCTCGACAAAGTGTAACGTGTCATTAACACGAATTTCATCAAGAGGGATGTGGAGGTTTTCATCAGCTAAACACTTTTTAAGATTGGACACGTGGAAAGTTGGATGAACATTTCCAAGTTCAGGATGTAGCTCAAGTTTGTAGGCCACCTTTCCGATTTTCTCAATGATCTTGAATGGTCCAACATATCTAGGTGCAAGTTTTCCTTTCTTTCCAAATCTAACCACGCCTTTCTAAGGGGATACCTTGAGTAGGACATGATCTCCGACTTGGAATTCCAAGGGCTTGCGTCGTGTATCCGGGTAACTCTTTTGACGGCTTCTAGATGTCAAGATTATCGTGAATTGTTTTGACTTTGTCTGTTGTGTCTTGAATGAGTTCAGTTCCAGTGAATTTAGATTCACCGATTTCATTCCAACAGACAGGTGAACGACATTTTCGGCCATAAAGAGCTTCGAAGGGAGCCATGTTAATGCTGGTATGATAACTGTTGTTGTAGGAGAATTCGATCAAAGGTAGATGCGAATCCCAACTACCACCAAAGTCGATCACACAAGCTCTAAGCATATCCTCCAGTCTCTGGATTGTCCTCTCAGATTGTCCATCCATTTAAGGATGATAAGCAGTGCTCAGGTTAAGTTTGGTTCCCATGGCAGATTGCATGGTCCTCCAAAAATGAGATGAGAATCGAGCATCACGATCAGATACGATGTCCAAAGGAACACCATGACGAGATACATTTCATACACATAGATTTTAGCAAGTTTGTCAGTAGGGAAATCCTCACAGATTGCTATAAAGTGTGCTGACTTGGTTAGATGATCAATGATTACCCAAATGGCATCATGACATCTAGATGTACGCAGTAATTTGGTAATGAGATCCATTGCAATGCTTTCCCATTTCCAAACCGGAATTTCTGGTTGTTCCAGCAAACCAGAAGGGCATTGATGTTCTGCCTTAACTTTAAGACAAGTAAGACATTTAGATACGTACAAGGCAATGTCTTTCTTCATACCCGGCCACCAATACTGGGTACGAATATCCTTATACATTTTGTCTGCACCTGGATGAATTGAATAACGAGACTTATGAGCTTCATCCATTATTAAGGTGTGGAGATTGTCTTGACTTGCAACCCACAAACGGTTCAGAAAATAAAATAACCCATTGTCTTTCGTTTCAAGTTGAAGCTCAAGATGATGTGGTAATTCATCACCCATCATGCCTTGTGTAGCACAAGTTCGTCGAGCTTGAAAATACGGTTTTGAATATCAGATCGAACTTGAACACAATGTAGCTGGACTCGTTCTTTATGACTAAGAGCATCAGCTACGACATTCGCCTTACCAGGATGGTAGCGAATCTCACAGTCGTAGTCGTTCAGAAGTTCGACCCATCGTCGCTGTCTCATGTTTAGTTCTTTCTGATTGAAAATGTGCTGGAGACTTTTGTGGTCCGTGAAAACCACACATTTTGTACCGTATAGATAGTGTCTCCAAATTTTCAGAGCGAAAACAACAGCACCCAACTCAAGATCATGAGTGGTGTAGTTCTTTTTGTGAATCTTCAATTGTCTTGATGCATAGGCTATAACTTTGTTCCTTTGCATGAGAACGCAGCCAAGGCCTAAGTTCGATGCATCACAATATACGACAAAGTCGTCGTTACCTTCAGGTAAGGATAAAATAGGAGCATTGCAAAGCTTCTGTTTCAAGGTCTGAAAAGCTTCTTCTTGTTTAGGTCCCCACTCAAAAGGTTTATTCTTTTGAGTCAAAGCAGAGGGTAATAACCCGCGAGACCAAGAAAAGAATGAACTTCGGTAGGAGTAGTAGGTGTATCCCATTCCTTAATCGCACAGATTTTGGCAGGATCTACATGAATACCTTGTTCGTTGACAATATGTCCAGAGAATTGAACTTCCTTAAGCCAAAATTCACACTTGGAGAACTTGGCATAGAGTTGTTCTTTCTTTAGGAGTTCCATTGTTAAACGGAGATGTTGCTCGTGATCGGCTTGAGACTTTGAGTAAATCAAAATGTCATCAATGAAAACAATGATGAACTTGTCCAAATAAGGCTTACAAACCCTATTCATTAAGTCCATGAAAACGGCAGGAGCATTTGTCAGACCAAACGGCATATAAGTGAACTCATAATGACCGTATTGAGTGCGGAAAGCAGTTTTGGGAATATCTTCTTCGAGAACACGAAGCTGATGATAAATAGAATGTAGATCAATCTTTGAGACGCAAGTAGCACCTTGCAGTTGATCAAAGAGATCATCAATACGGGATAGGGGATATCAATTTTTGATTGTGAGTTTGTTGAGCTCACGGTAATCGATACACATACGGAATGATCGATCCTTCTTTTTCACAAATAGGACTGGAGCGCCCCAAGGTGAAAAGCTTGGACGAATGAATCCTTTGTCAGACAACTCCTGAAGCTGTTTAGATAACTCTTACATCTCAGACGGTGCAAGTCGGTATGGGGATTTGGCTATAGGGTTGGCACCAGGTACAAGATCTATACGAAACTCGACTTTTCGTGCTGGGGGTAAACCAGGTAGTTCTTCAAGAAACACCTCAGGATAATCCCGAACAACAGGGATATCCTGAATAGATTTGCCCTTGCCTTTCTCCTCTACGGTTTTTTGCCAAGAAAGCAACATAATTCTTTCGTATGTATTTATGGGCTTGGGTGCAGGTCATGAGTTTAAAGCTACTGACGGGTTTTTCTCCACGAACCTCTAGGATTTCACCAGACGGGAGAGGTATACGAACGATCTTATCAAAGCAAACCACCTCCACCCAAACCGAATCCCCTTCTCAACCCATTGCTAAGAGAAAATGAGATGGACAAATTTTCGCTGTCACCCAATGCAATCAACCAGCTGCACAAGTTGTACCCCTCCAAGCTATCCCAATCACTCAAGTAGCACCCAACTCAACTTACCCAAATAAGAAACCTTACATTGGACCTCACCCTCAATGCAACACCTGTTTTTATCACCATCCACCTACCTTCCCTTGTCGACTATGTGCGAATTGTGGACGCTATGGTCATTTGAGCAAGGTTTGCCGCACCTCTCAAAACCAAACCTCACCCCCTACTCAAAACATGATCCAAACATATCAACAACCCCAATACCCCATGTTCCCATATGTTCGAGCTTGTTTCAATTGTGGCGACCCTACCCATTTTAGAAGCACGTGCCCTCGATTAGTTAACATCATCAACGCCCAAGCTCAAGCAAACCCAGTTAACCAAGCAAATCAAGCAAACCCATCTCCACCGCCAGCAAGAGGAAGAGTTTACAACATCAACTCCAATCCTGTTGAAGATAATACCGGCCCAAACGAACCACCAAACTAGTTTTCTTCACCAAAAATCAAGATTCAACTCCAACCGCTTAGTTTTTATGTTTTCTTTATGTTATCTCAATCTTCACGTATCTCAATTATAAATTGGAGATTTATCCAAGAATCTTAATGCGAATTACTATTTCAGTTTTGTTTTATACTCATTGCTTTAACATTCATATCATCATACATCTCGACGTGTCTCAATCTGATCATTTAAGGAAGTTGGGTTGTGTCTCACTTTTACCTAGACTAACCCCTTCATCATAACAAACGAGAGAGGTACTATCATCATTCAATCATGTATACTTTCAGAATTAAGACTCAAGCTTTGGTTGTTGTCTTTGTTTATGTTCTAGAGTCACATAGAACTAATCATAACTTACTGATAGAGCCAATGAAAATTTGACATGAATATGGTGGATACGCTGCTGGTACTTCCTAATATAAGTATTCTTGCCAAAGGATCAGAGGCATTATCAGGCGGTTATGAGAGGTTCCATGTAGGTTATAGTGGTAGAAGTTTTGTTTTAGGATGTAACCTTACCATTTCAAACGTATCAATTCCCTCAAAACTCTTATGCATAAAATCATGCCTAGTCAATCAACTCAGTTTATCCAGGTCCCGCATTCTTATACTTTAGGCATCAAAAAGCGATTCCTGTAACAGGGTATTCAACCCTTACTAGGAACGCTACCGCCTCAAATAAGATTTAAACTTTCTGTAACATCCGTCAAAAACGGATTTACCAAACCCGCTCCGTTTATCAACCGAACAGTCAGTCAAAATTTTCGTTGCGAATTAAATGCCCAAAATATTTTTAAACGATCCGTAATCAATTATTATACGGGAATATATATTTAGTTTTTGAAAAACTGTCAAAAATCGCAAAATAAAAATATATTACCTCTGCCGGGTTTCGAACCCGGGTCTGTACCGAGTCACTCAGCGACTTATCACCTCACACACAAACCACTGCGCCACTTGTTCCGTTTGTTAATTAATAGAATCATTTAATTCATAAAATGACTTTACGAATTCAAAACCGGCGCCCAATCAGTTCAGTCGTCGGAATCCCGTAATTCTCGCGAGTTTTAACTACAATTTACGTTATAACGTAAACCATTAACCAGATATCGGTTATAACCGATGTTTGAAGTCCGCGACACTTTTCAAAACCGCCGGAAATTTTAAATAAACGAATACAGTCCAAAATCAGACCAAATACATCTCGCTTTCTCCTATAAATTGACCCACAACCGACGACAAACACTTTCGCTCAAAAATCACACCTTTTCTCGGCGAAATTCCACTCGCCGGAATAAACCTGTTTTTCGCCGGAAAACCGATTTTTAATCCCTGAGCTTTACTGAACCCCCTAAACCTTTACCGAAGTCACCCTTACCTTTTCCAAGCTTTCCGGAGACTAGCTGCTATACGGAACACGTCGCCGGAGGTGAATTCTGTCGCCGGAGTTCTGCCGGAAAACAGAGAGTCCTGTCGGTATACTTTCTCCGCCCAGTTTCTTTTCCGTTTCACTTTTATATTACCTTAATCGACTGTAACACACTATTAAACTGATAAAAATCTCGAACCAGTCAGACTTCATCTCTGGTTATTTTTCAGTGAAGAAGACGATGCACTTTCGTATCTTATAAGTTTAATTAAAATCATGATATTAATCGGGTTAGACACACAGTCCAGCGGTGGACTGTGTGCACATAAAACGTTAATCAAGCAAAGGTCTCGAGTTCGATTCCCGTCTCACACACGCTGCCTTTAATAAAAACCAATTTTTTTTAACCGAACCGGAGTCGTCACTAGTGTATGTTAAGTATATTGATAACCGGAATAATAACCAAGTTAGACACACAGTCCAGCGGTGGACTGTGTGTTTGTTTATATCGCTGGTCACGAGTTCGAGTCCGGTCTTCAGCACCGACTCGGACCATTATCTCTTCTTTTTAATTAGGGCAGAAAAGGAAATAAATAATTAGTACTTAAGTATAATAAAAATCAAGTTATATAACATGTTGAACACACAGTCCAGCGGTGGACTGTGTGTTAGATTAACCCACAGGTCCCGGGTTCGAGACCTGTGGAGTGCAAGGCTGTTTCGTTTAAACCGTTTTTAAAATAAAAAGGATTTCTGTTTAATTCTAATTAATGTATATATGTAATTAAAATCGGATATATAACGGGTTAGACACGTAGCTCAGTTGGTAGAGCTGCGTGCACGCGTACGGGAGGTCTCGGGTTCGAGCCTCACTCAGCGCACAATAATCTGCCATTGAACCGGTCAACGGTCAGGTCAACGGTCAAAGGGTCAGTCAACGGTCAGAAAAAAATAAAATATTTTTATTATTTTTATTTAATTATTTTAATTAAAAATCAATTATAAATACTTAAAAATAACATTTTTAAGATTAGAAAATAGCCTCAAACTCACAAAAATGCACCCAACAATCCTACTAAAATAGTTTAATAAAATCCGTTTACTTACCAAACCATAATGCAATTTATCTAGGTTAAATCTCACTCGTGGTTAAAACCACTTCGCGTGCATTCAACGTCATCAACCGAACGCACCCACTGTGAGTGAATCTTACAATTCCCCTTTTAAATTACACGTTTTGGGGTGTGTCATGTGTTATGAAATTAATTAATTTATTTATTTAAACTTGTGCCATACCACATCATGACTTAAACTTAGATTGTTCTATTGTTGTGATTTACTTATTGCCTTTTGTCAAGTCATATGAAACTCATACATTAAGCCCATCAGTTCCTCGTGGGAGACGAATAGAACATCGCGTGCTTCACATCAAATTCATTACTATTCATGTGTGTATCATTGAGTTTATATTATTTGTAGTTGTGTTATTCATATTATCATGTTTATGCAATTCATTCATCAGGCCCCTCAGTTCCTCGTGAGAGACGAGTTGAGCATCGCGTGCCTTTAATTGTTCCATTATTATTCATGAGTGTTTCCTTTAACATCTTATGATTGTTGATCAAGTTACATCTAATTTTATTCATGTTTGGTTGTGCACATATTTCATAATCAATTTAAATAAATTGTTCAAATGTTTTCCATAGGATTCACTCGCCAACATTATGTTGATCCAAAAACCTTTTTACACATGATACAGGTGAACAGGTTGAAGCAAGGATAACATAGGATATGCCTTAGAAGAGAACAAAGAAGTTAGATTGTTAGTTAGATCATGTTGTAGCAATCATTGTAAATTTCCATTTAATTTGTATTAATGAATATGAAACGCTCAATAAATGTCATGAGCTTTGATGATAACCCAATCATGTCCCGATCACCTTTTCCGCTGCGGGTCGGGGTGTGACAGATTGGTATCAGAGCCATGACTATAGGGATATAGGATAGGTTATTAGACCCTTAGAGCCTATACTATAGTCTGCCTAAATTTTAAATTGATTAGGTGGTTACATACAAACTTGTGATATTTATTTGTTTCATATTCGTTTACATTTCAGTCAAACATACATGCTCATATACATATTCATTATACATATATACATATTCATTATACATATATCGATGTTCATGAATTCAATTTATTTTCATATTCTCATTATCCAAAGATTTTGTGCAATTTTCAAATCTCATCAAAGTAAGTTCTGCGACGGGCATGTAGTAACTGGAAGGGTACGAGTACCGGTAGTCGGAACGTCCTGTCTAGGCTGGCATTCGTATAAATCCAATATAACGGACCAGTTTGCCTACCTGGGGACCAACGATGAGAGTACGAAGGACCTATTAGGCCAAAGCATGCCACACCAAACGTCGTTCGAACTAACCCTACTTTGAGGTGTCACCGTGTCTACACCTGGACACATTCCGAACATCACACGTTGTATACATATTTCTCGATTTTCTCCGGGTTTTTGTGTACGCAACCAGGCAGAAACCGTGCGAACCATATGAAAAACCGGTATTCATGGGGGCCCACATGATTACACAGGTAAAGTATGGCGGCATGACGGGCCTAACAGCGAGCAAAGCCCAAGACATCCTATGGATGTAGTATTTTTGTATAATTATTTTATAAATGATCATTCTTGAATGCGACCCATGATCCCAAAAGCATCCAACTCATACTCTTGTCATGTATTCATTGTAGATGTCTTCTAACCTCGCCCGTAGGAAGACGAGAGCAAGAAAAGCCCGCGAACGCATGGCTACCTTAATCGCTCAACAAATGGCTGCCGTAATACCCAACATTGTAATCCAAGTTCAACAAGCACTTACCGTTAATCCTGTCAATCAAGCAAACCAAAACATTTTCAACTCTCCCCCAAATACCACTAAATGCACCTACAAGCATTTCAAATCATGCGACCCTCCGAAATACAAAGGGACTGAAGGTGTCACCGCACTCCTCCATTGGTTTGAAGAAATGGAGAATACTTTTCTAAATTGCGATTGCCCTGATGATCGCAAAGTGCGTTATGCTACCGGTCGACTATATGGGATAGCACTTACTTGGTGGAATACAGAGAAGGCAAAGCGAGGTGTTGAAGATGCTATGACCCTAACTTGGAACGAATTGAAGGAAATCATGACCAGACGATTTTGCCCAAGGAGCGAAATCAAGAAGCTTGAAGATGAATTTTATTCATTGAAGCAAATGGAAGGAGACCACATCACCTACAACAAAAGGTTCCTCGAATTACATCAAATGGTTCCCAACATGTTTACTCCCCTCTACCGTTTGATCGAGCACTACATTCGTGGTCTTCCGTCAAAGATTCAAGACCCTGTGATAAGTATCAAGCCTGCAACTTTGGAAGCAGCAATGGAGCTAGCAACAGAGCTCACCGAGAACCGAATCCGAAACAAAGACTTCAAGGAGGAGAAGAAGAAGGATAAAGAATCTACTGAAACCTCCGACTCCACTCAAACCGAATCCCCTTCTCAACCCAATCCTAAGAGAAGAAGAGTCGGGCGACTTTTCGCTGCTACTCAACGAAATCAACCCGTTTTTCATGCCATACCCATCCGAGCTATCCCAATCACCCAAGTGGCACCCAACTCAACTTACCCAAATAAGAAACCATATCTTGGACCTCACCCTCGATGCAACAACTGTTTTTATCACCATCCCCATACTCTACCTTGTCGTCTATGTGCAACTTGTGGACGCTATGGTCATTTGAGCAATGTTTGTCGCACTTTTCAAGACCAAACGATGTCTAGCCCCAATTTCAGTCATAACCGCCGAGTTAACCAAAAATCGAATCTCACGAAGCAGCCTATAAATACAGGGCTAAATTCCTCACTCCAATTCGTTTATCACTCTCAAACTCACTCTGAAAAACCTCGCTGCAAGTCGCCGGAAATTTTCTGCAACTCGTCGGAATTCTCTGCAAGTCGCCGGAAAACCGAACACATTTCATTTCTTTGCCTTACTCTAAAATAGGACTTCTAGAGCTCAGACAGAAAGCACCGCACTCACCTCAAACTTCCTGTAGATCCTCTGTCACAAGTTATACGTCGCCGGAAAAGTTTCAGTCACCGGAAATTCTTCGGAAATCACACCTGTTCGGTACAACATCCTTAAAACCCTTCTGTTTAAATTAATTTCGTTAATCAGTAATACTCAATCAACTAATTCAACAAGAATTATTGATTAATCAGTCGAGTTAATTCACTGGTTTCATAAACTGAAGAAGATGAAGCGTTGTTAATATATAAGTTTAATTTAAAACAGATTTTTAAACGGGTTAGACACACAGTCCAGTGGTGGACTGTGTGCAATTTTAAACCACACGTCCCGAGTTCGATTCGTGCACTTAACCGGTTTCCTGCGATAAAACCCAATTTTTTTGAAAGGCCCAGAACACTTTCCAGTTAGTATATAAGGTTAATAAAAACAAGTATTTTAACCAGGTTAGACACACAGTCCAGCGGTCGACTGTGTGCAAAGTTAAACCACAGGTCACGAGTTCGAATCCTGTTTCTGCAACCGGTTCGACATGATTAAAATTCTTTTTAAAATAGATGATTCTGAATAATCTAAATAGTATATAAGTATAATTAAAAACAGAAATATTTCGGGTTAGACACGTAGCTCAGTTGGTAGAGCTGCGTGCACGCGTACGGGAGGTCACGAGTTCGAACCTCACTCAGCGCATATAATAAACACGGTCCGACCGGTCAAACGGTCAACGGTCAACTGGTCAAAAAGTCTAAAAAATTTATTTTCTTTTATTTATTTATTTTATTTAAAAATAAATTAAAAATACTTGAAATAATATTTTTAAAGTTAGAAAATGACTTTGAACTCACAAAAATAAATCTAAAAAGCCTATTAAAATTGTTAATAAAATCCACTTATTTACCGAACGATTATGTTATTATTTAGGTTAGTTTCTCTTGTGGTTAAATCCAAATTCATGCGCATTCATCATCAATCCAAGAAACGCAACCACTGTGAGTGAATTCTTACAAATTCCCCTTTTTATTCATGTTTTGGGGTGTATCATGTGTCGCTTAAATTAATTCGCTTATTCAAACTCGTGCTATACCATTATATGATCTAAACTTAGAATGTAAATATTGTTTGTTGTGATGTATTACATATTGTCAAGTTGTATGAAAATTATTTATTAGGCCCATCAGTTCCTCGTGGGAGACGAGTTGAACAACGCGTGCCTCAAAACTCATTCATTAGGCCCATTAGTTCGTTGAACAACGCGTGCCTCAAAACTCATTCATTAGGCCCATCAGTTCCTCGTGGGAGACGAGTTGAACAACGCGTGCCTCAAAACAATCAATTGTTGTATGTGTGTGCAATATTTAATATTATGTGTTTTGTGAATAAATTTACATCTACATTTACTCATACGTGGTTATGCACTTTATTTTATAATCAATACAATAAACACGTTTAAATGTTTTCATAGGATTCACTCGCCAACTTTTTGTTGACCCAAAAACAATTTTTACACATGATACAGGTGGACATGATGAAGCAAGGAACACATAGGAAATTGCCTTAGAAGAAAAATAATGAAGTCTAGAAAGATGTATAGAACATGTTGTAATCGTATGATTTGATTGTATGATCTCCTTTAAATTGTAATAATAAATATGAAACATTATAATAAATGTCATGAGCTTTGATGAAAACCCAATCATGCCCCGATCACCTTTTTCCGCTGCGGTTCGGGGTGTGACAGATTGGTATCAGAGCTTTTGACTATAGGGATATAGGATAGGTTATTAGACCCTTAGAGCCTATACTATAGTTGATTAGATTTTAATTGTTTATGTGGTTACATGCAAACTCATGATGTTTATTTATTTCATATTTATTACATACACAAATGCATGCAAACACTTCCAATATTATATTTTGTGATACTCAATGAATCATACTTATAGTCGAACATAACATGCTTACATATATAATCATCACGCATATTTCAATGTTCACATATTCAAATCATCCTACTTCCGTTATTCAAGATTTTGTCGCATTTTTCATTTTTTTCAATCTCATCAAAGTGAGTTCTACGACGGGCATGTAGTAACTGTAAGGGTACGAGTACCGGTAGTTGGAACGTCCTGTCTAGGTTGGTATTCGTATAAATCCAATATAACGGACCAGTTTGCCTACCTGGGGACTAACGATGAGAGTACGAAGGACCTATTAGGCCAAAGCATGCCACACCAAACGTCGTTCGAACTAACCCCATTTTGAGGTGTCACCGTGTCCACACCTGGATACATTCCGAATATCATACGTTACATACATATTTCTCGATTTTCTCCGGGTTTTAGTGTACGTAACCAGGCTAACACATGCGAACCATATGAAAAACCCGGTAATCATGGGGCCCACATGATTACGAAGGTGAAGTATGGCGGCATGCAAGGCCCAATTACGAGCAAAGCCCAAGACATCCTATGGATGTAGTAGATTTATTATTCTATATTTATTTTATGAATGTTCATTCCTAAATACGACACATGACCCCTAAAACGTCCAACGCATACTCTTGATATGTATTCCTTGTAGATGTCTTCTAGTCTCGCTCGTAGGAAAATGAGAGCAGGAAAATCCCGTGAGCGCATGGCTGCCCAAATCGCTCAACAAATGGCGGCCGTAATACCCAACATCGTAGTTCAAGTTCAACAAGCCCTTACCGCAAATCCCGTCAATCAAGAAGATCAAAATGTTGTCAACCCTCCCCCAAATACCACTAAATGCACCTTCAAGCATTTCAAATCCTGCGGCCCTCCAAAATACGAAGGGACTGAAGGTGTCACCGCTCTCCTCCATTGGTTTGAGGAAATAAAAAACACTTTTCTAAATTGCGATTGCCCCGATGATCGCAAGGTGCGATATGCTACCGGTCGTTTGCTTGGAATAGCACTTACATGGTGGAATATAGAGAAGGCCAAACGAGGTGATGAGAATGTTATGACTTTGACTTGGGAAGAGCTGAAAGAGATCATGACAAGACGTTTTTGTCCAAGAAGCGAAATCAAGAAATTAGAGGATGAGTTCTATTCTTTGAAGCAAAAAGAGGGCGACCACACCACATACAACAAGAGATTTCTCGAGTTGAATCAGATGGTCCCCAACTTGTTCACTCCTCTCTACCGTTTGATCGAGCACTACATTCGAGGTCTTCCTTCAAAAATTCAAGACCCGATAATAAGTACCACACCTGCAACTTTGGAAGCAGCAATGGAGTTAGCTACAGAGCTCACCGAGAACCGCATACGGAATAAAGACTTCAAGGAGGAGAAGAAGAAGGATAAAGCATCAACTGAAACCTCAAACTCCACCCAAACCGAATCCCCTTCTCAACCCATTGCTAAGAGAAAACGAGATGGACAAATTTTCGCTGTCACCCAACGCAATCAACCAGCTGCACAAGTTGTACCCCTCCAAGCTATCCCAATCACTCAAGTAGCACCCAACTCAACTTACCCAAATAAGAAACCTTACATTGGACCTCACCCTCAATGCAACACCTGTTTTTATCACCATCCACCTACCTTCCCTTGTCGACTATGTGCGAATTGTGGACGCTATGGTCATTTGAGCAAGGTTTGCCGCACCTCTCAAAACCAAACCTCACCCCCTACTCAAAACATGATCCAAACATATCAACAACCCAAATACCCCATGTTCCCATATGTTCGAGCTTGTTTCAATTGTGGCGACCCTACCCATTTTAGAAACACGTGCCCTCGATTGGTTAACATCATCAACCCCCCAGCTCAAGCAAACCCAGTTAACCAAGCAAATCAAGCAAACCCAGCTCCACCGCCAGCAAGAGGAAGAGTTTACAACATCAATGCCAATCCTGTTGAAGATAATAACGGCCCAAACGAACCACCCAACTAGTTTTCTTCACCAAAAATCAAGATTCAACTCCAACCGCTTAGTTTTTATGTTTTCTTTATGTTATCTCAATCTTCACGTATCTCAATTATAAATTAGGGATTTATCCAAGAATCTTAATGCGAATTACTATTTCAGTTTTGTTTTATACTCATTGATTTAACATTCATATCATCATACATCTCGACGTGTCTCAATCTCATCATTTAAGGAAGTTGGGTTGTGTCTCACTTTTACCTAGACTAACCCCTTCATCATAACAAACGAGAGAGGTACTATCATCATTCAATCATGTATACTTTCAGAATTAAGACTCAAGCTTTGGTTGTTGTGTTTGTTTATGTTCTAGAGTCACATAGAACTAATCATAACTTACTGATAAAGCCAATGAAAATTTGACATGAATATGGTGGATACGCCGCTGGTACTTCCTATATATAAGTATTCTTGCCAAAGGATCAGAGGCATTATCAGGCGGTTATGAGAGGTTCCATGTAGGTTATAGTGGTAGAAGTTTTGTTTTAGGATGTAACCTTACCATTTCAAACGTATCAATTCCCTCAAAACTCTTATGCATAAAATCATGCCTAGTCAATCAACTCAGTTTATCCAGGTCCCGCATTCTTATACTTTAGGCATCAAAAAGCGATTCCTGTAACAGGGTATTCAACCCTTACTAGGAACGTTACCGCCTCAAATAAGATTTAAACTCTCACCCTCTTCTAAGTATGTAATTGCTAAAACTACCCTCCTTTTGAGTCAAACATACCACTAGTTAAATTTTCGTTGCATGTTTAAAGCGCAAACTAATTTTAAACAATACATAATTAATAAACATTTTAGAATTTAAAAACTATAATTATTAAAGATTAAAAATTTCTGCAAAAAAAAATAATAACAAGCTGCCGGGTTTCGAACCCGGGTCAGCTAGTTCACCAAACAACCACAACACCACTCCGCCACACGATGCCTTTGGTTAATATACTGAAACAATTAATACTTAAAGCAAAACTTAAATTCAAAAACCAGGTATCAGCGTGGCGGAACTCGCAATCGCCGGAAAATCCGGCAATCCGCGAGTTCAGCCATTAATTCTTTTGACTATAACGCTATAACCGTCGACGACATCGGTTATAACCGATGTCTAGCCCCAATTTCAGTCATAACCGCCGAGTTAACCAAAAATCGAATCTCACGAAGCAGCCTATAAATACAGGGCTAAATTCCTCACTCCAATTCGTTTATCACTCTCAAACTCACTCTGAAAAACCTCGCTGCAAGTCGCCGGAAATTTTCTGCAACTCGCCGGAATTCTCTGCAAGTCGCCGGAAAACCGAACACATTTCATTTCTTTGCCTTAATCTAAAATAGGACTTCTAGAGCTCAGACAGAAAGCACCGCACTCACCTCAAACTTCCTGTAGATCCTCCGTCGCAAGTTACACGTCGCCGGAAAAGTTTCAGTCACCGGAAATTCGTCGGAAATCACACCTGTTCGGTACAACATCCTTAAAACCCTTCTGTTTAAATTAATTTCGTTAATCAGTAATACTCAATCAACTAATTCAACAAGAATTATTGATTAATCAGTCGAGTTAATTCACTGGTTTCATAAACTGAAGAAGATGAAGCGCTGTTAATGTATAAGTTTAATTTAAAACAGATTTTTAAACGGGTTAGACACACAGTCCAGTGGTGGACTGTGTGCAATTTTAAACCACACGTCCCGAGTTCGATTCGTGCACTTAACCGGTTTCCTACGATAAATCCCAATTTTTTTGAAAGGCCCAGAACACTTTCCAGTTAGTATATAAGGTTAATAAAAACAAGTAGTTTAACCAGGTTAGACACACAGTCCAGCGGTGGACTTTGTGCAAAGTTAAACCACAGGTCACGAGTTCGAATCCTGTTTCTGCAACCGGTTCGACATGATTAAAATTCTTTTTAAAATAGATGATTCTGAATAATCTAAATAGTATATAAGTATAATTAAAAACAGAAATATTTCGGGTTAGACACGTAGCTCAGTTGGTAGAGTTGCGTGCACGCGTACGGGAGGTCACAAGTTCGAACCTCACTCAGCGCATATAATAAACACGGTCCGACCGGTCAAACGGTCAACGGTCAACTGGTCAACGGTCAACTGGTCAAAAAGTCAAAAAATTTTATTTTATTTTCTTTAATTTATTTATTTTATTTAAAAATCAATTAAAAATACTTAAAAATAATATTTTTAAAGTTAGAAAATGACCTTGAACTCACAAAAATAAATCTAAAAATCCTATTAAAAGTGTTAATAAAATCCACTTATTTACCGAACCATTATGTTATTAATTAGGTTAGTTTCTCTTGTGGTTAAATCCAAATTCGTGCACATTCATCATCAATCCAAGAAACGCAACCACTGTGAGTGAATTCTTACAAATTCCCCTTTTTATTCATGTTTTGGGGTGTATCATGTGTCGCTTAAATTAATTAGCTTATTCAAACTCGTGCTATACCATTATATGATCTAAACTTAGAATGTAAATATTGTTTGTTGTGATGTATTACATATTGTCAAGTTGTATGCAAATTATTTATTAGGCCCATCAGTTCCTCGTGGGAGACGAGTTGAACAACGCGTGCCTCAAAACTCATTCATTAGGCCCATCAGTTCGTTGAACAACGCGTGCCTCAAAACTCATTCATTAGGCCCATCAGTTCCTCGTGGGAGACGAGTTGAACAACGCCTGCCTCAAAACAATCAATTGTTGTATGTGTGTGCAATATTTAATATTATGTGTTTTGTGAATAAATTTACATCTACATTTACTCATATGTGGTTATGCACTTTATTTTATAATCAATACAATAAACACGTTTAAATGTTTTCATAGGATTCACTCGCCAACTTTTTGTTGACCCAAAAACCATTTTTACACATGATACAGGTGGACAGGATGAAGCAAGGAACACATAGGAAATTGCCTTAGAAGAAAAATAATGAAGTCTAGAAAGATGTATAGAACATGTTGTAATCGTATGATTTGATTGTATGATCTCCTTTAAATTGTAATAATAAATATGAAACATTATAATAAATCTCATGAGCTTTGATGAAAACCCAATCATGCCCCGATCACCTTTTTCCGCTGCGGTTCGGGGTGTGACAGTTTAGATAACCAGTCCATCCCTACTATGACATCAAAGCTCCCAAGTTGCATTGGCGTGAGGTCAATGGGAAAAAGATGGTTGTTAAGGTTTAATTGGCAATCACAGATGACAGAATTAAGAACAAGGGGTTCACCACTTGCTATTTCGACTATTAAGGGCTTTCCTAGTTTGGTTCTAGGCATGGAAAGCAAAGGTTCAAAAGCTAGGGATACAAAACTTCTATCGGCACCTGAATCGAAAAGAATTAAAGCAGGATGGTTGTTAACAAAGAACGTACCGTTCACCACTTCGTTATCGGCACGCGCCTCGTTAGCATTAATATTAAACGCTCGTCCACGAGCCTGGTTTGCATTTGCCAACTTTGGGCAGTTGTTCCTGTAGTGGGTAAGGTCCCCACCATTGTAGCAAGAACCAGGCGGATAGAAAGGTCGTGGAGGCTGCTGTGGAGGGTTTTGGGCTATTTGATTCTGGGTAAGAGCAAAACGGCAAGTGTTGGCACGATGACCATATTTCCCACAGTTAGTGAAAACGCGACACTATAAATGTGGTTTATGGTGACTGTTACACTTGTTGCACAGAGGTGCATTGCCAACATACTGTTTCTTGGCCGGTGGCTGAGCAGGCTGATTGGGAGCAGTTTGGTTAGGTTGGGTAGTGAGAGCGAAGTTCTTAGAAGCCTTGCGCTTCCTCGACTTCTTGGAGGTTTCAGCTTTGTTACCTTTTGCTTCTTAGACTTGTCACCCTTTCGATGAAGCTTACCCTTTTTGACTTGCGATTCAGTAAGGGTTGCAGCCAGCTCAATGGCTTGATGGACAGATGTAGGGTTACTGCCAGTGACGATGTCCTGGACAGGATCTGGCAGACCATCTATGTACTTTTCAATCGCCTTATCCAAAGGCATCACCATCTCAGGACATAATAGGCTCAACTCCTCATACCGATCGGTATACGAACAGTGCTCATCACTGTCCTGCTTTAGGTCGTGGAACTCATTCTCAAGCGCCCTCTTCTCATGACGGGGGCAGAACTCTTTCATCATTAGAGCTCTAAGTTCCTCCCAAGTCTGATCCATTGCAACATCAGCACCCCTATCTCTCACCACTCCGTTGCACCACGTGAGTGCCCTCTTATGAAATACGCTAGAAGGAAACTCGACTTTACGATTATCAGGACACTGAATATGGCGAAAAGTACTCTCAAGACTCTCAAACCACTGTAGGAGCCCAGTTGCTCCTCCAGAACCACTAAACTTGAGTGGTTTAGCCGAGTTAAACTGTTAAAGTTGCACGTAGCAGGTGCATTGTTATTGTTGTTGGCTTGGTTGATTTGAGTAATGAGATTTGGTAGCATAGCAGCCATCTGTTGTGCTATTATAGTTGCCAGTTCGGTGTTAGGTGGTGGTATGTTTCGTCGAGGAGGCATTCTAAAAGAGGGAATATGAGAGAAAACGAGTGAGATGAATGTTGGATAATGAGATGTCATAAAAATCGACGAAATGAAAGGATGGTGCTCATTTGTTCGTTTACTTGCAACAAACAAACGAAACACAGTGACTAATCAAAGTAAATGGGTATTTTATAATGTATCGCAATGACATGCTTTAGCCTATAGGTGGACACTCACTCCAAGAGTTCCCAGGTAAGAGTGACTCGTCCGATTAATTGGATTTGTATGAACACTCTAACCTTAGACTATAAACTCAGGAGGCACCAACCCTTCTAAATTGCATGTGTTCACATTATTAAAACCCACACTTTGACGAGATTTTGAAAAACTTTGAAGGTAAAGAACGCCGATGATTTGTTTTGGGCTTTAAAATGAATTATACTTTGCTTTTGGTAATCACCTAAGGATAGGTGATGGTATTGTTTTAAGATCTAAACACAAGATAACTTGTGTTAGGGTCCTAGAAAGGTTATAGTCTAGGTCAAAGCATTACTAATAACCTAATTCCCTATAACCATTGGCTCTGATACCAATCTCTTCTGTCACACCCTGACTGTGTAAAACAACAAACCGCGGCGGAATCATCGGGGAGTGTCGTAACGGAAATATTGTTTCAACAACCATGGAAATTAAAGTTTTGTATTATTGACTCAAATTGTTTACATTGTATGGAATTTAACAGAAATATAACATAAATTTATTTGTCTTGCTAATTTTTAAGTCAGTAAAGCCCAAGTCCGTCCTAAGTGTCGCATGAATCATCCTTAAGCATTAGCTCCTGAAACACATGTGAAAATAGGTACGTCAGCATAAAAATGCCTGTGAGATACATAGGTTTTGTTGATGAAGATTCATGACTTGAAGTTAAAATAATAGTTTAACGAAAAGTAGTCATGAACCTTGGAAAATGTTTTCTTTTATAAAATCATATGAAAATCAATATGAAAATCAAATGATTTAAAAGAAGGATGTATGGTTAAATAATTAACCGGATGAAAATGAGTTGTTAAAATATGCCATTTGTAAAACAATGTCTTGTGAAAAATATAGTTTTTTGTACTAAATGTGTCATGTCTTTGTCTTTGTCGAAGTGGTTTAAATAACGCTACGATATGTAATATCATGAAAGCACTTATATATAGGAAGTACCAGCGGCGTATCCACCATGCTTTTATCATATTACACACATCTCGTTATTTAAATCACTTATCAAATAATCACCAAAAATGTCTTGTTAAATAATGTCAAGGATCATGTGTAAACAATGTAACATGTCACAATGTTAGGTATAAACCGTGTCTTGTATAACATATGTCTTGTATGGCAAGTAAAAAGACTTTACTCAAGCCATATGTATAATGTCGTGTATAACCAATGTCATGTACAAAACAATGTCTTGAATAAACCGAAGTTTTAAATCAAAAGTCATATTTTGCAAAACCAATGCTTTATTTGATATGAACATTTATGTAGTAATGTTTATCGCATACATTCAAGCCTTGAGACTGTCGGATAAACCCTTATCAAGTCAAAGGTTTATCAAAAATGTATTCGGATTATGTCATTCCCTACTTCCAAACAAACCTAGGAAGCGGGGAACGGGATTTGTCAAGTCCTATGGTACCATTACATACTACCGGGCGGCGTGATCAATGTTAATGAATGTATTATGTCCCGTTAAACAAACCAAATGTTATAGTCAATGTAAGCAATGTCGTAAAAATGTCTTTAAACCATGTACTAAGTATGCTAAGTCAACATACGAAGTAGAAATGTCCATAAAATCAATGTGCTAGCATGCTCAGTCAACATACATAGCAAAATGTAATGTAAATCAATGTGCTCATATGCTAAGTCAACATATGCCGCAAAAGGTATCTTTGAAATCATGTGCTAGCATGCTCAAGTCAACATACATAGCAAAACATAATTCAAATCATGTACTATATGTGTACTAAATGAAAATAGCAAGTATATGTCATAAAAGCATGAAATCAATAAAGTAATAAGTAGGCGCATGTCTTTCAGCCCAAAATATGTACTCACATAATCACCTTAGAACATTTAGAAAAGAGGGGTCTATGTACTCACATAATCACCTTAAAACATTTAGAAAAGAGGGGTCTATGTACTCACCTGGGGTTGCAAAAGTATCCTTGTTCAAGAAGAATAATAAAGCTCAAGAGTATGAGGAATCAAATGGTTCCTAAGATCGGATAACTATGTTAATAAGTCGGACTTTAGTCGGCGGATTGGGTAGAATGATGTCTTATAAATCTAATGAGTGTTGGAACTCATATGGTATGATTTAATAAACTCAACATTCTGACTTGGAAGTGATCCTAAGTTTTTTTGACCCGTTATGACTCGTTAAGGTAGTTTACGCTACTTTAATGTGTCGTTTGCGTAAACGCATGATCGGATGGTTAAACATGTCCTATGATAAGTCTTAAATGGCCAAACATGTTTAGAAATGTTGGAATATCAGTTTATATGTCAAAAATTTAGCCACATATGCTTAAAATGAATTTATGCGCAAAAAGGGCATTTTGGTCATTTATAAAAGGGCATAACAACGACCTATCATTATACTAACCAAACGACGTGACCATAAGGTATAACCTCAGAGGGTTATTCCCTATATAACTATGGTCACTACTATGAGTTTGGTCGGATCCTAAGATCGACCAAACGGGTCAGATTCGAAAGTCAAAGCGGTGGTCAAAACCGCTCGACTTACGACCCTAAACAAGCACTAAACTAAAAGTGACGAGTTAGACATGTTTAACATGTCTAACTAAGTTTATAAAACTGATTTGGTATCAAAACAAAGTGTCTTGATACCCGAAAATTGTTCCGTCGAATAAAGGGCATTTTGTGCATTATTGACCGAGACCTTGACTCATCACTTCGACTAGGAAAACGTGGTAATCAGTAGGTATAATCGCAAGGGATTATAAACTTCGTGATTACGATCACGTTGCAAAGTTCAATTGAACTTTGACTTGACCAACTAATGGTCAAAACCGAAAGTCAAACTGTTTGACTTTTAGCTCGTAATAAGCTAAAAGAATGAACAAGGCTTGGTTAGAGCACTTACTTGCACTCAAGGAAGCCAAGATTATTAGAAAAACTCAGATGGGAGGCCTCCTAATAAGGTAGCAACTCCACTTAGAGTTTAGAGAGAGGAAAGATGGAAATGAGCAAGGAGTTTGGTTGAAGATCAAGGGTATTTATAGTTGTTGGAGAGCTTTAGTATCATGCCAAGTGTTAGGAGATGTTGTAGGATCATTACAAGTGTTTAGTGAGGTGTTTCAACCAGGAGAAGTGTGGCAAAAATGAGTTATAGGTGGCAAGTTAAATGAAAAAGAAGCTGCCATGTATTTGCTGAATTCTGGCATCCCGCGCGCCACGCCCCAGGAGCATAGGGGGCTGGCGCGCCACGTGACGGAGGTCGGTTGACCGTAACGAATGCGCAAATGACCGTAAACGTGTAATGAATGGTATTTTTGCATTCCAATCACTAAAATATGATATTTTAATGATTACAAAATTTTTTGGATGTGCGTACATGTTTCGGATTAGGAAATACGCGTAATTGCATAGTTTCGCAGAATTTGCAAAATAGCGCCTGAAGTTGCAAAAACATTCTTTTGCCATACCGAAGCCCTCAAAACTTCTATGTTGTGTAAAGCGTATTTAAGGTATGTTTAGCTTATGCCATTGTTCCGGAGTGTACGTCGCGTTAAACTGATTACGTTTGCGTAACGGTTTGCGATTACACTTCCAGAAGTTATTCGAAAGATCAGAATTGAACAAGGATTGAAAATATGAAATATCATATATAAATACATAAATCTAGGAATAAAACAAAATATTATAAAATTTACAAAGTTGATCGGAATAGTAAGATGATTAAAATACACAGATGTCACAGATGATACTTTATCTCGCAATCATAATCATTTAGCAACTCGACCCATCGTCATTGTCTCATGTTCAATTCTCTCTGGTCGAATATGTGCCGCAAACTCTTGTGGTCCGTAAACATGGTGCAATAAGTACCATACAAGTAGTGACGCCAGATTTTCAACGCGAATATCACCGCACCTAGCTCAAGGTCGTGCGCGGTATAATTTTTCTCGTGCACCTTCAACTGACGAGACGCGTAAGCAATGACCTTGTCCCGTTACATCAACGCAACCAAGACCTTGTCGAGACGCATCACAATAAACCACGAAACCATCAGTACCGTCGGGTAAGGATAAAATAGGCGCGTAACAAAGTTTATCTTTCAACAGTTGAAAAGCCGTCTCTTGTTCTTCACTCCAAACAAATCTCTTTTCCTTCTGAGTTAATGATGTTAGCGGTTGAGCAATCTTCGAAAAGTTCTCTATGAATCGTCTGTAATAGCCTGCTAATCCTAGAAACTGTCGTATATCGGTTGGGGTTTTGGGTGCTTCCCAATTTTTGATTGCCTCAATCTTGGCAGGGTCAACATGAATTCCATTCTCATTTACCACATGACCTAGGAATTGCACTTCACGAATCTAAAAGTCGTACTTTGAAAGTTTTGCATAGACTTGTTCTTTCTTCAAGAGTTCCAAGATAACCCGCAGATGTTGCTCATGCTCCTCCTTGGTTCGCGAGTATATGAGGATGTCATCAATAAATACAATCACAAACTAATCCAAATATGGCTTACACACGCGGTTCATGAGGTCCATGAAAACCGCTGGTGCGTTGGTTAAGCCGAACGGCATGACAAGGAACTCGTAGTGTCCATATCGAGTCCTAAAGGCCGTTTTAGGGATACTTTCTTCTTGTATTCTCAACTGATGATATCCCGACCTTAAATCGATCTTGGAATAATAACTGGAACCTTGCAGTTGGTCAAACAAATCATCAGTTCTCGGAAGGGGTACCGATTCTTGATAGTCAACTTGTTTAACTCCCTGTAGTCAACAGACATGCGAAAACTGCCATCTTTCTTCTTAACGAACAACACCGGAGCTCCCCAAGATGAGAAACTTAGTCGAATAAATCCTTTATCTAGCAACTCCTGCAGTTGTGTGGATAACTCCTTCATCTCTGACGGAGCTAACCGGTATGGTGCCTTCACCACTGGTGCCGCTCTTGGCACTAAATCAATCTGAAACTCTACTTGTCGTTGTGGAGCTAACCCAGGCAAGTCTTCGGGAAAGACTTCTAGAAATTCTCTCACAACGGGGATATCTTCTAACTTCGGCTCCTTGGTCTCCTTGTTGATCACGTGAGCGAGGAAAGCTACGCATCCTTTTCGGAGACACTTCTGTGCTTTTAAACAATTAATGATTCGTAGTGGTGTCTCACGCTTTTCTCCCTGAATTACAATCGTCTCCTCACTCGGCAGTGGGATGCGAATGGTTTTCTCGTGGCAAACCACTTCAGCCCGATTATCGGACAGCCAATACATCCCTACGACTACATCAAAACTACCTAAGCCAACAGGTAACAGCTTGATGGAAAATTTTCGCTCTCCCAGCTCGAGGGTACAACCTCTGCAAATCTCACCCACTTCGACTAGCTCTCCGTTCGCCAACTCTATAGAATACGGGACGTCTAGCTTACTTGCTTCTAGGCCAAGTATGTCCTTAAATTCTATAGATATAAAGCTAAAGTCGGCGCCGGTATCAAAAAGAACAGATGCAAAGTGTTGGTTTATAGAGAACGTACCCGTAACAACGTTCGGGTCACGGCGTGCCTCGCGTGCTCATATCATGAAAGCTCTTCGATGGGCTTGATTTCCTTTAGGGCAATCCTTCCTGAAATGCCCCATGTCACTGCAGTTAAAACAACCTTGGCCTCTATCATTTCCATTTCCACCTTGATTATTGTTATTGTTTCCACCCTGGTGGTTGTTGTTGTTTCCGCCTTAATTGTTATTGTTGTTTCTCTGCCCCGATTCCCGCTACCATTCCGATAGTTGTTACCGTTTCCTCCACGGTTTGCATTTCTTCCTCCCGTTCCTACCCAGCATGTTTCTTTATTGTGCCCCTCCTTTTCACATTTTTCACACTTAGCCCTAGCACATCGACTATCATGATGTGTCGTGCACCTATCACACCACGGCCTGGTACCCAAATAACCTTTACCACTGCGAGGTGCGTCCACCTCTCTTCTTTTGCCGACACTTGAGTTGTCATTGCTTGCTTGGGTACCTTTCTTCAGGTTTGAAAACTTCCTTTTGTTGTCTCTAGAAGACTCCACATGAGTCTCTTTCTTGTTTGCACTGAACTTAGAGAATTTTCCCAAACGAAGTGCCTCTTCAGTGAGCACAACATTCAAGTCAATAGCCTCGGAAATGGTAGGAGGCTTTGAGGTAATAACCATGCTTAGGATATCGGGGGCAAGACCCCAGATGAATCTCTCTATCCTCTTGAATTCTGGTTCCACCAAATAAGGAACAACCCTAGATAAATCATGAAAACGCTGGATGTACTCGGCTATTTTCGGACCTTCCATCTTCAAGTTCCAGAATTCTATCTCTAGTTCTGGATTTCAGCTCTTGAACAGTATTTCTTGCGCATCGATCTTTAAGCTCATCCCAAGTTAGCGCATACGCCACAGTTTCCCCGAGTTTTTGGACTTGTAGATTCCACCATGAGAGTGCTCCTTCCATGAATAACCCAGAAATATAAGTAACTCTATGTTCTGGTGCACACTTGCTCATCCTCAGCACAGAATCGGTTTTGTCAACCCAACGAACAAAAGCGACAGCACCTCCTGTGCCATCATAGTTGAGAGGTTTGCAATCCAGAAATTGCTTGTAGGTACAGCCTGCATCATAGGCAACACATTTCACACGTGAGCTTTGACAAAGCACATTTAGAAATATCCAAAAGATTTGTAATGTGTCTTGGGTGACTTAACATTACCAGTTGGGGGGTTATTTCCAGAGGTACCACCGCTGTGCTCTGAGCGAATGGCCTCTTGATGAGTAATTTCCTGTGAAATGCGTTCTTGCAGTACAGCCTCAGTCCTTGGCAAATTGTTGGTATTGGTATCTCGTCTAGGCGGCATCCTTCTTCTAGTAAGAAGTATTGGGTTGGTTAGACATTATTCACACACACACACACACACACACACACATATATATATATATATATATCATAAGCAATCACCGCATCACATAGATAACACATGCACACATATAAGAAGTAACATAAAATAAGAACAACTACTGAGCTTTCATACATAACAGACAACTTGATACATTGATTTTGTAGAAGAAACAAAAGGGACTCGAGGTCACATCGCCTCGGTCATACAAGTTCATAATACAAAAGTTGTAAGTCTTTTTCTTCTACATTAGTCTTTCATGGTCTTCAAGTGTCTCTAGCTCAAGCTTGGTCTTCATACATACACAAAAGTGGGTCTGCAACTCCCATGCTAAAATGTACCTGCAAACACAAAATGTCTATGGTGCTGGAGGAGGCGGGGGTGGGGTGAGGTCAATCAGACTGTGAAGGTGTGCAAGCTCTCACTCGAGCTCGTGAACTCGATGAATCAAAAAGCTGATCTGCTGCTCAACAGTCAGAAATTGAGCATCGAAACCCTCAATGGGTGGATGACCATAGTAATATGTCACTAATGGTGGTGGAATGACTGGTGGGGTAACAAATGATGGGGAAAACGAGGATGGTGGAGGTCGTCTGGCATCTGCCTCACTTTCTAGGTCTAACACTCTACGACACCGAGTCTCAAACTGAAGCTAAAGCGAAAGAAGTAGGTCGTCTGCAGTGTATCCAGCCTGATGGATAGGCTGGTACTAATCGGATAATGGCATGGTGTACGAGGGAAAAAATCTGGGCGTCTGAAGGTATGGATCTGTCTCGAATGGTGAGAAGTGAGGAATAGGCATGAAAGCAGTCGGTGCTAAGGGGTCAAAGCTAAGAGGCTGTCACACCCCGACCCGCAGCGGAATAAGAGTCGGGGCATAATTGGGTTATCACCAAAGCTCATGACATTTACTAATATGTTTCATATTTAATAAAGTCAAAGTTACATTTTCAAATATCCAAACATGTTCATTCAATTCAAAGGAAATAAACCAAACATAACAATCCCAACTCTAAATCGTTTTATTCTTCTAGTCCAAGTCCTATGTGTTCCTAGCTGCTGCTGGTTCACCTGTATCATGTGTAAAATGGGGGATTTTGGGTCAACATAAGTTGGCGAGTGAACCTTATTAGATAAACATTTATTAATGAATTTATGGTTAGTTTATCAATGAAAAATTGTGCATAATCATAGATGAGCAAATGTAAATAATCAAGCAATGGCAAATAGCAGTCACAACTATAACATACAATAATACATGGCAGCATACATGAGCATACCAACATCATACTGTAAATAACATAATGAAACTGTGCGATCAAGGCTCAATCAAACGGAGCCGATCGTATTGCATGTACTGAAAATGAAAATGTCTGTGCGATCAAGGCTCAATCAAACGGAGCCGATCGTATGTGGGCACGCTAGGTTCAACCTCATAATGAAATGGGGAACATGCTCAACGCTCATAATGTAATGGGGAGCGGCGGCCTATGAAATTGCATGTACTGAAAATAATAAACTTGCATCCAACAATAACAACACAACAGGAAACAAACTGTATACACTGGTTCATGACATGATGTATGCACAATGGTTTAAGTATATAATATATATATGAAGACACATGATACACCCCAAAACGTGATTAAAACAGGGAATTTGAAAAGATTCACTCACATTGGGTGCGTTGGATTGGAGATGGTGAGATGCGCACGAATTAGATGAGCGGAACAACGAGAAATACTAACCTAAATATAATGGAAAAATATATTAAACGAGTGGATTTTATTAAGGATTTTAATGAAATTTTTAGATATATTTTTGTGAGTTTATGGCTATTTTCTATCTTTAATAATGTTATTTTTAAGTATTTTTAATTGATTTTTAAATTAAATTTAATAAATAAGAATATAAAAAAAACTTGTTTATTTAGCGTTGACCGTTGACCGTTGACCGGTCGGTCAGCGTATTAGTTTGCGCCGGGTGAGGCTCGAACCGGCGACCTCCCGTACGCGTGCACGCAGCTCTACCAACTGAGCTACGTGTCTAACCCGAAATAATCTTGTTTTTACTTATACTTATACACTTATTCAGTTAATCCGAAATTCTCTTTAATTTCAAAAACATTTTAATTCAACGGACCGGTGCAAGTGACGGGTTTCGAACGCGCGACGTATGGTTCATGTTGCACACAGTCCACCGCTAGACTGTGTGTCTAACCCGGTTATTATCTCGGTTTTTATTATACTTAACAACTAACTGAGTTAACCCGGTTTAGTTTTTGATCAAAAGGCATTTTATTACACAAGGTGTGCGTGTAGCAGGGATCGAACTCGGGACGTGCGTGTGTATTTTGCACACAGTCCACAGCTGGACTGTGTGTCTAACCCGTTTAAAATACCGATTTTAATTAGTCTTAAGTTGTATTGCGTCTTCATCTTCTTCGTTGATTTTACACAGATAAACATATTCCGACTGTTATGACCGATTCATGACTTATACGCTTTTCAGACATTACAAGTAATTTAAAGTAAAGAATGGAGAGAGTTTGGGGAAAAAGATGTACCGATTGAGGTTGTTCACAGAATTCCGGCAGAGGTTCATCGGTACTGAAGGTGAACTTCGGCTGTTGAAACCAATTACAGCTTTGTTCGATTATTTAAGAAGTTGAGTCACTTAAACAAGGTTTAACAGAAGTTTGGGAGATCATACCCGTTCATGGTGTGTTTCCGGCAGTTTCAGGAGTTTTCCGGCGAAGGTAAGATTTTCGACAAACGTTGACTAGGATCGATTCTGATGGTGGAGTTGTGTTAGTGACTGATTAATCACATGATTGAAACAGAAAGAGTCGGAGGAAATACCGTGTGGATGTGAGTCCCGGTTTTCCGGCGACTTGCAGAATTTTTCCGGCGATTTGATTTAAGCTTCTCCGGTGGACTGTAAGGTTGCGGAAATGCAATTGAAAGCCTTGCAGAGTATTTTGAGTCGCAGGAAGGGTCTAGGATTGAAGTAGTTCGAGAATTGAAAACTTTCGGTTATTAAACCGATCTACTTCCGAATTCAAGTTACACTCATGGCAGCATTGATTGGAATATCGTCCGTTTATCGGTTATACTCGCTGAATCGAGAGTATCCAAATCGACTTTGGGTGTTGGATAACCGATTTCAGTTACAATTTGTAAAATCGATTGATTTACCTTAGTCCATAAAACTTATTTGTTTCCTAAAGATGACAGAAAACAAACAAGTGGCGGAGTGGTGATGTGTGTGTGCGTTAAGGCTTTGATGTTGTAACCGGCTGACCCGGGTTCGAGTCCCGGCAGCTTCATAATTTTTTTATTTATTTTGTTTTAACTTTTTATCAAATATAATTTTTATAGTTTAGTTTATTTATTAATTATGTATCGTTTTAACTCAAAATAATCATAAATACTTAATGTAACTTTTATAACTTGATACTTGATTACAAAACGGAGCGGGTTTTGAAAACCCGATTTTTACAAATGTTACAGTATCCCCTACTTTTAGGAATTTCGTCCCGAAATTTGAGTAGTTGAAGTAGTAGGAAAAAGATGCGGGTATTTTTCACGCATTGAGTCTTCACGTTCCCAAGTAAACTCAGGTCCCCGTTTCGACTCCCAACGTACCCTAACAATTGGAATGCGACTTCGTCGAAGACGTTTCTCCCCGTAGTCCATGATCTCCACTGGTCTTTCAATAAAATGCATAGATTCATCAATCTGAATATATTCCAGCGGAATATGGAGATTCTCATCAGTGAGGCACTTCTTCAAGTTCGACACGTGGAATGTGGGATGAATCCTGTTGAGTTCTTCTGGTAGGTCAAGCTTGTATGCTACAGGACCTACTCTTTCGAGTATCTTGAAAGGTCCTACGTAACGAGGTGCTAGCTTCCCCTTTTGACCAAAACGAACTACTCCCTTCCACGGTGATACTTTTAAAAGCACATGATCACCAATGTTAAACTCTAAGGGCTTCCGTCGTTTATCGGCATAGCTCTTTTGACGACTTTGAGCCGCTAGAAGATTGTTTCGAATTTGATGAATCTTGTCTGTGGTTTCTTGGATCAATTCTGGACCAGTAATTTGTGCTTCCCCAATTTCGTGCCAACATACAGGAGATCGGCACTTACGACCATATAAGGCTTCAAAAGGTGCCATGCCAATGCTCGAATGATAGCTGTTGTTGTACGAAAATTCAACTAATGGTAGGTGGGCGTCCCAATTTCCCTTGAAGTCTAAGACACACGCTCTAAGCATATCTTCAAGAGTTTGAATGGTGCGCTCAGACTGTCCATCAGTTTGAGGATGATAGGCGGTACTGAGATCTAATCGTGTGCCCATAGCGGATTGTACTGCTTGCCATGTTCGTGAGGTGAAACGACCATCACGATCAGAAATAATACTTAACGGTACCCCATGTCGGCTTACGATTTCGTTGATATAAATACGTGCAAGCTTTTCGTTTTTGAAATCTTCGCGGATAGGAATAAAGTGAGCTGATTTTGTAAGTCGGTCTATAATTACCCATATTGTGTCATACCCACCAGAAGTGCGAGGTAACCCGGTAATGAAATCCATGGTTATATTTTCCCACTTCCATACAGGTATTTCCGGTTGGACTATAAGTCCTGAGGGTCTTTGGTGTTCAGCCTTCACCTTGGAACATGTGAGGCACTTGGAAACAAAAACGGCAATATCCTTCTTCATTCCAGGCCACCAATAGGTGTATCGTAGGTCTTGATACATCTTATCGGCTCCTGGGTGTATAGAATATCGCGTTTTGTGAGCTTCATTCATAAGAGTTTCACGCAGATTGTTGTGGTTAGGAATCCAGATACGATCTAGGTAATACAGAATACCGTCTGATTTAGTTTCAAGTTTTAGTTCGGCTCCACAGGACATCTCCTTTCGTACATCTTCTTCTGTTATTGAAACGTGTTGGGCTTCTCGAATTTGATCTTTAATGTCGGTTATAATTTGCGAACATAGAAGATGAATGGAGTTCGCATAACCCTTTCGACTAAGTGCATCAGCCACCACATTTGCTTTACCAGGGTGGTATCTAATTTCACAGTCGTAATCATTCAGAAGTTCGACCCATCTTCGTTGCCTCATGTTTAACTCTTTTTGATTGAAGATATGTTGAAGGCTCTTGTGGTCAGTGTATATTTCACACTTAGTACCATAGAGATAATGTCTCCATATCTTAAGAGCGAATACAACGGCTCCAAGTTCTAGGTCATGAGTGGTGTAGTTCTTTTCATGCGTCTTGAGTTGTCTCGAGGCATAAGCTATGACTTTTCCTCTTTGCATGAGAACGCAGCCTAATCCTTGCCCTGACGCATCGCAATAGACTACAAAATCATCACAACCTTCAGGAAGAGTGAGGATTGGTGCATCACAAAGTTTTTGTTTAAGAGTTTGAAAAGCTTCTTCTTGCTTGGGTCCCCATACGAAAAGTTTTCCCTTATGAGTTAAAGCCGTGAGTGGTACAGCAATGCGAGAGAAGTTTGAAATGAACCGACGATAATAGCCAGCTAGTCCAAGAAAAGATCTTACTTCAGTTGGTGTACGTGGAGCTTGCCATTCTTGAACGGCTTTGATCTTTGAAGGGTCAACATGTATTCCCTTGTCATTGACTACATGCCCGAGGAATTGCACCTCTTTCAACCAGAATTCACATTTGGAGAACTTGGCATAAAGCTTTTCCTTATCTAGAAGTGCAAGAATGAGTCGAAGATGACGCTCATGATCAGTTTTAGATTTTGAATAAATAAGAATATCGTCGATGTAGACTATAACAAATCAATCAAGATAAGGTTTGCAAACTCTGTTCATTAGGTCCATGAAGACAGCTGGTGCGTTGGTTAATCCAAATGGCATAACCATGAATTCATAGTGGCCATAACGAGTTCGAAAAGCAGTTTTAGGGACGTCTTCTTCATGCACTCTAAGTTGATGATAGCCAGATCGAAGATCGATTTTTGAAAAGCAGTTGGCACCTTGTAGTTGATCAAGAAGATCATCAATGCGAGGTAAAGGATAGCGATTCTTGATGGTTAACTTGTTGAGCTCTCTGTAGTCGATGCACATACGAAAAGATCCATCTTTCTTCTTTACAAAAAGGACATGTGCACCCCAAGGCGATGAGCTAGGACGTATGAATCCCTTGTCAGTCAACTCTTGCAATTGACTGGCTAGCTCTTGCATTTCAGAAGGGGCTAACCTATATGGAGACTTTGCAACTGGTGTAGCACCAGGTATAAGATCAATACGGCATTCGACGTCTCTAACTGGAGGAAGTCCTGAAATGTCGTCAGGAAAAACTTGTGGGAAGTCTTTTACTACAGGAATGTCTTCAAGTTTCTTCTCCAAGGTTCCCTTTTTGATGATATGAGCTAAAAACGCAACATAATTCTTGCGAAGATATTTTTGAGCTTGAAGACAAGACATTAAGCTGAGCCCTTTCGACGAGGTTTCTCCAATGATTCGAAGAGTCTGTCCGTTTGAAAGAGGAATACGAATAAATTTTTCACGACATACAACTTCCGCCTGATGTTGACTGAGCCAATCCATACCGATTATGATGTCAAAACTTCCCAGCTTCATAGGAATAAGGTCGACTGAGAAATCGTGGTCGTTTAAAGTGAGTGTACAGTTGCGTAAAATAGAGTCTAATAAAACTGGTTTCCCGTCCGCAACTTCCACCGTTATGGATTCCGTGAGCTTATCCCGATTTTTGCTTAAGATAGGTTCAAATTCTAAAGACACAAAACTTCTATCCGCACCAGTATCAAATAACATAGAGGCATATCTACCATTTATAAGGAACGTACCGTTGACCACATTGCCGTCAGCTCTGGCCTGGTTAGCGTTGATATTGAAAGCTCTCCCTCTTGCAGGTGGGGGAGCTTGGTTTGCTTGGTTCACCGGGTTGGCTTGGGCCTGAGCATGGATAATATTAACCAATCTTGGACAAGTGTTTTGGAAATGGCTTGGGTCGCCACAATTGTAGCAAGCCCGCATTGGTTGACCCATAGGATAATTGGGCTGGTAATATGTTTGGGCTAAATGTTGAGTGGGTGGTAGTAGGGGTTGTTGGCCTTGGCCCATTATTTGTTGGTGGGTTTGGGTTATAGGTTGATGGCGGTTCGTTCGTTGAGGCATGCGGCATGTTTGAACATTCTGACCCGCGCGACCGCAGCCGGTGCAATATTGACAAGGATGATCAGGGGAATGGTGATATTGGCAACAGTTACATTTTGGTAACAGGCCTGTGTAGGGTCTTCTGTATGGTGCGGGTGAAGGAGTGATTTGAGTAATGGGTGCAGCAGGAATAGGGGAGGTGGTTTGAGTAACTGCAAAATTTCTGGTGTTGCGCTTCCTCTTATTAGCGAACTTACAGGAAGGAATGGGGTGGTTTGAAGTTTGTCCCTCAGCAGGGGCTTTCTTCTTCTCTTCTTTGAACTTCCCGTTGCGAATTCGGTTTTCAGTCAGTTCAGTTGCTAACTCCATAGCAGCTTCAAGTGTTACTAGTGAAACGCTGAGAACTGAATCTTGGATTTTCGAGGGAATTCCTCGAATATAGTGCTCGATCAGACGATAGGTTGGGGTGAACAAATTTGGAACCATTTGGTTCAACTCCAAGAACCTCTTGTTATATGTAGTGTGATCACCCTCCTTTTGCTTTAGAGAATGAAATTCGTCCTCCAGCTTTTTAATTTCACTTCTAGGACAGAAACGCCTAGTCATGATTTCCCTTAACTCCTCCCAAGTTAAGGCCATCGCATCTTCAGTTCCCCTCTTCCCTTTCTCAGTATTCCACCAAGTGAGAGCTACCCCAAATAGTCTCCCGGTAGCGTATCTAACCTTGCGATCCTCAGGACAATCACATAAAAAGGTGTTTTCCATCTCCTCGAACCAATGTAGGAGAGCAGTGACACCCTCGGTCCCTTCAAATTTAGGAGGATCACAGGACTTAAAATGTTTGTAAGAGCACTTGCTGGTAGGAGGGTTGTCGATGTTCTGGTCCTGTTGTTGGGGTGGGTTAGTAGGATTTGTAGCAAGGGCTTGTTGTACTTGGACCACAATGTCAGGCAGTATCGTGGCCATTTGTTTCGCGATCTGAGTGGCCAAACGTTCCTGAGACCTTCCGATCTGTTACCCCTTCGTTGCTGTCTAGACGACATCTACAGGATCATAAAATGAGAAGATTGTGAGTTTATGGTGTCTTTTTAGGTGTCATGTGTCTTTAAGAAAATGAAAATAACATAAAGATCAATAATGCAACTACATCCATAGGATGTCTTGGGTTCGCTCATGTTGGGCCTCAAATGTCCCCCATACCTTCACCTACATAGTCATGTGGGCCCCCATGGCTATTGGCTTGGTAGGATTCACATTAGTATTGGCAATTTAACACTCGCATCCCCCGAATGCAAACCACAAAATATGTTCATGAGATGTTTGGTCGGAACGTGTCCAGGTGTAGACACAATGACAACTCAAAGTGGGGTTAGCTCACACGACGTTTGGTATAGCATGCTTTGGCCTAATAGGTACTTCGTACTCTCATCGTTAGTCCCCAGGTAGGCAAACTGGTCCTTTATTTTGGATTTATACGAATGCCAGCCTAGACAGGACGTTCCGACTACCGGTACTGGTACCCTTCCAGTTATTACATGCCCGTCATGAGAACTCACTTTGATGAGATTTGAAAACACGAAAATCATTGTAAAAGAAATCATTATGTGGTGTGTGCTTTCATGGATGTGATATGTTATGAGCATATGATTCATGATAGGCATTATATGATAATACATACTTATGAACATGCTTGCACAATATCAAATGTAACATTTAACATAAAACATATAAACGTCATGAAATTTGGCATGTAACACACAAAAATCTTAATAGTTTCTAATCGACTATAGTATAGGCTCTAAGGGTCCAATAACCTATCCTATATCCCTATAGTCATGGCTCTGATACCAATCTGTCACACCTCGACCCGCAGCGGAATAAGAGTCGGGGCATAATTGGGTTATCACCAAAGCTCATGACATTTACTAATATGTTTCATATTTAATAAAGTCAAAGTTACATTTTCAAATATCCAAACATGTTCATTCAATTCAAAGGAAATAAACCAAACATAACAATCCCAACTCTAAATCGTTTTATTCTTCTTGTCCAAGTCCTATGTGTTCCTAGCTGCTGCTGGTTCACCTGTATCATGTGTAAAATGGGGTTTTTGGGTCAACATAAGTTGGCGAGTGAACCTTATTAGATAAACATTTATTAATGAATTTATGGTTAGTTTATCAATGAAAAATTGTGCATAATCATAGATGAGCAAATGTAAATAATCAAGCAATGGCAAATAGTAGTCACAACTATAACATACAATAATACATGGCAGCATACATGAACATACCAACATCATACTGTAAATAACATAAATGAAACTATGCGATCAAGGCTCAATTAAACGGAGCCGATCGCATTGCATGTACTGAAAATGAAAATGTCTGTGCGATCAAAGCTCAATCAAACGGAGCCGATCGTATGTGGGCACGCCAGGTTCAACCTCATAAAGAAATGGGGAACATGCTCAACGCTCATAATGTAATGGGGAGCGGCGGCCTATGAAATTGCATGTACTGAAAATAATAAACTTGCATCCAACAATAACAACACAACAGGAAACAAACTGTATACACTGGTTCATGACATGATGTATGCACAATGGTTTAAGTATATAATATATATATGAAGACACATGATACACCACAAAACGTGATTAAAACGGGGAATTTGTAAAGATTCACTCACATTGGGTGCGTTGGATTGGAGATGGTGAGATGCGCACGAATTAGATGAGCGGAACAACGAGAAATACTAACCTAAATATAACTGAAAAATATATTAAACGAGTGGATTTTATTAAGGATTTTAATGAAATTTTTAGATATATTTTTGTGAGTTTATGGCTATTTTCTATCTTTAAAAATGTTATTTTTAAGTATTTTTAATTGATTTTTAAATTAAATTTAATAAATAAGAATATAAAAAAATTTGTTTATTTAGCGTTGACCGTTGACCGGTCGGTCAGCGTATTAGTTTACGCCGGGTGAGGCTCGAACCGGCGACCTCCCGTACGCGTGCACGCAGCTCTACCAACTGAGCTACGTGTCTAACCCGAAATAATCTTGTTTTTATTTATACTTATACACTTATTCAGTTAATCCGAAATTCTCTTTAATTTCAAAAACATTTTAATTCAACGGACCGGTGCAAGTGACGGGTTTCGAACGCGTGACGTATGGTTCATGTTGCACACAGTCCACCGCTGGACTGTGTGTCTAACCCGGTTATTATCTCGGTTTTTATTATACTTAACAACTAACTGAGTTAACCCGGTTTAGTTTTTGATCAAAAAGGCATTTTATTACACAAGGTGTGCGTGTAGCAGGGATCGAACTCGGGGCGTGCGTGTGTATTTTGCACATAGTCCACCGCTGGACTGTGTGTCTAACCCGTTTAAAATACCGATTTTAATTAGTCTTAAGTTGTATTGCGTCTTCATCTTCTTCATTGATTTTACACAGATAAACATATTCCGACTGTTATGACCGATTCATGACTTATACGCTTTTCAGACATTACAAGTAATTTAAAAGTAAAGAATGGAGAGAGTTTAGGGAAAAAGATGTACTGATTGAGGTTGTTCACAGAATTCCGGCGGAGGTTCGTCGGTACTGAAGGTGAACTCCGGCTGTTGAAACCAATTAACAGCTTTGTTCGATTATTTAAGAAGTTGAGTCACTTAAACAAGGTTTAACAGAAGTTTGGGAGATCATACCCTTTCACGGTGTGTTTCCGGCAGTTTCAGGAGTTTTCCGGCGAAGGTAAGATTTTCGACAAACGTTGACTAGGATCGATTCTGATGGTGGAGTTGTGTTAGTGACTGATTAATCACATGATTGAAACAGAAAGAGTCGGAGGAAATACCGTGTGGATGTGAGTCCCGGTTTTCCGGCGACTTGCAGAATTTTTCCGGCGATTTAATTTAAGCTTCTCCGGTGGACTGTAAGGTTGCGGAAATGCAATTGAAAGCCTTGCGGAGTGTTTTGAGTCGCAGGAAGGGTCTAGGATTGAAGTAGTTCGAGAATTGAAAACTTTCGGTTATTAAACCGATCTACTTCCGAATTCAAGTTACACTCATGGCAGCATTGATTGGAATCGTCCGTTTATCGGTTATACTCGCTGAATCGAGAGTATCCAAATCGACTTTGGGTGTTGGATAACCGATTTCAGTTACAATTTGTAAAATCGATTGATTTACCTTAGTCCATAAAACTTATTTGTTTCCTAAAGATGACAGAAAACAAACAAGTGGCGGAGTGGTGATGTGTGTGTGCGTTAAGGCTTTGATGTTGTAACCGGCTGACCCGGGTTCGAGTCCTGGCAGCTTCATAATTTTTTTATTTATTTTGTTTTAACTTTTTATCAAATATAATTTTTATAGTTTAGTTTATTTATTAATTATGTATCGTTTTAACTCAAAATAATCATAAATATTTAATGTAACTTTTATAACTTGATACTTGATTACAAAACGGGGCGGGTTTTGAAAACCCGATTTTTACAAATGTTACAGGCTGTCTGGAGGTACCTTCCCCTGGGCGAGGAGCGGGTATCTCATGAGGGAAGATAGTAGGTAAGCTAACCCGGTGTGTATCAGTAGTGGGTGGTGTCATGGAATCCCTAAATCGCTCTAGCTCATGGGTACGACGAAACTCAGGGGTGGAGACAGGAAAGTGACATGGATGGTAGGGATCAGACTCATACATGTGTGGAGGGTAGTACGGTGCAGACAAGTGATCAACTGGTATACGGTTGTCAGAAACAATGGGCTGTCGAGAAGTGCCCTCCCAGGGCGGGGTGCTGGAATCTCATGAGTGAAAATAACAGGCAGGTCAATGGGGTGAGGGTCAACAGCGAGTGGTGGAAGTGGGGGTCTGGGAGTACGAACGGTTGAGGATGGTGCAACTGATAAAGCATCGTCCTCGACATCAGTAGGGTATGCCCTAACCCCAGCTGCAAGTAGGGCTGATGAGGTCACATACTCCAAAGAGTCCATATCAGTGTCTGGGTCAGAGTCAGAAGAAATGTCAATGATTGATATGACGGGAGAAGGTATGTCTGGGATAATATCGTCCACATCACCATCACCCTGGCCATCATCAGGGTGATCCTCCATAGGGAAAACAAGATCCCAATCATGGTCAACAGCAAAAGGCCAGTCCTCGTCAGTAAAAGCATCGAGTGGGATAACATTGAGCGGGATATGCTCTACAAGATGCTCACCATCAGGGTGACCGATGATAAGCTGGTCAAAAATCGGAAGAGGGAAAGCGAGAACGTCATCGATAAACGGCATGTCCTCTCCGACGTCCGGTAGCGCAAAGGGCTGAAAGTCATCATCGTCGTCTGAAAGCATCTCAGGGTCACTCTCGGTGTCATAAGTGAAGATCTCTGCAGCTGGTGCAACCTTGTCGTCTGATACAATAGCCATGGGGTCCTGATCCTCCGATAAACCACTCTTAGATGAAGACATGAGTACCTGTAACATAAATATCATAGTATGTGCACTTATATTAATTACTATTATTTGGTATATACAAGTAACAATAAGTATCATGTAACATGCACTCACATTGTCCTACATGAGTCTTTTCTAACTTAACATGTCTACCCCATGCAGACTAGTCACCAACTTATGTCCTTGCTCGTGTTTCTTTCTTTCCTTTATAAAATGTTCGTTCCACGGATCTTGGCATTTTGTAAATGCAATGAAAATATTTTGTAAAAAAAATATTTTTGTGTGAGAGTCCTAATGATTGTAGTCTAGACTCGATAAAGAATCCTAGTTCACTACAATCAAAGCTCTGATACCAACCTGTCACACCCTGTCTTTTGCGGAAGCGTGTGTGTGTGACTTGATCCGTTTTCATTGCATTCGATTATAATAAACAACTATATGATAAAAACAACGATGTTCATCCATCCATAAGTTTAAAATATTAAACATGACAAGTTGTTTAAACTACCAACATCATAAGTTTTTAAAGTTCCATAAAGGACTTGATTAACAAAAGTTTAGAATTACGAGGCTTTAAATCCTATATCTCATCAAGGATGAGATATATGGATCAAACCCTTCCAAAAGTGGATGACATCGATACTTGAAATTCAAAAGCTTGCTTGAAACGCCCGCACCAAGATCCGCCTAATTTCCTGAAATACATGTAAGTTGAAAACATCAACAAAAGTTGAGCGAGCTAATGTGTTTTATGTATATGCGCATCAAATGAATCTCAAAAACATTTGAAGGTTTTGGTATCAAAAGTAGGTATGTAAAACGTCTATGAACATGTTGATCATAAATGTTTTGAAAGGACATTAATATGTGTGACGACATAGGAGGTACTCAACCCTTGTAGGCAATTTAAGTGTCGAATCCTCGACAGTGGACACAACAGCACTCTAAGTGGTCACCCATGTGTACCCATTAGATCTAACCTTTGTTCCTTGGTCCTCAAAAGGATTAATGGCACCTTAGTTGCAGCCTATGCTCACATGATCTAAGAGTTCATTCCATAGTTCAATCATACCCTTGTTAACATGTATTTCCCCCGAATGTTTAAACCGAAAACATTAAGTAAAAGGGGGAAATGAACTCACTAGTTTGCGTCCGTGATCTTGCGTAATCAACGAAGATATCCTCAAGTCGTACGATTACCTACACGGGTGTTAGGTCTTATTAGACGTTTAGGTCGTGTAACGACTCTTAGCCTTAGTTATTTAATAAGACTTAATTGGGAATATTGTTAACATTAGTATATTTCCAACTTGTTTCATCATATGGATTTCACATGTATTCCCCAAGTATAGGTATACTTGTATTTGTGTATTTTACCAAGTATACGTATCTCTTCTATTTATTAAGTATTTTCCGGATTATTATTTTTGTACAAACAAAAATACCAACTTTATATTCTTAAAATATATACGTATTTTAAGAGTATTTTATAGAAAATATCCACAAATTTTATTTGGCAAAATATGTATACTTCCGTATATATCTTAAAAATAATATATTTTTAAGATTAAACTTAGAAATGCGTATTTCTAGTTTTCACCAAAAATAATAAATCCTTTTGAATTGTTAAGAAAATATAACCTTCAAAATAATATAGTTTCACGAAATAGTATATTTTTGAATTGTTTAAGAGAATACATCTTTCAAAACAATATATTTTCTATTTTGACAAAATATGATATATTTTGTAATAGTTGTAAAATTTCATATTTTACCGTTTCTTTGGATTCAAAAATACCGTTTATCACATTTGTCAATTGGGAATTTACTTCCGGAATATACATATATATATATATAGTCCAATGTCAATTGTTTGGTTTTGTAACACCCCATCTCGCGTAAAGCAACACGCGGCGGAAACACTTGGGGAGTCACGTTACAAATTGTTTCACCACACATGGTTTTAAAGTTTTGTTTTTATTGATATATCAAATTTTCAATTGTCTTGGAATAACGGAATTAAAATACAATCAAATTGTCTTCTAAATTTTAGTGTCACTAAGGCACGCGTCCATCCTATGTGTAGTAAGCAGCGACAATCATCATATATGTAAACCTGAAACATATGTGAAAATAGGTACGTCAGCATAAAAATACCTATGAGTAACATAGGTTTTGTGATGGTGATTCATGGCTTTAGATGTTTTAAGAAAAGAACATATGTTTTCAAAAGTAGCCATGAATCCTTGCAAAAGTTTAGTATCTAAATACTTTGCTTTTTGATAAAGAGTGTTTGTAATATATGTACGGAACATACTTTTGGTTTTGAAATAAAAATATAGGTAGTATATCAAACTATATACCTTAGTTTTGAAATTAGTTGAATTACTTGTATATTAAAATATACTTTTGAAAAGCTAGATTTGGTAGTATATAAAATATACTTTGGTTTGAGAACAAGTGAATCGGTAGTATATCAAAATATACTTTGGTAAACAATAGGAGTATCGATAGTATATCAAAATATACTTTTGCTTAAGAACAAGAGCTTTGATAGTATATCAACTATACTTTGGTAAATAATATCACACTGGTAGCATATCAAACTATGCTTTGGAAGTATATCGAAATATAATTAATTGTGATTTGGTAGTATATCAAAATATACTTTGGTTTAGGGAAATCAATAAAAGATAAGTTTTTATGGCTTAGTTAGAAAACCTTTGTAAAACATACATTGTGGTCGTTTGGCAATACATTCAAACCTTAGTAATCAAACTATACTTTGGTGACTATAGATTTACCACGAAGGCAAAATCTATTTGGTTTAAACTTGGTTTCTGACATTCCATACAACAGGAATAGGGTGTCAAATCCTATAGCGCTATATCGTACTACCAATCGGCTTGATCATTGTTAATGAATGTATAAAAGAAATACAAACCAACAATAGTCTCACAAACTTTGAAAATCGTTATTCAAGTCATAGGTAACAGTTTCAAATCGTTAATGGATAGAGTACTATGTATACGAAATCATATAGCCTTGAAAACGTGAAAATAGTGAATAGGCACATATGTATCACCCCAACACATTTTAAAAACGTAAAAGAGGGGACTATGTACTCACTTGGGGTTGCAAAATATCCTTGAATCAAAGATTAAACAAGCTCAAATGTCCGAGAAGTCAAACGTGTCCTAGAATCGGATAACTATGTAAATATCGGGACATTAATCGGCGGATTGGATAGAATGAGGTCTTGTGTAACATTTGTCAAAAACGGGTTTTCCAAACCCGCTCCGTTTGTAATCGAATATCAAGTTATAAATGTTTCGTTGCGTATTTATATCAATTTTAATTTTTAATGATGCATAATTAATAAACAAACTATAATATAAAAGTTATAATTGACAAAAAGTAAAAATAAAATAATTAAAATAAAAATCAGGCTGCCGGGACTCGAACCCGGGTCAGCCGGGATTAAGCTCAAAGACTTATCACACACATATAACCACTCCGCCACTTGATGTTTTCTGTAAATTCTAGGAAACAATTAAATTTTATGGTCAATCATAAATCAATCGGATTACGCCAACTGTAACCGAAATCGGTCACCAAACATCCAAAAACGTTTGATTGTTCGCGGTTTACCGATTATAACCGCTACACCGACACCTCCAATCAATTTAGCTTTGAATGGACTTGAATTCAAGAGTGGATCGGTTTTAATAACCGAAAACTTGCATTTTCCGAATTACTCCAATCATAGACCCCTCTCGCGACTCAAACACATTCTGCAAACCTTTAATTTCATTTCCGCAATACTTTCAGTTCGTCGGAGAAGCTATTTGAACTCGCCGGACTTTCGCCGGAAAACCGTGTTTTCCATCAAATCAGTAAGTCTCTCAATTCTTTCATTGTCTATCAGTTGTTAAGCTGTTGCTAACTCAAACCCTTCAATCAAAATCAATTTCAGACGTCGATATCGGATAATTCACTCTCGCCGGAAAACTTCTGAAAATCTCTATCTTCCGCTGTAAAACGGTATAGTCATTCAAACCTTCTGATAACTCTTGTTTAGTACTTCAATTCCACAATTAACTAATCAAAACTGTTAATTTGCTCGCTCAGTCGAAGTTCATAAAAAACAGAGCCGACGACTTGCCGGAATTCTGAGATAAATCGTTCCTTCGGTATGCTTACTTCCAAAATCGTCTCTGCCATTTCATTGTAGTCTTTTGAATGTTTGTTAATCGAATTAAACAAGAAACAATAGAGTAATCGTAGGCTGTAATTCTGTAACGAAGAAGACGAAGTTAAGTTGATTATAAGTTTAATTTAATTTGGATATTATCTCGGGTTAGACACACAGTCCAGCAGTGGACTGTGTGCACACATATATCACATGCCGCGAGTTCGATCCTTGATACACACACACACTCTGTAATTAAAATGTTCTTTTTCTAACTGAACCGGATTAACTTACGTTAGATGTTAGGTATAATAAAAATCGGTATATTAACCAGGTTAGACACACACTCCAGCGGTGGACTGTGTGCAACACTAACTCACAGGTCCCGGGTTCGAGACCTGTTGCACGCTCCGGTTCGATGATTTAAAACATTTTTTGAAAATAAAAGAATTTTGAATAAAATGAATTAGTATATAAAAATATTAAAACGGAATTATTTCGAGTTAGACACGTAGCTCAGTTGGTAGTGCTGCGTGCACGCGTACGGGAGGTCTCGGGTTCGAGTCCTGCCCGGCGCATACAGTCACACAATAAAACCGGTCAAACAGTCAAACAGTCAATGGTCAACGCAAAAGTCAACATATTTTTTATACTTTTATTTAATTCAAAAATCAATTAAAAATACTTAAAAATAATGTTTTTAAAGATAGGAAATAGCCTTAAACTCACAAAAATATATCTAAAAATCCTATTAAAATTACTAATAAAATCCACTCATTAACTATACTTTCTGTTATTATTTAGGTTAGTTAATTCTCATTGTCAATCCTACAAACTCGTGCGCATCTCATCATCTCCAACCGAACGCACCCAATGTGAGTGAATCTCTACTAATTCCCCGTTTTAAACACGTTTTTGGGGTGTATCATGTGTCTTACCATTTATTATATTTAAATCATTGTGCATACATCATATCATGAACAAATGTGTATTCAGCTTGTATCAACTGTTGTGTGGTTATTGTTTAGATTTAATTTATTATTTTCAGTACATGCAATTTCATAGGCCGCCGCTCCCCATTACATTATGAGCGTTGAGCAGTTCCCCATTACATTATGAGCGTGAACCTGGCGTTGCCAACATACGATCGGCTCCGTTTGATTGAGCCTTGATCGCACAGACATTCATCATAGGCCGTCTGTTCCCCATTACATTATGAGCGTGAACGTGACGTTGCCAACATATATAGTTTCATTCATGTTATATATTCATGCAAGTTCATATGTTATTGTATGTTATTGTATGTTATAGTTTGTGGTTGTTATATGCTATTGTTTGTTTATTTACATTTGCTCTCATATGACTATTGCACAATTTTTCCTTGATAAAAATAACAAGAAATCAATAAATAAATGTTTATCTAACAAGGTTCACTCGCCAACTTATGTTGACCCAAAAACCCCACTTTTACACATGATACAGGTGAACCAGCTGCAGCAAGAAACACATAGGATTGGCTTAGAAGAATAAACTGGTTTAGAGCTTGGATTGTTTAGTTGGTTATTTTTCTTTGTATTTGTATGGACATGTTTGGATTATTGAGAATGTAATTTTGACTTTAATAAATATGAAACATATTAGTAATATCATGAGCTTTGGTGATAACCCAATTATGCCCCGATTCTTATTCCGCTGCGGGTCGGGGTGTGACAGATTGGTATCAGAGCCATGACTATAGGGATATAGGATAGGTTATTAGACCCTTAGAGCCTATACTATAGTTGATTAGAAATTTTTAAGATTTTTGTGTGTTACATGCAAAATTCATGATGTTTATATGTTTTATGTTTAATGTTACATTCAATGGTATGCAAGCATGTTCATAAGTACATATTAGTATATAATGCCTATCATGAATCATATTCTCATAACATATCATATCCATGAAAGCACACATCACATCATTTTCATGATTGTTTTTACAATGATTTTTGTATTTTCAAATCACATCAAAGTGAGTTCTCATGACGGGCATGTAGTAACTGGAAGGGTACAAGTACCGGTAGTCGGAACGTCCTGTCTAGGCTGGCATTCGTATAAATCTAAAATAAAGGACCAGTTTGCCTACCTGGGGACTAACGATGAGAGTACGAAGTACCTATTAGGCCAAAGCATGCTATACCAAACGTCGTGGGAGCTAACCCCACTTTGAGTTGCCATTGTGTCTACACCTGGACACATTCCGACCATACATCTCGTAAACATATTTCGTGGTTTTCATTCGGGTGATGCGAGTGTTAAATCGCCAATACTAATGTGAATCCTACCAAGCCAATAGACATGGGGGCCCACATGACTATACAGGTGAAGGTATGGGGGACATTTGAGGCCCAACATGAGCAAACCCAAGACATCCTATGGATGTAGTTGCATTATTGATATTTATGTTATTTTCATTTCCTTTAAGACACATGACACCTAAAAAGACTCCATAAACTCACAATCTTCTTATGTGTGTTCCTGTAGATGACGGCTAGACAACAACGAGGGGGTAAAAGATCAGGAAGGTCTCACGAACGCTTGGCCACTCAAATCGCATAACAAATGGCCGCGGTGCTTCCTGACATTGTGGTTCAAGTACAACAAGCTCTCGCCACAAATCCCACCAATCCTCCCCAGCAAGAAGACCAGAACATCGGCAACCCTCCTACCAAAAAGTGCTCATATAAACATTTCAAGTCTTGCGATCCTCCTAAATTTGAAGGGACCGAAGGTGTCACTGCTCTCCTCCACTGGTTTGAGGAAATGGAAAACACCTTCCTCAACTGCGATTGTCCCGAGGATCGCAAGGTACGATACGCAACCGGGAGACTATTTGGGGTAGCTCTTACCTGGTGGAATACTGAAAAGGGTAAGAGGGGAATCGGAGATGCTATGGCCTTAACGTGGGAGGAGTTAAGGGAAATCATGACGAGGCGATTCTGTCCTAGAAGTGAGATTAAAAAGTTAGAGGACGAATTTCATTCTTTAAAGCAAAAGGAGGGAGATCATACTTCCTACAACAAGAGGTTCTTAGAGTTGAACCAAATGGTCCCTAACTTGTTCACCCCAGTTTACCGTTTAATCGAACATTATATTCGAGGTCTTCCCTCGAAAATTCAAGATTCAGTTCTCAGTACTTCACCAGCAACACTTGAAGCTGCTATGGAACTAGCTACTGAACTGACCGAGAATCGAATTCGCAATGGTAAGTTTAAAGAGGAGAAAAAGAAAGCCCCCGTTGAGGGCCAAACTTCAAACCATTCCACCTCCTCCTCTAAGTTTGCTAACAAGAGGAAACGTAACACCAGAAACTTCGCTGTCACATAAAGCAATATCCCTGCTGCACCCATTACCCAAGTTGCCCCCTTACCTGCACCATACAAAAGGCCATACTCTGGCCCATTACCAAAATGCAACCGTTGTCAATACCACCACTTTCCTGATCATCCCTGCCAACATTGCACCGGCTGTGGTCGCGCAGGTCATACTGTTCAAACCTGTCGCATACTTCAGCGAACGAATCGCCACCAGCCTTCAACCCAAACCCACCAACAAATAATGGGTCAAGCCCAACAACCCCTACTATTACCACCTACCCAACATTTAGCCCAATCATACTACCAACCCAACTATCCCATGGTGCAACCGATGCGGGCTTGCTACAATTGTGGAGACCCAAGCCACTTTAGAAACACTTGTCCACGTTTAGTGAACATTATTCATGCTCAAGCCCAAGCCAATCCGGTGAATCAAGCTAACCAAGCTCCTCCACCTGCAAGAGGAAGAGCTTTCAACATCAACGCTAATCAGGCTAGAGCTGACAGCAATGTGGTTAACGGTACGTTTCTTATCAACGGTAGTTATGCATCCATGTTGTTTGATACTGGCGCGGATAAAAGTTTTGTGTCCTTAGAGTTTGAACCCATCCTAAACCAAAATCGTGATAAGCTCATGGAATCCATAACAGTAGAAGTTGCTGACGGGAAACCGGTCTCATTAAACTCCATTATACGCAATTGTACTCTCACTTTAAACGATCATAATTTTCTAGTTGACCTCCTTCCTATGAAGTTGGGAAACTTTGACATTATAATTGGTATGGACTGGCTCAGCCAACATCAGGCTGAAGTTGTATGCTGCGAAAAGTTTATACGCATTCCTCTTTCAAACGGTCAGACTCACGAATCTTTGGAGAAACCTCGTCGAAAGGGCTCAGATTAATGTCCTGTCTTCAAGCTCGAAAATATCTTCGCAAGAATTACGTCGCATTTTTAACCCATGTCGTCAAAAAGGGAATTATGGAGAAGGAACTTGAAGACATTCCAATAGTAAAAGATTTTCCGCAAGTTTTTCCTGCCGACATTTCAGGACTTCCTCCCTTGAGAGAAGTCGAATTCCACATTGATCTTATACCTGGTGCTACACCAGTTGCAAAGTCTCCTTATAGGTTAGCCCCATCTGAAATGCAAGAGCTAGCCAGTCAATTGCAAGAGTTGACTGACGAAGGATTCATACGTCCTAGCTCCTCGCCTTGGGGTGCACCTGTCCTTTTTGTGAAGAAGAAAGATGGATCGTTTCGCATGTGCATCGACTACAGAGAACTCAACAAGTTAACGATCAAGAATCGCTATCCATTACCTCGCATTGATGATCTTCTTGACCAACTTCAAGGCGCCAGCTGTTTTTCAAAAATCGACCTTCGTTCTGGTTATCATCAACTCAGAGTACATGAAGAAGACGTCCCAAAGACCGCTTTCCGAACTCGTTATGGTCATTATGAATTCATGGTCATGCCATTTGGTTTAACCAACGCTCCAGCTGTCTTCATGGATCTAATGAACCAAGTCTCCAAACCCTATCTCGATCGTTTTGTTATAGTCTTCATCGACGACATCCTCATTTATTCAAAGTCTAAGTCTGATCATGAACGGCATCTTCGACTCATCCTTACACTTCTAGAGAATGAAAAGCTTTACGCCAAATTCTCCAAATGCGAATTCTGGTTAAAAGAGGTACAATTCCTTGAACATGTAGTCAATGACAAGGGAATACATGTCGACCCCTCAAAGATCAAAGCGGTACAAGAATGGCAAGCGCCACGTACACCAACTGAAGTAAGATCATTCCTTGGCTTGGCGGGTTATTATCGCCGTTTCATTTCAAACTTCTCTCGCATTGCTGTACCACTCACGGGTTTAACTCATAAGGGAAAACCCTTCATATGGGGACCCAAACAAGAAGAAGCCTTCCAAACCCTTAAACAAAGACTCTGTGATGCACCAATCCTCACTCTTCCTGAAGGTTCTGATGACTTCGTGGTTTATTGCGACGCTTCAGGACAAGGACTAGGCTGTGTTCTAATGCAAAGAAGAAAGGTTATAGCTTATGCTTCGAGACAACTCAAGACTCATGAGAAGAACTACACCACCCATGACCTAGAACTTGGAGCCGTTGTGTTCGCTCTTAAGATATGGAGACATTATCTCTACGGTACTAAGTGTGAAATATACACTGACCACAAGAGTCTTCAACATATCTTCAATCAAAAGGAGTTAAACATGAGGCAACGAAGATGGGTCGAACTTCTAAATTACTACGACTGTGAAATTCGGTACCACCCTGGCAAGGCAAATGTGGTGGCTGATGCACTCAGTCGAAAGGGTTATGCGAACTCCATTCGCCTTCTATGTTCGCAAATCATAACTGACATTAAAGATCAAATTCGAGAAGCCCAACATGTTTCAGTAACGGAAGACGACGTACGAAAGGAGCTGTCCTGTGGAGCTGAACTTAAAATTGAAACTAAATCTGACGGTATTCTGTACTATCTAGATCGCATATGGATTCCTGACCATAACAACCTTCGTGAATTTCTTATGAATGAGGCCCACAAAACACGATACTCTATACACCCAAGAGCCGATAAGATGTATCAAGACCTTCGATACACCTATTGGTGGCCTGGAATGAAAAAGGATATTGCTGTTTTTGTTTCCAAGTGCCTTACATGTTCCAAGGTGAAAGCTGAACACCAAAGACCCTCAGGACTTCTGGTCCAACCTGAAATACCTGTATGGAAGTGGGAAAACATAACCATGGACTTCATTACCGGGTTACCTCGCACTTCTGGTGGGTATGACACTATATGGGTAATCATTGATCGTCTTACAAAATCAGCTCACTTTATTCCTATCCGCGAAGATTTCAAGAACGAGAAGCTAGCCCGTATTTACATCAGCGAAATCGTAAGCCGACATGGGGTACCGTTAAGCATTATTTCAGATCGTGATGGTCGTTTCACTTCACGAACATGGCAAGCTGTACAAACCGCTTTGGGTACACGATTAGATCTCTGTACCGCTTATCATCCTCAAACTGATGGACAATCTGAACGCACCATTCAAACTCTTGAAGATATGCTTCGAGCATGTGTCATAGACTTCAAGGGAAATTGGGACGCTCATCTACCATTAGTTGAATTTTCGTACAATAACAGCTATCATTCAAGTATCGGCATGGCACCTTTTGAAGCTTTATATGGTCGTAAGTGCCGATCTCCACTATGTTGGCACGAAATTGGGGAAGCTCAAATCACCGGTCCAGAATTGATTCAAGAAACCACAGACAAGATCCATCAAATTCGAAACAATCTTCTAGCGGCTCAAAGTCGTCAAAAGAGTTATGCAGATAAACGACGGAAGCCTTTGGAGTTTAACATTGGTGATCATGTACTTTTAAAAGTATCACTATAGAAGGGAGTAGTTCGTTTTGGTCAAAAAGGCAAGCTAGCACCACGCTACGTAGGACCTTTCAAGATACTCAAAAGAGTAGGACCTGTAGCATAAAAGCTTGATCTACCAGAAGAACTCAACAGAATTCATCCCACGTTCCACGTATCAAACTTGAAGAAGTGCCTCGCTGATGAGAACCTCCATATTCCTCTGGAAGATATTCAGATTGATGAATCTATGCATTTTATTGAAAGACCAGTAGAGATCATGGACTTCGGAGAAAAACGTCTACGACGAAGTCGCATTCCAATTGTTAGGGTACGCTGGGAGTCGAAACGGGGACCTGAGTTTACTTGGGAACGTGAAGATTCAATGCGCGAAAAATACCCGCATCTTTTTCCTACTACTACTACTACTACTTCAATTTCGGGACGAAATTCCTAAAAGTAGAGGATACTGTAACATTTGTCAAAAACGGGTTTTCCAAACCCGCTCCGTTTGTAATCGAATATCAAGTTATAAATGTTTCGTTGCGTATTTATGTCAATTTTAATTTTTAATGATGCATAATTAATAAACAAACTAGAATATAAAAGTTATAATTGATAAAAAGTAAAAATAAAATAATTAAAATAAAAATCAGGCTGCCGGGACTCGAACCCGGGTCAGCCGGGTTTAAGCTCAAAGACTTATCACACACACATATAACCACTCCGCCACTTGATGTTTTCTGTAAATTCTAGGAAACAATTAAATTTTATGGTCAATCATAAATCAATCGGATTACGCCAACTGTAACCGAAATCGGTCACCAAACGTCCAAAAAACGTTTGATTGTTCGCGGTTTACCGATTATAACCGCTACACCGACATCTGCAATCAATTTAGCTTTGAATGGACTTGAATTCAAGAGTGGATCGGTTTTAATAACCGAAAACTTGCATTTTCCGAATTGCTCCAATCATAGACCCCTCTCGCGACTCAAACACATTCTGCAGACCTTTATTTCATTTCCGCAATACTTTCAGTTCGTCGGAGAAGCTATTTGAACTCGCCGGACTTTCGCCGGAAAACCGTGTTTTCCATCAAATCAGTAAGTCTCTCAATTCTTTCATTGTCTATCAGTTGTTAAGCTGTTGCTAACTCAAACCCTTCAATCGGAATCAATTTCAGACGTCGATATCGGATAATTCACTCTCGCCGGAAAACTTCTGAAAATCTCTATCTTCCGCTGTAAAACGCTATAGTCATTCAAACCTTCTGATAACTCTTGTTTAGTACTTCAATTCCACAATTAACTAATCAAAACTGTTAGTTTGCTCGCTCAGTCGAAGTTCATAAAAAACAGAGCCGACGACTTGCTCGAATTCTGAGATAAATCGTTCCTTCGGTATGTTTACTTCCAAAATCGTCTCTGCCATTTCATTGTAGTCTTTTGAATGTTTGTTAATCGAATTAAACAAGAAACAATAGAGTAATCGTAGGCTGTAATTCTGTAACGAAGAAGACGAAGTTAAGTTGATTATAAGTTTAATTTACTTTGGATATTATCTCGGGTTAGACACACAGTCCAGCGGTGGACTGTGTGCACACATATATCACATGCCGCGAGTTCGATCCTTGATACACACACACACTCTGTAATTAAAATGTTCTTTTTCTAACTGAACCGGATTAACTTACGTTAGATGTTAGGTATAATAAAAATCGGTATATTAACCAGGTTAGACACACAATCCAGCGGTGGACTGTGTGCAACACTAACTCACAGGTCCCGGGTTCGAGACCTGTTGCACGCTCCGGTTCGATGATTTAAAACACTTTTTGAAAATAAAAGAATTTTGAATAAAATGAATTAGTATATAAATATAATTAAAACGGAATTATTTCGGGTTAGACACGTAGCTCAGTTGGTAGAGCTGCGTGCACGCGTACGGGAGGTCTTGGGTTCGAGTCCTGCCCGGCGCATACAGTCACACAATAAAACCGGTCAAACAGTCAAACAGTCAATGGTCAATGGTCAACGCAAAAGTCAACATGTTTTTTATACTTTTATTTTATTCAAAAATCAATTAAAAATACTTAAAAATAATGTTTTTAAAGATAGGAAATAGCCTTAAACTCACAAAAATATATCTAAAAATCCTATTAAAATTACTAATAAAATCCACTCATTAACTATACTTTCTGTTATTATTTAGGTTAGTTAATTCTCATTGCCAATCCTTCAAACTCGTGCGCATCTCATCATCTCCAACCGAACGCACCCAATGTGAGTGAATCTCTACAAATTCCCCGTTTTAAACACGTTTTTGGGGTGTATCATGTGTCTTACCATTTATTATATTTAAATCATTGTGCATACATCATATCATGAATAAATGTGTATTCAGCTTGTATCAACTGTTGTGTGGTTATTGTTTAGATTTAATTTATTATTTTCAGTACATGCAATTTCATAGGCTGCCGCTCCCCATTACATTATGAGCGTTGAGCAGTTCCCCATTACATTATGAGCGTGAACCTGGCGTTGCCAACATACGATCGGCTCCGTTTGATTGAGCCTTGATCGCACAGACATTCATCATAGGCTGTCTGTTCCCCATTACATTATGAGCGTGAACGTGATGTTGCCAACATATGTAGTTTCATTCATGTTATATATTCATGCAAGTTCATATGTTATTGTATGTTATAGTTTGTGGTTGTTATTGCTATTGTTTGTTTATTTACATTTGCTCTCATATGACTATTGCACAATTTTTCCTTGATAAAAATAACAAGAAATCAATAAATAAATGTTTATCTAACAAGGTTCACTCGCCAACTTATGTTGACCCAAAAACCCCCACTTTTACACATGATACAGGTGAACCAGCAGCAAGAAACACATAAGATTGGCTTAGAAGAATAAACTGGTTTAGAGCTTGGATTGTTTAGTTGGTTATTTTTCTTTGTATTTGTATGGACATGTTTGGATTATTGAGAATGTAATTTTGACTTTAATAAATATGAAACATATTAGTAAATATCATGAGCTTCGGTGATAACCCAAATATGCCCCGACTCTTATTCCGCTGCGGGTCAGGGTGTGACATCTTGTAAACCAAATGAGTGTTGGTACTCATATGAAATGGTATAACAAAGTCTACGTACTGATTTGAAAAGATTCCTAAGTGCTTTTGACCCGTTATGACTCGTTAAGGTAGTTTACGCTACTTTAACGGATCATTTACGTAGAAACGTGTTCGGATGGTTAGATATGTGTTATGATAATTCTAATATGCCAAAATAAGTTTAATTATAGTTACAACATTAGTTTATATGTCAAAACATTGGTCACATATGCTTAAATTTGATTTACGCGCAAAAAGGGCATTTTGGTCATTTATAGGGCATAAAGACGGCTTAACATAACACTAACCAAACGTCGTGACCATAAGGTATAACCTAAGAAGGTTATTCCCTATACAACTATGGTCACATATATGTGTTTGGTCGGATCCTAAGATCGACCAAACGGGTCGGATTCGAAAGTTAAAGCGGTTGTCAAAACCGCTTAACTTACGACCCTAAATAAGCACTAAACTAGAAGTGACGAGTTAGACATGTCAAAATATGTCGAACTAGGTTTATAAAAACTGATTTGGTATCAAAACTTGGTGTTTTGAAATGGTATAACAAAGTCTACGTACTGATTTGAAAAGATTCCTAAGTGCTTTTGACCTGTTATGACTCGTTAAGGTAGTTTACGCTACTTTAACGGATCATTTACGTAAAAACGTGTTCGGATGGTTAGATATGTGTTATGATAAGTCTAATATGCCAAAATAAGGTTAATATAGTTGCAACATTAGTTTATATGTCAAAACATTGGTCACATATGCTTAAATTTGATTTATGCGCAAAAAGGGCATTTTGGTCATTTATAGGGCATAATAGACGGCTTAACATAACACTAACCAAACGTCGTGACCATAAGGTATAACCTAAGAAGGATATTCCCTATACAACTATGGTCACATATATGTGTTTGGTCGGATCCTAAGATCGACCAAACGGGTCGGATTCGAAAGTCAAAGCGGTGGTCAAGACCACTCTACTTACGACCCTAAATAAGCACTAAACTAAAAGTGACGAGTTAGACATGTTAAACATGTCTAACAAGGTTTATAAAACTGATTTGGTATCAAAACAAAGGGTTTTGATACCCGAAAATAGTTCTGTCATATAATGCGCATTACGCATTATTGACCGAAACTTTGACTCGTCACTTCAACTAGTAAACGTGGTAATCAGTAGGCACGATCGCTAAGGATCATCACTATCATGATTACGATCACGTTGGAAAGTCCAGTTGGACTTTGCTTTGACCAATTCTTGGTCAAAGCTGAAAGTCAAACACTATTTGACTTTAAGCTTGAAATAGCAAAAATGAATCAACAAGGCTTAGTTAGAACACTTACTTGTGCTCAAGGCAGCCAAGGATGAAGAAAAAGACTTAGAAAACTCAATTGGGAGACCTCCAACAAAGTGGGGGTTCTCCTTTTAGAGTTATAGAGAGAAAGGGAAAGAATGAGCAAGTTAAAATGTGAGATCAAGGACCTATTTATAGTTTTGGAGGATGAATTTGATGATCACATGTGTCAAGGACCGTTCTAGGATCATTCCACATGCTCAAAGACGTGTTAAGACCAGGCTAGAGCGTGGAGATCACGAATCTTGGGTTTCAAAGCTGTAAAACAGTTGTCTGCCATTTTCTGCTGTAACTGGGCATCCCCCGCGCGTAGGGGGAGATCTTGGAGGGTCTCTCGCGTGGCGCCTGGGATTCCTAAGTTTCAGAATTGGCAGAACAGGTCCCTGCAACCTAAAACTTGTTTTTCGACGGGTTTTAGCACTTCTCAAACCTGTTAACCCCATTTTTAAGCTTTATAAGGAAGATAAAGCATAGGGATCTTGAAAAATGCTCGGAAACATTTCGGATGTCGGATCGTTTGGTCGTACGGTTGCGGTTTTCGGTTAATTACGACGAAAATCGTAACGAACGCGCAAATGACTGTAAACGCCTAACGAGTGATATTTTTGCATTCCAATCACTAAAATGCTATATTTTGATGATTACAAAATTTTTTGGATGTGCGTATATGTTCGGGATTAGGAAATACGCGTAACGGCATAGTTTCGCCGAATTTGCAAAATAGCCCCTGAGCTTGAATATACTTGTTTTTGCCATACCGAAGCCCTCAAAACTTATTTCTAAGTTATGTAAAGGGTATTTCAGGTATGTTTAGCTTATGTCATCGTTCTGGAGTGTACGACGCGTTAAACTGATTACGTTTTCGTAACAGTTTTTCACTTCCAGAAGCGATTCAAAAGATCGAAACTGTACAAGAACTGAAATGTGTGAATGTCACATGTAATTATACAATTCTCGGGAATGAAACACAAGATCTCATTGGATTCAAAATTGTTCAGAATTGTACGATGGTTGAAAAGGCACAGATGTTACAGTCTCCCCTACTTTATGAAATTTTGTCCCGAAATTTAAATTAGAGGAAACTTGTGAAAACAGTGTGAGGGTATCACTTTCAAATGATTCTTCATTCACGGAGTAAAGTTCTGGGCAACGTTTGGATCCTCAATGGATTTTGTTTGTTGGACTCTTCTATTGTTTGTAGTAATGAGTTCAGATTCGAAACTCTAAACTTTCGTCCAATAAGTATGTGTATGACATCTTTGATTGTACCGAGCCTCCGAAGGGGGGCTATGTAAATGTCAAAGTGACATTTTTGTTTGTAGAAGAACTAAAGAGAGCGTGAACTTGAAAGGGAGTCGGATTTCTATAAAATGAAAGGGAGAACGTTTATAGAGGTTTCCTATGAAGACTAGTATAGGAAACTTGTGTGTGCTCGAAATTAGAGTTGGAGAGTGAAAGATTAAAACAACATGGGTCAAGGTCCAGAACTTCTAGTAACTTAAATAACGCCACACTTGCAATGTAATAAGGAACACTTATATATAGGAAGTATCAACGGCGTATCCACCATGCCCTTATTATATTGTTCCCGTTTCATTATTCTTATTACTATAGGTTCTTACACATGACAAAACTAGCTGTGGTTTCTGTGTACTGAATTTTATAATTATGTATGCATCCATAATTACACAATTCCTTGCATAGTCCGCACGGTTCATTTTGTGATGTGTAGGGGAAAAATCAAAAAAATAAACATATGATGACTTGTCTTAGACCACAAAAGTACCTTTTTAACTAGATCAACGAATAATCTTTTTAAATAGACACTAAAGAGTCTTTTAACTAGATCATCACATGATCTTTTTAATTAGAATAGTACTTTGGAATCCAAGGGTCTAACTATTGCATAGAAAAGCCCTTAAGGATTTAAGGTAGCACTTTGGATATCCTTCTAAGGACATAACATATGAAGATATGGAAGGTTCTATAAGGATTTGGATAGTAATTATTTTGAATCAAATAACCGTTAACTTGTACATATGTATTAAAGCACACAAGGAATCCAATCAAGAACACCGGATTGCACTTTAATCATCCACAAGGATCTAACTATGAATATAGGAAGATCCTATAAGGATTTGGGATTTGTATAACGAAAATGTTTTGAAAATCATGCACTAGATGTACTACGAAATTAAAGTATGTGCAATGTCATGAAAATATGAAAGTAGTCATAGGCACATCGACATATTGCATAAGACCAATTAAGGACTTATGAAAAGTACCCTTAGGTATCAAAGCAAGGATTTAAAGTGGTACTTTGAGTATTTGTTAAGAGTTATGATTTGTACCTTGTACTTTGTTTCTTATATGAAATGAGTACATAGGATTTTTGTGGAGATCGCTAGTGATCCCAAAATAGAAGAATTACGAGAGTAGTTTGATTTACAAGGAACCATATCCTTGGTGTCGGTATTGTAGAGGTATGGCACACATACACGTAATCAACTGGTTTTGTAAATAAAATTGAAATAACAATTTTATTTATAAACCAACCGAAATGTTTCAAGATTTTTTGATATCACAAAGTGAAAATGTAAAACTTTCACAGCTGCATCATCATTAGCACGAGTCTCATTAGCATTTATGTTAACTGCTCATCCGCGGGCTGGATTTGCATTAACAAGCTTCGGGCAATTGTTTCGATAGTGAGTAAGATCACCACAGTTGTAGCACGATCCAGGTGGATATGGTGCTTAAGCAACGGAAGGGTTTGCCTTTGCTTGATTTTGGGTGTTGGTAGCAAGACGACATGCATTGACCAGATGTCCCAATCGTCCACTGTGGGTACATTTAAAGGTGTTTGGTTTAAATGATGACGATTGAATTTGTTGCACAAAGGTGCAGTACCGGCATATGCCTTCCTAGCACGAGGTTGTGCTGGTTGGGTTGGAGCAACTTGATCGTTCTGAGCAACTATAGTGAAGTTTTGTGAAGCCTTACGCTTCTTTGACTTCTTAGAGGATTCAGTCTGGTTTTCCTTTGGTTTTTCTTGGGTAGAATTTTCCGATGGTTTCTTATCACTTTTGCGGAAAAGTTTACCCTTCTTGACTTGAGATTCAGTCAGGGTAGCGGATAGTTCAATGGCCTATCTAACTGTAGTAGGATTTCTACCAGTGACTATGTCCTGAATTGGGGCAGGGAGGCCATCAATGTACTTTTCAATTGCCTTATCCAAAGGCGTACATTGATGTTCAGGACATAACAGACTTAGTTCCTAATAACGATCAGTGTAGGCTCGATGTTCACCACTATCTTGCTTAAGATCATGGAACTCATTCTCAAGTGCCCTTTGCTCGTGACGTGGGCAGAACTCTTTCATCATAAGAGCTCAAAGTTCTTCCTATGTCTGAGCTAGTGCTACATCAGCACCTCTATCCCTCATGATCCCGTTCCACCTCGTAAGTGCTCTCTTTTGAAAAACACTTGAAGCAAACTCTACTTTTCACTCATTCGGACACTGAATATGGCGGAAAGTGCTTTCGATACACTCAAACCATTTTAGGAGCCGAGTAGCTCCCTCAGACCCAGTAAAGTTGAGTGGTTTGGCCGAGTTAAATTGCTTAAAGTTGCACAGAGTAGGGGCATTGTTGTTGTTATTGTTTTTATAAGCTTGATTGAGTTGGGTCACAAGGTTTGGGAGTACAACAGCCATTTGCTGAGCGATTAAAGTTACCATTTTGGCGTTTTGAGTAGCGTTGCGATAAGGAGGCATTCTAAAAGAGAAAGGGAATCATGAGAGAAATCGAGTGAGATTGATATTGGATAGTCAAATTGAATTTAAAAATATCGACGAAGTATAAGGATTGTGATCATTTGTTCGTTACTTAAAACAAACAAACGACACAGTGACAAATCAAAGTAAATGGGTCTTTATAATGTATCATGAAGACATGCTTTAGCCTATAAGTGAATACTCACCCCAAGAGTTCCCAGGTAAGAGTGACTAGTCTGATAATGCAGATTTGTACGAACATTCTAACCTTAGACAGAAAACTCAAGATACAGGCATCCACCCTTCCGGATTGCATGCTTTCACATTATTAAAGCCCAAACTTTGATGAGATTTTGAAAATTTTGAAGGCTTAAAGCCTAAAATCAAAACATCTAAGGATAGATGATTTCTTGTGAAGTTTTGGAAAAATTTGACTTTCAAAAGATGTATTATGCTTTGTTTTTGGTAATCACCTAAGGATAGGTGATGGTAGTGTATTAAGAATTAAACGCAAGTAAACTCGCGTTGGGGTCCTAGGAAGGTTATAGACTAGGTCGAAGCATTACTAATAACCTAATTCCCTATAACCAGTGATCTTATACCAATCTGTGACACCCCAAATCGCGTAAAGCAACACGCAGCGGAAACACTTGGGGAGTCACGTTACAAATTGTTTCGCCACACATGGTTTTAAAGTTTTGTTTTTATTGATATATCAAATTTACAATTGTCTTGGAATAACAGATTAAAATACAATCAAATTGTCTTCTAAATTTTAGTGTCACTAAGGCACGCGTCCATCCTATGTGTAGTAAGCAGCGACAATCATCATATATGTAAACCTGAAACATATGTGAAAATAGGTACGTCAGCATAAAAATGTCTGTGAGTAACATAGGTTTTGTGATGATGATTCATGGCTTTAGATGTTTTAAGAAAAGAACATATGTTTTCAAAAGTAGCAATGAATCCTTGCAAAAGTTTAGTATCTAAATACTTTGCTTTTTGATAAAAAAGTGTTTGTAATATATGTACGGAACATACTTTTGGTTTTGAAATAACAATATAGGTAGTATATCAAACTATATACTTAGTTTTGAAATTAGTTGAATTACTAGTATATTAAAATATACTTTTGAAAAGCTAGATTTGGTAGTATATAAAATATTCTTTGGTTTGAGAACAAGTGAATCGGTAGTATATCAAAATATACTTTGGTAAACAATAGGAGTATCGATAGTATATCAAAATATACTTTTGCTTAAGAACAAGAGCTTCTGTAGTATATCAACTATACTTTGGTAAATAATATCACATTGATAGCATATCAAACTATGCTTTGGAAGAATATCGAAATATACTTAATTGTGATTTGGTAGTATATCAAAATACACTTTGGTTTAGGGAAATCAATAAAAGATAAGTTTTTATGGCTTAGTTAGAAAACCTTTGTAAAACATACATTATTCGTTTGGCAATACATTCAAACCTTAGTATATCAAACTATACTTTGGTGACTATAGATTTACCACGAAGGCAAAATCTATTTGGTTTAAACTTGGTTTCTGACATTCCATACAACAGGAATGGGGTGTCAAATCCTATAGCGCTATATCGTACTACCAATCGGCTTGATAATTGTTAATGAATGTATAAAAGAAATACGAACCAACAATAGTCTCACAAACTTTGAAAATCGTTATTCAAGTCATAGGTAACAGTTTCAAATCGTTAATGGATAGAGTACTATGTATACGAAATCATATAGCCTTGAAAACGTGAAAATAGTGAATAGGCACATATGAATCACCCCAACACATTTTAAAAACGTAAAAGAGGGGACTATGTACTCACTTGGGGTTGCAAAATATCCTTGAATCAAAGATTAAACAAGCTCAAATGTCCGAGAAGTCAAACGTCTCCTAGAATCGGATAACTATGTAAATATCGGGACATTAATCGGCGGATCGGATAGAATGAGGTCTTGTAAACCAAATGAGTGTTGGTACTCATATGAAATGGTATAACAAAGTCTACGTACTGATTTGAAAAGATTCCTAAGTGCTTTTGACCCGTTATGACTCGTTAAGGTAGTTTACGCTACTTTAACGGATCATTTACGTAGAAACGTGTTCGGATGGTTAGATATGTGTTATGATAAGTCTAATATGCCAAAATAAGTTTAATATAGTTATAACATCAGTTTATATGTCAAAACATTGGTCACATATGCTTAAATTTGATTTATGCGTAAAAAGGGCATTTTGGTCATCTATAGGGCATAATAGACGGCTTAACATAACACTAACCAAACGTTGTGACCATAAGGTATAACCTCAGAAGGTTATTCCCTATACAACTATGAACACATATATGTGTTTGGTCAGATCCTAAGATCGACCAAACGGGTCGGATTCGAAAGTCAAAGCGGTGGTCAGGACCGCTCGACTTACGACCCTAAATAAGCACTAAACTAAAAGTGACGAGTTAGACATGTTAAACATGTCTAACAAGGTTTATAAAACTGATTTGTTATCAAAACAAAGGGTTTTGATACCCGAAAATAGTTCGGTCGTATAATGCACATTTGCGCACTATTGACCGAAACTTTGTCTCGTCACTTCGACTAGTAAACGTGGTAATCAGTAGGCACGATCGCTAAGGATCATAACTATCGTGATTACGATCACGTTGCAAAGTCCAATTGGACTTTGCTTTAACCAATTAATGGTCAAAGCTGAAAGTCAAACAATGTTTGACTTTAAGCTTGAAATAGCTAAAATGAATGAACAAGGCTAAGTTAGAACACTTACTTGTGCTCAAGGCAGCCAAGGATGAAGAAAAAGACTTAGAAAACTCAATTGGGAGACCTCCAACAAAGTGGGGGTTCTCCTTTTAGAGTTATAGAGAGAAAGGGAAAGAATGAGCAAGTTAAAATGTGAGATAAAGGACCTATTTATAGTTTTTGAGGATGAATTTGATGATCACATGTGTCAAGGACCGTTCTAGGATCATTCCACATGCTCAAAGACGTGTTAAGACCAGGCTAGAGCGTGGAGATCACGAATCTTGGGTTTCAAAGCTGTAAAACAGCTGTCTGCCATTTTTTGCTGTAACTGGGCATCCCCCGCGTGTCGGGGGAGATCTTGGGGGTCTCTCGCGTGGCGCTTGGGATTCCTAAGTTTCAGAATTGGCAGAACAGGTCCATGCAGCCTAAAACTTGTTTTTCGACGCGTTTTGGCACTTTTAACACACATTAACCCCATTTTAAGCTTTACAAGGAAGATAAAGCATAGGGAACTTGAAAAATGCTCGGAAATATTTCAGATGTCGGTTCGTTTCGTCGTACGATTGCGGTTTTCGGTTAATTACGACGAAAATCGTAACGAACGTGCAAATGACAGTAAACGCGTAACATGTGATATTTTTGCATTCCAATCACTAAAATGCTATATTTTAATGATTACAAAAATTTTTGGATGTGCGTATATGTTTCGGATTAGGAAATACGCGTAACGGCATAGTTTCGCAGAATTTGCAAAATAGCCCCTGAGCTTGAATAAACTTGTTTTTGCCATACCGAAGCCCTCAAAACTTATTTCTAAGTTATGTAAAGGGTATTTAGGGTATGTTTAGCTTATGTCATCATTCTGGAGTGTACTTCGCGTTAAACTGATTACGTTTGCGTAACAGTTTACGATTTCACTTCCAGAAGCGATTCAAAAGATCGAAATTGTACAAGGATTGAAATGTGTGAATGTCAACTGTAATTATACAATTCTCAGGAATGAAACACAAGATCTCATTGGATTCAAAATTGTTCGGAATTGTACGATGGTTGAAAAGGCACAGATGTTACAGGTTTGTCCATTATTTGGGTATAAATTATGTATTCATTTATTTGGAGTTTTAGTAATATATTTATGTTATAATTTTTAGTATTTTGGTATCGTGTATTATTTTCAAGTCCCTAATTTTAATAATTAATACAATCAATATACAAGTAGCACACAATTTGTGACATCTAAATATATATTCCTAAATATATACTTTGCCATTTTTATTACCAAAAATCAATCTCCAATATTCATAATTTTTTAACAAAAATTATGGCAACTTTTCACATTAAAACCAAGATCAAAAATTACTTATAAACATTTGATTAAAAATATTTTTCTAAGTGTTTAATTTCTAGAAAAAAATTGCCATAGTTTCCTTTTAAAAATGGAGGTTTCCATGCTAATTAGCATATCATTTTCTTTTCAAAAATTCATCACAATCATCAATAATCAACCTACAACTTACCATAAGCCATTACATGCAATTTTTACAAGATGATATGAACTTGAAGTTTTATAAAAACTTGTAGTATTTTAACATGATGTTTAACATGTTCATCTAACACTAAAAACATGATTTTTATTTCATAAAAATCATTTTTACAAGATTTCAATCTTTACAACTTACAACTTGATTTTACAAAAATCATTCTCCATGCATTTTTCATGTTACATACACTTTACTAGTTCTATTTAACACTTTAAAACATGATCATTTTTCTTTAAAACCAAGTCATGTGAAATCTAGTAGTAAACTTTAGTTTCTTGAAATGTTCATCTTTGAAATCTCATATTTTTAAGATCAACAACTTGTAGGAATCATCATCCTACACAAAATCATGTTCATCTTCAAGTTCATACTTAACATAAAGGATGATAAACATAGATCTTTCAATATTTATCCTCATACTTGCTAGACCATGTGTTTAGTCAGCATCTAGCAAGCTTATTATGATGATCTACACCATAAACATAAGAAATCAACAAACAAGTTCATTACATACACTTAACATCTTTGATCTTCATGTTTTTAAGCTTTATGTTCAAGTTCATCTTTATGTTTTGATGTGATCGTAGATTATCTTGTTACTTCATACTTTAACCACTAAAATTACAAGATCAAGAGGGTTTACTACTAGCACAATGGCTAGGGAAGAACTCAAGATGATAAACTAGGTGGATAAAAGCTCTAGGTGAAGGTCCTTCAAGCTCCAAAGCTTCCAAGCTTCTTAACTATGCTTCTTGCACCTTAGGATCACCTTAGATTACTTGTAAATAGCTTGAGAGTGGTGGGACTATGGTGGGTGTTTGGGGCCGTGAACTAGGAAGAAGAAAGGGAAGGAGAAGTGAATTTTTGGTGTTAAGTGTTCTTGTTACTTCTCTTGTTCCTTTTATTCTCCAATCATCTATTAACCATAAGGTTTTATGTCCCATATCAAGCTGGCATATCTATTAACAAGATCAAGGAAGATCAAGGAAAACCAAGAGGTGGGACCCTCTCTGTAACCGTGAATGGGTAGGGGTCTTTAGTTGAGTTTTAATGGTAAGTTAGTTAATCTAGTTAGGTTATAAGGGTATTAGTTTAGGTTTATGTGTTTATGGATTTTTAAGATGTGTTATGATGTTTAGTGACCACAACTAGTTTTTAGCTACATTAAAACAATGCTTCTAGCTAGATTTTGGTGTTTCGGTTAGTGTCTGATTATTCGTTTGGTTACCGGCTCGTTAAAGTGCTAAATAGCGCAGTTTAGGTGCTTTAAGGTACCTTTTATGATGGTTTTGATTCCCAACCCTAAACAAGTCATTCTAGACTATTAAACTACATTTCTGCATTATAATTTGAGGTTTAAAAGCTGAATTTTGCTGAAATATGCAGAATTATGCAGTTTTAGTGTGATTCGGGCACTTTCTAGCACTTAAGTCATCACTTGGAAGGCAGTTACATGATCCTAACTTTCCTACATACCATACTAGTATAACCCTTGTTCCCGGGGCTTATTCAGTGCTTTTACATCATGTCTGTCTGAGTACTGAACTCCCGTCAGTACTCCTAGTTCGCCTAGTAAGTGTACCAGTTTCGTTCCGTATACATTTCAAACCGTTTCAATTTGAGTTCACAAAAATAAACAGCATGCATCATGAAATGTCTTTGTGAGTTCTTTCAATATAATTCATAAAATCATACACGTAATAAGTTCAAAATGCACAACCATTTAGTACAAACTACTGTTCACATTGTACGGATATTACCTGAAAAATGCCATTTATCACATGATACAAGGTTTACAATCATTCACATCAAATTTGTTAAGTAGTTATTTTACATACTTATTTTGATGAATGAAAGTGCCATTGTGCTTTTGTTTAACTTGAAGACCAAGAAAACACTGTAGCTCACCCATTGCACTCATTTCAAACGCAGCTGCCATTAGTCGTCTAAACTCTTCACACATGGCAGTGCATGTGGATCCAATTATGATATCATCCACATAAATTTGGACAAGCATCAAATCTTTTCCTTTCCATTTCAAAAACAATGTTTTGTCAATTTTAGCTTGTTGGATCGCTCCATTACAGCATAGGAACCTAAAATTGGTATCTAACGTTCGTATTTGCGGAATTAATATGACGTGTTAATCGAATATGCAACATATACTGTTTAATCATTGTTTATTGATCATATAATGTTCAGTACATGTCAAATCCTGATCCGGCAGAGCTTCGCCGTCAGTGTGTCAATGTTGCAGAAGTTACAAATGATGGAATCAAGTCTCCTATTTATAGCCACACAAGTTCGCTTGGGGATAACAAGTTCAGGCGAACTTGTCTTGAACAAGTTCGGCCGAACTTGTTCTCAATTTCAACTTCCGAGTGAACTTGTGTTCTATTTACCTAAATACCCTTCATTTTCTAGTCTAATCTAGCCAAAACTATATAGACTCGATCCAAGACTAAGACATAGACATTATGCACTAACAGACTCCCCCTTGGATATCGTCTTAGTCTTGATTAGTCTTCAAAGCTCTACTTTTGTTTGACAGGCCCAAAAAAGTTCTTGATTGGCTTTTTACGACGTTCTTGCTCTGGAATCGGCGTTTGATCTTTAGGTGGCACTTTAGTCATGAATTGAAACCTTCCGAGTCTCGCCTCCCTACCCATTTCATGTATACGTTCAATGTGCGTCTCTTCCTTCAAAAACTCTTTGCGTTCAAGTTCTCTCCAGCTCGATTCCCACATTCTACCAGTGTTAACCTCATGTGCATAGCAAACATTAACGACCCTCTGATATTGCATTGCTTGCTCCTTTTCACGCTGTTCAAAAACAATCTTGCTGTAGAATAGACATTTGATATCCTCCTTCGAGTAGTTCACTAGCCACATCGGGTCTAGTATCCGTATCGTTCTCCAAAGCCCTCTCAAACCTTCTGATCCAAACATTTCAACCCTTTCCTGAGTGATATCCAAATGATCTTCAAACTTTAAAACAATCACTGCTTCACAAGTCGTTGGATCAACCTGCCACCACCTAAATAATGGATATAAATTCTGTTCAATCAGCATTAAGGGCATATTCCTCATCGCTCTAGGACGTTTCATTATCAACGTGATATGTTTAACCCAGTCTTCTTATCTGTTTTGATTCTACGTTTCAGAATGAATGGCTTCCAGTACCTGGAACCTTTCGTTGCTTCAAACTTGATCATTTTCCAAATCAATTGACCAATAATCTTCATATGATATGTGATGTTACGTGTCTGTACTAGCTCCTCAACATCCCAATAAGGCAATGTTTTAAAATCTGCCAAGTATCTGAAGTATTGTACTTCAAACTCCCTTTTGATGGCATGCACATTCAACTCTTTGAACCATCCCCAGCTTAGTATATCTCCCAATGACACATCTTTATCTCTGGTAAAGAATGCTAATGGACGTTGAAACTTTCATTCATGTGGCATCTCTTTAAACCAAGACTTCTTCGCGTGAGCAATCTCCTCTTTTGTCATCGGTTTAGGGATCTTTCCTTGTCGTAGTGACTCTTCGATCTTTTCTTTCAACATGTCTTCATTTAGCTGTTCGTACATCTCTTCAAAAGTTGGAAAACTATCTGTGTTCTGACCTGTGTACTTCTCAGCTTCATCTTTTTCGTCAGAAGACCAATCTTCAATAATAACCTTGTTGCAATCGTCTGCTTCATATCTACGTTTGTAATCATACTCGTTCGGCTCAAACGTGTTCACATTCAGAACTTGTTCTTCAAAATCAAAATCAAATGATTCAGCATCAACATCAATCAGCTTCGCCAAATCTTCCTTTGAATAGTTATGCACAAATTTTCCTTCTTCAACATTATGTTCAAGCATCAGTATTAACGGCTTTGTAGGGACCGCAACAACAGGCATAGCAGAAGTAATAGCACCTGACGTATCAATATCATCTTTTTGTCCCTCTGTATACTTCCCCTGAGTTTGATCTTCCATTTGATTTGATTCATCATTCAGTAACGAAGTAAAATCAAACTCTTCTGTCACTTTAGCATCAACAATTTTCATACCGACTCCACCCTGATCATCATCATCATCATTACCACCATCATTTTCAGAGTCGTCTTTTGTATTGTCTGCTTGATCATCATCGTCATCTTTATCTTCAGCTTCATCATCGTCTTTTATTTCTGTTTCTGTTTCTGGAGCAATTACAGACTCCGAAGCTTTAGCAGACTCTTTCACAGGTTCTACAATCTCGGGCATGCTTTCAATAAACATTCTTTCCCTTGTCTTGTTCAGCCATTTCTTTTCTGCCTTTTCTTTGGCTTCCTGCAGATCTATCCGTGCATACTCAGCATCAAAATCAATGTCCAAACTATTCGTCTGAACTTTCTGTATTCTGTTGAACCTTTCGATCATTCGTATCCCTTTCAGTCTTTAGCTCTGCAATCTCATTCTGTAATCTTTCATTTGTATCTTGCAAGCTTTCAATTAGGGCCTTTAGATACCCTCGATCACCTTCTAACAATTTGACTTTGTCGCTTAGAATTTCTTTCTCAACCTTGCTTTATTTCACCAATCTTTCTAACTCAGCTTTCTCTATCTCGTTCTTAGCAACTTTGTCTTCCAGAATCTTTACACGCTTTTCGAGTACATCGACATCTGATTCTGGAAAGAAATCATTCAAATCTTGAAGATCAATAGGCTCATTCGGAATATCTCCAAATAACTACGATTTAGGAGTAGTCTTAGGTGTAGACTTCGGCGTACTCCTCGGTGTAGGTGCTTTAGGAGTTGAACTTTCAAATTGAGAAGCCCTTGGAGGATCTTGTGAAGTGATGATTGGAATATCAAGTAAATCAGACTCAGGAGGTTCTTGTGTGACTCCTGTCTATACTAATGCCTCTTATACTTCAACAGATTGAACTTTTTCGGCCGTAGGAGGTTCTTATGTAATTCCTGATAATTTTGCAGTAGAAGGTTCTTGTGTGACTTCTGTGCTTTTCAGCTTTCCAACATAACGTCTGCTCTTAGCTTTCTTTGCTTTCTTTCCTTTTGTCTTAGGAGAACCAGTAGTCTTCGTAGATATGTCAATTGCATAAGACTTTACACGCTTTGTTTTCTTTTTCGGTCTCTCCTCATCTAAATATTTTTCTTGTTCAAGATCGTAGTCAGCATCAGTTTCTTTGACTTTCTCGGCCTCATTTTCAGCAATGGACTTTTTAGTTGCTTTCTCCAACAAATCATCACTATCATTATCTTTTTTAGATGTGGCAGAAATCACATCGTCTTTCTGCATTGATTTTTTTCCTTCTTGACTCTCTACAATCACAGCAGCACTAGAACCAGCCTCGTGTTGAACATAACTCATCTTCGTCAACTAACATCGTATCAACTTTCTTCGTCTTTCGCGAAGTTTTCTTCTTATCCTGAACAACGACCTTCTTTAGAAACCAATCACTTCTTTTCTCTTTAAACGTCGATAACCATTCTATCTCAGCATTTCGTTCAATCTCGTCACCGCTGTCATCTTTCCTCCACTTATATTCTGGCGGCATGATGTAATTTTCGGACGCAATAGCACCGAATAAAGGCTTAGCAACAGGTGCATATGATTGCTTTTGGAAAGTGTTAACCTTCTTCACTGTAGTATCATCCAGATGGCACAAATACACAATGTCATTCTGATCTTTCGCAATCTTCTTGAACTTTTCATCTATCAACATCTGTACAAACCTCGAATACATCACAAGTCTCTTTGACCCCATGTTGTTCTTCATATGACTGAAAACCAGCTTTAAATAGTTAAATCTTTTGTTCAGAATTAGCGTCGTGGCCATACATGCCATATAATCTTGTACGTCGTCCAAACCGGCGTTTCTATAACTGAAGGCGTGAATAATCGCATGCATCAAGAACTTAGAAGGATTGGGGACAGATCCTTTCTTCAGTGTAGACTCATTCACGTGCCCCATATATCCCATTCTACAGAAACAACCTCTGACCATTCTCTCATCCAGCATCATTGGATCATTCGCTGCGTCGTTAAATTCCAGAACTTTACGAATGTCAGCTTCAGTAATAGTGATCTATTTATCCTCATTTTCTTCACTAACCACAGACTTTATAGCAATATCATCTTCATTCATTGTTGCGGACATCCAAAATCTATTAACATGCGACCTGTAGACCACCGTCTTTTCCGTTATCGCTTTATGTATCCGAATCCATCCCACAAAAGCGAGGATCAGGATTTGACATGTACTGAACATTATATGATCAATAAACAATGATTAAACAGTAAATCTTGCATATTCGATTAACACGTCATATTAATTCCGCAAATACGAACGTTAGATACCAATTTTAGGTTCCTATGCAGTAATGTTGATGTGAATGTTGATCTGAATGCCTCAAATCAGAATAGCTCAGTTGATGTTCCTAGCGAAGAAATGCGACGATCTTATTCTTATCATCCGTCAACGAATATTATTGGTGAATTACAAACTGGTGTGCGAACAAGAAGCCAAATCAACAAAGCGCTAAGTTGTTTCTATACCCGAGTTGCTCCTACTCAAGACTACTGCTACTATTCATGTTTCATATCTCAAATAGAGCCAAAGACTGTGAATGAAGCTCTGGGTGATGAGAACTGGGTGATAGCTATGCAAGAGGAACTGTTACAGTTCGAGAAACTGGAGTTTGGAGGCTTGTAGACTTACCACCGAAGCATAAAGCTATAGATACGAAGTGGGTCTTCAAGTGTAAAAGGGATGATCGAGGTGTGATTGTTAGAAACAAAGCTCGGTTGGTTGTGAAAGGTTTTCACCAGCAAGAAGGAATTGACTATATGGAGGTTTATGCACCGGTTGCACGTTTAGAGTCAATCCGCATTTTCCTTGCGTTCGCACCTTGGAAAGGTTTTAAGGTGTACCAGTTAGATGTGAAATCCGCATTTCTCTATCGTAAGCTACGCGAACAAGTGTACGTCGGCCAACCACAGGGTTTCGTCGATCTGCTAAACAAGAACAAAGCTTATCGCCTAGACAAAGCCTTATGCGTATTACATCAAGCCCTGAGAGCTTGGTACGAGACGTTATCTCAACATCTCGTTGGAAATGGCTTTACTAGAGGCACAGTGGATAGTACATTGTATACTAAGGAAGTCGGAAGTCATCTAATCATTATACAAATCTATGTGGATGATATCATCTTTGTTTCAACGGATGATAGTCTTTGCAAAGAGTTCGAAAAGATCATGAAGAAGAAATTAGAGATGTCTTCTATGGGCGAAATGAAATTCTTCCTCAGATTACAGGTCGATCAGCTACCAAACGGCATATTCATTCATCAAACCAAGTATGTTCACGATATTCTGAAGAAGTTTGAAATGGATAGCTCGAAGCCGCTTTCGACTCCGCTGGCACTGAATCATGGACTTTGCAATTGACGAAAATGGAACCAAAGTGGATGATACACGCTATCGGTCGATGATAGGATCTCTGATGTATCTGACGGCATCTCACCCAGATATCATGTATCCTACCTGTGTTTGCGCGAGATATCAGTCCAGTCCTCGAGTGTTACACATGCAGATAGTCAAAAGAATATTCCGTTACTTGAAGGGATGTCCAAGCACCGGCTTGTGGTATCCAAAGAACGATAATTTTGATCTAACAGGATACGCCGATTCGAACTTCGGGGTGGACAAGTTGAATTCTAAATCTACAACGGTCGGTTGCCTGTTCTTCGGAACACGATTAGTTACGTGGCAATGCAAGAAACAAACCACGGTCTCTCTCTCAACTTGTGAGGCAGAATACATTTCTGCTTCTAGTTGTTGTTCACAAATCCTCTGGATTCAACAACAGATGAGAGACTTTGGATTGCAATTTCTTGATACGCCTTTATATGTAGATAATAAGGCAGCATTCGACATCACTAAAAATCCTGTTTATCACTCTCGAACTAAACACATAGAAATTCGTTATCACTTCATTTGTGACTGATACGAAAAGAAGTTGGTGCAAATAGAAAAATCCACACCGATGAACAAAAAGCTGATTTTTATACCAAAGCATTTCCTTTAACAAGATTTAAATATCTCATGAGGCTTAACGGTGTTAAAAATTTGCTGACAGGTGCGGAAGCAGAGGTTGAATATGGATCGGACGACGAGTTCACGTGATCCACATTGGTTTGTATATCTTTTAAATTAGTATTTCTTAAAAACTAAAATACAAAAAAATGTTTTTGATTTTAGGGGGAGAAATATTTGAGAAAATACAAAAACATATGAAAAAGTTGAAAATTCAAAAACATTTGAAAAAAAATCAAAAAGTACAAAAACATTGAAAAAGACAAAAAGACTTTGTTGTCACAAAGGAAATGATAGTACATCAGTGGACTATCACAGTATGCTAAAGAATTGTAAAGTTTAAAAGTTATAAACAAGTCTTACTATGGATGTGTCGATAGGTTTTACACGTTCAGGTAAATTGTTTCTGAGATATAAACTAAATTTTTACAATTGCTTAAACTTGTGGCTTAACATCTCTCGGACATATGGACTTAGTACTCTGAAATTTCGTTTGAGAGATTGCCTGATTCTGAGATACGAGGTTTTTATAGATAGTTGATATCTGGGGTATTAAACAAGTTCTTCTGATTTTGCGGAAGCAATAGCCTAGAACTTCTATAATGCTTTTGCTATAAACCCCAAACTGCATGCAAAGCTGAAAAGAATCGAAAGATCTAATCATTTGCAGTGCTTAAAAGATTCCTTAAGTGGAACACACCTATAAGTCGAGCCTTCATCTCTTTGTCGATACGGTGGTATTAACCTGAGCTCTCAAGGCTTCGCATTAACCCAAATACAGATATCAATTACGCTATATTCACCTGTAAGATGAAATCTAGGGAATCTTGATACGTGAGTATATTCTGAGATGGGACCATTGTTAAGTCAAGTTTCATAATTCATACCTAACATATCTTGGAACAATTGAGAAATGTGTCGAAGTTTAAGTGGACAAACATATCGACAATCTAGGTAAACGAGTTTAAAACTTAAAGTCATCAAAAGGTCAATGGTACTGGTGATATGTCTCAAACAACTGATATGATCCTTAGACACGAATTCACAAAAATATGTCTGGAAATATGTTTGTACATAGTTTATTTTGTTTTGTACATAGTTTATCTGTTTTACACATTAAAACAAAAAGATTTTCAGTGTGTTTTAGCATAAACTTTAAAAAATACAAAAAGATTTTGTTTCTACATTGTTTTCATCAAGCCAATGTTGGAGAACGGATCTTCGAAGTCTGGTAAGGTGCTAAACTGGTGGAAATCTAATTGATAATGGGCTGGGAACTAATCTGTAAAATCTGATAAGCCAAAACGATTAAAAGTTCATTAATTTGAAACTTGATTTTGAGAAAAACCAACAGTTTGTTCATAACGGGTCGAACCGATGTCATTAACTTGGACTCGGCAGACAAATTGGTTAACCAAGGTCATTAGTTTGGACTTGGTCAACTGAGTGGATTGTTAAAACTATAAAAATCTGAAAAGTTCAGGGTCTAAATTGAAAATTTTGAAAAATTTGAGTTTGAATTTGTTCAAGTTCGCCCGGACTTGTAATCAAGTTCGACCGAACTTGTGTTTGTTCATAATGTGTTATTAGTCAACAAGTTCGCCCGGACTTGTTATCTATTCTTAATTGATTGGATCAACAAGTTCGCCCGAACTTGAGGACTATATATAGTAAACAAGTTCAACCAAACTTCTTTATCAGTTAACAAAGCAGAGCGAACTTGAGAAGCGAAAAAGGCGATTTGTGAAATTGGCATTGATAAGTTGAATTGCTGCCCGATGGTTGCTTGATAAGTGGTGATTTGCACATCACTCGTCATGGCTATGGTGAGAATTAGTGTTTTGGACCATAGATTGAACGAGTTTGAACGGTTTTAGATCTGGGCTTGATGATTGGACATGTAGTGGACCTTTAATGAACAAATTAAGACTTAACACATGTTATACAAACAAAAACGACCATAAAATTGATATTAAATCGATCAGAAGGTCATGTATTGATTGTTGCAGGTTTGGTAAGAACGATGACAAGTTCGCCCGAACTTGTCAAGTTCGGCCGAACTTGTCATCAAGTATTAAAATGTTGAATAAATCATAAGTTCGCCTGGACTTCTAAACAAATTTGTGAAAATAATTTTCAGTACAAGTTCGCCCGGACTTGTATGATTGTGTTTTGTTAGAACTTAAACAAGTTCGCCCGAACTTGTATGAAAATTGAATAAAACTGAATGGTAAGTTCGCCCAGACTTGAGAATAGTAATGTGTTTTGTTATACAAGTCCGACCGAACTTGTAGTTAAATTGTCAATTTGGTCTATCAAGTTCGCCCGAACATGATAGAAACTTGTAAAATTGAAAAATTTATTGACTAATTTTGTCTTGATTTATGTGTTTACAGAATATTGAGCTTTCGTTTAATAAGTTTCACAACACATGCATCACGTTGGATAAAACTATTTGTCCATCGCTTGGAGCATTTGATGATATTCTTGCATTTATGGAGCGGATTCCGATAAATAAAGCTATTACAGAGAAAACGGTGGTCTATCGATCGCATGTTTACAGATTTTGGATGTCTGCAGCAATGAATGAAGATGATACAGCTATAAAGTCTGTGGTTCATGAAGAAAATGTGGATAAAGAGATCACTATTACTCAAGCTGACATTCGTAAAGTTCTGGAATTAAACGACGCAGCGAATGATCCAATTATGTTGGATGAGAGAATGGTCAGAGGTTGTTTCTGTAGAATGGAATATAAGGGGCACGTGAATGAGTCTACACTGAAGAAAGGATTTGTCCCTAATCCTTATAAGTTCTTCATGCATGCGATTATTCATGCCTTCAGTCATAGAAAGGCCAGTTTGGACGACATACAAGATTATATGGCATGTATGCCCACGGCGCTAATTCTGAACAAAAGATTTAACTATTCAAAGCTGGTTTTCACTCATATGAAGAACAACATGGGGTCAAAGAGACTTGTGATGTATCCGAGGTTTGTACAGATGTTGATAGATGAAAAGTTCAAGAAGATTGCAAAAGATCAGAATGATATTGTGTATTTGAGTCATCTGGATGATACTACAGTGAAGAAGCTTATCACTTTCCAAATGCAATCATCTGCACCTTTTGCCAAGCCTTTATTCGGTGCTATTGCGTCCGAAAATTGCATTGCGCCGACAGAATATAATTGGAGGAAATATGACAGCAGTGACGAGAATGAACGAAATGTTGAGATAGAATGGTTATTGACGTTTAAAGAGAAAAGAAGTGATAGGTTTCTTGAAGAAGGTCATTGTTCAGGATAAAAAGAAAAGTTCGCGAAAGACCAAGAAAGTTGATACGATGTTAGTTGACGAAGACGAGCCTGAAAATGTTCAACACGAGGCTGGTTCTAGTGCTGTTGTGATTGTAGAGAGTCAAGAAAGAGGAAAATCAACGCAGGAAGACGATGTGATTTCTGCAACATCTGAAAAAGATAATGATAGTGATGATTCATTGGAGAAAGCAACTAAAAAGTCCATTGCTGAAAAAGAGGCCGATAAAGTCAAAGAAACTGATGCTGACTACGAGCCTGAACAAGAAAAAGATTTAGATGAGGAGAGACCAAAGAAGAAAACAAAATGAGTAAAGTCTTCAGCAACTGATGTATCAACGAAAACTACAGGGTCTTCGAAAACCAAAGGAAAGAAAGCTCAAAAAGCAAAAAGCAGACGATATGTTGGAAAGCCAAAAAGCACAGAAGTCACACAAGAACCTTCGCTGCAAAATTATCAGGAGTTACACACAAACCTCCTACGGCAGAAAAAGTTCAATCTGTTGAAGTACAAGAGACATTAGTTTTGAAAGTTCAACTCCTAAAGCACCTACACCGAGGAGTACGCCAAAGTCTACACCTAAGACTACTCCTAAATCGAAGTTATTTGGAGATATTCCGAATGAGCCTATTGATCTTTAAGATTTGAACGATTTTTTTCCAGAATCAGATGTCATGTACTCAAAAAGCGTGTAAAGATTCTGGAAGACAAAGTTGCTAAGAACGAGACAGAGAAAGCTGAGTTAGAAAGATTGGCGAAACAAAGCGAGGTTGAGAAAGAAATTCTAAGCGACAAAGTAAAATTATTAGAAGGTGATCGAGGGTATCTAAAGGCCCTAATTGAAAGTTTGCAAGATGCAAATGAAAGATTACAGAATGAGATTGCAGAGCTAAAGACTGAAAGGGATATGAATGATCGTAGGTTCAACAGTCTACAGAAAGTTCTGACGAATAGTTTGGGCATTGATTTTGATGCTAAGTATGCACGGATAGATCTGTAGGAAGGCAAAGAAAAGGTAGACAAAGAAATGGTTGAAAAGGACAAGGGAAAGAATGTTATTGAAAGCATGTCCGAGATTACAGAACCTGTGATGTTGATGTGAATGTTGATCTGAATGTCTCAAATCAGGATAGCTCAGTTGATGTTCATAGCGAAGAAATGCCACGATCTTATTCTTATCATCCGTCAACAAATATTATTGGTGAATTACAAACTGGTGTGCGAACAAGAAGCCAAATCAACAAAGCACTAAGTTGTTTCTATACCCGAGTTGCTCCTACTCAAGACTACTGCTACTATTCATGTTTCATATCTCAAATATCGCCAAAGACTGTGAATGAAGCTCTGGGTGATGAGAACTGGGTGATAGCTATGCAAGAAGAACTGTTACAGTTCGAGAAACAGGAAAAGGTTCAAAAAACTATGTTTTGCAAACAAGTTTTGGCCGAACTTAACATCAAGTTCGACCGGACTTGATTAAAATTTCATTGATTTTAATCAAGTTCGCCCGAACTTGACTGTTATTTCAAGTGTTTTTCGTAACAAGTCCGCTCGAACTTACTTATTTTCTTCAAATTCTTATCAAGTTCGCCCAAACTTGATTAAAGTTTGCTGAAAACTAGTATAAGTTCGCCGAACTTAACAATTCACTGGAAAGTCAACATAAGTTTGCCCAAACTTAATCAGAGAGAAATCTTTCAAAATTAAACACAAGTTCGCCCGAACTTTTGTAAAAATCAATCTGATTTCTCACCAACTGCAAGTTCGCCCGAACTTGTTAGTGTACTGATTATTTTTCAAAGTTTGTGAACGTGTGTTTTTCGGTAAAATTCGTCAATTATCAAGATGGAAGATCTACATAGTGCATTCATCACTGCTTCAGCATCAAACGCTCAAATGGTTAATTAAGTGAACATCGACAATGAGATAGGCACATTTGTAAAGCCTCCAAAACTCATGTGTATGGATGAATATGAGAGATGGAAAGAGAAATTTATGAATTGGGTCCAAGCTACATATTTCCACAGCTGGGTGGCAATAGAGACTGGTTATACATGGCCCAGAGATGAGAATGATAATGTTATCGACATCAGCAAGTTCTCAACTTTACAGAAAGATGCTTACGTCGTCGAGTAGAAAATGAAAAGCTTGATCCAACAGTCAGTGAAAGAAGATATTTTGGTGCTTCGACCGAATTCAAAACTGCACAAGAGCTATGGAAATCCCTGAAGAACAAATACCAGGGAAGTGTAGAAATGGTCAAAAGCAAGAAAGCATTGATCATGAAAGAATTTGACATATTTACGATGATTAAAGGGGAAACGATGAAACAGATGATAGAAAGGTTTTGTCATCTGAAAGTGATCATGAGGAGACACGGGCTTGAGAAAACAGAAGAAGAATACATTGATAAGCTAGTTGATGCTTTACCTGAGGGTGAGTGGACAACTTATCTCATGGTGCTCAAAGAAAGTGCGAGTTGGGAGTTCTTCAAATTGTCCACATTCATTGATAAACTGGAAGGGCATGAGATGGAGTTATCAAAGATAGCAAAATCTAAGAATGCCAATGTTACTCAAGATGTAGTGCTGTACTACAAAACCGGAGCTCAAGAGAATATCAATAGCCCGAAGATCCAAACCGTATTCAGTGCGAATCTGAATTCTTCGAATCATTCGCCGCAGAGTCAAACATAATTATATCCTAAATATGATCAAAGTCCGCAGAGTTCTTCATTTTCAAGCATTGGTTCAAATTCTTCATATCAAAATCAAGCAAATCAGAATAATCAATCAAATTCTGATTCAAATGTGTACAAATGCAACATTGCTGTTAATCTAAACAATGTCTTTTTGGAACAAGTTTTCAAACAACACATGGCACTTCTCGCCACAGTGTAGAATCATATGCAAGCTTGGTGGTAGGGAAGATTGGTAATCCGGAAATGACCACCGAAGATTATGATCAAGTAGATGAAGAAGAGATTGAACTAATGGACATCAAGTGGTCCTTAGCATCAATCATTCGGAGGGTTACAAAGTTTGTTGCTCTAACCGGCAGAGATATCGGGAATTCAACTAACAAATTGGGGTTCGACAAAACGAAAGTTACCTGCTTTAGATACCGACAGAAAGGGCACTTCAAAAGAGAATGCAAAATCCTGAAGCAACTGGTAATCAAAGTCCATTTGGAGGTGACAGTGAACACTACAAGAAGTCACTACAATACAAGCCTTTCCCAAAGAAGACTCAAGTCGAAATCCAAGAGAAACCAACCAACAATACAGAAAAGGCAATGGTAGCTTCAAATGAAGATGACGGTTTTGACTGTAACTCATATATTGCCAAAAAGACCGGTGTTGCTCTTATGGCCGAGATAGTGGAAGACACATCTGCTGAGGATGCAGCCATGGAAAGTGCATTACTAGAAGAATACATGCAACAAGCTGAGGAGGAGGAAATTTATCACCACACAAAGGTGCAGAGTATCCTTTCACCTAACTTGTCTACTAGTTTTGCAGGTTGTTTTGGCAATGAGCAAGTCGCTGAGGAAAAAACTGTGATTGAAGAGGTCATTAACACGACCAAAGAGATGAATGAAGAAAATCTCACAGAGATCGCCAATAAAGCTATGATGGCAAATCTAACAAAGGTAGGTCCAAAGGTAAAGGTTGTAGAAAAGGAAGTGGTTAAGGTACAAGTCGTCGAGGTTGAGAAACCATGTACAAAATGTGCTGAACCGTGTGTTTAATGTGCTGAAAAGTTTCAGATCATAACCAAACTCAATGTGCATAATAATAATTTCAAATACGATTATCACACAATGAAGGAGACCTATGACAAAATGAAAGATGATTATGGTAGGCTTGATAGAAATAACATTGAACAAGATGATACTATCAGAATGTTAAAAGCTACTTTAATGGAAAAACAAAAAGCTACTAACGTTTACATTAATAACATTGCTGAAGTAAAACAAGAGTTACAAGACATGAAACTCGAAACAGAAAGGGTTCGACAGCTTTTAAAGAGCTATACCACGAATGCCTATGTCATCGATCATATTCTGCCGACGATTCAATCAGAAGAAAATATTCAGAAAGCCAAAGGTAAGAAACGTGGAGACTATACCAATGTTCCACCACCCCTATGTGAAAAATATTGTCGCAAAAAGGCTGAGGGGATGGAAAAGGCGCTCAACATTGAACTTTTAACCGAAAAAAATGAGCTGCCTGAGAACATTGATATAACCTACACGAGTGATGATGGTGAAGCAGTGGTTAAGCAAGTTGTTGATAATGTCTTGAGTGAATCTGATGATGGCATCTTTGAAAGCGCCAACTCGAGTTCGAACAATTCTGATTCACAATCCGAAGATGACGATAAATCATCAAAAGATAGTCTAAGTGATGATCCTAACATTGTCATGTACAAAGTTAAGGATTCTGATAGATTATACTTTGATGATAGTTTTTCGATTCGGAATGTGAAGGAAGATCAGCTTGATAAATTCTTCAAACTCGTTGAGGTTTCATCAGATGATTTGGAAATCAATCAAAAGAAGTTTTATTCTAAACCTAAAAGAAATAACTACCAAAGGAACGGTGGTGATTTTCCTGAACACAGGAGAGATGGGTTGGGTTTGGATATGGAAGAAGAACCGGTTAAGAAAACGTCACCATTTCGCAAATACAAAGATAAAAACATAAAATTTGTATATGGGACGAGCACAGTTCATGAAGAAAGTTCGATTGGGAAGCAATCAAACGATGAGTTCAAAAAGGCAAAAGAAGTTCGAGATAAGGCCAAAGCCACAAGTGGTGTAAAATCCACTAGTGTACATTCTCATGATAATCTGACTTGCTTTAAGTGCAATGAAGTTGGTCACATTGCACGCAAGTGTCCGAAATCTAAGTCGGTCTATCATCGAAGGAAAACAAGTTCAGATGTTGAAAAGCCTAAGCAACCAGAGTTTGTAAAACCTGTCACAATTCTGAAAAGAAATGAATCTAAACTTGAAGTTAAAACTAAAACTAAATTTGAAAACTCAACTTTCAAAAAAGGTGAAACTTCCAAGACAAATGAATCAAGGTTTTACATAAAAAAGGCAAACATAAAATCACAATCCTGGATTGCTAAAAAGAAATCATCAACATCTGAAGTTATCAAGTCTGAGCTTGTTAAGACTCGTAACAATAAGGAGTCTAAATCTGAGATTAAAACCGAAACTGTTAAATCTTCAAAAGATAAAAAGAAAGTTCAGTTTGAAAATGATAACAACAGTGACATCTCAGATGGAGATTTTGAGGATGATTATGAAGCTTTTTATCCCAAACCCAAGACCACGAAGGCTTGGGTCGCGCTTTTTAACTGAACATTAATGTGTGCAGGGGCTCCAGAGATCCATTCTTTCAAAGTGGATTCTGGATAGTGGAGCGTCAAGGCACATGACAGGGATGAAAGCTCTTTTGTTCGACATCAAAGCTATAAATGGTGGTTATGTTGTCTTTTTCAGTAACCAAGGTGGAAGGATCATCGCAGAAGGAAAACTCTCAAATGAGTAGTATCGTTTGATCGTGTGAATTACATTGCTGAGCTAGAAAACAATCTTCTAAGCATTTCGCAGATTTGTGATAAACAATTCACTGTTCATTTCAATGACAAAGAGTGCATGATATTAAAGCCGGGTTTCAAAATTCCAAATGATTAGATTCTCATGTGTGCGCCTCGCGAAACGATCTCTATGTGTTAGATATGGGCACTACTACAACATCATCGAAATCAGCACAATGTTTTGTTACTAAAGCCATGGAGAAAGATTCTATTCTATGGCATAGAAAAATGGGGCACATTCATTTAAGAAAAATGAATTTGCTGGTTCATAACGATTTAGAAGGGGGGGTGAATCTTCGAAGCTTCCACATGACCGATCACTGTTTGGAATGTAAGAAAGGGAAGCAAAAGAAGAAATTACATCCTAAGAAGATTCTGAATTATATCAAGTTGCCGCTTGAACGTCTTCATATGGATCTTTTCGGTCCGGTGAACGTCCGAAGTATTTCTAGAGATCTATACTGCTTGGTCGTCGTAGATGATTATTCTCGATATTCATGGGTATTCTTTCAAGAATCAAAGGATGAAACGTTTTGGTGATTCTCTTCAAGAAGCTCGAAAATCTATATCATTTGTCGGTCAGACGTATTCACAGTGACAACGGCACGGAATTCAAGAACAATAAGATGAAAGATTATTGCAACGCCATAGGAATTTTGCACGAATTTAGTGCACCTTATACTCCATAAGAAAATGGCATAGCTGAGAGGAAGAATAGAACTTTGATCAAAATAGTAAGAACAATGCTTGTAGACTCGAAACTTCCTATTAGCTTTTGGAGTGAGGCAGTTGCAGCGGCATGCTACACACTAAACAGGGTCTTAACTGTCAAACCGACTAAGAAGACATGTTTTGAAATGATCAACCAAAGGAAACCAAATTTGAAATATCTAGAGCCATTTGGTGCACCATGTACAGTTATTGATCAAGACGGTAAGTTCGGTGCCAAATCACTTGAAGGTTTCTTTGTCGGGTATGCTAGTCCGCTTAGAAGAGTGTATGTTCCTGTGTTAAGAAAAGTTATTGAAGCACAACACGTGGATTGCTTTCGATATACAACTCCTATTCAGTGGAAACTATCAGGATTTGTGGAAGTCATTTGACTTGCCGGAAGAACCGTCTGAAGAAGAACTTGCAGCGCTTTATTATCTTCAACAGTCGGCAAATCAAGAGCAGATAATTAGGCCAATTGTGGTTAATCAACCCAAGTATGGTTCTACATCTTCTTCTGGTGCAGGTCCAAGTAATAGCGGTGTTCCGGTTGAACAAATTTCTGAAGCAGAAGCAACACCAACTATATCTCCAGCAAATGTTTCCACTGAACCAAGAAATACAATCTCAGTGACAAATACTTCTGAGAATCAGAATTCTGACTCCGATGTAGCTCCAACTTATAATGATGATGATGAAGAATCTTCTTTCGATGAAGAATCCGAGTAGATATCCAACATGTTAAATCAATCTGCTAGCCCGAGCAATCAAAACGAAGCTACATCTAGCGCTCCTGAAGTTGATTCGAATATCGATCTGAATGTCTCAAATAATAATAGCTCAGTTGATGTTCCTAGCGAAGAAATGCCACGATCTTATTCTTATCATCCATCAACGAATATTATTGGTGAATTACAAACTGGTGTGCGAACAAGAAGCCAAATCAACAAAGCACTAAGTTGTTTCTATACCCGAGTTGCTCCTACTCAATACTACTGCTACTATTCATGTTTCATATCTCAAATAGAGCCAAAGACTGTGAATGAAGCAGAAAGCTATAGATACGAAGTGGGTCTTCAAGTGTAAAAGGGATGATCGAGGTGTGATTGTTAGAAACAAAGCTACGCAAGAAGGAATTGACTATACGAAAGTTTATACACTGGTTGCATGTTTAGAGTCAATCCGCATTTTCCTTGCGTTCGCAGCTTGGAAAGGTTTTAAGGTGTACCAGTTAGATGTGAAATCCGGATCTCTCTATGGTAAGCTACGCGAACGAGTGTACGTCGGCCAACCACCGGGTTTCGTCGATCCGCTAAACAAGAACAAAGCTTATCTCCTAGACAAAGCCTTATATGGATTACATCAAGCCCCGAGAGCTTGGTACGAGACGTTATCTCAACATCTCGTTGGAAACGACTTTACTAGAAGCACAGTGGATAGTACATTGTTTACCAAGGAAGGCGGAAGTCATCTAATCATTGTACAAATCTATGTGGATGATATCATCTTTGGTTCAACGGATGATAGTCTTTGCAAAGAGTTCGAAAAGATCATGAAGAAGAAATTCGAGATGTCTTCTATGGGCAAAATGAAATTCTTCCTCGGATTACAGGTCGATCAGCTACTAGACGGCATATTCATTCATCAAACCAAGTATGTTCATGATATTCTGAAGAAGTTTGAAATGGATAGTTCGAAGCCGCTTTCGACTCCACTGGCACTGAATCATGGAATTTGCATTGACGAAACTGGAAACAAAGTGGATGATACACGCTATCGGTCGATGACAGGATCTCTGATGTATCTGACGGCATCTCACCCAGAAATCATGTATCCTACCTGCCTTTGCGCGAGATATCAGTACAGTCCTCGAGTGTCACACATGCAGATAGTCAAAAGAATATTCCATTACTTGAAGGAATGTCCAAGCACCGGCTTGTGGTATCCAAAGAACGATAATTTTGATCTAATGGGATACGCTGATTCGGACTTCGGGGTGGACAAGTTCAATTCTAAATCTACAACGGCCGGTTGCCAGTTCTTCGAAACACGATTAGTAACGTGGCAATGCAAGAAACAAACCACGATCTCTCTCTCAACTTGTGAGGCAGAATACATTTCTGCTTCCAGCTGTTGTTCACAAATCCTCTAGATTCAACAACAGATGAGGGACTTTGGATTGCAATTTCTTGATACGCCTTTACATGTAGATAATAAGGCAACAATCGACGTCACTAAAAATCCTGTTATTCACTCTCGAACTAAACACATAGAAATTCGTTATCACTTCATTCGTGAGTGTTACGAAAAGAAGTTGGTGCGAATAGAAAAAATCCACACCGATGAACAAAAAGATGATTTTATACCAAAGCATTTCCTTTAACAAGATATAAATATCGCATGAGGCTTAACGGTATTAAAAATTTGCTGACAGGTGCGGAAGCAGAGGTTGAATATGGATCGAACGACGAGTTCACGTGATCCACATTGGTTGAATATGGATCGAACGACGAGTTCACATGATCCGCAGCAATGGACGAAGACGATATCCAAGGGGGAGTCTGTTAGTACATAATATCTATGTCTTAGTCTTGGATCGAGTTTGTATAGTTTTGGCTAGATTAGACTAGAAAATGAAGGGTATTTATGTAATTAGCACACAAGTTCGCCCAGAATCTATATGTAAGATCAAGTTCGGCCGAACTTTATCAAGACAAGTTCGCCCGAACTTGATCACATCCCAACGAACTTGTGTGGCTATAAATAGGTCTTGTTTCCTTCATTTGTAACTTCTGCAACTTTGGCACACAGACGGCAAAGCTCTGCCGGATCAGGATTTGACATGTACTGAACATTATATGATCAATAAACAATGATTAAACAGTAAATCTTGCATATTTGATTAACACGTCATATTAATTCCGCTAATACGAATGTTAGATACCAATTTTGGTTTCCTATGCTGTAATGGAATGATCCAACAAGTGCGAGGTTGAGAAAGAAATTCTAAGCGACAAAGTCAAATTCTTAGATGGCGATCGAGGGTATCTAAAGGCCCTAATTGAAAGCTTGCAAGATGTGAATGAAAGATTATAGAGCTAAAGACTGAAAGGGATATGAATGATTGTAGGTTCAACAGAATACAGAAAGTTCTGACGAATAGTTTGGGCATTGATTTTGATGTTGAATATGCACGGATAGATCTGCAGGAAGCCAAAGAAAACGCAGACAAAGAAATGGCTGAACAGGACAAGGGAAAGAATGTTATTGAAAGCATGCCCGAGATTACAGAACTTTTGAAAGAGTCTGCTAAAGCTTCAGAGTCTGTAATTGCTCCAGAAACAGAAACAGAAACAAAAGACGATGATGAAGCTGAAGATAAAGATGACGATGATGATCAAGCAGACAATACAAAAGACGACTCTGACAATGATGGTGGTAATGATGATGATGATGATCAGGGTGGAGTCGGTATGAAAATTGTTGATGCTAAAGTGACAGAAGAGTTTGATTTTACTTCGTTGCTGAATGATGAATCAAATCAAATGGACGATCAAACTCAGGGATTTACCACTAGTGTATTTTACATGAAATTTTATCCGTGAATTCATTGTTTTCTTTAAAATATGAAGAAAAAATGGTAGAAAGAGGTAGAATAAGAGTAGATCTTGCACCAATTCAGGTATCCAGGCTCTGATACCACTTGTTGGATTGCTCCATTACAGCATAGGAACCTAAAATTAGTATCTAATGTTCGTATTTGCGGAATTAATATGACGTGTTAATCGCATATGCAAGAATTACTGTTTAATCATTGTTTATTGATCATATAATGTTCAGTAGATGTCAAATCCTAATCCGGCAGAGCTTCGCCGTCTGTGTGCCAAAGTTACAGAAGTTACAAATGAAGGAATCAAGTCTCCTATTTATAGCCACACAAGTTCACTTGGGGATAACAAGTTCGGGCGAATTTGTCTTGAACATGTTCGGCCGAACTTGTTCTCGCTTTCAACATCCGGGCGAACTTGTTTTCTATTTACATAAATACCCTTCATTTTCTAGTCTAATCTAGCCAAAACTATACAGACTCGATCCAAGACTAAGACATAGACATTATGCACTAACATATCTCTTGAAAATCCAAAAGATTAGAGAAAAGTGGATAGAGTTTCATACCAGGATCTAGGTGCTTGTTTTAGACATTACAGTGCTTTTTTTTACTTGTACACATGATTTGAATAGAATTCATATTCAAATCCAGGAGGTTGACACACATACACTTCTTCCTTGATCTTTCCATACAAAAATGCACTTTTGATGTCCATTTGAAACACTTTGATGTTGTGGTTGGTAGCAAAAGCTAAGAACAGTCTGATGGCTTCTAATCTTGATACTGGAGCAAAGGTTTCATCATAGTCAATGCCTTCTTCCTATCTATAGCCTTGAACCACGAGCCTTGCCTTGTTCTTGACAACAATACTCCTTTCATCAGTTTTGTTCTTGAAGACCCACTTTGTGCCAATAGGATATATATCCTTAGGCAGTGGTACAAGTTCCCAAACGTGTTGTCTCTTGAATTGAAGGAGCTCCTCTTGCATAGCTTCTACCCAACTATTGTCTCTTAGTGCCTCTTGGTACTTGACAAGTTGTGGGAGTGATAGAAAGCCAACGAAAAGACAAATGTTTTGGGATTGGCTTCTTGTGAGCACTCCCACATTGATGTTGCCAATAACTTGATCCAATGGATGACTTTTGTGGAAAATCAAATCACCTTGATATGGGATAATTGCATTTTGAGGTGAAGGTTGCAAATGTGTATCATGACCTAACCTCTGCTGGTGAATTTGAAGGTCCAGCCTCTGATTGGAATGGTGGTGGAGGTATGGGAGGTATGGATGTATGATTGTGTTGATTTTTGTCCATATTGTGTGGACTTTTATCAACAATGGTTTGGTTTTGAGAACTGGTAGAGGTTTGTGGATCAACAACTGTTGACTAGCAGAGCTTTCACCATTGTTACTAACATATGCTCCTCTGGTAGCATGACTGACTTTGAAGTTTGGAAGAACACAATCATATCCTTGATCTTGAACTGTTGATTGTGATGTATCTGCATGGTTAGTCTTGATAGACACATCTTCAAATGTAATTTTTTCTAAATCAAACAACTCAGCAGGGTTTGCTGGGATTTTCAATAAAGAAAGTTCATTGAACTTCACATTCAAAGTTTCTTCAACACACATTGTCGTAGAGTTAAAAACTCTGTATGCTTTGGTAGTGGTTGAGTATCCCAGAAAATAACCACAATCAACTTTGGTTGCAAACTTTGAAATTGAATCTTTTAAGTTTAAAATGAAGCATGCACAACCAAAAACTTTGAAATATGAGATCAGAGGTTTGATTTTGTAAAGAATTTCATAGGCAGTCTTTTGATGCCTGGGGTTAATCAAAACTCTATTTTGAACATAGCAAGCAGTATTTACAGCCTCTGTCCAAAAAGAAAAGGGTAAACCTGAGTCTGCAAGCATAGCTCTTGTTGATTCATTTAAAGTTCTATTGTTCATTTCAACCACCCCATTTTGTTCTTGAGTTCTTGGGATGCTGTATTGCCTAACAATCCTTTTTGACTCATAGAAAGTACCAACTCCCTATTCCTAAACTTTGTCCCATTGTCACTTCTAAAAATTTTTACTGGTAAGTCAAATTGCTTTTCAACTTGTTTTACAAAGTTATGCAAAATGCCTGTAGTTTCATCTTTAGAATGCATGAAGAACCATGTAAACCTTGAAAAATCATCAACAATGACCAAATAATACATTCTCTTTGTAAGACTCATGATTTTTACAGGGCCAAACAAATCCATGTGTAACAATTGTAAGCACTGGTTGTTTTGGACTCTTTAATGGATTTGTAAGAGCTTTTATGTTTTTTACCTTTTAAACAGGAAATATAATGCTCTTCACAGGAAAATTGTTTGGTAGGTAAACCTCTGACAAGACTTTGTTTTGAGAGATTGGACATTGTTTTTAGATTTGTATGCCCAAGTCTTCTATGCCATAACTCTCTCTCTTTGTTTGATGCAACTGAGAACAGGCATGCATTAGACATTGGGTTATCTTTTAACATATCAACCACATACACATTGCCACTCCTGTGAGCAACAAGTTGTGCTTTGCTCTCAGTAATGATTTGATCAATCTTTTTAACAACCTATGGTCCTACAATTTGACATGTTTCCTTGTAAAGAAGGATCCATATCCTTTGTCACTCATTTGTGAAACACTCAGAAGATTGAATTTTAGATTCTCAATGAGGTTAACGTTTTCAAATTTGAGTTTCCCAGCTTGAACACACCCAAACCCCAACACCTTCCCTTTTGAATTATTACCAAAGGATAAATCACCCCCGCCATGAGCCATGAAGTCTTTGAGCAGGGCTTTACATCCTGTCATGTGCCTGGAGCCTCCACTATCTACACACCATAAACTATCAAGGCAAGTAGAAGCTCCCTTCACACAAGTAAATAATTAGTTCAGGTGGGTTTCCAAAGAAAAATGGCTTTGGATGGGGTCACAGATGGTTCAATCTCAAATTCAGGAGAATGGTCAGGGGTTTGAGTTTGTCTTTGTAACATTGTTGTGAACCATTTCCTATCAGATGTTGGTAACCATAAAGATGACTATTGACCCTTGGCTTTGAGGGTTTCTTGTAACCCTCATAGCTAAGAGGAACCTTTTGATACACAGGTTGGCCATATCCTCTAGGAAATCTATTTGTAGGTGGTGCATCTGTCACTTGTACCTTGATGAGAAAATAGGTTTTGGTCAGTTCTTTAGTAACAGATGTTTCAAATGGTTCAAAGGCCTGTTTAGATTTCTTTCTAGCAGAACTTGAACTTTCACTTTCAAGAGCTTTTGTTTTGATCTCTTTTACCTTTTCATCATAGGTTTTAAGATAAACACACTCTTAGGTTTTGTGATTTGTCTTCTCACAAATGATACATTTTGAGGAATTTGGGATCACACAAGTTTTGTTTATGTTATAAGCTCTCAAAAGAAAACAATTTTTAGATACATGATTTCTTTTCTCACAAAAATTGCAAAACAAGTTTTTGACCATTTCCTTCTTCCTTTTATCAGACTTCTTTTCAACAGATGTTGCAACATCTGCTGGAAGATCTTTAATAGGAATGATTCTTGCCTTTGGTGCTTTGACACCATCAATGTTGTGAAATCCATTGGCTTGAAATTTTCTAATATGACACACTCATCTGACCATGTGGGTTTATACTGATATTTCTCAACCTCCTCAAAAGTTGAGGACCCCTCATGTTTTTCCAAAATGATTTTGTTACCATTTTTATATGTGACTTTTATTTCCTCACCAACCAAGTTTTTTGGGACAACTTCAACCAAACCAGAATCAATTTTCGCATCATTTTCATAAATTTGATCATTGTTTTTAAAAACAATACCAAATTTTATGTTGCTCCTTTTCCAACATAATCTCATAACCTTAACAAGACTCTACCGATTTTTTCACATGTGATTTGGGTAGTTTCTAACTCATTTTTTCAAACTTGGTATTTCTCTACCATAGTTTGGAGTTGATCTTTGGTTATGCTTCCCTCATGCTTCAGGCTGCTGATTTCAGAATCTTTGTTAACCAATTTTGTTTTCAACTCTTTTGTAAGTTTTTCAAAATTTAGTTCATCTTCGAAAATTTTGTTTCTAAGGTTTTCATTTACCCTTTTTATGTTTGCAAAAGCAATGATGCATTTTTCAGAACATAGATCTTTGAGGATCTGGAGGGATACCTTAGAAGCAGCCATGAGAGCACAATCACAATCATCTTCACACACATGTATATCCCATGGATCAGATAGAGAGTTCTTTTCTTCATCAACAGTATCTTTGGAAACCATTGCTTCATCACAACTTTAACACTCATCAGAATTAGATGCTTGTTCCACAGACTCATCACCTTCAACAATTGTCTCTAATGCAATTAAACAAATATTTTCATTTTCAAAATCACTTTTGGCCATAAGAGCAAAGTTTTCATCAGTTAATTCCTCTGGCAAACTACTCCAATCAACAAAGCTTGGAGTGAAAAAGCTTTGCTGGTTAACCTCTGTCGGATGTGGTTTGAGTAGTTTGAGTGACATGAGGTGCTTGTTGCACATGCACTTGGGGTGGTGGTGCTTAGACATACTGAATTTGTGGAACAGTGGCTTGAAGATAGTGCACTTGAACAGTGGTTGCTTGGTGTGCAAAGTGAGCAGTGTTTTGAACTTGATGAGCAGGGGCATATTGGGAATACTAGGCAGTGCTTTGTGTGTGCTGAGGTCTAGGGCCAGGATGTGTTACAATTGGTCCAGAATTTTGAGATCTGCATTCTCTGGCAAAGTGTACTAGCCTATTGCACTTATAGCACTTGATTTTAGACTTGGCTAACCCAACCTTCTACCCCCCATGCAACCTAGGAAATTTTCTACATGTTCTTTTGTAAAATTTACTAGCTCTAACACTTAATAAAGCCAGTTGATGCAAAATGTCCATCTCTTCTAAATCAGATGGTTCAGAGTGTTGCAAATCATTTATCTCAAAAGAGAGATTGTCGGAGGTTTGGCTTTCCCCAGTTGAAGTAAATGCATAGTTGGGTGAGTAAGAATCAGAGTTAAACTTTCCTCAGAGGTTATATCAATAAAATGATCTTAACCCTGATCCTTTCCACTGCCAGAACCGTCTTCTTGGCCAAATAAAGTTGTGTTACCCAAAGTGTAATCATCAGTTATTTTACCAGACTCTTGTAGCTTCTTTTTCTGGTTTAACTCTCTCTCATAAGTGAGAAGTATGCCATGAAGCTATGTGAGTGTCATATCTTTAAAACCAACAGATGTTCATGTAACTTAATCTACAGTGTCCCATTTTTCTGGTAGCGATCGAAGGAAACAACTATTGATAGTCGAATTTGAGAATACAACGTTCACTAGTTTGAGTTCACTGATTAGACAGCTAAAACGTTCGAACTGCTGTGTTAATGACTCACCTTCGATGTGACAAAAGGTTTCATACTATTGATTCAGAATTTCTCTATTGTTTTCAATGACCTCTTCAGTACTACCGAATTGCTCTTTTAGTGCGTCCCACAACTCCTTTGCACTATTCAGTGGAGCAGTCTAGCATAGATTTCATTGGGTAAAGCAGAAGCAACAATGCTAAACGCTTTAGTATCCAATTCTATTTTCTGGTAATCCTGCTCGGAGTAGTTATCAGGACTTTTTGGCATCCTCTGTACTCATTGGAATGTGAGGTCCAAATACAACAGATCGCCAACAACCGGTGTTCTGTTGAGCTAAAATATGTCCCATCCTACGCTGCCAGATGAAATATTCATTTCTCTCAGCATAGATGGTTTAAACATCGATCCAATGTTGGAATTAGGTGTGTTTTGAGACATTTCTGATGGTTTTCACCAAAATTTTGTTTTAAAAGCTTTTAAATGCAATAAAACTCTGTTTTCCAAAAACTATCAAACGAATTAACTGGGAGAGCTGATCTTTCAATTCAAATTGATAGTTAAATCAAATTATGATTGACCAAGCTTTGATACCAATTGTTAGGATCTAAGTTTGAATTAGTTGTGATGCTTGTTTCAAAAATGGTAAGTGAGCATAGAAATCAAAGTGTAATGCAACGGAAATATATGGAAAACTTTTATCACAACTAATGGTCGTTTGTTTTGCTCATCATGCTCTCAAACTTATAGTTTTTGCATGTGAATCACAAACTCCCCCTTAGCCTAATAAGAACAATGACAGTACAGAAATGCAGAGAAGATGATTGGCGAATGATTTTTTTTATAGATAATTAAAACAGTACAACTTATGAAATATTTATACTATACTTCTAACCTCTGAGCATATTTGATGACGTCAGGGTTGATAGTGACATGTAACAAATAAAACTAACTCTAAGGACTGCTCTACCTAAACTCTTGTTAGTGCCAAGCATTGTTACATTGAATATAAAACTAATAAAAGCTAAACACTGATCTCTATCCTCTGCTTGAGTCTTCTGGCAGACCTTTGATCTTGTCATTTAGTGTTGGCAAATGATAGAAGGCAGAGCTTAGGCAAGGCAGAGTTTATTGAACAGAGCTTGTAAACTCTGATATCAGGACCAAACATCTGATCTAATTTTTGCTTTATATCATTTGTTCCTTTTTGCAGGGTTCAATCCCAACAATTCTTCTACAGAAGGTCATGTTCCGCTAACGTTTTCTAAGTGACCTGGTCCTTTACTACTAAATGAGAAAGAAGTTCCTCAATTCTATCCAAACTACAACCGGAACCCCAACTCCTAGTTTGACCCTCTTGGTTTGTCACACCCTCAATTTCCACTTGCGGAGTATTACCGCGAGGCGTGTGATCAAACCAGGATCTCAGACACTAGCAATATCGAACGACTCTATATGATTTAATTAAACATTTCCCAAAAACATTTGTTGTAAACATTCATAGTCATTTTCAAAATATCAAAGTTTCAAAGTTTAGCAGAAGCATTAAAATTTAAGTAACGGGCGCCAACATAAACGCCAAAACCAAAATCCCAAACATTATTCGTAAATAAGACTCGATAAAAATGTCTTGATCAAATGCAAGTGAGTGCACCTAGCGCTCCGAGCGTCCTGAGAAACATGCAAAGAAACAAGTGTCAACATTAAAGAAGAGTGAGTTCACAGGTTTTTATAAGTTCACAAGTTCGGTTTAAAAGATTGTTTTTCTATGTTATCCCTAACCCGGGATAACGACATAGTTTCATTATTCCTAACCTGGAATAATAATGTTGGTTCGTAAATAAGTTCAATGTTAACATGTAGGTAGCGATCCTAAAGTTACGTCACATAAGAGTTCGCGATCGAAGCTGACTGTTGTTGCCTTAGTGTTGCCAGGTCTATCACTGACCATGGCGAAAGTTAGGCCAAATTAATCACCCGTTGGCCATTCCCGGTCGGCTAGCGCGACTAGCTCGGGTGGGGCTTGTCGGGCCCAGTAGTACTACTATAATTTCCCCGCTATTTAACCCCATACTAACGATCCGAGAGTTGGTTGAGGACTTCCGTGATAAAGCTACTTAGTGACCATAACGTATATTAACATTAACTTAGTTACCGAATAGTTAACGACGTTAATTTCGCATAACGTAAAAAGATAGAGTTGTAGAGCGTATACATGTTTCTCCCCTGTTGTTTAAAACCGGATAAAATAGGGGCCGTGAACTCACCTTAAATTGCTCGGTTAGAATAAACGCAAAAGAAGCAAATGATGGAACCGCTAATCGCATCCTAACATGTCAACCGATTTAAAGTTAGTGTGTGAACACACTGACACAAAACCCTACGCATAACTAACACGCAGTACAGCACACGTAATAACCAAATCGAAACCATAATCATGCATGCAAAGTATCACCATACAAAATAATGATCAACTCAACTTGTCATAAACACAGATTAACTCATACAACACTTAGGTACACACAAACGCAAGTTATCATGTTTCAGCTTGTACGCTCATAACTGGGCTGTTTTCGAGGATTTTTATAAAATAGTTCCAACATTCCAAAAATTCCAATGTTTTACAGGATGTGTCAATTAGATTGTAAAATTTTGTGTAAAATTTTCAAATCCTAAACCTTTACCAATTATTTATAAACATTTATATACTAGGTTGCAGTCAGATTCATCGCTTTCTGACTACAGTCCACGAGAAAACTTATTTAAAAATCATCGTTCATCCAATTAATAAAATTCCAGTGGGAGATTTTCAAAAATTCCTGTCTCCAGTTACTGTACAAATTTTGTGATCTAACCCCATACAGACTATGAGATCCGACTCGATAAACAACCTGCGAATTCTGCAGAATTTACGCAGCTTCAGCTGCTGCACTAAATGACATATTAAAAATAGCAAACGACCTCAGAAAAATATGAATCTGGTGCCATTTGAAGCGCTTTTAAAAAATACACGTTTTAGGCTTCAGAAAATCTACTTTTAGATAAATAATGATCAGGTTACAGACAACTGAAGTTGGCTCTAAATGTCAATCAGCTTACTGTTTTCGACTTTATCGCATTAGAACATGTTTAAACGGTCATGACGCTTAGTTGTATTGATTATCAGCAAGTTAACTTTTCAAATATCATCATATATATCGATATTCATGCAAACCCTTTATATATATCATGATCTTTATCACTAAAACGCAGCCTACGATTTTTGTATTCAACATATCATCACAACCGCAAAGATTTGCATATTCATCCGAACTAATCATACCCCGCAACACTTTTTCATAGAATAATCATACAAGCACATAATCATGATCAAGATTACACAAAACCTAGTGTGAATCGCAAAACAATTAAACCCTAACCTTGAAACGATGATGATTAGCGAACCGGGACAAGCTTGGAATCAATCCGAGAGGTGTAGTTTGCGCGACCGAGAGAGGGGGGGGCTGCCGTCGACCTCACTAGGGTTTTGATTATATATTTTTTTTAAAACATCCCATGCATACCTACATATATACATAAAGGGGGGAGGGGCGGTCGTGATGGGGGGGGGGGGTTTGGGTTAGTGCCTTGGGCCGCAAGTTTGGGTTATTTCCTTGGGCCGCAAGGTGTGTGTGGGTCGCAAGGTCGACACGTTTCGCGGCTCGGTTCTGTTTGGCTATTTATTTATTTTTATTTTTTATTTTTACAATTCGGTAACATAAGGCTTATAACTAATAAATTGTGAAATCAAAGCGTGATACAATAATCTACAAGCGTCTAATAACACATAGCACGTAATTCAGATACAACCCGTCTAATAACACATAACACGTAATACACCCAGTAGATTCACAAAGTTAGCGTAGTTATTGCGAGCGTGTAATTTAATTCTCCGAATTAAATCAGCGTAGAATGAATAACAATAAAGTAGCGCGTTTAAGATACCTGAAAAGCCGGGATGTCACATTATCCCCATGTTGAAAGAATTTTCGTCCCGAAAATTGAGTAAACGCGGTTTGGAATGCAACGCACAAAGATTCAGTTTGTTAACACGGTTTAGAATGCAACGCACAAAGATTCAGTTTGTTAACGCAGTTTAGAATGCAACGCACAAAGATTCAGTTTGTTAGAATGGTACAAGTAAATCCCAGGCTGTCTTATTATCCCCATGTTGAAAGAATTTCGTCCCAAAATTCAGTTGGCGGTAACGTTAGATTGCTGTTCAGCTGCAAAAAGGTGTGGATATTTGCTTTTCATTTGGTCCTCTCTTTCCCATGTGAACTCCGGTCCATGCTTAGAGTTCCAACGAACCTTGACGATCGGTATCTTGCTATGCCTTCGAGTCTTAATCTCACGGTCCATGATCTCGATAGGTTGTTCCACAAAATGCAGTTGCTCATCCACTTGAATCTCATCCAATGGAATGACTAGGGTCTCATCTGATAGGCACTTCTTCAGATTGGACACGTGAAAAACGTTGTGAACTCCACTGAGTTCGGAAGGAAGGTCTAACTGATAAGCTACGGGCCCGATACGCTTCGAAATCACAAACGGGCCTACGTACCGTGGATTTAGTTTGCCTCGTTTCCCAAAACGAATTACACCCTTCCAGGGTGACACTTTCAGTAGGACGCGGTCGCCTACTTGAAATTCGAGCGGTTTGCGTCGTTGATCAGTGTAACTTTTCTGTCGATCCCGTGCCACTGCCATGCGGTTTCTAATTTGCACAATCTTTTCAGTAGCCTCAAGTATCAACTCAGGACCTGTGAGTTGACTGTCACCAACTTCTGCCCAACAGACCGGTGATCTACATTTGCGACCGTATAATGCTTCAAACGGTGCTGCCTGAATACTCGTATGGTAACTGTTGTTTCCACCAGAGGCAGATGGATTTCCCAACTGTTCCCGAAGTCTACCATGCATGCCCTAAGCATGTCCTCCAAGGTCTGAATGGTCCTTTCACTTTGACCATCCGTCTGAGGGTGGTAAGCTGTGCTCATATCTAAGCGTGTACCCAACGCTTTCTGAAGTGACCGCCAAAAGTTGGACGTGAAACGAGCATCTCTGTCTGAGATGATGGACGTTGGCACCCCGTGCCGAGAAACTACTTCCTTAATGTAGATGCGAGTCGAGTTATCCATCTTATCTGTTTCTTTGGTCGCTAGGAAGTGTGCAGACTTAGTTAGACGATCCACGATTACCCAGATGGTATCGCAACCACCCGGAGTTCGCGGGAGTTTAGTGATAAAGTCCATCGAGATCTGATCCCATTTCCACACTGGGATCTCAGGTTGTTGAAGTAGCCCTGATGGCTTCTGGTATTCCACCTTGACTTTCGCACAAGTCAAACCATTGCTCACGTAGGTGGCTACATCCGCTTTCATGTTGGGCCACCAATACGCGGCTTTAAGGTCTTGATACATCTTATCCGAACCAGGATGGACAGAGTATCGGGATTTGTGAGCTTCGTCCATAACTAGCTTCCTGAGGTTTCCGTAGAGAGGTACCCATATACGATTCATGAAATACCGGGCACCATTGGGTTTCACTTCCCAATCGCATTCCATCTTTCCCACAGATTCGGCCTTGATGTTCTCTTCCTTAACTGCTTCTAGCTGCGCATCGCGTATCTGTTCGGGTAACCCAGAATGAATTGTGAACTGTAGTGCTCGTACCCGACGGGGTTTCAAGTGCTCCTTCCGACTGAGGGCATCAGCTACCATGTTAGCTTTACCCGGGTGATACTGAATGGCACATTCATAATCGTTCAGGAGTTCGACCCAGCGACGCTGTCGCATGTTCAACTCCTTCTGGTCAAAAATATGTTGGAGGCTCTTGTGATCCGTGTAGATTGTGCACCTTGTTCTATATAGATAATGTCTCCAAATCTTAAGTGCAAACACAACTGCTCCCAATTCCAAGTCATGTGTTGTGTAGTTCTTCTCGTGGACCTTCAACTGTCGGGATGCATACGCGATGACCTTATCACGTTTCATGAGCACACATCCCAATCCCTGAAAGGAAGCGTCACAATATACCACAAAATCATCCGTCCCCTCTGGCAAGGACAAAATGGGCGCACTGCAAAGCTTCTGCTTTAGTAATTGAAATGCTACTTCCTGTTTGTCACCCCAAGCATACTTGGTGCCCTTCTGGGTGAGAGTGGTAAGTGGTTTTGCAATCTTGGAAAATCCCTCGATGAAACGTCTGTAGTAACCACCCAATCCCAAAAATTGGCGGATCTCTGTCGGTGTCCTAGGTGCTTCCCAGTTCTTGATAGCATCGATCTTGGCGGGATCAACATGTATACCCTTTTCGTTCATGATATGCCCGAGGAACTGAACTTCCCGAATCCAGAAATCACACTTCGAAAACTTGGCATATAGTTTCTCCTGTTGAAGTAGTTCCAGCAATAATCGCAGATGCTCAGCATGTTCTTCCTCACCCTTAGAGTAGATGGGTATATCATCGATGAACACGATGACAAACTTGTCGAGATACGGCTTACACACGCGGTTCATGAGGTCCATAAACACCGCGGGTGCATTGGTGAGACCGAAGGGCATGACCAAGAACTCGTAATGGCCATACGGAGTGCGAAATGCTGTCTTGGAGATATCCTCCTCCCTGACACGTAGCTGGTGATAACCGGACCGTAGATCAATCTTGGAGTAGTAGCTTGACCCTTGAAGCTGGTTGAAAAGATCGTCGATGCGAGGTAATGGGTATCGGTTCTTGACGGTAACCTTATTGAGTTCCCTATAGTCGATGCACATGCGGAAGGTTCCGTGCTTCTTCTTGACAAAAAGGACCGGAGCTCCCCATGGCGAAGTACTGGGTTGGATAAATCTTTTTTCCAACAATTCCTAAAGTTGGGTAGACAGCTCTTGCAGCTTTGCTGGAGCTAAGCGGTACGGGGCCTTGGCGATAGGAGTCGCATGGTTTGCCAATTCGATTTCAAACTCCACTTGTCGATGTGGTGGAAGATTGGGTAACTCCTCTAGAAACACATCGGGAAAGTCACGGAGATATCTTCAATACGCTTCTCGTCCTTAGACTGCTCGGTGACCAGTGCGAGCAAAGCAAAAGAGTTCTTCTTCCAAAGATACTTCTGAGCTTGCATGTAAGAGATGATGTTCGTGACGAAGCTTGCCTTCTCGCCTTGCACCATCAAGACTTCGTCGTTAGAGAGCGGAATACGGATAGCTTTCTCGAAACAGAGAACTTCAGCTCGGACGTCGGATAGCCAGTCCATTCCGGCTACCACATCAAAACTACCCAGAGTAGTTGTCATCAGATCAATGGTAAAGGTGTGACCCGCGAGTTTAAGTTGACAGCCGGTCACTTGATGAGTCACATCTACAGATTTACCATCGGCTAGTTCTATGACGTAACGGGTCTCTAGGGGTTTAGGTGTGAGATTTAGGTTCTTTCTAAAAGACTCAGATACAAAACTCTTATCCGCACCCGTATCAAAAAGTCCAGTAGCAAAATGATCGTTAAGTGGAAACTTACCGGTGACCACATTCGAGTCGTTTCTGGCCTCTCCACGGCCTAGCGTGAATGCACGTCCTTTGGCACCTCCTGTGCCACCATTTCCATTGTTGCCATTGTTGTTATTGTTGTTGTTGTGGTTGTTGTTATTCCCACCATTGTTGTTGTTACGAAGATGCGGGCAGTCTCGCTTGAAATGGGCAGTGAACCGCACTGATAGCATCCCCGGTTATTACCCTGCTGTTGACCCTAGTGCTGGTTCTGATTCTGTCGTGGCATAATTTCCCCGCGACAATCCTTTACCGCGTGTCCTGCTTTGCCACATCGTTGGCAGCGATTTCCGGCGCAAGGGTCGTGATGATGGAGGTTACAACGATTACATTGTGGCTTTCGACCCGCATAGCCGCTCGAGTTCTGGGTGTTGTTAGTAGACTGATTGTTGTGACCCCGATTGTTGTTGAAGTTGTTGGACCGCTTCTGGTTTCCTTGTTGTGGCTGGGCTGATGAAGACTGCCGAGCAAGTAAGTCTTCGAATTTCCTTTTGTTATCAGGGACAATTTCAGTTGCACCCCTAGGTGATAACTTCCTTTGCTGCACCGCCTTATCGGTGAGTTTATGTGCCAGTCTAATCGCTTGATGCTCTGTCGTAGGGTTGCTAGACATTACCATGCCCTGGATCTCAGGGACCAGACCCCCAAGATAAAACTCAAGTCGTTTATCGACGGTGTTAGCCAAATCGGGACAAAGGAACACCAGATCATGATGTCTTGCCGTGTACGCTTCAATTTCTAACCCGACCATCTTGTGGTTCCATAACGCTTATTCCAATTGCTGAACTCTGTCCCGTGGACAATATTCTTCCTTTATTAGAGCTTTGAATTCGGTCCAGGCCATTGCGTTCGCCGTAACAAGTCCACGCGTTTGGACTTGTGCGTTCCACCAGGTTAATGCCCCATCTTCCAACGTCGAGGCATCATACTTGAACTTATTAGCTTCAAGGCAATTGCACATTTCGAAAACCGATTCAGACCTTTCAATCCAACGGACCAGTCCTATGGGTCCTTCAACACCCGTGAACTTGCTCGGTTTTGCATCCAGGAACATCTTGTAGGGGTTAAGACCCCCTCCTGAAGATAGACGATAGGTAGTCAGTGAGAAAGTGTACTAGCCCAACTATTAGATTTTCCCATGAAAATTTAATAATGGTTACCTGTTGGTGGGTTAGGAACACCTGCCAGAGCAGCATTCACGTGTTCTTGGATTAAAGCGGCCAATTCTTCAGCTGACATGTTGATATTTCCGCGGCGACCGGTTGCCATTTCAGATCTTCGCAAGACAACACAAACACACACCGATAAGTATATATCCAATATAGTTATCATATTCCACACTTCAATGATCACACAATTTATGTCAACCCAACAAATTAAACAATCAAAAGGAACATTCGATTAAATAAATTGTAATGTCTCACAAAATACCAACCAAACATATCAGTTTAATTATAAAATTTTCAAGTTCAAACATAAGTGGAACAAACAAACTAAAGGAAACAAAACGGAGATTGACGAGACGAGTTAGTCATCTATGTCTCCATCTCCCAAGTCGCTATCACTGCCGTCATCCTCTTCAGCGTTTTCAGCTTTAACAATCGGGTCTTGTTCCGGCTCTTCCTCCTCCGGATCCTCCTCCGGGTCTTCCTCTAGATCCTCCTCTTCGTCCTTTACCGGCGCTGGAGGGGCCGGTGCTGGTGCGGGTTCTGGGATAGGTGGTGCTTGGTTCTGCTCCAGTTCGTGAATCCTCCAACTGGACTCAAGAACTCTGTCTTCGAGCCAGTCAACTCTCAGCCGCTCAGCACGAAGGTCCTTAGCTAAAATGTTTCGAACTCTCTTATTCTCATATTGCTCTTCCTCGAGCTCTCCAGTTTTACCAGTCAGCTGACGTATCAGCCATCCCTGTGCTTCGATAGTCTCCTGCATTCTCTCCAGCTATTCCTGTTGTTTCCTTAACACATCTCAAAGTAGATCGTCTCCTGCTCCTAAAGAGTTGACCGGTTTGACCGGTATAGCGGTGGTCGGACAGGAGGACGACTCCCCTCCTAGAGCGAGTCTTTTCCTAGCAGCTGAGCATGTCTCCACGCCACGAGGTGGTGAGGGTTCGACCATGGGTGCCTTCCCCGGTGCCCTTGATTGTCAAGATCTGTCGGATGATGATGATGACATAGCCTGCTGGGTTGGTGTAGTTAGTTACGAGTTGCGTACATCACAATATACATATATATCTCACATAGAACAATTGTAGTATAACACATAACAAGATATCACAGTTCGGTGCCAACTAAGTCTAGTGTCGTGTAACAACTATAGTTTAGGTCTACTTTTAAATGTAAACCTAATTCTCTATAGCTAGCGAGGCTCTGATACCAATCTGGCACAACCTCAATTTCCACTTGCGGAGTATTACCGCGAGGCGTGTGATCAAACCAGGATCTCAGACACTAGCAATATCGAACGACTCTATATGATTTATTTAAACGTTTCCCAAAAACATTTGTTATAAACATTCATAGTCATTTTCAAAATATCAAAGTTTCAAAGTTTGGTGGAAGCATTAAAATTTAAGTAACGGGCGCCAACATAAACGCCAAAACCAAAATCCCAAACATTATTCGTAAATAAGACTCGATAAAAATGTCTTGATCAAATGCAAGTGAGTGCACCTAGCGCTCCTAGCGTCCTGAGAAATATGCAAAGAAACAAGTGTCAACATTAAAGAAGAGTGAGTTCACAGGTTTTTATAAGTTCACAAGTTCGGTTTAAAAGATTGTTTTTCTCCATTATCCCTAACCCGGGATAACGACATAGTTTCATTATTCCTAACCTGGAATAATAATGTTGGTTCGTAAATAAGTTCAATGTTAACATGTAGGTAGCGATCCTAAAGTTACGTCACATAATCGAAGCTGACTGTTGTTGCCTCAGTGTTGCCAGGTCTATCACTGACCATGGCGAAAGTTAGGCCAAATTAATCACCCGTTGGCCATTCCCGGTCGGCTAGCGCGACTAGCTCGGGTGGGGCTTGTCGGGCCCAGTAGTACTACTATAATTTCCCCGCTATTTAACCCAATACTAACGATCCGAGAGTTGGTTGAGGACTTCCGTGATAAAGCTACTTAGTGACCATAACGTATATTAACATTAACTTAGTTACCGAATAGTTAACGCGTTAATTTCGCATAACGTAAAAAGATAGAGTTGTAGAGTGTATACATGTTTCTCCCCCTGTTGTTTAAAACCGGATAAAATAGGGGCCGTGAGCTCACCTTAAATTGCTCGGTTAGAATAAACGCAAAAGAAGCAAATGATGGAACCGCTAATCGCGTCCTAACATGTCAACCGATTTAAAGTTAGTGTGTGAACACACTGACACAAAACCCTACGCATAACTAACATGCAGTACGGCACACGTAATAACCAAATCGAAACCATAATCATGCATGCAAAGTATCACCATACAAAATAATGATCAACTCAACTTGTCATAAACACAGATTAACTCATAAAACACTTAGGTACACACAAACGCAAGTTATCATGTTTCAGCCTGTACGCTCATAACTGACCTGTTTTCGAGGATTTTTATAAAATAGTTCCAACGTTCCAAAAATTCCAATATTTTTGCAAGAGGTGTCAACTAGAATGTAGAATTTTGTGTAAAATGTTCAAATCCTAAACCTTTACCAATTATTTATAAACATTTATATACTAGGCTGCAGTCAAATTCATCGCTTTCTGACTATAGTCCACGAGAAAACTTATTTAAAAATCATCGTTCATCCAATTAATAAAATTCCAGTGGGAGATTTTCGAAAATTCCTGTCTCCAGTTACTGTACAAATTTCGTAATCTAACCGCATACAGACTATGAGATCCGACTCGATAAACAACCTGCGAATTCTGTAGAATTTACGCAGCTTCAGCTGCTGCACTAAATGACAATTTAAAAATAGCAAACGACCTCAGAAAAATATGAATCTGGTGCCATTTGAAGCGTTTTTAAAAAATACACGTTTTAGGCTTCAGAAAATCCACTTTTAGATAAATAATGATCAGGTTACAGCCAACTGAAGTTGGCTCTAAATGTCAATCAGCTTACTGTTTTCGACTTTATCGCATTAGAACATGTTTAAACGGTCATGACGCTTAGTTGTATTGATTATCAGCAGGTTAACTTTTCAAATATCATCATATATATCGATATTCATGCAAACCCTTTATATATATCATGATCTTTATCACTAAAACACAGCCTACGATTTTTGTATTCAACATATCATCACAACCGCAAAGATTTGCATATTCATCCGAACTAATCATCCCCCACAACACTTTTTCATAGAATAATCATACAAGCACATGATCATGATCAAGATTACACAAAACCTAGTGTGAATCGCAAAACAATTAAACCCTAACCTCGAAACGATGATGATTAGCGAACCGGGACAAGCTTGGAATCAATCCGAGAGGTGTAGTTTGCGCGACCGAGAGAGAGAGGGAGGGAGTTGCCGTCGACCTCACTAGGGTATTAGGGTTTTGATTATATTTTTTTTTAAACATCCCATGCGTACCTACATATATACATAAAGGGGGGAGGGGCGGTCGCGATAGGGGGGGTGGTTTGGGTTAGTGCCTTGGGCCGCAAGTTTGGGTTATTTCCTTGGGCTGCAAGGTGTGTGGGTCGCAAGGTCGACACATTTTGCGGCTCGGTTCGGTTCGGCTATTTATTTATTTTTTTTGTACAATTCCGTAACATAAGGCTTATAACTAATAAATCAGGAAATCAAAGCGTGATACAATAATCTACAAGCGTCTAATAACACATAGCACGTAATTCAGATACAACCCGTCTAATAACACATAACACGTAATTCACCCAATAGATTCATAAAGTTAGCGTAGTTATTGCGAGCGTGTAATTTAATTCTCCGAATTAAATCAACGTAGGATGAATAACAATAAAGTAGCGCGTTTAAGATACCTGAAAAGCCGGGATGTCACATGATTTGAAACCCCACTAGCAAACTGACCCCCTGAACCTAAACTACCAAGTTGACTCTGCTTACCTGAACCCCTACAAGAATAGTGACCCTGCCCCCTGTTTTGATATTCACCTGATTGGATACCAGGGGGCTACCAGAAGAACAGACGTTATTATTATTACGCCAATTAGAGTAATAGTTGGAGTTATTATAATTATTATTAAAAGGGTTAGTAGGACCTCGGGTTTGACCAGTAATGAGCTCGACTTGCTCCAAAGTGAGCATTGGACACTCGATTGTACCATGACCCCCTCAGACCTCACACTTATTGAATTTAGCTTTTAACTCCTGAATTTCCTTTCTCGCCTCTTTCCTAAAGGTATCTAGGGCAGCAACTACCGTTGTTTCCAAGCTAACTTGGTGTACCCCTTGAGCGACCGAGGAAGTACTAGACACAGGAATGGAAGTCCTGGTGGTAGCTCGATGATTCGTATCAGAATGCGCAAAACTCTGAAACAGGTCATTACATTCAGCCACCGTTTCTTACCGATGAAGTGGCCTCCTACCGAAGTATCAAACCGGGCTTGGGTTTTAGGAGTGAGACCATTGTAGAATTTCTCTACAAGTGCCCAATCAGATAAGCCATGTTGAGAGCAATGGGAAAGTAAGGTTTGGAATCATTCCCAGGCTAAGTGGTAGGGTTCATCAGGCTCCATCCGGAATGAATGGATCTGATCACAAAGATGAGATGCTTTTGCGGGTGGAAAAGATTTAGCGAGGAAAGCATCTCGGAGACCAGCCCAGGTGGTGAAAGTGTTTGGTGGGTCCGAGTCTAGCCATGTGTCGGCTCGAACAACTAGTGAGAAAGGGAAAACTTGAAGGAAGCGGGCGTCATTCCTAGCACCTTCCAAATTGAATGTGCTGTAAAGGGGAGTGAGGCGGTTTATGTGGGCTGGGGCATCCTTGTCATCACGACCGTGAAATTGGCATGAGTTGGTGATAGTGGTCATGATGTAGGACGGGATCTGCAAAGATTTGTCATTGTTGATGGCGGGGAGGGTGATGGGTGAGTTCGCAACGGTGAAACCGGTGGTGTATTGTTGGTGAACTGTCTGATTGTTGGCCAAGTTGGCGCAACGGGTGGTGGACTCGGAGGACGGGAAGGTGGTAGGGATTTATAGGGTGAGGAATTCGGTGTGAAGTCAAAGCTTGGTGATTTAGATTAGAGGGTAGAGTCAGAAAGGGTGGAAGATGAGGAAGAAGATGTACTAACCTTTGGGATGGAAGAGGAGAAGGAAGACTTGTCCGTTGGCGGCTTTGGCGGCGGTCCTTGCGAACGTGTATGGGGCATCCACTACAAAGCCGACAAGGAAAAAGTAAGATGACTCTAACAAATGACTCAACTAATATATAAAAGACACTAAAATTATTTAGACTCTTACGACTCAAAGAAAACAAATAGAACGTACGATGTCAATTAAGTCCAACAAAGTAGTTAACGCAATTGCCAAAGAGTCCCTGGCAACGGAGCCAAAAACATGAAGTGCTAAACTAGTTTAATAAAAACAACCCAAATTAACCTAATCTAAACACGAAGTAATACTCTAGACTCTCTAAAACTCGACTAAACTATAAACCGACAAGTGAACCGATCAACTCTAGTAAAGCTAAGTAAGTCCGGACATCGAACCCACGATACTCTATTTAACTACGCTAACTAACTGTTGGTGCACATATGTCTATTGCCTACGTCTAGGATGAGTCTAATGTATAGATAGGGTTTCGCAGCGTCGAATGTTATTAACTGAAAGTTTTGTATATATAGCAGAATTTTCACACGAAAGATTGTAAGAATTTTCATACGAAAATTTCGCACGAAAATTTTGTTAGTGCATATCTCTGTTGCCTACATCATTGTATATCGAGTCTGAGTGATTAGAGCTTAATCAGTTAGAAACGAGGTGTATTTATGTGTATTGGGGACCAAGTTCGCCCGGAACTAAGATGTGAAAACAAGTTTGGCCGAACTTGTTCTAGACAAGTTTGCCCGAACTTGTTCACCATCCAAGCGAACTTGAGATCCTATAAATAGGTGCCTTGGGTTTTCATTTGTAAGAGGTAGCAACTTTGGCAAAGAGACGGCGAAGCTCTGTCAGATCCGGAACTTGAATGTATTGAACATTATTGATCAATAAACCAAACATTAAATGAGTAATTATTGTTATTCGGTTAACACGTCATTAGTTTCCGCCTAATTGGACGTTAGATAAAAATCTAGGTTCCTATGCTAAAGGAGGACGGTCCTAACAAGTGGTATCAGAGCCTGGATACCTAGATTTGCTGAATTGATCACAAGAATCTCTCTAATTCTACCTCATTCTACCATTTTTCTTATAATTTTCACATATTTGAAGAATTCATGGACAAAAGTTGCTAAAACATGAATATGTCATGTAAAATACACTTGTGGTAATCCCCTGGGAGTTTGGACATCAAATTCAAACGAATTGATATCAAAAAGTTCAAAAAACCATGTTTTGCAAACTGATTTTGGTCGAACTTGAGATCAAGTTCGCCCAGACTTGATTAAAATTTCATTGATTTTAATCAAGTTCGCCCGAACTTGATTGAATTTCAAGAGTTTTTGAAGAAGTCCGCTCAAACTTGTACAATTTTCAACTAAAACTTACATCAAGTTCGCCCGAACTTGATTAAGTTTGTTGAATTTTCTTACAAGTTCGCCCGAACTTGATAATTTTCTTGAAAATCATACTTAAATTCGCTAGAACTTAATCAGGGAGAAAATTTTCAAAAACTCAACACAAGTTCGCCCGAACTTGTGTAAAAGAAAAAAATGAATTTTCAAAACCACAAGTTCGCCCAAACTTGTGTAAAATCAAAACCTAATTTTCTTCAAACTGCAAGTTCACCCGAACTTGTCAGTGTACTGATAATTTTTTTGAAGTTTGTGAACCTGTGTTTTCAGGAAAAATTCATTTGTTTTTCAAGACGGAAGATCTTCATAACACGTTTGCTGCTGGAGTAGCTCAAGCTTCAACGTCAACGGTTAACCAGATGAATCTCGACAATTAGATGGGTACTACTACTAAACTGCCAAAGCTAATGAGTATGGACGAGTTTGAGTGATGGAAAGAGAAGTTTGTAAACTGGGTACAAGCTAATCAGTTCCACAGCTGGGTTACTGTAGAGAATGGGTACAAGGGGCCAAAGGATGAACGCGAACAAGATCTACCTTTGATCAAGTTTTCACCTGCTGATAAAGAGGCGTATGTGGCTGAAAAGAAAATGATTAATCTAATTCAATAATCTATGATGGAAGATATTTTGATACTGTTACCAGAATGTAAAACATCACAAGAATTGTGGAAAGCTCTTTGTGACAAATTCAAAGAAAGTGATGAGATGATAAAGAGCAAAAAGGCGTTAATTAAGAAAGAATTTGAAATCTTCACGATGATCAAAGGAGAGATGATGAAACAGATGATTGATAGATATTGTCATCTAATGGTCCAGATGTGAAGGCACGACATCAACAGAACTACAGAAGAATAGATAGAAAAGTTGGCTGATGCACTTCCTGAGGGAGAGTGGTCAACGTACCTGATGGTTCTAAAGAACACTCCGGCTTGGATGCATTTAAAGTTGTCATCTTTCATTGACAAACTAGAATGCCATGAAATGGAGCTGTTAAAGATTGCAAAATCAAAGAATGCAAACGTTGTTCAAGATGTCGGTGTGTATTACAAAGGAGGTGTTCAAGATACTCCGATTAAGTGTCCAAAAATTCAAACAACATTCAGTTCTAATATGAATTCCACGAATTATTCGTCACAGAATCAAAGTTCTTCAAACACTGGATATTCAAGCATGGGTTCAAATTCTTTGTTTCAAAGTCAGAACAATCAGTCGTATCAGACAAACCAATCCAGTTCTGATCCGAATGTATTTCAATGCAACATTGCCGTTAACTTGAAGAATGTTTTCCCGGAGAAAGTGGCTAAACAACGCATAGCACTTCTTGCTACGGTTCTAGAATTTTACGAATGCTTAGTTGCTGGAAAGATCGGAAATCCTGAAATGACTGCTGAAGATTACGATCAGGTGGACCAAGAAGAGCTAGACTGATGGACATTAAGTGGAGTCTGGCCTCGATCATCAGAAGAGTTACCAAGTTTGTAGCGTTAACTGGCAGAGATATTGGTAATTCAAGCAACAAACTGGGCTTCGAAAAGACAAAAGTTACTTGCTTCAAGTGCCAACAAAAAGGGCATTTCAAACGAGAGTGTCCAAACCAAGAAGTAAGTGGCAATCAAAGTCCTTTGGGAGGAAATGATTATTACAAAAAAGCACTGCAATACAAGCCATTTCCAAGAAAAATCGAAGTTCAAGATCAATCATCCAACACCATAGAAAAAGCCGTGATTGCATCAAATGAAAATGAAGGTTTTGATTGGAACAAGTACATCAACAAGAAGACTGGAGTTGGTCTTATGGCGGAGATCGTGGAAGAGCAAGATATGTCTGCTGAGAATGAAGCACTGGAGAACGCAATTCTAGAGCAATACATGCAACAAAGAGAGGAAGAGGAGATGATTTATCTTGAAGAACAAAGGAAAAATGAAAAGAAATCAGAGGCTGAAAAGGTAAGTGCTGAGGTAAGAATAGATGAAAAGGAAATTGTGAAAGTTGTGGAGGTTGAAAAACCTTGCACAAAGTGCGCAAATCCTGAACAATGTGCTGAAAAGTCTAAGATCATAAGCGAAATAATTGTACATACGAAAACTTTCGTTATCATTACAGAACTATAAAAGAAGCTTATGAGAAAATAAAAGGAACATATTGTAATGTTGAAAAAGCTAATCTAGAATTAAGTGCTAATGTTACAATGTTAAGTGCAACCGTTATTGAAAAACAAAAAGCAATTAACATGTACATTGACACAATTGCTGAGACAAGAAGAGAGCTTCAAGACATGAAGGTTGAAACTGAAAGGGTAAGACAATTGTTAAAAAGTGACACCACAAACGCATATGTCATTGATCACATTCGGAGGAAAATGTTGATAAGTCAAAAAGTAAAAAACATAAAGAGTACGAAAATGTTCCACCGCCACTACTTGCGAGTTACTGCCGCAAGAAAGAGGATGGTATTGAAAAGGCAAAAAACATAACGCCTTTATCTGAAACTAAAGATCAATTGCCTGAGAACATTGACGTAGACTATACGAAAACAAACAATAACAGTGAAGCGATTGTGAAAAATGTGGTAAAGATTGTCTTAGGAAATGATTCTACCGACGACAGCTCTGAAAGCGCCAACTCAAGTTCGAACAACTCGGAATCACAATCTGAAGATGACGATACATCATCTGAAGATGATCTATGTGATGATCCTAACGTTGTCATGTACAAGGTTAAGGAATCTGATAGATTATATTTCGATGATAGTTTTCCGATTCGGAATGTGAAAGAAGATTAACTCGACACATTGTTCAAACTTGTAGAAGTTTCATCAGATGATTTTGTGAAAAATGAGAAAAGATTTTACTCGAAACCCAAAAGGAACTTTAACAACTACCGAAAGAATGGTGATGATTTTCTTGAGAACAAGAGAGCAGGTTTGGGTTTGGAGGAAAATGAAGATGAGCCGAAAAGGGACCAGAAGTCGCCATTCCACGAATACAAAGGTAAGAACATAAAGTTTGTGTATGGGATGAACACGGTACAGGAAGAAAGCTTGATAGGTAAGCAATCGAATGATGAATTCAAGAAAGAGAAAGAACTTCAAGACAAGGCTAAGTCCACATATGGTGTGAAACCCACTAGTGGACATGTTCATGATAATCGGACTTGTTTTAAATGCAATAAAGTTGGTCATATTGCTCGCAAGTGTCCGAAATCAAAGCCTGTGTATCCGTGAAGAAAAACAGCTTCAAAAGATGAAAAACAAAAACAACCAGAGATTGTGAAACCAATAAAAATGTTAAATAGAAATCATGAATCTAAAGTCGAAGAGAAACCTAAAACTGAATCGAAGTTTGAAAACTCAATTTTTGAAAAAGGTGAAACTTCTAAAATAAATGAAAACATAGATTCTAGATTCTATATCAAAAAGGCAAGAAGTAAATCTCAATCCTAGGTTATGAAGAAAGTTTCTTCATCATCAGAAAGTGAAAAGTCTGTTTCTGAAAAGAATAAAAAAGTCAAATGAATTGAAAAAGCTATCAAAAATAATCCTTCAAAGTCAAATTTTTCAAAACAAACAAAGAAAGAAAAGGTTGAAAAGTCTTCAAACTTAACATAAGACGAAATGTTTGATGATGATTTTGATTGTTATGATGAATTTGAAAGTGATTACGATGATCTTTATCAAGTTCAACCCAAGACCAAAAAGGCTTGGGTTTCACTATTCAAGTAGTTACTCTCATGTGCAGGGTTCTAAAGATCCACATTGTCAAAGTTGAATCTGGATAATGGAGTTCTTGTTGCTTAACTTATTCCGAAAATGTCATATCTTTGTCATTTTGAGGGGGAGTAGTTGGAAAAGAAAATTTGTCAAGAACAAATTCTGATAATCCACATTGTTGACCAAAACTGATTTTAAATCAAAACCATTCATTCTTTCACGTAAATGAGTTTAATGGTTTATTTGTTGAACAGGTGCAGATGCAGATATTGAAAAAAGGATCGGATGACGAGTTCTAGGGATCCTCATTGGTTTATTATCTCTTTAGAATAGAATTTCTTAAACTAAAATCCAAAAATATGTTTTCGATTATAGGGGGAGTAAGAAAAAGTTATAGAAAAATCAAAAACATATGAAAACGTTGAAAATTCAAAAACATTTGAAAAATTCAAAAGGTACAAACACATTGAAAAAGACAAAAAGAATTTTATGTCAAAAAGGAAATGATAGTACATCAGGGGACTATCACAGTATGCTAAAGAATTGTAAAGTTTAAAAGTGATGAACAAGTCTTACTGTGGATGTGTCTGTAACACCCCGATTGCGTAATACAACAACACGCGGCGGAAATATCAAGGAGTCACGTTACAAATTGCTCAGCCACAACTGGTACTAAATTGTTTCATTATCAATAACATTGTTTTACAATATAATGAATACCCTTGTCTTTTGTTTAAAAAGAAGTCTAAAGCCCGAATGCATTCCTATGTGTAGCATACTTGAATAATAATCAACCTGAAACATATGTGAAAAAGAGACGTCAACAAACAATGTTGGCAAGTACATAGTTTTGTTAGCCAAATTAATGGAAAAAAGTTTAGTGTTACAATACTTCGACAACTCTCGTAGTTGTCGATTGAAAACGGACTATTTGTAGCCAAGGATTGGCAAACGATTAAGTATTGCAATGCATTAACTTGATTATGAAACTTGTGACAAAATGAGTTTTGCATATGCCAATATGATTAATTCTAAATAATTCTTATGCCATTGAAAATTGTACTTTGTTCTTTGTAAACATATTGAAATCGTCCATAAACTTGAGAGTATGTTATAAGAAATCCATTTAAGGATAATCAATAAGTATACTGAAATCGGTCAATACTTGCGTGAGTATATTAGAAATCAATCAACGACTTATAATAATACTAAATATCCTTCTAAGAATCTATCATACAAATCATGAAAGGATTCTTTAAGGATTTGGATATCGAAAATTGAAATCAGTCGTACACAAAATCCTAAAGTGACTTGAATAACGCTACAAGAGTAATGCAATAAGAACACTTATATATAGGAAGTACCAGCGGCATATCTGTGACAACTGTGAAAAATCCCGGTAAACTTTGATTGGTACAAGTCCGTGGTAACCGGACGAGATATGTGTATCATGATATTGTTATGATTATGTGTGATACCCATGACGAAACAAGTACACCTTAATTGGTCCTAAACGTTAAGCATGATTAAAACAATAATTACGCGTAAACTTTGCAACCCTGTATGACTTGTCCGCTATACTGAGCAATCGTTATTATGTCTCGGAGGAATCCGAGAGCACGTCATGGTTATCAAGCAACGATGCAAGGTTGGTGTCCTTAGCCTTGAACAACGTGTTAAACGGAGACTTGACATTTAACAGCGCATTAAACCTTTGACGTTGATTATTAGGTTATTGGTAGCATCATTTAAGATTCCGAGTTCCAGGAACAACTTAGTTTTTTGCCATAAACTATGACGTAAGGTTTGAAAATAATCAAAGCCCGGGCACACAAAACGAAGCAACTCCCGGCCGGGGAAATGCTTTCGTTCCGGGCATAACATAAGGCAACCAAATGTGCAAGGAACGATCGATCAAGCTTAAAAACACTTAAACGAACATCATACGAGACTTTTATGATTAAAATGTAACCATGCTCGGGTTTCGAGACGGTTATGCCCAATTTTTAAAACCGAGTCTTTTGACAGTAAGAACGCGAAAAACGGAGCCCGTTTCGCAAATCGAGAACGCGTCCGGGACCCGAAAACGAACCTCCCACGGAAGATAAACATCATCTTTTAACACGAAAAGACGAAGTACGACAAAACGTGGGTGGGGTAGGGGCACCCCACCTTATTATATATTTCATTTTTCTTTTTCTTTCTCATTTTATTCCATTTTTTCACCATCTTCTTCTTTAAAACCTGCCATGAAGCTTCTTCTTCAGCTGATTTCTACAAGAATCTTCACTAAATCAAGGTGATTTCTCAAGTTCTAAGTGGTTTTGATTGTTATTTCTTGATTAAACGCGAGTTATAACCGAAAAACTCATTTTAATCCAAGATTTTTGAAGGTTTAAACATGTTTATGGGATGAATAAGAAAACCTTGGTATTTCTCTGGTGTTATATGGAAGTCATGATCACAAATCTTTGAGGTTTGATACCCTAATCAACTCTTATTCGACAAATATCGCTTAACTATTCGATTAACCGAAAAACAATGAATTAAAGCTTGATTGATCTAAGTTATAGCATATTTGGGTTATACTTGATGTGTAGGTACTGAATATAGCATTCACACACTTCTGAGATCAAGATAAACACTTGGAATCGGAAGAATCGCTAGGTATATCATCTGAAAACCGAAACTAGAATGGGCAGCATCTTGTTTTAGCTATAACTTGGATCGTGAAACTTGGATTGAGCTGAAATTTGGTGTGGTCATGTAGGTTATTGTCAGGAAGGTCCACATTAAATTTTATAATTTGTAGAATTTCCTACAATTATTGGTGAATTTTTAACTGTTTTAATGAAACAATTTCGGAAAAATTAACAAACGAATTCAATAAATCACCAAATTTTACAGAGACACTAAGGAACATATGTGGAATGCTCTGGGAAACTCCAGAGTGCATTGGTTGAGTTTTGATTTGGGTTACAAATCCGCGTTTTTGCGTGTTTTAGGTAGCCGGGAACGCACCGAAACGAAATCGGAAAAATCTCAAAAAATTTTGTGAGCAGTTCCTGGACATATAATGGGTGTTCTTGAATTTTTTTGGTATTTTTGAAACTCTGATGCTAATTAATACTAATTATTTGATCAAATATTGTTTTATAAATAATTTATTTAAATAAGTAAACTGCCAAAATAAATTCCCAGAAATTTTTCCCATTACTGAGTTATATAAAAATTTATAGATTTTTATATAAAATATAAATTAAATGGGAATTTATGGAATTAAAAATATGTTATTTGAAAGCAATTTCGGCAGTTTACCGTATAACAAACCTGTCGGAACTGGGAACTGACCCAACCCTACAAATACTATAATTGGAACACCGGGAGTATTCCGGGAGGTTTCCGGGCAAATTGGGCACTAGGGGTGTGCTCTAAGACAATTCGGGAGAATTCCCAACGGTGAAAATGGAAACTCAAATTTGGGCAACTTAAACCCCCAAACACTCAAACTCCCTTGATGGGAAGTTAACTATTCTTGAATAACTACGTGTTGGCACTGCTGGTATTCCCGTACTATTATCCAAATACGTTAAACTATTGACTTTGGCTGGCACGCGAAACGGTGCCTGGAAGCCAAACTGAAAACTAATACTACCTGACGTCCATCACCATACCAGTGTACTATAGTCTCAATCCGGAGTAAAAACTCCTGACAAGATCAAAGTTATAACCATTACCAACTTAAATACTGATTTGAGTCCATACTTGCATGTGGGTTATTAAAGTTGATCCAGTTGCTTGATCACTCTTATGTTGAGATCACTACTCGCACGGTGAGTTTTCACTCCCCCACTTTTAAACTATTTTACTGTTTTCTGTGGACTTGTATGTTAAAACTGTATTGAATCTACCAATTTGGGAGTGAGTTTTACTCTCCCACTTGTAAACTGTTTCACTGTTTTCTGGAATGACTTCCATGTTACGAAACTGTGTTAATTGCACCAACTTTGAGATGTGAATTATCTAACACATGAACTACCTCCCCGCTACAAGTGATTAATATAAGCCGTGGGCAGTGAATAGTACTATTGGTCTGACGAACCAAGGCCGCGCCCGACAGGAAGGTCGGCAACCAGGTCTACATGTGTCCTAATTTGGTTGTATTGTTAGGCATAACTACTAAGGGGCGTTGAACTGCACGTGACGCAGTTGGTGGACCGGGAGTGTCTGGGTGAGACGACCCGGGGTAAAACAGTCAGGTTTCACTTGCTTCCTCGTGTAATTGCAACTGCAACTATAACTGTGACCGTCATTGTGACTAAGACTGTGACAAGTGCAATTAAACTTGTTAACACATATGGTTACACAATAATTAAACCAGTGGAACTCACGCAGCGTTTAGCTGACGCTTTTCAAAACTAACATGCATTTCAGGTAACTTGAGACTGGTGTGATCCGTGTATGTTGTTCAAGACATGTTTGTAGGCGAACCCTGATATAGACGCATGTGGCTTAGAAGACTTATGTGGTTCATGGGGACACGCAGTTGTACATATATTATGTAATCAATGTTTTGTAAGTAATAAAATGTAATGTCTTTATAAACAATGTGCTTGTACCAGAGATGTCTGTTGCATCCCGTATTTTTCTTCCGTTGCAAGTCGGGGTGTGACAATATCCACCATGTTCTTATGGTATTAAACTTGTTTCGTTATCCTAATCACAACTAACCGCATAAGCACATAATCGTCAACTTGTCAATTGTCTCGTCAAAAACGCATTAAAGTACACAGAATCCAATCAAGGACTACCGATTAGTACTTTAAACATTACACAAATATCTAACTATAAAGATAGGTAGATGTAATGGGAATTTAGTCTTGTCACTTGTCTCGTCAAATTGTCGTGTCAAATACGCATTAAAGTACACAGAATCCAATCAAGGACTACCAATTACTTTAAACATTCCACAAATATCTAACTATGAAGATAGGTAGATGTAATTGGAATTTAGTCTTGTCCCGTCTCGTCAAATTGTCTTGTCAAATACGCATTAAAGTACACAGAATCCGATCAAGGACTACCAATTAGAACTTTAAACATTCCACAAATATCTAACTATAAAGATAGTCTGTAATGGGAATTTAGTCTTGTCACTTGTCTCTTAAAATTGTCTAGTCAAATACGCATTAAAGTACACAAAATCCAATCAAGGACTACCAATTAGTACTTTAAACATTCCACGAATATCTAACTATAAAGATAGGTAGATGTAATGGGAATTTAGTCTTGTCACTTGTCTCATCAAATTGTATTACAAAATCATAATCCTAATGGTGATTCGGATAAGGCTACGAAGGGTAATACAATAAGCACACTTATATATAGGAAGTACCAGCGGCGTATCCACCATGTTCTTCTTATGTTACTCTAGGTTGGTTATCTAAATCACCAACAATTCTACACATAAACCAATTGTTCATCGTTCATCGTTCCTTTTTATAAACCAATTGTTCATTGTTCATTGTTCGTCGTAAAGTACTTCTCAGAAATCTCACTATAAAGATAGAAAGATTTAAGAGTGTGCTTCAAACATCCTTTGAGGATCTAACTATGAAGATAGAAAGATCCTACAAGGATATAGGCCCTGAAAGACCTCTTTAACTGTCGTGACATCAATTATCGTGTTGCATCGGAATTAATACATAAAAGCACTTAGTAAACACATACATGCCATACATTTGAGAAAATTTGATTACGCATATGAATCACCCAAAAAATTTGGAAACGTAAAAGAGGGGTGAGCAATGTACTCGCCTGGGATTGTGTATAGATCTTGTTCAAATGATATAACAAAGCTCAAAGGATCAAGAGTTCAAGTGTTGAAGTGGTTCCTAGTGTATCTGATAATCATATATTAGTGTCGAAACTTGAAAACGAGAATCAGATAGAATGAGGTATATAAACCAAACAAGGGTTGGATCTTGTATAATATGGTTCATAATACCTAACATTCTGAATTGGAAGCTTTCAAAAAGTATTGACTTGATACGGCTCGCTAAAGTGGTTTACGCCACTTTAACGGGTCATAATCGTAACTATGGGTTTGAATGGTTAAAAATGTCCTATGATAAGTCTAATATGCCAAAAGTAGTTTATATAAGTTGTATAATCAGTTTAGATGTCAAAATAACATTCTTATATGTTTAAAACTAATTTATGTGCAAAAAGGGCATTTTCGGTATTTTTAAGGAATACATAGTCGACTTGTCATATGATTAACCAAAATATATGATCATAAGGTATAACCTCAGAGGGTTATAACCTATAATACTATGATCATAATGGTGGTCTTGGTCGGATCCTAAAGGTGACCAAATGGGTCAGATTCGATAGTCAATGCGGTGGTCAAAACCGCTCGGCTTACGACCATAAACAAGCACTAAAACAAGAGTGACTAGTTAGGCATGTTTTGACATGTCTAAATAAGTTTATAAAAGAGTTTTGATACCAAAACAAACTGTTTTGACACCCGAAATTAGTTTTGGCATGAAATGCGCATTTATCGCATTTTTGACCAAACTTTGACTCGTCACAATGACTAGAAAAGATGGAAATCAGTAGGTATGATCATTAAAGGCCATAACCATCTTGATTATCATCATATTAACAAGTTCAATTGGATTTTGTGTTGATCAATTCATGATTAAATCTTGAAGTCAAACAAAAGCCAAACTTTGTGACTTTTAATCCAATTAAACTACAAGAATTGAACAAAGCATGATTGAGAACATTTACAACACTAAAGGAATGTCAAGAAAACTCAGAGGAACTCCAGAGATTGTTGTAAATTTCGGATTGAAGCATAATGGATCAAGAAAAAAGGTAAAGAAAATGAAGAACAACATGGAATTTATAGTTGATTTTGGTGCCATGAGATCATTACACATGTCCTTAAGGTGTCATGATCCTAGAGGGGCTTCAAACAAGTGTCAAGATCAGTTACTAGGTGGCACAAGTCGAATAGATTAGTGTCCAAGGAGATAACAAGCTGCTGCCACGTTTTTCTTGTGCTAGGCACCCCTTGCGGACCTTATGGGGTTTTGCCTTACGGTCTGTAAGGCCCTTGCAGGGGCTGAAGTTTCAAATTTGGCAGAAATGACCCCTGAACTTGTTTTTGACGCGTTTTGGCACTTTTAACACCTGTTAACCTGATTTTTAAGCTCCATAAGGACGTTAACGTATAGGAAACTTGAAATGTGTCCAAAAATGTTCCAGAGGTCAGTTAGTTTGGTCGTACGATCGCGGTTTTCGGTTAATTACGACAAAAATCGTAACGAACTCGTGTGTGACCGTAAATGCGTAACGGATGATATTTTTGCATACCAATCACTAAAATATAATATTTTAATGATTACAAAAATTTTTGGATGTTCGTACATGTTCCGGATAGCGAAATACGAGAAAAGGCATAGTTTCGCAGAATTTGCAAAATAGCCCCTGAAGTTACAATAGTGTGTTTTTGCCATACCGAAGCCCTCAAAACTTATTTCTAAGTTATATAAAGGGTATTTAAGGTTTGTTAATCCTATAACCTTATTTCGGGGTGTGCGTTGCTACAAGAATCGGTAGACTTTCGTAGTTAGACGTAAATAGTCCCTATGATCGAATAGGCTTGATTTTGACATCCCAAACCCTTCAAAACTTATTTCTAAGTTATGTAAAGGATATTTATGGTATGTTTAGCTTGTCTCATTGTTATGGATCATACGTTACGTTAAACAGGTTACGTTTAAGCATTGGCTATCGGAATGCCTTCAAAGAAAACGTTTTTGAAAGACCGAAATTTTGCACAAGTGTCATAGTCTCCCCTAGTTTAGGAAATTTCGTCCCAAAACTTTATTCGAAGGAGACCGTAGAGTGTGAGTTTGAAACAATTGAAGGATAACAAGGCTCGAGATTCCAAAGATGCAGAGTATCATTTGGTGTTGGGAATGTTTGGGGGATCCAAAGCGTAAACAAGGATATTCAAAGCATCTTAAGGTATTCAACCTTTAGAATTTTTGAATCTTTAAAATGTCATCGATTGTGTAAAAATGGCATTATGTTATACTAAGTCTTTAGTGTAAATCGTAGCAATAAAGGGGTGTACATTCAAGCCTGGCCATATGTACACGGTTTCTAACGTCCCACGAGGTACATCCCATGTACCATGAGCATCCCATGCATAGGAGACAGGTCAACATACTTATGGTATCAAGGTCGTCACCTTTAACACCGTAATGTACTCGTTAATCGTCATTGTATCCAATAAACAAATATCAAATAATCACATAATCACATATTGGTCCAAGAGAACATAAAACCTTCAAGCAATCCTTGTAATGTTCCGAAGAATAACACAATAAGAACACTTATATATAGGAAGTACCATCGGCGTATCCACCGTGGTCTTATTGCGTCATACCCTTTCCGTTACCTAATTACTCTAATTTTATGCCACCATCTTAACAAAGCTTACTATGATATCCATGTGTCGATCCTCGTAATTAAGTGTGCACCCATAATTACGCTTTCGTCACATGGTCCACATAGCTCCTTTTGTTAAGTAAGGGAAACAGATAATAAGGTCGAAACAATGACTAAATCAGATAAGCATCATCATAACACATTATTGAAATCAAACATACATCGTCGCAACACCATAACTATTCAATTTGGGCGTATTTCATACTAGTAATGATAACACTACTTGTTTTGCATTCAACAAGACTAGTAACAGGTATTTCATTCTAGTATGAATATTAATGTATGTTTCACACTAACCATATTGGTAGTATGCATCATATATTAAGCATAAATTGTCATAAACAATGTAAGTATGTCGTAAAATGTCTTGAAATCACGTGCTAGGTATGCTAAGTCAACATACTAAGCAAAAGTGTATTTGTAATCATGTGTTATACATGATAGATGATCAATCACGCATGTAATGTCATGAATACAAAAGTATTAGTAATGGACACATAGTATTTGTAGTGTTTATTTTGCAGCGATTGTATAAACGCACTAGTGTGCAAGTCATAAAATGCTATTCTTGCAAGATTTAGTTCCTAACAATAAAGAACAGAATCCTCAAAGTTGGTATGTAGTTGTAAATTACACACATTGTAATCATATTGGAATTTGTAACCGAAATACGAATAACAAGATTGAAGAAAAACTTCTTGAAATTTATATTGTCATTACAAATATTATTGAAATATTGTTCATAGTTCTTGGATAATAAAAAGGAAATGTAGAGGTTCAAATGATCATGAGTGCTTGATCATCAGCTTGAACCTCATTGACATTGTACATTCGTCCATTAGCATTAGCAAGCTTTGGGCAGTTTCGCTTGAAATGATTTTAATCACCGCAATTGAAACATGCTCCAGCTGGATAACGAGGGCGTGTCTGAGTAGGGGTTGATTGGTTTTGGATGCGACAGGTCACCGCTAGATGTCCAAAAAGACCGCAGGTTGTACACTGGCAGCATGGAGAATTTGCTGGGTGGTGATAGTTGAACGATTGCACCGAGGATGTTTCCCACGATAAGACCCCCTAACGGGTACTGAGTTGAGTGGGATTGGTGTAGGAATCGCAAAATTCTTTGAAGTCTTACGCTTCTTAGAATTTTTAGAAGATTCACCCTTTGTTTCATTCGTTTTCTCTTGTGTAATTTCCTTAGTTCATTTCTTGTCTCCCTTTCAAAAAAGTTTCCCTTTCCTAACCTAGGAGTCTGTTAGGGTAGCGGCTAATTCCTTAGCCTCCCTAAGCGTTGCAGGTTTGCTACCAGTGACAATGTCTTGAACTGGAACAGGTAGGCCATCAATGTATTTCTCAATGGCCCGATCCAAAGGTGTGACCATAGTGGGGCAGAGTAGGCTTAACTGTTCAAACCGGTCAGTGTAGGCACGGTTTTCCCCACTATCTTGTTTGAGATAGTAAAATTCGTTTTCAAGTGCCCTTATTTCGCTTTCATGGGCAGAATTCGTTCAACATAAGGCTCCTGAATTCTTCCCACGTTTGTGCCATAGCTACTTCCGCACCTCTGTCCCTCAATCTCGTTCCACCAAGTGAGTGTTCTATTTTGGAAAACACTAAAGGCAAACACTACTTTGCGCTCACTAGTACACTGAACATGGCGGAATGTGCTTCTATACTCTCAAACCATTGTAGGAGCCCAGTTGCTCCTTCAGACCCATTACACTTGAGTGGTTCAGCCGAGTTGAATTGTTTGTAGTTACATGGCGTAGGAACATTGTTGTTGTTGTTATTGTTATTGTAGTTTTGATTAATCTGGGTCACAATGCCTGGGAGTACAACAGCTAGATGCTGTGTGATCAATGCTGCCATTTCAGCGTTCCAAGTGGCGTCACGGTGAGGAGGCATCTTGAAGAAGTAGCTATAATGAAAACAAAATAAGTTAGATTTCGTAGACTTGTTATAAATTTAAAGCATCATAGTGAAATAGGAAACCTTATCTTGGTATTCGTTTAAAAATCTTGTTCTTGTATTTAGGGAAATAGTATTGTGGATTTTGTTTCGAAACTTGTTTAAAAATGAACTTTTGTTATATTTTAGGATGAAAAAATACAAACCAACTTAATGTTTTATGTTAAAAATTCTTTACCTTTTAAAATTAATTTTTAAGATAGAAATATTTTTAATCGAATTTTTTTTAAATAAAGAAACTTTGCGTATAAAATTTGAAAACTCTTATCCAAATGAATAAAAATTTTGAAAATTTGAAAGACATAAGTAGTATTTGAAAATGAAGTAGGATTGTAAAGTGTCGTGAGATAAAAAATGAAATTTGTTCCAACTGCATTGAATATAGTTGTAACATATTGCCAAAGGCAACATGTCGGAGTAGTGTCACAAAGGTAGTAATGATTAGGAATTCGTTCGATTGTTCAAGGTAGATGGGTTTTCATAATGTTTCGAGAAGACATGCTTTAGCCTATAAGTGAACACTCACCCTAAGAGTTCCCAGGTAAGAATGACTGGTCCGATAATGTGGATTTGTACGAACACGCTAGCCTTAGACAGAAAACTCGGGGTACAGGTATTCACCCTTCCAGATTGCATGTGTTCACATTATTAAAATCCAAGATTTCGATGAAAACGTTTGAGAGTAAAACACTTTGAGAAATCTTTTTGATAATAGGTTGAGACAAATAAATCGAGAATCATTTTGACGAAAACCTTTGAGAAAGCATTTCAAGAAACCTTTTTATAAAATGTTTGGGATAAATAGATTTAGATACATTTTGTGGAGAGTGTTTGAGAAACATTTTGAGAAGTATCCCAATGAAGATGTTTTGAAGAAAAATATTTTGTGGAATACTTTGAGGCAATAAGCCTATGGATTTAAGATAAATCATCTAAGGTTAGATGATTTGTGAATCATAGAGTAGTTCTGGCATGAGTAAGGATGAGGATTAGGATAGAAATCCTAAGTCTACTCATGTTCGGGTCCCAAGAAGGGTTATAGACTAGGTTATAGGCATTCTAATAACCTAATTCCCTATAACCAGTGCTCTGATACCAATCCGTAACACCCCGATCACGTAATACAACAACACGCGGCGGAAATATCAAGGAGTCACGTTACAAATTGCTCAGCCACAACTGGTACTAAATTGTTTCATTATCAATAACATTGTTTTACAATATAATGAATACAACAAATTGTCTTTTGTTTAGAAAGAAGTCTAAAGCCCGAATGCATTCCTATGTGTAGCATACTTGAATAATCATCAACCTGAAACATATGTGAAAAAGAGACGTCAACAAACAATGTTGGCAAGTACATAGTTTTGTTAGCCAAATAATGGAAAAAAGTTTAGTGTTGCAATACTTCGACAACTCTCGTAGTTGTCGATTGAAAACGGACTTTTTGTAGCCAAGGATTGGCAAAAGATTTAGTATTGCAATGCATTAACTTGATTATGAAACTTGTGACAAAATGAGTTTTGCATATGCCAATATGATTCATTCTAAATAATTCTTATGCCATTGAAAAATGTACTTTGTTCTTTGTAAACATACTGAAATCGTCCATAAACTTGAGAGTATGTTATAAGAAATCCAATTAAGGATAATCAATAAGTATACTGAAATCGGTCAATACTTGCGTGAGTACATTACAAATCAATCAACGATTTAAATAATACTAAATATCCTTCTAAGAATCTATCATACAAATCATGAAACAATTCTTTAAGGATTTGGATATCGAACATTGAAATCAGTCGTACACAAAATCCTAAAGTGACTCGAATAACGCTATGCAATAAGAACACTTATATACAGGAAGTACCAGCGGCATATCCACTATGTTCTTATGGTATTACACTTGTTTCGTTATCCTAATCACAACTATGCGCATAAGCACATACTCGTCAACTTGTCAATTATCTCATCAAATACGCATTAAAGTACACAGAATCCAATCAAGGACTACTAATTAGTACTTTAAACATTCCACAAATATCTAACTATAAAGATAGGTAGATGTAATGGGAATTTAGTCTTGTCACTTGTCTCGTCAAATTGTCTTGTCAAATACGCATTAAAGTACACATAATCCAATCAAGGACTACCAACTAGTACTTTAAACATTACACAAATATCTAACTATAAAGATAGGTAGATGTAATGGGAATTTAGTCTTGTCACTTGTCTTGTCAAATACGTATTAAAGTACAAAGAATCCAATCAAGGACTGCCAATTAGTACTTTAAACATTCCACAAATATCTAACTATAAAGATAGGTAGATGTAATAGGAATTTAGTCTTGTCACTTGTCTCGTCAAATTGTCTTGTCAAATACGCATTAAAGTACACAGAATCCAATCAAGGACTACCAATTAGTACTTTAAACATTCCACGAATATCTAACTATAAAGATATGTAGATGTAATGGGAATTTAGTCTTGTCACTTGTCTCATTAATTTGTTTCATAAAATCATAATCCTAATGGTGATTCGGATAATACTACGAAGGGTAATACAATAAACACACTTATATATAGGAAGTACCAGCGGCGTATCTACCATGTTCTTATTATATTACTCTAGTTTCGTTATCTAAATCACCAACAATTCTACACATAAACCAATTGTTCATCGTTCATCGTTCCTTGTTGTAAACCAATTGTTCATTGTTCATTGTTCATTGTTCCTCGTAAAGTACTTCTCAGAATTCTCACTATAAAGATAGGAAGATTTAAGAGTGTACTTCAAACATCCTTTGAGGATCTAACTATGAAGATAGAAAGATCCTACAAGGATATAGGCCCTGAAAGACCTCTTTAACTATCGTGTCATCAATTATCGTGTTGCATAATCGGAATTAATACATAAAAACACTTACTAAACACATACATGCCATACATTTGAGAAAATTTGATTACACATATGAATCACCCCAAAACATTTGGAAACGTAAAAGAGGGGGGGAGCAATGTACTCGCCTGGGATTGCGTATAGATCTTGTTCAAATGATACAATAAAGCTCAAAGGATCAAGAGTTCAACTGTTGAAGTGGTTCCTAGTGTATCGGATAATCACATATTAGTGTCGAAACTTGAAAACGATAATCAGATAGAATGAGGCATATAAACCAAACATGGGTTAGATCTTGTATAATATGGTTCATAATACCTAACATTCTGAATTGGAAGCGTTTCAAAAAATTTTGACTTGATACGGTCCGCTAAAGTGGTTTACGCCCCTTTAACGAGTCATAATCGTAACTATGGGTTTGAATGGTTAAATATGTCCTATGACAAGTCTAATATGCCAAAAGTAGTTTATATAAGTTGTATAATCAGTTTAGATGTCAAAATAACATTCTTATATGTTTAAAACTAATTTATGTGCAAAAAAGGGCATTTTCGGTATTTTTTAAGGAATACATAGTCGATTTGTCATATGATTAACCAAAATATGTAATCATTACGTATAACCTCAGATGGTTATAACGTATAATACTATGATCATAATAATGGTCTTGGTCGGATCATAAAGGTGACCAAACGGGTCAGATTCGATAGTCATGCGGTTGTCAAAACCGCTCGGCTTACGACTTTAAACAAGCACCAAAACAAGAGTGACTAGTTCGGCATGTTTTGACATGTCTAAATAAGTTTATAAAAGAGTTTTGATACAAAAAAAAACTGTTTTGACACCCGAAATTAGTTTCAGCATGAAATGCGCATTTATCGCATTTTTGACCAAACTTTGACTCGTCACAATAACTAGAAAAGATGGAAATCAGTAGGTATGATCATTAAGGACCATAACCATCTTGATTATCATCTTATTAACAAGTTCAATTGGATTTTGTGTTGATCAATTCATGATCAAATCTGGAAGTAAAAAAAAGTCAAACTTTGTGACTTTTAATCCAATTAAACTACAAGAATTGAACAAAGCATGATTGAGAACACTTACAACACTAAAGGAATGTCAAGAAAACTCAGAGGAACTCCAGAGATTGTTGTAAATTTTGGATTGAAGCATAATGGATCAAGAAAATGGTTGCAATGATAAACAAATGAAGAACAACATGGAATTTATAGTTGATTTTGGTGCCATGAGATCATTACACATGTCCTTAAGGTGTCATGATCCTAGAAGGGCTTCAAACAAGTGTCAAGATCAGTTACTAGGTGGCATAAGTCGAATAGATTAGTGTCCAAGGAGATAAAAAGCTATTGCCACGTTTTTGTTGTGCTAGACACCTCTTACGGACCGTATGGGGTTTTGCCTTACGATCCGTAAGGCCTTTACAGGGGCTGAAGTTTCAAATTTGGCAGAAATGGCCCCTGAACTTGTTTTTGACGCGTTTTGGCACTTTTAACACCCGTTAACCTGATTTTTAAACTCTATAAGGACGTTAACGTATAGGAAACTTGAAATATTTTCAAAAATGTTCCAGATGTCAGTTCGTTTGGTCGTACGGTCGCGGTTTTCGGTTAATTACGACAAAAATCATAACGAACGCGTGTGTGACCGTAAATGCGTAACGGATGATATTTTTGCATACCAATCACTAAAATATAATATTTTAACGATTACAAAAATTTTTGGATGTTCGTACATGTTCCGGATAGCGAAATACGAGAAAAGGCATAGTTTCGCAGAATTTGCAAAATAGCCCCTGAAGTTACAAAAGTGTGTTTTTGCCATACCGAAGCCTTCAAAACTTATTTCTAAGTTATATAAATGGTATTTAAGGTATATTAATCTTATAACCTTATTCTGGGGTGTGCGTTGCTACAAGAATCTCCAGACTTTCGTAGTTTGACGTAAATAGTCCCTGTGATCGAATAGGCTTGATTTTGACATCCCAAACCCTTCAAAACTTATTTCTAAGTTATGTAAAGGAAATTTATGTTATGTTTAGCTTGTCTCATTGTTCCGGATCATATTTTACGTTAAACGAGTTACGTTTAAGCATTGGCTATCGGAATGCCTTCAAAGAAAAAGTTTTTGAAAGCCCGAAATTTTGCACAGGTGTCACAGTGCCGATAGACTTTACACGTTCAGTAAATTGTTTCTGAGATATAAATTAAATTTTACAACTGCTTAATGTTTTGGATTAACATCTCTCAGATATATGGACTTAGTACTCCGAAATTTCGTTTGAGAGATTGCCTGATTCTGAGATACAAGGTCTTTATAGATAGTTGATATCTGGGGTATTATACAAGTTCTTCTGATTTTGCGGAAGCAATAGCCTAGAACTTCTATAATACTTTTGCTAAAAACCCCTAAATTGCATGCAAAGCTGAAAAGAATCGAAAGATCTAATCTTTTGCAATGCTATAAAAGATTCCATTTTGGAACACACCTTAAAGACGAGCCTTCATCTCTTTGTCTGTACGGTGGTACTAACCTGAGCTCTCAAGGTCTCACACAACTCAGATATAGATATCAGTTATGCTAGGTGGGAACCATAGTTAAGTAAAGTTTCATAATTCATACCTAACATATCTTGGAACAATTGAGAAATGTGTCGAAGTTTAAGTGGACAAATGTGATACCCATGACAAAACCGGGAACACCTTAATTGGTCCTAAACTTAAAGCATGATTAAAACTATAATTGCGCGTAAACCTTGTGTTGGTGCATAATGTCTAAGTCTTAGTCTTATATCGAGTCTGTATAGAATAGAGTTGAATAGGCTAGCAAAACGATGTATTTATGTAGTTTGGAGTCAAGTTCGCCCATGACATTCATTGGATGTCAAGTTCGGCCGAACTTGCTAAGGCAAGTTTGACCGAACTCACATACACCATGAGCGAACTTCGACATCTATAAATAGCTAGCTAGCCTCCCTCATTTGTAACTTTGGCATTTTGGAGGTGAAGCTCTGTCAATCTGGATTGTTGACTGTTACATCAATAAAATTGACTATTAACTGATTAATTCTTGTCTTTGGTAAACACGTCATCATATTTTCGCTATTATGAATGTTAGATATCAAATTTAGGTTCCTAAGCATCGAGGATCGGTCCTACAAGTGGTATCAGAGCTAGAACAACCTGATTTGATTGATATCAAGACAAGAACACTTCTAATTCATCTCCGTTCTTCTATTTTTCTTAACTTTTCACAAAAAATGAAGAATTCAATGTCAAAATCTTTTCAATTTTGAATATATCATGTAAAATACAACAAAGATAAACCCTTGAAAGATTGGAGACCAAAATCAAATGAATTGTTGAGAAAATTATGCAAAAACCATGTTTTCGAAAACCCTTTCGATCGAACTTGTTAGCCAAGTTCGGCCGAACTTGTGCTAAAAAGTCACTTTTTCAGTGAGTTTTTATCAAGTTCGCTCGAAATTGAGGTGTTTTTGATAGATTTTTGTGAAGTTCGCTCGAAGTTACTAAATTTTCATTGATATTCTATCAAGTTCGACCGAACTTGATAAAATTCAAGGATTTTTAGGTAAGTTCGCTCGAACTTGCTAATTTCTCATCAAATTCATTTGATAAGTTCGCTCGAGGTTAACTCAAGGTTATTTTCCAATACAACTGCAAGTTCGACCAAAGTTCAAGAGGAATTTTACAAAGAAATTCACAAGTTCGACCGAACTTGTGATAGAAAAATCTGAATTCTTCATTTCACTACAAGTTCGACCGAATTTGTAGTAAATCTAACATTTTCAAAAGTTTACAAGTGTTTTCAGCATACGAGTCTCGTTATTTGTGATGGATGATATTCAAAGAGCTTATATGTCCTGAGTGGGTTCGTCAAATGCCAACGTGATCAACAAGTCAATCTTGACAACGAGATGGGTACGACTTTTAAACCGCCAAAGCTAATGAGCATGGGCGAGTATGAACGATGGAAGGAGAAGTTTACATATTGGGTTCAAGCCATGCACTTCCTAGGCTGGGTGTCGATCGAGAGAGGTTATACAGTTCTGTTAGATGAAAATCAGCAAGTCCTGGAGAAGTACAAGTACTCCACAATTCAGAAAGATAAATACATTGCTGAGAAAAAGATGATCAGTCTTATTCAACATTCAGTTAAAGAAGATATTCTCGTCTTGCTACCGGAATACACGACTACAAGAGAACTCTGGCTATAGCTTCAAAAGAAGTATCAAGGAAGCGCGGAGATGATCAAGAGCAAGAAAGCTCTCATTATGAAAGAGTTCGATATCTTTAACATGTTGAAGGGAGAGACAATGAAATAGATGAATGAACATTTTTGTCATCTAAAAGTCCAAATGAGAAGACACCGTCTCAAGAAGACGGAACAAGAATATATTGATAAGCTTGCAGATGCACTACCTGACAGAGAGAGGACTACTTACTTGATGGTTCTGAAAGGGGGAGTCTGTTAGTGCATATGTTTGTTGCCTACGTCATTGTATATCGAGTCTGAGTGATTAGAGCTTAAGCTGTTAGAAACGAGGCGTATTTATGTGTTTTAAGGATCAAGTTCGCCTAGAACTAAGATGTGAGAACAAGTTCGGCCGAACTTGTTCACCATCCAAGCGAACTTGAGATCCTATAAATAGGTGCCTTGGGTTTTCATTTGTAAGAGGTAGCAACTTTGGCACAGAGACGGCGAAGCTCTGTCGGATCCGGAACTTGAATGTATTGAACATTATTGATCAATAAACCAAACATTAAATGAGTAATTCTTGTTCTTCGGTTAACACGTCATTAGTTTCCACCTAATTGGGCGTTAGATACAAATCTAGGTTCCTATGCTAAAGGAGGACGATCCTAACAAATTCCTTGTCCTAGTCCCTAGTTGTTGTCAAGTCTTGCCTATAAATAGGTGACTTAGGATGTTTGTCTAGTATGCTGTTTTTGGTAATCAGAGGCGAAGCCCTGCTCGAGTCTGTAATCATTACGAAGTTTATCAATATACGAAACAGACGGTTAAACACTAATCATCACTCTTGTTCCCTTGTTTGTTCAATCAGCTAACAATGAATTCCGCCTCTGTTAGCAGAGCAAGTCTGACCGGAAGCTCACGAGTTGGGATCTATCCTAGCACTCACAAGTGGTATCAGTGCCTTGAGGTCTGATTTGTGAACAAACAACCAAGTTTCAGCTGGATTCAACCTTCAGAGTTTAAGATTCATCCATTAGAAACTCTTCTACTACTCTTTCTTGGAACTTAATCTAGATCTGAAGGATTTCATGGATAATTTGGACTAGGTTATTAGTATAACGTGTTAAAATCAACTCTAAACAGTTCACTGAAACATACAAACCTAAAATCCATCAAAATCTTGCTTGAAATTGCCAAAAAAAACGTGAAATTGTGAACAAGTGTTCGAAGCAGACAAGAATTTTCGCACGAAATACTAGATTTCGCACGAAAATCAGAAACCTAACATCTGAAAAGTTTGAACTAACAGAGAATACAATTTACGCACCAAATTAAATTTTCGCACGGAAATTAAGTTTTCGCACGAAAATCCAGGGTATCATTTCGTACGAAAATTTTCTGTTCCGTCCGAATTTTAAGTCAGTTTCAAGTTAACCTGTTCTAATCCATTTTCTGTTATAAGTATTTTTAAGATGTCAAGTGAGGAAGAAGTCCATAACGTGTTTGCCACACAAGCAGTTACAGCTTTCGTAGCAGCTCAGAACATGAATCTAGAAAATGAAATGTGAACCACAAATGCCTCCAAAACTCATGAATATCGAAGATTACGAGAGTTGGAGTGAGTGATTCACGAACTGGGTCAAAGCAACAAACTTAAATTGCTGGTTTGCTCTCGAGAACAAATACCAAGCGCCTCTTAATGAACTTGGAATCGAGAAAAAGTTAGCTCGTTTGACCGAAGAAGAACGAGAAAAATACCTTAATGAAAAGAAGATGATGAATCTCCTCCATCAAGCCATAAAGGAGGATATCTTGGTTCTCTTACAGCATGAAGATGATGCTCAATCGGTGTAGCTAGCTGTATGATTAAGAGCGCAAGGAAGTACTCAGGTAAGAAAAGGGAAAAAGGCATTACTGAACAAAGAATTTGAAGTATTCAATGTTCTTCCAGGTGAAAACATGAAGCAGCTCATCGAACGATACTGCCACCTGGTAGTACAAATAAAGCGTATGGGAATTTTCAAAACAAATGAAGAGCTAGTCGACAATCTGGCAGATTCTTTGCCTGAAGGGGAATTGTCAACATATCTAACCATCCTACAGAATAGGGCAGAGTATGACAATCTAAGTCTACCAAGATTCATAGAAAAATTGGAAGGGCATGAGCTTGAAATGCAGAAAATGGCAAAAGGCAAGAAATCAAACTCGCAACAGGACGTGAGTCTATACTACAAAGGAACCCAAACACTCATGTTCAGAGTCCCAAGATCCAAACTGCCTCTAGTGCTAACTCAAACGCTAGTCCAGCCTCCAGTCAATCAAGTGGATTCCAAACATTTGCTTCCTTCAATCCAAACAATCACCAAGGACAACAATCATCTCAGAGCTCAAGTCAACCACAAAGCAATCAACAAAATCAATCCAATTCTAACCAATGAATCTTGCAATGTAACATCGCAATGAACCTCCAGAACACTCAAGACTTCAATGAGCAGACCGCTAAGCAACACATGGTGCTACTTGCAGCAGTTTCTGGAATCCTATGAGAGTCTAGTAGCTGGAAGAATCGGAAATCCGGAAATGACTAAAGATGATTATGATCAAATTGATCCGAAAGAAATGGAAATGAGACATTATGTGGTGCATGGCATCAGTGGTTCGAAGAGCACAACGGTTCATGGAAATTACATGAAGAGATGATTTGAGAGGCCTTGACGGAAAATTAGGATTTGATAAATCCAAAATCACTTGCTTCAAATGCAGAGAGAAAGGGCACTTCAAGCGTGAATGTCCAAACCGAGAAGTTAAGGGCAATCATAATCCATTCGGGGATGATTATACAAGAAGGCGATTTATCTTTGACCTTAGCCAGAGAAACGCATGATACAGATTGAAGATGGACCTTCGAAATCAAAAGACAAAGCTGTTGTTGTCACACAAGAAGATGAGGGGTTCAACTAGAACAACTTCATTTCCAAAAATGAAAGTCTTGCTCTTGTCGCTGAAATCATAGAAGAACTTGAATCATCTGAAGAAGTTACAAAAGAAGAAATGGAAGAGGTTCTGGCAGACTACTTCAGATCATCAGCGGAAGAAGAAGAATGTCTCAGAGATACCCCTAAACCTTGTTTATTTAACACAATTCTGAAAACGTTTGCAGGTAGCTTCGATTCTGGTCACAAAGAAGAAAGTCCTGAGGAGACGAAGATAGAGAGTATGGAGGTGATTGAGGTAACCAAGCCTATAACACTGGAGAGCTTAACCGACATTGCCAACAAAGCGCCTATGGCAAAAAAAAACAAGGTAGTCAGTGTGGAAACACAGGTAGAAAAGGTTGAAACAGCTAAAGAAACAATCAAAACTCAGACTGTCGAATTGGCTAGCTCATGCTTAAAATGTGCCGAAGCATGTGAGCTATGTGCTGAGAAAGAGAAAGCTTTTAAAGAACTTAAAACATACAATGATAAGCTGTCATACGATTATAACACCGTAAAAGAATCATATGATAAACTCAGCAGAACCATTCGACAGTATGAGAAACTGTCAAAGAAGATGAAAAAACACTTTCAATGCTCAAAGCAACTGTGATGGACAAACAAATGGCCATTAATCTTCATATTAACACAATTGCTGAGCTTAAAAGTGAGCTGGAGAAAACTAGAATTGAAACAGAAAGGGTTAAAAAATTGTTAATCAGTTACTCTACCAGCATGTATGTCCTCGATCACATTCTTCCAAAACCAGAAAGCAGCAAAAAAGGTAAGAAGAATGATAAAAGCCTTGGAAAATGTTACGATCATGTTCCACCTCCTATATGGAATAGCTATTCTAAGAAACACCCTAACGGAGCGGATAAGGCGCTGAATTTAAATCTACTCACTGAAAAGAGTAACGAGCTGCCTGGAAATCTTGACGTAACATATTCCAAAATAGAAAAGGAATGTGAATCCGAGGTGTTAAACAAAGTGTTTGAAAATGTTTTTGAAAATGAGTCTGATAGCACAATTTACGAGAGTGCTAAGTCAAACAATGAGAAATCAGAGTCAAGTTCACCTTCTGGATGTGAGAAAAGTTTTCATGAAAATTTCATCACAACATCAAACAATAGTTTAAATGATGATCCTAATGTAGTTATCTACAAACTGAAAGGATCAGATAAACTATATATTGACGAAGAATTTCCAGTCCAGAATGTTAACTTTGACCATGTCGATAAATTTTTTAAACTCATTGAAGTTGAAACATCTGATCTTGAGAAGAATTTTGCTGGTTTCTACTCAAAACCAAAGAAATCTAACAAAAACATTCATCCCAGAGGTAGAGGTTATCCTGAAAACAAAAGGGATTGGTTAGGGTTTGAAAAGAAACGAAACAACAGATCCCGAAAACCAGTTTTCACAAAGAAAGTTGAGTTTGTTTTTGGAACAAATACTGTTGAAGAAAAGGAAGTCATTAACAAACAAACCAACAAAGAGTTTAAGAAAGAAAAGGAGCTTCGTGAACAAGCTTTGGAACATACTGTTGGAAACGACAGTAGAACTTGTTACAGATGTAACAAAGTTGGGCATATTGCGCGACAATGCTCTCAAAATCGTCCAAAACCTGTTCATGAACAAAGAAGGTTCACAGTAGATGAGAAGAAAAAGGGTACAGAGTTTGTGCCAACAAAAATTTTAAAGAGAAAAGATACTTCTAATTCTAATAATGAACCAACGACTGAAATCATTTCAAAATATGAAGTTGGAGAAACATCAAAGTAAAATGAAAAGAAAGAATCTAATATCTACATCAAAAAGGCGTTTTCAAAGGAACAAACCTGGGTCGCCAAGACAAAAAAGTCTCCTGTGACCATGAAATCAACCAATTAAAAGAAAAGACTGAATCAAAGACTGGACAATGGGTTGAAATTAAGAAAGAAGTCAAAATTGCCAAAGTTCCAAAGGTCGACATTGTCATCCCACCCAAGACCGAAAGGGCTTGGATCTCTCTGTTTAAGTAATATGTTTTTCATGTGTGCAGGGGCTTCCAAGGTCAATCATCTCAAAGTGGATCATGGACAGTGGAGCTTCTAGACACATGACAGGGATGTTGGCTTTACTGTACAACGTAAAAGCCATCAGGGTAGGATATGTTGGGTTTGTCGGAACACAGGGCGGCAGGATCGTGGGAGAAGGAATTCTGACAAATGGAGTTGTATCTTTCGACAAAGTAAACTACATTGCTGAGCTTGAGAACAATTTATTGAGCATTTTACAAATTTGTGATAAGAAGTTCAAAACTCACTTCAATGACAAGGAATGTCTCATTCTCAAACCAGGTTTCGTAATTCCTGAGGAGTGGATCCTCATGCGCGCTCCAGGAGAAAATGATCTGTATATCTTAGACATGAGCGTCGCATCCACTACTTCAAAGGAAGGTCAGTGTTTTGAATCAAAGGCCACTGAAAAAGAATCAATTCTATGGCACAGGAAGATGGGTCACATTCACCTAAGAAAGATGAATTATTTGGTGCACAACAATCTAGTGGAAGGGGTGAATCTCAAAAATTTTCATTTGTCGGATGACTGTCTTAGCTGCAAAAGGGGAAGCAACATAAGAAGTCACACCCCAGAAAGCTTCTTAATTCTATCAAGCTTCCACTAGAAAGGCTACACATGGATCTTTTTGGGCCTGTCAATGTGAAAAGTATTACAGGAGATCTGTACTGCCTGGTCGTAACTGATGACTTCTCAAGATTCTCATGGGTTTTCTTCCAAGAAAGCAAGAATGAAACGTTTGACAATTTGATGATCTTGTTTTGAAAGATTGAAAACCTTTACCATTTGCCTACCAAGAGAATCAGAAGTGACAACGGTACTGAGTTTAAGAACAACAAGATGCTCGAATTCAGCAATGCTAAGGGTATTCATCATGAGTTCAGTGCCCCCTATACTCCTCAACAAAATGGAGTAGCTAAGCGAAAGAACAGAACGCTTATCGAGACAGCACGCACAATGCTTGCTAATTCAAAGTTACCTATTAGCTTTTGGAGCGAAGCTGTTGCATCTGCATGTTACACCCTTAACCGTGTACTGACTGTCAAGAAACACAAGAAAACATGCTTTGAACTTCTTAACCAACGAAAACCTAATCTAGAGTTTTTGGAACCTTTTGGATCACCGTGTACCGTATTGGACCCGGATGGAAAATTTGGAGCCAGATCTTTGGAAGGATTCTTCGTAGGGTATGCAAGTCCGCAAAAGAGATTTTATCTACCAAGCATGAATCAGGTTATCATTGCTCAACACGTTGAATGCCAAAGATACACAACGCCCATGCAAAAACCTGGAGATCCTTGGCTGTTCAATTACGAAGGGTTGTGGAGTTCGTTCGATCTGCCTGAAGAACCATCCGAGGAAGAGCTCATCTTGCTATTTCAACAACATCAGATATCTAATCAAGAGCAAGTAACAGGGCCGTTGGTTATTTCTCCAACAGCAACTCCTTCCTCAGGAGCAGGTCCGAACAATACTCAGCCAGAACTAGTTGTTGCTCCAATTCAGAGTACTACAGCAGAACCATCTTCCTCTCTACCAGCAGATGCAGAACCTGAACAAGACCCTACCTTTGAAGATGGGGGATCTAGTTCCGATGAAGGATCAGAAGAGATTTCAAGTTATCTTAACAATCAAGCTGCTGAGACCAGTGCGAGAAATGAGGCTACTTCTTCAGAACAAGTTGCAGATCAGAATATCAAAAATTTAGAAAGCTCAGTAAATGTTCCAGGGGAAGTGATGCCTAGAACAGTCTCCTACCATCCAATAGATAACATCATTGGAGAACTACAAGCTGGCGTGAAAATGCGAAATCAGATCAATAAGGATCTAAGTTGTTTTTATTCTAAAGTTTCTCCACTTAAAAATAGATTTTCTCATAGTTGTTTTGTTTCTCAGGTAGAACCAGGAAACTTTAGAGATGCTCTTAAAGATGAAAGTTGAGTGGAAGCAATGCAGGAAGAATAATTGCAGTTCAAGAAATTAGGAGTCTGGGAACTTGTTGACCTACCACCAAAGCAGAAAAAGATAAGCACTCGGTGGGTTTACAAGTGCAAAAGAGATGATAGAGGAGTGGTTGTTCGAAACAAAGCTCGGCTCGTAGTTCAAGGTTTTCGTCATCAGGAAGGGATAGACTACAACGAAGTCTATGCCCCAGTCGCAAGTCTAGAAGCTATCCGCATTTTCCTGGCTTTCGGCTCATGGAAAGGTATTAAGGTGTACCAATTGGATGTGAAGTCAGCTTTCCTGTATGGTAAAGTAAAAGAGGAGGTATATGTCGGCCAACCACCGGGGTTTGTCGATCCAATTCACAAAGATAAGGTCTACTTGCTGAACAAAGCTCTTTACGGTTTACACCAGGCCCTGAGAGCCTGGTAGCCTGGTACGAAACGCTTTCCAAGCACCTTCTGGCTAACCGATTCACCAGAGGAACAGTAGACAACACTCTCTTTACCAAGGAAGTAGATGGACATCTGATTATTGTACAAATCTATGTGGACGATATCATCTTTGGATCGACAAATGAACAGCTGTGTAAGGACTTCGAGAAAGTCAGAAAGAAAAATTCGAAATGAGCGCTATGGGAGAGATGAAATTCTTTTTGGGGCTTCAGGTTGAACAACTGCCAGACGGTATTTTCATTCACCAGACGAAGTATGTTCATGACGTGTTGGAGAAATTTGACATGACAGGAACTAAACCCACATCTACCCTTTTAGCCACAAACCACGGCATTTGTCCAGACGAGTATGGAGACAAAGTTGATGAAACATTGTATCGCTCCATGATCAGATCCTTGATGTATCCACATGCCTTTGCGCCATATATCAGTCAAATCCAAAGGAATCACATCTGTTAATCGTCAAGAGGATCATGCGCTACTTGAAAGGATGCCTAAGCACCGGCTTGTGGTATCCACATCACGACACTTTCAATCTTGCGGGTTACTCGGACTCTGATTTTGGTTGCTGCAAGCAGAGCGCTAAATCTACAACGGCCGACTGCTAGTTCTTCGGAACACGTTTGGTAACGTGGCAATGCAAGAAACAGACCGCGGTCGCTCTCTCTACTTGCGATGCTAAATACGTTTTAGCATCCACTTGTTTTTCCCAGATACTATGGATACAACAACAGATGAGAGACTACGGTCTGCAATTTCTTGATACGCCCATATTCGTAGATAACAAGGCGGCTATTGATATCACAGTCAATCCTTGTCAACACTCGCGCACCAAACATATTTAGATTCGATATCACTTTATCTGTGACTGTCACGAGAAAAAGTTGGTACGAATTGAGAATATCCGCACTGATGACCAAAAAGCAGATTTTTACACCAACGCTTTTGATCGAGCACGTTTTCGAAATCTTTCAAAACTAAATGGTTTAAAGAATCTGACATCAGGGGTATTTATGAGGTTGAATTTGAGGATGACGATGTTGGGACGTGATCCTCACTGGTAAGTCAAATGTTTTTCTGTAAATAGTTTACATGCTTTCTTAAAAACAAAAATTACAAAAATATGTTTATGATTTTAGGGGGAGAAAAAGTTGTGAAAAATACAAAAACATTGAAAAATTCATGTAAAATACAAAAACATTAAAAAAATACGAACAAGAGTTTTGTGTATAAGAGGAAATTATAGTACATCAGTGGACCATTACAGTACGCTAAATAAATGTATTGTTTAAAAGTGTCTGAACAGGTCTTTCTAAGGATGTGCCAGTAGGCTTTGCACGTTCAGTAAACTACTTTCAGGATATAAACCTAAATAGATAAACTGGTAAATATGTGGCTTAACATCTCTCGGATATATAGGCTTGGTACCACGAAATTTCGTTTGAGAGAATGCCAGATTCTGAGATACTAGTTCTTTATATTTAGTTGATATCTGGGGTATTATATGAGTTCTTCTGATTTTGCGTCAGCAATGGCCTAGAACTTGTATAATACTTTCGCATTATTCACACCCAAAACCTGTATAAAAATGAAGAAAAATATCATAAAAAGATATGACATTTTGCTGTACAAAAATTAAAAATATTCCCAAGAGGAGCACCACCTAAAGTCGAGCCTTCATCTCTTTCTCTGTACGGAAGTACTAACCTAGGCTCTCAAGGTTTCGCATTTCACCCCTACACAGATATCAGTTAGATATACTCACCTGTGAGATGAAATCTAGGGAATCTCGATGCGGGAGTATATTCTGAGGTGGGAAACACAGATTAGGCCATGTTGTTAAAAAATATATAACATATCTTCAAGCAGTTGAGAAACGTGTAGAGGTTTAAGTGGATCAGTATACTGACAATCTGAAGAAAATCTGTTTAAGAACTTAAAGTTTTATCTAGAGCAACGGTACTGGTAATGTGTCTCAATAAACTGATATGATCCTCTAACACAACTCGCAAAAATATGTATGTAAATATGTTTGTACATATTGCTTTAAGTGTTTCTAGTTTAGAATATCCAAAAATTCAAAAGATTTTCTATTTGTTCTTTAAGATTTAACTACCGGTGATGGAAAACTGATCTTCAAAGTCAAAAGCGACAACATGCGGAGGGAAATCTTTTGAAATACGGGCTGGGAGCTAATCTGGAAAAAAGTCTGGTTTGAAATATAGAAAAGTTCATTCATTTGAAACTTAAAATCAAAGGACAATGTCAGTTTCGGTCAAAAAGTGGTCAACCAAGGTCATTAACTTGGACTTGGTAGCCAAAACAGTTAAACAACGTCATTAACTTGGACTTAGACAACTGTGTGGATAATTAAAACTGAAAATAAACGAAAAAGTTGAAGTTGAGAATATTTCAAAGGGTCAAACAATTTTCGCACGAAAATTTCAATTTCCGCACGAAAATTTGGCATGTATTCACACAGCCAATTTTCTTACGAAAATGTCAGGCCTATATATAGGAGAGAGATAAACAGATTCCGCACGAAAATCTGTTGGAATTTTTGTGCGGATTCTCTGAGGCGATTTGTGCTCTATCTCTCGATTCACTCGTTTTCTGACTTATTTGATACATAAGGGAAGTTGATTTACACACCTCTTGTAATGGAGAAGGTATTACACCAAGATCAAACCGTGAATTTGGACTATTTTGGACTTAAACGGACTAAAGCGTAGATCTAAGATAATCTAGCCGGTGAAACTTAAAATTGAACTCTCCAACGTTAATAACGGCAAGTTTAACTAAGGTTTACCGTTTCAATTTCGAGAAAATGTCAAAAATTGCAAGTGTTTTGAGTCGGTTCAATTTGAGAAAACTGTTGGGGAAGAGATGAATTTTCGCACGAAAATAGACAATTTTCGCATGAAAATTGTTGAGATGAAATATTTTATCTGGCTTCTAAAATTTTCACACGAAAAATTTGAAAAATTATGAAAAGTTATTTTCGTACAAAAATTTTGAGGAATTTGTTTGTGAAAATTTCTAACTTTTTCATGTCTCTCTGTTTCACAGAAAACCGCATATAAGTTTCACCCAATGCACAACTCCTGCTGCTTAATCGATAAGGATGTGCGAGGGTTTGCTCCATATTCTCCGTATATGGATTTTCTGGAGAGGCTGTCGGTGTATTATGCTCTCACACATAAATATGACGTTTATGCATCGCACGTCGACCGTTTTTGGGCCACAACAAAGTTTCAAGCCGATTCAAGGGCGATTACGTCAGCAGTAAGAATATGAGAGAATGATGTGAAGATCACAATTACTGAAGATCTTATACGAACAGTATTACATTTTAGGGATGAAAGCGATTTTCCTACAGGGTTTATAGAGAAGTTCCTCAAAGGATGCTTCTATAGAATGGGCTACAATGGTTATGTGAACTCTGCTCCTTACAAGATCAACCGGCTAGGGCTACCCTACAGATTTCTAGCTCAATGCATCACACGTTCATTAAGCCATAGGAAAGGGGGTTGGGATGATTTAGTAGATTATCACATGTTTATGATTGTAGTTGTGACCCTGTACAAGCCATACAACTTCAGCAAGTTGATTTTTGATCAGATAGTGATGAATTTGGGTAAGGGTCGATTTTTGCAATATCCTAGATTTGTTCAGATGATCCTCGACCACCTACACGCCAATCTCGTGTAGGAACGTCCACAATTTGCACGGGAACCTAAATTTGTTATCTATTGTTCAATTAGGCGGAAACTAATGACAAGTTAACGAAATAACAAGACTTACTCATTTAAATGTTGTTTTCATTGATCTAAAGTTCAATATATTCGAGAACCGGATCCGACAGAGTTTTGTCGTCTCTGTGCCAAAATCTCTCCCTCTTACAAATGAATCACCAAGGCACTTATTTATAGTTTCCCAAGTTCGCTGGTGAGGATAGAAGTTCGCTGGTAGGAGGGTAAGTTCCGGCGAACTTGACATAGTCAAGTTCAGCCGAACTTGACATCAACAAACCCATCTCAAGCGAACTTGACTCCTAACTCACTTAAATACATCTAGATTCTAACAGATTAAGCCCTATTCACCCAGACTCGATACATAATGATGTAGGCAACAGACATATGCATCAACAGACTCCCCCTTGGATGTTGCCGCAGTCATTTTGACTTTTAAAATCTTCTGAGTCTTCCGATCTTTAATTCTTGAATAAACTTTATTATCTTCATCTTTATATCCTCTTTCTCTTTCTTTGAACTTTGTTTTGATAAAACTTTTAATCAACATGCTCCCCCTAGCATTAAGCTTTAGTCTCAGACTCCCCTTTGCTTTGATCTTTAGATTTCAAACTTCCCCTAGCTTTGAGCTTTCTTAAATCTTTGGACAGTGTTTTAACCAGCTCCCCCTTGCTTTAAGCTTTGCTCCTCTAGCTTTAAGCTTTCCGGTATCTTCAATCTTTGCTTTATCAACTCCCCCTCAAACTTTACTTCCTGTCTAAATAAAATCTGACATTCAAATAAACATTTCAGATTCACTATTTTGAAATTTTGTACTATCAACATTTCAAACCTTAATCTTCCCTTCAATCTTTAAAAAAACATTAATTGTTTCAAGTTCAACTTAATGACCTTGAATACATTTTACATTTAAGAACTTCAATATTCACGTTTTTATTATTTGATTTGTAAAATCCACTTAGTTGATCAAATCCAATGTTAATGACCTTGATTAACCAAATATATTAACCAAGTCCAAATTAATGACATCAGTTTGAACAATCTGATTTTAAAGTTTCAAATTAATGAACTTTTAAACATTTATTAAATTTCTTACCAGACTTCGAAGATCCGTTCTCCAATGTGGAAACAAAATCTTTTTGTATTTTAGAAAATTTATGCTAAAACACACTGGAAATCTTTTTGATTTTTATCATGAAAAGCAAGTAAAGTACTTACAGAACTTTTAACAAGTAAAGTAAACTATGTACAAACATATTTACAGACATATTTTTGTGAATTCGTGTCTAAGGATCATATCAGTTAATTGAGACATATCACCAGTACCGTTGACCTTTAGATGACTTTAAGTTTTAAACTCGTTTACCTGGATTGTCGATATGTTTGTCCACTTAAACTTTACCACATTTCTCAATTGTTCCAAGATATGTTAAGGTATGATTTATGAAACTTGACTTAACTATGTTTCCCACTTCTTGAATATACTCCCGAATCCATATTCCCTAGATTTCATCTTACAGGTGAATATAGCGTAATTGATATCTGTATTAGGGTTGTGCGAGGCCTTGAGAGCTCAGGTTAGTACTACCGTACAGACAAAGAGATAAAGGCTCGTCTTTAAGGTATGTTCCAATTAAGGAATCTTTTAAGCATTACAAATGATTAGATCTTTCGATACTTTTCAAGTTTTGCATGCTAATTTGGGGTTTTTAGCAAAAGCGTTATAGAAGTTCTAGGCTATTGCTTCTGCAAAATCAGAAGAACTTGTATAATACCCCAAATATCAACTATCTATAAAGACCTCGTATCTCAGAATCAGTCAATCCTTCAATCGAAATTTCGGAGTACTAAGTCCACATATCCAAGATGTGTTAATCCACAAGATTAAGCAGTTGCGAAATTTAGTTTATATCCCGGAAACAATTTACTGAATCGTGTAAAGTCTATCGACACATCCACAGTAAGACTTGTTTATCACTTTTAAACTTTACAACTTTAGCATATTGTGATAGCCCACTGATGTACTATCATTTCCTTTTTGACAAGCAAATCTTTTTGTCTTTTTCAATGTTTTTATACTTTTTGAATTTCAAAGTTTTTTAATTTTCAACTTTTTCATATGTTTTTTATTTTTCTAAAAAGTTTCTTACTCCCCCTAAATCAAAAACATATTTTTAGATTTTAGATTTAAAGAAATTCTTCTAAAAATATAACAAACTAATGTGGATCACGAGACCTCGTCGTCCGATCCTTTTGTTTTTATTTTCTACATCATCACCTGTCAGCATAACAAACCATTAAACTTTGATAACATCAACTTGTAGAAACCACTTGTAAGAAACACTTGTGTGAAATCAATTTTTTTAAATGATTTTTCAATATAACAATCAGTGTTTTGTTTAACGGTGTGGATTTTCTCAAATTTTTAAAATTTTCTTATTCAACCACTTGTAATTTCAAAAAAAATGTCAAAGATTATGACTTTCTAGATAAGTTAAAAACTCATGAAGTTCCGCTATCCACATTTGACTTTGACAAGCGGATCTTGTGGAACTCCTGCACATAAAACAATTTATTTGAATAAAGAAACCCAAACCTTGTTGGGTTTGGGTTTGACATGATAAGCATCATAACCATATTCTAACTCTTCATCATAATCAAAATCATCATCAAACATTTCGTCCAATGTCGATTCTGAAAACGTTTTTACCTTTTCTTTATTCGTTTGTTTGATTACTGACTCGGTTAATTTGACATTTTCAGTTTTGTCAGCAACAGGCTTTGGTTTCTTTGATGATGAAAGCCTTTTCTTAGCAACCCATGATTGTAGCTTGCTTCTCGCTTTCTTGATATAGAATCTAGAATCTTTGTTTTCATTTAATTTTGAAGTTTCACCTTTTTAAAAAATTGAGTTTTCAAACCTTGAACTGGTTGTTTTTGCTTTTCATCTTTTGACCCAGTTTTTCTTCTGTGGAAACACAGGCTTTAAATTCAGACACTTGCGTGCAATATGACCAACAATATTACCTTTAAAGCAAGTCCGATTACCAGAAACATTTCCACTAGTGGGTTTTAATCCACTTGTGGACTTGGTCTTAGCCTTGTCCCGAAGTTCTTTCTCCTTTTTGAATTCATCATTCGATTTCTTACCGATCATACCTTCTTCCTGAACCGTATCTGTCCCATACATAAACTTCATGTGTTTACCTTTGTATTCATGAAATGGCGACTTCTGGTTCTTTCTCGGTTCTTCTTCACTTTCCTCCAAACCCAATCCTACTCTCCTGTTCTCAGGAAAATCATCACCAAACTTTCGGTAATTGTTAGTATTCCTTTTAGATTTCGAGTAAAATCTTTTCTCATTTTTCTCAAGATCATCTGATGAAACTTCTACAAGTTTGAAAAATTTATCAAGTTGGTCCTCTTAACGTTCCGAATCGAAAAACTATCATCGAAGTATAATCTATCAGATTCCTTAATCTTGTACATGACAACATTAGGATCATCACTTAGATCATGTTCTGATGATGTATCGTCATCTTCAGATTGTGATTCTGAGTTTTTCGAACTTGATTTGGCGCTTTCAGAGCTGCCTTCATCAGAATCATTTCCTAACACATTTTTAACCACATTTTTTACCACTGCTTCATTGTCATCATTTGATTTTGTAAAGTCTACGTCAATGTTCTCAGGCAATTTATCGTTCATTTCTGATAAGAGTAAAAGATTAAATGCATTTTCAATCTCATCATCTTTCTTGCATGATTAACTTGCAAGAAATGGTGGAGGAACACTTCCGTATTCTTTACGCTTTGATTTATCACCATTTTCCTCCGACTTAATCGTAGGTAAAATGTGATCGATGACATAGGCGTTTGTGGTGTAACTTTTTAGCAATTGTCTTACCCTTTCTGTTTCAATCTTTATGTCATGAAACTCACGCTTTGTTTTGGCAATAGTATTTATGTACACGTTAATTGCCTTTTTATATCAATTATTGTAGAATTTAACATTTTAACATTAGCACTGTATTCACTGTTAGCTTGTTCGACATATTTATATTTGCTTGATATTTTGTCATAAGCTTCTTTCATGGTTCTGTAATCATAACGAAAATTTTCGTTGTGTACAGTCAATTCTCTTATGACTTTGACTTTATCAAGACATGGTTCACAAGGATTTACGCACTTTGTGCAAGTTTTTTCAACCTCCACAATTTTCACAACTTCCTTTTCAGACATTTTTACCTCAGCTTTTACCTTTTCTGCTTCTGATTTCAAAGCTTCTTGCCTTTGCATCTCAAGGTAAGCTAACTCTTCTTCCTCAGCTCTCTGCATATATCCTTCTAGAATGACATTTTCTAGAGCAGCATCAAAATACGATGTCTCAGCTTCATCCACTAACTCTGCTATCATAGCAACACTAGTTTTCTTTCCGATGTATCTGTTCCAGTCAAAACCATCTTCTTCATGACTACCAACAAGAGCTTGTTCGACTTTCTTTCCAGGTTTATCTTCAACTTCAATTTGCGTTCTTTTTGGATATGGCTTGTATTGAAGAGCTTTCTTGTAGTACTCATTGTTGCTGCCGAAAGGATTTTGGTTTCCACTTGCTTCTTGATTGTTGCATTCTTGTTTGAAATGCCCTTTCTGTCTACACTTGAAGCATGTGACTTTAGACTTGTCGAAACCAAGCTTATTGCTTGAATTTCCAATATCCCTTCTAGTGAGAGCCACAAATTTTGGAACTCTTCTGATGATGGATGCAAGGCTCCATTTGATATCCATTAGCTCCAATTCTTCTTCGTCCACCTGATCATAATCTTCGGCGGTCATCTCTGGATTACCAATCTTTCCAGCAACGAGACTTTCATATGATTCAAGAACGATAGCAAGAACTGCTATGTTTATTTCGCCACCTTTTCAGGAAATACATTCTTCAAATCAACTGCTATGTTGCACTGAAAAACATTTGAATCAGAACTTGCTTGACTTGTCTGACTTGGGAATGAAGAGTTTGAACTAGCACTTGTATATCCAGCATATGGAGAACTTTGATTTGGAGAAGAATTTGTATTTGCACTAAATGCTGTTTGAATTTTCGGCCTTTGAATCGGAATATCTCCTCTATAATAAACACCGACATCTTGAACAACATTAGCATTCTTTGATTTTGCAATTTTCCTCAATTCCATTTCAGGACCTTCCAATTTGTCGATGAAGGATGACAACTTTAAATGTCTCCAAGATGGACTATTCTTCAGAATCATAAGATATGTTGTCCATTCTCCTTCTGGAAGTGCATCGGCCAACTTCTCGATTTGCTCTTCATTAGACCTTTTGATATCATGTCTACGCATCTGAACCATGAGGTGACAGTATCTATCGATCATCTGCTTCATTGTTTCACCTTTAATCATCGTGAAGATCCCGAACTCTTTCTTGATCAAGGCCTTTTTGCTTTTGATCATTTCATCACTTCCTTTGAATTTGGCGCAAAGAGCGTGCCATAATTCTTGTGATGTTTCATATTCTGGCAATAATATCAAGATATCTTCCTTTACTAATTGTTGAATCAAGCTAATCATTTTCTTCTCAGCGACATAATTTTCTTTGTCGGTTGGTGAGAACTTGTTCAACGGAAGATCTTGATCACGCTCATCCTTTGGCCATTTGTAACCATCCTCAACTGCAACCCAGCTATTGAATTGATTCGCTTGTATCCAATTCACAAACTTTTCCTTCCATCCTTCAAACTCGTCCTACTCATTAGCTTTGGCGGTTTCGACGTAGTACCCATTTCATTGTCGATATTCATCTGGTTCGCCGCAAGAGTATTAGCTTTTGATGAAGACGCCATATGTGAAAAAATACATTGTGGAAATCTTCCAATTTGTCAATTTGAAGACTTATCTGAGAATACGATCAAAAACACTCAAAAATTGATTAGTAAGAGACAAGATCGGTCGAACTTGTGTGAAAAACAGTTTTTTATTTCAGTTTTCACAAGTTCGGTTGAACTTAGATAAAAATTTCAGATTCTATCACAAACACCTCAAGCTCGGTCGAACTTGAAATGAGATTTGAGATGAACTACAACTTCGAGTGGACTTGTAAATGATTCAAGAGAAAACAGGTAAGTTCGGTCGAACTTATGTGAACTATCAAGAGGATTCTCAAGTTCGGGCGAACTTATATGAGAAATTCAACAAAAATCATTCAAGTTCGGTCGAACTTGCTATAAAAGGTTGAATTATCTCTTAAGTTCGAGCGAATATCTATAAAATCCTTGAAAATTCTATCAAGTTCGGTCGAACTTGATTAAAATCACTAAAATTTTACTCAAGTTCGGTCGAACTTGATGTTAAGTTCGGCTAAAACTTGTGTTCCAAAACATGGTTTTTCCAACTTTTTGATATCGAAACGTTTGAATTTGATATTCAAACTCTCAAGGCTTTATCACACATGTATTTTACATGACATTTTCAAAATTAGCCAATTCTATCCATGAATTCTTCAAAAAATGTGAATATATTAAGAAAAATGATAGAATGGAGATGAAATAGAGAAATTCTTGTCTTGATTCCAGCAAATTTAGGTATCCATGCTCTGATACCACTTGTAGGAACATCCATGATTAGCACGAGAACCTAAATTTGTTATCTATTGTTCAATTAGGCGGAAAGCAATGACAAGTTAACCAAATAACAAGAATTACTCATTTAAATGTTATTTTCATTGATCTAAAGTTCAATACATTCGAGAACCGGATCCGACAGAGCTTCGCCGTCTCTGTGCCAAAATCTCTCCCTCTTACAAATGAATCACCAAGGCACCTATTTATACTTTCCCAAGTTCACTGGTGAGGATAGAAGTTCGCTGGTAGGAGGGTAAGTTCGGGCGAACTTGACATCAACAAACCCATCTCAAGCGAACTTGACTCCTAACTCACTTAAATACATATAGATTCTAACAGATTAAGCCATATTCACTCAGACTCGATACATAATGACGTAGGCAACAGACATATGCACCAACATCTCGAGAAAAAGAAGGAAGATATATTGAAGTTAGAACATATGTCTTCGTCTGACCTTCACAACATCAGCAACTACCGTAAAGGAGGAAAGGCTCCAGCTTTTAAGCCTATTTTTGTTACATTCGTCAAGGCTGATTATGTTGCTCCGCCCGAAGGTAAATGGAGGAATGAGGGCAGTGGTGATGAAAGCGAAGAATGGAGTATGATGGAATATTTTGTTGAGAAACGAAGTTTATGGTAAATCAATGGCGAGGGAGTGAAAGGTCATTATGGAAGTAAGAAAGTTGGTTCTTCTTCCTCTACCGCAAAAAAGAAGAAATCATCAGAGATTTCCTCCTCGGCCCCCAAGCGCCAAAAGAAACAACCAAGTGTTGGTACAGGTTTGATTGATGAACCTGATGTCGAGCAAGTTCTGGTTGAAGAAACTGTGCGCACCGAGGAAGCAACTCATTAAGAATTTGTAAGAGAAACTGCTGAATAAATTGAAGGTATGGTTGGTGTTGAAACAGCAGCTGGTGGTGGTGATGATGAAGGGCCATCATCGAGTACTGATTCTGAGGAGAGGAGGGAAGGTGAAAAGAATGATAGAGAAAGAAAGGAACAAGAGAGGATAGAGAGAGAAAGGAAGTTGTCCGAAGAAAAGCAGCACAAGGCTACGAGTGATGATGACACTACATACGAGCCATCTGAGGTCGAAGAGGATATCATAGTTGTCAAGCTTGCAAGGAAGAAAACTGGTAAAAGGGTTAAACATGCTGTAGCTCGAAAGCCTAAATCGACTGCTAAGAAGCTAAGAATCAAGCTGAGAACAAAGACTACAGAGCCTCCAGTTGCTCCATCTATTGAAATAACTTCTGAATGTCCTCCATCTCCTCCTCCAACGTCTCAGCAACCTCCAGTTGTTGAAACACCAAGTGTGTCTGCTCAACATGCCTCTCCTCCTCCTCAACACACTACTACAAATATTCCTGTTCCATCACCTCCTCCAGTGTTTGAACCTCCAGTTGTATCTCCTCTGTGTCAGCCTATTGGAACTCCTCCTGTTACTTCTCAGGCACAGGCGACATCATCGGCTCATCCTACACAACAACATCCTCCATCAGACACAACCTTTGATGATTTTTACTTTGATTATGAGGCTATTCCAGGGGGAGAGAATATGACAGCTGATGACGTGTATGTTGGAAGACTCAGTGAGTTGGAAGCAAAGTTGAAGAGTGCTGATGAGAAGATTAAGATCCTTGAGTCTGATAGAGATAGCATCAGGGAGATTCTGAGGTTGGTCACTGATGATAGCGAGAGATACTTTCAAGCTGCACAGAAAGTTATTGTTTACGAAGAAAAGATTAAGGTGCTGGAAAATGAAAGAGATATTATGAAGGCAACTCTCCAGAGCTATGAGACTGAAAATCAGAGGATAATCAAGAAGATGGAAGAGTATGAGGCAGGGTGAGAAACGAACAACAGGCAGGTTGAGCTCATGAAGAAAATACTGGTTCGAACTCTGGGCATCTCTCTCGCTGATGAGATTGAGAAGTTTGAGAGAGAAGAGGCAAGACAAAGAGTGGCAGACAGAGAACAAGCTTCTAAAGCTCTATCAGATGCAGAAGGCAGAGGAAAGCAAAAGATTGTTGATATTCCTGTCTCTAGCTCTCATGAGCAGGAAGCTGTTGTTTCGTCGGATCCTGTGATCGAACAATCTGCGCCGGAAGCTGAATCCGTGCCAGTATCTTCTGAGATAGTCGTTTATGATCCAACCGTTGATGTATGCAAAAGGTTTGTGCTTCAGGGGGAAGTGATTTTAGAGTCGATGACAAAGGAGAAAGCGATAGCTCAGAGGGAATTAGAGAAGGAGATTGATGAAATGGTAGACGGAACGTATGATCATTTAGAGAAGGAAGGATTCGAATCTGTAACAAACTTATTTGATAATGAAAATATGATCATTGATGCGTACATGAGTGACTCTGTTTTTGAACTAACAGATGAACAGGTTCAGGGGGAGTCGTCGATCGATGTTGATGAGACAGTGCCAAAGCGAAAAGTCATTTACCTTGAGCACGATGTCGAAGAAGGAGAGTACGTTCATCACTATTCAAAGGCTGAACTTGCTAAGATGATGGGAATCGATGAAGAATCATTTGAGTTCAATTTTGAGGAAGAACTAAAGAATACAAGTTCAGAACTGAATGACTATGTTTTTGAAGACATCCCGCAAGCAAACGATTATGACAAAGTAATCATGGAAGATTGGGATTCAGATGATGATAATGAAGCGGCAAGGTATACAGGTGAAGGAACAGATGTGTTTCCTACCCTTGATGAAATGACTGCTGAAATGAACGATGATATGCTAAAGCAAAAGGTAGCAGAAGTAGTGAAAGATGGCACGACCCCTAAACCACCGACCAAAGAAGAGATCATTGAAATGAAGTAGAAATGGTTCAAGGAAATGCCGCCAGAAAGAAAGTTCCGTCGTCCATTAGCTTTCTTCACCAGAGACCCTGATGCATCTCTGGGTGACATTATCAGTTGGGGATGGATTGAGGAATTAGATGTGTATGCTTTGAAACGTGAGTATGGAGTTCAATACTTCAGTCGACTGGGTGATATAAAGACTCTGCCAGAATGAGATGTGAAGGAGTTGGTACAGACCAAGACGTTTAGTATGAAGTTACGACCGAATGATCAACGTCTATGGAAGCTAATTAAGTTTGAAGCTGAACATGGCTTCAGTTACTGGAAACCTCACAAGCCACGAACCGTCACAAAGATCGATCCAGTAACGCAAGAAAAAGATGAGACTTTGATTGTTAAACAGCCGCGTGTTATGAAGAATATGCCTTTGAAGAAAATAGAACAAGATTTTTACAAATCTTCAAATGGTGGCACTATGATTCAAGTACTGGAGAAGCTGGTATATGTGTTGAACCTAATGAAAGTCATGGGATATGTTTGAAGATCTATCTGAAATCATGATCATGCATAAGAGAATTTAGGGTTGTGGCGTGCGATAAGAGTTTTGGATCCAATGTGGCTGGTCAACTGCTCAGAGAAAGATATTTAACGCCTATTCTTCATCAAGATCAGTTATGAAGAAAAAGATAAAGAGCAAGCCATGTAGTACCAGAGGATTGTTAATGTATGTTATGCTAACAATGTTAATTCAGGTAAAAGCGGGAACACTTCCTGGAGAAAGCTTGAAGCCGAAGAACAGAAAAAGAAAGATCATAAAGAAGAAAGAATCGAGGCAAAACGAAAGATGGCTACTCGTGAGAGATTCAAGTTTGGCAACACGTACAATCGACCTCCTCCTACAGATCGAACTCCCATTGCTTCAGAGGAGCGTCGAATGGCGCCAAAGTGATTCTTCGGATAATTCAAGTCAAATGTGTTTAAAGATTTTTGAAGAAAAGTTTTGAAGACTATCTAAGACCACGGCAACATCCAAGGGGGAGTCTGTTGGTGCACATATGTCTATTGCCTACGTCTAGGATGAGTCTGATGTATAGATAGGGTTTCGTAGCGTCAAATGTTATTAACTGAAAGTTTTGTATAAATAGCTGAATTTTCGCTCGAAAAATTTTAAGAATTTTCGTACGAAAATTTCGTACGAATATTCCTTGTCCTAGTCCCTAGTTGCTGTCAAGTCTTGCCTATAAATAGGTGACTTAGGATGTTTGTCCTAGTCCCTATTTCGTACGGGATTGTCAGTCCTAGGCGCCGTAACTTACTACTGGTCGGCTTGGCCATTGTTAATGAATGTCATTCTTGTTATGAATACAACACACCAACAAGTTCGTTCACATTATTGAAATCGTATCGTTTATATAAACCATAGTATTTGTACTTTGAAAGCTTGAAAACAATTTAGCACATATGAATCACCCCAAAATATTTGCAAAACACAAAAGCGAGGACTATGTACTTACTTGAGATTGCAATTAAATCTTGGATCAAAAGAAAACCAAACCTCAAAGATCCGAGAATTCAAGCGTGTCCTATAAGTGGATAATAATGTAAATATCGAAACTTGAAATCGGAGGATTTGGATAGAATGGTACCTTATAAACCAAATGAGTATTGGGACTCATATGGAATGGTTTAATAAGTTAACATTCTGAGTTGGAAAGATTTTTGTGTGCTTTTGACTCGTTATGACCCGTTAAGGTAGTTTAAGCCACTTTAACGCGTCATTTGCGTAACAACGCATTCGAGTTGTTAGATATGTGTTATGATAAGTCTATGTTACCAAAATATGTTTAGTAATGTTTTTGATCAGATTGTATGTCAAAACTTGTGTTACATATGTTTATAATTGATTGCAAAAAGGGTATTTTGGTCATTTTTAAGGAATATTACAACGGATTACCATAACACAATCCAAACAACATGACCATAAGGTATGACCTCAGAGTGTTATTCCCTATATATTTATGGTCACAAATATGTATTTGGTCGGGTCTGAAGATCCACCAAACGGGTCAGATTCAAAAATCAAAGCGGTAGTCAAACCATTCAACTTTTCGACTCTAAACAAGCACTACAATGAGAGTGACGATTTAGACTTGTTTTAACATGTCTAAATAAGTTTATAAAAGAGTTTTGGCTTCAAAACAACCTGTTTTGATACCCGAAATTAGTTCCATCATGAAATGCGCATTTATCACATTTTGTCCGAAACTTTGACTTGTCAAAATGACTAGAAATGATAGATACTAGTAGGTATGATCAATAGGGATCCTAACCATCTTGATTACCATCATATAGCAAGGTTCAATTGGATTTTAAGTTGATCAATTCATGATCAATTCTGGAAGTCAAACAAAAGTCAAATTTTATGAATTTTAATCCAATTAAACTACAAGAATTGAAACAAGCAAGAAAGAGAACACTTACAAACACCAAAGATTGATCAAGAATACAGAGAAAGCTCCAAGATGGTTGCCAAATTCGGATTGAAGCAGAATGGGACAAAAGAGATGGTTGCAAAAGTTCAAGAATGAAGAACACCATGGTTTTTATACTTGAATTGGGTTCATGTGATCATGACAAGTATCCATGAGTCATCCCTGAACTTGATTAGTATGCAGAAGGGAAGGTGGCAAATTCGTTTGGTGAGTCAACAAGGCATTTAACAAGAAGCTGCCACCTTGATTTAACAATTCTGATGAGCTGGGGACCCCTTACGGACCGTATGGGGTTTTGCCTTACGGTCCGTAAGGCCCTTGCAGCGGGCTGAAGTTTCAGAATTGGCAGAAATGGCCCCTGAACTTGTTTTTAACGCGTTTTGGCACTTTTAACACCCGTTAACCCCATTTTCAAGCTTTATAAGGACAATAAAGTATAGCGAACTTGAAATGTACTCAAAAATGCTTCGGATGTCGTTTCGTTTGGTCATACGGTTGCGGTTTTCGGTTAATTACGACGAAAATCGAAACGAACGCGTGCGTGACCGTAAAAGCGTAACGAATCATATTTTTGCATTCTAATCACTAAAATAAGATATTTTAATGAATACAAAAATTTTTGGATGTCCGTACATGTTCCGGATAGCGATTTACGCGAAAAGGCAGTTCTGAAGAATTTGCAAAATAGCCCCTTAAGTTACAAAAGTGTGATTTTGCCATACCGAAGCCCTCAAAACTTATTTCTAAGCTATGTTAAGGGTATCTATGGTATGTTTAGCTTAAGACCTTGTTCCGGAATGTGTGTCGCTATGAGAATCAGCAGACTTTCATAGTTTGTCGTAAATAGTCCCTGTAATCGAATAAGCTTGTTTTTGACATATCAAACCCTTCAAAACTTATTTCTAAGTTATGTAAAGGATATATAAAGTATGTTAAGTTTGTGTCATCGTTCCGGAGTGTACACCGCATTAAACTAATTACATTTACGTAACAGATTGCGATTTCACTTCCAGAAATTGTTCAAGAGTTTGGAATTGTGCAGGAATTGAATATGTATTATTGAAATAGTAATACAAAAATCATAAAAAAACACAAAATTTCATAAAAATTTCATTCATTGATAACTTGTTTGACATTGTTACATGATCGGATCGTCACAGATATCACAAGCAAGATATGTCTGCGGAGAACGCAACTCTTGAGAATACAATTCTAGAGCAATACATGCAACAAAGAGAAGAAGAGGAGATGGTTTATCGTGAAACTCAAAGGAAAAATGCAATGAAATAAGAGGCTGATAAGGTAAGTTCTGAGGTAACAAATATTGAGAAGGAAATTGTGAAAGTTGTGAAGGTTAAAAAACCTTGCACAAAGTGCACAAATCCTTGTGAACAATGTGCTGAGAAATCTAAGATCATAAGCGAAATGACTGTACATAACAAAAATTTTCGTTATGATTACCGAACAATAAAAGAAGCTTACAACAAAATGAAAGGAACATATTGCAATGTCGAAAAAGCAAATCTTGAGCTTAGTGCTAATGTAACAATGTTAAGTGCAACAATAATTGAAAACAAAAAGCAATTAACATGTATATTGATACTATTGCTGAAACAAGGCGAGAGCTTCAAGACATGAAGATTGAAACAGAGAGGGTAAGGCAATTGTTGAAAGTTGTACCACAAACGCTTATGTCATTGATCACATTCTTTCTACGATCAAGTCGGATGAAAATGTTGAAAAACCAAAAGGTACAAAGCGTAAAGAGTACGGAAATGTTCCACTTCCATTACTTGCGAGTTACTACCGCAAGAAAGAGGACGGTATTGAAAACGCAAAAAACATAACGCTTTTATCAGAAACAAAAGATCAGTTGCCTGAGAACATTGACGTAGTCTATACGAGATCAAACAGTGACAGTGAAGTGGTTGTGAAAAGTGTGGTAAAGAATGTTTTAGGAAATGATTCTAACGACAGCAGCTTTGAAAGCGCTAACTCAAGTTCGAACAATTCGGAATCACAATCTGAAAATGACGATACGTTATCAGAAAATGATCTAAGTGATGATCCTAACGCTGTCATGTACAAGGTTAAAGAATCTGATAGGTTATATTTCGATGATAGCTTATCAGAAAATGATCTAAGTGATGATCCTAACGCTGTCATGTACAAGGTTAAAGAATCTGATAGGTTATATTTCGATGATAGCTTTCCGATTCGGAATGTGAAAGAAGATCAAATCGATAAATTGTTCAAACTTGTAGAAGTTTCGCCAGATGATCTTGAGATAAATGAAAAGAAGTTTTACTCAAAACCCAAAAGGAACTTTAACAACTACCGAAAACATGGTAGTGATTTTCCTGAGAAGAGGAGAGCAGGGATGGGTTTGGAGGAAAATGAAAATGAACCGAGAAAGAACCAAACGTCTCCATTCCACGAATACAAAGGTAAAAACATAAAGTTTGTATATGGGACAAACATGGTTCAAGAAGAAAGTTTGATCGGTAAGCAATCAAATGATGAGTTCAAGAAAGAGAAAGAACTTCGGGACAAGGCTAAGTCCACAAGTTGAGTAAAACCCACAAATGGACATTCTCATGATACTCGGACTTGCTTTAAATGCAATGAAGTTGGTCATCTTGCTCGCAAGTGTCCGAAATCAAAGCCTGTGTATCCACGAAGGAAGACAGTGTCAAAAGTTGAGAAACATCAGCAACCAGAGATTGTGAAACCAATCAAAATGTTAAAATGGAACAAAGAATCTGAAATCAAAGTGAAACCTAAAACTAAAAACAAAGTTTAAAAATTAAATTTTTGAGAAAGGTGAAACTTCAAATTCGAATGAAAACACAGATTCTAGATTTTATATCAAAAAGGCAAGAAGTAAATCACAATCCTAGGTTGTCAAGAAGAATTCATCATGTGAAAGTCCAAAGTTTGTTTCAAAAGGAACTGATATTGTCAAATCAAACGAGTCAGTAATTAAAAATGATCTTTAAAAGTTAAATTTTTCAAAACAAACAAAGAAAGAAAAGGTCGAAAAATTTTCAATGTTGACATCGGACGAAACGTTTGATGATAATTTTGATTACGATGATGGATTTGAAAGTGATTACAATGATTTTTATCAAGTAAAACCCAAAACCAAAAAGGTTTGGGTTTCCCTATTCAAGTAGTTACTTTTCATGTGTAGGGGCTCTAAAGATCCACTTTGTTGAAGTAGAACCTGGATAATGGAGCTTTCTGTCACCTAACTTATTCCGAAAATGCCATATATTTGTCATTTTGAGGGGTTTTTAGTTGAAAAGAAAAATTTATGAAGAAAAAATTGTGAAAATCCACACCGTTGAACAAAACACTGATTTTTTTGTCAAAAACCATTTATTGTTTCAAGTAAATAATATTAATGGTTTCTCTGTTGAACAGGAACAGATGCAAATGTTGAAAAAAGGATCGGACGACGAGTTCTTGTGATCTACATTGGTTTATTATTTTTTTAGAATAAAATTCATTAAAACTAAAATCCAAAAATATGTTTTTGATTTTAGGGGGAGTAAGAAAAACATTTGAAAATTTGAAAAAAATCAAAAACATATGAAAAAGTTTTCAAAAAGTACAAAAACATTGAAAAAGACAAAAATATTTTTGTGTCACAAAGGAAATGATAGTACATCAGTGGACTATCACAGTATGCTAAAGAATTGTAAAGTTTAAAAGTGATAAACAAGTCTTACTGTGGATGTGTCGAATGGCTTTACACGTTCAGTAAATTGTTTCTGAGATATAAACTAAATTTTACAACTACTTAATCTTGTGGATTAACATCTCTCTGATATATGGACTTAGTACTCCGAAATTTCGTTTGAGAGATTGCCTGATTCTGAGATACGAAGTCTTTATAGATAGTTGATATCTAGGGTATTATACAAGTTCTTCTGATTTTCCGGAAGCAATAGCCTAGAACTTCTATAATGCTTTTGCTATAAACCCCTAAATTGCATGCAAACTTGGAAAGAATCGAAAGATCTAATCAATTGCAGTGCTTAAAAGATTCCTTAAATGGAACACGCCTTTAAGACGAGCCTTCATCTCTTTGTCGATACGGTGGTATTAACCTAAGCTCTCAAGGCTTTGCACCCAGATACATATATCAGTTACGCTATATTCACCTGTAAGATGAAATATAGGGAATTTTGATACGGGAGTATATTCTGAGATGGGAACCATAGTTAAGTCAAGTTTCATAATTCATACCTAACATATCTTGGAACAATTGAGAAATGTGTCAAAGTTTAAATGGACAAACTTATCGACAATCTAGGTAAACGAGTTTAACACTTAAAGTCATCAAAAGGTCAATGGTACTGGTGATATGTCTCAAACAACTGATATGATTCTTTGACACGAATTCACAAAAATATGTCTGTAAATATGTTTGTACATAGTTTACTTGTTCTGTATATAGTTATCTGCTTTACGGATTAAAATCAAAAAGATTTTCAGTGTGTTTTAGCATAAATTTTCAAAAATTCAAAAAGATTTTGTTTCTTCATTAGTTTCTACAAGCCAATGATGGAGAACGGATCTTCGAAGTCTGGTAAAGTGCTAATATGGTGAAAATCTTAATGACATATGTTAAAAACTAAAATGATCGAAAGTGTTGAAAACTTCATTAAATTGAAACTTTAAAATTGAAGATAACATTGGTTTGTTTACAACGGGTCGAACTGAGGTCATTAACTTGGACTCGGTAGGAAAAATAGGTTAACCAAGGTCATTAACTTGGACTTGGTAAACTAAGTGGATTTCATAATTGATAAACATGTGTATGGTCAAGGTCTTAAATGTAAAAGTGTTCAAGGTCATTAATTTGAACTTGAATATCTAAAAAGTTTGAAAAAGATTAAAATGGAGATTAAAATTTGAAATGTTGATGTTACAAAATTTCAAAGTTTGAATCTGAAATGTTTATTTGAATGTCTGAGAACTTTGAAACAGAAGTAAAGTTTTAGGAGGAGCTGCATAAAATGTTGAATTCCAGAAAGCTCAAAGCAAGGGGGATTAAAGCATAAAGCTAGAGAGAGCATGGTGATTAAAGTTTATCAAATTAAGCTTAAGAATCAGAGATAAAGAAGATTTGTAGATCGAAGACGTTAAAGTTTATTCAAGACTAAAGATCAAAGATCGATAAAGACTCAAGAGCTTATCGAAGACAAATGACTACGACAACATTCAAGGGGAGTCTGTTGGTGCATATGTTTGTTGCCTACGTCATTATACTAGAACGAGTCTGAAATGATCAAGAGCTTCTGAAGACTGATCAAGACAAAGACGATATCCAAGGGGGAGTCTGTTAGTACAGTATGTCGATGTCTTAGTCTTGTATCGAGTCTGTTTAGGATAGGTGAGATCGCGTTAGAAAACGAGGTATTTATGTATAAAGGGGATCAAGTTTGCCCGGATTAAGGATGTAAGAACACGTTCAGCCGAACCTGTTCAAGACAAGTTCGCCCGAAGTTGTCTATCCCAAGCGAAGTTGAGAACCTATAAATAGGTAGCTTGAGATCTCATTTGTAACAACTTTGGCACACAGACGGCGAAGCTCTGTCGGATCCGGAACTTGAACGTTTACCAATATTGATCAATAAACTGACATTAAATGAGTAATTTTGGTTATACGATTAACATGTCATTTAGTTTCTGCCTAATTGGATGTTAGCTACAAATTCTAGGTTCCTGTGCTATTGAGGACGGTCCTAACACCAGGTTTGCATTATCAACTTTAAAAACCGCTAAAAACTCCAGTTCAAATCTTTGGTTGCATGATTTTCGACTCCTCTGATTTACTTTACTGACAAATTTTCTCGAATAACCACTACTCGAAGCTAATCAATGCAGCAGCTTCTCCATTTTGACGATAACCGCATCTGAGTTCAGTTTTGAATAAGCGTTGAGCATCGAGAGTTTATTCCGCACACTCCTTAATATCAAAAACTCAACCGACAATTGATAGAAACTTCGAATCACCGCATCGGAAAAGTTCAAATCAACGAATACCCTCGAAAATCTATCACAACGGCTATATAATATACATCTCTAATGGATGTTTTATCACCGCACTGGTGATATTAGCCGGAATCAAACCCGATTTCCGTAATCGCAGTTAAGCACCATTCAGAAAGATTTGATCAGCAAATCGTTAGTTTACTCAATCAGCAAATCTTCATCAAAACTCATCTGGTAACGTATCAAATCTGAGAAACATACGTCCATGGCCAAAATCACATTCTTCCTCTTCAGCCACAATGCCAGATATATAGCTATCTCCGGTAGACCAGCGCCACTTAATCAGCAAACATCATCATCCAACGGCGGTTAGTCCAAAAAGAAGAATGATTCATCTGCTTGAAGACTAAAAATAATGGCCACCAAAGGCTATCATCAGTTATATCTTGAATAACTTCAGATCTCCCTGGTAATTTTGAAACTATCCAACTCCGGAGCTAGTCAATAATTCCTAAGATCATCACTGAACGTTTTGAACGTCCTCAGTTCCTCACTGGTACTAATGACTGCTAATCCAGCAAACTACCCCTTCACCGGAGATCAGGACTCTAACCCTTAAGCATCACTCTGTGTCATGATCTGAAAATCTAAACTTCCTGTGATCACGGAATCCCATATATATAGTCTCTTTCATCAGCAACCGGTACACAGCTTTGTCTGAAAACATATTATATCATCTTCCTTAATCATGGTACCGCGTACAACCCGGGCAACTGAAACTACAGAGCATACTTATCTCCTGGCAGTTAGTCTAGTTAATAATTCATGTGCAAAGCAGAGTTAAAGATAGGCAGTCGTATGTGCTTCCAAACCATACGCGTGACTCAGGTGTCAATCCACAACCATGACAGCAGAATCTCATAAACAACTTTAGGTAACCACCCACTTTCAAACTAGACATCAGTTTGAAATACCCAATGAATCTTAATCCTCTGCATTTCCCGGTTAATCTGCAATCAACCACCCGGATACTGTTGCAGCAGTCACGAATTTCAAAAATGCCGGAATCTTCATATATCATAAAATTTTTATTCCCCCTCATTTCTGCAAATTCTCACCGTACTGAAATTTTCACTGAAATTCCCCTCAAATCTGGAACATTCAGTATTTAACAAACGCGGATTTAACGTTTAGGCCCATTACTAGTCACAACACCTAAATGATCAACATTCTGCACCGGTATCAATGACACTCCCGTTATCTTCACAAATTTGCAATCGTATTACCAAATATGTACTCTGAAGCTCTAGACGGTGTCCCCGAACATCCCGGTTCGGTCATCGAAAACTCGAAAAAATTTCTATCACCAAATGTTTTTCTGGACACTCATCCCATCAATACGATCAACAAAATTTTTCCATTTTTTTCTAAAAACCAGCCCATTTTCACATTTTTTTATCCAGAATCCTGATTTCTTCGAATTTCAAGATGATTCCACCACAGATCTGGTCGAAAATGGTTTTCTAACAATCCTATCCGTTCAATTTTACTTTTTATCCGTGGATTGTATGTTTATTTTATGTTTTACTCCAAAACCCCTCCTAATGTCCATTAATGTCCAAATTCATGAGCATAGTTGATAACCGTAGCTCTGATACCAGTTGAAGGTCCGTGATCAGCCGGTTTAAAACGGAAGTTAGTGCGTAAACGTAACCGATTCGGTAGAATGTTATTACCAAAAGGAGTAGAAGTAGAGTGCAGCGGAAGTCTTCATTCATACCGAAAGAGTATAAATCTTTAAGTACAGCTGCCAGAGTTCCTGGAGAGAATCCGGCAGCACCTCCCCGTAGCGATTGCAAAAACTTAAATGATAATATGAGCACACACCTATATTTACGGAAGTTCGCCCGGAATGTGTCATGGACAAGTTCGGGCGAACGTGTCCTTCATAGGACAAGTTCGGGCGAACTTGATCATCACATGCCAAGTTCGGGCGAACTTGACCATCACAGGTGAAGTCGGGCGAACTTGTTCTCATTTTCACTGTAAGCTCCGTATTTTGGTCGTGTGTTCGATTCTAACCTATACAATATTCAACACACGCTCAATCTAGCCTATTCGACAAGTGATGAACACAAAGTGCATCAACATTTACCCCTACTATGCGCCTTTAAAATAAGTTACGTTAAACATGCAAACAACAAGTTCGTCACGGGTGCACACGAGATTATCTTGGTGGGGATCGTAGTGAGTTCTAAAGTTGCCCTAACGTTAAAAGCATGGTTAAAACATGGTGAATACGTCACTGGTACTTCCTATATATAAGAGTTTTAACCATGTCGACAAAGTGTGACATCTATTCACGAGACGGAGACGGCATGTTCGAAGCATGGTGGATACGCCGCGGGTACTTCCTATATATAAGTGCTTTCGCCATGCTAACAAACTCTCGTGAAGAAATGCCATGCGTAGTTGAACGTTATTAGACCCTTAATTTTATGGTGACTATTTTCACACAATAAACCCCTTCGCAAGGCGTAATATCTCACCACTTCTCGATCGCGCAAATGCTAGATATCCCACAAATCTACAGCAACGCAATCATACTTTCGCTGGAATCTACCTCGCATCGCTTATCGCTTTCCCCGACGCTTACCGCTATCGTTTCGCTTATCGCTTTCCCTCTCGACGTTTTAACGCTATCGTTTTGCTTATCGCTTTCTCATCTCGACGCTCAAACGATATTGCTTCGCTTATCACTTTCTCCCCCCCCCCAACGCTTGAATGCCATCTCTTCGCTTATCGTTTTCACCTCGTGAAGCTTTAACACTTATCACATCTCTTATTCCTACCACTTCATTATGCCAATCGCCGAACCATTCCAGTGCACTCTTATCGCTAACCAAGTATGCAATCAGCTTCTCCGGCAAGCTACTTGGCCTACTACTCAAACTTGGTCCAACCATTCGCTGCTTGGACCAAAATCCACCACTGTCAGTTGGCACACACGGATCATTCCACGGGACGGAGGCGGTATGGCTAAAACATGGTGGATACGCCGCTGGTACTTCCTGTATATAAGTTATTTAGCCATACTAACAAACTTCCATGAAAAGATGTCATGTGGGGTTCGACACTATCCAAGGTTTGTAATTACTTGGTCCAACCCTTCACCCCATGGACCAAGTATAACAAAATCTATCTATATTATGTTGGCACACCTGACATCGCTCCACGAGACGGAGGAGATATGGCTAAAACATGGTGGATATGCCGCTGGTACTTCCTATATATAAGTGTTTTACCCATATTAACAAACTTTCGTGGAGAGATGCCATGTGGGGTTCGACGCTAATTAAACTTTTTGGTACCGTTAAAAATTATTTTTACCGTTATGTTTTGAAAATAAATGGAAAATTTTTCTAAATATTTTAATTTTTACTTTTAGACAAGTAAAATCCTTCTTAAAATGTGAAATCGACTCAGCCTAATGCCACGTTGTGAGAAAATTTTCATAAATCAAGTTTTCTTAAAAAAAAGCTTTTTTGTAATAGTTTAACAAAATTTTTCAAAAACTTAAAAATATTTTTGGAATGCCAATTCGTGAGTTATCAACCACGAGTCAATTAAATCGCTTTTAATCGTCGATTCCCTACACCACCGAGACGCTTTCACTCGTCAATCCTCGATCGATCGCTCATTCATCCTCAACTTACGCTAACGCCTTATCGCAATCTATTCGTGTCAGTTCTCAAGTCTTCCTTTCAATTAAATTTCAGGACAAAATTTCCAAAAGTAGGGGAGACTGTAACAACCCGCTTTTCGCAGTTCGTTACTCTCGTTACGCCTAGCATCAGAGATTCGGATCATAATGTAAACTATATCGCTTACTACGCTACATCACATATTTTCGCACTACATCGCTTATTTTAATACACTACATCGCACCTCACAACGCTTACAACGCACCCGCTAATACTATGACATTTTCGTGATGTTCACAAGACTACTCGATCGCTTAAACCACAACGCGACACTCACCAGACTTGGGAACTAAGACGCATACTATCTCACTTATATATCTGATTTAGTCTAATTTAAACGCTTAATACGCCTAACACCTCTCCAAAACCCTTAACATAACCACCTAATACGAACCGAATTGCCAAACGAACACCTAACATGCAAATAACAAACAAAACCCAGCCACCAGGTCAAGTTCGGCCGAAGTTGGGCACCCCAACTTCTCCCAAAGTTGGCCAGGCCAAGCAGAATAAGCAAGTTCGCTCGAACTTGCACAAGTTCAAGCAAAACAGGCCAAGTTCGCCCAAACTTGTGCCATGTTCGGCCGAACTTGATGTCTATCACTCCTTTTTATCCTCACCTATAAATACCCATCTCCTCATTCACTCAACCCTTGCTGCTCACTTCGCTCCAGCATTTAACATGAACGCCAACGAGGCTCGTGCGGACAATGAAGTTGTTAACGACATGTTCCTTGTCAACAATCATCCTGCTTCTGTTCTTTTTGATTCGGGTGCTGATAGAAGCTTTGTGTCATTAACTTTTGAGCCTTTGTTCTCGATGCCTAGAACGAAACTAGGGAGACCCTTGTCTGTCGAAATAGCCAATGGTGAACCTCTTGTTCTTGATTCTGTTATTCATGATTGCAGGTTAAATCTCAACAACCATTTGTTTTCTATGTTGGTGCATATGTCTGTTGCCTTCCTCATTACACGAGAACGAGTCTGAAATAAACGAGAGTTTCTGAAGACCGAACAAGACAAAGTAGATATCCAAGAGGGAGTCTATTGGTGCATAATGTCTATAGAATAGTCTTGTATCAAGTCTGTATAGCATAGATGAAACGAGGCGTATTTAAGTGTATTTTAGGACAAGTTCGCTCGAGGATGTTAATGAGAAGTCAAGTTCGGCCGAACTTGACTAGGTCAAGTTTGGGCGAACTTCTATCCCTCTCCAGCGAACTTCATTGCCTATAAATACCTAGCTTACCCAATTCATTTGTAACTTTGTCAAATCCGAGGCGAAGCTCTGTCGGATCCGGATCTCGAATGTATTGAACATTAGATCAATGAAAACAACTATTAAACGAGTAATTCTCTTTATTTGGTTAACTTTTCATTAGTTTCTGCCTAATCGGATAATAGATAACAAATTTAAGTCCCCGTGCTAATCGTGGACATTCCTACAAGTGGTAGATACCTGAATTTGTTGAAATAAAGACAAGAATCTCTCTATTTCATCTCCATTCTTCTATTTTTCTTAACTTTTGAACAAAAATGAAGAATTCACAGACAAATTCTGTTCAATTTTGAATATGTCATGTAAAACACACTAATAACAAACCCCTGAGAGTTTGGACATCAAATTCAAACGTTTTAACATCAAAAAGTTGCAAAAACCATGTTTTTGGAACAAGTCATGGCCGAACTTAACATCAAGTTCGACTGAACTTGATTAAAATCTCACTGATTTTCATCAAGTTCGACCGAACTTGATAGGTTTTTCAAGATTTTTGTGAGAAGTTCGCTCGAACTTGAAGGATATTTCAATAGTTTTGGTTAAGTTCGACCGAACTTGATCGAATCTCATTGAATTTTGTTCACAAGTTCTCCCGAACTTGTCGAACTCATTGAAATATTACCTAAGTTCGACCGAACTTAAGTGTTTGTCTTGAAATCTTACACAAGTCCGCTTGAAGTGTGATTGTTTTCAAAAGAAATACCAAGTTAGACCGAACTTGAGTATTAGTGATAAAATTATGAATATTATTATCTAAGTTCGACCGAACTTGCTTGTTGCTAATCAATTGTCAAGTGTTTTTGATCGTATTCTCAGAATTTCAAAATGGAAGATTTCCATAACGCGTTTGCAGCTGGAGTAGCACAAGCCTCAACGTCAAATTCAATTGCGGTTAACCAGATGAACCTCGATAATGAAATGGGTACTACTCAGAAACCACCGAAGTTGATGAGTATGGATGAGTTCGAGGGATGGAAAGAAAAGTTTGTTAATTGGATTCAAGCGAATCAATTCAACAGCTGGGTTGCGATTAAAGATGGTTATACATGGCCCAAAGATGAACGTAATCAAGATCTTCCACTGAACAAGTTTTAAGCGATTGACAAAGAGAAATATGTTGCTGAAAAGAAGATGATCAGCTTGATACAACAATTTGTCAAAAAAGATATCTTGATATTATTACCAGAATATGATACTTCTCAAGAATTATGGAATTCTCTTTGCGAAAAATTCAAAGGAAGTGATGAAATGATCAAAAGTAAAAAGGCTTTGATAAAGAAAGAAATCGAGATCTTCACAATGATCAAAGGAGAGACAATGAAGCAAATGATTGATAGATATTGTCACCTCATGGTCCTGATGCGAAGACATGATATCAAGAGAACTAACGAAGAGCAAATTGAGAAGCTGGCCGATGCACTTCCAGAAGGAGAATGGATAACGTATCTGATGATTTTAAAGAATAGTCCATCTTGGAGACATTTTAAGTTGTCATCTTTCATTGACAAACTTGAAGGTCATGAAATGGAATTGATGAATATTGCAAAATCCAAAAACGCTAATGTTGTTTAGGATGTCGGAGTTTATTACAAAGGCGTTGTTCCAAATACTCTGATTCAAAGTCCAAAAATACAAACAGCATTTAGTGCAAACATGAATACATCAGATCAATCGTCACAAAATCAGTATTCTCCAAATACTGGTTATTCATATGTTGGTTCAAATTCTTCTTCTCAAAGTCAATCTCATCAGACAAGCCAATCCATTTCTAATTAAAATGTTTTCCAATGCAACATAGCAGTTGATTTAAAGAATGTGTTTCCTGAAAAAGTTGCAAAACAGCACATAGCACTTCTTGCTACAGTTCTGGAATCTTATGAAAGTCTTGTTGCTGGAAAGATCGGAAATCCTGATATGACAGTTGAGGATTACGATCAGGTAGATGAGGAAGAGTTGGAACTGATGGACATCAAATGGTCCTTAGCATCGATTATCCGGAGAGTTTCAAAGTTTGTAGCACTCACTAGAAGGGATATTGATAACTCAAGTAATAAACTTGGTTTCGATAAAACGAAAGTTGCTTGTTTCAGATGTCGACAAAAAGGGCACTTCAAACGTGAATGCCATAACCAAGAAGCTAGTGGAAACCAAAACCCTTTTGGAACCGGTAACGAATATTACAACAAAGCGCTACAATACAAATCATATCCGAATAGAACACAAATTGAAGTTGAAGATAAACCTACAAAGAAAGCCGAACAAGCTCTTGTTGCAAATCATGAAGACGATGGTTTCGATTGGAACAAATACATCGGAAAGAAGACTGGTGTTACTATGATGGCAGAGGTTGTGAATGAATCTGAGACATCATTTGTGGATGTTGCTATCGAAAATGCTATTCAAGAAGCATTAATGCAGAGAGATGAGGAAGAAGCTGTCCTGGAGGATGCAGTTCTGGAAAGATACATACAACAAACAGAGGAAGAAGAAATAGCTTACCTTGAGAAGCAAAAACAAGAAGAGTTGAAAGCAGAAGCCGAAAAGGTAAAAGCATAGGTAAGCATGTCTGAAAAGGAAGTTGTGAAAGTTGTGGAGGTTGAAAAACCTTGCACAAAGTGCGTAGGTCCTTGTGAACCTGTCTGGATAAAGTCAAAATCATAAGAGAATTGATTGAACATAACGAAAACTTTCGTTATGATTACCGAACCATAAAAGAAGCTTATGACAAAATATCAGGCAAATATAAACATATTGAAAGAGCTAACAGTAAACTCAATGCTACTGTCACCATGTTAAATGCCACAGTTATTGGAAAACAAAAGGCAATTAACATGTACATTAAAACAATTACTGAGACAAAGCGTGAGTTTCACGAAATGAAAATTGAAACAGAAAGAGTCAAACAATTACTAAAAAGTTACACCACAAACGCATATGTCATTGATCACATTCTTCCTACGATCAAGTCGGGGGAAAATGTTGATAATTCAAAGCGTAAAGTTTACGGAAATGTTCCTCCACCATTTCTTGCAAGTTACTGCTGCAAGAAAGATGATGATATTGAAAAGGCATTTAATCTTTTACTTCTTTCAGAAAAGAAAGATAAATTGCCTGAAAACATTGATGTAGACTTTACGAAATCAAACGATGACAATGAATCGGTGGTAAAAGATGTGGTAAAGAATGTTTTGGGAAATGATTCTGATAACGGCAGCTTTAAAAGCGCCAACTCGAGTTCAAACAGTTCTGGTTCACAATCTGAAAGTGACAATACATCATTAGAAAATGATCTAAGTGATGATCCTAACGTTGTCATGTACAAGGTTAAGGAATCTGATAGATTATATTTCAATGATAGCTTTCCGATTCAGAATGTGAAAGAAGATCAAATCGATAAACTGTTTAAACTTGTGGAAATTTCATCAGATGATCTCGAGAAAAATGAAAAGAAGTTTTATTCTAAACCGAAACGGAATTTTAACAATTACCGTAGAAATGGTGGTAATTTCCTAAGAACAGGAGAGCATGTTTAGGTTTGGAAGAAGCTGAAGATGAACCAAGGAAGAATCAGAAGTCAACGTTCCAGGAATACAAAGATAAGAACATAAAGTTTGTGTACGGAACGAGAAGAAAGTTTGATCGGTAAGAAGTCAAACGATGATTTCAAAAAAGAAAAGGAACTTCGAGAGAAGGCTAAGTCCGCAAGTGGAGTAAAACCCACTAGGGGACAGGTTCATGACACTCGGACTTGCTTCAAATGCAATGAAGTTGGTCACATTGCTCGCAATTGTCCGAAGTCTAAGCCTGAGTATCCCCGAAGAAAAGAAGTTTCAAAAGAGGTAAAACAAAAGCAATTTAATAATGGTCAAATCAGGATTGTAAAAAGAAATGTTGACATCAAAGAAATGAAACGTAATGTTGAATCCAATCTTGAAATAAAACCTAAAAATGAATCAAAATTTGAAAATTCAATTTTTCAAAAAGGAGAGACTTCAAAGTCAAACAATGATTCTAGGTTTTATATCAAGAAAGCTAGAGTTAATTCTCAACCTTGGATTGCTAAAAAGAAATCACCTGAAAAAGTGAAGGTTGTTTGTGAAAAAACCGAAAATGTCAAATCAATCAAGAAAAATAAAAGTAAAGTTGATTGTGAGTTTGAAGGTTGTGATGTTGACTATGCTTATCAAAGAGCATACGAAAGTGATTATGAAGAGGTGTATGAGGAGTTATATCCAAAACCCAAGACCAAGAAGGCTTGGGTTGAACTTTTTAACTAAATCCTTTCATGTGCAGGAGTTCCAAGATCTACTTGATCAAAAGTTGATTCTGGATTGCGGAGCTCCATATCAGTTTAACTTATCTAGAATGTTAAAATCTTTGTCATTTTGAGGGGGAGTAGTTAAGAAGGAAATTTTTCAAAAAAAATCAAAATTGTCAAAAATCCACACTGTTGAACAGAAAAACGGATTTCAAAGTTCTAACATGTTTAGACTGCTTTTACAAGTGGTAAATGAGTTTAATGTTTGTTTGTTAAACAATTGCAGATACAGGATTGAGAAAAATATGTTTTTGATTTTAGGGGGAGTAAGGAAATTAAAAATTGTTGAAAAATCAAAAACATATGAAAAAGTTGAAAATTCAAAAACATTGAAAAAATTCAAAAAGGTACAAAAACATGAAAAAGACAAAAAGAATTTGTTGTCAAAAAGGAAATGATAGTACATCAGTGAACTATCACAGTATGCTAAAGAATTGTAAAGTTTAAAAGTGATAAACAAGTCTTTCTTTGGATGTGTCGATAGGCTTTACACGTTTAGTAAATTGTTTCCGGAATATAAACTAAATTTTACAACTTCTTAATCTTGTGGATTAAAACATCTTGGATATATGGACTTAGTACTCCAAAATTTCGATTAAAGGGTTGCCTGATTCTGAGATACGAGGTCTTTATAGATGATTGATATCTGAGGTATTATACAAGTTCTTCTTAGTTTGCGGAAGCAATAACCTAGAACTTCTATAATGATTTTTGCTAAAAACCCCAAATAGCATGCAAAACTTGAAAAGAATCGAAAGATCTAATCATTTGCAATGCTGAAAAGATTCCTTAAGTGGAACACACCTGAAAGACGAGCCTTCATCTCTTTGTCTGTACAGTAGTACTAACCTGAGCTCTCAAGGCCTCGCATAACCCAAATACAGATATCAATTACGCTATACTCACATGTAAGATGAAATCTAGGGAATCTGGATTCGGGAGTATATTCAAGAGGTGGGAACCATAGTTAAGTCAAGTTTCATAATTCTTACCTATCATATCTTGGAACAATTTAGAAACGTGATGAAGTTTAAGAGGACAAACATATCGACAATCTAGGTAAACAAGTTTAGAACTTAAAGTCTTAAAAAGGACAACGGTACTGGTGATATGTCTCAATAAAACTGATATGATCCTTAGACACGAATTCACAAAAATATGTCTGTAAATATGTTTGTACATAGTTTACTTTACTTGTTAAAAGTTCTGTAGATATTTTACTTACTTGTTAAATCCAAAAAGATTTTCAACGAGCCAATGTTTTAGAACGGATCATCGAAGTCTGGTTAGAAAAAGTTCATTAATTTGAATCTTTAAAATTGAAGATAATATCAGTTGTTCACAACGGGTTTAACAAAGGTCAATAACTTGGACTTGGTTGACATATTTGGTTAATCAAGGTCATTAACTTGGACTTGATCAACTAAGTGGATTTTCACAAATCAAATGATAAAAATGTGAAAGTTGAAGGTTTTAAACGAAAATGTTTCAAGGTCATTAATTTGAACTTGAAATAACTGAAAAATGAAGATTAAAATTGGAAATACAAGTTTTTGTACAGGTGGTATGTAATACAAGTGATACAAAATTTCAAAGTTAGAATCTGAAATGTTTTATTTGAATTCCCAAGTACTTTGAAACTAGAAGTAAAGTTTTAGGGGGAGCAGGATGAAACGTGATTGAAGATAAAGCTCAAAGCTAGGGGGAGCACAGCTCACAGCAAGGGGGAGCTTGGAGATTAAAGTTTTTATCAAGATAAATTGAAGAAAAGAGAACGTTTGAAGATCATAAAGTTTAATGCTTATTCAAGGATAAAGATAAAGACTCAAGAACTTATTTGAAGTCTGATGATTACAAGGCGTTCAAAGAAGACTATGACACTTGAAGACTGACGAGGATGATTATTGTCAAAGATGTCTATGATAGAAGATGACTGCGGCAACATCCAAGGGGGAGTCTGTTGGTGCATATGTTTGTTTCCTTCGTCATTACACGAGAACGAGTCTGAAATAAATGAGAGTTTCTGAAGACCGAACAAGATAATGTAGATATCCAAGAGGGAGTCTATTGGTGCATAATGTCTATAGAATAGTCTTGTATCAAGTCTGTATACTATAGATGAAACGAGGCGTATTTAAGTGTATTTTAGGACAAGTTCGCTCGAGGATGTTGATGAGAAGTCAAGTTCGGCCGAACTTGACTAGGTCAAGTTCGGGCGAACTTCTATCCCTCTCCAGCGAACTTTATTGCCTATAAATACCTAGCTTGCCCAATTCATTTGTAACTTTGTCAAATCAGAGGCGAAGCTCTGTCGGATCCGGATCTCGAATGTATTGAACTTTAGATCAATGAAAACAACTATTAAACGAGTAATTCTTGTTATTTGGTTAACTTGTCATTAGTTTCCGCCTAATCGGACAATAGATAACAAATTTAGGTTCCCGTGCTAATCGTGGACGTTCCTACATTCTATCGACCTCACACCAATGCAACTCGGAAGCTTCGATATCATTATTGGAATGGATTGGTTAACCAAGCATCATGCCGAAGTTATTTGTTATGACAAGATTGTTCTTATACCGCTTTCGTCTGGCGGAACCTTGGAAATTCATGGAGAGAAAACCGCTAGTAACATAAAACTCATGACATGTACACAAGCCCAAAGGTACCTGCGGAAGAATTATGTGGCCTTCTTGGACATGTCACAGAGGAGAAAGGCAAAAGCAAAACTATTCAAGACATTCCTGTTATTCGAGATTATCCTGAGATCTTTCCCGAAGATCTACCTGGTTTACCAGCAGTACGTCAAGTGGAATTTCGTATTGATCTTGTACCTGGTGCCAATCCGATAGCCAAATCTCCTTACCGTCCGAGTTATTCACCTTGGGGTGCTCCTGTCTTATTTGGGAAAAAGAATGATGGATCCTTCCGAATGTGTATCGATTATCGTGAGCTCAACAAACTCACGATCAAAAATCGATATCCGCTACCTCGTGTTGATGATCTCTTTGACCACCTGCAAGGTGTTTCATGTTTCTCCAAGATCGATATGCGTTCTGGTTATCATCGGCTTCGTGTTCACAAGGAGGATATTCCTAAGTCTGCTTTCCGCATACGATACGGTCACTACGAGTTCACAGTTTTGCCTTTCGGTTTGACTAATGCTCCAACTTTATTCATGGACTTAATGAATTGGGTTTATAAACCTTATCTAGATAAGTTCATCGTTGTTTTCATCGATGACATCCTCATATACTCTAAGTCTCAAGCCGAGCACAAGCAACATCTCCGATTAGCAATGGAACTTCTGAAGAAAGAACAACTTTATGCCAAATTCTCCAAGTGTGAATTTTGGCTGAAAGAAGTTTAGTTTATGGGACACATTGTAAATGAACAAGTTATTCATGTGGATCCTTCCAAAATCGCTGCGATTAAGGATTGGAAAACACCCACTACTCCCACAGAAGTTCGCTCATTTCTTGGTCTTGCTGGTTATTATCGACGATTTATTGCGAGCTTCTCAAAGATCGCGGTTCCTCTCACTGCTTTGACTCAAAAGAATAAGCCTTTTGAGTGGGGACCTAAACAAGACGAAGCTTTTCAAACTTTGAAAATAAAACTCTGTGATGCTCCTATTTTGTCTTTACACGATGGGAATGATGATTTCGTGGTTTATTATGACGCGTCAAATTTAGGCCTTGGTTGTGTTTTAATGCAACGCGATAAAGTCATAGCTTATGCGTCAAGACAACTAAAAGTCCACGAGAAGAATTACACAACTCATGATCTTGAGTTAGGTGTTGTTGTTTTTGCTCTCAAGATCTGGAGACACTATCTTTATGGCACGAAGTGTGTGGTTTTCACGGACCACAAAAGTTTCCAACACATATTCAATCAAAAGGAGCTAAACATGAGACAACGACGATGTGTAGAGTTTCTAAATGATTACGGTTGTGAAATTTGCTACCATCCTGGTAAGGCGAATGTTGTGGCTGACGCACTTAGTCGTAAGGAACGTGTCAAGCTTCATTGTGTTCGAGTTCAATCCGATATCCAAACACATATTCTTGCAGCCCAACGCACTTGTGTAACCCAAGGTTTATTGAAAGACGAACTACCTCATCAACCCGAACTGCAACTCGAAACGAAAGATGATGGATTACTCTACTTCAAGAACCGTTTGTGGATTCCGAATCAACAAAATCTCCGTACTCTACTGATGGACGAAACTCATAAGTCTCGTTATTCGATTCATCCTGGTGCTACAAAAATGTACAAGGATCTCCGTACCCAGTATTGGTGGTCGGGTATGAAGAATGACATTGTCTTGTATGTATCTAAATGCCTTACTTGTCTCAAAGTCAAGGCCGAGCATCAACATCCATTTGGTTTATTGGAACAACCAGAAATACTGGTATGGAAGTGGGAGAACATTGCGATAGATCTCATCACGGAACTACCGCGCACATCTAGAGGTCATGATGCCATTTGGGTAGTCATCGATCGTCTAACAAAGTCAGTGCACTCTTTAGCAATTCGTGAGGATTACTCTGCTGACAAGCTCGCCAAGATCTATGTTGATGAGATTGTGTCTCGTCATGGTGTTCCTTTGAATATCATATCTAACCAAGATGCTCGGTTCTCATCTCATTTCTGGAAGGCTATGCAATCTGCAATGGGACCAAACTCAATCTGAGCACCGCTTATCATCCTCAAACGGATGGACAATCTGAGAGGATGATTCAAACTCTGGAGGATATGCTTAGAGCTTGCGTGATCGATTTTGGAGGTAGTTGAGATTCGCATCTCCCGTTGGTCGAATTCTCCTATAAGAATAGTTATCACGGTAGCATCAACATGGCGCCTTTCGAAGCTTTATACGGTCGAAAATGTCGTTCACCTGTCTGTTGGAATGAAGTTGGAGAGTCTCAGTTTACTAGACCTGAACTCATTCACGACACAACCGAGAAAGTCAAGAAAATTCACGATAACCTTTTAACAACTAGAAGCCGTCAAAAGAGTTATGCAGACAAACGACGCAAGCCCTTAGAATTCCAAGTTGGTGACTACGTCCTGCTCAAGGTATCCCCTTGGAAAGGAGTAGTGAGATTTGGAAAGAAAGGAAAACTTGCTCCACGATACGTTGGACGATTCAAGATCGTTGAAAGAATCGAAAACGTGGCCTACCGACTTGAGCTACCTCCTAAACTCGAGAAAATTCACCCAACATTCCACGTGTCCAACCTAAAGAAGTGTTTAGCTGATACAAACCTCCACATCCCACTCGACAAGATTCATGTTGATGACACTATGCACTTTGTCGAGAAACCGGTGGAGATACTTGACCGTGAAGTCAAGAAACTCAAGCGAAGAAGAATCCTGATAGTCAAAGTTTGCTGGAATCTAGTTATGGCCCAGAATTTATTTGGGGAACGAGAGGATCAGATGAAAGCGAAGTATCCACATTTGTTTTCACGGGTTTCCTCTAATTAAATTTCAGGACGAAATTTCCTGAAGTAGGGGAGACTGTGATATCTGTGGCAATCCAATCATGTAACAATGACGAACAAGATTATCAATGAATGAAATTTATGATTTATTTGTGAATTTTTTATATTTATTATGTTATTTGCACACAATCAATTCTTGCACGATTTCGAACTCTTGAATCGCTTCTATAAGCGAAACCGTAAGCCGATATGCAAACGAAACCAATTTAATGCAACGTATGTTCCAGAATAGTGACGTAAGCTAAACATTCCTTAAATAACCTTAACATAACTTAGAAATAAGTTTTGAAGGGTTTGGTATGTCAAAAACAAGTTTATCGATCACAGGGACTATTTATGACAAACTGCGAAAGTCTACTGATTCTCGCAGCGACATACGCTCCGGAACAAGGTCACAAGCTTACATACCATAAATACCCTTTAAATATCTTAGAAATAAGTTTTGAGGGCTTCAGTATGGCAAAATCACACTTTTACAACTTCAGGGGCTATTTTGCAAATTCTATGAAACTATGTCTTTTCGTGTAAATCACCATCCGGATCATGTACATACATCCAAAAAATTTTTTAATCATTAAAATATCATATTTTAGTTATTGGAATGCAAAAATATCATTCGTTACGCTTTTACAGTCGCGCACACGCGTTTGTTACGCTTTTCGTCGTAATTAACCGAAAACCAACCGTACGACCAAACTAACCGACACCTGGAACAATTTTGAACATTTTTCAAGTTCCCTACACTTATTCCACCTTATGGAGCTCGAAAATCAGGTTAACGGGTGTTAGAAGTGCCAAAACGCGACAAAACGTGTGCAGGGCCTGTTCTTCCAATTTTGAAACTTGGGGAACAGCTGAGGGCCATACAGACCGCATGGAGAACCCCATACGGTCCGCATGGGGTGCCCAGATCACCAAAAATGTGGCAGTAGCTTGTTAATTCGTTCTTTGACTCATCAAACGACTTTTCCACCCTTGTTTCTGCATTGGACACATATGGGACACTAATCTAACTTGTGGGTGAATCATGGGACACTTGTTAAGCACCTACAACATCAAGAATCCTATAAATACCAAGGTTTTCTTGAATCTTGAACTTTTGCAACCATCTCTTTTGTCACATTCTGCTTCAATCCGAATTTTGCAACCATCTTGGGGCTTTCTCTGGTGTTCTTGGTCATTCCTATAGTGTTGTAAGTATTCTCTATCATGCCTTGTTCAATTCTTGTAGTTTAATTGGATTAAAAGTCACAAAGTTTGACTTTTGTTTGACTTCCAGAATTGATCATGTATTGATCAACATAAAGTCCAATTAAAACTTGCAATATGATGGTAATCAAGGTGATTATGATCTCTATTGATCATGCTTACTGATTCCTATCATTTCAAGTCATTTTGACAAGTCTAACTTTGGTCAAAAATGCGATAAATGCGCATTTTATGATGGATCTAAATTCGGGTGTCAAAACAGTTTGTTTTGATGCCAAAACACTTTTATAAACTTATTTAGACATGTTAAAACATGTCTAAATCGTCACTCTTATTTTTGTGCTCGTTTAGAGTCAAAAGTTGAACACTTTGACCACCGTTTTGACTTTCGAATCGGACCCGTTTGGTGGATCTTCGGACCCGACCAAATACATATTTGTGACCATAATTATAGTGGGAGTAACCCTCTGAGGTTATACCTTATGGTCATGTCATTCGGTTAGTGTTATGATAATTAGCTATTATGTTCTTCGATAATGACTAAAATGCCCTTTTTGCAAATAAATCAACTTTAAGTATATGGGACATAAAATTTGACAAGTATTCTAATCAAATAACATTTTCAAACATATTTAGGCATTAAAGACTCATCATAACACATATTTAACCACCCGAATGCGTAGTTACACAAATGACGTGTTAAAGTGGCTTAAACTACCTTAACGGGTCATAACGGGTCAAAAGCACTTAAAAATCTTTCCAACTCAGAATGTTAACTTATTAAACCATGCATATAAGTTCCAATACTCATTTGGTTTATAAGATATCATTCTATCCAAATCCTCCGATTTCAAGTTTCGATATTTACACAATTATCTGATTTTAGGACACGCTTGATATCTTGGACATTTGAGCTTGTTTGATCTTTGATTCAAGGTTACAATAGCAATCACAAGTGAGTACATAGTCCCATCTTGTATGTTTTATAAATGTTTTGGGGGATTCATTTGTGCTAAAGGTTTTCGAGTTTTCAAATACAAATTACTATGGTTTAATATAAACAAGACGATTTCGATAATGTGAACGAACTTGTTGGTGCGTTATATTCATAACAAGAATGACATTCATTAACAATGGCCAAGCCGACCAGTAGTATGTTATGGTACCATAGGATCTGACAAATCCCGTTATCGGGCTATTCACTGGAATTTGGTGGATAGTTTGGGGTAACGACAGAATCTGTTATTTTAATAAACCCTTTGGTGGTTTGTTAGTCGATTTGATACCCTTTGGTGGTATAGACGAGTCACACAGGTTTGAATGTATTCACGAAGCGACCAAAAGTTTTCACAATTAAAACAAGGACGATTAACGAATGGTTTTATAACACGGACGATAGAGAATGGTTTTATAACACAGACGATAGACGAATAGTTTTATAACAAGGACGAATGACGATTGGTTTATAACAAAAACGAATGATGATTTATTTATAACACGAACGATTGATAACATGGACGAAATGGAAGATTGGTTTATGGTAAGTGATTAGATAATGAGACGGTTTAATATAATAAAAGCATGGTGGATACGCCGCTGGTACTTCCTATATATAAGTGCTTTTATCATATTCTATCCGTGGCGTTATTTAGATCACTTGGACGAATTTCAAATGATGTCACACAACGATGTTTACATAATGATATAAACCATACGAGTTTTCTTCAAGGACGATTTACTACTTGGTTTACGAAAACAAATGTTTTAGTCAAGATTCATGGCAACAAGATTTCATAAACTTTAAAGAACGTGTTTTAGTTGGTTAATTATATTGCAAGACCAGACACTTTTTAATACAAGGTTTTCACTACTCGATGCTAGTAGTCGTGTAAAGTAATGAAATATGTTACATGCCGTAAATCCGATTTACACACAAAACCTATGTACTCGCTGGCATTCTTTTATGTTGACTCATTTTTCACATATGTTTCAGGAAACGATGCTAGATGATACTGATGCGTGCTCATGTAGGATCGGATGTGGACTTTAGTGCCTATAAAATATGAAAGACAATAATTATGCTTGTTCGTTGTTTGTTTAAGTTTGGTTGAAAGTTCTAAAACAATATGACAATATAATCTATGTTTAATAATCAATAAAAAGAAACTTCAAATGCCATGTGTTGTTGAAACAATCTGTTAACGTTACTCCCCAAGTGTTTCCGCCGCGTGTTGTTTTACGCGATTTGGGGTGTTACAACTATGAAGTGGAACGAGACGTTGTAAGGCAAGAAACTCAGATCCGGAAGCACAAGGACGATATCATCACTTTGCACGAACTGGACTAACCCGTACGAACCGACAAGTTCGCCCAGATTAGCCCGAGTTCCTGTAAAGTGGCTAAAACTCGTTCCAAAAGACCTATCCAGCCTATGTTTTGCTCAGTAGCTCAAGTTTGGAGGGATGGACACTCGATTTCCTCAGCAAACGACACGGAAACGCAAGATTTTGGACCAAAACAGTCAAGTTCGCCCCAAAAATGGACAAGTTCGCTCGAAGTTGTCACCAAATTGGTACCAACTTCGCCCGAACGTGTACCAAATCTGAAGAAAAACATCAAGTTCGCCCGAACTTGTACTGATTCTAAGGAATCAGGTCAAGTTCATCCGAACTTGTACTAAACTCCAATGGAGGGTGACAAGTTCGCCCGAACTTGTACAAGATTCGGTGAAATAATGCCAACTTCGCTCGAAGTTGGTCAAATTGACTGGATTCTCAAACAAGTTCGCCCGAACTTGTCTACTGCTCCTTCACACTTCGACCGTTTCAGCACTTCGGAAGACTGATGCACTTCTGTTCGCGTTTACAGGCTGAACCGGTGCTCCCTTCAATCCACAACAGCTCGTGTGTTGTTGATGCATATGTCTGTTGCCTACGTTATCATATAATATCGAGTCAGTATTTAGGAGTGAAATGTCAAGTTTATGTATGATTAAGAGTCAAGTTCGCTTGTAACTGTAAGGTTGAAGTCAAGTTCGGCCGAACATGACTAAGCAAGTTCGCCCGAACTTGCACTCCCACCAGCGAACTTGACAATGTATAAATAGAGGTCTTGTCATTTCATTTGTAACATTCAGAGATTTTGTCACGACAGAGGCGAAGCTCTGTCTAAGTGTTTCCAGGATCTGTAACGTTGAATATTAATGAAACGGTGATTAAATAGAAACAAATGAGTGTATCCAATGTCGCCTAAGCAAACGGATAACGTTTACCTTAGGTTTGTCAGATTAGTGCCCGAACGATCCGTATAACGGACCCTTAAGTGGTATCAAAGCAGGATTGGCCTAATTTGAAGACATTGGACATAGAACATCTCATCTTCTACTCATTTATTCTATTTTTAACTTTTCTTGGACAATTCACAGACAAAATGGATTGATTTTCAAGTATAATACGTACAATCCATAATAGTAAAACCCTTGAAAAGATCAGAGCGTAAAACAAACGAATTCATGCTGAAAATTTGAAAAAACCGTGTTTGAAAACACATGTTCGCTCGAACTTGACATCAAGTTCGCTCGAAATTGACTGAAAAATTCACATTTTTCATCAAGTTCGGGCGAACTTGATTGATTTTTCAAGATTTTTGGGTAAGTTCGCTCGAACTTGCTTATTTTTCAACAAATTTCATCAAGTTCGCCCGAACTTCATTAAATATTGTTGAAAAAGATTACAAGTTCGCCCGAACTTGTAAAGTTTCTTGAAATTCTTACAAGTCCGCCCGAACTTGCTGTTTTTCTAGAAATCTTTCACAAGTTCGCCCGAACTTGCTGTTTTTCTTGAAATCTTTCACAAGTTCGCTAGAACTTGTATTCAAGGTGAATTTTTCATAAAAACTCAACAAGTTCGACCGAACTTATTAAGTAGCTGATTTCACAAGCTGTGACAAGTTTGCCCGAACTTGTCCAAGATTTCTAAAAAAAACCGATACGTTGATATTGTCAGTTAAAAAGTCAAATTTTATTAAAATTGTCTGTTTGCTAATCATTTTCAAGTGTTTTAAACGACAAATAAATTTGGAAAACGAAATCGGGTCCGTGAAGCCGCCAATGCTGATGAGTATAGATGAGTATGAAGCCTGGAATGAAAAATTCGAGAATTGGGTCCAAGCCATGCACTTTCAAAGTTGGGTTACGATCAAAACAGGGTATGTCGTTCCAAGAGACGAGAATCAGAATATTCTAGAGAAGTACAAGTATTCTACGCAACAGAAAGAGGAGTATTTTGCTGAAAAGAAAATGATTAGTCTGATTCAACAATCAGTTAAGGAAGATATCTTGACACTATTTCCTGAGTACAAAACTGCAAAAGAACTCTGGATATCTCTGAAAAATAAATACCAGGTGAAGAGAGAAGAGAATGTAGTGGTTAAGAACTGTGAGGCTCAACTTTCAAGTACATCTGCAAATGGATCTTCAAGTTCTAAACCAGTCTGTCCAGTGTATGATGTAAATAACTATCGGGCAGATAATGCCAAACTCTTGAATGAGATTGAGAGTTTGACATTAGAAAATAAAAAATTAAAAGAAAATGAAAACAATTTTGAAAACAAAATAAAAATTTTAGAAAATGAAAAATTACAAATGGTAGAAGATTTTCAAAATGAAATAAAAATGTTTAAAAATGATAAAATTGTTTTTGAAAAATTAAATATAGAAAATCAAATGGCAATAAATTCTCATATTGAAAAAATAGCTCAACTTGAAAAAGAAGTTGAGACTGTTATAAATAAAGCTGCTAATTCAGCAAAATTATTGAAAGGATTTGTCACTTCCTCATTAAAGTTAGAACATATATCTCCAAAACCGATCAATGATAACAAAAAGAAAAATCTAATAAGTGACAATGTCACAAATTATGACGATGTCATAATTAGGGATTGTGATGATAATACCGATGATGAAAATGATAAAAAAGAAATATTTTGAAACTAAAATAAAAATTTCAAGAAACTGTTCTACAATCTGCTGAAAAGGGTGAATGCTTATCGCAAAAACCTTCTAAGCAGAATGGAGAACAAAAACAACATGAAAAACAAAATTCAAAACATTTTCAAAACAAAAATAAAAGCTCATTGGTACGGTCAACCAATCATTATAAAAACTCACAAAAATTTGAGAATAAGTGGTGCAGGTCGGACCACAGTGCTTCAAAGTCAAATCAATTTTACAGAAGAAGCAGGAAAGATGACTACCACACGTCGAATCAATGTGTTGATTTGGGTGTTTGGTCTGAATGGAGAGATTGGTACGATAACAGAGTGTGTTACAACTGTGGATTTGGTGGACACATTGCTGTTAACTGCCTGAAAAAGAGATTTGATACTAGAAGATGCTATAAATGTCAAATCAAAGGTCATATTTCCAGGGATTGTCCGACAAATCTAAAAAGAAGATCGGTTAAATCTCAGGGGGAGAAAAGACTAGAGGAGAAGAAAACAGAGAAAAAAATAAGAAAACTGTAGAGAAGCCCAAAGAACAAAAAGTCAAGTTATCACAGGGGCAAAAAGACAGATTGAGAAAAAAGAGGAAAAAAAATTAGAGAGTATTTGGAAAAGATTTTGTCATCGGATACGTCTAAAAAATCAGATAAAAGTTCTAATGAATCATTTTACTCACAGTCAAGTAAAACGAATTAATCAGATACAAATCTGAGGACAAAAGAGAGAGCAGTGGAGAAAAATTTGATAACTCAAGCAGTTAAAAAATCAAAAAAAGTAAAATTTTCAAATAAAGTTTATATCAAACTTTTGAATATCAAAAAGAGTGTGAATGTTTGTTTACTTCAGATGTTAATGATTTTGGTAAACCTAAATCCAGAATGGATTGGGCTCCAATTCAAAGCTGATTAAAGTTTGTTTGAATGTGCAGGATAACCAAGCTTTAAGCCAAAGGTCATTTCAGAAGCAGTGGTTGTTCATACAAAGAGACAAGAGACAAGAGTGATATTCCACACAAACAAAATGGTAGTCTCGCGTTCACATTCGTAAAAAGTCGTTAAATCGTTAAAATGGAAGATTCTTATTTTCGATTTTAATAAGATGTTTTCAATTTTAGGGGTAGAAAAAAATTTAAAATTGTAAAATTGAAAAACATCGTTTCGAAATCATTTTAGATAGATAAAATGATTGAAAAAGCCAAAAACAATAGAAAATCTTAAAATATCAAAAACATTGAAAAATGAAAAATTAGATTACTTGTGCGAATAAAGGAAATGATAGTACATCAGTGGACTTTCACAGTATGCTAAGGATTTGTAAAGTTTAAAAGAGATAAACGAGTCTTACTATTGATGTGTCGATAGGCTTTATACGTTCAGTAAATTGTTTCTAGGATATAAACTAAATTTTTCAACTGCTTAATCTTGTGGATTAACACATCTTGGATATATGGACTTAGTACTCCGAAATTTCGTTTGAGAGATTGCCTGATTCTGAGATACGAGGTCTTTATAGATAGTTGATATCTGGGGTATTATACAAGTTCTTCTGATTTTGCGGAAGCAATAGACTAGAACTTCTATGATACATTATGCTAAAAACCCCAAACTGCATGCAAACTTGAAAAGTATCGAAAGATCTAATCAATTGCAGTGATTAAAAGATTTCTTAATTGGAACACACCTCAAAGTCGAGCCTTCATCTCTTTGTCTGTATGGTAGTACTAACCTGAGCTCTCAAGGTCTTGCACAACCCAGATACAGATATCAATTACGCTATATTCACCTGTAAGATGAAAACTAGGGAATCTTGATGCGGGAGTATATTCAAGAAGTGGGAACCGCAGTTAAGTCAAGTTTCATAATTCTAACTAACATATCTTGGAACAATTGAGAAATGTGTTAAAGTTTAAGTGGGAAAACATATCGACAATCTAGGTAAACAAGTTTTGTCACACCCCGACTCAAAGCGGAAGACAAATGCAGGGTGCGGGAGACACGTGGTAACTCTCCATAGATTAAAAAACATGATATCATACATAGAGAGAACCTTGGTTACAACATACTATCGGTATCATATTACACACCATAAGTTTTAGCCCAGTACTACGAGCTATCACAGCTCTTATTCTGATATAGTTCACTACTACAGCCGTCCACAACGCACGTTCTTACTCTTGCTTTGCTTTAACTGAAATGCATGTTAGTTTTAAAAAGGTCAGCTAAACACTGCGTGAGTCCCACTAGTTTAGTTGTTGTGGAACAATAGGTTTTAATAAGTTTACTTGCACTAGTTACAGTCACAGTCACTGTCACGGTCATAGTCACAGTCACAGTCACAGTCACGGTGATGGTCGTAGTCATGGTCATAGTCACTCCGTGTCAGACAGACACATCATCGCACCGGATCGTGTCACCGTAGACACTTCCCACCGGGCCGTGTCTAGACAGGCACGTCATCCCGGCAACTAAGTCATGTTTCCCTGCAGTTATGCCTAGTTAACATAACCGAATTTAGGACGCGTGCAGTTGCATAGTCACCGACACACAGCGTCACCTAGACACTGCCTGGAGCAACTGGGTTAGTCAAACAAATAGTGCTATCCACTGCCCATGGCTTACGCCAATCACTTGTAGAGGGGAGGTAGGTCGTGTGTTAGATGATTCATATCATCACAAGTTGGTGCAATTAACACAGTTTTGTAACATGCAAGTCATTACAGAAAGTAGTGAAACAATTTACAAGTGGGAGAGTAAAACTCACTCCCAAATTGGTGTATTCAACACAGTTTTTAACATGCAAGTCCCCAGAAAACAGTAAAATCATTCAAAAGTGGGGAAGTGAAACTCACAGTGCCAATAGGGATCTCAACACACGAGTGGTCGAATAGCTGGATCAACTTTAATGACACACATGCAAGCATGGACTCAAATCAGTATCTAAGCTGGTAATGGTTATAACTTGGATTGCGTCAAGAGTTTTCACTCCGGATCGAGTCTATGGGACACTGATACGGTGATGGACGCAGGGTAGTATTAGTTTTCTGTTTGGCTTCCGGGCACCGATTCGCGTGCCGGCCAAAGTTAGTAGTTTAACGTGTTTGGATAATGGTACGGGAATACCAGTAAGGCTAACACGTGGTTATTCAAAAATGATTAACTTTCCATTAAGGGAGTTTGAGTGTTCGGGGGGTCCGAGTGGCCCAAATTTGAGTTTCCATTTTCATCGTTGGGAATTCTCCTGGATTGTCTTAGAGCTCACCCATAGTGCCCAAATTGCCTGGGAATCCCCCGGAATACTCCCAGTGTTCCAACTATAGTATTTTTCGGGTTGGGTCAGTTCCCGGTTCCGGCAGGTTCGTTACACGGTAAACTGCCGAAAATGATTTAAATAACTTATTTTTAATTCAAATAAATTCCCATTTAATCTATAATTGGAGTAAAAATCTATAAAAATTTATAAAACTCAGTAAAATCAGTAGATCATGAGATAAATTTCTGGGAATTTATTTTGGTAATTTTCTTATTTAAATAAATTAGTTATAAACCCATTTTTAATCACATAATTAACATAAAATAATTTCAGAAGTTTAAAAATTCTGAAAAAATTCTTGAACCTTCTATACATGTCCAGGAACAGCTCTAAAATTTTTGAGAATTTTTCGATTTAATTTTGGTGCATTTCCGGCTACCAAAAACTCCAAAAAAACACGGATTTTTAACCCAAATCAAAACTCAACCAATGGACTCCGAATTTTCCCAGATCATTCCCCATATGATTCTTAGTGTCTCTATAAATTGGTGATTTATTGAATCCATTTGATATTTTTCCCGAAATTGTTTCATTAAAACAGTTAAAAATTCACCAAAAATCGTAAAACATTCCAAAAATTCTAAACTTTTACTTGGACCTTCCTGACAATACCCTACATCACCATACCAAATTTCAGCTCAATCCAACACCTACAGACCAAGTTATAAGCAAAACAATTTACTGCCTATGCTAGTTTCGATTCTCGGGCGATATACCTAGCGAAAGCTTTGTTTCCGAGGGTTCCTTGTGAGTTCAGAAGTGTGTGGCTGCTATTATTAGTACCTACACATCAAGTACAACCAAATATGCTAGAAATTAGGTCAATCAAGCTTTAATTCCTTGTTATTCGGTTAATTGAATAGTTAAGCGATTTTGGTCGAATAAGAGTTGATTAGGGTATCAAGACCCAAAAGTTTGTGATCATGGCTGCCATATAACACCAGGTAAATACCATGGTGTTCATGTTCAGCCCCAAAACTTGTTAAAAACCCCAAAATTCATGGATTAAAAGCGTTTTCGGCTATAAATCGCGTTTAATCGAAGAAACGGACATAGAACTATGAGTATCAAGGCTAATACCTTTGAATTAGGACTTGTAATTGGATGAATTCAGCTGAGAATATGAGTTAAGAGCAGATTTTCAAGAGCTTCTTTTGAGAATATTATGAATAAAATTAAAAGAAATGAAACAAATAAAATATTTATAACACATGGGGGGGGGGGGTTCATGGCGGTATAGAGGTGGGCCCCTAGGGCCACCTCGTGCTTCGTTTTGCATGCATGAAGATGAGGTTGATCTTATAGATAAGTATCGGTTCGCTTTGGGTCCGTCACGAGTTCTCGATTTGCGTGACAGACTCCGTTTTGCAAGTGTCAAAAGACTCGGTTTTAAAAATTATGCATAACCGACTAAAAATCCAAACCCAGTTACGTTTTAATCATAAAAGTCTCGTTTGACATCCGTTGAAGTGTTTTTAAGCTTGATCAATCGTTCCTTGCACATTCGTTTGCCTTGTGTTATGCCAAGAAAGAATGCGTTTCCCCAACCGGGAGCTGCTTCGTTTTGCATGCCCGGGCTTTGATTATTTTTAAACCTTATGTCACAGTCTATGGCACAAATCTAAGTTATTCCTGGAACTCGGAATCGTAATTAACGCTACGGATAATCTAATAATCAATTTCAAAGGTTTAATGCGCTGTTAAACGTCAAGTCTCCGTTTAACACGTTGTTTAAGGCTAAGGATGCCAACCTCGCATCGTTGGTCCTTAGTAGTGTCATGTCAACCATGACGTGCTCTCGGATTCCTCCGACGTATAACAGATATCATTTTGCACCACACACAAGTCATGAATTTTCACAAGGTTTACACACAATGATAGTTTTAGTCATGCTTTAAGTTTAGGACCAATTAAGGTGTACCTGGTTTTGGCATGGGTATCACAGTCTACCCTGGTTAAGAAATTTCGTCCCTGAAATTTTCTTTGTCATGCTAGGGAAGAGGTGGGGGTATTTTCTACGGAATTCATCCTTCCATTCCAAGGTATATTCAGGCCCTTGTTTAGAGTTCCACCGGACTTTCACCAGTGAAATTTTGTTATGTCTTAATTGTTTGACCCTTCCATCAACTATTTCCACCGGCTCTTCCACAAAGTGGAGTCTATTGTCGACGTGTATGTCTTCCAAAGTACATGGGTAGCTTCGCCTGACAGGCATTTCTTCAGGTTGGATACATGGAAGACATCATGAATGGCACTAAGTTCGGTTGGTAATTTCAACCGATACGCTACTGGACCTACCTTGGCTAGGATCTCGTATGGCCCAATGTAGCGCGGGGCTAGCTTTCCTGACTTTCCAAATCGGATAACGCCCTTCCACGGCGATACCTTTAACAACACTCGTTCACCTACTTTTAACAATAATGGTTTTCTATGCACATCAGCCCAACTCTTTCGCCGACTCTGGGCGGCTTTCAGATGGTTCCGAATCTGATGGACCTTATAGGTCGTTCCTGAACTAGTTCAGATCCCGTCAGTTGGGTGTCGCCCACTTCGGCCCAACAAAGTGGTGATCGGCACTTTCGACCATAGAGTGCCTCATACGGGGCTGCTTGAATGCTGCTGTGATAACTATTGTTATACGAGAATTCCACTAGTGAGAGATGCTTGTCCCAACTCCCACCGAAGTCGAGGACACAAGCGCGCAGCAAGTCCTCTAGTGTCTAAATCGTGCGCTCCGATTGGCCATCGGTTTGGGGATGGTAAGCAGTGCTTAAATCAATTCGCGTCCCCAAAGACTCTTGTAGTTTCTGTCAGTATCGTGAAGTAAAGTGTCTGTCTCGGTCGGAAATAATAGCAATCGGGACACCATGTCTAGCTACTATTTCATTAGTGTAGATTTTGGCCAATTGGTCGGTCTTATAGGTAGTGCGAATCGGAATAAAATGCGCGGATTTGGTCAATCGATCTACGATTACCCAGATCACATCATGACCACGAGGCGTTTTTGGGAGATGGGTCACGAAATACATCGTGATTTGTTCCCATTTCCACTGAGGTATCTTGGGTTGTTGCAACATTCCCGAGGGTTTCTGATACTCGGCCTTGACTCGCGCACAAGTCAAGCATTGGCTCACGTATTCGGCCACGTCCTGTTTCATTCCCGGACACCAATAAAACTCTTTCAGGTCATGGTACATTTTATCTGTACCAGGATGAATCGAATATTTCGATTTATGCGCCTCGTCCATTATTAATTGTCTCAGCCCTGCTCTTGCAGGAATCCACACTCGATTTTTAAAGTACAATACCTCATCTGTGTTCTTTACAAAACTTTTCTCGTTCCCGTGCAATCCTTCACCGGGTAACTGGCCTTCCTCCAGGGCATGCATCTGCGCGTTCCGGATTTGATCTATCAGACTTGTTTGTACGATCATTCCCAAGGCTCTTACTCAAAGAGGCTTAATTTGATCCTTCCTACTTAACGCATCTGCTACCACATTAGCTTTCCCCGGGTGGTACTTTATCTCATAATCATAATCATTTAACAATTCCACCCATCTGCGCTGCCTCATGTTTAAGGCTTTTTGGTCGAAAATATGTTTGAGGCTTTTGTGATCGGTATATATAGTACACTTGGTACCATATAAATAATGTCTCCAAATCTTTAAAGCGAATATAACTGCTCCTAGTTCCAGGTCATGATTCGTGTGGTTCTTTTCATGCACATTTAGTTGCCTAGAAGCATACGCGATAACTTTATTACTTTGCATAAGGACACATCCAAGTCCTTGTCGCGATGCGTCGTAATATACGACAAAGTCGTCATTGCCTTCGGGTAACGTCAAGATTGGGGCCTCACATAACTTTTTCTTTAACAGCTGAAACGCTGTTTCTTGGTCTTCACCCCATTCGTACTTTCTATCCTTCTGCGTCAATGCGGTTAACGATTGTACGATACTAGAGAAGTTTTCGATAAAGCGGCGGTAGTATCCTGCCAATCCCAAGAATTGGCGTATTTCTTTTGGGGATTTTGGCGTTGGCCAGTTCTTGATTGCTTCAATCTTGCTTGGATCCACATGAATTCCATGTTGATCCACCACATGCCCTAGAAACTGTACGGCTTGTAACCAAAAGTCGCACTTAGACAACTTAGCGTATAGTTGTTCGGTCCGTAGTATGTCTAATATAGCGCGCAAATGATGCTCGTGCTCGTCCTTGCTCTTGGAGTAGATCAAGATACCGTCGATGACGAAGATGACAAATTTTTCAAGGTAGGGCTTACATACCCTATTCATGAGGTCCTTGAACACCGTGGGTGCGTTAGTTAATCCAAAAATAATAAATAGGAATTCGTAGTGGCCGTAACGAGTTCGAAATGTGGTCTTTGGAATATCATCCTCTTGGACCTTCACTTGATGGCAACCTGACCGAAGATCTATCTTAGAAAAAGTATCGGGCTCCTTGCAACTGATCAAAGAGATCATCGATTCTTGGAAGAGGGTAACGATTCTTGATAGTGACTTTATTCAATTCCCGGTAGTCAATGCACATTCGGAAGCTACCGTCCTTCTTCTTTACAAACAACATTGGGGCTCCATAGGGGGAATAACTAGGACGGATAAAACCACGATCAAGTAACTCCTGCAACTGTGTCGATAGTTCCTGCATCTCGGACGATGCAAGACGATATGGGGCCTTGGCAACGGGTGCCGTTCCCGGTATTAAGTCGATGCGAACTCGACTTGCCGATTGGGCGGCAATCCGGGCAGTTCTTCCAGGAACACATCAGGGCATTCACATACTACTGGAATGTCTTCAATACGTTTCTCGGCTGGCTCCCCCGATATGACGCTAGCTAAGAACACGTCACATCCCTATCGTATACACCTCAATGCCTTAAGGTGAGATATAAGGTTCAATGTGACGCCTAACTTCTCTCCCTGTACCATAATTATATCTGTGGGGATAAAGGAATCTTCACCACCTTTTGTTCACATAACACCTCCGCACGATGGTTGGACACCCAGTCCATTCCTACGACAATATCAAAACTACCCAACTCCACTGGTAAAAGGTCAATGGTAAACTGGTAACCGTTAAGGGTTATAGGGCAATTAACAATAAGTTGGTGACGGGTAATTGGTTTCCCGCTGGCAAGCTCAACGGTATAGGGTTGTTTCAGGTCAACAGCAGGCATATTCAAAAGTGGAAAAAATGCAATCGACACATAACTTCTATCGGCTCCCGTATCAAATAATACTGAAGCAAATTGATTGGAAACCAGGAACGTACCTGAAACCACGTTGGGATCCTGGCGTGCGTCACCAGGTCCCATAATAAAGGCACAACCTCGGGCTGCATTCGAGGTAGACGCTTGGTTCTGGGTGTTCCTTCCTGCCATCTGTTGGGCTAACTTTGGACAACTGTTTCGAAAATGCTCCGTGCTGCCACATCCAAAGCACGCACGAGGTAGGCAACCTGTGGGGCTGGTTGCTGAGGTCGTTGCTGAAGAGGTTGAGCTCTAGCAGGTTGAAAACAGGTTGGTTTGGGATTGGGTTCCACGGTCATCTTACAGTCCTTGGCAAAATGCCCATTGTTATGACACTTCGAGCATATCACTGCTCGGCATATACCAGAGTGGTGGAAAGCGCATTTATTGCACTTTTGGGGCCTTCCCTTTGTAACCATCAAAGTTACCCGCGGGGTAGTCATGGCATAGTTCTGGCTAGTGTTTCTCCCCTCTTTGGCGCTGCTGCCCTTGCGCGTCTATTCTCCGGGGCTTCCCGCTTGTTCCTGGCCGGCTCTCCCGGCTAAACATGTCATACGTAACGGTACCCGACCTGGCTACCACCTCGTGCATGGTTCGGTATTCCACTGAATTAATGATGCTCCTCACTTCTGGGGCCAGTCCCCAGATATACCTTTCGATCCTCTTCGACTCTGGTCGGACCATGTCTGGCAAAATACGCTCTAGTTCATTGAAACGGTTGGTATAACCTGCATGATCAGCACCTTGCATCTGCAGGTTCCATAATTCGTGCTCAAGCTTCTGAATTTCATGAGTTAGGCAAAACCTTTCCCTTCAGAATCTTTGAGATCACCCCAAGTCATAGCATTAATCGCGTCTTGTCCGCGAGTTTGAACAATTGTGTTCCACCAGTTTAAAGCATGGTCAATAAAGGTACAGGTGGTATACTTAACTGCGCAATTAGCAGGATAATTGCTTATGTTAAGTACTGACTCTGACTTCTCGACCCATTTCACAAACCCATTGGGTCCGCAGTACCATTTAATTCCATCGGTTTGCATTCCATGAAATGCTTATATGTGCAAACCGGCCTACCATTATTCTGATTATCATTCTGACCAACCGGTCCTGGTTGCGGGTTAGCATTAATACCGGCGCTAACCTGCGCCACAATTGTCGGAATAACAGCTTGGAGTTGTTGCGCTATCAGTTGCGCAATATCTGCCTAAGTCATCTGTGGGGCGCGTTTCTGGGCCATTCTATTATAAACAATAGATGTCTAGGTATCAATGTCACGTATCCAGTTAACACATATCACATATTTGGTTAAACATATCACACACTTCATCACACACATGAATCCATGGCACAAATAGTCAAACGCATCGTCATATATATGTAATGTCATCATCATACAAGCGTCAAAATTTGCACATAGACTTAACCCATAAGGGCCAGTGCTTAGATGCGCTGTCAAAATGTGTCACCACAGTGACGTACAGACTCGATGCCACAAAAGTACTAACCAGACAAACGTGAAAACACTATCACTGCATCACTACCTCGACATGGGGATAACCCAGTTCTTGGTAGGATGTACAAAATATACATCACCTCTAACTATACTGAAAGAAAAACCATACTAGGAACGCCACATCCACCATGCCAATCCTCCAAACCCTACAACCAAACCTACAATAGCACCGATGCATCCGTATACCAACGTACGGAAATGATCCTGCTCATGGTGAACATACCCCATACCCTGCTGTAGCGCGATGATCGCCTGCTGTAAGACGATCAAGTAGTCTCCCATCGACCTCCGCTGCTGCTCATCCTCATCCTGTGCCATCCACAATGAAATCTGCTCGAATAGAAATCCCATCAAGCTGCTCTCGGTGATGGGAGCATGCACCTCCTGAGGAGGAACAGGTATACCCCAGACGGGTGGAGAAGGCTCTCTAAATGGTTGGGAAGGGCCCCCTCGCTCATATGTGTGAAACGGGGAAGGGTCCTCCCGAGGTGGGGTTAGAAAACGAGCAGTGAAGTGTTGCTGGGTCCCTATAGGTACGGGTGTCGGACGAATAGGGGACCTAGGTGGTGTGAACACAGGTACCGGTGTAAGCACCCTCCGACGAGCGTCTATCGGAGGCCAAAAGTGGGTAGCTCAAGAGGGCTAGATGAGGAGGGTGAATAAGTACTCGGTGTGGAAGGAGTATAAGGGTCAGGCGGTGTCTCGGGTGACGGTAAGCGGGGTGCTACCGGCTCCCACTCCCAATGCCCCGTGGCGGGAGTAGGGCTCCTAGGAATAGGTCCTACGGGTATGGCAACATCGGGGGTACGACTATGCTCCGAGGAGCTAGTCGGATGATGAGGTGGGGAACGGTAGGCGCTCGAGGCCTCCCCCTCGTGCCTAGTACGAGGTCTGGGTGGGTACGGACCACAACAATAGCCAGAAGGAGCTTGTGAGTAACTAGATGATAAGAGGGGTGTCAGCGGATCCTCCTCAGGATGAGTCTCCATATGTGAAGTCGACCGGTGACTCGAACGATCAGACATGCTGCCTGAAAAAGAAAACCACACACAATGCTGATGGACTGACCCAAAATACCGAACTCAACATTCCACAAATATACACATAAGCACGTATCGCACACAGTTTCAATTTTTATGATTAATAAAAATTACTTGCGGTTGGTGACGTTAGTAGACGGATTTCCGTCCTATCTGAATGACGTTTCCAGAATCCCCAAGTATGAGTAGATAAATTATGGTGTTCCGGACCACAATAATTTATTTGCCCCACCAGGGTTTCCTGGTAATAGCCATACTACTCAGTTTCTAAAGGTTCTCAGCGTGTGGAGACTAACTTAGGATTATAGTCTAGGTTCTTTTAGAGATACCTAGTTCGCTATAACCGAAGGCTCGGATACCATCTTCTGTCACACCCCGACTCGGAGCGGAAGACAAATGCAAGGTGCGGCAGACACGTGGTAATTCTCCATAGTTTAAAAAACATGATATCATACATAGAGACAACCTTGGTTACAACATACTGTCGGTATCATATTAAACACCATAAGTTTTAGCACAGTGCTACGAGCTATCAAATCTCTTATTCTGATACATTTCACTACTACAGCCGTCCACACGCACGTTCTTGCTCTTGCTTTGCTTTACCTGAAATGCATGTTAGTTTTAAAAAGGTCGGCTAAACGTTGCGTGAGTCCCACTAGTTTAGTTGTTGTGGAACAATAGGTTTTAATAAGTTTACTTGCACTAGTTACAGTCACAGTCACTGTCACGGTCATAGTCACAGTCACAATCACAGTCATGGTGATGGTCATAGTCATGGTCATAGTTACTCCGTGTCAGACAGACACATCATCGCACCGGGTCGTGTCACCGCAGACACTTCCCACCGGGACGTGTCCAGACAGGCACGTCGTCCCAGCAACTAAGTCATGTTTCCCTGCAGTTATGCCAAGTTAACATAACCGAATTTAGGACGCGTGCAGTTGCATAGTCACCGACACACAGCGTCACTTAGACGCTGCCTGGAGCAACTGGGTTAGTCAAACAATAGTGCTATCCACTGCCCATGGCATACGCCAATCACTTGTTGAGGGGAGGTAAGTCATGTGTTAGATGATTCATATCATCACAAGTTGGTGCAATTAACACAGTTTTGTAACATGCAAGTCATTACAGAAAGTAGTGAAACAGTTTACAAGTGGGAGAGTAAAACTCACTCCCAAATTTGTGTATTCAACACAGTTTTTAACATGCAAGTCCCCAGAAAACAGTAAAATCTTCAAAAGTGGGGAAGTGAAACTCACAGTGCCAATAGGGGTCTCAACACACGAGTGGTCGAATAGCTGGATCAACTTTAATGACACACATGCAATCATGGACTCAAATCAGTATCTAAGCTGGTAATGGTTATAACTTGGATCGCGTCAGGAGTTTTCACTCCGGATCGAGTCTATAGGACACTGGTACGGTGATGGACGTCAGGGTAGTATTAGTTTTCAGTTTGGCTTCCGGGCACCGATTCGCGTGCCGGCCAAAGTCAGTAGTTTAATGTTTTTGGATAATGGTACGGGAATACCAGTATTGCTAACACGTGGTTATTCAAAAATGATTAACTTTCCATTAAGGGAGTTTGAGTGTTCGGGGGGTCCGAGTGGCCCAAATTTGAGTTTCCATTTTCACCGTCGGGAATTTTCCCGGATTGTCTTAGAGCTCACCCATAGTGCCCAAATTGCCCGGGAATCCCCCGGAATACTCCTAATGTTCCAACTATAGTATTTTTTGGGTTGGGTCAATTCCCGGTTCTGGCAGGTTCGTTACACGGTAAACTGCCGAAAGTGATTTAAATAACATATTTTTAATTCAAATAAATTCCATTTAATCTAGAATTGGAGAAAAAATCTATAAAAATTTATACAACTCAGTAAAAGTCAGTAGATCATTAGATAAATTTCTGGGAATTTATTTTGGTAATTTTCTTATTTAAGATAATTATATAAATTAACATAAAATACTTTCAGAAGTTCACATAATTAACATAAAATACTTTCGGAAGTTTAAAAATTCTGAAAAAAATTCCTGAACCTTCAATACATGTCCAGGAACAGCTCTAGAAATTTTGAGAATTTTTCGATTTAATTTTGGTGTGTTTCCGGTCGAAAACTCCAAAAAACACGGATTTTTAACCCAAATTAAAACTCAACCAATGGACTCCGAATTTTTCCAGATCATTCCTCATATGTTTCTTAGTGGCTCTGTAAAATTTGGTGATTTATTGAATCCGTATGATATTTTTCCCGAAATTCTTTCAGTAAAACAGTCAAAAATTCACCAAAAATCTTAGAAAATTCCAAAAATCCTGACAATACCCTACATCACCATACCAAATTTCAGCTCAATCCGACACCCACGGACCAAGTTATAAGCAAAACAATTTACTGCCTATGCTAGTTTCGGTTCTCGGGCGATATACCTAGCGAAAACTTTGTTTCCGAGGGTTCCTTGTGAGTCCAGAAGTGTGTGGCTGCTATTCTTAGTACCTACACACCAAGTACAATCCAAATATGCTAGAACTTAGGTCAATCAAGCTTTAATTCCTTGTTTTTCGGTTAATTGAATAGTTAAGCGATTTTGGTCGAATAAGAGTTGATTAGGGTATCAAGACCCAAAAGTTTGTGATCATGGCTGCCATATAACACCAGGTAAATACCATGGTGTTCATGTTCAGCCCCAAAACTTGTTAAAAACCCCAAAATTCATGGATTAAAAAGTGTTTTTCGGCTAGAAAACGCATTTAATCGAAGAAACGGACATAGAACTATGAGTATCAAGGCTAATACCTTTGAATTAGGACTTGTATTTGGAAGAATTCAGCTGAGAATATGAGTTAAGAGCAGATTTTCAAGAGCTTCTTTGAGAATTATATGAATAAAATTAAAAGAAATGAAAAAAATAAAATATTTATAACACATGGGGGGGGGGGGTTGATGGCGGAATAGAGGTGGGCCCCCTAGGGCCACCTCGTGCTTCGTTTCGCGTGCATGAAGATGAGGTTGATCTTATTGATAAGTATCGGTTCGCTTAGGGTCCGTCGCGCATTCTCGATTTGCGTGACGGACTCCGTATTGCGAGTGTCAATACTCGGTTTTAAAAACCGACTAAAAATCCGAACCCAGTTATGTGTTAATCAAAAAAGTCTCGTTTGACGTTCGTTTAAGTGTTTTAAGCTTGATCAATCGTTTCTTGCACATTCGTTTGCCTTATGTTATGCCTGGAACGAATGCGTTTCCCCAACCGGGAGCTGCTTCGTTTTGCGTGCCCGGGCTTTGATTATTTTTAAACCTTATGTCACAGTCTATGGCACAAATCTAAGTTATTCCTGGAACTCGGAATCGTAATTAACGCTACGGATAATCTAATAATCAATTTCAAAGGTTTAATGCGTTGTTAAACGTCAAGTCTCCGTTTAACACGTTGTTTAAGGCTAAGGATGCCAACCTCGCATCGTTGGTCCTTAGTAGTGTCATGTCAACCATGACGTGCTCTCGGATTCCTCCGAGGTATAACATATATCGTTTCGCACCACACACAAGTCATGAATTTTCACAAGGTTTACACACAATGATAGTTTTAGTCATGCTTTAAGTTTAGGACCAATTAAGGTGTACCTGGTTTCGGCATGGGTATCACAAGTTTAAAACTTAAAGTCATTAAAAGGTCAACAGTACTGGTGATATGTCTCAAAAACTGATATGATCCTCTAGCACGTTTTCTCACAAAAATACAAACTGTAAATATTACATTTTAGTATGTTTACATTTCTGCATTCAATATTAAAAACCCAAAAGGATTTTCTCTCATATCTTCCATGGAAACCTAATAATGTTGAATGTGAGCCGGACCAATGAGACTGTTAAGAAACTATTTGTGTGTGGATACGTGTGATTGTTCTTGATCGTCAAATCTTTGAGATTCGGAGCATCATTTGAGGGGGAGCTAGATAAACACGTTGATTAAAGATACAAGAAAGCTCAAAGCAAGGGGGAGCATGGATGTTAAAGTTATTCAAGATATAAAGATCAAGAGAACATTAAAGAGTCATGAACTTAATTGAAGAATGATGACTACGATAACTTCCAAGAAGGAGTCTGTTGATGCATATGTTTGTTGCCTACGTCATCGTATAATATCGAGTCAGTATTTAGGAGCGAAATGTCAAGTTTATGTATGATTAAGAGTCAAGTTCGCTTGTAATTGTAAGTTTGAAGTCAAGTTTGGCCGAACTTGACTAAGCAAGTTTGCCCGAACTTGCACTCCCACCGGCGAACTTGACAATGTATAAATAGGGGTCTTGTCATTTCATTTGTAACATTCAGAGATTTTGTCACGACAGAGGCGAAGCTCTGTCCAAGTGTTTCTAGGATCTATAACGTTGAATATTAATGAAACGGTGATTAAATAGAAACAAATGAGTGTATCCAATGTCGCCTAAGCAAACGGATTCCGCATGTTTACCTTAGGTTTGTCAGATTAGTGCCCGAACGATCCGTATAACGGACCCTCATGTTTCAAAGCACCGACTGTGAGTATACTTGAACCCTTTTTCACTTTAACGCACTTTTGGCTGTTACATACGTCTCTATATCAAAACAAGCTACACACAACGCTAAACTCTGTTAACTCTAACCGCTATCGCATGTTATACGTGAATCGCTGAATGTTTGTTTGCTTTGTGTGAATAATGAGGACTTGTAGATCACCTTTAGCAACGATAGTACTATAGTTTGGACTCAGCACCCGATTGGTTCGGGGGTTGTTAAGGCTCGCAAATTTACTTTACGTGCGTGTTCGCTATTGTGACACGTATCGCGCATACTCATATCGCAGTCGTGTTGGTTGGCATGTATCATTATTGTTAGCTTACTTAGATTCACTTTCTCTTCGTATACATGTTGGTTAGGCGTAAACGCTTTCTCCCTATTATTATTATGCTATGAAACCTGTATGCTCACCTTTACTTTATTGTATTGACTTTTATTTTTAAGGTATGTGACAGGTTGACATACTTGCTACAATGGACTTAGGGCTTTATCTCTAGAAACGCATAATAAAATTTAGGTTGTCGGATTGGTTTTGCATAAGAGGTTATGTGTTTTGTAATAATTGTTATGAGATATTGTTTGATTTTATGGGAAATCGGACCTTTTAAATATTGTCCTTAATAGTTGTTATGGAATTTCTCTTGAACAATATGATTCGCCTAGTGTCGTGCCCCGATGATTCCGCCATCGGTTGGGATGTAACATAAGGCCATGTGGGCCAGGAAAGCCCATGTGGAGCCCATGAGGGGCATGGGCTTAACCTATGTAAATAAACTAATGTTATGTCATTTCTAGGGTTAAGCCTTTAGAGAAACCTTAGGAGCCTCCATTGATAGGATTCCTAGAGAGAGAGATCTAGAGAGAGCTGAAGAACTTGTATCAGACGGTTTTGCTTATTCAAGTTATAGAATCATATGCAAGTTTGAAGTGATTCACGTGTTATTCTTACTCATATCGATCTTCTATTTTTCAGTTTTCTTGAATCACACCAAGTTTGGATTCTGCCCATCCTTGGTGTGTGTTTGATATCATCGTTAGATCCGGATTATTCGGGACTTACACAAACACATAGTAAGTTTGGGTGAGGCCTTACACTTCACCAGTTTGAATCAACAAAGGCGCCTCGATGTCTAACTGTTACATATAATGTAAGAGTATAGAATCCCATCTTGAATACATACAACTCCAATGAACTTCAAAACTACTCCTAATCAATGCCTTTACGACTGGCAGTTACGTGATAGCGGTTGACATTGATCAAAGAATAGTCGTTAGTAAACGAAAGTTCTAGTATGTATCTCAGGTCAGAGGATACTAAATGAGTATACCTAAATCAAAGCATCTTATGACTAAGATCCATCAAGATGATTTGATGTGAATTACATACAACATCATTCATAATGAGGTCTGTGAGTTTGGAAGTTAACTCCTTGAGTCCAAAGTCAGAATAGTCTTAACTGAGAGTCGTTCCCACTAGTCTGGGCAACTACGGATAATATAGAATACATGATTCATTGATTAAACGTATTAAAATCGAACATAGTTGTAAGATTCAAAGTTTGCATTTAACTAGTAAATCAAAATACTAAATAAATCAAAACAAATAGCTAGCTAATCTAAGACTGACAGTATTCCTGTGTTGGACATGCTTGTCCCGAGTCATCGGTTTAGTGAATGGGTCTGCTAGGTTTTGATCTGTGTCTACTTTGCTTATTATGGTGTCTCATCGTTCCAGTATTTCCCGTATATAGTGTAACTTCCTTAAAATATGTTTGGCCCTGTGATGAGATCTGGGCTCTTTGGCTTGAGCAATGGCTCTTGTGTTATCACAGAACACCTCGATTAGTTTCTGAATACTTGAAACCACATTGAGGTCAGTGATGAACTTCTTCATCCAATCAGCTTCTTTTGCAGCATTTGATGCAGCTATATATTCGGATTCGGTGGTTGAATCTCCTACTACACTCTGTTTGGAGCTTTTCCAATATATAGCTCCTCCATTGAGAGTGAATACGAATCCTAATTGTGAGCGAGAATCATCTCGGTCACTTTGGAAGCTAGCATTAGTGTAACACCTTACAATGAGTTCTTCTTCCACTCCTCCAAACACCAAGTACATATCTTTGGTCCTTCTCAAGTACAACATAATGTTCTTTACTTCAGTCCAATGGGCAATGCCAGGACCTTGCTGAAAACGACTGGTCATGCTTAAAGCATACCAGACATCAGGTATAGTACATAGCATAGCATACACGATAGAACCAATCGCTGAAGCATATAGAACTCCTTCCATTTGCTTAATTTCAATATCCGTTGAAGGAGATTGCGATTTGTTCAACACGGTTCCTTTAGTCACAGGAACACCTCCTTTCTTGGAGTTTTCCATTTTAAAGCGTGTCAACATTTTGTCTATGTATGTACTTTGACTTAGCCCTAGAAACCGCTTAGATCTATCCATATAGAACTTGATTCCTAGAATGTAAGCAACTTCTCCAAGATCTTTCATTGTGAAGCAAGATCCCAGATAGTGTTTAACTTCGTTAAGAATAGGGATGTTATTTCCAATGATTAGTATATCATCCACATATAGGATGAGGAATGATAAGGTGCTCCCACTAGCCTTTCTGTAAACACAAGGCTCATCTTCATTCTTGACAAAAGCAAACTCTTTGATCTTCTGGTCAAAACAAAGATTCCAGCTACGAGATGCTTGCATGAGTCCATAAATAGACTTATTTAGTTTGCACACCTTAGTTAGATATTTAGGATCGACAAAACCTTCAAGCTAAACCATATAGACATCTTCAAAGAGATGTGTATTAAGAAAAGCGGTTTTGACATCCATTTGCCATATTTCGTAATCACAGTACGCATCAATGGCAAGTAATATCCTGATTGATTTAATCATAGCAACGGGCGAGAAGGTCTCATCATAGTTAATACCTTAAGTTTGAGTAAAACCCTTCACAACTAGTCGTGCTTTATAGGTGTGTACATTTCCATCAACGTTTTCACGCCCGGACCAGACCGGCCAGTCAAACCGGTCTGGCCAGGGTTCGGTGATGAGAGCGGTCCGGCTAAGGGTACTAGAGCCGTTTTGAGGGTGACCGGCCAGCCGGACCTGTGGCCGAGGGTCAAACCGGAGATCCGGTATGGTTGTCGGACCGGAGGAAGAAACATAGATCAAATAAAGATATGTGTCGCCTGCAGGATAACGATACCGAAGCAGCAGTAGTGACCACAATCTGCAACAACAGTTGCAATCTAAACAATAAACGGCAGTAGCGGCCGAAAAAGCTGCTATCATTGGTGTATTTATGTTCGCCAGAAATATTCTTGTCGGTAAATGCGTAGTCTGGTTGGGCGAAGAAGATAAATGAGAAATAAGTAAATTGTAAAAATGAATATGTGGTGGGTTGTATACATTGGGAAAATGAAAACAGAAAAGTATCTAACAATTTAGTATTCATTTTCATTTGAATTGATGTTCATTTTATTTAATCTTATGTTTTATTATTTTTCTAGTACTTTAGTTCATTTTTACCATTTGTTAAATATAATCAAACATTAAAGTTTCATAAGTATATAAAATTTTTATTGTATTATCTTTTTTTATTAAAAATATACGTATTATATGTGTGTATATATTATAATATTATCCGATTCTTAAACCGATCCGACCAGTGAACCGGTATGTCGTCCGGTTCAATATCCAGTCCGCTTATGAAAACATTGATTCCATGCACATTAGTTTTTCTCTTGAAAATCCATTTGCTCCCTACTGCCCGAGATTCGGGGGTAGCTCAACCAAGTCCCATACTTGATTGTCTCGTATAGATTGCATCTCGACATTCATGGCTTCTTGCCATTTCTCAGATTCTGGATCTAAGATTGCAGATTTGTAGTTAGCAGGCTCGTCATTAGACTCAGCTACTAATAAGACTTCGGGACCATTTAGATGCCATAGGTATCTATCAGGTTCTTTGCGAATTCTACTATTTCTGCTAACGCTTGTGTTTATGTCTGATTCATTGGCAACAACTACTTGTTGATCAAACGGTCTGACTTCATTAGCGGTTGTTTGTGGTTCTCGAATTTCTTCAAGATCAACCACATTCTTTCCAGTTCCTCGATTAAGAAGTTCTTCCTCGAGAAAGTGTCCCTTCGGTTTGATGGAAATAACATTTGCATCAGGATGGTAGAAATAATATCTGTTTCTTTTATAGTATCCGACGAAAACAACCTTTTAGCCTCGAGGATCGAGTTTATCCTCAGAATCACTTATGATGTATACTCTAAGCTATTCCAAATCGGGTTTACACCCATGCCATATCTCATATGGTGTTTTGTTAACCTTTTAGTTGTAGCCAAATTGACAATGCGGGAGGTCATAAGAGCATGACCCCAAAAGGAGTGAGGTAAGTTAGTTCTACACATCATCGATCGAACCATATTAAGTAGAGTTCGACTTCTCCTTTCACTCACGCCATTAAGTTGGGGTGTGCCAGGTGGAGTGGTTTCTGAAATTATTCCACACACTTTCAGATGATTGAGAAGTACTTTTATCTTTCTGAAAGATGAGGTATTCGTCACCTTGATCTGATCGAAGTACTTTTATCTTTCTAGTAAGCTGGTTTTCTACTTCGTTTTGAAACTTTTTAAAGTTTTTAAAAGTTTCGTGCTTATGCTTCATAAGATAGACATAAGCATATCGACTATAATTTTCAATAAATGTGACGAAGTATCTTTCATGGTTTCTAGTCATGGTTCTGAAAGGATCACTTACATTAGGATGATTGAGTCCTAGCAGACCATTGGCATGTTCACCAACACCGGTGAAGGGTGCTTTATGAGTTTGCCAGCTAAGCAAGATTTGAAATCATCAATGTAGTCATGTCTAGTGGATTCAAGAATCCCCTCGGATTGGAGTCATTTTATGCGTGCCTTACTTATGTGGCCATGTCTACGATGCCATAAATATGTTTCATTTATACAATCTTTGTTACGCTAGAAAGATGATATTTGTTATTACTTGTTTGAACATCAATCTCATAAATACCGTTTCGAGATTTAGCCTCAAAATAAAAGACATTATTCAAGTAGGCAAAAATAGAAAAACCATTAAAAATGTACTTGAATCCTTGTTCAAACAGTGAAGAAACTGAATAATGTTTCTGGTTAAACCAGGTACAAACAAACAGTTATTCTAAGTAACTACAAGGCCAGAGGACATGAAAAACAAAATGTTCCAGTTGCCAGAACTGGAACTCTCTTTCTGTCACCCACTATGAGTTCCATGTCGCATTGTTTTAGTTTCTTACACTTTCCAGGCTCCTGCAAGACATTGACGATGAGGTAACCACATCAGGTATCAAATACCCATGTGTTACTAGAAACAGTGAAAAACTCAATAACATAACTGAGAATACCAGAAGAAGTGTCAATGTTATTGGCCTTGTTCATCTTCAGTTTGGCTAGATACTATGGGCATTTTCTTTTCCAGTGCCCCATTTGGTTGCATTCAAAGCACTGACACTCCTCAAGAGGGTGCGGTTTTGAAACATGAAGGTGGCATTTCTGGCAGCAACAACAACCTTTCTCTTGCCTTTGCTCTTATGATCCCTTTTCTTGTTTTTGGGCTTCTTAACACCACCAGACTTGACCATTAGAACTTGGTTGGTTTTATGTGGTATGTTCATCTTGGCGGTTTTGAGCATACCATGTAGCTCAGGCACAGTCTTTACCCAAGCATTCATATTATAGTTCATAGTGAACTGATCATATGAGCTAGGGACATAGTTCAAAATGAAGTTCGCTGCCATTTCATCTTGCAGGGAATAACCAAGTTTGTTGATCTGGTCAATGTATCATTTCATCTTAAGCACATGAGTACTGACACATGATCCTTCCAGCATTTTACAGCTTATGAGTTGTTTCATGGTGTCATATCAGTCCTGTCAGGCTTGTTTCTGGAACATGCCTTTCAGTTGCTTGTTGGATCATGTCATAAGCATCTTTATCTTCCATGTTCTTTGAAGTTCAGGAGACATGATGGCTTGCATAAGGCAGGCTACCTCAACAGCATCCTCGTTATGCTTTTCCATTGCCTTGCAAGCAGCAGTAGTGTTACTTTCAGGCTCGGTAGGGACTGGGCCATCTAAGATATATAGCTTTTTCGTCATATTGAGAACTATTCTCAGATTGCAGTGTCATTCAAGAAAGTTGGTGTTATTCAGTTTTTCCTTTTCAAGTATAGACTTGAGAATGAAGGAGTTGTTTTCATTAGACATCCGTTATATAAAGAAAGAGATTCTAATTAGTATTTTCAATGTATATTTCCTTATTTAATTATTGACCCATTACAATAATTAGAACAAGGAATGAGAATCTGGCTATGTCAGTAGTAAAGGCAGCTGTGGCATACAGTTTAGTAAGTGACTAGGCAGACTGACAATGAGTGTCAGTTGTGAGAATTGCACAACTTTCGGGTATGAGGCCGCCAAGACAACTCTTGTCTATGCATTGATACGTTTAGCCTCATCTACGCTGACTATTTTACTTTCGAGACAGTGGAGCATGTGATGAGAAAAGAAAAAGTAATACTCGTCCTAAGAAGGGTACTTGTGGAAGGGCAATATGTGTCAATGAAACCCTTGCACCTTGGAAGGATAAGCTAGATATCAAGTGCGGTGTTGTGGCTCCTAGTTCACATTATGTTCCAAGTGTAGGTCATGATAGGATGGCATAGATTATTGATTTTAATTATGGGATAATTTTAATATTTACCAAATACGGTCGAGAGAGCCAATTTTAGTATATATTTTAGTCGTGACTTCTTGATGAACCCTTTAATCTCTCAGGACACTTACTTTTAACTAACCTATTAAAACTAAGTTTATCGCAACTTATCTAACCAATTTTAAGTTAATAGAAATATATTAAGTTAATAGTTTTGGAAAATTAAATCTAGTTTAATTTGCAAAACTTAGTTGGTTATTTGTTTGTTTTAAAAAACAAACTTTGTTTTATAACAAAATGTTAACAAGTTGTAAAAACAATTTAGAACTTGTTTTAGTGTGGGGGCACCTTTTATGTATCTGAATATCCTTTTTACAGCAATAAGGTCTAATTTTCTTGGCAATGACTGTGATCTGGCACAAACACAAGTAGCAAACATAATGTCTGGCCTTGAGGCAGTTAGGTACAATAAGGACCCAATCATGCTTCTGTATAAAGTTTGATCAACAAGGTCATCTTTGACATCTACAGTGACTAGCTTGGTTGTTGCCATGGGCGTGCTGCAAGGTTTACAATCATCCACATCAAATTTCTTAAGTAGTTCTTTCACATACTTATTTGATGAATGAAAGTGCCTTTTTGCATTTGTTTGACTTGTAAACCAAGGAAATTGCAACTCACCCATTGCACTCATTTCAAACTCTGCTGCCATGAGTTTTCTAAACTCTTCACACATGGCGGTGCATGTGGATCAAAAATGATGTCATCCACATAAGTTTGGACAAGCATCAAATCTTTTCCTTTCCATTTTAAAAATAGGGTTTTGTCAATCCTACCTCTGGTGAAACCAATGGATAAGAGAAAAGTGGATAGAGTTTCATACCAGGCTCTTGGTGCTTATTTTAGACCATACAGTGCTTTGTTTAACCTGTAAACATGATTAGGATGAAAGTGATCCTCAAATCCAGGAGGTTGACAAACATATACTTCTTGATCTTTCCATACAGGAATGCACTCTTGATGTCCATTTGATACACCTTGATGTTGTGGTTAGCAGCAAAAGCTAAGAATAGGCGAATGGCTTCTAACCTTGCTACTGGAGCAAAAGTTTCATCGTAGTCAATCCCTTCTTCCTATCTGTAGCCTTGAACCATGAGCCTTGCTTTGTTCTTGACAACAATACCCCTTTCATCAGTTTTGTTTTTGAAGACCCACTTTGTGCCGATGGGACTCACATCTTTTGGCAGTGATACAAGTTCCCATACTTATTGTCTCTTGAACTGTAGGAGATCCTCTTGCATGGCCTCTACCCAGTTGTTGTCTTTCAGTGCCTCTTGGTACTTGACAGGCTCTGTGAGTGATAGAAAACCAGCAAAAAGACAAATGTTTTGGGCTTGGCTTCTTGTGAGCACACCCGCATTGATGTTGCCAATAACTTGATCCAATGGATGGCTTTTGAAGAAGATCAAATCACCTTGATATGGGACAATGACATTTTGAGGTGAAGCTTGCAAATGTGTATCATCTGAGCTAACCTCTGCTGGTGAAAATGATGGTCCAGCCTCTGACTTGAATGGTGGTGGAGAGATTGGTGGAATGGTAGTGAACGTGGGTTGACTTTTGTCTATTTGTTGTGGACTTTTATCAACTGGTTTGAAGAGTTGGCAGAGGTTTGAGTATTAACCACTGTTGAACTGGCAGAGTTTTCACCATTGCTACTCACATCTGCTCCTCTGCCTGTAGGATTGATTTTGAAACTTGGAAGAATGCAATCATATCCTTGCTCTTGAAATGATGATTGTGGGGTACCTGCAGGGTTAGTCTTGACAGACACATCTTCAAATGTAAATTTAGATAAATCAAACAATTCAGCAGGTCCATTTGCTGGGATTTTCAAAAATGAGAGTTCATTGAACTTCACATTTAGAGTTTCCTCAACACACTTGGTCCTAGAGTTAAAGACTCTATAGGCTTTGGCAGTGGTTGAGTATCCCAGAAAATTACCACAATCAACTTTGGCTGCAAACTTGGATATTGAATCCTTGATGTTTAAAATGAAGCATGGGCAGCCAAAGACTTTGAAATAAGAGATCAGAGGTTTGATTTTGTAAAGCAATTCATTGGCAGTCTTTTGATGCCTAGGGTTTATCAAAACTCTGTTCTGGACATAGCAAGCAGTGTTTACAGCCTCTGCCCAAAAAGACAAGGGTAAACCTAAGTCTGCAAGCATGGTCCTTGCTGATTCAATTAAAGTTCTGTTTTTCCTTTCAACAACCCCATTTTGTTACTGGAGTTCTAGGGATGTTGTATTGTCTAACAATCAACTCCTTGTTCCTAAACTCTGTCCCCTTATCACTCCTAAAGGTTTTTACAAGAAGATCAAATTGCTTTTCAACTTGTTTGACAAAGTTTTGCAAAATGTTTGCTGTTTCAGCCTTAGAGTGTAAAAAGAAAGTCCATGTGAACCTGGAAAAATCATCAACTACCACCAGACAATATCTTTTGTGTTTTAAGCTCATGATTTTACAGGTCTAAACAAGTCCATATGAAGCAACTGTAGACACTGACTTGTAAGAGCTTTTATGTTGTTTACCTTTTAAAAAGGAAACACAATGCTCTTCACAAGTAAATTGTTTTTTGGGAAAACCTCTAACAAGAATTTGTTTTGAGAGAGTGGAGATGGTTTTTATTTGTGTGCCCTAGCCTTTTATGCCATAGCTCTGTCTCTTTGCTTGAGGCAACTGAGAACAAGCATGTGTTGGTGCACTTTGTGTTCGTCACTTGTCGAATAGGCTAGATTGAGCGTGTGTTGAATATTGTATAGGTTAGAATCGAACACACGACCGAAATACGTAGATTACAGTGTAAAGGGAACAAGTTCGCCCGAAATTGACCAGTATTGGTCAAGTTCGCCCGAACTTGATGTGCCTTTAGTCAAGTTCGCTCGAACTTGACTAATGCAGGCTAAGTTCGCTCGAGAATGCTCTTAGGAAGTCAAGTTTGGCCGACCAAGTTCGCCTGAACTTCCATACACTCCAGCGAACTTGTCTCCCTATATATAGGTGTGTTGTTAATTTGTCATTTAAGTTTTTTGGCATCCCTACGGGGAGGTGCTGCCGGATTCTCTCCAGGAACTCCGGCAGCTGGACTTATAAAGATGTATACTCTTTCGGTATGAATGAAGAATTCTGCTGCATTCTACTTCTACTCCTTTCTATAATCACATTCTACCGAATCGGTTTACGTTTATCCCTTAACTTCCGTCTAGAACCGCCTGATAACGTACCTTCAATTGGTATCAGAGCTACGGTTATCACCTACGCTCATGAATTTGGACATTTATGGACATTAGGAGGGGTTTTGGACGTAAATCATGAAATAAACCTACAATCCATTAGGGTTGAAGACTACCGATGGGCCCTAAAGTTAAATTCCTCATTTGATGAAAACTGAAAATTCCGGACTTGAGGGGAATTTCAGTAAAAATTTCAGTATGGTCAAAATTTGCAAAAATGAGAGGGAATAAAAAGTTTTCAATATTTGAAGATTCCGGCATTTTTGAAATTTGTGACTACTGCAACAGTATCCGAGTGGTTACCGATTGACAGATTTTCGGGAAATGCATAGAATTGAGATTCATTGAGATTTTGTGATCATAGGAAGTTCCGATTTATCAGTTCATGATACAGAGTGATGCTTAAGGGTTAGAGTCCTGATCTCCGGTTAAGGAACAGTTAGCTGGATTAGCAGTCGTTAGTACCGATGAAGGAACTGAGGACATTCAAAACGTTCAGTGATGATCTTAGGATTAATGACTAGCTCCGAAGACGGATGGTTTCAAAAAATTACCAAGGAGATCTGAAGTTATCGCAGATACGCTAACTGATGATAGCCTTTGCTCCGCAGACGGATGGTTTCAAAATTACCTAGGAAATCTGATGATAGCCTTTGGTGGCCATTATTATTAATCTTCAAGCAGATGAATCATTCTTCTCTTTGGACTAATTGCCATTGGATGATGATGTTTGGTGATTAAGTGGCGCTGGTCTACGGAGATAGCTATATATCTGCCATTATGACTGAAGAGGAAGAATGTGATTTTGGTCACGGATGTATGTTTCTCAGATTCGATGCATTACCAGATTATCTGTTTCCGATGAAGATTTGCTGATTGAAAAAGATTACCGATTTGCTGATCTAGAGTGATTACGCAAATCAGGATTTTAGATTGTTGCGGGTAAACATTGATTTGAAGTTACCAGTGTGGTAATTCCAAGTTTCTATCAATTGTCGGTTGAGTCTTGAAGATCGGAAGATCGAGCATAGGAGATATGCGCTAAACTGAACGCGGATGTGGTTAAAGTTGAAATAGAGAAGCTACATTGATGAGCTTCGAATTGGTGTCTATTCAAGATAATCTGTCAGTCAAGCAAATCAGAGGAGGTGGGAAACTGTGCAACAAATATCTGAACTGGAGATTTCAGGGGGAATTAGTTGTTGATAATGCAACCCCGAGTCATTAATTAAGGGGAATTTGTTGACGTGTTTCGATGACATCGGCAAACACCTTGATTGAAGTTGCAGAATATTCAACACTGGTCACGTTTGAAGACCAAGATTCGACAGTAACGAACAAGGGGGAATCTGTTGGTGCACTTTGTGTTCGTCACTTGTCGAATAGGCTAGATAGTGCGTGTGTTGAATATTGTATAGGATAGAATCGAACACACGACCAAAATACAGAGTTCTTATGATGTTTAGAGTCAAGTTTGCTTGAGATTGTATTGTTGAAGTCAAGTTCGGCCGAACTCGACTAAGCAAGTTCGGGCGAACTTGTTTCCCTGTTGGTGCACCTGGTGTTCGTCACTTTTCGAATAGGCTAGATAGAGCGTGTGTTGAATATTGTATAGGTTAGAATCGAACACACGACCGAAATACGGAGATTTTAGTGTAAAAGGGAACAAGTTCGCTCGAACTTGACTTGTGGAGGTCAAGTTCGCTCGAACTTGACATTTGGTAGAGAAGTTCGGCCGAACTTGTCATATAGACAAGTTCGGCCGAACTTGACCTCATATGCACATGTCAAGCGAACTTGGCTCTTTCCCTATAAATAGGTGGTGTGTCTTCATTTGTCATTTAAGTTTTTGGCATCCCTACGGGGAGGTGCTGCCGGATTCTCTCCAGGAACTCCGGCAGCTGGACTTATAAAGATGTATACTCTTTCGGTATGAATGAAGACTTCCGCTGCATTCTACTTCTACTCCTTTCTTTATTAACATTCTACCAAATCGGTTTATGTTTATCCACTAACTTCCGTCTAGAACCTCCTGATCACGGACCTTCATTCCCCACCAGCGAACTTGACATACTATATATATAGGTGTGTTGTGTTCATTTGTCATTTGAGTTTTTGCCATCCCTACGTGGAGGTACTGCCGGATTCTCTCGAGGAACTCCGGCAGCTGGACTTATAAAGATGTATACTCTTTCGGTATGAATGAAGACTTCCGCTGCATTCTACTTCTACTCTTTTTTGTAATAACATTCTACCGAATCGGTTTACGTTTACGCATTAACTTCCGTCTAGAACCGCCTGATCACGGACCTTCAATACCTTCGAAGCAGCCATAAGAGGACAGTCACACTCTTCTGCACACACCTTTGTGTCCCATGGGTCAGATAGATTGTCTTTTCAACATCAACAGCATTCATTTCAATCACATGTGTAACTCCTGGTGTAACCACTGCTTCACAACATTCAACCACATCAGATTTTGACTCCTGTTCCACAGACTCATCACCTTCAACTATGGTCTTAAGAGCCATTAAACACAAGTTTTCATTTTCAAAATCATTTTTGGCTATGAAAGCAAAGTTTTTATCAGTTAAATCCTCAGGCAAAGTACTCCAGTCAACAAAACCTTGGGTAAAGAAGCTTTGTTGTGTAACCTGCTGGTGTAGCAGTGATTTGAGTAGTTTGAGTGACATGTGGAACTTGTTGCACATGCACTTGAAGTGGTGCTTGAACATATTGAATCTGTGGAGCATAGGTTTGGACATAATGAATAGGGACAGTTCTTACAGCATTTTCAAAATGAGCAGTGTGTTGCATTTGTTGTGAAGGGGCAAACTGGGAATATTGGACAGTTCTTTGAGGATTGGGACCAGGATGTGTGATAATTGGTCCTGCAGTTTGAGTTCTACATTCCCTGGCAAAATGTCCTATCCTATTGCACTTGAAACATTTTATCTTTGATTTATCTAACCCACTTTTAACCCCCCATGCAAACCTGGAAACCTCCTACCAGTTCTTTTGTAAAACTTACCAGCCCTGACACTCAAAAGTGCCAACTAGTGTAGGATGTCGATTTCTTCCCAATCCATAGGTTCAAAGTGTTGTAGCTCATTCATCTCAAAACTTAGATTGTTAGAGGTTTGGCTTTCACTATTTGCAGCAAAAGCAAAATTGGGTGTACAGGGATCAGAGTTGAAATTGTTTCCAGAAGTTATGTCAATGTAATGATCAAAACTCTGATCCTTTCGACTGTCAGACCCCTCCTCGTGACTATAGAGAGCAGTGTTTCCCAGAGTATAGTCATCGGTCATTTTCCCTGACTCTTGTAACTTCTTTTTCTGTTTCAACTCTCTCTCATATGTGAGGAGTCGACCATGAAGTCGTGTCAAGGTCATTTCTTTGTAACCAACAACTGTTCGAGTGACATAAGCTACAGTCTCCCATTTCTCAGGTAAAGATCTCAAGAAACGACTATTGACAGTCGAATTTGGAAATTCCACATTTACCAATTTGAGCTCACTGATGAGACAGTTATATCGTTCGAACTGTTGGGTTAATGACACACCCTTAATGTGACAAAAACGTTTCATACTATTGATTTAAAACTTCTCTATTATTCTCGATCACCTCTTCAGTACCACCGAATTGCTCTTTGAGAACATCCCATAACTCTTTAGCACTATTACAATGAAGTAATCCCGCATAAATCTCATTAGGCAAATCTAAAGCAACGATGCTAAAAGCCTTAGCATCCAATTCGATTTTGAGGAAATCCTGTTCAGAGTAATTTTCGAGTTTCTTAGGGACTTGAGTGTGGGGATCCTCTGTACTTGGAACCATGGGGATGTGAGGTCCAAATACAATGGATCTCCAACATCCGGTGTTATGTTGGGCGAGAATATGACCCATTCTACGTTGCCAAATAAAATACTCATTTCGTTTCAACATAGGTGGTTTGAACATGGATCCAATATTGGATTCTGGTGTGTTTTGTGCCATTTATCTTGTTTACAACAAATTTGTGTTTTAAAACTTTTGTAGTAATAAAACTCTGTATTCAAGAAAAACTTATCAAATGAAATAAGAAACAAAGAGCTGATCTGTTCAAATCAATTTGACTTTTAAATCAAAATCGATTGACCAAGCTCTGATACCAATTCTCAGGATGTAAGTTTGAATTGATTGTTGTTTTTGTTTCAAGTAATGGAAAATGATTGAAAACAGAAAATAAATGCAGCGGATTAATGGAAAACTTCTACAATAATCAATCGGTCGTTTGTTTTCATCACCATCATGCTTTCAAGTAATTAAACTATTGCATGTGATTCACAAACTCCCCCTTAGCCCAATAACGATTGTTTGATAGTAAGAAACAAAGAAGATATGCGAAACTGATCTTTTTAAGAAGACGAGTGTTATCTGTTACATTGAGCGCCTATTTATACTAATTGTCTAACCACGAATCATCTTTCAATGATGTCAGGGTTGATAGTGACAGCTAACAAGAAGTAACTAACAACAAACACTGCTTAGACTAAACTATCATGCATAGCACTGTTACATTGATTAAAGTAATACTAAGCTAAGCATTGTTGGCTATCCTCTGTTTTGTGATCTTCTATCAGCGGTTGAGAGTTTCTTCTGTCAGAGGATAGGAAGCAATGTGTTTATTGAAAGCAGTAAATACTCATCAGCGGTTAGAAGCCTCTGATGGTTGGATCAAAGCTCGGATGGTGTGTTTTGACTATGTATCATCTGTTCCTTTCCAAAGGTTCGATCCCAACAAAAATCATGTTGGTATTTAGGTTGGTTATGTTATAACAACTTATAAGATAAAAATAACCACAATAGCAAGCAAATATATAATTCTATATGGCAAAAAATTGTTCAATCTTGCTAGAGCCTAATAGCAAGATCAAACGGTTCATGGGGTCACAATACACAAACAACCACAAGGATGGACTTGAGTGCATCCGGTCGTCTAGAGCAACTCCCACCGACTTCATGACTCCTGTCTAGCGTCCTCGATTTTGTCTCTGGGTACAAATTTGAACCATGTTGGTGGCCAAAAACCATAATAACAAAACCGAATAAAATTTACAACCAAAAAACAAGGTCGGGCCAGATTTACATATTCCACAACAATCACAAAATAAACCGAGCAATTTTTTGGTCAAGCAAAACAAATAAAATATTGACCAAAATTAAAGTTGCCCTTTAAATTATTTAGAACAGAAACTTTAAAATAATTAAAGTTTGTTTTCTAATTCTGGTTAAAAGACCGGTAGCGACTCGTATGTTGTAACCAAGGTTCTGATACAACTGTTGGTTTCCATGGTGATCAGTTAAGATTTTATTTATCAAACCCCGTTTCAATAAATAATAGTCAATTAATTAAGCGAGTTAATTAATAAAACGCAGCGGAAAAATAAACAAGTGATCAACAATAAACGAAACCCGACAGGATCCGGTTACATGCAAATACTAGCACAGTGATAAGGATATCTAACTACCGATGAGAAAGATATACCTCGGTTAATAACTAACCGGTTGAGACATCAAGGTTCAACGAACACGCGCTAGTGATACGAACTAAGGAAACACGGGTATAGGTGAGGTAGTGCAACGGCAGCCGGCGGTATTGGCGGTGGCGAGCAGCGGTGGCGAGCAGCGGTGGCGAGCAGCGGCGGTGGTTATGGGTGTTTTAGAGAGTTTTGTGAAAGTTCTTCTAACACCTTAAATACAAGACGAAACTCCCATTTAAATGGAATATGGAGGTCTATGCATGTTTGCTAAGTGGTAGACATGCACATGCATGTGGGACAAGTGACGAAGAGGCTATGCACACGCGACAAGTGGCGATACAAGTGTGCAAGCACGGCAAGTGGCGCAGCATGGGTGCATATACGACAACTGGCGTAGCACGGATGCATGCGCAACAAGTGGCGATATGAGTGTAGTTGTCTCACCCAATCCTTGTACTACGTCTCTTATTTAATACCGAAAGTTTAATAATTAATAAAAATACGATATAAAATCGAAATTAAATAAATAATATAATAAATCCGTTTCGCACATCGTTCGTAATTACCAGTTAGACCAGTTAAATGGATTTTAGTTCGTTGTCCACGATGTAACTCTTACTAGCCATAATTCGGTCGGCCGCATTAATTAATCAGACTGGTCCACTTTTCCAACAATGTCGTCCTCTGAGCTTGCCACGCCAATGCGCGGAGAATCTCATTGAATCAAATGATATTCTGTCATCATAACCCCCTTCCTGTATCCATTAAGGCCATCATTTTTTCTTCAATTTTTTTTTGCTAAAGAAATTTTCGAAATAACAACTTTTCAAAAACCATTTCAGCTCAGATTTACCAATTAGCCAAACAAACCAGAATATGATTCATGGACAGTTTAAAGATCCCAAGAGATGCCATAATTTAAGATTCGAATAGGGTTATTATCCAAAGGAAAAAGCTTGAAATCGTATGAAGCTGAAAGAAGAGAACATTTGATTATGAAAAAACCTGCTCATATGGCTTGTTTGGCTAAGCTTATTTAACTCAAAAATAACTTTTTTGTTAAAAGGACTTATTGACTTAGGGCTTTTTAAAAATGAGCTTTTAAAAAAGTGTTTGGATTAGCTTATTGGTTGGGAAAAGCCAATAAGTCAATAAGTTGTTTTGTTAAAAGTGTTTGGCTTAGCTTATTCATGTGAAATTACTAAAAAGGACATTCTTTTTATAAGTTAATAAGTTGTTTTTTTAAAAGTGTTTGGCTTAGCTTTTTTGTTTCTCTTCCCTTCCTAATAAAATGTTCATTTTACCTTTCAAAATAAAAATTATATGTCTTTTACAAAAAAAAAACAAACAAACAAACCCAAAAGCACAATAATACCACCATAATTCTCATAGTACATTCATCCCTACAATAGAAACGATGTCATGTTCATCTCCGCAATGTCATTATATCTTCCGCAATGATATCTCGGATCGTTGCCATTTGCAGATAATTATAATGTGTACGACTTGTAGCCTGAACTTCGTCACTAGTGTTGATGCATATGTCTGTTGCCTACGTCATCGTATAATATCGAGTCAGTATTTAGGAGCAAAATGTCGAATTTTATTTATATTTAGGGACAAGTTCGCTTGAAATGGTAGTGTTGTAGTCAAGTTCGGCCGAACTTGACTAAGCAAGTTCGCCCGAACTTGCACTCTCACCAGCGAACTTGTGTTAGTATAAATAGGAGCTTTGATGTTTCATTTGTAACTTCAAAAACTTTGGCATTTCAGAGGCGAAGCTCTGTCAGTTTGTAACCAGAACGTTTGATCTATAAAACTGACATAAAACTGATAATGCTTGGCTATTGGTAAACACGACGTAATATTTCTGCTATTATTAATGTTAGTATCAAATTTAGGTTCCTAAGCATCGAGGATCGGTCCTACAAGTGGTATCAGAGCTAGAGCAGCCTGATTTGATAGTATCAAGACAAGAAAACTTCTATTTCTACTCCATTCTTCTTTTTTCTTAACTTTTGAACATAAAATGAAGAATTCACGGTCAAAATCTTTTGAATTTTGAATATATCATGTAAAATACAACAAAGATAAACCCTTGAAAGATTGGAGACCAAATTCAACCGAATTCATGTTGAAATTTTGAAAAAACCATGTTTTTGAAAACCCTAAGGATCGAACTTATTGGCCATGTTCGGCCGAACTTGCCCTAAAAATATCACTTTTCAAGTGATTTTACAGTATGTTCGCCCGAACTTAGGTGGTTTTTGAGGAAATTTAAGTCAAGTTCGCTCGAAGTTACTAAAGTTTCACTGATTTTCATCAAGTTCGACCGAACTTGTGTAATATCTAAGAGATTTTAAGTAAGTTCGCCCGAACTTACCTAGCATTTCATCAAAATTCTGTTGATAAGTTCGCTCAAAGTTCTGTTTGTTTGCTCAAAGATTGTGTAAGTTCGACCGAAGATAAACAATATTTTTCAAAACAAATCTAGCAAGTTCGACCGAACTTGTTAGAAAAGCTGAGAATTCTTCATTTGTTGCTACAAGTTCGACCGAACTTGTAGTAGGACTAATTGTTTTCAAAGTTTTTGAAAAAGTTTCAGCGTACACGTTTCTTGATTTACAATGGAAGATCAATAAAGAGCTTATATGTCCGGAGCTAGTTTGTCAAACGCCAACGTGATTAATCAAGTCAATCTTGATAACGAAATGGGAATGACCGTCAAACCGCCCAAGCTAATGAGCATGGACGAATACGAAGCATGGAAAGAGAAATTTACCTACTGGGTTCAAGCCATGCACTTCACTTGCTGGGTATCAATCGAAAGAGGCTACACTGTTCCGGTAGACAAGCATCATCAAGTTCTTGAGAAGTACAACTACTCGACAATTCAGAAATATGAATATATCGCCGAGAAAAAGATGATCAGTCTCATTCAAAAGTCATTCAAAGAAGATATTATGATTCTGTTACCAGAGTATACTACAGCAAGAGAGCTTTGGTTGTCGTTACAGAAGAAATACCAAGGCAGTGCTGAAATGATAAAAAGCAAGAAAGCTCTCATTCTGAAAGAGTTCGATATCTTCAGCATGCTAAAGAATGAGACCATTAAGCAAATGATTGAGCGTTTCTATCATCTCAAAGTGCATATGCGAAGAAACGGTCTTGAGAACACGGAACAGGAATACATCGACAAACTTGCTGATGCACTACCAGAAGGTGAATGGTCAACTTATTTGATGGTTTTGAAGAATAGAGATAAGTGGGAATTCTTCAAGTTGTCAACCTTTATCGATAAACTCAAAGGCCACGAAATGGAGCTTCTGAAGATATCGAAGTCAAAGAACGCTAATGTTGTTCAAGACATCAGTTTGTACTACAAAACCGGAATGCAAGATGACATTTCGAGTCCAAAATTTGGAACTGCTTTTAGTGCAAACATGAATACTTTTCCACAGAATCAGAACCATTCACAGCCTCAGTATGACCAAAGTCCACAAAGTTCTTACTCGAGCACTTGTTAAAATTCAACGTATCAAAGCCAAGCGAACCAGAATCGACAACAAAGTTCTGATCCGAATGTTTACAAATGCAATATCGCAGTAAATTTTAACAATGTTGTTACAAAACAAGTTGCAAAACAACATATGTCACTTCTGGCTACCGTCTTAGAGTCTTATGAATGTCTTGTTGCCGGTAAAATCGAAAATCCCGAGATGACCGCAGAAGATTATGACCAGGTAGACGAGGAAGAGCTCGAACTAATGGACATCAAATGGTCTTTAGCTTCAATCATCAGGAGAGTGACAAAGTTCGTTGCACTCACAGGCCGTGACATAGGAAACTCCAACAACAAATTGGGTTTTGACAAATCCAAAGTCACATGCTTTAAATGTCGACAGAAAGGGACATTTTAAAAGAGAGTGTAAGAGCACCGAGGCAACCGGAAATCAAAGTCCTTTCGGAGGAGGGAATGAATTTACAAGAGGGCACTTCAATATGAACCATTTCCGAAGAAAACTCAGATTGCAATCCAAGAAAAATCTAACAATAGCACCACGGAGAAAGCTATGGTGGCATCCAGTGAAGATGATGGTTTTGATTGGAATTCTTATATTGGGAAAAAGACCGGAGTTGCTTTGATGGCGGAGATAGTTGAAGATAATTCTGCAGAGGAAGCAGCGGCGGCAGCTGAAGCAGCGGCAGCAGCAGAAGCAGCAGCTTTCGAACAAGCTATTCTGGAATAATACTTGCATCAACAGCAGGAAGAAGAGGAATATATCCATATGCAGAGACAAGGAATTTTATCCTCTAATTCTTGTGACAGTTTTGCAGGTCATTTTGATGGAAGCCCGAAAGAACAAGTGGATGAGGAGAAAAGATGAAGTGATCATTGATGTCACTCAAGAAATGAAAGTCGAAGACCTCAAGGACATGGCAGATAAAGCTTTGATGGCGAATCTAACCAAGGTAGGTTCAGAAGTAAAGGTTGTCGAGAAAGAAGTTGTCAAAGTACAAGTTGTAGAGGTTGAGAAACCTTGTACAAAATGTACTGAACCTTGTGTCGAATGTGCCAAAAATCAAAGATCATCGCTGAAAACAATATGCATAACGATTTGTTAAAATATGATTATTGCTCAATGAAAGAAGCGTATGACAAAATGAAAAATGATTATGGCAGACTCGACAGAAATAACATCGAAAAACATGATAATATAAGAATGTTGAGTGGTACAGTAATGGATAAACAAAGAGAAATTAACACCTATATTAACACCATTGCTGAAATCAAACAACAACTTCAAGACATGACAATCGAAACTGAAAGAATTCGACAATTGTTAAGAAGTTATACCACCAACGCGTATGTTATCGATCATATTCTTCCGACAATCTCAACGGAAGAAAAACCTAAAAAGAAAGCGGGCAAAGAATATAGCAATGTTCCACCACCCCTTTGCGAGAAATACTGTGTTAAATCTACAGACGGGATAGACAAGGCACTCAATGTTGAATTACTTTCTGAAAAGAAAGACGAGTTGCCAGAGAACACTGATATAGTCTATGCTAAATCTGATGATGATAACAACGCTGTGGTTAACAAAGTGGTTGAAAATGTTCTATGTGATTCTGATTACGGCAGCTTCAAAAGCGCCAACTCGAGTTCAAAGAATTCCGATTCACAGTCTGAAAATGACGATAAATTGTCAGAGGATGGTCTAAGTGACGATCCTAATATTGTAATGTACAAAATTAAGGATTCGGATAGACTATACTTTGATGATAGCTTCCCGATTTAGAATGTGAAGGAAGAATTGCTTGAAAAATTCTTTAAACTCGTGGAAGTCACATCAGAGGAATTGGAAATTAACAAACGGAAATTCTATTCCAAACATAAAAGAAACAACTACCGAAGGAATGGTGGTGATCATCCGGAAAACAGGAGAGCAGGGTTGGGTCTAGAAGAATTAGATGAACCAGTAAAGAAAGTGTCACCATTTCATGAATATAAAAACAAAAACATGAATTTTGTATATGGGACGACTATAGTTCATGAGGAGAATTTGATTGGTAAACAGTTAAATGATGAGTTCAAGAAGTAGAAAGAAATTCGAGATAAATCCAAGGTTACAAGTGGGGTCAAAACTACAAGTAGGGTAAAACCACCTATTAAAGTACATCCACTTGATAATCGAACATGTTTCAAGTGCAATGAAATTGGTCATATGGCACGATAATGTCCAAAATCAAAACCGGCTTATCTTCGAAGAAAAGAAGATTCAAATGTTGTTAAACCAAAGCAACCAGTGTTTGCAAAACCTGTAAAGATTTTGAAACGAAATGAATCAAAACCAGAAGTTAAACCAAAGTCTGAAAAGACTTTTTAAAATTCCATTTTCGTAAAAGGTGAAACTTCTAGGTCTAATGAAAACAAGTTTTACATCAAAAAGGCTAATATCAAATCTCAAACCTGGATTGCCAAGAAAAGGTCAACAACATCTGGTGTTGTTAAGTCTGAGCTAGTAAAGACTGACAACACAAAAGAATCAAAGTCTGAAATCACTAAGTCTGAGCAGGTGAAGACTAGTGAGAATGTGAAAGAAGTTAAAACAGAAATCAAGAACGATAATGTCAAATCTGTAAAAGATAAGAAAAAAAAGTGAAATTTTCAAACATTAACATTGTTGAAACATATGATGAATTTGATTTTGATGACGTTGATGAGTTTGAATATGATTTTGATGATGGCTATCCAGTAAAACCCAAGACCAAGAAGGCTTGGGTAGAGCTTTTCACCTAATTTCTGATTTTGCAGGGGCTACAAAGATCCGTACTTTCAAAGTGGATTTTGGATATTGGAGCATCCAGGCATATGACGGGAATGAAGGCATTTCTATTCGACATTTAAGCTATCAATGGTGGATATATTGGATTTGCAGGAAATCAAGGTGGAAGGATAGTCGCCGAGGGAAAACTCTCCAACGGCGTAGTTTCATTTGTTCGCGTGAACTATATTGCAGAACTTGAGAATAATCTTCTGAATATATCGCAGATTTGTGACAAGAAATTTACAGTCCATTTCAACGACAAGGAGTGTATTATCTTGAAGTCGGGATTCAAAATACCAGATGAGTGGATTCTGATGCGAGCATGGCGAGAGAATGGTTTATATGTTCTTGATATGGGTGTTGCTACCACTTCATCAAAATCAGCCTAATGTTTTGTATCAAAGGCTACTGAAAAAGATTCTATTCTTTGGCATCGTAAGATGGGGCTTATTCATTTGAGAAAAATGAATTTCTTGGTTCATAATGATCTTGTAGAAGGAGTAAATCTTCAAAGTATTCAAATGTCTGATCATTGCTTGGAATGAAAAAAGGGAAAGCAGATCAAGAAATCTCATCCGAAGAAAATTCTAAACTCAAACAAGTTGCCATTAGAACGTCTCCACATGGACTTATTTGGTCCTGTAAATGTTCGTAGCATCTCAGGAGACTTATATTGCTTGGTCGTGACAGATGATTATTCGAGATATTCGTGGGTATTCTTTCAAGAATCAAAAGACGAAACGTTCGAAAACTTGGTTATTCTTTTCAATAAACTCGAGAACATTTATCATCTGCCGGTCAGACGCATTAGAAGTGACAACGGCACAGAGTTTAAGAATAACAAAATGAAGTAATTCTGCAACGCAAAAGGGATTCTGCACGAGTTTATTGCTCCCTATACTCCACAGCAAAACGGAGTAGCTGAACGGAAAAACAGAACTTTGATTGAAACTGCGAGAACCATGCTTGCAGATTCTAAACTTCCTATCAGCTTCTGGAGTGAAGCGGTTGCTGCGGCTTGCTACACGCTAAACAGGGTTCTCACTATCAAACCAACAAAGAAAACATGTTTTGAGATGATAAACTGACGGAAGCCAAATTTGAAGTTCTTAGAACCATTTGGTGCACCATGTACCGTAATAGACCAAGATGGCAAATTCGGAGCAAAATCTCTTGAAGGTTTCTTTGTCGGATATGCGAGTCCGTTGAGAAGAGTATATGTTCCTTCATTAAGGAAGGTTATTGAAGCACAGCACGTGGATTGTTTCAATTACACAGATCCTATTCAAAGAAAAGGTGACGCGCGGCTGTTTAACTATCAAGACCTTTGGAAGTCATTTGACTTGCCCGAAGAACCAACTGACAAAGAAGTTGCAGCGTTATATTATCTTCACCAGTCAGCGAATCAAGAACAAATTGTTCGACCAATTGTGGTTAATCAACCCACGTTGGATCCATCTTCTTCTGGCACAAGATCAAACAATAGTGGTGTTCCAGCTGAAAATGTTTCTGAAACATTATCAACACCTGCTACTCCTCTAACGAATGCCTCTACTGAACCAATGAACACAATAACGGAGCCTAGTATGCCTCAGAATCAAAATTCTGATTCAGATGAAGCACCAACATTTGATGCTGATGGGGAATCATCTTCTTCAGATGAAGAAGTGGAGCAGATAACAAGTCTTCTTAATTAATCCGCAGTCCCGAATAACAGAAATGAAGCTTCATCAAGCTCTCCAAACATTAAATTGATTGTTGATCTCAACATTACGAATCAGCAAAACTCAGTAGATGTTCCAAGTGAAGAATTGCCGCGATCATATTCATATCATCCGTCAACAAATATTATCGGAGAACTTCAAACTGGTGTTAGAACTCGAGGGCAAATTAATAAAGCACTCAGTTGTTTCTACACATGCGTTGCTACAACCCAGAACTATTGTTTCTATTCATGTTTCATCTCTCAGATTGAGCATAAGACAGTTAATGAAGCTTTCGCCATTGAAAACTGGGTACAAGCAATGCAAGAAGAATTATTGCAGTTTGAAAAGTTGGGTGTGTGGAAGCTTGAAGACTTACAAGAAAATCAGAAAGAAATTGATACAAAATGGGTCTTTAAGTGTAAACGTGATGATAGAGGGGTTATTGTTCGTAACAAAGCTAGGCTTGTTGTCAAGGATTTCACCAGCAGGAAGGGATAGACTACACGGAAGTTTATGCACCAGTAGCTCGATTGGAATCTATACGAATTTTTCTAGATTTCGCATCATGGAAAGGATTTAAGGTCTATCAATTGGATGTCAAATCAGCTTTCTTATACGGCAAATTGCGAGAAAAGGTGTACGTCGGACAACCGCCAGGGTTTGTCAATCCACTTAACAAGAAGAAAGCATACCTACTGGATAAAGCTTTTTGTGGACTACACCAAGCCCGAGAGCTTGGTACGAGACGTTATCACAACATCTCGTCGGAAACGGCTTTATCAGAGGAACTGTGGATAGTACTCTTTTCACCAGAGAAGTTGATGGCCATCTAAGTATAGTTCAAATCTACGTTGTGACATCATCTTAGGATCTACAAACGATAGTCTCTGCAAAGAGTTTGAGGGAATCATGAAAAAGAAATTCAAAATGTCCTCGATGGGCGAAATGAAGTTCTTTCTTCGTTTGCAAGTATATCAGCTTCCGGATGGTATTTTCATTCACCAGACTAAGTATGTTCACGACATCTTGAAGAAGTTTGGAATGGAAAGCTTGAAGCCTCTATCTACGCCTCTTGCTCTCAATCACAACATTTGCGTTGACGAGACTAGAGCCAAAGTTGACGAGACGTTATACAGATTGATGATTGGATCGCTGATGTATCTAACAGCATCGCGCCCAGATATTATGTATCCAACCTACCTATGCGCCAGATATCAGTCAAGCCCGAGGATCTTACACATGAAGATCGTGAAGCGTATCTTCAGACATCTGAAAGGATGCCCAAGCACCGGCTCGTGGTACCCGAAGAACGACAATTTCGACCTCACAGGCTATGCTGATTCCGATTTTGGTGTAGATAAGTTGAACTCAAAATCAACTACAGCGGGATGCCAGTTCTTCGGAACAAGAATGGTAACCTAGCAGTGTAAGAAACAGACTACGGTCGCTCTCTCTACCTGTGAAGCTGAGTATATCTCGGCCTCCAGCTGTTGTTCACAGATTCCGTGGATTCAACAGCAGATGAGAGTCTATGGTCTGCAATTTCTAGACACTCTGCTGTATGTTGATAACAAGGCAGCCATCGATATAACTAAAACTCCGGTTCATCACTCACGCACAATACACATTGAAATTCGTTATCATTTCATTCGTGATTGCTACGAAAAGAAATTGGTGCAAATAGAAAAAATCCACACCGATGAACAAAAGGCTGATTTTTATACCAAACCATTTTCTTTGTCACGGTTTAAATACTTGCTGAGAATTAACGGTATGAAAAATTTGCTGACAGGTGCGGACGCTGAGGTTGAATATGGATTGGACGACGAGTTCGTGTGATCCACATTGGTTTGTAAATATTTTTCTACTTTAGAATTTTGTTAAAAACTAAAATCCAAAAAGATGTTTTTGATTTTAGGGGGAGAAATAGTAGAGAAAATACAAAAACATTCGAAAATTTTAAAAAATCCAAAAACATATAAAAATTCAAAATGTACAAAAACCTTGAAAAAGACAAAAAGAGTTCAGTGTCATAAAAGGAAATGATAGTACATCAGTGGACTATCACAATATGCTAAAGAAATGTAAAGTTTTAAAAGTGATAAACGAGGCTTACTGTGAATGTGTCTATAGGCTTAACACGTTCAGTAAATTATTTTCGAGATATAAACTAAATTTTACAACTGCTTAATCTAGTGGATTAACACATCTTGGATATATGGACTTAGTACTCCGAAATTTCGTTTGAAAAATTGCCTAATTCTGAGATACGGGGTCTTTATAGATAGTTGATATCTGGGGTATTATACAAGTTCTTTTGATTTTGCGAAAGCAGTGGCCTAGAACTTCGATAATACTTTCGCTATAAACCTTCAAAATGCATGCAATATTGAAAAGAATCGAAAGATCTAATCATTTGCAATGCTAAAAAGATTCCTTAAGTGGAACACACCTTAAAGACGAGCCTTCATCTCTTTGTCTGTACGGTACTACTAACCTGAGCTCTCAAGGTCTCGCACAACCCAGATACAGATATCAATTATGCTATATTCACCTGTAAGATGAAATCTAAGGAATCTGGATACGGGAGTATATTCAAGAAGTGGGAACCGAAGTTAAGTCAAGTTTCATAAATCATACCATAACATATCTTGAAACAGTTGAAAAATGTGGTAAAGCTTAAGTTGACAAACATATCGACAATCTAAGTAAAACAAGTTTAAAACTTAAAGTCATTTAAAGGTCAACGGTACTGGTGATATGTCTCAATCAACTGATATGATCCTTAGACAAGAATTCACAAAAAAATGTCTGTAAATATGTTTGTACATAGTTTACATTGCTTATTTCATTGTATTTCAGCTTTACAAATTAAAATCAAAAAGATTTTCGGTGTATTTTGGCATAAACTTACAAAAAAACAAAAAGATTTTATTTCTACATTGTTTTCAGCAAACCAATGTTGGAGAACGAATCTTCGAAGTCTGGTAAGGTGCTAGAACTGGTGGGAATCTCTTTGACAACGGGCTGGGAGCTAATCTGTTAAATCTGAAAAGGCAAAATGATAAAAAGTTCATTAATTTGAAACTTTGATTTTGAAAATATCAACAGTTTGTTCGTAACAGGTCAAACCGGGGTCATTAACTTGGACTCGGCAAACAAATCCGTTAACCAAGTTCATTAGCTTGGACTTGGTCAACTGAGTAGATTTTCATAACTGGTAAAAAGTTGGAAAGTTTAGGGGTTAAAATGAAAAGTTGAAAATTTTTGAAATTTGTGGTTTGGCAAGTTCGGCCGAACTTGATAAACTGATTCAACTTTAACATCTAAGTAAGTTCGACCAAACTTGCTAAATGATGGTTGTGTTGTTTTAGAGTTAAGTTCGCCCGGACTTGACTGGGCCTTCATGTTGGGATTAACAAGTTCGCCCGAACTTGACATGGTATAAATACCATTCAAGTTCGGCCGAACTCATTTATCAGCACCCTAATTCCTTTTGAGGGAACTTGAACTCGAGAGCATTTGAGCGAAATTGTCACTTTTGAGTTGTTATTCTGCCCGATTGTAGTCCGTTTTTGGTGATTTACACACCAATTACCATGGCTGAGGTGAGATATTGGAGATTAATCCATGATTGAACCGTTAACAAACAAAACCAGATCTAAAACTTAAAAACTGATAGATTTAGGAGTTGTTGGTTAAAATTTTGCATAGAATCAAGATCTACAACTAAAATCGACCGTATAACTAATTGTGATTGGCTTATAATGGACATTTGATTGTTTGGACATGTTTGGTCTTTTGGAGAAGACGACAAGTTCGGCCGAACTTGTTGTCAAAGTTCGACCGGACTTGTCCAAAACATGATTACAAGATCCAGAAGCAATCTTCTACCGAACTTGATGATAAAAGTCTGAATGTTGATTAATATAAGTTCGCCCGAACTTGCATTAATGTCTTGTGAATAAAACTGATTAACATGCACCTTCGACCGAACTTGTTGTTAAGAAAATTGGATTATTTTAAGTGTTAGTTCGCCCGAATTTATATATAGAACATGTAATTGATGCATGTTCGAGCGAACTTAGTTAAAGCGAATTGTTATAACAGATATATCAAGTTCGCCTGAACTTGATATAAATGTTAGAAATTTTGTGAAATTTTTCCTGAAAAGCGTGCTAATTGTTTTACGTTGTTTTTCAGGCACAGGTTCCAGCACGAGTAATCTCTGTTGAGTTTTCAAAGACTCCAATACGTGCATAACGCTTGATAAAACGATCTGTCCGTCATTGAAGGAGTATGACAGTATTTTGAAGTTTCTAGAGGATAGTCATATTCGCCGAGCAATTACAGAGCGCACAGTGTCGTATCGATCACATGTTGTTCATTTCTGGATGAATGCGAGTTTAAGCGCTGATGAGAAGACGATTATTTCTATAGTGCAAGTGGGCAATGAAGTTAAGCCGATCAGCGTGACTGAAGATGATATTTGAAGAATTTTACATTTCAACGATAAAGAGGATGATCTGATTCATCTAGACGAAAAGATGGTCCGTGGCTGCTTTTTCCGCATGGGCTATAAATGAAGTGTAAATAAGCCGACACTGAAGAAAGGGGAAGTGCCTAACCCCTACAAGCTTCTGATTCATGCGTTAATTCATACTTTTAGCCATCGCAAAGCCGGTTTGGATGATGTACATGATTATTTGGCTAGCATGGCAACGGCGCTTATTTTGAAAAAGCCGTTCAATGTTTCGAAGTTGGTTTTCACTAACATGTCGAAGTACATGGAAGATTCAATATTGTGTCTTTATCCGAGGTTTATACAGATGTTAATTGACGAGAAATATCCTAACATTGCACGAGATCCAAATGATGTGCTTTATCTAGTTCATCTCGATGAGACTACAGTGCAGAAGCTTATTAAGTTCCAGAAACAAGCTTCAGCTCCTGTTGCCAAGCCAGTATTCGAAGCCATTAAAGATTCTAACTATATTTCGCCGCCAGACAACAAATGTAGAAAAGATGGTAGCGACGACGAGAAAGAACTTAAAGCTGAGAAGGAGTGGTTTAAAGAATTCAAACCAAAGGCAAGGAGCGAATGGTTCTTAAAGGCAGAAGCGGATAAGCCTAAAAAGAAACACGGTGCAAAGAAAGTTGAAACTATGCTTGTTGATGAAGAAGATTATGAAAATGTTAAAGCAGTTGCTGGATCGAGCGCTGCAGTTGTAATAGAAAGTCAAGAAACCGTAAAATCAACTCAAGAAGAGGTGATATCTGCTACTTCAAAAAATGAAGATTCTGATAAAGAAACTCCTGCGAAAGAGCCTGAAAAGACAGAAGCACAAAATTAGAGCAGAAAAGGAAAGAAAGTTGGATGCAGATTTTGATCCTAACGTTGAAAAAGAATCTAACGAGGAGTGACCAAAGAAAAAGTCAAAACGTACAAAGGGAAAAGAAAAGTTACAGGGTCACCTCATACCAAAGGGAAAAGAAAAGCAAAGAAAGCTCAGAAAGCTGTGAGCAAGAGGTATAAAAGCAAGGTGAAAAGCACATAAGCTACACAAGAACCTTCTGGTGCTCAGGAGAAAGGAGCCACACAAGAACCTCCTTCACAAGAACCTCCTGTTATTGTTCATGTTGAAGCTGAAAGGCCAGGAGTTACACAAGAACCTCCTGTGTCTGGATTTGTTGAAGTTCTATTGCTGAATCTCCTACTGCTCCAAAGACTTCTGTTCCTGAAAGTTCTACGCCTAAGAAGTCAACACCAAAAACTGCAACACCTAAAGATTCAACACCAAAGACACCAAGGGGAAGTATGTTTGGTGATATGCCACACGGTCCAATCAGTCTCGAAGACTTGGATGAGTTTTTCCAAGAAACTAATGCTGAGATGTTAGAAAAACATGTGAAGGTATTGGAAGAGAAAGTTGCACAGAATGAGGTTGAAAAGGCTGAGCTTGTTAAGAAGGTGAATCAAGGTGAGGTTGAAAAGGAACTGCTTAATGATAAAATAACGGTGCTGGAGAATGAACATGAATATTTCAAGGCGTTGATAGAAATTCTGCAGGACGCCAATGAAAAACTACAGACAGAGATTGCATAATTAAAGAATATTCAAGCATTGAAAGATTGAAGATTCAACAGATTGCAGAAAGTGTTAGCAAACAATCTGAACATTGATTTCATCACAGAATACGATCGTCTGGATCGTCAGGAAGCCAAAGAACGTGCTGAGAAAGAATTGGCTGAAGGTGATAAAGGGAAGCCGGTTCAGGGTGAAGCCCCTAATCTTCTACTGAGAAATCTTCTGATGTCCCTGAGAAACCGACTGAAGATGTTTCGAAAGCTTCTGAGTCTGATATCCAAAAGGTTGACGAATCTGTCAAACCTTCTGATCCTATCGTTGTTACTGTAGAAAAAGACAATGAAGAAGCCGAAAAGGAAGATAAGAATGAAGACGAAGAGGAAGAAGGATATGAGGATTGGAATGTTGGGGATGATGACGATGATTTTGATCAAGGTGGTGATGATTTTGATCAAAGAGGTACAGGTTTAAAGATCAATGAAGCTAAAGTATCTGATGAGTTTGATTTTTCTGATCTTATGAACGATGAGTCGAATCGAATTGAAGATAAAAGCCAGGGGGAGTCAGGGCAGAAAGGGCCAACTGATGATGATTTTGATGTGTTAGATTTTAATCATTCTGCAAAGCCTGTGACTGAAGTACCTACTAAGCCTTTGATACTAATGTTGGAACATAATGTGGAAGAAGGTGAGTTTGTACATAATTACTCGAAAGAAGATCTAGCGAAACTAGTTGAAGCTGAAAACTTAGAGTTTGATTTTGAGGAAGTTATGAATGTTAACACATTTGAACCGAAAGAGTATCAGTATGAGAGAAGGTTTGAAGCTGATGAGTACAACCGAGTGATAGTTGAAGATTGGTCCTCAGATGATGAATCAGATCAGAAAGCTAAATATGTTGGTCAGGATTCAAAAAGTATTCCTACATTTGAAGAGATGTACAAACAGCTTAATGAAGATATGTTGAAAGATAAGATTGCTCAAGAGCTATGAGAAGGAAAGATTCCTAAACCGATGTAAAAGAAGAGATAGCTGAAGCGAAAAAGTCTCGGTTCAAGGAGATGCCACGTGAACGTAAGTTTCAACGTCCACTAGCATTCTTCACCAGAAATAAAGATGTTTCTTTGGGAGATATACTGAGTTGGGGATGGTTTAAAGAGCTCAACGTATATGCAATCAAAAGGGAATTTGGAGTGCAATACTTCAAACATCTTGCTGATTTAAAGACATTGCCGTATTGGGATATGGAAGAGCTAGTACAAACAGTGAATGTTACTTATCATATGAAGACAGAGTTTTGAAGACTGATAAAAGACGTAGACGATATCCAAGGGGGAGTCTGTTGGTGCATAATGTCTATGTCTTAGTCTATTATCGAGTCTGTATTGTATAGAGCTGAGTAGGCTAGGGTATGAAGTATTTATGAAGTGTTGGAGCCAAGTTCGCCCATGTGCATGTATTGTATGCATGTTCGGCCGAACTTGCTTATGCAAGTTCGGGCGAACTTGTGTCTTACATGGCCGAACTTGCTGGTCTATAAATACCTAGCTTGAGAGTCTCATTTGTAACTTTGGCATTTCAGAGGCGAAGCTCTGTCAGTTTGTAACCAGAACGTTTGATCTATAAAACTGACGTTTAACTGATTAATTCTTGTCTATTGGTAAACACGACGTAATATTTCCGCTATTATGGACGTTAGATATCAAATTTAGGTTCATAAGCATCGAGGATCGGTCCTACAACTAGTACCACCTACTCTACCTCCTCTATGATTGTAAGATTCTTGTTGTGCCCTATCAAAAAATTGATCAAACCCACCGGCCCTTCAAATAAAATTACGGATCGCCATCGATGCTATCATAAAACTCACTTGGTGGTTGTACGTGAAATTAACATGCGTATCTCTCAATAACGCCCACCTAACTTTCCACACTCCAAAAGTCCATTTAATGATATTTTGCAACGATGATTGGTAATAGTTAAATGTCTCTTTGGTCTGTGAGGAGCACGCATAGCGCTAGTTTGTTCACCTCGAAAATCCGCTGTATGATAACGAATGTTCGTACCTTTGTATGGAGCAAGATACCCTCTAGTATTTGGGTTTCCGACATCAACAACGTAATATTTATCTGGAAATAAAAGAAACGGTTGATATTCGTTTTAAATAAGTATTAAATGCATAAAAATGACATTACTAAAATTATACTAACCACCAGTGGGATGTGGAAATTGAAGTTCCGGTTTCTCTAACGCTTCATTGAAAATTCTCGTGTCATGTGCAGTCCCCTCCCATCCGACCCCTACAAATGTAAAACACATGTTAAAATCACAAACAACATTATATTTTGTGTATCGTATCCCTTTACACCAATGTACTTTGTTTGTTCGTTCAATGAACCGATGCCCTCACGTGTGTCCCGTCTATAGCGCCAATGCAGTTCCACTAATATAAAACCATAACATAATTAAATCATTTGTTAAAGTAACTGTAGCATTAGATACATCAAACATTAGATAATACCTTGAACATTGGATAATACCGAGGACTGTTTAATATATATGCAGGTACATCATCATTATAGTTTGCGTCTGCCTTGATGATATCAGCACTCATCTTAAGCACGGCTACCAAAACTCTATAGAAATGTTTATGAATTGTTTCACCAGAATGATTAAAAGATTCTTGCACAAACCTATTTGTACATCCATGAGCCAAAGTCATCAATAAGATTCCGGCCGACTCCTCAATAGACATATGATGTGTTTGTTTCAACCGTGTTTAGTAACAAGATCAACAGATAAATGTCTAAAAAACGGTATGTCCATCTGAAAGATATCATAACACCATCTTGGATGACCATTAAGAATTTCATTATTAAACTTGTGCCCAGTGCAAGCCGAAGTGTCACATGGTGTACGCATGTTACGCAAGTTACGAGCTATTATTTTCCCTTTCACAATTACTCCACATAACCTTTTAAATTCTATAACCTCATCGTCCCTATGTTCTTCATCACTATCATCTGAATCATAGTAGTCACTATCCATCCTGTACAAATACGTCAAACAACACATAAATTAAAACATCAAACAACACATAATGTTAAATGATAACATAAATTAAACGTCAAACAAGCACATAATGTCAAATGAAAATATAAATTAAAATGTCAAACAAGCCCATAATGTCAAACGAAAATAAACTAAAATGTCAAACAAGCCCATACTGTCAAACGAAAACATAAACTAAAATGTCAAACAACACATAATGCAAAACAACTCATTCTTCCATAACTTAAGGAACTACATCTTTGCTTCATGAGTCGTGGGATACATAAAAGCTTCACGGTTTTGCTTTTTGATGAAGACAAATAAGGCTTGTGAATACTTTTTTGAACCTTCTTCAAAGTCGGGAAAAGATGACAGTGTTCATGCAATCCGCAATTGTAGCCAATGGATCATTTGGTGGAAAAGTTTATGTTCTTTTTGTTGATAAGGAATCTAGTACAACATCTAGCTTTTCCTCAATAGATGAAGCTTTACTCTTGGTTAAATGTTTGTTGGCAACATCCTTCTTCCTTTTACTTGAACTACTTTCAACAAAACGGTAAAAAAGCCTCATCATCACCTAAATTCGTTTCATCACTATCTCCTTTGCCCTCCATGTTTTCCTCAAGTCTAATATCGCTCGGATTGTTGTCGTTTAAAAACTTTAACGGAGACTGAGTCTGATCCCCAATGGCAACAGGATCCGGAAACAAATGAGCATAATGCGATTCGAATATTTCCAAATTGGCTCCCCTAATCTGGCAAAGTCTTTATTTACCTACAAGTTAAAAAGGTTAATTAATGGATTTTCAAGTTGCAATCATAAGTTCATAACTACAAATGATAAAAATAATAGTATAACTTACCTTTATTTTCCATCCCACCACTCAGGCGATGCCCTCGATTAAGCTTCTCCCCCACCGATCCCAGTATTAAGCCTTATTAAGCAGTCATAAAGCTTCCATTCTTTTTTATGAAGCCCCATTTTTTTTAAGTTTTTTCTACCAAAGACTTTGCCAGTTTTTTCGTTCATGGTTTTTTCTATATTCTCCCACCCAAGCTTAGTGAAGCAAGTACCCGGTCTATTTCCTTTTCTACGTTCAAGCATGCAAGCTTCGACAAACTCCATGAATGTAGCATTATCCCACAAGGTTCTTGGTTTATTCTTTTTAGTTGACGTTTCACAATCAACAACATTTGTGAGGTTTGCTTCCATTATCTGATACATATACAAGTTCAACATTCCTAATCTAAAACATACCCAAATCAACATTCTAATCTAAAAATACATTCGTTAGTCACAAAATCAAGTACGATTAAACATATGTAAAAACTACCCAAATCAAACCATCCTGTGTAAATTGAACAAATCGCATAAATTGAACAATTTCTGACCTTGTGCCATAATCACAGAAATTCAAAAAATCAAACAATCCAGAAATTGAACAAAGCAAACAAATAACAATAGCAGAAATTCAACAAATTGCATAAATTGAACAAATCGCATAACTTGAACAAAATGCGTAAGTTTCTTACCTGGAGGTAGTGGTCGAGCAGGAGATGAAAACAGCAGCAGCTGGAAGAATTTCGGCGATGCTGGAAGAACAAAATAGCAGCACTAGCAGCAAAGTCGGAGCAGGGTCGACGGCGGTGAGGAGGCGATGGCGGGTGAGGGGGCGACAATGGGTGAGGGAACGACTGGGGTGATGGGACGACGGTGGGTGAGGGGACGACGGTAGGTGAGGGGACGAGGGTGGGTGCGGAGCCGCGTAACAATGGTATGTAGATAAGAAAAGAAACAGCGTGTATTAGAGCAAATACTTTTGATGAAAAGGCATGGTATTTGTGTAATTTTTTTTGTGGAAAGTCATAAGGAGCTCCAAAAAGTCATTTCTTCCTGACTTTTCAAAATCAACTTATTTGCTTATACAAAAAGTCATTTTGAAAAGTTTTTATTAGTTTGCCAAACACTTTTTCTCCTTATTTGCTTTTCAAAAAAGTAAATAAGTCATAAGGAGCTCTTGAAAAGCTTAGCCAAACATGCCCATAATTGAACATTTGAACATGAAATCTTCAATATGAATATTGAATTTGTACCTTCAAGTAATACCCTTAATATTTTTTTTTGAACAACCACACCATCGCTAGGTCACGCAGCCATCGGTAATACATGCAAGACTCACATAACCAAAGAAACCCTAGCTTTGCTGACCACCTCCTGTGGCCATCACGCGACTACTACCACCAACACCTAGGTTTCCGAAATAACCCGACAACGTTGGTCCATGATGGTAAGCACAAGTATTAACCACTTGAAATGGTTAAAATCATCATCAAATACCGCAAGATAGACCCACAGGCGACGATGTCGGCTCTTTGAAACTCCTTCCCATCCCACGGCGAGTCTATTGTGAGGCTAAGAACAAAATAACCAAGGGGCTTCTTTTCAACAGCCCAAAATATGTGTGGCAAATCTATGAAGCACACAAAACACACTGGTGCAAACCAGCAATGTGGTTTGACATATACTAGTGAAATCCCCCGCGCGTTGCGGCGATTATTTGGTATCGTCTGAGTTCGTTATGATATTTGTACATATTGGTTCTAACTACGTGGAAGTGTTTTACACCGATCGAACACTATTAAAATAAGTAGCGATAATGGTTCCGAGTACACCACACCGATACCGTTACGAATATTGTTTGGTTGAAATTTATTCAGTTAGTCACTGTCGTGGTACGGTACATATGTTAAGAAAAAAGTTTAAACACAACGTAAAAAAGGTAACCTCTTTGTCAAGATAATGAGCAAAAAAAATCAATCACATTTGACTTGTTCATTTCAATTTTTTATTGAAACGTAGATAAAAATAAACACTTTGCAATGATATATTTGAAATTTTATAAGCAAGGTACCGAAGTTGTTCGAACGGTATCGTATAGGTTCGTTTCCTAAAGAAAAAACACCAATCATATTTGATTGTTAGATGTTGAGCAATTTTTATTTAAACGTAAATAAAAATAAGCATATTACAATGGATTATTCAGAGTTTTATAAAGAATTACAATATATTTTTAGAATAACCAAAAAGGTAAACAACTCAAATTTACCAAAAAGAAAAAAAACAAAATGTGAGGTAACTCTTAAATCACTGTTTACTATCCACACCAAATACTATATATACAATGATATATCTTAAAAGTTATAAAAAAATAAACAAAAAGTTGATTATAATAAAAAATTAAAAGTTAAATAACAAACTACAAAATCGTTATGTACTAACCACACTAAACACACTACATATATAATTTATAAAAGAAAATCTGGTTATATAATTTCTTTAAGAAAATCTAGTAATCTAATTCTTAATTTGATTCTTCGAAGAGCATGATTTGTGATTTACGGATATATTTCCACTTTTTACTATTTTAATCATTAATTATTTAGCTCATTCGCATAGAAAACTAATACACAAGTCCCGTGATTAAGAAGGCAAAAAAGTAACAGATTATGGTCAAATCACATCCATGGAGCTGAGCAATGTCTTTCTTCAGTGCGTCGATCTTTTCATAGAGAATTTTGTTGTTCTCTCGAAGACCAATATACTTAGACATGGCATTGTTGTAATTGTTAATTAGGGCAAAGTTATGTGCTCTCATTTGTGCAATTTTATTTCTACAATGCTCGGATCATAAAAGTGAGTTTACTGTTTCGGAGAGAGTTTTGGGTTCCTCAGTCAACGCCATAAGGTTGACAGCTTCTCCAACTTCTGAAATCTTCAGAGACTCCACCTGAGCTGCAACATCTATCTAGCTGAAATAAACATTGATCTTGCACCATCAGCGCTTTTCCTGCTCCAGAACTTCCTTGGCCAGTTGAAGTTGTTGTTTGAGCTAAAGAGACAGGAACCATGGATCTCTCTGAATTCCTAACCGCAGCAGCCTGTGTTGCCTCGTATCCCACTGGCATATTCTTGCAATCCCAGGCGAAATGTCCTGGTTCATGAAAATTGTAGCACCTCAGCTTGTCTTTAACGTCACTAGACCTGATGTTCGACATGGGACGGCGACCATATCTCTTCTGAAATTTTTCTTCTCGAAAAGCTTCCGTAGCTAAATTCCAAGAAGCATCAAATTCTTCAATGTCTTCCTTGATGTTAAAGACAACGGATTATAAAGAACTACAATATATTTTTAGAATAACCAAAAAGGTAAACAACTCAAACTTACCAAAAAGAAAAAAAAAAACAAAATGTGAAGTAACTCTTAAATCATTGTTTACTATCCATACCAAATACGATACATACAATGATATATCTTAAAAGATATAAATAAATAAACAAAAAGTTGATTATAATAAATAAAATTAAAAGTTAAATAAAAAACTACAAAATCTTTATGTACTACCCACACTAAACACACTATATATATAATTTATAAAAGAAAATCTGGTTATATAATTTCTTTAAGAAAATCTGGTAATCTAGTTCTTAATTTAATTCTTCGAACAACATGATTTGTGATTTACGGATATACTTTCCACTTTTTACTATGTTAATCATTAATTATTTAGCTCATTCGCATAGAAAACTAATACACATGTCCCGTGATTAAGAAGGCAAAAAAGTAATAGATTATGGTCAAATCACATCCAAGTGGAGCTGAGCTATGTCTTTCTTCAGTGTGTCGATCTTTTCATAGAGAATTTTGTTGTTCTCTCGAAGACCAATATACTTAGACATGGCATTGTTGTAATTGTTAATTAGAGCAAAGTTGTGTGCTCTCATTTGTGCAATTTTTTTTTCTACAATGCTTGGATCATAAAAGTGAGTTTACCGTTTCAGAGAGAGTTTTGGGTTCCTTAGTCAACGCCATAAGGTTGACAGCTTCTCCAACTTCTGAGATATTCAGAGACTCCACCTGAGCTACAACATCTATCTAGCTGAATACACGTTGATCCTGCACCATCAGCGCTTTTCCTGCTCCAGAACTTCCTTGGCCAGTTGAAGTTGTTGTTTGAGCTGAAGAGACAGGAACCATGGATCTCTCTGAATATCGCACTGGCATATTCTTGCAATCCCAGGCGAAACGTCCTAGTTCATGAAAATTGTATCACCTTAGCTTATCTTTAACATCACTAGACCTGATGTTCGACATGGAACGGCGACCGTATCTCTTCTGAAACTTTTCTGCTCGAAAAGCTGCCATAGCTAAATTCCAAGAAGCATCAAGTTCTTCAATGTCTTCCTTGACCACCTGATTAATTTCTGTGGCAAGAACTGATGGAGGCAGCAAGTCACCAGCAAGGAAAGCATTTAGGCTATTGAGAATGGAGGATGTTAGAGCTAATTTATCTTCATTTTTCTTACTAAGGAAAGCCATGTTTTCAGTTGAGGGTGTGGATTAGGCATTTTGAGATGGCAAAGGTAGCACCGGACTGTAAACCACGTTTGCATGCTGAGGGTAATGCTGAGGGGAAGCCGGTGCAAAAAAGTTGTTGGAAAATAAATTCCATACACGTAGCTTGTCTTCTGAACTTGAAGTTGTGTTGGAGTCAATGGACTGAAAATGACATTTGGATTTAGATTACTGTTCGTTATGGGGATGAAAACAATGTTAGGATGACCAGGATAATTTTGAGACATCAGCGCGTTGTTAGAGCTTGTCATCCCAGCAGCAATCATGGAGTTCTTGTGATCAACTCCCTTTGTTGATTATCAATTTCACATGATTTGATGGTAGCTATCAACTCGGTGAGAGTAATTTCATTCAGGTTTTTACTATGCTTAATCATCGATAAATCTGCATCCCAGCTTTCTGGTAGTGAGTTCAAAAGTTGGCGATTCATTCCACTTAACGAATATACCAGCGCTGATCATCTGTGAAATTAGCTTAACAAATCTCCTGACTTGATTCTACTAGCTTTCATATTAGTGTTTCCTTCGTACAAATTCTTCAGCACAAGCCAGATTTCCTTGGCATTTGTGAAGTTTCTGATGGCAATTGAAATATCTGGTCCGAGAGCCATAATAAGCTGACCCATTACCCTACTCTCTTTGTCCATGACTCTCCGATCATCGTCTGACCATAGATGTTCAGGCTTGGGAATCTGAGTCATGGGATCATCCTCGGTTGAGTACATAATGGTTCGAGGACCATTGCGAATGCACCTCTAGACACCATGCTCCTTAACCTTGCAGTACTTCTCAAAACTCCAGATCCAATCATAATAGTCATCTCCATTCAACAACCTTGGAATCTTGGTAGTCGTGCCAATGATTTGATCTAGTTCTTGATGCAATGCTAGATTCTGAGACTGAATAGCAGCTAAGGTGGCGTTGACGAGATCTAAAGTAGTCAAAACTCCGTTCGGTTTTATCAATTTTAGTTTTACCGAACAAAGATTAATTAATTTTTTAATTAAAATGACAAGTCCAAACTATCCAATCAGAATTGGTCAACACTTAACTCGAAACATGAAAGATAAGAAATTTCTAGTTCATAACATACGGGTTTGAGCTTAAAACGAAACGGGTCAAAACATGAAAACCATAGATTTAGCACAAATTTTGGCATTATACATAAGAACTTGACATACCAAAACTAAGTTAACCATCCTACATTTGAACAACAAAAGTTCTGAAATCTTTTCAAGTTAAATATCTACAAAACTAAACATAACATATAAGTTTATAACAAAAGCTTTTGACCCATTAGTCGATTATCATAGCGGAAGCATATGAGATGGAGTGTTCATTCCAAGCTTGGCGTTCCTAACACGTTGATTTACCTACAACCACATTACACAAATTAGTTAATGTTTAATCAACCAACGAAACTTCAAACTTTCCGTAACGAGAGTAACAATAACTTCATTCTTTATTGTTCATTCAAATCGTGCCCTTTATCGAGTATCAAAGTCATCTTCCTTCTACCTTTTATATCCGGTTTCATATCAAGTTCCCAAATTTATACATAATCCAATATTATTTGTTCTACCCATTTACATGGATCAAACTTCTAGCATATCCCATTCAACAAGATGATAATTTTGTACTTAGCAAGAACAATGTAACATAAACATTATACACTATTAGGACTTGTAAGCTAAAGAACTTACCTTTGTCGTTCTTTGATTGCGATCCGGAGTGACATGAACCTTCTTCCTTAACTCCTACAATCCACAATTATTTCATTTTAATCTCATGTCGACCTTTTTCATTCCATTCTTGACATAATCGAATGAACAATTAACCTTTCTAAATTTTAACAATGTACTTTGTATTAACATGAGATTTCATTTCATTCAAGCATTTAAACAAACACTTGGTGTGCGTACTAATCATTAAGCATAGTGTACAAGCATCATTTGCATAACATGACCAATTTTTGTCAATATCTTCAAGAACATCAAATTCAATAGAATTTCACATAACTTTTCTTCTAATTCAGTTCTAGCTAACAATTTATCAATATAAATGATCATCATACGATTTCACACAAAATTCCACATTATAACTCATACCCATTCTATTCTTAGTGGGTTTTCACTTCTAGTATCAATTTAGTCAAATTCAAGCATTCATCATGTTCTAAATGGTGTTCTTTGTTCATTATCATACTAATTTCATACAAGCTCATGGATTTCTTAAAACCCATTACATTCAAGATCATTCAAAACATAAAATTCTACTTACCTTAGACTTTAGTATGCTTAGATGATTAGGAGTATAAAGACATGCATGAGTATTAGCTTCGATTAAGGCTTCAATTGCTGAATTTGTATGATGTTGAGGGTTTTTCCTTATTCTTTCTTAGCCCTGGGCGACACACACAACAGATGTGTGTTATGCTTGTGTTTTGTTTTTATTTTAGCATTCTATCTTTCTTAACATGTCACCTTTAGTCCCCTATGTTTAGTGTTTTCTATTTTATTACTAATTTCTTTCTTTTAAATTAAGTCTTACTTACATAATAACCAAGATCATAATTTATAGTTACTATAACTTATTTGTAATGTATTATATTAACATAAGAATGTGCGAAATCATAATTTGAGGCGTTACAAGTCCATCCCCCTTAAAGAAGGTTTCGTCCTCGAAGAAACCTGATTTACGTACCGGATAATGACGGGTAGAACTTTCTCATTTCATCCTCGAGTTCCCAAGTGAGATCCGACCCCTTTCTGTGTTTCCATTGGACTAGTACTTGCTTGATTTCTTTGCTGCGGAGGGTCTTTACCTTGGAATCTTTTATAGCTACCGGTCTTTCGATATAATTCATTCTTTCAACTACCTTGATGTCATCAATAGGTACATGAGCCGTTTCATCTACAAGGCACTTTCATAGTTGTGACACATGAAACGTGTTGTGAATTCCTTCTATTGTGGGAGGTAGTTCTAAACGATAAGCTACCTTTCCAATACGAGCCATTATCTTGAATGGTCTGATATATCGGGGACCCAACTTTCCTCGTTTACGGAATCGGATTATGCCTTTCCACGGGGACACCTTCAACAATACTCGGTCCCCTACTTGGAATTCGATAGGGTGCCTTCTTTTGTCTGCATAGGACTTTTGTCGATCTTGCGCGACATTTAATCGATCTCATACAAGGTCAATCTTTTCATTAGTTATCGCGACTACATCTTATGGAGCAAGCTCTCTTTGTCCCACTTCTCCCCAATAGACAGGGGTTCTACATTTCCTTCCATATAACATTTCATATGGGGCCATTTGATTGCTACTTTGATAGCTATTATTATACGAGAACTCTACTAACGGGAAATGTTCATCCCAATTCCCCCCAAAGTCCATAACACATGCTCTCAACATATCCACAAGCGTTTGGATGGTCCTTTCAGACTGACCATCCATTTGGGGGTGATACGTAGTACTTATATGCAATCGAATACTCACTCCTTCGTGAAACTTTCGCCAGTAATGGGAGGTAAACCGCGTGTCCCGATCCGACACAATGGATACGGGCACACCATGGCGGGATATGATTTCGTTAACAATAGCCAACCTTTCCGAGGAATAATTTTCTCGAATAGGTAGAAAATGGGCACTTTTGGTAAGACGGTCAACTATGACCCACATAGCATCATGCCCCTTTCTAGTCTCGGAAGTTTGGTTACGAGATCCATGGTTACATCCTCCCATTTCCACACTGGAATTTCCAAAGGTTGCAATTTTCCGTATGGTGTTTAATGTTCCGCTTTTACTTGAGAACACGTTAGACATTTGGATATGTACTTGACAACGTCATGTTTCATTCCCAGCCACCAATAATTTTATTTTATATATCGGTACATTTTGGTGGCTCCCGGGTGAACCAAGTAGCGGGACTTATGAGCTTCTTCTAATAATAGAGTCTTCGCTTCACAAAAACGTGGTATCCAAATCCGCCCAAACCTCGTTTTAATTCAATTTGCATTTACTTTGAGTTTATCGACAACCCTTTCGTTCTTTCACCTTTTGGATCATTTGTATTCAAGGACTTGTTTTGGGCTTCTCATATTGTCTCAACAAGATTTGGAGTGACTATCATTCTCATGGACTTCACTCGAATGGGCGATGGATACTCCTTTCAACTTAACGCGTCTGCCACAACATTGGCCTTACCTGGATGATAAAGAATGTCGCAATTGTAATCTTTAATTAGTTCTAGCCATCTTCGTTGTCTCATATTAAGGTCTTTCTGTTCGAAGAAATATTTGAGACTTTCGTGGTCTGAATAGGTTGTGCATTTCGTTCCATACAAATAGTGCCTCCATATTTTTAAAGCAAAAACCACCGCCGCCAATTCTAAATCGTGAGTTGGGTAGTTATTCTCGTGTTGTTTAAGCTGCCTTGAAGCATAAGCAATGACTTTGTCTCATTGCATCAAGACACACCCCCAACCCTTTTGATGTGATGCGTCCGCATAAACTACTAAATCTTCCGTTCCTTCCGGTAATGTCAACACCGGAGAGCTCGACAATTTTTCTTTAACATCTGAAAAGCTTTCTTTTGTTCAACACCCCATGTAAATTTCTCTTCCTTTTTCGTCAGTCTAATTAAAGGTAAGGCTATCTTAGATAAGCCTTGAATGAATCTCTGATAATAGCCTTGAAAGATCAAAATTTTCAAGTTCATAACATACGGGTTTGAGCTTAAAACAAAACGGGTCAAAACATGAAAACCATAGATTTAGCACAATTTTTCTGGCATTATACATAAGAACTTGACATCCCAAAACTAAGTTAAACATCCTACATTTGAACAACAAAAGTTCCGAAATCTTTTAAGGTTAAATATCTATAAAACTAAACATAACATATAAGTTTATAACAAAAGCTTTTGACCCATTAGTCGATTATCATAACGGAAGCATATGAGATAGAGTGTTCGTTCTGAGCTTGGTGTTCCTAACACGTTGATTTACCTACAACCACATTACACAAATTAGTTAATGTTTAATCAACCATCAAAACTTCAAACTTTCTATAACGAGAGTGACGATAACTTCATTCTTTATTGTTTATTCAAATTGTGCCCTTTATCGAGTATCAAAGTCATCTTCCTTCTACCTTTTATATCCGGTTTCATATCAAGTTCCCAAATTTATACATAATCCAATATTATTTGTTCGACCCATTTACATGGATCAAACTTCTACCAATTCCCATTCAACAAGATGATAATTTCATACTTAGCAAGAACAATGTAACATAAACATTATACACTACTAGGACTTGTAAGCATAAGAACTTATTTGTCGTTCTTTGATTGTGATCCGGAGTGACTTGAACCTTCTTCCTTAACTCCTACAATCAATAATTATTTCATTTTAATCTCATGTCAACCTTTTTCATTCCATTCTTGACATAATCGAATGAACAATTAACCTTTCTAAGTTTTAACAACGTACTTTGTATTAACATGAGATTTCATTTCATTCAAGCATTTAAACAAACACTTGGTGTGCGTACTAATCATTAAGCATAGTGTACAAGCATCATTTGCATAACATGACCAATTTATGTCAATATCTTCAAGAACATCAAATTCAATAGAATTTCACATAACTTTTCTTCTAATTCAGTTCTAACTAACAATTTATCAATATAAATGATCATCATACATAATTCTCATACAGTTTCACACAAAATTCCACATTATAACTCATACCCATTCTATCCTTAGTGGGTTTTCACTTCTAGTATCAATTTTGTCAAATTCAAGCATTCATCATGTTCTAAATGGTGTTCTTTGTTCATTATCATACTAATTTCATACAAGTTCATGGATTTCTTAAAACCCATTACATTCAAGATCATCCAAAACATAAAATTATACTTACCTTAGGCTTTAGTATGCTTAGATGATTAGGAATTTAAAGACATGCATGAGTATTAGCTTCGATTAAGGCTTCAATTGCTAAATTTGTATGATGTTGAGGGTTTTTCCCTCTTCTTTCTTGGCCCTGGGCGACACACACAACAGATGTGTGTATATGCGTGTGTTTTGTTTTTATTTTAGCATTCTTATCTTTCTTAACATGTCACCTTTAGTCCCTTATGTTTAGTGTTTTCTATTTTATACTAATTTCTTTCTTTTAAATTAAGTCTTACTTACATAATAACCAAGATCATAATTTATAGTTACTATAACTTATTTGTAATGTATTATATTAACATAAGAATGTGTGAAATCATAACTTGGGGCATCACAAAACAATGGTCTATTCGAGATACTTAATGATCTGAGATGGAGATTTTGATCCGAGATAATGATGACGATTCGAGATGCTAAGAATATGATGATGACGATTCGAGATGCTCAGAAGATGAAGAAAAACTTCAATCGTGATGATCCGAGATCGACTCGAGATACTAGAAGACCTTTCCGAGATAGATTTGAGATACAAGGAGAATGATCCGAGATGCAAGCAGTGACTCGAGATGGAGTTCGAAATGCAAGCACGTTCAATCCGAGATAATTCAAGATGCTATTTTTTTTATCCGAGATCTTCAACAGTTGTATCCGAGATAACTCGAGATGCAATCAAGCAAATTACGATCCGAGATGGTCTGAATCACAACAGAAACTCAGTAGCAGCTTCGAAATAGTAGCAGGTATGATCCGTAATGGTGCGATATCAGATCTGAGCCTGGAAACAAGTTCAACCTGGCTCTGATACCAATTGTAAGTCTCGAAAACCGGATCTTATGACATCACACGTAACTTGATAGGTGGCGAAATCACACAAACAAGCTATGAATCAATAGAAGAAATAAGATGAAGATAGAAAGATTAAAGTTGCATACAACTCAAGGATTGTCTAATATAAGTTGTTACCAAATCACCAAAAAGCACCAACCTAATGACAACATTAACTATTTATACTACTAGGGTTAGTACCCCATAAGACTAAGCCCCTTAGGCCCAAATGCTACCCCTACACCTATTACATTATAATAGCCCATGCCAAAAAGTGTATTAATGCATAAACCTATTAGGTCCTTACAATCTCCTCCTAGGTTTACTGCATTAGTGTAGTCGCTTCAGAATGGTGGATCAACATTTGCAAAGAGCTTGTTTCGAATTACTATAGCCACTACACCAGTCCAGGACTTTGCACATGCTTCATACTTGTCATTCGTGTGGATCTGATGTTGGCCCAAAACTTTAATGTCTTCTTCATGAAAGCTGATTAACTCCAATACATCTAACAATCTGAAAGCATTCTCTTTTGTCGCGATCACCGCCTCTGCCATCCGAGGATCATATTCCCAGTAGCAAAAGTTATTCAGCACACCTTTCTGAAACTTTGGAGCAGCAGGTATGATCTTTTCCTTGTCTGTTGGTGGCCAAATAACTGATTTCATGCGCTTGTGAGTGAAGGCATCACGGATTCCTAGATTCTGCTTGAGATACGATTCGGCAGTCTTCATGTTTGGGAAATCATGCTTTACTTCATATTCAAGCTTAGAATGGAATGCCCCTACAGGACCACGTTGATTTATATCTGAATCAGAATAAGGAACTTTCAATAGACTTTTCGGATCTATCATTGTCCATGATTCGAATAGTGCTTGCTTAGAGTAGTACTCTTTTTGGCCGCTCTCCCTTGTGACTATCCACAAATTCCTGTCATGATCAAATTTTCAGCACTTGACCTCTAATTTGTTTCCGACCTTGTCGTAGTGGCTTGATCCTAGCTCCATGACATATCGATCAGAAACCTTGGATGGATCCTTTAGTTGAATGCTTTCATCTAGCGGATTCACGTCTTGGTTCTTCATCACAAGTATCTGTTTATTTTGCTTCTTCTTCTGAGTTTTCTTTCGTTTCTTAATTTGTTCAGCTGCAAGATAGGCATTCAATCCTGCTTCGTGTTCAGCGTCGGCTGCTGCTTTCTCTTCAGCTGTACGTTCGTGATGTGCAACGTTCAAGCGATCATCTTTTTATCAGCAAATTCACTACCAAACTTCTTCTACAGTTTGGCTTTCATCTCATAGACTTCTACCATTAGCAAACTCACATCACCATGTAGCTGCTCGATTGCTTAATCTCTGATGGCAACTTGATTTTGCAAGGAATCTATCTGAGCGTTTTTCAATTCTTTGGCTTGCTCCGATAGCACGACTCTTTGATGCAGCCTTTTAACGTTTACATCATCATCATCGCTATCAGATTTTTCTACAAACTTCATCTTTTCTGCAGCTATGCGCATTGCAACTTCATTAAATTCTGTGAATCCACCACTTGAGCTTCCCCCTTCAAAACGAACACCGCTTGAGCTTTCTGGCATCTCAATAATTGGAGCATCTTTTGTAACTGGCTCGGGAGGAATAACGCTTGAACTTGTAGGCTTGGGGACAATAGGGCTTTCTGGTTTAATTTTCTACCTTTTGCTAGGCTCTTGCTCTTGAATAGGAATGTCTTCAGTCTGTGTTTCTTCAGTCGGAATGATTTTGGGAGGAGGGATCCATGAATCACTCTGAAGTGAAGCAAGAAGGGCAGAAAGATTTTCTGCAGATATCTCATTCAACTATTTTATAGTTTCCGCATCTTTCTCAGATTCAACATGTTCAGTCTCTTCATCGTCAGAAACCAAATATTGAATCTCTGGCTCAGGTTTTGGTGGTGCTCCAATGATCTGGACATCATGTTCTTCTTCTATAATCACATTCACTGGTTTGGACGTTGGCACCACCTCTTTGAATCTACCATGATTTACCAAATCATGTAATCCCTGGAACTTTACTTTTGCTGTTTCACGGTGCTTGCATGCGGCTTCAAAACAACTTGGGCCAAGCAGTTTGAGGTTTAGATGATTTGCTCCCTTTACCAGCTCAGGATACTTCTTATCAAGAATCATCTGTACAAACCTTGGGTAGAGCAGAAACACCTTTTTCTTCGTGCTTTCCAGCCTTCTTCATGTTGTCGAAGATGTATGATGAGAAATTGTAATCCCAATTATTGACTAAAGCGAATAAGGTTGTGGTTTGTGTCTGATTTAACTGATCTTGTCCGCCTTTGTTTTCATAAATGCACTGTAAGAAGATGTGAGCCAAACATCTCCAATATGGTGGAAACAGTTTCTTCAACACCATAGTATATGTGCCTACATAACTCATTCGTCGCAGCGCTTTAATAACATTTTCTCTATCGTAGGCAGTTGGGTGATGTTCCTTATCTCCAAACTCTAATACCTCTCGCACTACTTCTTCTGTAACCATAATATCCTTTCCTGGAATCTTTAACTCGACGGCTGCTCCACCTCTCCTAACTTTAGCATTCGACCAAAAGTCTTGAATAAGGTCTTCATTAATCACTGGATTTATCTTTAATGCGTGGGTGAGACGGCACGAGTGTAAGCCAAAAACCAGCGAGTGAAACATCTAGGAATACTCAGCTAGAGGATCAGACAAAAAGAAAGCTTGATTATGGAAGGCTTTGACGTCAAGGCTACGCTTTTCAATCATATTTTGCGCAATTTTCTACACTTAAACAAACACGTAACACTTTATAACACAGGTTAACTTAATGACCCTTTGACCATTTGATCCTAAATCAAACGGTTCAAATAGTCAATAGGTTAACGGTTCAAGTTGCAACACAGGGGTTCAATACAGATCTGAGCCAGTTAACTATCTAAGGTTCAAAAGGTTCAAACTGGATTGAACTAGTCAAACCGATTCGAATGACCGGGTCAAGAAATTAGGTCAAAACTAAGATGAACCCGGGTCAATGCATTTCGAGTGACAAGGGTTCAATTTAATGACCCCTTTTCAGTCAATCTGGCATCTCATATGATTATCTGAGAGGTAACTGAGATGCATCCAAAAAGCATTGATGTTTGTCCGAGATGCCTAGTTGTTCATCCGAGTTCCATCCGAGATGCAAAGGAGAAGTCTACCTAAGAGTTCGAGTTAGAGAGTCCGAGATCAGTTCGAGATAAGAAAATATGTTCGAAATGATTCGAGATAACTCGAATAGGTTATTTAATACTTTGAAAAAGGGCCTTGCCCATCTCGGAACAGTGATCCGAGATGATTTGGGTCTGGCCCATTCCAACAGTGACTCTGATTTTGCTAATTCAGGATGGTGGGCCCATTCAAAATAGTATTTTTATCATTAATTTAACCATGTGGGCCCTATTCCCTTTCTGAACTGTAACGCCTTTGACAAAATCCGTGATCCAACCAACCGAGCAACCCCTTTTTATCTAAATCATTTAATATAAGATAATGAAGTAATAATAAAATTTTAAATGGGGAGACTTGCCATGGGATCAAACAGTTCTCGAACCGGCTTAGGAACATTTTTCAGCACTCACCTAATCAGACAAGTCCATGTGATTGCCAATATATTTGTCCTTTTAAACTTATCACGTCAACCATCAATTTTGACCTTGGAACTTAATTAGATATTGTATAACGTCCATGTACCCCATATCATGTCATACCCTCACGATCAAGGCAAGCACAACCATTCATTGTAACAAGTGAGTATACTGAGATCATCCTTTGATTTTACAACGTCAGACTTGTTGGTGAATAGGTCAGTACATTGTACTGCAGAGCGACCAAACAACATCTGACGTGAGTTAGGCTTTATACCTTATATCGAACTTGACTTTTCAAGTGCATTGAAATGTCTCATGATGAGATTCCCTTTCTCTTTTAAGGTTTTGGCCTTCGATTTTGGCTCTTTTAAGGATATCCTGACTATGCCTACGTCTTCACATAGATGCAACAAAAGGGCAGTCCTGATATCCCCGGATGATTCAACAGCATAAAAATCCGGACTTCAGACGTTGGCTATCTATCAATACATGATTTAAGACCATGGATTCATATGCAATGATATGTTATCCACATGACGTATTGCTGGGATTGAACCCTTACAAAGGAATAGATGATAGAGACATGTCAGGTAAGGGCATCCCGATAGCCAAAACTTCTGTCAGATGATTGATCCAGAATAACAGAGTTTATAAACTATGATCTGAACCACTGCCAAGACTAAAGTATGCTTTACAAGTTCTGTCAAGTCAAAGTCCTGCTATTGAAGAGAACATCTGCTAGAGGGAACCTCTGATGAAGACTAACAATGTTTAGGCTTATCAGTTTGTGCTTTATTAATGTAACAATGTTTTTGTATTAGCAGATGATAGGATTAGCAGTGTTTCTAGTTAGTTATATTTGTTAAATGTCACTATCACCTCTGATGTCATCAAAAGATGATCAGGTTAGGATTGTACTATAAATAGACAGTGCATTGTACTGTTCTATCCATCTATCAAAAAGATCATTTCGCATTATCTTTCGATCATCTTCTTTACATTTTTTACTAACAAACAGTCATTGGGCTGAGGGAGAGTTGTGATTCACATGCAAAAATAAGTTTTGAAAGCATGATGATCAAAAGCAATCTTCCAGTAGTTGTGATAGAAAATTTTCTATATTCCGCTGCATTACACTCTGTTTTATCTTCATTCATAAATCCTTTTACAAAACATTCAGAACTATTTGAAACTCAGATCCTAACAATTGGTATCAGAGCTTGGTCAATCAAAATTTGATTTAATAATCAAATTGATTTGAAAGATCAACTCTCCCTGCTAATTTGTTTGTTTGTTTCATTGGAAAACAGAGTTTAATTACGGTCAAAGTTTTTTAAACAAAATATGTTGGTAAACAATCAGAATGTCACAAAACACAAAGGATTCCAACAACACTGGACATGTTTAAATGTGTGATGCTTATCAAGAATGAGTATTACATCTGGCAACGTCGGATGGGCCATATTCTTGCTCATCAAAACACCGGTTGCTGGAGGTCAGTTGTATTTGGACAACATGTTCCCTTGGTTCCAAGTAAAGAGGACCCTGCGAAACAAGTGCCTAAAAGTCCTGAAAATTACTCCGAACAGGATTTCCAAAAAATTGAGTTAGATGCTAATGCTTTTAGCATTGTTGCTTCAACTTTGCCTAACGAAATCTATGCTGGCCTATTGCACTGCAACACTGCAAAGGAGTTATGGGATGCCTTGAAAGAGCAACTCGGTGGGACTGAGGAAGTAATACAAAACAAAAGAGAAGTCTTAATCAACAATACGAAAATTTTGTCATGTCATAGGAGAGTCTCTAACCCAACAGTTTGAGAGATTTAGTTGTCTCATAAGTGAACTTAATTGGTTAAGGTTGAATTTGTTAATTCGACTGTGAATAGTCATTTGCTCAAATCATTACCAGATAAGTGGGACTCTATCGCTTTTGTGACTCAAAACTCTGTTGGGTTTAAAGAAATGAATCTCACACAGCTTCATGGTAGGCTCCTCACATATGAGAAAGAGCTGAACCAGAAAAGGAAGCTACAGGAATCTAGCAAAGTTGCTGATGACTATGCATTCCGTAGCACAATACTTTTTTGCCAAGAAGAGGGCTCTGGCAGTGGTAAGGATCAAAGTTATGATCATTTTATTGATATAACTTCTGGGGGTAATTTCAACTCTGATTCTTACTCACCTAACTATGCATTTTCTGCTAGTGGGGAAAGCCAAACCTCTGATAACTTATCCTATGAGTTGAATGATCTTCAACACTTTGAACCATCTGATTTAGAAGAAATGGACATTTTGCACCAGCTGGCTCTATTAAGTGTTAGAGCTAGTAAGTTTTATAAAAGAACCGGTAGAAAATTCCCATGGTTGCATGGGGGGTTAAAAGTTGGGCTGGATAAATCAAAAATCAAGTGCTATAAGTGTAATAGGCTAGGACACTTTACTATGGAATATATATCTCAAACTTATGGACCTATTGTGACACACCCTGGTCCTAGATCTCAACACACACAAAGCATCGCGCGTTATTCCCAATATACCCCCGCTCCTTATATGCAAAGCACTGCTCATTTTGCATAGCCTGCTACCACTGTTCCTGTGCACTATGTTCAAACCACTGTTCCACATATTCAATATGTTCAAACACCACCTCCTCAAGTGCATGTGCAACCTGCACCTCATGTCACTCAAGCTGCTCAAACCACTGCTCCGCCAGAGGTTAACCAACAAAGCTTTTTCACACAAGGTTTTGTTGATTGGAGTAGTTTGCCTGAGGAGTTAACTGATGAAAACTTTGCTCTAGTAGCCAAAAATTATTTGGAAAATGATTTTTGTTTTATGGCTCTAGATACAATAGTTGAAAGTGATGAATTTGTGGAAGAAGTGTCTAAATCTGATGTGTCTGAAGTTCATGATCAAACAACTGTTACAAAAGAAAATGTTGATGAAGATGTGAAACCTCTGTCTGATCCATGGGATACCAGTGTGTGTGAAGGTGATTGTGACTGTGCCATGATGGTTGCTGCTAAGGTATCACCTTAGATACTTAAAGATCTATGTTCAGAGAAATGCATAATTGCTTTTGCTAACATAAAAAGGTGAATGAAAATCTTAGAAACAAATTTTAGATGATGAACTACATTTTGAAAAACACACAAAGAGTTGAAAACAAAATTGGTTAGCAAGGAATCTGAAATCAGCAGTCTAAAACATGAGGCAAGCATAACCAAGGATCAACTCAAATATATGATAGAAAAATATCAAGTTTGCAAAAAGGAGTTGGAATCTACCCAGATCACTTGTGAGAAGTGGGTAGAATCCTTCAAAGGTTATGAGGTAATGCTTGAAAATCGGATCAATAGTAACATATATTTGGCATAGGATTCAGGAAAAATGACCAAGTTTCTGAAAATGTTATTGTAAAGTGAATCTGGTGTGGTAGAAATTGTTCCAACAAACTTGGCTGGTGAAGAAATCAAGGTCACTGATAAGAATGGAAACAAAATTATTTCAGAAAAACATGAGGGATCCTCAACTTTTGATGAAGTTGAAAAATATCAGTTCAAACCCACATGGTCTGATGAATGTGACATTCTTGAAAACATCAAGCCAATGGAATTTTCAACCATTGATGGTGTGAAAGCACCAATAGCAAGAGTAATTCCTATCAAGGATCTTACAGCAGTTGTTACATCATCTGCTGAAAAGAAGTCTGATAAAGGGAAGAAGAAAGAAAAGGTTAAAACTTGTTTTGTGATTTCTGTGAAAAGAAGAATCATGTCACTCAAAACTGTCTTCTTAAAAAGCTTATGATGCCAACAAAACTTGTATAGTTACAAATTCTTCAAACTGCATCATCTGTGGCAGAACAAATCACATAACTAAAGAGTGTGTTCAAAACTTTGACATCAAAGTAAAAGAAATTAAATCAAAAACTCTTGAAAATCAAAATTCAAGCTTTGTTAAAAAATAAATCAAAGCAGACTTTTGAAATTGTTCAAACATCTGTTACAAAAGCTTTGAACAAAATCTATGTTCCCAGAGAGGTACAAGTGACAGATGCACCACTGCAAACATGTACCCAAGAGGATATGGCCAACTTGTATATCAAAAGGTTCCTCTTTGTTATGAGGGTTACAAAAAAACCCTCAAAGCCAAGAGTTAACAGGCATCCTCATGATTACCAACATCTGACAGGAAATGGCTCACAACAGTGGTTTCAAAAACCTAATCCAACCACTGTCCATCTCCTGAATTTGAGATTGGACAATCTGTGACCCTATCTAAAGCATTTTGGCTTTGGAGACCCAACTAAACTAATTGTTTACTAATGTGCAGGGAGCTTCTACTTGCCTTGAAAGTTTATGGTATGTAGATAGTGGAGCCCTTCTCAAAGACTTCATGGCACATGGAGGGGGTGTTATATCTTTGGAAACAATTCAAAGGGGAAAGTGTTGGGGTCAGGTTCAGGCTAGGAAACTCAAATTTGAACATGTTAATCTCATTGATAATCGAAAATTCAACTTGCTGAGTGTCTCACAAATGAGTAACAAAGGATATGGATCCTTCTTTACAAAGAAAACATGTCAAATTGTAGGACCAGAAGTTGTTAAAATGATTGATCAAATCATTGCTAAGAGTAAAGCACAACTTGTTGCTCATAGGAGTGGCAATGTGTATGTGGTTGATATATTGAAGGATAATCCAATGTCTAATGCATACCTGTTCTCAGTTGCTTCAAGCAAAGAGACAAAGTTGTGGCATAGAAGACTTGGACACACAAATCTGAAAACTATCCCCACACTCTCAAAACAAAATCTTTTTAGAGGTTTACCCTCAAAACAATTTACTTGTGAAGAACATTGTGTTTCCTGTTTAAATTGCAAATAACATAAAAGTTCTTATAAGTTAATTGAAGAGTCGAAAACAAGCCAGTGTTTTCAACTGCTGCACATTGACTTGTTTGGCCCTGTAAAAATCATGAGTCTCAAAAAGAAAAGATAATGTCTTGTCATTATAGATGATTTTTCAAGGTTCACATGGACATTTTTTATGCACTCTAAAGATGAAACTGCTGGCATTTTGCAAAATTTTGTTAAACAAGTTGAAAAGCAATTTGACCTCCCAGTCAAAGTTTTTAGAAGTAACAATAGGACAGAATTTAGGAATAAGGAGTTGGATGCATTCCGTGAGTCAAAAGGGATAGTTAGACAGCATAGTATCCCAAGGACTCCAGAACAAAATGGGGTGTTGTAAGGAAAAACAGGACTTTAATTGAATCTGTAAGAACAATGCTTGCAGACTCAGGTTTACCCTTGTCTTTTTGGGCAGAGGCTGTAAACACTGCTTGCAATGTGTAGAATTGGGTTTTGATCAATCCCAGACATCAAAAGATTGCTTATGAGATGTTATATAAAATCAAACCTCTGATCTCATATTTCAAAATCTTTGGCTGCCCATGTTTCATTTTAAACTTGAAAGATTCCATTTCAAAATTTGTAGCCAAAGTAGATTGTGGTTATTTTCTGGGATATTCAACCACTGCTAAAGCCTACAGAGTTTTTAACTCTAGGACCAAGTGTGTTTAAGAAACTTTGAATGTAAAGTTTAATGAACTTTCCTCATTAAAAATCCTAGCAAATCCTATTGAACTCTTTGACCTAGACAAATTTACATTTGAAGATGTGTCTATCAAGACTAACCATACAGGTACATCACAATCTTCTCATCAAGACCATGGATATGTGTTGGGATTGAACCCTTTACAAAGGAACAAATGATATAAAGCCAAAATACTCTATCCGCGGTTTGGTCCATCTATCAGAGTTTAGATCCTCTGATTACCTAAACTCTGCCTTCCTGTTGGTGCATAATGTCTATGTCTTAGTCTTATATCGAGTCTGTATAGAATAGAGCTGAATAGGCTAGTCGTATGAAGTATTTATGTAATATAGATACAAGTTCGCCCATAACAGTCATGTATAGCCAAGTTCGGGCAAACTTAGGTCCTCCTCAGGCAAACTTGTTGCTCTATAAATACCTAGCTAGTCTCTCTCATTTGTAACTTTGGCATTTTGGTGGCGAAGCTCTGTCAGTTTGTACTCTTGACGTTTGATCAATAAAACTGATGTTAAACTGATTAGTTCTTGTCTATTGGTAAACATGACGTAATATTTCCGCTATTACAGATGTTAGATATCAAATTTAGGTACCTTAGCATCAAGGATCGGTCCTACAAGTGGTATCAGAGCTAGAACAGCCTGATTTGATAGTATCAAGACAAGAACACTTCTATTTCATCTCCATTCTTTTATTTTTATTAACTTTTTAATCAAAAATGAAGAATTCAAGGTCAAAATCTTTTCAATTTAAAATATATCATGTAAAATACAATAAAGATAAACCCTTGAAAGATTGGAGACCAAATTCAACCAAATTGATGTCAAAATTTTTAAAAAACCATGTTTGACAAAACCAAGTTGATCGAACTTGTTAGCCAAGTTCGGCTGAACTTGTGCTAAAAACTTACTTTTTCAGTGATTTTTACCAAGTTCGCTCGAACTTGAGGCATTTTTGAAGGAATTAGAGATAAGTTCGCTCGAAGTTGCTAGAAATCTATTGATATTTTGTCAAGTTCGACCGAACTTGATAAAATTCAAGAATTTTTTAGCTAAGTTCGCCCGAACTTGCTAGTTTCTCATCAAATTTACTTGACAACTTCGCTCGAAGTTCACTCTGGTTTATTTTTTAAATAGTCATAAGTTTGACCGAAGTTAAGTATAAAGAAATTTGCAAAAGTTCGACCGAACTTGTGATAATTTTAAAGAATTCTTCATTTCAACTACAAGTTCGACCGAACTTGTAGTAGAACTAACATTTTCAAAAGTTTTTGAGTATTTTCAGTGTACACGTCTCGTTATTCATGATAGATGATATTCAAAGAGCTTTTATGTCTGGAGCTAGTTCGTCAAATGCCAACATGATTCATCAAGTCAATCTTGATAACGAAATGGGCACGACTGTTAAACCGCCCAAGCTAATGAGCATGGACGAGTATGAAGCATGGAAAGAGAAATTTACATATTGGGTTTAAGCCATGCACTTTGCAGGCTGGGTGTCGATTGAAAGAGGTTACACTGTTCCGGTGGATGAACACCAGCAAGTGTTGGAAAAGTACAATTACACGATTGTACAGAAAGAAGAATACATTGCTGAGAAAAAGATGATCAGTCTTATCCAACAATCTGTTAAAGAAGATATTCTCGTATTGCTACCGGAATACACAACTGCAGGAAATCTCTGGCTTTCTCTTCAGAAGAAGTATCAAGGAAGCACGGAGATGATCAAGAGCAAGAAGGTGCTCATTATGAAAGAGTTCGATATCTTCAACAGCTGAATGGTGAGACCATGAAGCAGATGATTGAACGCTTCTATCATCTTGTCCAAATGCGAAGACACGGTCTTGAGAAGACAGAACAAGAGTACATCGACAAGCTTGCAGATGCTCTACCAGATGGAGAGTGGACTACTTATCTAATGGTTAGGAAAGCGATAAATGGGAATTCTTCAAGCTGTCAACAATTATTGATAAACTCGAAGGCCATGAAATGGAACTCTTGAAGATTGCAAAGTCAAAGAACGCTTGTAGTTCAAGATGTTGGTTTGTACTACAAGAATGGAATGCAAGATAATATTTCAAGCCCAAAGATTCAGACAGCATTCAATGCAAGTTTGAACTCTTCGAACAATTCTCCACAGAATCAGAACCAATCACAGTCCACAAAGTTCGTTTTCAAGCACTGGTTCAAATTCATCTTATCAAAGTCAAGCAAATCAGGATTAACAAACAAATTTTGATTCGAATGTATACAAGTGCAACATCGCAGTGAATTTGAACAATGTTGTTTCAGAACAAGTCGCTAAACAACATATGGCGCTTCTTGCCACTGTTCTGGAGTCATACGAAAGTCTTGTAGCCGGTAAAATTGGAAATCCCGAAATGACGGCAGAAGATTATGACCAAGTGGATGAAGAAGAACTCGAGTTGATGGATACTAAGTGGAGTTTAGCTTCGATTATCCGAAGGGTTACCAAGTTTGTTGCGTTAACAGGCCGAGACATCGGAAATTCTAGCAATAAACTGGGTTTCGAAGAGACAAAAGTGGCGTGCTTCAGATGTCGCCAAAAGGGACAATTTAAGAGAGAGTGTAAAAACCCTGAAGCAACGGAAATCAAAGTCCATTCGTAGGAGGCAACAAGTATTACAAGAAGTCACTTCAGTATAAGCCTTTCCGAAGAAGACTCAAGTTGAAATTCAAGAGAAACTGAATAGCAGTAATAATGAGAAGGCTATGGTTGCATCAAACGAAGATGACGGTTTCGACTGGAATTCCTACATCGATAAAAAGACAAGAGTTGCATTAATGGCTGAAATTGTTGAAAATACTTCTGCAGAAGAAGCAGAGGCTCTGGAGAATATTCTGCTGGAACAATATCTGCAACAACAACGTGAAGAAGAGGAGTATATCCACTTGCAGAAGCAAGGAATTTTATCTCCTAATTCATGTGATAATTTTGCAGGTCATTTTGATGAAAGTTCTCAGGAACAAGTTCCCGAGAAGAAATCAACTGATGAAGTAGTCATTGATGTTACTCAAGAAGTGAATGCCGAAAACCTCAAGGATATTGCCGACAAAGCGTTAATGCCAAATCTAACCAAGCTAGGTCCAGAGGTAAATGAAAGTGTCAAAGTACAAGTTGTTGAGGTTGAGAAGCCTTATACAAAATGTACCGAACCATGTTCTGAATGTGCCGAAAAATCAAAGATCATCGCTAAAAACAATGTGCATAATGAACTTTTGAAATACGATTATCGCACAATGAAGGAAGCGTATGATAAAATGAAAAATGATTATAGAAGGCTTGATAGAAATAATATCGAACAACATGATACAATAAGGATGTTGAAAGGAACAGTAATGGATAAGAAAAAAGCGATTAATATCTATATTAACACCATTGCTAAAACTAAGCAACAACTCCAGGACATGAAAATTGAAACAGAGCGTGTTCAACAACTTTTGAGAAGTTACACCTGTAACGCATATGTCATTGATCATATCCTTCCGACAATTCCATCGGAAGCGAAACCTAAAAAGAAAATTGGTAAAGAATACAGTAATGTTCCTCCACCCCAATGCGAGAAGTATTGTCGCAAATCCGCTGATGAGATGGATAAGGCACTCAATATTGAGTTGTTATCTGAAAAGAAAACTGAGTTGCCAGAGAACATTGATGTAATCTATACTAAAACAGATGATAACAATGTTGTGGTTAAAAAAGTTGTTGAAAATGTTTTGAACGATTCTGATGAAGGCAGCTTTAAAGCGCCGACTCGGGTTCAAAGAATTCTGATTCACAGTCCGAAGATGACGATACATCATCGGAGAATGATCTATGTGATGATCCTAATGTTCTAATGTACAAGATTAAGGAATGTGATAGATTATACTTTAATGACAGTTTTCCGATTCAAAACATGAAGTAAGAATTGTTAGACAAATTCTTTAAACTCGTGGAAGTCACATCAGGTGATCTGGAGATCAATGAAAAGAAATTCTATTCGAAACCTAAAAGAAATAACTACCGAAGGAATGGTGGTGATCATCCGGAAAATCAGAGAGCTGGGTTGGGATTAGAGGAATTAGATGAACCTAAAAGGAAAGTGTCACCATTTCATGAATATAAGAATAAAAACATGAATTTTGTATATGGGACGAACACAGTTCATGAGGAAAGTTTAATCGGGAAACAATCAAACGATGAGTTCAAGAAATAGAAAGAACTTCGAGATAAAGCCAAAATTGCAAGTGGTGCCAAAACAAGTGGTGTAAAACCCACTAAAGGACATCCACATGATTCCCGGACTTGTTTCAAGTGCAACGAAATTGGTCATATTGCACGCCAATGTCCGAAATCAAAGCCGGCTTATCTTTGAAGGAAATAAAGTTCAAATGTTGTGAAACCGAAGCAACCAGAGTTTGGGCAAATAAGAATTCTAAAAAGAAATGTTAACAAAGATGAAATGAAACAAGTTTTTGAAAAGAAATTTGAGAATTCAACTTTCGAAAAAGATGAATCTTCAAAAGCTAATGAAAACAAGTTTTACATCAAGAAGGTTAACATAAAATTTCAAGCCTGGATTGCAAAGAAACTGTTAACAACATCTGAGATCACTAAGTCTGAGCTTGTTAAGACTAGTGATAGCATGAAAGAATCAAAATCTGAAATCATAATTGAAACCACATCTGAAAATGTAAAAACTACAAGTGTAACAATCCAGATGATGAATGTGAATTTGATTATGCAGATGAGTGTTGATTCGATTATGCTGATGAGTGTGAGTTTGATTTTGACGATGGTTATCCAATTAAACCCAAGACCAAAAAGGCTTGGGTCTCGCTTTTTAAATAGATTGTTGAAATGTGCAGGGGCTCCAGAGATCCGTACTTTCTAAGTGGATTTTGGATAGTGGAGCGTCCAGGCAAATGACGGGAATGAAAGCGTTGCTATTCGACATAAAAGCTATCAATGGTGGATATGTTGGATTTGTGGGTAACCAGGGTGGAAGGATAGTCGCCGAGAGAAAACTCTCCAATGGCGTCGTTTCATTCGATCGCGTGAATTATATTGTAGAGTTGGAAAATGATCTTCTGAGCATATCGCAAATTTGTGACAAGAAGTGCATGGTGCATTTCAACGACAAAGAGTGTATCATCTTGAAGCCGGGATTCAAAATACCAGATGAGTGTGGATTCTGATGCGAGCATCTCGAGAGAATGATCTATATGTTCTTGATATGGGTGTCGCTACCACTTCATCAAATCAGCGCAATGTTTTGTGACAAAGGCTACTGAAAAGGATTCTATTCTTTGGCATCATAAGATGGGGCATATTCATTTAAGAAAAATGAATTACTTGGTTCATAATGATCTTGTAGAAGGTGTATATCTTCGGAGCTTTCATATGTCTGATCACTGCTTAGAATGTAAAAAGGGAAAGCAAATCAAGAAATCTCATCCGAAGAAAATTCTGAACTCAATCAAGTTGCCATTAGAACGTCTCCACATGGACTTATTTGGTCCTGTAAATGTTCGAAGCATCTCAGGAGACTTATATTGCTTGGTCATGACAGATGACTATTCAAGATATACGTGGGTATTCTTTCAGGAATCAAAAGACGAAACATTCGAGAACTTGGTTATTCTATTCAAGAAACTCGAGAATCTTTATCATCTGCCAGTCAGACGCATTAGAAGTGACAACGGCACAGAGTTTAAGAATAACAAAATGAAGGAATTCTGCAACGCAAAAGGGATACTGCACGAGTTTAGTGCTCCCTATACTCCACAGCAAAACGGAGTAGCTAAACGGAAAAACAGAACTTTGATTGAAACTGCGAGAACCATGCTTGCAGATTCTAAACTTCCAATCAGCTTCTGGAGTGAAGCTGTTGATGTGGCTTGCTACACGCTAAACAGAGTTCTCGCTGTCAAACCAACAAAGAACACATGTTTTGAGATGATAAACCGCCAGAAGCCAAATCTGAAGTTCCTAGAGCCATTCGGTGCGCAATGTAATGTAATCGATCAAGATGGCAAATTCGGAGCTAAATCTCTTGAAGGTTTCTTTGTAGGATATGTGAGTCCGCTGAGAAGAGTATATGTTCCTTCGTTGAGAAAGGTTGTTGAAGCACAGCACGTGGATTGTTTTAACTATACGGATCCTATTCAAAGGAGAGGTAACGCGTGGCTGTTTAACTACCAAGATCTTTGGAAGTCATTCGACTTGCCGGAAGAACCGTCTGACGAAGAAGTTGCAACGTTATATTATCTTCACCAGTCAGCGAATCAAGACCAAATCATTAGACCAATTGTGATTAATCAACCCTGTTGGATTCTTCATCTTCCAGAGCAGGTCCAAGCAATAGCAGTGGTGTTCAAGTTGAAAATACTCTGAAGCAGAAGTAATACCTGCTACACCTCCAGTGAATGTTTCTAATGAACCAGAAAACACAATAGTGCCCAGTACGCCTCAAAATCAGAATTCTGATTCAGATGAAGCACCGATATTTGATGCTGATGATGAAACGTCATCGGACGAAGAAGTTGAGCAGATATCTAACTTGTTGAATCAATCTACTAGTCCAAGAAATCAGAACGAAGCTTCAAACAGTACTCCTAATGTTGATGTGAACATTGATCTGATTGTTTCAAATCAGCAAAGCTCAGTTGATGTTCCAACAGAAGAAATGCCGCGATCATATTCATACCATCATTCAACGAATATCATAGGAGAACTACAAACTGGTGTGCGTACACGAAATCAAATCAACAAAGCACTTAGTTGTTTCTATACCCGAGTTGCACCAACTCAGAACTACTGCTACTACTCATGTTTCATTTCTCAAATAGAGCCAAAGACAGTTAATGAGGCTCTGGCTGACGAGAATTGGGTGATAGCAATGCAAGAGGAACTTTTACAGTTCGAGAAGTTGGGTGTTTGGAAGCTTGTAGACTTGCCACCGAAGCAGAAAGCTATTGATACAAAGTGGGTCTTCAAGTGTAAAAGAGACGATCGGGGCGTTATAGTCAGAAACAAAGCTCGGCTGGTTGTCAAGGGATTCCACCAGCAGGAAGGTATAGATTATACGGAGGTATACGCACCGGTTGCGCGATTAGAATCTATCCGCATTTCCTAGCGTTCGCAGCTTGGAAAGGATTTTAGGTGTACCAGTTGGATGTAAAATCTGCATTTCTCTACGGTAAACTTCATGAACAAGTGTATGTCGGCCAACCACCAGGGTTTGTCGATCCTCTTAACAAGAACAAAGCCTTGTACGGTTTACACCATGCCCCGAGAGCTTGGTACGAGACGTTATCGCAACATCTCGTAGGAAATGGCTTTACACGAGGCACAGTGGACATCACTTTGTTTACCAGAGAAGTTGGATCGCATTTGATAATAGTACAAATCTATGTGGACGATATCATTTTCGGTTCTACGGATGACAGTCTGTGCAAAGAGTTCGAAAAGATCACGAAGAAGAAATTTGAGATGTCCTCGATGGGTGAAATGAAATTCTTCTTAAGTCTTCAAGTGGATAAGCTTCCAGACGGGATATTCATTCATCAGACTAAGTATGTTCACGACATTCTCAAAAAGTTTGAAATGGATAGCTCGAAGCCGCTTTCAACACCGCTGGCACTAAACCATGGGATTTGCGTAGGCGAGACAAGAACGAAAGTTGATGAAACATTGTATCGATCGTTGATAGGTTCATTGATGTATCTAACGGCATCGCGCCCAGACATCATGTATCCTACTTGCTTATGTGTGAGATATCAGTCAAGTCCTCGAATGTCACACATGCAGATAGTCAAGGGAATCTTCTGTTACATGAAAGGTTGCCCAAGCACCGGCCTGTGGTACCCCAAGAACGATAATTTTGATCTCACTGGATACGCTGACTCAGAATTCAAAGTGGACAAACTGAACTCAAAATCTACAACTGCAGGATGTCAGTTCTTTGGCTCGTGTTTGGTAACGTGGCAGTGTAAGAAACAGACCACGGTCTCTCTCTCAACCTATGAAGCGGAATACATTTCTACTTCCAGCTGTTGCTCACAAATCCTCTGGATTCAGCAACAGATGAGGGATTATGGTCTGCGGTTTCTTGACACGCCTTTATTTGTAGATAACAAAGCAGCCATCGATATAACTAAAAATCCGGTTCATCACTCACGTACAAAACACATTGAAATTCTATACCATTTCATTCGTGACTGTTATGAAAAGAAATTGGTTCGAATAGAAAAAATCCACACCGATGAACAAAGGGCTGATTTTTATACCAAAGCATTTCCATTAACAAGATTTAAATATCTAATGCAGCTTAACGGTAGTAAAAATTTGCTTACCGGTGCGGGATCTGAGGTTGAATACGGATCGGATGACGAATTCACGTGATCCACATTGGTTTGTATGGTTTGAAAATATCTTTCTAGTTTAGTATTTCTTAAAAAACTAAAATCCAAAAATATGTTTTTGATTTTAGGGGAGAAATATTTGGGAAATTACAAAAACATATGAAAATTTTCAAAAATGTACAAAAACATTGAAAAAGAATAAAAAGAATTCGGTGTCACAATAAGGAAATGATCGTACATCAGTGGACTATCACAGTATGCTAAAGAAATGTAAAGTTTTAAAGTGATAAACGAGTCTTACTGTGGATGTGTCGATAGGCTTAACACGTTCCGTAAACTGTTTTCGAGATATAAACTAAATTTAGCAACTACTTAATCTTGTGGATTAACACATCTTGGATATATGGACTTAGTACTCCGAAATTTAGTTTGAGAGACTGCCTGATTCTGAGATAAGAGGTCTTTATAAATAGTTGATATCTGGAGTATTATACAAGTTCTTTTGATTTTGTGGAAGCAATAGCCTAGACCTTCTATAATACTTTCGCTAAAAACCCAAAAACTGCATGCAATATTGAAAAGTATCAAAAGATCTAATCATTTGCAATGCTGAAAAGATTCCTTAAATGGAACACACCTTAAAGACGAGCCTTCATCTCTTTGTTTGTACGGTAGTACTAACCTAAGCTCTCAAGGTCTCGCACTAACATAGAAACAGATATCAATTACGCTATATTCACCTGTAAGATGAAATCTAGGGAATCTTGATACGGGAGTATATTCAAGAAGTGGGAACCATAGATAAGTCAAGTTTTATAATTCATACCTTAACATATCTTGAAACAGTTGAGAAATGTGGTAAAGTTTAACTGGACAAACATATCGACAATCTAGGTAAACGAGTTTAAAGCTTAAAGTCATCTAAAGGTCAACGGTACTGGTGATATGTCTCAATTAACTGATATGATTTGTTTAGACATGAATTCACAAAAATATGTCCGTAAATACATCTGTACATAGTTTATCAGCTTTACAGATTAAAACCAAAAAGATTTTCTGTGTGTTTAGCATAAATTTACAAAAATTCAAAAAGATTTTATTTCTACATTGTTTTCAGCAAACCGATGTTGGAGAACGGGTCTTCGAAGTCTGGTAAGACGCTAGAACTGGTGGGAATCTCTTTGACAACGGGCTGGGAGCTAATCCGTAAAATTTGAAAAGTCAAAATGATAAAAAGTTCATTAATTTGAAACTTTGATTTTGAAAATATCAACAAGTTTGTTCGTAACGGGTCAAACCGAGGTCATTAACTTGGACCCGGCAGACAAATCGGTTAATCAAGGTCATTAGCTTGGACTTGGTCAACTGAGTGGATGTTAATAACTGGTAAAAGTAGGAAAGTTCAGGGGTTAAACTGTAAAATTTGAAAAAAATTGAGATTTGTGTTTGGCAAGTTCGGCCGAACTTGCTAAACAGAATCATGTTTAACAACAAAGCAAGTTCGACCGAACTTGCAGATGGTTGCTGAGTTGTTAAAAACATCAAGTTCGCCCGGACTTCTAATGGGCTTGATTGTTTGGGCTTTGCATGTTCGCCCGAACTTTCCAGAGTATAAATACCGACAAGTTCGGCCGAACTCATCACTTGCATCCTAAATACATCAGAGCGAACTTGATAGACTTTTGAGCGATCTTGCAAAATTGACAAAAACTTACCGTTACTCTGCCTAAATTCTGATTGTTTTTGGTGATTCACACGCCAACTACAATATCTGAGGTAGTAATTTGATCTATGAACCGTATTTTGAACATATTCGAACATATGGGATCTGAAAACCTTTAAAATGATAGATCTAGGAGTTGTTGAACCAAATTGATCATAAAATCGTAATATTCATCTAAAATTGGCCATAAAAACATGTTTGATTTGTTTAATAATGGTTGGTGATGGTATAAGCAGGTTTTGGTTGTAGGAGCCGACAAGTTCGGCCGAACTTGTTGTCAAGTTCGACCGAACTTGCATCAAAAGTCTTTATAAACCTGATAGATTAACATGTTCGACCGAACGCCGTGTTTAGGTGTTTTGATCTTTGCTAATATAAGTTCGCCCGAACTTATTAAAAGAAAAAATGAATATGTGTTTGATACATGTTCGGGCGAACTTAGCAATTCCAGATTGCTATAACACTCAACCAAGTTCGCCCGAACTTGAAGAAAATGTTAGAAAAATTTTGAAACTTTTTCTCGATATGCGTACTAATTGTTTTGCGTCGTTTTCCAGGCTCAAGTTCTAGCGCGTGCAATCTCCATAGAGTTTTCTAAGACGCACAACACTTGTATTACGCTCGACAAAACGATATGTCCATCTTTGAAAGAGTACGAGAGTATTTTGAAGTTTTTGGAAGAAAGTCCTATTCATCGGGCTATCACGGAACGCACAGTGTCATACATATCTCATATTTTCCATTTCTGGACGAACGCGAGTTTAAGTGATGATCAGAAGACGATTATTTCATCAGTGCAAGTTGGTAATGAAGTCAAACCTATCACCATTACTGAAGACGATATTCGACGGATCTTGCAGTTTAATGACAACAAAGATGATCTGATATTCCTCAACGAGAAAATGGTTAGAGGTTGTTTCTTTAGAATGGGTTATAAAGGGAGTGTGAACAAACCAACGTTGAAGAAAGGGGAAGTACCTAACCCCTACAAGCTTTTTATGCATGCGATTATTCATACATTTAGTCATCGAAAGGCGGGCCTTGATGACGTGCAAGATTATTGTTAATGCTTGAACATAACGTGGAGGAAGGCGAGTTTACACACAACTATACTAAGGAAGATCTTGCAAAGTTAGTTGAAGTTGATGCTGCAGATCTAGAGTTTGATTTCGAAGAAGACGTGTTGAATGTTAACACATTTGAGCCGAATGATTATCAGTATGTGAGAAGATTTGAGGCGGATGAATACAACAGAGTGATTGTTGAGGATTGGTCTTCTAATGACGAAACAGACCAAACTGCAAAGTATGCCGGTCCTAATTTTGAAAGTTTTCCTACTTTTGAGGAGATGTACAAGCAACTCGACGAAGACATGCTGAAAGAAAAGATTGAAGAATCTTTGAGAGAAGGTAAAGTCCCAAAGCCAATGACTAAAGAAGAAATTGCTCAAGCGAAGAAGTTTTGGTTCAAAGAAATGCCGCGCGAACATAAGTTTCGACGTCCTCTAGCATTCTTTATTAGAGACAAAGACGTTTCTTTGGGAGATATCTTGAGTTGGGGATGGTTTAAAGAGTTGAACGTATATGCAATCAAAAGAAAATTTGGAGTGCAATACTTCAAGTATCTTTCTGATTTCAAGACCTTACCTTATTGGGATGTGGAAGAGTTAGTTCAGACAATTAATGTTACATACCACATGAAGGTGATTGATCAATTGTTGTGGAAATTAATAAAGTTTGAAGCGGTGAAAGGATTCAGATATTGGAAGCCATTTATTCCCGCTCGTAGAATCAAGACAAACAAAAAGACGGGTGAAAAAGACATCACGTTGATAATGAAACGACCGAGGGCAATGAGAAACATGTCGCTGATGCCGATTGAGCAAGACTTCTATCCATTATTCAAGTGGTGGCAGATAGATCCATCCACTTGTGAAGCAGTTATTGCTTTAAAGTTTGAAGAACACTTCGATATTTCAAAGGAAAGAGTTGAGGTATTGGGATATCAGGGTATGACAGGGTTATGGAGGACAATCAGGATTCTTGATCCTATGTGGTTGGTTAACTGCTCCAGAGAAGACATTAAAACTTTGTTCTACATCAAAATTGTATTTGAAGAACGTGAAAAGGTACAAGTGATGCAGTTTCAGAAAGTTGTTAATGTTTGCTATGCACACAAAGTTAATTCAGGAAAGATGTGGCAAACAAGCTGGAGAGAACTAGAAAGAGTAGAGTTTTTGAAAGAAGAGAAGCGTCTTGAAGCAATTCATGAAAGAACTGGGAAGACAAGTGTTAAGAGATTTCATCATATGAACAAAGTGCCTCCTACAGATCAGACGTCGGATCCGAAGCAAGAACGACGAAGGAAGCCTTATAAGAAGTTCTTTGGTCGTGTGCGTTAAAGTATGTTATGAAGACAGAGTTTTTTTTAAGACTGATACAAGACGAATACTATATCCAAAGGGGAGTCTGTTGGTGCATAATGTCTATGTCTTAGTCTTATATCGAGTCTGTATAGAATAGAGCGGAATAGGCTAGTCGTATGAAGTATTTATGTAATGTAGATACAAGTTCGCCCATAACAGTCATGTATAGCCAAGTTCGGGCGAACTTAGGTCCTCCTCAGGCGAACTTGTTGCTCTATAAATACCTAGCTAGTCTCTCTCATTTGTAACTTTGGCATTTTGGAGGCGAAGCTCTGTCAGTTTGTACTCTTGACGTTTGATCAATAAAACTGATGTTAAACAGATTAATTCTTGTCTATGGTAAACACGACGTAATATTTCCGCTATTATGGATGTTAGATATCATATTTAGGTTCCTTAGCATCAAGGATCGGTCCTACACTTCCTAAAGTCTATTACCTATGGATCATCTGCTACACCAATTATCAAAGGTCTGACAGAAGATATGAAGCAGAGGATGGTCATCAGAGTTTAGTATATTAGTTTTATTTTCAGTGTAACAATGCATTTGCACTATTAGTTGTTAGGGGTCATTGATTTGAGTTTGTTAGTTTATTGTTAAATGTCACTATCAGCCCTGACGTCATCAAAAGATGCTCAGAGGTTAGATAGTTAGTATAAATAGTTGATTTGATGTAACAGTAAACTTTATCTTCTTAAAAAGATCTTTACACCAATCATCTTCTTCCATTTTCTGTACTATCAACTTGTTGCAATAGGCTGAGGGAGAGTTTATGAATCATATGCAAAGTTTATATACTTGAAAGCAAGATGATGATGATGAAAACAAACGACCTTTACTTGTAGTAAAAGTTTTCCAATCTATTCCGCTGCATTTACTTTAAATTTCAATCATATTTCCATTTTTGAAACAAAAACTACAAGCAAATCAAACTCAGATCCTAACAATTGGTATCAGAGCTTGGTCAATCAAAATTTGATTAATATCAATTTGATTCAGCTCTCCCTGCTAATTAGTTTGATAGTTTTACTTGAAAACTGAGTTTTATTACGTTCAAAGTTTTTAAAACACAAGTAAACAAGCAGAAATGTCTCAAAACTCACAGGATTCCGCCATTGGATCTATGTTTAAATCACCGATGCTAAAACGAAATGAATATTTCATATGGCAGCTTTGGATGAGTCACATTTGTTGGTGCATATGTCTGTTGCCTACGTCACTATGTATCGAGTCTGAGTGAATAGGGCTTAATCTGTTAGAAACGAAGCGTATTTAAGTGAGATATAGGCCAAGTTCGCTGGTCATGGATTGTGAGAAGTCAAGTTCGGCCGAACTTGACTAGGTCAAGTTCGCCCGAACTCAGCCTCCCTCCAGCGAACTTGTTTAGCTATAAATATGTGCCTTGGTTATTTCATTTGTAAGGTGGAGAGATTTTGGCACAGAGATGGCAAAGCTCTGTCGGATCCGGTTCTCGAATGTATTGAACTTTAGATCAATGAAAACAACATTTAAATGAGTAATTCTTGTTATTTGGTTAACATGTAATTAGTTTCCGCCTAATTGGACAATAGATAAAAAATTTAGGTTCCTTTGCTAATCGTGGACGTTCCTACAAGTGGTATCAGAGCCTGGATACCTAAATTTGCTGGAATCAAGTCAAGAATCACTCTAATTCATCTCCATTCTATCATTTATCTTAACATTTTTAATCAAATTCGACCGAACTTGAAAGTTAAATCAACATTTTTAAGCAAGTTCGACCGAACTTGGGTAAATTTCTGTTGAAACTTTGCAAGTTCGCCCGAACTTATCGTTTTTCTTTGAATTCTTTCATAAGTTCGACCGAACTTGATAAATTTCTTGAAATTTCACATAAGTTCGCCCGAACTTGTTAAACCTGTTTGTTTGTTAGCACAAGTTCACTCGAACTTGTCTCACAAGCTAATACAAGTTCGCCCGAACTTGTCTAAAGTTCCTTAAAAAAACGTCTAAAGGCATGAAAATCCTGAAAAACGTCTCGGACATTATATATCGTTAGATTCATATCGACGAGACGAGTTTAAAGTTCTAATCTGGTAAACACGGTTTTCTGAAAAATTTTAAACGTTTTTAAGCAAACCATTACGTTAATATTGTCGGTTAAAAAGTCAAATTTTACCAAAATTGTCTATAACTAATCAGTTTTTGAGTGTTTTTAACGTATTTCCAGATAAGTCTTCAAATTGTCATAATGGAAGATTTCCATAACGTGTTCGTCTCACAAGTAGCTTCTTCATCAAATGCTAATGCTCTTGCGGCAAACCAGATGAATATCGACAACGAAATGGGTACTACGACAAAACCGCCAAAGCTAATGAGTATGGACGAATTCGAAAGGTGGAAGGAAAAATTTGTGAATTGGATACAAGTAAATCAATTCAACAGCTGGGTTGCAGTTGAAGATGGTTACAAGTGGCCAAAAGATGAGCGTGATCAAGATCTTCCGCTGAACAAGTTCTCACCGGCTGACAAAGAAAATTATGTTGCAAAGAAAAGAATGATTAGCTTGATACAACAATCAGTGAAGGAAGATATCTTGATATTATTGCAAGAATATGATACTTCGCAAGAATTGTGGCACTCTCTCTGTGAAAAATTCAAAGGAAGTGATGAAATGATCAAGAGTAAAAAGGCCTTGATTAAGAAAGAGTTTGAGATCTTCACGATGATTAAAGAAGAAACTATGAAGCAGATGATTGATAGATACTGTTACCTTATAGTCCAGATGCGAAGACATGATATCAAGAGATTGAATGAAGAACAAATCGAGAAATTGGTCGATGCACTTCCTGAAGGAGAATGGACAACATATCTGATGATTCTGAAGAACAGTCCATCTTGGAGACATTTCAAGTTGTCATCTTTCATCGACAAATTAGAAGGTCATGAAATGGAATTGATGAAGATTGCAATATCTAAGAATGCTAATGTTGTTCAAGATGTTGGTGTTTATTATAAAGGAGGTGTTCAAGATACTCCAATCCAAAGTCCGAAAATCCAAACGGCATTTAGTGCAAACATGAATTCATCACAAAACCAGAGTTCTTCATATGCTGGATATACAAGTGCTAGTTCAAACTCTTCATTCCAAAATCAGAACAATCAGTCGCATCAGACAAGCCAATCCAGTTCTGATTCAATTGTTTTCCAGTGCAACATAACAGTGGATTTGAAGAATGTATTTCCTGAAAAAGTGGCCAAACAGCACATAGCACTTCTTGCTACTGTTCTAGAATCGTATGAAAGCTTGGTTGCTGGAAAGATCGGAAATTCGGAAATGACCGCCGAAGATTATGATCAGGTGCATGAAGAAAAGTTGGAACTGATGGATATCAAATGGAGCCTTGCATCTATCATCAGAAGAGTTATAAAGTTTGTGGCACCTTTCCTTGAAGAGATATTGGAAATTCAAGCAACAAGCTTGGGTTTAACAAGTCAAAAGTCACATGCTTCAGGTGTCGTCAAAAGGGACACTTCAAACGTGAATGCAACAATCAAGAAGAAGGTGGAAACCAAAATCCTTTCGGCAGTAACAATGAGTACTACAAGAAAGCTCTTCAATACAAACCATATCTGAAAAGAACACAAGTTGAAGTAAAAGATAAATCCGCAAAGACAACCGAACAAGCTCTTGTTGTTACTCATGAAGAAGATGGTTTTGACTAGAACAGATACATCGGAAAAAAAACTGGTGTTGCTATGATGGTAGAGGTAGTGGATGAATCTGAGACATCGTATGTTGATGCTGCTTTGGAGAATGCTATTCTGGAAGGATATATATGCAGAGAGCTAAGGAAGAAGAAATAGCTTACCTTGAGATGCAAAAACAAGAAGCATTGAAATCAGAGGCAGAAAAGGTAAAAGCTGAGGTAAGTATGTCTGATAAGGAAGTTGTGAAAATTGTGGAGGTTGAAAAACTTTGCACAAAGTGTGCAAATTCTTGTGAATCTTGTATTGAAAAGGTCAAAGTCATAAGAGAAATGACTGTACACAACGAAAATTTTCGTTATGATTACAGAACCATGAAAGAAGCTTATGACAAAATAAAAGGCAAATATAAAAATGTTGAAAAAGCTAATGTTGAACTTAGTGCTAATGTAAAGATGTAAATGCCACAGTAATTGAAAAACAAAAAGCAATTAACATGTACATTAATACTATTGCCGAAACAAAGCGTGAGCTTCATGACATAAAGATAGAAACAGAAAGAGTAAGACAATTGCTAAAAAGTTACACCACAAATGCGTATGTCATTGATCACATACTTCCTACGATTAAGTCGGAGGAAAATGTTGATAAATCAAAGCGTAAAGAATACGGAAGTGTTCCTCCACCACTTCTTGCAAGTTACTCATGCAAGAAAGACGATAAGATTGAAAAGGCATTTAATATTTTACTCTTATCAGAAATGAAAATAAATTGCCTGAGAACATTGACGCAGACTTTACAAAATCAAATGATGACAATGAAGCGGTGGTAAAAAAATGTGGTTAAAAATGTGTTGGGAAAATATTCTGATGAAGGCAGCTCGGAAAGTGCCAAATCAAGTTCGAACAACTCGGAATCCAAATCTGAAGATGACGATACATTATCAGAACATGATCTAAGTGATGATCCTAATGTGGTCATGTACAAGATTAAGGAATCTGATAGATTATACTTCGATGATAGTTTTCAAATTCGGAACGTGAAAGAGGATCAACTTGATAAATTTTTCAAACTTGTAGAAGTTTCATCAGATGATCTTGAGAAAAACGAGAAAAGATTTTACTCGAAATCCAAAAGGAATGCTAATAATTATCGAAAGTTTGGTGGTGATTTTCCTGAGAACAGGAGACCCATAGGTTTGGAGGAAAATGAATATGAGCCGAGAAGGAACCAGAAGTCACCATTTCATGAATACAAAGGTAAACACATGAAGTTTGTGTATGGGATGAATACGGTTCAAGAAGAAGGTATGATCGGTAAGAAAACGAATGATGAATTAAAAAATGAGAAAGAACTTCGGGACAAGGTTAAGACCAAATCCACAAGTGGATTAAAACCCACTAGTGGACATGTTTCTGATAATCGGACTTGCTTTAAATGCAATACTGTTGGTCATATTGCTCGCAAGTGTCTGAATCTAAAGCTTGTGTTTCCACGAAGAAAAACTGGGTCAAAAGATGAAAAGCAAAAACAACCAGAGATTGTGAAACCTATCATAGAATCAAATAGAAACTATGAATCTAAAGACAAAGTGAAACCTAAAACAAGTTCAAGGTTTGAAAACTCAATTTTTGAAAAAGGTGAAATTTCAAAATTAAGTGAAAACAAAGATTCTAGGTTCTATATTAAGAAAGCGAGAAGCAAGCTACAATCCTGGGTTGCTAAGAAAAAACTTTCATCATCAGAAAAATCAAAGTATGTTGCTGACAAAACTAAAAATGTCAAAACAAACGAGTCAGTAATTAAACAGACAAAGAAAGAAAAGGACAAAACGTTTTCAGAATCGACATCGGACGAAATGTTTGATGATGATTTGGATTTTGATGATGAGTTCGAAGATGATTATGATGCTTATCATGTCAAACCCAAAACCAAAAAGGTTTGGGTCTCCTTATTCAAATAGTTGCTTTATGTGCAGGAGTTCCAAGGATCCAATTTGTCAAAGATAAACCTGGATAGCGGAGCTTCATGTTACTTAACTTATTCAGAAAGTCAAATTCTTAATCATTTTTGAGAAAGGAGAAGTTGAAAAAGGAAACTTTGTCAAAATCAATTCGTGAAAATCCACACCGTTGAACGAAATACTGATTTTGTAACCATTGTTGGAAAAAGGATCGGACGACGAGTTCTCGGGATCCACATTGGTTTGTTATCTTTTTAGAATAGTATTTCTTAAAATCTAAAAATCCAAAAATATGTTTTTGATTTTAGGGGGAGTAAGAAAAATTTTGGAAAAATCAAAAACATTTGAAAATTTTGAAAATTCAAAAACATTGAAAAAGACAAAAAGAATTTTGTTGTCAAAAAGGAAATGATAGTACATCAGTGGACTATCACAGTACGCTAAAGAATTGTAAAGTTTAAAAGTGTTAAACAATACTTGGGATATGCAATTTTAACTAAATCTGATTCCAACTTTTCCCAAGTATTGTTCATTGACTTGGTGACAACATCAATAATATTAAAAAGAACAAATCTTTTCTAATGCACCCAAGGTTTTTATGTGTTTATATACAAAAACAAGTTGGTGAAGCAGATGCTAAACAAGGTGCTGTGGTTTCTCATGGTAGCCTTACACATGAAACTTTAACACGCCTCACCAACCAATCAAAAGTTTTGGAAACACAAGTAGAGGGGGCTGAGAAAAAATGAGATGCACAAACATCACAAGCTCACCCCACAGTAATTGAGCCCACTGCTCCTGGTGATCAAAGCACTACAACCAGTGCTTTGAAACCCACACCAGAAATCACCAAAAAGAAACATACAAAATCCAAAAAGCCCACCAAATCTAAACCCAAAAATGGTCCTCTAGAAGATGAGATTCTAGAGGTTAACCCAATGACAGCACCAAAGTCACTTGAAACCACTACTGCTACTTCCTCACAGAAAATGGTAGAAAGATCTCAACCCATTAGCCTACCTCCACTTGTATCCTCACAAAAAGATCAAGTTGTAAGAACAGGGACACCAACTGATGAATCTCTAGATCCACTTGGTTCTATCTTCCACAACCCCTCTCCCATGGCAATGTCTCTTTCTACTCCACAACCTCACCAACAAATCTTCCACCCACCATTTTACCTCTGTTAAAAGTAGTTGAGATTGTTCAGACAAAAATGAGTTCCTCTCACTCACCTATTCATGAGAGTACACTTCAACAAGTGACTGAGTCTGAACACCCTGTCTATGCTATCCCATCAATAGCTAAGGAGGCTATATCCCTTGGGTTACAAGTAACCCTTGGTGATTATTCAAGTAAAGTAGCCACTACAAATGTTGAAATTTCTGTTTCTCATTTGGACAGTGGTTACATTTCTAAGACTTTCTTGAAGGCAACAACTGTTGGGATCGAACCTTAAGAAAGGAACAGATGATATCAAATCCAAATACACTATCCGAGCTTTGGTTCAACCATCAGAGGTTACAGCCTCTGACCTACCTTTACACTGCTTTCCCTAAACATCTGATCCTATCATCCGATAGTTCAAGAAGCAAAGGTCTGACAGAAGAATCAAGATCAGAGGATAGAGATCAGAGCTTAGCTATTCAATGTAACAGTGCTATGCACTAATAGTAGTATTAGAGCAGTGTTTTAGTTAGTTACATTTTGTTAGCAGTCACTATCAACCATGACGTTACAAAAGATGCTCAGTGGTTAGATAGTTAGTATAAATAGGTAATCGTCGTAACAGTTAACTTCGTCTTCCTGAAAAAGATCATTTCGCACTTTATCTTCTTCATTTCTTACTATCAAACGATTGTAATTGGCTAAGGGGGAGTTTGTGAATCACATGCAAAGTTTACCAACTTGAAAGCATGATGGTGATGAAAACAAACGACCAATTGCTTGTAGTAAAAGTTTTCCATTAATTCCGCTGCATATCCTTCTAATTCAATCTATTTTCCATTCTTTGAAACAAAAACAGCAATCAGTTCAAACTTAGATCCTAACAATTGGTATCAGAGCTTGGTCAATCGATTTTGATTTAAAAGTCAAATTGAGTTGAACAGATCAGCTCTTTGTTGCTAATTTCGTTTGATCAGTTTTTCTTGAGTACAGAGTTTTATTACTACAAAAGTTTTTAAAACAAAAATCTGTTGTAAACAAGAGAAATGGCACAAAACACACCGGAATCCAATATTGGATCCATGTTCAAACCACCTATGTTGAAACGAAATGAATATTTTATTTGGCAACGTAGGATGGGTCATATTCTCGCCCAACAGAACACCGGATGTTGGAGATCCGTTGTGTTTGGACCTCATATACCCATGGTTCCAAGCACAAAGGATCTCCACACTCAAGTCCCTAAGAAACTTGAAAATTACTCTGAACGGGATTTCTTCAAGATTGAATTTGATGCTAAGGCCTTTAGCATCGTTGCTTCGGCTTTTCCCAATGAGATTTATGCGGGATTACTTCATTGTAATAGTGCTAAAGAGTTATGGGATACTCTTAAGGAGCAATTCGGTGGTACTGAAGAGGTGATAGAGAATAATAGAGAGGTTTTGAACCAACAGTATGAAACATTTTGCCATGTTAAGGGTGAATCATTAACCCAATAGTTCGAACGATATAGATGTCTCATCAGTGAGCTCAAATTGGTAAATGAACTCCCAAAATCGACTATCAATAGTCGTTTCTTGAGATCCTTACCTGAGAAATGGGAGACTGTAGCTTATGTCACTTGAAAAGTTGTTGGTTACAAGGACATGACCTTGACACACCTTCATGGACGACTCCTCACTTATGAGAGAGATTTGAACTAGAAAAAGAAGTTGCAAGAGTCAGGGAATATGACTGATGATTATACTCTGGGAAACACTGCTTTGTATAGTCATGAGGAGGGGTCTAGCTGTGGAAAGGATCAGAGTTGTGATCATTACATTGACATAACATCTGGAAACAATTTCAACTCTGATCCTAGTACACCCAATTTTGCCTTTGCTACAGATAGTGAAAGCCAGACCTCTGACAATATGTCTTTTGAAATAAATGACTTACAACATTTTGAACCCACTAACCTTGAAGAAATGGACATTTTGCCTCAGCTGGCAGTTTTAAGTGTTAGAACAAGTAAATTCTACAAAAGAACTGGTAGTAGATTTCCAGGATCGCATGGGGGGTTGAAAGTTGGGTTGGATAAGTCTAAAATCAAGTGCTATAAATGTAACAAGATGGGTCACTTTGCCAGAGAATGCAGATCACAATCTACAGGACCAATTGTAACACATCCTGGCAACAATTCTCAAAGTACTGTCCATTATTCCCAATATACCCCTGCACCTCAAATGCAAAACACTGCACATTTTGCACATCCTGTTGCTACAGTTCCTGTCCATTATGTTCAAGCACTGCACCACAGATTCAATATGTCCAAGCACCACCTCAATTACATGTGCAGCAATTGCCACAAGTTACTCAAACTACTCAAACCACTGCTACACCAGCAGCGGTTAATCAACAAAGCTTTTTCACACAAGGTTTTGTTGATTGGAGTAGTTTGCCTGAAGATTTAACTGATGAAAACTTTTCTAGATGCACCAAATCTCCTAGATGCACCATATGCAACAAAACAAATCACATGACCCAAGAGTGTGCTTATCTCAAAATCTATCATCAAAAGGTAAAAGAGATTAGGGCAAAAGCTCTTGAAAGAGAAAGTTTTAGCTTTCCTGAAAACAAAACAAAACATAATCTTGAGCAAATTGAAACATCTATCACAAAAGCTTTAAAGCAAACCTCTGTTCACAGAGAAATTCAAGTGACAGATGGATCTCCATCAAACCAGTTCCCAAGAGGTAAAAGCCAGCCTAAATATCAAAAGGTGGCTATGGTTTATGAGACTTACAAAAATCCTTCTAAGCCAAGGGTAAATAGGCATCCTCATGGTTATCAACAATTGATAGAGAATGGCTCCCAGCAGTGGTTAAAAAAATCTGATCTAACCACTGCTCATTCTCCTGAACTTGAGTCCGGATCATCTGATACTCCATCCAAAGCCATTCTGGCTTTGGAAACTCACCTGAACTAATTATTTCAAAAACATGTGCAGGGAGCTTCTACTTGCCTTGACAGTCTTTGGTATGTAGATAATGGTGGCTCCAGGCACATGACAGGATGTAAAGCCCTGCTCAGAGATTTTAAAGCTCATGGAGGGGGTGATATAACCTTTGGAAATAACTCAAAAGGGAAAGTTTTGGGGTCACGGTGTGTCTCAGCTGGAAAACTCAAGTTTGAAAATGTGAATCTCATTGATAATCTAAAATTCAATCTTGTGAGTGTCTCACAAATGAGTGATAAGGGTTATGGATCCTTCTTCACAAAAGAAACTTGTCAGATAGTAGGCCCAGAGGTTGTTAAAAAGATTAATAAAATAATGCTGAGATCAAAGCACAACTCACTGCTAATAGGGTAGGAAATGTGTATATGGTAGACATGGTAAAAGATAATCCTATGTCAAATGCATGTTTGTTCTCAGTTGCTTCAAGCAAAGACACAGAATTATGGCATAAAAGACTAGGTCATACAAATCTAAAAACCATCACCACTCTCTCAAAACAAAGTATTGTCAGAGGTTTGCCACACAAACAATTCACTTGTGAAGAACATTGTGTTTCCTATTTAAAAGGTAAACAACATAAAAGTTCTTACAAGTCAATTGAAGAGTCCAAAACAAGTCAGTGCTTACAGTTACTTCATATGGACTGGTTTGGACCTGTGAAAATCATGAGCTTAAAACACAAAAGGTATTGCCTGGTGATAGTTGATGATTTTTCCAGGTTCACGTGGACTTTCTTTTTACACTCTAAATATGAAACAGCAAACATTTTGCAAAACTTTGTTAAACAAGTTGAAAAGCAATTTGATCTCCCTGTAAAAATCTTTAGGAGTGACAATGGGACAGAGTTTAGGAACAAAGAGTTTGATGCCTTCTGTTACTCAAAGGGGATTGTTAGGCAATATAGCATTCCTAGAACTCCAGAACAAAATGGGGTTGTTGAAAGGAAAAACAGAACTTTGATTGAATCAGCAAGAACTATGCTAGCAGATTCTGGTTTTACCCTTGACTTTCTGGGCAAGGGCTGTAAACACTGCTTGCTATGTTCAGAACAGAGTTTTAATAAACCCTAGGCATCAAAAGACTGCTTATGAATTGCTTTATAAAATCAAACCTCTGATCTGTTATTTTAAAATCTTTTGCTGCCCATGCTTCATTTTAAAATTAAAGGATTCAATATCCAAGTTTGCAGCCAAAGTTGATTGTGGTTATTTTCTAGGATACTTAACCACTGCCAAAGCCTACAGAGTTTTTAACTCTAGGACCAAGTGTGTTGAAGAAACTCTGAATGTAAAGTTCAATGAACTTTCATCTTTGAAAATCCAGCAAATCCTGCTGAACTGTTTAACTTATCCAAATTTACATTTGAAGATGTGTTTGTCAAGACTAACCATGCAGGTACCCCACAGTCATCAAGTCAAGAGCAAGGATATGATTACATCCTTACAAATTTCAAAATCTATCTGTCAGGCAGAGGAGCATATGTTAGTAGCAATGGTGAAAGCTCTGCCAGGTCAACATGGTTAATACTCAAACCTCTGCGAGCTCTCAAAACCAAACATCTGTTGATAAAAGTCCACAACAAATGGACAAAAGTCAACCCACTTTCACATCCATTCCACTAATTCCTCCACCACCATTCCAATCAGAGGCTGGACCATCAAATTCACCAACAGATGGGAGCTTAGATGATACACATTTGCAAGCTTCACCTCAAAATGCTATTGTCCCACATCAAGGTCATTTGATTTTCCTCAAAAGCCATCATGTGGATCAAGTTATTGGCAACATCAATGAGGGAGTGCTCACCAGAAGCAAATCCCAAAACATTTGTCTTTTTGCTGGTTTTCATCACTCACACAACCTGTCAAGTACCAAGAGGCACTAAAAGACAACAGTTGGGTAGAGGTCATGCAAGAAGAGCTCCTATAGTTCCGAAGACAACAAGTATGGGAACTTGTACCACTGCCAAAAGATGTAAGTCCTATTGGCACAAAGTGGGTCTTCAAGAACAAAACAGATGAAAGGGGCCTTGTTGTCAAGAACAAAGCAAGGTTCGTGGTTCAAGGCTATAGACAGGAAGAAGGCATAGACTATGATGAAACATTTGCTCCAGTTGCAAGATTGGAAGCCATCCGACTGTTTTTTGCTTTTGCTGCCAACCACAACATCAAGGTGCATCAAATGGACATCAAAAGTGCATTCCTGTATGGAAAGATCAAGGAAGAAGTGTATGTGTGTCAACCTCCTGTTTTTGAAGATCCATTTCATCCTGATCATTTTTACATGTTAAACAAAGCACTATATGGTCTAAAGCAAGCACCCAGAGCCTGGTATGAAACTCTATCCACTTTTCTGTTATCCATTGGTTTCACCAGAGGTAGGATTGATAAAACCCAATTTTTAAAATGGAAAGGTAAAGATTTGATGCTTGTCCAAATTTATGTTGATGACAATCATTTTTGGATCCACATGCACTGCCATGTGTGAAGGGTTCAGAAAACTCATGGCAGCAGAGTTTGAGATGAGTGCAATGGGTGAGTTGTAATGTTTTCTTGGTTTACAAGTCAAACAAATGCAACATGGCACTTTCATCCATCAAAATAAGTATGTGAAAGAACTACTTAAGAAATTTGATATGGATGATTGTAAACCATGCAGCACACCCATGGCAACATCCAAGCTAGTCACATTTGATGGCAAATATGACCTTGTTGATCAAACATTGTATAGAAGCATGATTGGGTCTTTACCGTACCTAACTGCATCAAGGCCAGATATCATGTTTGCAACATGTGTTTGTGCCAGATCACAGTCATTGCCAAGAAAATCAGATCTCATTGTTGTAAAAAGGATATTCAGGTACATAAAAGGTGCTCCCACACTTGGTATCTGGTATCCCAACTAATGGTAATATTGAGCTTGCAGGATATTCTGATAGTGACTTTGTTGGATGTAAAACAACAAGGAAGTCCACATTTGGAGGAGACCAATTCCTAGGTGATTGCTTAGTGTCTTGGCAAAGCAAGAAGCAAGTTGCAGTTTCTACATCCACTGTTGAGGCAGAGTATATAGCTGCTGCAAGTGGTACTACTCAAATCATGTGGCTTCAAAATTAAATGTTCGATTTTGGTATCACTGCTTTGAAAACACCACTCAAAATTGATAGTCAGGCAGCAGAAAACATCATCAAAAATCATGTCTCTCATTCTACCACCAAACACATTGACATCTGACATCACTTTGTGAGGGATTGCTATGAAAAAGGTTTGATTCATACAACATGTCCATACCAAGGATCAACTAGCAGATGTGTTGACAAATGCACTTGATGCTCACACTTTTGACAGTTTGATTTCTAGGCTTTGAATGCTAAATATGGATTAAAAACAAAATTTCTTTGTGATCCATGTGTAAATAGCAAAAAAAATGTTTTTAGAAAATCAAAATCCATCCTTAAAAATAGTTTAAAATTGAATTTTTCAATAAATCCTCAAAGTCTGTTCAAAGCACTGATTGCTCAAAAACACTGTTCGTTTAGAAAAATCTATCCACTGTCAAAAAGTGTATCCTCTGATAGTTGCAACCACTGTTCTTATCCACCGATTATATTCTCCAACAGTGGTTAGCCAAACAACTGTCTTCCTTTCAAAACAGAGGTTACACGTGGACAGATGTTATTCGACAGTTGTTGCATCAGATGCCATGTCATCATCACTTTTTCCATAAACCCTATAAAAACCCTATTCTATCAAGAACAGAGGGTTCACCAAACTGTGTCAATTTCAAAAATCTCAAAACAGTTTTCACTAAAATCATGGCTCTCAAAACAAAATCAAAGGAGAAATTAAAGCAAGAATTACCACCATTCTTCTTAATCATCAAAACCCCACACGATTACACTGCAATCTTCGAAGAAACCGAAGTTAACACAAGATACCATACAATGATTCGGATTCTAAGAGAATCGAAGTTTAAACACATGCTCGACGTCAAACCCAAGATCTACATCGATTCGCTTTGAGATTTCTAGTTAAATGCTAAGGTCCAAACATCCGCTGATGATGTTCCTTATGCTATAATCTCAAAGGTTGGGGGTACTCCTATGCAAATTACACCACAATCGATCTCTCAAGTTTTTCAATTGAATAATATGACACATCCTGTGTCCTTTTATTTAAGAGAGATGCATGCAGAGTTTGTGGAAAGGGGTTACACTGGCCAATTGAAAGGTATGACAATCTTTAAACCCCACTTTCCAGCAAAGATGAAATTCTTTTTCCATACTCTTTTAATGTGTCTCTCTGCAAAATCTACTGCTTTCAATGAAATTCCTTTGAACATGCAATATCTGGGATTTGCAATTTTGACTGAATCAGATTTTAACTATTCCCAGGTATTGTTTCATGATCTTGTGAATAATTTTAAAAATATTTCAAAAAGAAAAGCTTTCTTGATACATCCTAGATTCTTGAGTGTTTATTTGCAAGATCAGATCAGATCTGAAGCAAAACAAGGCGCAGTGTCCACACCTGGCTGTCTAACTCATGAACTTTTTACACGATTAACTAATCTTGAAAAAGCTTCCAAAACAGATGTAGAGGAGGAAGAGCCAATTTTAGAAGAACAAAATGTTCAATCTCTTCCTCCTGTTATTGAGCTTACTGCTCTAGGTGATCAGAGCATTGCACCCACTGCTCTGAAACCCACACCTAAAATCACCAAAAAGAAACCAACAAAGATATCCAGAAAACCCACCAAACCCAAAAAGGGTCCTCTGGAAGATGAGATCCCAGAGGTTAACCATGTGACACCACCAAATTCATAAACCACTGCTGCTACTTCTTCACAACAGATGGTTGAAAGATCTCAACCTGGCTTTGAAACTCCCCCTGCATCTTCACAAAAGGATAAGGTTGTAAACAAAGGGACACCAAATTATGAAGCTCTAGGACCACTTGGTTCTATCTTTCACAGCCCATCTCCCAGGGCAATGTCTCTTTCTGCACCTATCCCCTCTCCAATAAAATCACTTCCACACACTTTTATACCCTTGCTGAATGCAATAGAATTAGATCAGACATTATCCAGCAATTCTCAACAACCTATCACTGAGAATATACTTCAACGTGCTGCTAGGTCTGATTCTTTATTCTTTGCTAGCCCATCAGCAAATGAAGAGGCTACATCCCTTGGATTACATGTAACCCTTTGTGATAGTTCAACTAGAGCAGCCACTACAATTGCAAAACTACCTAGTTTTCTTTTGGACAGTGGTTACATTTCTAAGTCTCTGTTGAAGGCAACCACTGCTGAGGCTACCAAGGTAACCTCTGATGTAGTGGGCAGTCCCCAGAACCAAGAACAAGGGGCATCTAAGGGTGAAGCTAGTGTTAAAACACATGCTAATGATCCCCTAGATACAACTACCACCTCAGGTAGGAGTTCAGAGGATCCTATTAAATTAGGTGATGAACTAAAATACAAAGGATTGACGGAGAGAGTATCAACACTTGAAACTTCTGTTGGTGAGATCAAAAATCTTGTGTAGCAGTTGTTAGCTATAAAGAGCCAACCCTCTGTCTTAACCATTGCTGATCTGCAACAAGCCCTAGACCCTCTGTTTTAGCAACAAAAGCACTTCTCAGATCAACAACATAAACATTAAATGCAGGAAGTAAGAAACATGGTTGAAGCAAGATTCATGGATACCAGGGCAGATATTAAAGCTATAAAAGCTCATATTCACGAAACCACTATAAACACGGAGGATGATGCCAAATAGGGGGAGAAACATTTGGGGCAGAAGAAGCTTAAAATTGATGATCAGATGGCAAGGCCAACAGTGGATATACCCAAGCCAGATGGTTCAAAGAAAAAGGATCTAACAGATGACATCTTGGCTAGGGAAATGAGAAGCAGAAGAGAAAAGTGTACCTTGATGGCAAGGTATTGGTTGAGCAAAAGATTAAGCAAAAAAAAGAAAAGGAAGAGGTTGGTACTTCAACAAGGAAGAGACCTGCTAAACAAGTAAGGCAACCAACATCCACACCTTCCAAAACTGAGCCTGCTATAAATCCAACCATTAAAACCTCTGCTTTCCAAAAATCAAGCACACCTTCTTCAACTTCCTTACCAATTTCCACCAAAGCAGATGTTACAACAACTGTTGTGCTAACATCTATTGGCACAGCAGAGGTTACAGCAGATGCAAACCCATCCACTGCCATGACCATTTTTTATACATCCACTAAATCTCTACCAAAATCAACTCATCCATCATCACCAGAAGTAAAATTCAAGAGGAGAAGGACAACAAAAGTTGTAAATGAAGAAGAGATCTTTCCTGCTCCTACCCCTCTATCATCACAACCACTGACCTCCACATCAATGCTGCCATCATCCACAACTCAAACCACTGATCCCTTTAAAGTTGTTCCTGTAGCAAAGTTATATCCTCTTGATTTACCAGCAGTCAGGGCAGAGATTCTAAGCTTCTACTCTGAAGAAAACCCTGATAAAAGAATCATATTATCTCTTGATGGCTACCCAGACCTACCAATGTTGATGAGTATCTTGAACTCAAATTGAAACAAGCAGAGGATATGGCAAAAAGAGAATCAGCTGGTAAAAGTGATAGAGAGATACAAACCATAATGTCTTCTTAGCTCAGCAAAGCCAGAACATTGCAGAATTTTGTCAAAGATCTGAGTAACAAGCTGTCAGAAAGGGAAGATCGGTTTCTTAAAAATGAACTCATTGAGTATATCATGAAGAACAAGCAATACAAAGCAACAAAGGCATAGTTCAAGGATTGGAGTATAGATGAGCTGAGAGAAGAGACTAAGAGAACGCAAGAAATGTTGAAAGACCCTCTCAAAAAGCCAACTCCTCCAAACTAGGAACAACATAAGAAAGACATGCCTGACAGAGCTTTGAAGCTTAAAAGAATGAAGGAAAAGTTGATACAAAATCACTATGGTTCAAGGAACCAAGTGATAAGGTCGGGAGAAGCCAGGGTAATTGACACTTACAAGATGTTAGAAAAGAGGAAGAAGAAAGATCCAAGCATGCCTCCTAAACCAATCTATCCTCCATCAGATGATGTTCATAAAGCTCAACACTCCAAAAAGCCTATCTCATCATCTGTCCTCTCCATCCTTGCCTTAAATCAATTAAAAAAACAAGAAAAGATAGATGAAGAAGACAAGAGAGTGTTTGAACACATCAAGGAGGGAATTCAAAACATGGTTGACTATCACACTGATGAAGCTAGTGATAAGCTCATAGCACAATTGTCAAAGATAGTTCAACAACAAGCTCTTCAAACCTTAACCAATAAGAATCATCCTAGAAAGCCAGAAGACCCAACAATTCTAAAGTGGAAAGTCGAAAAAGGCTCCCACGAATTGACTCTGCTCAAGTCTGATGGTGCTGCTGTCAAGATTAGCATGGAGGTTGCATATGAGCTAAATGCAGAAGATCTTCAAGATCTTTTGGATCTGACACTTGAAAAGGATGATGATGATGAAGTTTCTCTGAATTTTGAATTACAATTTAAAGGCCAAATCATAGAACTTTTATTGAGGAATAAAAACCAAGAATAAACAAGTGTTTTGGCATCATCTGTTCCAGGGGGAGATTGTTGGGATCGAATCTTAACAAAGGAACAGATGATATCAAAGCCAAATACACTATCCGAGCTTTGGTTCAACCATCAAAGGTTACAGCCTCTGACCTACCTTTACACTGCTTTCCCTAAACATCTGATCCTATCATCTGGTAGTTCAAGAAGCAAAGGTCTGACAGAAGAATCAAGATCAGAGGATAGAGATCAGAGCTTAGCATAGTTTTTCTTTATTCAATGTAACAATGCTATGCACTAATACTAGTATTAGAGCAGTGTTTTAGTTAGTTACATTTTGTTAGCAGTCACTATCAACCATGACGCCCACAAAAGATGCTCAGTGGTTAGATAGTTAGTATAAATAGGTAATCGTTGTAACAGTTAACTTCGTCTTCCTGAAAAAGATCATTTCGCACTTTATCTTCTTCATTCTTACTATCAAACGATTGTAATTGGCTAAGGGGAGTTTGTGAATCATATGCAAAGTTTACCAACTTAAAAGCATGATGGTGATGAAAACTGTGACATCCCGGTTTTTCGGATAACTTAAACGCAATACTTGTCGAATAAATTATACGCTACGTATTAAACGTGTACGAGTTAGTGAATACGTGATGTGCGATTATGTGATTGTTTTAGTTATAAAATAATTATGGTAAATATGTACACGAATCGAGCCGAACCGCGATACGAGCCGGCCTCCTTTTCTTGCGACTCAAGGAACCAAACCTTAAACCCAAACCATGTCGCGAGCAAACAACCCAAACCGACCCACCCAAGCCCTCGGCCGCGAAATCAAACCCAAACCGCAACCTATTCCCTCTTCTCCTTACTCTTGCGCCTATATATACTAACACATGCATGCCTCCTTCACAACACAAGAAACCCTAGTGAGAAAGAAGCCGACGGCAGCCAATCCTTCATCTCCTCGATCGCAAACAGCCTCTTCCTTCATCATCTCGATCGTGATCAGCCTACATCATCTCTCGGTCGCGACAGCAGATTGTTCATCTCATTCTTTCGGTCGTGATCTTGCTTGAACAGCCGAATCCATTCTCATCCAAGTTTCGACTCGTTATTCACCATTATTAAAGGTTAGGATTTATAATCGTTTGCAAGATCATATTCGGATTACATGTGTTTGAATGTAATGATTATGTTGTTAATCGGCTGATTGATCATTGTTTGCATGTATGATTGTTTTCGGAACTCATAGTTTGCGAGTGTGTTTTGTTTATAAAGACTAGAGATATTTATTAGGGTTTGCATGGATATGTTATATGTATTGGTCTATGATTAGAAAAATCAGTTCTTGATCGCCTAGGTTCATTATATTGACGGTTTATGCGAGTTAGTGGTAATAAAATGCTGAAACAGGTTGCTGAGTGATAGTTACAGCCGACTTCAACTGGCTGTAACTCGGTCATTAGTTGTCGAAAAACGGATTTTCTGAAGTCTAAAACGTAGAGATTTGAATAACGAATCTAATGGCGCTGGATTCATATTTTTCTGAAGTCGTTTGATATTTTTAAGTGGCCAATTAAGTTCAGTAACTAAAGCTGTGAAAATCCTGGAATTTTGTTAGTTGTTTATCGAGTTGGATTTAATAATCTGTAGGGAGTCGAATCATGAAATTTGTACAGCAACTAGGTATGGAAATTTCCGGGCAACTCCAACTGGAATTTTGTTAATTGGACGACCAGTGATTCTTAAATAAATTCTTCCGTGGACTGCAGTCAGAAAGTGACGAATCTGACTGCAGCCTAGTATATTAATATTTGTGGATAATTGGTAAGTATTAGGACTTGAAAAATTTATATAAATTTCTACAGTATAATTGTCACCTGCTGTAAAATAATTGGAATTTTTGGAACGTTAGAACTATTTTATAAAAATCCTAGAAAACAGCCGAATTATGAGTATGTAAGCTGGAACTTGATAACTTGTGAATGTGTGCACCAAAGTGTTGTATGGATTGGATTATGTTCATGATAAATTGTTTTGATTTCTATGTTCACATGAGGATACTTGCATGCATGTTTGAGTGTTAGGGATTTTGATTGTGTGTATCACTTTGTGCGTAAATTATGTGTAGAATTTTATATTGGTGTGTTCACACACTGACTTGAAATCAATTGGTTTGTTAGGACGCAATTAGCGGTCCCATCCTTTACGAATTCTTTGCTACACTAACCGAGCAACTAAAGGTGAGTTCACGGCCCCTAACTTTATCCGGTTTTTAAACAACAGGGGGAGAAACATGTATACACTCTTCAAACTCAATCTACGAAATTAACGTCATATAACTATTCGGTAACTAAGTTGATGTTAATGTAATGTTATGGTCACTAAGCAGCTATATCACATAAGTCCTCGACAATCTCTCGGATCGTTAGTATTGGGTTTTAATAGCGGGGAAATTATAAGTAGTACTACTGGGCCCGACAAGCCCCATCCGAGCTAGTCGCGCTAGCCGACCGGGTATGGTCAACGGGTGAATAATTTGGCCTAACTTCGCCATGGTCAGTGATAGGCCTGGCAACACGGAGGCACAACAGTCAGCTTCGATCGCGAACACTTACGTGACATAACTTTAGGCTAGCTACCTATATATGTTAACATTGAACTTAATTACGAATCAACTATATTATCCCGGGTTGAGGATAATGGAAACAACAACTATATTATTCCGGGTTTGGAATAATGGAACCAACATCATTATTATTCCGGTTAAGGAATAATGGAACTATCGGTATTATTCCGGGTTGGGAATAATGGACTAATCGTTATCCCGGGTTAGGGATAACGGGGGAAACAAACTCATAACCGAACAAACGAATTTATGAAAACCTGTGAACTCACTCATCTTTAATGCTGACACTTGTTTCTTTACATGTTTCTCAGGACGCTAGGAGCTCTAGGTGCACTCACTTGCATTGATCAAGACATCTTTTATCGAGTCTCATTTATAAACATTGTTTTGGGTTTTTCTTTTGTTTTGGCGTTTGTGTTGGCGCCCGTTTCACTACTTATTTTATGCTTCCGCTCAACCATAAAAACTAATGCTTCCGCTAAACATTGGTAACTAACTAAGACAATATAAAATCTACGATGAATGGTTAAACAAATGATTTTTGGAAAACGTATTATCAAATCATATAGAGTCGTTCGACGTACTAGTGTTTCAGATTCTGGTTTGTTCACACGCCTCGCGGTACAACTCCGCAAGTGGAAATTGAGGGTGTGACAGATTGGTATCAGAGCCACTAGCTATAGAGAACCAGGTTTGCATTAGAAGTAGACCTAAACTATAGCTGAATACACGACACTAGACGTAGTTTGGCACCGAACTGTTATATCTTGTTATGCGATGTACCACAACTGTGTTATGTAGATTATGACTTAATAATAAGAAATGAAAACAACTCGTAACTAACTACACAACCTAACAGGCAATGTCATCATCATCATCGTCATCATCATCCGACAAACTTACGCCACCAAGAGCGCCAGGAAAGGCACCTATGGTGGAACCCTTACCATCTTATGGCGTGGAGACACGCTCAGCTGCGAGGAAAAGGCTCGCTCTGGGGGAGGAGTCGTCATCACGCCCAACTATCGCTGTGCCGGTTGAACCAGTTAACTCCGTAGAAGTAGGAAATGACCTACTTAGAAACATGATACAGAAACAACAAGAACAATTAGAAAGAATGCAGGAAACCATCCTAGCACAGGGATGGATGATCCAACAACTGACAGGTAAAACCGACTCGCTCGAGGAAGAGCAATATACGAGTAAGATAGCTCGTAACACCTTAGCCAGAGATCTGCGTGCTGAGCAGATAAGAGCCGACTGGCTCGAAGACAGAGTCCTGGAAAATAGTTGGAACATTCAGGAGCAAGAGCAAAATCAAGCACCTGCACCAGCACCGGCCCCTCCAGTGCCGGTAGAGGAGGATCCAGAAGAGGATCCGAAAGAGGATCCGGAAGAGGACCCAGAGGAGGATCCAGAGGAGGATCCGGAGGAGGACCCAGCTGTAGAAGCTGGAAATGCCGCGCAGGATGACGGCAACGATAGTGATCTGGGGGATGGAGACGTAGACGACTGACACGTCTCGCTTATCTTATTTACTTTCCTTCAGTCTATTTATTTTCCCACTTGTGTTTAAACTTGAGACTTTATAGTGAATTCATATGTTTGGTTGGCACTTTGTAAGACGTTGAAATTTCATTTAATCAAGTATTTCTTTTGACTATTTAATATATTTGAGCTGACATAACTTGAGAATTATTAAAGTACGAAGTAGGATAACTATATTGGATATATAGACTTATCGGGTGTGTTTGTGTTGTTTTTCGAAGATCTAAATGGCAACTGGACGACGTGGAAACCTTAACATGACGCTCGAAGAACTAGCTGCTATGATTCAAGAGCACGTGAACGCAGCTCTAGCGGGTGTTCAGAACCAACCGGCAGGTAACCATTATTAAATTTTCATGTGAAAATCTAATAGTTGGGCTAGTAGAATTCCTCGCTGACTACCTATCCTCTGTCAGCAGGAGGGGGTTTTAACCCCTACAAGATGTTCCTTGACGCGAAACCAAGCAAATTCTCGGGGGCAGAAGGACCCATTGGACTTGTCCGCTGGATCGAAAAATCTGAATCGGTATTTGAAATGTGCAACTGTTTGGAGGCCAACAAGGTCAAATATGCAGCCTCAACACTGGAAGATGGGGCACTAACTTGGTGGAATGCACAGGTCCAAACGCGTGGACTTATTGCTGCAAATGCTATGGCCTGGGCCGAGTTTAAGGCCCTAATCAAAGAAGAGTACTGTCCGCGAGACAGAGTGCAACAGTTGGAGCAAACTTTATGGAACCACAAAATGGTGGGATCTGAAATCGAAGCATACACAGCAAAACATCATGACTTGGTATTTCTATGTCCCGATCTGGCCAACACTGTGGAGAAACGACTCGAGTTCTACCTTGGGGGTCTGGTTTCGGAGATTCAGGGTATGGTAATGGCTAGTAACCCTGCAACTGAACATCAAGCAATCAGGTTGGCGCACAAACTCACCGATAAGGCGGTGGAACAAAAGAAGTTGCCAGCACGGGGTACAACTGAAGTTGCCCCTGATAATAAAAGAAAGTTTGAAGACTCGTCTGTTCGACAGTCTTCATCATCCCAGCCGCAACAGGGGAACCAGAAACGGTTCAATCATTACCACAGCCACCGGGGTCACCAACATCAGCCCCCAACAACAACAACAACAACAACCAGAACCCAAGCGGCTATGTAGGTCGAAAGCCGCCGTGCAATCGCTGTAATCTTCATCATCACGGCCCTTGTGCCGGGAATCGCTGCCAACGATGTGGCAAGATGTGACATGCGGCAAAGGATTGTCGTGGGGAAATCATGTCCCGACAAAACCAAAATCAACCCCAAGGCCCACAGCAGGGTGTTAACCGGGGATGCTATCAGTGTGGTAGCACTGCCCACTTCAAAAGAGACTGCCCACAGCTCCGTAACAACAAAAACAATGGTGGGAACAACCACAACCACAATAACCACAACAACAACAATAACAACAACAACAATGGAAATGGCGGCACAGGAGGTGCCAAAGGTCGCGCATTTACATTGGGCCGCGGAGAGGCCAGAAACGACTCGAACGTGGTCACCGGTAAGTTTCCCCTTAATGAACATTTTGCTACTGTGCTTTTTGATACGGGTGCGGATAGAAGTTTTATATCTGAGTCTTTTAGGAAGAACCTAAATCTCACGCCTAAACCCTTAGAGACCCCTTATATCATAGAACTAGCAGATGGTAAATCCGTAGATGTGACCCATATAGTATCCGGCTGTCAACTCAAACTCGCGGGTCACACCTTTACCATTGATCTGATGACAACTACCCTGGGAAGTTTTGATGTGGTAGTCGGAATGGACTGGCTATCCGACGTCCGAGCTGAAGTTCTCTGTTTCTAAAAATCTATCCGTATTCCACTCGCTAACGACGAAATCTTGACGGTGCAAGGCGAGAAGGCAGGCGCCGTCACAAACATCATCTCTTACATGCAAGCGCAGAAGTATCTTCGGAGAAAGAACTCCTTCACTTTACTCGCACTGGTTACCGAACAGCCTAAGGACGAGAAACGTATAGAAGATATCCCTGTCGTCCGTGATTTTTCCGATGTATTCCCAGAGGAATTACCTGGTCTTCCACCCCATCGACAATTGGAGTTTGAAATCGAATTGGCAAACCATGCAACTCCTATCGCCAAGGCTCCATACCGCCTAGCTCCAGCCGAGCTGCAGGAGCTGTCTACCCAACTTCAGGAGCTGTTAAAAAAGGGATTTATCCGACCAAGCGCTTCGACATGGGGAGCTCCAGTCCTTTTTGTCAAGAAGAAGGACGGGACCTTCCGCATGTGCATCGACTACAGGGAACTCAACAAGGTTACTGTCAAGAACCGATACCCGTTACCTCGCATCGACGATCTCTTCGACCAACTGCAAGGGTCAAGCTACTACTCCAAGATTGATCTACGGTCCGGTTACCATCAGTTACGCATCAGGGAGGAGGATATCGCTAAGACGGCATTTCGTACTCGGTATGGCCATTATGAGTTCTTGGTCATGCCCTTCGGTCTCACCAACGCACCCGCGGTGTTCATGGACCTCATGAACCGCGTGTGTAAACCATACCTCGACAAGTTTGTCATTGTGTTCATCGATGACATACTCATCTATTCCAAAAGTGAAGAAGAACATGCTGAACATCTACGACTACTGTTAGGATTACTTCAACAGGAGAAGCTATATGCCAAGCTTTCAAAGTGTGATTTCTGGATTCGGGAAGTTCAGTTTCTTGGGCATATCGTAAATGAAAAGGGTATCCACGTAGACCCCGCCAAGATTGAAGCCATCAAAAACTGGGAAGCACCCAGGACACCGACGGAGATCCGCCAATTTTTGGGATTGGCTGGTTACTACAGACGTTTCATCGAGGGGTTTTCAAAGGTCGTACAACCGCTTACTACCCTCACCCAGAAAGGCATCAAGTATGCTTGGGGTGACAAGCAAGAAGCAGCATTTCAATTGCTAAAGCAGAAACTTTGCAGTGCACCCATTCTGTCCTTGCCGGAAGGGACAGATGACTTCGTAGTATATTGTGATGCTTCTATTCAGGGGTGGGATGCGTACTCATGCAACGCGATAAGGTCATCGCGTATGCGTCCCGCCAACTGAAGGTTCACGAGAAAAACTACACGACGCATGACCTGGAATTGGGAGCAGTAGTGTTTGCACTTAAGATTTGGAGACACTACCTCTATGGAACGAAGTGCACAATCTTTACAGACCACAAGAGCCTCCAACACATCTTTGATCAGAAGGAGTTGAACATGCGACAGCGTCGCTGGGTCGAACTCTTGAACGATTATGAGTGTGCCATTCGGTATCACCCGGGTAAAGCTAACGTGGTAGCTGATGCCCTCAGTAGGAAGGAACACTTGAAACCTCGTCGAGTACGAGCACTACAGCTCACTATTCATTCGGGGTTACCCGAACAAATACGCGACGCCCAGTTAGAAGCAGTTAAGGAGGAAAACATCAAGGCCGAATCAGTGGTAAAAATGGAACACGATTGGGAAGTAAAACCCAATGGAGCCCGGTATTTCATGAATCGCATATGGGTACCTCTCTACGGAAACCTCAGAGAGCTAGTCATGGACGAAGCTCACAAATCCCGATACTCTGTCCATCCGGGTTCGGATAAGATGTATCAAGACCTTAAAGCTGCGTATTGGTGGCCCAACATGAAAGCTGATATAGCCACCTACGTTAGTAAGTGTTTGACTTGTGCAAAAATCAAGGTAGAGTATCAAAAGCCATCGGGGCTACTCCAACAACCCGAGATCCCAGTGTGGAAATGGGATCAGATCTCAATGGACTTCATCACTAAACTCCCGCGAACTTTGGGTGGTTGCGATACCATCTGGGTGATTGTGGATCGTTTAACTAAGTCCGCACACTTCCTAGCTATTAAAGAAACAGATAAGATGGAGAAGTTGACTCGCATCTACATTAAGGAAGTAGTTTCTCGGCACGGAGTGCCAACGTCCATCATCTCCGACAGAGATGCTCGCTTCACGTCCAACTTTTGGCAGTCACTTCAGAAAGCGTTGGGAACACGCTTAGATATGAGCACAGCCTATCACCCTCAGACTGATGGTCAAAGCGAAAGGACCATACAGACGTTGGAAGACATGCTTAGGGCATGCGTAGTAGACTTCGGAAATAGTTGGGAAATCCACCTGCCTTTAGTGGAATTCTCATATAACAACAGTTATCATACGAGTATTTCGGCAGCACTGTTTGAGGCATTATACGGTCGTAAATGTAGATCACCGGTCTGTTGGGCAGAAGTCGGTGACAGTCAACTCACAGGCCCTGAGTTAATACTTGAGGCTACTGAAAAGATTGTACAGATCAGAAACCGCATGGCGGCGGCACGAGATCGACAGAAAAGCTACGCTGAGCAACGACGCAAACCGCTCGAATTTCTAGTAGGCGACCGCTTCCTACTAAAGGTGTCACCCTGGAAGGGTGTAATCCGTTTTGGAAAACGGGGCAAACTAAACCCACGGTACTTAGGTCCGTTTGTAATCTTGAAACGTATTGGACCTGTAGCTTATCAATTAGACCTTCCTACCGAACTCAGTGGAGTTCACAACGTATTTCACGTGTCAAATCAGAAGAAGTGTCTATCAGATGCAACTCTAGTCATTCCATTGGTTGAGATTCAAGTGGATGAACAACTGCACTTTGTGGAACAGCCTATCGAGATCATGGATCGTGAGATCAAAACTCGAAGGCACAGCAAGATTCCGATCGTTAAGGTTCGTTGGGACTCTAAGCGTGGACCGGAGTTCACGTGGGAAAGAGAGGACCAAATGAAAAGCATATACCCACACCTCTTCGCAACTGAGCAGCAAACTAACGATACCAGTAACTAAATTTTCGGGACGAAAATTCTTTCAACATGGGGATGATGTGACAACCTGGAAATTTCTCATACTTTCGCGTACCATTGTTAACTAAATCCTTGTGCATGGCACTTGGGAATCTTTGTGCATGGCACTTGGGAACTTCTTGTAACTTCGTGTACCATCATTAACGAACTAACTCTTTGTGATTGGCACTCTAAACATGTACGCTGCATGCTAAACCGCGTTTACTCAATTTTCGGGACGAAAATTCTTTCAACATGGGGATAATGTGACATCCCGGTTTTTCGGATAACTTAAACGCAATACTTGTCGAATAAATTATACGCTACGTATTAAACGTGTACTAGTTAGTGAATACGTGATGTGCGATTATGTGATTGTTTTAGTTATAAAATAATTATGGTAAATATGTACACGAATCGAGCCGAACCGCGACACGAGCCGGCCTCCTTTTCTTGCGACTCAAGGAACCAAACCTTAAACCCAAACCATGTCGCGAGCAAACAACCCAAACCGACCCACCCAAGCCCTCGGCCGCGAGATAAAACCCAAACCGCAACCTATTCCCTCTTCTCCTTACTCTTGCGCCTATATATACTAACACATGCATGCCTCCTTCACAACACAAGAAACCCTAGTGAGAAAGAAGCCGACGGCAGCCAATCCTTCATCTCCTCGATAGCAAACAGCCTCTGCCTTCATCATCTCGATCGTGATCAGCCTACATCATCTCTCGGTCGCGACAGCAGATTGTTCATCTCATTCTTTCGGTCGTGATCTTGCTTGAACAGCCGAATCCATTCTCATCCAAGTTTCGACTCGTTATTCACCATTATTAAAGGTTAGGATTTATAATCGTTTGCAAGATCATATTCGGATTACATGTGTTTGAATGTAATGATTATGTTGTTAATCGGCTGATTGATCATTGTTTGCATGTATGATTGTTTTCGGAACTCATAGTTTGCGAGTGTGTTTTGTTAATAAAGACTAGAGATATTTATTAGGGTTTGCATGGATATGTTATATGTATTGGTCTATGATTAGAAAAATCAGTTCTTGATCGCCTAGGTTCATTATATTGACGGTTTATGCGAGTTAGTGGTAATAAAATGCTGAAACAGGTTGCTGAGTGATAGTTACAGCCGACTTCAACTGGCTGTAACTCGGTCATTAGTTGTCGAAAAACGGATTTTCTGAAGTCTAAAACGTAGAGATTTGAATAACGAATCTAATGGCGCTGGATTCATATTTTTCTGAAGTCGTTTGATATTTTTAAGTGGCCAATTAAGTTCAGTAACTAAAGCTGTGAAAATCCTGGAATTTTGTTAGTTGTTTATCGAGTTGGATTTAATAATCTGTAGGGAGTCGAATCATGAAATTTGTACAGCAACTAGGTATGGAAATTTCCGGGCAACTCCAACTGGAATTTTGTTAATTGGACGACCAGTGATTCTTAAATAAATTCTTCCGTGGACTGCAGTCAGAAAGTGACGAATCTGACTGCAGCCTAGTATATTAATATTTGTGGATAATTGGTAAGTATTAGGACTTGAAAAATTTATATAAATTTCTACAGTATAATTTTCACCTGCTGTAAAATAATTGGAATTTTTGGAACGTTAGAACTATTTTATAAAAATCCTAGAAAACAGCCGAATTATGAGTATGTAAGCTGGAACTTGATAACTTGTGAATGTGTGCACCAAAGTGTTGTATAGATTGGATTATGTTCATGATAAATTGTTTTGATTTCTATGTTCACATGAGGATACTTGCATGCATGTTTGAGTGTTAGAGATTTTGATTGTGTGTATCACTTTGTGCGTAAATTATGTGTAGAATTTTATATTGGTGTGTTCACACACTGACTTGAAATCAATTGGTTTGTTAGGACGCAATTAGCGGTCCCATCCTTTACGAATTCTTTGCTACACTAACCGAGCAACTAAAGGTGAGTTCACGGCCCCTAACTTTATCCGGTTTTTAAACAACAGGGGGAGAAACATGTATACACTCTTCAAACTCAATCTCTTTACGTTATACGAAATTAACGTCACATAACTATTCGGTAACTAAGTTGATGTTAATGTAATGTTATGGTCACTAAGCAGCTATATCACATAAGTCCTCGACAATCTCTCGGATCGTTAGTATTGGGTTTTAATAGCGGGGAAATTATAAGTAGTACTACTAGGCCCGACAAGCCCCATCCGAGCTAGTCGCGCTAGCCGACCGGGTATGGTCAACGGGTGAATAATTTGGCCTAACTTCGCCATGGTCAGTGATAGGCCTGGCAACACGGAGGCACAACAGTCAGCTTCGATCGCGAACACTTACGTGACATAACTTTAGGCTAGCTACCTATATATGTTAACATTGAACTTAATTACGAATCAACTATATTATCCCGGGTTGAGGATAATGGAAACAACAACTATATTATTCCGGGTTTGAAATAACGGAACCAACATCATTAGTATTCCGGTTAAGGAATAATGGAACTATCGGTATTATTCCGGGTTGGGAATAATGGACTAATCGTTATCCCGGGTTAGGGATAACGGGGGAAACAAACTCATAACCGAACAAACGAATTTATGAAAACCTGTGAACTCACTCATCTTTAATGCTGACACTTGTTTCTTTACATGTTTCTCAGGACGCTAGGAGCTCTAGGTGCACTCACTTGCATTGATCAAGACATCTTTTATCGAGTCTCATTTATAAACATTGTTTTGGGTTTTTCTTTTGTTTTGGCGTTTGTGTTGGCGCCCGTTTCACTACTTATTTTATGCTTCCGCTCAACCATAAAAACTAATGCTTCCGCTAAACATTGGTAACTAACTAAGACAATATAAAATCTACGATGAATGGTTAAACAAATGATTTTTGGAAAACGTATTATCAAATCATATAGAGTCGTTCGACGTACTAGTGTTTCAGATTCTGGTTTGTTCACACGCCTCGCGGTACAACTCCGCAAGTGGAAATTGAGGGTGTGACAAAAACAAACGACCAATTGCTTGTAGTAAATGTTTTCCATTAATTCGGCTGCATATCCTTCTAATTCAATCAATTTTCCATTCTTTGAAACAAAAACTACAAGTAATTCAAACTTAGATCCTGACAACAACTGTTGAGGCTACTAAGGTAACCTCTGTCCCAGTTGGAAGTCCCCGAAACCAAGACAAAGGGGCATCTGGTTTTGAGGACATCCGATTTACTTCCATAAAGAATCCAGATACAACCACAACTGGTGGGAGTTCAGATGATCCTATTAAATTAGGTGATGAGCTAAAATACAAAGAATTGACGGAGAGAATGAGCCACATGGAATCATCAGTTGATGAAGTCAAATCCATAGTGAAGCAGATGTTACAATTATATCAGTCTCATACTCCTACTCCAACCACTGCTGAGGAATTATGGAAAATTACTGAACCAATAATCTTGGCTCAAAGGCAGTTGGCAGGAATTCAACACACTACTCAAATGAAGCTCATCAGAGAGATAGTTGATGCAAGGTACATAGATACCCAGGCTGAGTTCAAGGCAATCAAGGAACATTTGTTGAACACTAATGGCTCTTCCCCTACTCCTGTCTTTCCAAAAGACATAATAGATGATGCCAAAAAGGGGGAGAAAGATTCTATGAGAAGACTAAAGCCTGATTCTTCATCAAAGCCAAAAGAGCCTGAAAACACTGCTGCAGCATCAAGCAAAGAGAAAAGACTGAGGAATCTCAGGGCAGAGAGCAAAAGTCTGGTAAAGCAAAAACTAGAATAGCAAAAGGAAAAAAAGAAGACATTAGTTCTTCAACAAAGAAGAGTTCAGCTAAAAAGGCAGACAAACCAATATCCACACCTTCTAAAATCACTGCTAGTGCAACCTCTGCTGTATCCTCTACCCCAACCACTCAAAGATGTAGGACCGATCCTGATAGCATAGGAACCTAGATTTGATATCTAATGTCCATAATAGCGGAAATATTACGACATGATTACCAAACAACAAGAATTAGTCAATTAATCGTCAATTTTATTGATATAACGTCGAGTCTCCAAATTGACAGAGCTTTGCCTCAAAGATGCCAAAGTTACAAATGAATGAGACATGCTAGCTATTTATAGGGACACAAGTTCGTTGGAGGGTGTTGAAGTTCGGGCGAACTTGACATAGTCAAGTTCGGCCGAACTTGACTTCACAAAGCCTCCACCAGCGAACTTGTCCCATATTTACATAAATACTTCATTTTGCTAGCCTATTCAACTCTAATTTATACAGACTCGATATAAGACTAAGACATAGACATTCTGCACCGACAGACTCCCCCTTGGATATCGTCTTCGTCTTGTATCAGTCTTCAAAACTCTGTCTTCAAAATAAACATTAACGAACACAACCGAAGAAGTTCTTGTAAGGCTTCTTTCGTCATTCTTGCTTCGGATCTGGCGTCTGATCTGTAGGAGGCACTTTGTTCATGTACTGAAACCTTCTAAGCCTTGTCGCCCAACCTTTCTCATGTATTTCCTCAAGACGCTTCTCTTCCTTTAAGAATTCAACTCGTTCTAGCTCCCTCCAGCTTGTTTTCCATATCTTTCCGGAATTCACTTCACGAGCATAGCAAACATTCACAACCCTTTGATACTGCATGGCTTGTTCTTTCTCACGTTCTTCAAATACGATCTTGCTGTAAAACAAGCATTTGATATATTCTCTTGAGCTGTTTACCAACCACATTGGATCTAAAATTCTGATCGTTCTCCACAAGCCTCTCATACCCTAAGACCCAAGTATCTCAACCCTTTCCTTTGTGATATCCAGATGTTCCTCAAATCGTAACACTATAATAGCTTCGCATGTAGTAGGATCAATGCCACCACTTAAACACCGGATAGAAATTCTGTTCGATTGGCATTGAGGGCATGTTCCTCATCGCTCTCGGTCGTTTTATAATCAACATTGTCTTCTTATTTGTTTTGATGCGACGACCTGGAATAAACGGCTTCCAATATCTAAATCCCTTTGTCGCTTCAAACTTGATCATCTTCCATAATAACTGATCGATATACTTCATATGATATGTGACATTCACAGTTTGAACAAGCTCCTCCACATCCCAATACGGTAGTGTCTTGAAATCTGCTAAGTATTTGAAGTATTGCACTCCAAACTCACGTTTAATAGCATACACATTCAAATCCTTGAACCACCCCCAACTTAGGATATCCCCCAACAACACATATTTAGCTCTGGTAAAGAATGCTAGAGGACGTCGAAACTAATGTTCGCGCGGCATCTCTTTAAACCAGGATTTCTTTGCTTGTAAGATCTCTTCTTTTGTAATCGATTTTGGAACTTTGCCTTCACGTATCGATTCTTCGATTTTCTCTTTCAACATATCTTCATTTAATTTCTTGTACATCTCCTTGAAAGTAGGAAAACTATCAATGTTAGGACCGACGTACTTTGCAGTTTCATCTCTTTCATCATCAGAAGACCAGTCTTCAACTATCACCCTATTATATTCATCAGCCTCGAATCTTCGTATGTACTGATAATCATTTGGCTCAAATGCGTTAACATTCAACACTTGCTCTTCAAAATCAAAATCCCCGAGAATCTGCATCAACCTCAATCAACTTTGCCAGATCTTCCTTCGTCTAGTTGTGCACATACTCTCCCTCTTCATCATTATGTTCAAGCATAAGTATCAAGGGTTTTGTTGGAACTGCAGCAACAGGATTAGTAATAGTGATTGCATCAGACATTTCAATATCTTCGATAGGCCCTGTTTGCCCTGATTCCCCCTCAATTTGATCATTCATCTTGTTTGATTCATCATCCATCAGAGAAGAAAAATCAAAGTAATCAAAGACTTTTGCTTCACTAATTTTCATACCAACTCCTCCCTGATCATCATCATCATCAGCATTATTCTAATCTTCATAATCAGAGTCGTCTTTATTATCATCAGCATCTTTATCCTCATCTTCTGCTTCTTCATCGTCCTTTTCTTCAGACGCAATTACAAGATTAGAAGGCTTGACAGATTCGTCAACCTTAGCGATATCAGACTCAGAAGCTTTTTCAACATTCTCTTCAATAGGCTTATCGGCAGCTTCAGAAGATTTAGGTGCTTCACCTTCGACACCTTTTCCCTTACCACTGGCTGCAAGCTCTTTTTCAGCCGATCATACTCAGAAATGAAATCAATACCCAGAGTATTAGATAATACTTTCTGCATCCTTATAAACCTTTGATCGTTTAGGGCTTGAATCGTCTTTAGCTCAGCAATTTCTGTCTGCAGCTTTTCGTTTGCGTCTTACAGACTCTCAATCAAAGCTTTGAAAAAACTCACGTTCACTTTCCAACACTTTTATCTTGTCATCCATCATCTCTTTCCCAACAGAGCTTTGATTTACTTTCTTAATCAGCTCGGCTTTCTCCTTTTCATTCTTTGCAACTCTATCTTCCAATTCTTTGACACGCTTTTCAAGAACATCGATATCTGTGTCAGGGAAGAACTCATCTAAATCCTGAAGATCCACTGGTTCATTTGGAATATCACCAAATAGATTTGACTGTGAAGCTTTTGTTGTTGATTTAGGAGTAGCTTTCCATGGAGTTGATTTCGGTGTAGAACCTTCAAGTTGAGCTGCTTTTGGATCTGGAGATTGTATCACTAGAACTTCAAGTAAATTAGACTTAGGAGATTCTTATGTTGCTCCTGGCCTTTCTGACTCTGATGAAATGATAACAGGAGGTTCTTGTGTGACTCCTGGACGTTCAGCTTCAGATGTAATAACAACAGGAGGTTCTTGTGTAGGAGGTTCTTGTGTAACTCCTTTCTCCTGTGCGCCAGACGGTTCTTGTGTTACTTCTGCGCTTTTAGGCTTTCCCTTGTATCGATGACTGGCTGGTTTCTGAGCTTTCTTCATTTTCTTTCTGCCTTTAGTCTGAGGAGACCCTGTGGTTTTTGTTGTTGAAACCACTGCAGATTTTGCATGCTTTGCCTTTTTCTTCGGCATTTCCTCGTCAGACTCTTTTTCAAGATTAGGATCAAAATCAGCATCAGTCTCTTTGATCTTTTCAGCTTCAGTCTCTGCTATTGCCTTCTTTGTAATCTTCTCGAGAGAATCATCAGAATCATCGTCATTCTCGGAAGTAGCTGAAATAACATCATCTTCTTGAGTCGTCTTTTCAATCTCTTGGCTTTCAATAACAACCGCAACACTCGATCCAGCTTCTGTTTGAACATTTTCTGGCTCATCTTCATCTATAAGCATTGTATCTACTTTCTTTGATGCTCGCTTCTTTTTAGGCTTTTCAACTTCAGTTTTTAGGAACCATTCACTACGAGCTTTAGGCTTGAAATCTTTACACCATTGCTTCTCTGCGTTTAACTCTTTCTCGTCACCACTTCCATCTTTCCTCCAGTTGTTATCGGGCGGCGCAACATAATTCTCATCTTTTATCGCCCCAAATACTGGTTTTGCAACAGGTGCTGAATCCTGTTTCTGGAATTTGATTAACTTCTTTACTGTTGTATCATCGAGGTGACTGAGATATAGAACATCGTTTGGATCTCGTGCAACGTCTGTAAACTTTTCATCAATAAGCATCTACACAAACCTCGGATATAAGCATAATCTCGAATCTTCCATATTCTTCAACATATGTGTAAATACAAGCTTAGAATAGTTGAACGGCTTCTTCAGAATTAACGTCGTTGCCATACATGCCATGTAGTCTTGTACATCATCAAGTCCCGCTTTGCGATGACTGAACGTGTGTATGATAGCATGCATGAGTAGCTTGTAGAGGTTAGGGACTTCCCCTTTTTTTCAAAGTCGGCTTATTCAGACTTCCCTTGTAGCCCATCCTGTAAAAACACCCTCGGACCATCTTTTCGTCTAAGAATATCGGATCGTCTTTGTCGTCGTTAAACTGCAAGATCCTTCGTATATCATCTTCAGTAACAGTGATTGCTTTGTTTTTGTCTCCAACTTGTACTGACGACGTAATGGTCTTCTTATCAGCACTAAGACTTGCGTTCATCAAAAAATGATACGTGTGAGAACGATATCACACTATGCGCTACGTTATAGCTCGATGAATAGGGCAATCCTTTAAAAACTTCAATATGCTTTCGTATTCCTTTAGCGAAGGACATATCGCCTTATCGAGCGTAATACAGGTGTTATGGAACTTTGAAAAGTCCATCGTGATTACCTGAGCTGGTGCTTGAACCTGAAAATCGACGCAAATCACTTAGCACGCATTACGAGAAAAATCACAAAATTTTCAACACAATGTTGGTCAAGTTCGCCCGAACAAATCCATCATATGTTTAATAACTTTTTGTAAGTTCGGGCGAACTTCTCAGATAATATTCAATTTCAACTTTTATCAGAAGTTCGGTCGAACTTGAGTTCTAATCAACTTTTATTCATTATTTGGTTAGCAAGTTTGGTCGAACTTGTTGATAACAAGTTCGGCCGAACTTGTTATCTTCTTCAACAAAACTATGCAACATTCAAATATGATCATTTTAATCAGATTCCACACAGATCCATGGTCGGTTTTAATAGTTTATTAAAAATTCAAGTCCAATTTAACCATAAGAACCCTAGATCTACAAGATTTTAACGATTCAGATCTAATTTCATCAATTCATGTCCAAAACTCGGTTCAATGCATGGATTTATACCTCGTCCATTGAGAATGGGGTGTGAATCACCACAATCAATACAAATTTCAGCAGAGTAACGACCCTAGAATGACAATTTCACAAGATCGCTCACACAGATCAAGTTCGCTCAGTGAAAAAGTTTCAGAGATTATGAAGTTCGGCCGACTTGCAAGGTATTTATACCCTAGCAAGTTCGGGCGAACTTGAAGGCCCAATAAGTGAAAACCCATCTCAAGTCCGGGCGAACTTAACCTTTCTCAGCCAACAATCATAACAAGTTCGGTCGAACTTGTTTAAATGTAAACTTTTATTAGTTTAGCAAGTTTGGCCGAACTTGCCAAACCTAATTTTCAAAATTTTCAAAATTTTCAATTTTTTTTTGCAATTAAGTCCCTGAACTTTTCATTTTTTACCATTTCTGAAAATCCACTCAGTTGACCAAGTCCAAGCCAATGACCTTGGTTAACCGAGTTGTCTGCCGAGACCAAGTTAATGACCCAGGTTTTACCCGTTACGAACAAATTGTTGATATTTTCAAAATCAAAGTTTCAAATTAATGAAATTTTCATCGTTTTGGCTTTTCAGATTTTACAGATTAGCTCCCAGCCCGTTGTCAATGAGATTCCCACCAGTTTAGCACCTTACCAGACTTCGAAGATCCGTTCTCCAACATTGGTTTGCTGAAAACAATGTAGAAACAAAATCTTTTTGTATTTTTGTAAGTTTATGCTAAAACACACTGAAAATCTTTTTGGATTTAATATATAAAGCAGATAAACTATGTACAGAACAATGTAGACTATGTACAAATATATTTACAGACATATTTTTGTGAATTCGTGTCTAAGGATCATATCAGTTAATTGAGACATATCACCAGTACCGTTGACCTTTAGATGACTTTAAGTTTTAAACTTGTTTACCTATATTGTCGATATGTTTGTCCACTTAAACTTTACCACGTTTCTCAACTGTTCCAAGATACGTTAAGGTATGATTTATGAAACTTGACTTATCTGCGGTTCCCACTTCTTGAATATACTCCCGTATCAAGATTCCCTAGATTTCATCTTACAGGTGAATATAGCGTAATTGATATCTGTATCTGGGTTAGTGCGAGGCCTTGAGAGCTCAGGTTAGTACTACCGTACAGACAAAGAGATGAAGGCTCAACTTTAAGGTGTGTTCCATTTAAGGAATCTTTTCAGCACTGCAAATGATTAGATCTTTCGATACTTTTCAAGATTGCATGCAGTTTTAGGGGTTTATAGCGAAAGTATTATAGAAGTTCTAGGCTATTGCTTCCGCAAAATCAGAAGAACTTGTATAATACCCCAGATATCAACTATCTATAAAGACCTCGTATCTCAGAATCAGGCAATCTCTCAAGCGAAATTTCGGAGTACTAAGTCTATATATCCAAGATATGTTAATCCACAAGATTTAAGCAGTTGTAAAATTTAGTTTATATCTCGAAAACAGTTTACTGAACGTGTTAAGTCTATCGACACATCCACAGTAAGACTTGTTTATCACTTTTAAACTTTACATTTCTTTAGCATATTGTGATAGTTCACTGATGTACTTTTAAACTTTACATTTCTTTAGCATACTGTGATAGTTCAATGTTTTTGTACATTTTTTGAAATTTTTCATATGTTTTTGCATTTTCCCAAATATTTCTCCCCCTAAAATCAAAAACATATTTTTGGATTTAGTTTTTAAGAAATACTAATCTAGAAGATAAATAACAAACCAATGGTGATTACGTGAACTCGTCGTCCGATCCATATTCAACCTCAGCTTCCGCACCTGTCAGCAAATTTTTAATACCGTTAAGCCTCATTAGATATTTAAATCTTTTTAAAGGAAATGCTTTGGTATAAAAATCAGCCTTTTGTTCGTCGGTGTGGATTTTTTCTATTCGCACCAAGTTCTTTTCGTAGCAATCACGAATGAAGTGATAACGAATTTCAATATGTTTAGTACGTGAGTGATGAACCGAATTTTTGGTTATATCAATGGCTGGTTGTTATCTACAAATAAAGGCGTATCTAGAAACTGCAGACCATAATCCCTCATCTGTTGTTGAATCCAGAGGATTTGAGAACGACAGCTGGAAGCAGAAATGTATTATGCCTCACAGGTTGAGAGAGAGACCATGGTCTGTTTCTTACACTGCCACGTTACCAAACGTGTTCCAAAGAACTGGCATCCTGCCGTTGTAGATTTTGAGTTTAGTTTGTCCACCCCAAAGTCTGAGTCAGCGTATCCCATTAGATCAAAATTGTCGTTCTTTGGATACCACAAGCCGGTGCTTGGACATCCTTTCAAGTAACGGAAGATTCGCTTGACTATCTGCATGTGTGACACTCGAGGACTAGACTGATATCTCGCACATAAGTAGGTAGGATACATGATGTCTGGGCGAGATGCCGTCAGATACATCAGAGATCCTATCATCGATCGATAGAGTGTGTCATCAACTTTGGTTCCCATCTCGTCTATGCAAATCCAATGATTCAGTGCCAGCGGAGTCGAAAGCAGCTTCGAGCTATCCATTTCAAACTTCTTGAGAATGTCATGAACATACTTTGTCTGATGAATGAATATGCCGTCTGGTAACTGATCGACCTGTAATCCGAGGAAGAATTTCATTTCACCCATGGAGGACATCTCGAATTTCTTCTTCATGATCTTTTTGAACTCTTTGCAAAGACTATCATCTGTAGAACCAAAGATGATATCATCCACATAGATTTGTACAATGATTAGATGAGATCCGACTTCTCTGGTAAACAATGTACTATCCACTGTTCCTCTTGTAAAGCCATTTCCAACTAGATTTTGCGATAACGTCTCGTACCAAGCTCTCGGGGCTTGATGTAATCCGTATAAGGCTTTGTCTAGAAGATAAGCTTTGTTCTTGTTCAGTAGATTGACGAAACCCGGTGGTTGGCCAACGTACACTTGTTCACGAATTTTACCTTAGAGAAATGCAGATTTTACATCCAACTGGTACACCTTAAATCCTTTCCAAGCTGTAAATGCAAGGAAAATGCGGATAGATTCTAATCGTGCAACTGGTGCGTATACCTCTATGTAATCAATACCCTCTTGCTGGTGGAAACCTTTGACAACCAACCGAGCTTTGTTTCTGACTATTACACCCCGATCGTCTCTTTTACACTTGAAGACCCACTTCGTATCAATTGCTTTTTGCTTCGGTGGCAAGTCTACAAGTTTCCAAACACCCAATTTCTCGAACTGTAACAGTTCCTCTTGCATTGCTATCACCCAATTCTCGTCACCCAGAGCTTCATTAACAGTTTTTGGCTCTATTTGAGAAATGAAACATGAATAGTAGCAGTAGTTTTGTGTTGCAGCAACTCGGGTGTAGAAACAACTAAGTGCTTTTTTGATTTGGCTTCGTGTATGCACACCAGTTTGTAATTCACCAATGATATTCGTTGAAGGATGGTAAGAATATGATCGTGGCATTTCTTCTGTAGGAGTGTCTACTGAGCTTTGCTGATTTGAGATGTTCTGTTCAACGGTTACTTCACCATTAGGAACACTAGATGATGCTTCGTTCTGATTGCCTGGGTTTGCAGATTGATTCAACATATTAAATATCTGCTCAACTTCTTCATCCGATGAGGTTTCACCATCAGCATCAAATTTCGGCGCTTCATCCGAGTCAGAATTCTGATTCTGAGGCATGATTGGCACTGTGGTTTCATTTCCTGGTTCGGAAGACACATTTGTTGGAGTAATAGCAGGTGTTACTTCTGCTTCATAAATATTTTCAACTTGAACACTGCTATTGCTAGGACCTGCTCCGGAAGACGAAGGATCCAACGTGGGTTGATTAACCACAATTGGTCTTATGATTGTTCCTGATTCACCGACTATTGAAGATAATATAACGCTGCAATTTCTTCTTCAGACGGTTCTTCCGGTAAGTCGAATGACTTCCAAAGGTCTTGATAGTTAAACAGCCATGCGTCGCCTCTTCTTTGAATAGGATCCGTATAGTTGAAACAATCAACATGCTGTGCTTCAATAACCTTTCTCAACGAAGGAATATACACTCTTCGTAGCGGACTCGCATACCTGACAAAGAAACCTTCAAGCGATTTGGCTCCGAATTTACCATCTTGATCTATTACAGTACATGGCGCACCAAATGGCTCTAGAAACTTCAAATTTGGCTTTCGTTGGTTAATCATTTCAAAACAGGTCTTCTTCGTTGGTTTGACAGTTGGAACTCTGTTTAGTGTGTAGCAAGCCGCTGCCACTGCTTCACTCCAGAAGCTTACTAGAAGCTTTGAGTTTGCAAGCATGGTTCTCGCAGTTTCGATTAAAGTTCTGTTCTTCCTTTCTGCCATCAGTGTAAGCTATTCTTCATCCACCTGATCGTAGTCTTCGGCGGTCATCGAGATTGCCGATTTTCCCTGCTACAAGACTTTCATATGATTCTAGAACAGTGGCGAGAAGTGACATGTGTTGCTTTGCAACTTGCTCCGAAACAACATTGTTTAGATTGATAGCAATGTTACACTTGTACACATTTGGATCAGAATTTGTTTGTTAATTCTGATTTGCTTGACTCTGATATGATGGATTTGAACTTGCACTTGAAAACGAAGAGCTCTGTGGACTTTGATCATATTGTGGATATGATTGGTTCTGCTTCTGTGGCGAAGAGTTCATAATTGCACTTAATGTTGTCTGAATCTTCGGACTTGAAATGCTGTCTTGCATTCCGTTCTTGTAATACAGACCAACATCTTGAACAATGTTAGCATTCTTTGACTTTGCGATCTTTAGAAGTTCCATCTCGTGACCTTCTAGTTTGTCGATGAATGTAGACAGTTTAAAGAATTCCCAATTCGAACTTTCTTTCAGAACCATCAGGTAAGTAGTCCACTCTCCGTCAGGTAACGCATCTGCAAGCTTATCGATGTACTCTTGTTCCGTCTTCTCGAGACCGTCTCTTCTCATTTGGACTTTCAGATGACAGAAACGCTCAATCATCTGTTTCATTATCTCGCCTTTCAACATGTTAAAGATATCGAACTCCTTCATGATGAGAGCTTTTTACTCTTGATCATCTCTGCGCTTCCTTGGTATTTCTTTTGCAGTGATAGCCAGAGATCTCTTGCATTCGTGTATTCAGGCAACAAGACCAGAATATCCTCTTTAACAGATTGTTGAATGAGGCTAATCATCTTTTTCTCAGCAATGTACTCATCTTTCTGTATTGTGGAGTACTTGTACTTTTCTAGAACTTGTTGATGTTCGTCTAACGGAACAGTATAACCTCTCTCAATCGACACCCAGCCTTGGAAATGCATGGCCAGAACCCAATAAGTGAATTTCTCCTTCCATCCTTCGTACTCGTTCATGCTCATTAATTTCGGCGGTTTAACGGACGTGCCCATTTCGTTGTCTAAATTGACTTGCTGTAGACATTGGCATTAGATGTACCCACTCCTGACACAAACGCTCTTTGAATATCATCCATCGCGAATAGAGACACGTACACTGAAAACACGTTCAAACGTTTGAAAAAATTAGATTTACTACAAGTTCGGTCGAACTTGTAGTTTGAATGAAGAATTTCAGGCTTTACACTTAAGTTTGGTCGAAAACTTAAGTATTGTGATTTGAAAAATATCCCCGAGCAAACTCGAGCGAACTTACAGCTTGAATTTTATAAGAGACTTGCAAGTACGGGCGAACTTATCTTAAGTTTTCTTGATATTTATCAAGTTCGGTCGAACTTGATATAAAATCAAAGAATACTTAGTATGTTCGAGCGAACTTGGCTAAAATTCTCTCAAAAATGCCTCAAGTTCGAGCGAACTTGGTAAAAACTCAATCAAAAAGTGACTTTTTAAAGCAAGTTCGGCCGAACTTAGGTAACAAGTTCAATCATGATGTGTTTTGAAAACATGGTTTTTGCAACAATTTGACACCAATTTGTTTGATTTTAGTCTACAAACTCTCAGGGGTTTATCTATGATGTATTTAACATGTCATATTTAAAATTGGACAGAATTTACCCGTGAACTCTTCATTTTTGTGTAAAAGTTAAGAAAAATAGAAGAATGGAGTAGAATTAGAAGTGTTCTTGTCTTGATATCAATCAAATCAGGCTATTCTAGCTCTGATACCACTTGTAGGACCGATCCTGATAGCATAGGAACCTAGATTTGATATCTAATGTCCATAATAGCGGAAATATTACGACATGATTATCAAAAAACAAGAATTAGTCAATTAATCGTCAATTTTATTGATATAACGTCGAGTCTCCAAATTGACAGAGCTTCGTCTCAAAGATGGCAAAGTTACAAATGAATGAGACATGCTAGCTATTTATAGGGCCACAAGTTCGTTGGAGGGTGTTGAAGTTCGGGCGAACTTGACATAGTCAAGTTGGCCGAACTTGACTTCACAAAGCCTCCACCAGCGAACTTGTCCCATATTTACATAAATACTTCAGTTCGCTAGCTTATTCAACTCTAATTTATACAGACTCGATATAAGACTAAGACATAGACATTCTGCACCAACAAAAGATCAAATCCTTATATCACCACATCAACAACCACTTCAGCAGATGTTGTTACACCTGTTGTGTCAACAGTTGTTGACACAGCAGTGGTTACAACAGATGCTTCACAAACCACTGCCATTATCACATTTTCTACCACCACTCAACAATTTTCCGCACCCACAAGAATTCCTGAACATCCATCTTCACCAAAAATCATTTTCAAACGCAGAAGACAAACTTATAATGTTACAGATGATGACATAATTCCATCACCAATTCCCTTATCCTCACAACCACTGACAACATCATCCTCAACACCTTCAGTCATTCCTAAAACAACTCAACCCAACACGCCACCACCTACTATACTCCCTCTCACTACACAATTTCCTCTAGACTTAATAGTTGTTAAAGAAGAGATAAAATCCTTCTACTCAATTGAGGAACCAGAAAAGAGAGAATTCCCATCCCTTCATGGTTACACAAAGCCAAAGAACATTGATGAATACCTCCAACTGAAAGCTATACAAGCATAGGATATAACCAAGAAGAGTACAAAGGGAAAAGGAGATAGAGAGGTGCAGAGCTTCATGCAATATCAACTTAGCAAGGTAAGAAGACTTGAAGACTTTGCAAAAGATTTGTGGAAAAGATTGTCTGAAAGGGAAGATGAAAGTTTGAGGAAAGACTATCTGGGCCATATCATCAACACAAGCAGTACAAAGCTACAAGGGCACAATTTAAAGACTGGTCTGCGAATGATCTTAAACTAGAAGTTGAAAGGATGCAAGAAATGCTCAAGGATCCTCATAAGAAACCTACTCCTCCAGACTGGAGTAAATACAAGAAGAAGGTGCCTGACAAAGTTTTGAAATTGAAAAGATTAAAAAGAAGAACCGGTTCCTGCTAAGTATAGGATAAGTAAATAAATAGCCAGATGGTCGGAGGTTAAGGTGATTGAGACCTACAAAGTTCGGAAGAGCGTAGAAAGAAAGATCCAATTGTGCCTCAGAAGCCAGTATATCCAATAGTGGATACAGTTCAACAGACCCACTCTTCAAAAAATCAGTCCTCAATATCGACTTAACTCCCACTGCTTTAAGACATGTAAAAAGGCAGAAGCAGATGTCACAGGCTGATGAGAAGAAGTATGAACAAGATTTCATAAAAGAAGGAATCAAATGCCAAGTGCAATTTCACACTGATGATGCAAGTGATCAACTGAGAGAAACCTTATCAAAACTTGCTAGTCAAATTCTACCACCCACCTCAACAATAAATCAGCTCTCAAGAAAACCATCTAATCTAAAGATTCTAAAAAAGAAGTTAGACAAAGACACCCATGAATTGACTTTGCTCAAATCAAATGGTGATGCTACCAAGATTAGAATGGAGGAAGCATATGGGCTGTGTGCTGAAGACCTTCAAGATCTTATGAATCTGGAGCTTGAAAGAGATGCTGAAGATATGGACTCTATGAATTTTGAACTTCAGTTCAAAGGCCAGATAAGAGAACTTATGTTGAGAAACAAAGATCAAGAATAATCAGAGTTTTGGCATCATCTGTTCCAGGGGAGATTGTTGGGATTGAACCCTTACAAAGGAACAGATGATAGAAAGCCAAAACTTCTATCAGATGATTGATCCAGAATAACAGAGTTTACAAGTGGGTGATCTGAACCACTGCCAAGAATAAAGTCTGCTTTACAAGCTCTGTCAAGTCAAAGCCCTGCTATTGAAGAGAACATCTGCTAGACGGAACCTCTAATGAAGACTAACAGTGATTAGGCTTATCAGTGTTTGTGCTTTATTAATGTAACAGTGTTTTTGTATTAGCAGATGATAGAATTAGCTGTGTTTCTAGTTAGTTATATTTGTTAAATATCACTATCACCTCTGCCGTCATCAAAAGATGCTCAGAGGTTAGGATTGTACTATAAATAGACAATGCATTGTACTGTTCTATCCATATATCAAAAAGATCATTTCGCATTATCTTCCAATCATCTTCTTTACATTCTGTACTAACAAACTGTCATTGGCTGAGCGGGAGTTGTGATTCACATGCAAAACTTATAAGTTTTGAAAGCATTATTATCAAAGCAATCTTCCAGTAGTTGTAATAGAAAGTTTTCTATATTCCGCTGCATTACACTCTGTTTTATCTTCATTCATAAATCCTTTTACAAAACATTCACAACTATTTGAAACTCAGATCCTAACACGTATAGCTTGCAATATTATGTTACTTGGTACTTGATTCTTTAAGCCTTTGAGCGATAAGCCTATCAGCACATCACAGTGGATCTTTGTCTTTTCAACTTCGGTACCTTACATGTGTTAGCCAAATTCATTAATAGAAAATTTAAACGGGTCTTTTAGTCGTTAAAAAAAATTCATTAGAACGGAAATTTATTTCACTTCCCTAGTATGCGATACTCCCCCTCAACCAATTATTTCTCCCCCTAAATTTGTGCAAATGTATAATACTTTATGCGCAAATTTATTTATTAAGTTATTGATACGTTTTATCAAGGGGAAACCATATTTTTTAATTAATTGCTCAGTCGGTGAACCGCATTATTTTTAAAAAGTCCACAAGCACCTTGAATCTCGAGTTACTGACAAGTTTTGTAAAAAGATCCGTTGTATTAGCATCACTATGGATCTATTCAAGTTTAATCAAACCTCTGTCATAGCAATCTTGAATGAAATGAACCTTGATATCAATGTGCTTGGTCTTGGAGTGAAAAAAAGGGTTTTTGATGATTTGGATAGCGGCATCATTATCACAATAGATAGTAGTGTCAAGATAAGTTAAACCGTAATCCTCTAGCTGATGTTATATACAAATAACCTGGAAGCAGCAAACAGATGCTGCAACATATTCTGCTTCTGCTGTAGATAGTGACACCGTCTGTTGCTTCTTGCACTGCCATGAGATGAGTCTGTCTCCTAAGTATTGACATCCAGCCGATGTAGATTTCATGTCCCTGTCCGTCCCTCAAAGATTTCTGTCAGAAAAAGCAAACAAGTCAAAGTTCGAATATCTAGGATACCAGAGTCCGAGTTTTGGAGCTCCCTTGAGGTATCTAAAGATTCGTTTAATGGCTGAGAGATGAGAAACTTTAGGATTAGCCTGATATCTGGCAACATTGGCAGACAGCAAACATAATGTCCGGCAGGCTTGCAGTTAAGTACATCAATGAACCAATCAGGGATCGGTAAATTGTTTGATTGACCGAATCTCCTTCAGCATCCTCATTCAGCAATGGTCGTTCAGCAATGGGGGAGTCTATAGGCTTAGAATTTGACATGTCAAATTTTGCAAGAATGTCCTGAACATATTTTCCTTGATGAATCAAAATTCCCTGACCGCTCTGACGAACTAGCTAGCCTAGAAATACAATCCAACACAACAATATTTTCATTTTCACAATCTGACGTATCTGTTGAGGTTTCAGGGGAACTGGTACATTTTTCTGAATCACTCGAAACCGATGCCTCAGACTCCTCTGGGTAACCAGCTAAATCACAGTCTGAATCAAAAACTACATCATTCAAAGTTTCAGTTTCAACAACTCCAAAAAAAACCGTGAGTCTCAAAAACCATAGACTAAACAAAATTCCAAATATAGTCATCATGTTTTTCACATAAAGAAACAACTGATTCATCATCATCAACTGGATGAAGTTCATCATCCACCTTCGACCACTCCTCATGTATCACTGACTCTGCACATTCACTAAAACAATTAACATTTTTTACAGAATAAGAGGTGGAAGGTGTAACATGTGGTTCCTCAGAAGGAGAATTTATCGACTCCTTTTCATGTTTTAAATTTTCAACTATTCAAGTCTTCTTGATTAATATTTTTATAAAACTTATAGGTTTTGAAAATCAGTGGTTGAGCATTCTTAGGCTTGAAAGGTTCCTAAGGGACGTAGTCACTTGGTTTGCCATACATCATTTTATCATAATTTTTCAATTCTTGCTCAGTGAGTGGCATTCTTGAATAATTATGATTATATGGCAGAGGAACTTGTGAATAACCCAACCCTTTTCCCTTATTTTTTTTATATGCAAGTTGTCTATTGCTTAATTCATTTTGCTGATACTTTCGAGTGAGAACCTCCAACTCAGCTCTCACTGAGTCGCATTCCATCGTCTTTAATGTTAATCTATTTTTATAATCGTGGACCCAACATTTCTGTTGATTCACATCCAAGTGGAGCGGAGCTATGTCTTTCTTCAATGCGTCGATCTTTTCATAAAGAATTTTGTTGTTCTCTCTAGAAGACCAATATACTTAGACATGGCACTATTGTAATCATTATTAGAGAAAAGTTGTGTGCTCTCATTTGTGCAATTTTATTTCTACAATGCTCGGAACATAAAAGTGAGTTTACAGTTTCGGAGAGAGTTTTGGGTTCCTCAGTCAACGCCATCAGACATTGGTTGACAGCTTCTCCAACTTCTGAAATCTTCAGAGACTCTACCTAAGCTACAGCATCTACCCAGCTGAATCCATGTTATCTTGCACCATCAGCGCTTTTCCTGCTCCAGAACTTCCTTGACCAGTTGAAGTTGAAGTTGTTGTTTGAGCTGAAGAAACAGAAACTATGGATCTCTCTGAATTCCTAGCCGAAGCAGCCTGTGTTGCCTCGTACCCCACTGGCATCTTCTTGCAATCCCTAGCGAAATGTCCTGGTTCATGACATTTGTAGCACCTCAGCTTGTCTTTAACAGCACCAGACCTGATGTCCGACATGGGACGGAGGCCATATCTCTTCTGAAACTTTTCTGCTCGAAAAGCTACCATAGCTAAATTCCAAGAAGCATCAAGTTCTTCAAAGTCTTCCTCGACCACCTAATTAATTTATGTAGCAAGAACTAATGGAGGCAGCAAGTCACTAGCAAGGAAAGCATTTACGCTATTGAGCATGGAGGCTGCTAGAGCTAATTTTTCTTCATTTTGCTTAGTAAGGAAAGCCATGTTTTCAGCAGTGGGTGTGGATTGGGCATTTTGAGATGGCGAAGGTATAACTGGACTGTAAACCACGCTTGCGTGCTGAGGGTATTGCTAGGAGTAGCCGGTGCAGCAGATTTGTTTGGAAAAGATATTCCATACACGTAGCTTGTCTTCTGAGCTTGAAGTTGTGTTGGAGTCAATGGACTGAAAATGACATTTGGATTCGGATTACTATTTGTTACGGATCTGAAAACAATGTTAGGATGACCAGGATAATTTTGAGACATCCCAGCAGCAATCATGGAGTTCTTGTGATTTAGCTCTCTATGTTGATTGTCAATTTCACATGATTTTATGGTAGCTATCAACTTGGTGAGAGTAACTTCATTCAGGTTTTTAGTACGCTTAATCATCGATACATCTGCATCCTAGCTTTTCGGCATTGAGTTCAAAAGTTGGCGATTCATTCCACTATTGGTAACGGATATACCAGTGCTGATCATCGGTGAAACTAGCTTAACAAATCTCCTGACTTGATTCTCCACGGTCTCCCCGTAAATGTGATTGAACGAGTTGAATTGTTGGTTCAACATGTTCACTCTACTAGCTTTCATATTGGTTTTTCCTTCGTACAAATTCTTCAGCACATCTCAGATTTCCTTGGCATTCAGTTCTGATGGCAATTGAAATATCTGGTCTGAGAGCCATAGTAAGCTGACCCATTTCCCTGCTCTATTTGTCCATGACTCTCCGATCATCGTCTGACCACAGATGTCCAGGCTTGGGAATCTAAATCACGGGATCGTCCTCGGTTGAGTACATAATGGTTCGTGGACCATTGCGAATGCATCTCATACACCAGGCTACTTATCCTTGAAGTATTGCTCAAACCTCCAAATCCAATCATAATAGTCATCTCCGTTCAATAACCTTGGAATCTTGGTAGCCGTGCCAATGATTTGATCTAGTTCTTATGCAATGCCAGATTCTTAATGAATAGCAACTAAGGTGGCGTTGGCGAGATCTGAAGCACTCAAAACTCCGTTCGGTTTCATCACTTTTAGTTTTACCGAATAAAGATTAATTAATTTTTTAATTAAAATGACAAGTCCAAACTGTCCAATCAGAATTGGTCAACTCTTAACTCGAAACAGTGGTCTATTCGAGATGCTATGGAGATTATGATCCGAGATAATAATGACGATTCGAGATGCTAAGAAGATGAAGACAAACTTCAACCATGATGATCCGAGATAGACTCGAGATACTAGAAGACCTATCCGAGATAGATTCGAGATACAAGGAGAATGATCCGAGATGCAAGCAGTGACTCGAGATGGAGTTCGGAAATGCAAGCAGGTTCAATCCGAGATGGTCCGAATTACAGCAGAAACTCAGTAGCAGCTTGGAAACATTAGCAGGTATGATCCGTAATGGTGTGATATCAGATCTGAGCCTGGAAACATGTTCAAATAGGCTCTGATACCAATTGTAAGTCCCGAAAACCGGATCTTACGATATCACACGTAGCTTGATTGGTGGCGGAATCACACAAACAAGCTATGAATCGACAGAAGAAATAAGATGAAGATAGAAAGGTCCAACTTGCATACAACTCAAGGATTGTCTAATACAAGTTGTTACCAAATCACCAAAAAGCACCAACCCTAATGACAACATTAACTATTTATACTACTAGGGTTAGTACCCCATAAGACTAAGCCCCTTAGGCCCAAATGCTACTCCTGAGCCTATTACA